>CM038673.1:793262019-794680631 GCA_021605145.1 Aegilops bicornis | reverse complement strand
TTTGGCACACATGATCTCTTGAACAAACAATGCTAGGTTTCCAAGGTTTTGTATTTTTTTGATTTTTTTTAATTTATAATGCCCGCTAGACTGACTGCTGAAAACATCGGTTTATGCCTCAAGGGGGCATTGTAAAAGAATTTTTTTTCCAAAAATTTCTTTCATAAACATGTTTGGCACATGTGGGTCACCATGTACAAGAAAATGAAGGAAATATGCCCTAGAGGCAATAATAAAGTTATTATTTATTTCCTTATATCATGATAAATGTTTATTATTCATGCTAGAATTGTATTAACCGGAAACATAATACATGTGTGAATACATAGACAAACAGAGTGTCACTAGTATGCCTCTACTTGACTAGCTCGTTAATCAAAGATGGTTATGTTTCCTAACCATAGACATGAGTTGTCATTTGATTAACGGGATCACATCATTAGTTGAATGATCTGATTGACATGACCCATTCCGTTAGCTTAACACTTGATCGCTTAGTATGTTAATGCTTTCTTCATGACCCATACATGTTCCCGTAACTATGAGATTATGCAACTCCTGCCATCGGAGGAACACTTTGGTACTACCAAACGTCACAACGTAATCGGGTGATTATAAAGGAGTACTACAGGTGTCTCCAAAGGTACTTGTTGGGTTGGCGTATTTCGAGATTAGGTTTTGTCACTCCGATTGTCGGAGAGGTATCTCTGCCTTCTCGGTAATACTCATCACCTAAGCCTTGCAAGCATTGTAACTAATGAGTTAGTTATGAGATGATGTATTACGAACGAGTAAAGAGACTTGCCAAGAACGAGATTGAACTAGGTATTGATACCGACGATCAAATCTCGGCAAGTAACATACCGATGACAAAGGGAACAACGTATGTTGTTATGCGGTTTGACCGATAAAGATCTTCAGTAGAATATGTAGGAACCAATATGGGCATCCAGGTTCCGCTTATTGGTTATTGACCGAGAATGGTTCTAGGTCATGTCTACATAGTTCTCGAACCCGTAGGGTCCGCACGCTTAACGCTTCGATGACAGCTTCATTATGAGTTTATAAGTATTGATGCACGAAGTTTGTTCGAGTCCCGGATGTGATCGCGGACATGACGAGGAGTCTCGAAATGGTCGAGACATAAAGATTGATATATTGAAGCCTACATTTGGACATCGGAAAGGTTCCGAGTGAAATCGAATTTATGGAGTACCGGAGGTTACCGGAACCCCCGGGAACTATATGGGCCATAGTGGGCCTTGGTGGAAAGGAGAAAGGGCCAGCCCTAGGTGGTCACAGGCCTCCCCTTCCCCTAGTCCTACTAGGACTAGGAAAGGTGGCCGCCCCTCTCTCTCTTTCCTCTCTCGGTGAATCCTATTCCAACTAGGATTGAGGGGAATCCTACTCCCGGAGGGAGTAGGACTCCCTGGCGCGCCTCCTCTAGGCCGGCCGGCCCCCTCCCCCTTGGCTCCTTTATATACAGGGGCAGGGAGCACCCCATGACACACAAGTTGATCTACGGATCTTTCCTTAGCCGTGTGCGGTGCCCCCTTCCACCATATTCCACTTCGGTCATATTGTCGTAGAGCTTAGGCGAAGCCCTCGCTACGGGAGAAGTCATATCGTCGCAGTGCTTAGGCGAAGCCCTGCGCCGTGGAGCATCAACATCGCTATCACGCCGTCGTGCCGTGGAACTCATCCCCGACACTTTGCTGGATCGAGTCCGGGATCGCCATCGAGCTGAACGTGTGCGTAACTCGGAGGTGCCGTGACGTTCGTGCTTTTCTGGATCGGTCGGATCGTGAAGACGCACGACTACATCAACCGCGTTGTTATAACGCGCTTCCGCTTTCGGGTTCACGAGGGTACGTGGACGGACACTCTTCCCTCTCGTTGCTATGCCATCACCATGGTCTTGCGTGATCGTAGGAAATTTTTGAAATTACTACGCTCCCCAACAAAGGCATCCGAGCCTGGTTTTATGCGTTGATGTCATATGCACGGTAGAACACAAGTGAGTTGTGGACGATACAAGTCATACCGCCTACCAGCATGTCATACTTTGGTTCAGCGGTATTGTTGGACGAGACGATCCGGACCAACCTTACGCCAGACTTTACGCGAGACCGTTCCCTCGACGTGCTTTTGCACATAGATGGCTTGCGGAAGACTGTCTCTCCAACTTTAGTTGAACCGAGTGTGGCTACGCCCGGTCCTTGAGAAGGTTAAAACAGAGTCTATTTGACGAAGTATCGCTGTGGTTTTGATGCGTAGGTAAGAACGGTTCTTGCTCAGCCCGTAGCAGCCACGTAAAACTTGCAACAACAAAGTAGAGGACGCCTAACTTGTTTTTGCAGGTGGCATGTTGTGATGTGATATGGTCAAGACGTGATGCTATATTTTATTGTATGAGATGATCATGTTTTGTAACCGAAGTTATCGACAATCGCAGGAGCCATATGGTTGTCGCTTATTGTATGAAATGCAACGCCATGTAATTGCTTTACTTTATCACTAAGGAGTAGCGATAGTCGTAGAAGCAATAGTTGACGATTTAGACGACAAACGATGCTACGATGGAGATCAAGGTGTCGCTACCGGTGACGATGGTGATCATGACGATTGCTTCGGCGATGGAGATCACAAGCACAAGATGATGATGACCATATCATATCACTTATATTGATTGCATGTGATGTTTATCCTTTATGCATCTTATCTTGCTTTGATTGACGGTAGCATTATAAGATGATCTCTCACTAAAAAAATTATCAAGAAGTGTTCTCCTTGAGTATGCACCGTTGCAAAAGTTCAGAGTACCCGCACACCACGTGATGATCGGGTGTGATAAGTTCTACGTCCATCTACAACGGGTGCAAAAACAGTTGCACACGCGAATACTCAGGTTAAACTTGACGAGCACGGCATATAACAGATATGGCCTCGGAACACGGAGACCGAAGGTCGAACGTGAATCATATAGTAGATATGATCAACATAGTGATGTTCACCGTTGAAACTACTCCGTCTCACGTGATGATCGGACACGGTTTAGTTGATATGGATCACGTGATCACTTAAGATGACTAGAGAGATGTCTGTCTAAGTGGGAGTTTTAATATGATTAATTGAACTTTAATTTATCATGAACTTAGTCCTTGTAGTATTTTGCAAATTATGTTGTAGATCAATAGCTCGCGTTGTTGCTTCCCTATGTTTTTATATGTGTTCCTAGAGAAAATTGTATTGAAAAATGTTAGTAGCAATGATGCGGATTGGATCCGTGATCTGAGGTTTATCCTCATTGTTGCACAGAAGAATTATGTCCTTGATGCACCGCTAGGTGACAGACCTATTGCAGGAGCAGATGCAGACGTTATGAACGTTTAGCTAGCTCAATATGATGACTACTTGATAGTTTAGTGCACCATACTTAACAGCTTAGAATCGGGACTTCAAAGACGTTTTTGAACGTCATGGACCATATGAGATGTTCCAGGAATTGAAGTTAATATTTCAAGCAAATACCCGAGTTGAGAGATATGAAGTCTCCAACAAAGTTCTATGGCTAAAAGATGGAGGAGAATCGCTCAACTAGTGAGCATGTGCTCAGATAGTCTGGGTACTTCAATCGCTTGAAACAAGTGGGAGTTAATCCTCCAGATAAGATAGCGATTGATGTAATTCTATAGTCACCAACAATAAGTTAATAGAAATTCTTGATGAAATTTTGTATGCAAGGGATGACGAAAACGATTCCCGAGCTCTTCATGATGTTGAAATCGACGAAGGTAGAAATCTAGAAAGAGCATCAAGTGTTGATGATTGACAAGACCACTAGTCTCAAGGAAAAAAGGCAAAGGGAAGAAGGGAAACTTCAAGAAGAACGGCAAGCAAGTTGCTGCTCGAATGAAGAAGCCCAAGTCTGGACCTAAGCCTGAGACTAAGTGCTTTTGCTGCAATAGAACTGGTCACTAGAAGCGGAACTACCCCAAATATTTGGCGGATAAGAAGGATGGCAAAGTGAACAAGGGTATATTTGATATACAGGTTATTGATGTGTGCTTTACTAATGTTTATAGTAGCCCTGAGTATTTGATACTTGTTCGGTTGCTAAGATTAGTAACTCGAAACAGGAGTTACGAATAAAAACTAGTTGAAGGGGAAGTGACGATGAGTGTTGGAAGTAGTTCCAAGATTGATATGATCATCATCGCACACTCCCTATACTTTCGGGATTAGTGTGGAACCTAAATAAGTGTTATTTGGTGTTGAGCATAAATATGATTTGATCATGTTTATTGCAATACGTTATTCATTTAAGTAAGAGAATAAATTGTTGTTCTGCTTACATGAATAAAACCTTATATGGTTACACACCCAATGAAAATGGTTCATTGAATCTCGATCATAGTGATACACATATTCATAATATTGAAACCAAAAGATGCAAAGTTAATAATGATAGTGCAACTTATTTGTGGCACTGCCGCTTAGGTCATATTGGTGTAAAGCGCATGAAGAAAACTCCATGCTGATGGACTTTTGGAATCACTTGATTATGAATCATTTGATGCTTACGAACCGTGCCTTTTGGCAAGTTGAATAAAACTCCGTTCTCCGGAACAATGGAACAAGCCACTGACTTATTGGAAATAATACATACAGATGTATGCGATTCAATGAGTGTTGATGCTCATGGCAAGTATCATTATTTTCTGACCTTCACAGATGATTTGAGCAGATATGCGAATATCTTCTTGATGAAACATAAAGTCTGAAATAGTTGAAAAGTTCAAAGAATTTCAGAGTGAAGTAGAAAATCATCGTAACAAGAAAATAAAGTTTCTGCGATCTGATCGTGGAGATGAATATTTGAGTTACGAGTTTGGTCTTCAATTAAAACATAGTGGAATAGTTTCACAGCTCACGCCACCTGGAACACCACAACGTTATGGTGTGTCCGAACGTCAGAACCGCATTTTATTTTGATATGGTGCGATCAATGATGTCTCTTACAGATTTACCAATATCGCTTTTGGGGTTATGCATTAGAGACAGCTGCGTTCACGTTTAATAGGGCACCATCTAAATCCGTTGAGACGACACCATATGAACTATGGTTTAACAAGAAACCTAAGTCATCGTTTCTTAAAAGTTTGGAGTTTTGATACTTATGTGAAAAAGTTTTCACCTGATAAGCTCGAACCCAAATCGGAGAAGTGCGTCTTCATAGAATACCCAAAGGTAACTATTGGGTACACCTTCTATCACAGATCCAAAGGCAAGTTTTTCGTTGCTAAGATGGATCCTTTCTAGAGAAGAAAGTTTCTCTCGAAAGAAGTGAGTGGGAGGAAAGTAGAACTTGATGAGGTAATTGTACCTTCTCCCTTATTGGAAAGTAGTTCATCACGTAAATCAGTTCCAAAGTGATTCCTACACCAATTAGTGAGGAAGTTAATGATGATGATCATGAAACTTCAGATCAAGTTGCTACCAAACCTCGTGAGGTCTTCCAGAGCAAAATCCGCACTGCAGTGGTATGGTAATCGTCTTCCGGAAGTCATGTTACCAGACCATGATGAACCTACGGACTATGAGGAAGCGATGATGAGCCCAGATTCCATGAAATGGCTTGAGGCCATGAAATCTGAGATAGGATCCATGTATGAGAACAAAGTATGGACTTTGATTGACTTGCTCGATGATCAGCAAGCCATGTTAAATAAATGGATCTTCAAGAAGAAGACGGACATTGATAGTAGTGTTACTATCTACAAAGCTCGACTTGTCACAAAAAGGTTTTCGACAAGTTCAAGGTGTTGACTACAATGAGATTTTCTCAAACTCAGAAGCGATTCTTAAGTCTGTCCGAATCATGTTAGCAATTGCCACATTTTATGAAATCGGCAAATGGATGTCAAAACTACATTCTTTAATGGATTTATTAAAGAAGAGTTGTATATGATGCAACCAGAAGGTTTTTTTCAATCCTAAAGGAGCTAACAAAATATGCAAGCTCCAATGATCCATCTATGGACCGGTGCAAGCATCTCGGAGTTGGAATAAACGCTTTGATAGTTTGATCAAAGCATATGGTATTATACAGACTTTTGGAGAATCCAGAATTTACAAGAAAGTGAGTGGGAGCATTACAACATTTCAGATAAGTATATGTGAATGACATATTTTTAATCGGAAATGATGTAGAATTATTCTGCAAAGCATAAAGGAGTATTTGAAAGGAGTTTTTCAAAGAAGGACCTCAAAGAAGCTGCTTACATATTGAGCATCAAGATCTATAGAGATAGATCAAGACGCTTGATAAGTTTTTCAATAAGTACATACCTTGTCAAGATTTTGAAGTAGTTCAAAATGGAACAGTCAAAGAAAAGTTCTTGCCTGTGTTGCAAAACGTATGAAATTGAGTAAGACTCAAATCCCGACCACGGCAGAAAATAGAAAAGAGAATGAAAGTCATCCCCTATGCCTCAGTCATAGGTTCTATGAAGTATGCTATGCTATGTACCAGACCTATTGTATACCTTTGCTCTGAATTTGGCAAGGAGTACAATAGTGATCTAGGAGTAGATCACTGGACATTGGTCAAAGACATCCTTAGTGAGGACTAAGGAAATATTTCTCGATTATGGAGGTGATAAAAAAGCCCGTCGTAAAGGGTTACGTCGATGCAAGTTTTGACACCGATCTGGATGACTCTAAGTCACGATCTAGATACATATTGAAAGTGGAAGCAATTAGCTAAAGTAGCTCCGCAAGAGCATTGTAGACATAGAGATTTGCAAAATACATACGGCTCCGAATGTGACAGACCCGTTGACTAAAATTATCTCACAAGCAAAACATGATCACACCTTAGTACTCTTTGGGTGTTAATCACATGGTGATGTGAACTAGATTACTGACTCTAGTAAACCCTTTGGGTGTTGGTCACATATCGATGTGAACTATGGGTGTTAACCACATATAGATGTGAACTATTGATGTTAAATCACATGGCGATGTGAACTAGATTATTGACTCTAGTGCAAGTGGGAGATCAAGGAAATATGCCCTAGAGGCAATAATAAAGTTATTATTTATTTCCTTATATCATGATAAATGTTTATTATTCATGCTAGAATTGTATTAACCGGAAACATAATACATGTGTGAATACATAGACAAACAGAGTGTCACTAGTATGCCTCTACTTGACTAGCTCGTTAATCAAAGATGGTTATGTTTCCTAACCATAGACATGAGTTGTCATTTGATTAACGGGATCACATCATTAGTTGAATGATCTGATTGACATGACCCATTCCGTTAGCTTAACACTTGATCGCTTAGTATGTTAATGCTTTCTTCATGACCCATACATGTTCCTCGTAACTATGAGATTATGCAACTCCCGTTTACCGGAGGAACACTTTGGGTACTACCAAACGTCACAACGTAATCGGGTGATTATAAAGGAGTACTACAGGTGTCTCCAAAGGTACTTGTTGGGTTGGCGTATTTTAGATTAGGTTTTGTCACTCCGATTGTCGGAGAGGTATCTCTGGGCCTTCTCGGTAATACTCATCACCTAAGCCTTGCAAGCATTGTAACTAATGAGTTAGTTATGAGATGATGTATTACGTAACGAGTAAAGAGACTTGCCAGTAACGAGATTGAACTAGGTATTGGATACCGATGATCAAATCTCGGGCAAGTAACATACCGATGACAAAGGGAACAACGTATGTTGTTATGCGGTTTGACCGATAAAGATCTTCAGAGAATATGTAGGAACCAATATGGGCATCCAGGTTCCGCTATTGGTTATTGACCGAGAATGGTTCTAGGTCATGTCTACATAGTTCTCGAACCCGTAGGGTCCGCACGCTTAACGCTTCGATGATGATTCATTATGAGTTTATAAGTATTGATGCACGAAGTTTGTTCGAGTCCCGGATGTGATCGCGGACATGACGAGGAGTCTCGAAATGGTCGAGACATAAAGATTGATATATTGGAAGCCTACATTTGGACATCGGAAAGGTTCCGAGTGAAATCGGAATTTATCGAGTACCGGAGGTTACCGGAACCCCCGGGAACTATATGGGCCATAGTGGGCCTTGGTGGAAAGGAGAAAGGGCCAGCCCTAGGTGGCATGGCGCCTCCCCCCTTCCCCTAGTCCTACTAGGACTAGGAAAGGTGGGCCGGCCCCCTCTCTCTCTTTCCCTCTCCGGTGAATCCTATTCCAACTAGGATTGGAGGGGGAATCCTACTCCCGGAGGGAGTAGGACTCCCTGGCGCGCCTCCTCTAGGCTGGCCGGCCCCCTCCCCCTTGGCTCCTTTATATACAGGGGCAGGGAGCACCCCATGACACACAAGTTGATCTACGGATCTTTCCTTAGCCGTGCGGTGCCCCTTCCACCATATTCCACTTCGGTCATATTGTCGTAGAGCTTAGGCGAAGCCCTGCGCCGAGAAGTCATATCGTCAGTGCTTAGGCGAAGCCCTGCGTCGGTGGAGCATCAACATCGTCATCACGCCGTCGTCGCTGACGGAACTCATCCTCGACACTTTGCTGGATCGGAGTCCGGGATCGCCATCGAGCTGAACGCGTGCGTAACTTCCGGAGGTGCCGTGACGTTCGGTGCTTGGATCGGTCGGATCGTGAAGACGCACGACTACATCAACCGCGTTGTTATAACGCTTCCGCTTTCGGTCTACGAGGGTACGTGGACGGACACTCTTCCCTCTCGTTGCTATGCCATCACCATGGTCTTGCGTGATCGTAGGAAAATTTTTGAAATTACTACGTTCCCCAACAGAAAATTGGGGTGATTTGGAGGTGGTGGAAAAATTCACCTTTTTTCAAAAAACTGGCTTATGTTAAGACCAAATGGTCCCTCCGGAATGCGGTCATTTTTTCGACCAATTTTCTCTTGTACAAGAAAATTGGGGTGATTTGGAGGTGGTGGAAAAATTCACCTTTTTTCAAAAACTGGCTTATGTGACCAAATGGTCCCTCCGGAATGCAGGCATTTTTCAACCACCTCCAAATCACCTCAATTTTGGCACACATGATCTCTTGCACAAACAATTCTAGGTTTCCAAGGTTTTGTATTTTTTTGAATTTGTTTGACTTTATAATGCCCTCTAGACTGACTGCTAAAAACATCGGTCTATGCCTCAAGGGGGCATTGTAAAATAATTATTTCCAAAAGTTTCTTTCATACACATGTTTGGCACATGTGGGTCACCACGTACAAGAAAATTGGGGTGATCTGGAGGTGGTGGAAAATTCACCCTTTTTCCAAATGGTCCCTCCGGAATGCGGGCATTTTTTCGACCACCTCCAAATCACCTCAATTTTGGCACACATGATCTCTTGCACAAACAATGCTAGGTTTCCAAGGTTTTGTATTTTTTTTTAATTTTTTTCAATTTATAATGCCCTCTAGACTGACTGCTGAAAACATCGGTCTATGCCTCAAGGGGGCATTGTAAAATAATATTTTCCAAAAATTTCTTTCATGCACATGTTTGGCACATGTGGGTCACCATGTACAAGAAAATTGGGGTGATTTGGAGGTGGTGGAAAAATTCACCTTTTTTCAGGCTTATGTGACCAAATGGTCCCTCCGGAATGCAGGCATTTTTTCGACCACCTCCAAATCACCTCAATTTTGGCACACATGATCTCGTGCACAAACAATGCTAGGTTTCCAAGGTTTTGTATTTTTTTTGAATTTGGTTGACTTTATAATGCCCTCTAGACTGACTGCTGAAAATGTCGGTCTATGCCTCAAGGGGGCATTGTAAAATAATTTTTTCCAAAAGTTTCTTTCATACACATTTTTGGCACATGTATTTCACCATGTACAAGAAAATTGGGGTGATTTGGAGGTGGTGGAAAATTCACCTTTTTTCCAAATGGTCCCTCCGGAATGCGGGCATTTTTTCGACCACCTCCAAATCACCTCAATTTTGGCACACATGATCTCTTGCACAAACAATGCAAGGTTTCCAAGGTTTTGTATTGTTTGAATTTTTTTGAATTTATAATGCCCTTTAGACTGATCAATGAAAACATCGGTCTATGCCTCAAGGGGCATTGTAAAATAATTTTTTCCAACAATTTATTTCATACACATGTTTGGCACATGTGGGTCACCATGTACAAGAAAATTGGGGTGATTTGGAGGTGGTGGAAAAATTCACCTTTTTCCAAAAACTGGCTTATGTGACCAAATGGTCCCTCCGGAATGCAGGCATTTTTTTCCACCGCCTCCAAATCACCTCAATTTTGGCACACATGATCTCTTGAACAAACAATGCTAGGTTTCCAAGGTTTTGTATTTTTTTGATTTTTTTAATTTATAATGCCCGCTAGACTAACTGCTGAAAACATCGGTCTATGCCTCAAGGGGGCATTGTAAAAGAATTTTTTCCAAAAATTTCTTTCATACACATGTTTGGCACATGTGGGTCACCATGTACAAGAAAATTGGGGTGATTTGGAGGTGGTGGAAAAATTCACCTTTTTTCAAAAAACTGGCTTATGTTAAGACCAAATGGTCCCTCCGGAATGCGGTCATTTTTTCGACCAATTTTCTCTTGTACAAGAAAATTGGGGTGATTTGGAGGTGGTGGAAAAATTCAACTTTTTTCAAAAACTAGCTTATGTGACCAAATGGTCCCTCCGGAATGCAGGCATTTTTCGACCACCTCCAAATCAACTCAATTTTGGCACACATGATATCTTGCACAAACAATGCTAGGTTTCCAAGGTTTTGTATTTCTTTGAATTTGTTTGACTTTATAATGCCCTCTAGACTGACTGCTAAAAACATCGGTCTATGCCTCAAGGGCATTGTAAAATAATTATTTCCAAAAGTTTCTTTCATACACATGTTTGGCACATGTGGGTCACCACGCATAAGAAAATTTGGGTGATCTGGAGGTGGTGGAAAATTCACCTTTTTCCAAATGGTCCCTCCGAATGCGGGCATTTTTCGACCACCTCCAAATCACCTCAATTTTGGCACACATGATCTGTTGCACAAACAATGCTAGGTTTCCAAGGTTTTGTATTTTTTTTATTTTTTTTTAATTTTATAATGCCCTCTAGACTTAATGCTTAAAACATCTGTCTATGCATCATGGGGCATTCTAAAATAATATTTTCCAAAAATTTCTTTCATATACATGTTTGGCACATGTGGGTCACCATGTACAAGAAAATTGGGGTGATTTGGAGGTGGCGGAAAAGTTCACCTTTTTTCAAAAACTGGCTTATGTGAACAAATGGTCCCTCCGGAATGCAGGCATTTTTTCTACCACCTCCAAATCACCTCAATTTTGGCACACATGATCTCTTGCACAAACAATGCTAGGTTTCCAAGGTTTTGTATTTTTTTTGAATTTGGTTGACTTTATAATGCCCTCTAGACTGACTGCTGAAAATGTTGGTCTATGCCTCAAGGGGGCATTGTAAAATAATATTTTCCAAAAGTTTCTTTCATACACATTTTTGGCACATGTGTTTCACCATGTACAAGAAAATTGGGGTGATTTGGAGGTGGTGGAAAATTCACCTTTTTTCCAAATGGTCCATCCGGAATGCGGCATTTTTTCGACCACCTCCAAATCACCTCAATTTTGGCACACATGATCTCTTGCACAAACAATGCTAGGTTTCCAAGGTTTTGTATTGTTTTGAATTTTTTTGAATTTATAATGCCCTTTAGACTGACTGCTGAAAACATCGGTCTATGCCTCAAGGGGGCATTGTAAAATAATTTTTTTCCAAAAATTTATTTCATACACATGTTTGGCACATGTGGGTCACCATGTACAAGAAAATTGGGGTGATTTGGAGGTGGTGGAAAAATTCACCTTTTTCCAAAAACTGGCTTATGTGACCAAATGGTCCCTCCGGAATGCAGGCATTTTTTTCGACCGCCTCCAAATCACCTCAATTTTGGCGCACATGATCTCTTGAACAAACAATGGTAGGTTTCCAAGGTTTTGTATTTTTTTTGATTTTTTTTAATTTATAATGCCCGCTAGACTAACTGCTGAAAACATCGGTCTATGCCTCAAGGGGGCATTGTAAAAGAATTTTTTTCCAAAAATTTCTTTCATACACATGTTTGGCACATGTGGGTCACCATGTACAAGAAAATTGGGGTGATTTGGAGGTGGTGGAAAAATTCACCTTTTTTCCAAATGGTCCCTCCGGAATGCGTTCTTTTTTTCGACGTATTTTCTATTGTTCATGAATATTGGGGTGTTTTGGATGTGGTGGATATATTCAACTTTTTTCAAAATCTGGCTTATGTGACCAAATGGTCCCTCCTAATGCAGGCATTTTTCACCACCTCCAAATCAGCTCAATTTTGGCACACATGATATCTTGCACAAACAATGCTAGGTTTCCAAGGTTTTGTATTTCTTTGAATTTATTTGATTTTATAATGCCCTCTAGACTGACTGCTAAAAACATCGGTCTATGCCTCAAGGGGGCATTGTAAAATAATTATTTCCAAAAGTTTCTTTCATACACATGTTTGGCACATGTGGGTCACCACGTACACAGAAAATTTGGGTGATTTGGAGGTGGTGGAAAATTCACCTTTTTTCCAAATGGTCCCTCCGGAATGCGGGCATTTTTTCGACCACCTCCAAATCACCTCAATTTTGGCACACATGATCTCTTGCACAAACAATGCTAGGTTTCCAAGGTTTTGTATTTTTTTTGAATTTGTTTGACTTTATAATGCCCTCTAGACTGACTGCTGAAAACATCGGTCTATGCCTCAAGGGCATTGTAAAAAAATTATTTCAAAAGTTTCTTTCATACACATTTTTGGCACATGTGTGTCACCATGTACAAGAAAATTGGGGTGATTTGCAGGTGGTGGAAAATTCACCTTTTTTCCAAATGGTCCCTCCGGAATGCGGGCATTTTTTCGACCACCTCCAAATCACCTCAATTTTGGCACACATGATCTCTTGCACAAACAATGCTAGGTTTCCAAGGTTTTGTATTGTTTTCAATTTTTTTGAATTTATAATGCTCTTTAGACTGACTGCTGAAAACATCGGTCTATGCCTTAAGGGGGCATTGTAAAATAATTTTTTCCAAAAATTTATTTCATACACATGTTTGGCACATGTGGGTCACCATGTACAACAAAATTGGGATGATTTGGAGGTGGTGGAAAAATTCACATTTTTTCAAAAATTGGCTTATGTTAAGACCAAATGGTCCCACCGGAATGCGGGCATTTTTTCGACCAATTTTCTCTTGTACAAGAAAATTGGGGTGATTTGGAGGTGGTGGAAAAATTCAACTTTTTTCAAAAACTAGCTTATGTGACCAAATGGTCCCTCCGGAATGCAGGCATTTTTCGACCACCTCCAAATCAACTCAATTTTGGCACACATGATATCTTGCACAAACAATGCTAGGTTTCCAAGGTTTTGTATTTCTTTGAATTTGTTTGACTTTATAATGCCCTCTAGACTGACTGCTAAAAACATCGGTCTATGCCTCAAGGGGGCATTGTAAAATAATTATTTCCAAAAGTTTCTTTCATACACATGTTTGGCACATGTGGGTCACCACGTACAAGAAAATTTGGGTGATCTGGAGGTGGTGGAAAATTCACCTTTTTTCCAAATGGTCCCTCCGGAATGCGGGCATTTTTTCGACCACCTCCAAATCACCTCAATTTTGGCACACATGATCTCTTGCACAAACAATGCTAGGTTTCCAAGGTTTTGTATTTTTTTAATTTTTTTTTGAATTTATAATGCCCTCTAGACTGACTGCTGAAAACATCGGTCTATGCCTCAAGGGGGCATTGTAAAATATTTTTTTCAAAAAATTTCTTTCATACACATGTTTGGCACATGTGGGTCACCATGTACAAGAAATTGGGGTGATCTGGAGGTGGTGGAAAAATTTACCTTTTTTCAAAAACTGGCTTATGTGACCAAATGGTCCCTCCGAAATGCACGTATTTTTTCGACCACCTCCAAATCACCTCAATTTTGGCACACATGATCTCTTGCACAAACAATGCTAGGTTTCCAAGGTTTTGTATTTTTTTTGAATTTGTTTGACTTTATAATGCCCTCTAGACTGATCATGAAAATGTCGGTCTATGCCTCAAGGGGGCATTGTAAAATAATATTTTCCAAAAGTTTCTTTCATACACATTTTTGGCACATGTGTTTCACCATGTACAAGAAAATTGGGGTGATTTGGAGGTGGTGGAAAATTCACCTTTTTTCCAAATGGTCCCTCCGGAATGCGGGCATTTTTTCGACCACCTCCAAATCACCTCAATTTTGGCACACATGATATCTTGCACAAACAATGCTAGGTTTCCAAGGTTTTGTATTTCTTTGAATTTATTTGATTTTATAATGCCCTCTAGACTGACTGCTAAAAACATCGGTCTATGCCTCAAGGGGGCATTGTAAAATAATTATTTCCAAAAGTTTCTTTCATACACATGTTTGGCACATGTGGGTCACCACGTACAAGAAAATTTGGGTGATTTGGAGGTGGTGGAAAATTCACCTTTTTTCCAAATGGTCCCTTCGGAATGCGGGCATTTTTTCGACCACCTCCAAATCACCTCAATTTTGGCACACATGATCTCTTGCACAAACAATGCTAGGTTTCCAAGGTTTTGTATTTTTTTTGAATTTGGTTGACCTTATAATGCCCTCTAGACTGACTGCTGAAAACATCGGTCTGTGCCTCAAGGGGGCATTGTAAAATAATTATTTCAAAAGTTTCTTTCATACACATTTTTGGCACATGTGTGTCACCATGTACAAGAAAATTGGGGTGATTTGCAGGTGGTGGAAAATTCACCTTTTTTCCAAATGGTCCCTCCGGAATGCGGGCATTTTTTCACCACCTCCAAATCACCTCAATTTTGGCACACATGATCTCTTGCACAAACAATGCTAGGTTTCCAAGGTTTTGTATTGTTTTCAATTTTTTTGAATTTATAATGCTCTTTAGACTGACTGCTGAAAACATCGGTCTATGCGTCAAGGGGGCATTGTAAAATAATTTTTTTCCAAAAATTTATTTCATACACATGTTTGGCACATGTGGGTCACCATGTACAAGAAAATTGGGGTGATTTGGAGGTGGTGGAAAAATTCACCTTTTTTCAAAAACTGGCTTATGTGACCAAATGGTCCCTCCGGAATGCTTGCATTTTTTCGACCGACTCCAAATCACCTCAATTTTGGCACACATGATCTCTTGAACAAACAATGCTAGGTTTCCAAGGTTTTGTATTTTTTTGATTTTTTTTAATTTATAATGCCCGGTAGACTAACTGCTGAAAACATCGGTCTATGCCTCAAGGGGGCATTGTAAAATGTTTTTTTCCAAAAATTTCTTTTTCATACACATGTTTGGCACATGTGGGTCACCATGTACAAGAAAATTGGGGTGATTTGGAGGTGGTGGAAAAATTCACCTTTTTTCAAAAAACTGGCTTATGTTAAGACCAAATGGTCCCTCCGGAATGCGGTCATTTTTTTGACCAATTTTCTCTTGTACAAGAAAATTGGGGTGATTTGGAGGTGGTGGAAAAATTCACCTTTTTTCAAAAACTGGCTTATGTGACCAAATGGTCCCTCCGGAATGCAGGCATTTTTCGACCACCTCCAAACCACCTCAATTTTGGCACACATGATCTCTTGCAGAAACAATGCTAGGTTTCCAAGGTTTTTTATTTTTTTTTGAATTTGTTTGACTTTATAATGCCCTCTAGACTGACTGCTAAAAACATCGGTATATGCCTCAAGGGGCATTGTAAAATAATTATTTCCAAAAGTTTCTTTCATACACAATTTTGGCACATGTGGGTCACCATGTACAAGAAAATTGGGGTGATTTGGAGGTGGTGGAAAATTCACCTTTTTTCCAAATGGTCCCTCCGGAATGCGGGCATTTTTTCAACCACCTCCAAATCACCTCAATTTTGGCACACATGATCTCTTGCACAAACAATGCTAGGTTTCCAAGGTTTTTTATTTTTTTTTAATTTTTTCAATTTATAATGCCCTCTAGACTGACTGCTGAAAACATCGGTCTATGCCTCAAGGGGGCATTGTAAAATAATATTTTCCAAAAATTTCTTTCATGCACATGTTTGGCACATGTGGGTCACCATGTACAATAAAATTGGGGTGATTTGGAGGTGGTGGAAAAATTCACCTTTTTTCAAAAACTGGCTTATGTGACCAAATGGTCCCTCCGGAATGCGTGCATTTTTTCGACCACCTCCAAATCACCTCAATTTTGGCACACATGATCTCTTGCACAAACAATGCTAGGTTTCCAAGGTTTTGTATTTTTTTTGAATTTGGTTGACTTTATAATGCCCTCTAGACTGACTGCTGAAAATGTCGGTCTATGCCTCAAGGGGGCATTGTAAAATAATATTTTCCAAAAGTTTCTTTCATACACATTTTTGGCACATGTGTTTCACCATGTACAAGAAAATTGGGGTGATTTGGAGGTGGTGGAAAATTCACCTTTTTTCCAAATGGTCCCTCCGGAATGCGGGCATTTTTTCGACCACCTCCAAATCACCTCAATTTTGGCACACATGATCTCTTGCACAAACAATGCTAGGTTTCCAAGGTTTTGTATTGTTTTGAATTTTTTTGAATTTTTAATGCCCTTTAGACTGACTGCTGAAAACATCGGTCTATTCCTCAAGGGGGCACTGTAAAATAATTTTTTTCCAAAAATTTATTTCATACACATGTTTGGCACATGTGGGTCACGATGTACAAGAAAATTGGGGTGATTTGGAGGTGGTGGAAAAATTCACCTTTTTTCAAAAACTGGCTTATGTGACCAAATGGTCCCTCTGGAATGCAGGCATTTTTTCACCACCTCCAAATCACCTCAATTTTGGCACACATGATCTCTTGCACAAACAATGCTAGGTTTCCAAGGTTTTGTATTGTTTTGAATTTTTTGAATTTATAATGCCCTTTAGACTGATCATGAAAACATCGGTCTATGCCTCAAGGGGGGCATTGTAAAATAATTTTTTACAAAAGTTTATTTAAGACAAATGTTTTGCACATGTGGGTCACCATGTACAAGAAAATTGGGGTGATTTGGAGGTGGTGGAAAAATTCACCTTTTTCCAAAATCGCTTATGTGACCAAATGGTCCCTCCGGAATGCAGGCATTTTTTTCGACCGCCTCCAAATCACCTCAATTTTGGCGCACATGATCTCTTGAACAAACAATGGTAGGTTTCCAAGGTTTTGTATTTTTTTTGATTTTTTTTAATTTATAATGCCCGCTAGACTAACTGCTGAAAACATCGGTCATTGCCTGGCATTGTAAAAGAATTTTTTCCAAAAGTTTCTTTCATACACATGTTTGGCACATGTGGGTCACCATGTACAAGAAAATTGGGGTGATTTGGAGGTGGTGGAAAAATTCACCTTTTTTCAAAAAACTGGCTTATGTTAAGACCAAATGGTCCCACCGGAATGAGGTCATTTTTATGACCAATATTCTCTTGTACAAGAAAATTGGGGTGATTTGGAGGTGGTGGAAAAATTCAACTTTTTTCAAAAACTGGCTTATGTGACCAAATGGTCCCTCCGGAATGCAGGCATTTTTCGACCACCTCCAAATCAGCTCACTTTTGGCACACATGATATCTTGCACAAACAATGCTAGGTTTCCAAGGTTTTGTATTTCTTTGAATTTATTTGACTTTATAATGCCCTCTAGACTGACTGCTAAAAACATCGGTCTATGCCTCAAGGGGGCATTGTAAAATAATTATTTCAAAAGTTTCTTTCATACACATGTTTGGCACATGTGGGTCACCACGTACAAGAAAATTTGGGTGATCTGGAGGTGGTGGAAAATTCACCTTTTTTCCAAATGGTCCCTCCGGAATGCGGGCATTTTTTCGACCACCTCCAAATCACCTCAATTTTGGCACACATGATCTCTTGCACAAACAATGCTAGGTTTCCAAGGTTTTGTATTTTTTTGAATTCGTTTGACTTTATAATGCCCTCTAGACTGACTCAACAAAACATCGGTCTGTGCCTCAAGGGGCATTGTAAAATAATTATTTCAAAAGTTTCTTTCATACACATTTTTGGCACATGTGTGTCACCATGTACAAGAAAATTGGGGTGATTTGCAGGTGGTGGAAAATTCACCTTTTTTCCAAATGGTCCCTCCGGAATGCGGGCATTTTTTCCACCACCTCCAAATCACCTCAATTTTGGCACACATGATCTCTTGCACAAACAATGCTAGGTTTCCAAGGTTTTGTATTGTTTTGAATTTTTTTGAATTTATAATGCTCTTTAGACTGACTGCTGAAAACATCGGTCTATGCCTCAAGGGGGCATTGTAAAATAATTTTTTTCCAAAAATTTATTTCATACACATGTTTGGCATATGTGGGTCACCATGTACAAGAAAATTGGGGTGATTTGGAGGTGGTGGAAAAATTCACCTTTTTTCAAAAACTGGCTTATGTGACCAAATGGTCCCTCCGGAATGCAGGCATTTTTTTCGACCACCTCCAAATCACCTCAATTTTGGCACACATGATCTCTTGAACAAACAATGCTAGGTTTCCAAGGTTTTGTATTTTTTTTGAATTTATAATGCCCTCAAGGCTGACTGCTGAAAACATCGGTCTATGCCTCAAAGGGGCATTGTAAAAGAATTTTTTCCAAAAATTTCTTTTTCATACACATGTTTGGCACACGTGGGTCACCATCTACAAGAAAATTGGGGTGATTTGGAGGTGGTGGAAAAATCCACCTTTTTTCAAAAAACTGGCTTATGTTAAGACCAAATGGTCACTCCGGAATGCGGTCATTTTTTTGACCAATTTTCTCTTGTACTAGAAAATTGGGGTGATTTGGAGGTGGTGGAAAAATTCACCTTTTTTCAAAAACCGGCTTATGTGACCAAATGGTCCCTCCGGAATGCGGGCATTTTTTCGACCACCTCCAAATCACCTCAATTTATGCACACATGATCTCTTGCACAAACAATGCTAGGTTTCCAAGGTTTTGTATTTTTGTTGAATTTGTTTGACTTTATAATGCCGTCTAGACTGACTGCTAAAAACATCGGTCTATGCCTCAAGGGGGCATTGTAAAATAATTATTTCCAAAAGTTCCTTCATACACATTTTTGGCACATGTGGGTCACCATGTACAAGAAAATTGGGGTGATTTGGAGGTGGTGGAAAATTCACCTTTTTTCCAAATGGTCCCTCCGGAATGCGGGCTTTTTTCGACCACCTCCAAATCACCTCAATTTTGGCACACATGATCTCTTGCACAAACAATGCTAGCTTTCCAAGGTTTTGTATTTTTTTGAATTTTTTTGAATTTATAATGCCCTCTAGACTGACTGCTGAAAACATCGGTCTATGCCTCAAGGGGGCATTGTAAAATAATATTTTCCAAAAATTTCTTTCATAAACATGTTTGGCACATGTGGGTCACCATGTACAAGAAAATTGGGGTGATTTGGAGGTGGTGGAAAATTCACCTTTTTTCAAAAACTGGCTTATGTGACCAAATGGTCCCTCCGGAATGCAGGCATTTTTTCGACCACCTCCAAATCACCTCAATTTTGGCACACATGATCTTTGCACAAACAAATGCTAGGTTTCCAAGGTTTTGTATTTTTTTTGAATTTGGTTGACTTTATAATGCCCTCTAGACTGACTGCTGAAAACATCGGTCTATGCCTCAAGGGGGCATTGTAAAATAATTTTTTCCAAAAGTTTCTTTCATAAACATTTTTGACACATGTGTGTCACCATGTACAAGAAAATTGGGGTGATTTGGAGGTGGTGGAAAATTCACCTTTTTTCCAAATGGTCCCTCCGGAATGCGGGCATTTTTTCGACCACCTCCAAATCACCTCAATTTTGGCACACATGATCTCTTGCACAAACAATGCTAGGTTTCCAAGGTTTTGTATTTTTTTGAATTTTTTGAATTTATAATGCCCTCTAGATCGACTGCTGAAAACATCGGTCTATTGCATTTTTTCGACCACCTCCAAATCACCTCAATTTTGGCACACATGATCTCTTGAACAAACACTGCTAGGTTTCCAAGGTTTTGTATTTTTTGATTTTTTTGAATTTATAATGCCCTCTAGACTGACTGCTTAAAACATCGGTCTATGCCTCAGGGGCATTGTAAAAGAACTTTTTTCCAAAATTTCTTTCATACACATGTTTGGCACATGTGGGTCACCATGTACAAGAAAATTGGGGTGATTTGGAGGTGGTGGAAAAATTCACCTTTTTCAAAAACTGGCTTATGTTAAGACCAAATGGTCCTCCGAATGCGGTCATTTTTCGACCAATTTTCTCTTGTACAAGAAAATTGGGGTGATTTGGAGGTGGTGGAAAAATTCACCTTTTTTCAAAACTGGCTTATGTGACCAAATGGTCCCTCCTAATGCAGGCATTTTTCGACCACCTCCAAATCACCTCAATTTTGGCACACATGATCTCTTGCACAAACAATGCTAGGTTTCCAAGGTTTTGTATTTTATTTAATTTGTTTGACTTTATAATGCCCTCTAGACTGACTGTTGAAAACATCGGTCTATGCCTCCAGGGGGCATTGTAAATAATTATTTCCAAAAGTTTCTTTCATACACATTTTTGGCACATGTGGGTCACCATGTACAAGAAAATTGGGGTGATTTGGAGGTGGTGGAAAATTCACCTTTTTTCCAAATGGTCCCTCCGGAATGCAGGCAGTTTTTGAACCACCTCCAAATCACCTCAATTTTGGCACACATGATCTCTTGCACAAACAATGCTAGGTTTCCAAGGTTTTGTATTTTTTTGATTTTTTTGAATTTATAATGCCCTCTAGACTGACTGCTGAAAACATCGGTCTATGCCTCAAGGGGGCATTGTAAAATAATTTTTTCCAAAAATTTCTTACATACACATGTTTGGCACATGTGGGTCACCATGTCCAAGAAAATTGGGGTGATTTGGAGGTGGTGGTAAAATTCAGCTTTTTTCCAAATGGTCCCTCCGGAATGCGAGCATTTTTTCGACCACCTCCAAATCACCTCAATTTTGGCACACATGATCTCTTGCACAAACAATGCTAGGTTTCCAAGGTTTTGTATTTTTTTGAATTTATAATGCCCTCTAGACTAACTGCTGAAAACATCGGTCTATGCCTCAAGGGGGCATTGTAAAATAATTATTTCCAAAAGTTTCTTTCATACACATGTTTGGCACATGTGGGTCACCATGTACAAGAAAATTGGGGTGATTTGGAGGTGGTGGAAAATTCACCTTTTTTCCAAATGGTCCCTCCGGAATGCAGGCAGTTTTTGAACCACCTCCAAATCACCTCAATTTTGGCAAACATGATCTCCTGCACAAACAATGCTAGGTTTCCAAGGTTTTGTATTTTTTTGAATTTTTTTTAATTTATAATGCCCTCTAGACTGACTGCTGAAAACATCGGTCCATGCCTCAAGGGGGCACTGTAAAATAATTTTTTCCAAAAATTTCTTTCATACACATGTGGGTCACCATGTACAAGAAATTGGGGTGATTTGGAGGTGGTGGAAAATTCACCTTTTTCAAAAACTTGCTTATGTGACCAAATGGTCCCTCCGGAATGCAGGCATTTTTTCGACCACCTCTAAATCACCTCAATTTTGGCACACATGATATCTTGAACAAACAATGCTAGGTTTCCAAGGTTTTGTATTTTCTTTAATTTGTTTGACTTTATAATGCCCTCTAGACTGACTGCTGAAAACATCGGTCTATGCCTCAAGGGGGCATTGTAAAATAATTATTTCCAAAAGTTTCTTTCATACACATTTTTGGCACATGTGGGTCACCATGTACAAGAAAATTGGGGTGATTTGGAGGTGGTGGAAAATTCACCTTTTTTCCAAATGGTCCCTCCGGAATGCGGGCATTTTTTCGACCACCTCCAAATCACCTCAATTTTGGCACACATGATCTCTTGCACAAACAATGCTAGGTTTCCAAGGTTTTGTATTGTTTTGAATTTTTTTGAATTTATAATGCTCTTTAGACTGACTGCTGAAAACATCGGTCCATGCCTCATAGGGCATTGTAAAATAATTTTTTCCAAAAATTTATTTCAACACATGTTTGGCACATGTGGGTCACCATGTACAAGAAAATTGGGGTGATTTGGAGGTGGTGGAAAATTCACCTTTTTCAAAAATCGCTTATGTGACCAAATGGTCCCTCCTAATGCAGGCATTTTTTTCGACCACCTCCAAATCACCTCAATTTTGGCACACATGATCTCTTGAACAAACAATGCTAGGTTTCCAAGGTTTTGTATTTTTTTTGATTTTTTTTGAATTTATAATGCCCTCTAGACTGACTGCTGAAAACATTGGTCTATGGCATTTTTTTTGACCACCTCCAAATCACCTCAATTTTGGCACACATGATCTCTTGAACAAACAATGCTAGGTTTCCAAGGTTTTGTATTTTTTTTGATTTTTTTTGAATTTATAATGCCCTCTAGACTGACTGCTGAAAACATCGGTCTATGCCTGAAGGGGGCATTGTAAAAGAATTTTTTTCAAAAAATTTCTTTCATACACATGTTTGGCACATGTGGGTCACCATGTACAAGAAAATTGGGGTGATTTGGAGGTGGTGGAAAAATTCACCTTTTTTCAAAAAACTGGCTTATGTTAAGACCAAATGGTCCCTCCGGAATGCGGTCATTTTTTCGACCAATTTTCTCTTGTACAAGAAAATTGGGGTGATTTGGAGGTGGTGGAAAAATTCACCTTTTTTCAAAAACTGGCTTATGTGACCAAATGGTCCCTCCGGAATGCAGGCATTTTTCGAACACCTCCAAATCACCTCAATTTTGGCACACATGATCTCTTGCACAAACAATGCTAGGTTTCCAAGGTTTTGTATTTTTTTTTGAATTTGTTTGACTTTATAATGCCCTCTAGACTCACTGCTAAAAACATCGGTCTATGCCTCAAGGGGGCATTGAAAAATAATTATTTCCAAAAGTTTCTTTCATACACATGTTTGGCACATGTGGGTCACCATGTACAAGAAAATTGGGGTGATTTGGAGGTGGTGGAAAATTCACGTTTTTTCCAAATGTTCCCTCCGGAATGCGGGCATTTTTTCGACCACCTCCAAATCACCTCAATTTTGGCACACATGATCTCTTGCACAAACAATGCTAGGTTTCCAAGGTTTTGTATTTTTTTGAAATTTTTTGGATTTATAATACCCTCTAGACTGACAACTGAAAACATCAGTCTATGCCTCAAGGGGTCATTGTAAAATAATATTTTCCAAAAATTTCTTTCATACACATGTTTGGCACATGTGGGTCACCATGTACAAGAAAATTGGGGTGATTTGGAGGTGGTGGAAAATTCACCTTTTTCAAAACTGGCTTATGTTACCAAATGGTCCCTCCGTAATGCTGGCTTTTTTCGACCACCTCCAAATCACCTCAATTTTGGCACACATGATCTCGTGCACAAACAATGCTAGGTTTCCAAGGTTTTGTATTTTTTTTGAATTTGGTTGACTTTATAATGCCCTCTAGACTGACTGCTGAAAACATCGGTCTATGCCTCAAGGGGGCATTGTAAAATAATTTTTTCCAAAAGTTTCTTTCATACACATTTTTGGCACATGTGTGTCACCATGTACAAGAAAATTGGGGTGATTTGGAGGTGGTGGAAAATTCACCTTTTTTCCAAATGGTCCCTCCGGAATGCGGGCATTTTTTCGACCACCTCCAAATCACCTCAATTTTGGCACACATGATCTCTTGCACAAACAATGCTAGGTTTCCAAGGTTTTGTATTGTTTTGAATTTTTTTTGAAATTATAATGCCCTCTAGACTGACTACTGAAAACATCGGTCTATTGCATTTTTTTCGACCACCTCCAAATCACCTCAATTTTGGCACACATGATCTCTTGAACAAACACTGCTAGGTTTCCAAGGTTTTGTATTTTTTTTGATTTTTTTTGAATTTATAATGCCCTCTAGACTGACTGCTTAAAACATCGGTCTATGCCTCCAGGGGGCATTGTAAAAGAACTTTTTTTCCAAAAATTTCTTTCATACACATGTTTGGCACATGTGGGTCACCATGTACAAGAAAATTGGGGTGATTTGGAGGTGGTGGAAAATTCACCTTTTTTCCAAATGGTCCCTCCGGAATGCGGTCATTTTTTCGACCAATTTTCTCTTGTACAAGAAAATTGGGGTGATTTGGAGGTGGTGGAAAAATTCACCTTTTTTCAAAAACTGGCTTATGTGACCAAATGGTCCCTCCGGAATGCAGGCATTTTTTCGACCACCTCCAAATCACCTCAATTTTGGCACACATGATCTCTTGCACAAACAATGCTAGGTTTCCAAGGTTTTGTATTTTTTTTAATTTGTTTGACTTTATAATGCCCTCTAGACTGACTGTTGAAAACATCGGTCTATGCCTCAAGGGGGCATTGTAAATATTTATTTCCAAAAGTTTCTTTCATACACATTTTTGGCACATGTGGGTCACCATGTACAAGAAAATTGGGGTGATTTGGAGGTGGTGGAAAATTCACCTTTTTTCCAAATGGTCCCTCCGAATGCAGTGCAGTTTTGAACCACCTCCAAATCACCTCAATTTTGGCACACATGATCTCTTGCACAAACAATGCTAGGTTTCCAAGGTTTTATATTTTTTTGAAATTTTTTGAATTTATAATGCCCTCTAGACTGACTGCTGAAAACATCAGTCTATGCCTCAAGGGGTCATTGTAAAATAATATTTTCCAAAAATTTCTTTCATACACATGTTTGGCACATGTGGGTCACCATGTACAAGAAAATTGGGGTGATTTGGAGGTAGTGGTAAATTGAACGTTTTTTCCAAATGGTCCTCCGAATGCGAGCATTTTTCACCACCTCCAAATCACCTCAATTTTGGCACACATGATCTCTTGCACAAACAATGCTAGGTTTCCAAGGTTTTGTATTTTTTTTGAATTTTTTTGAATTTATAATGCCCTCTAGACTAACTGCTGAAAACATCGGTCTATGCCTCAAGGGGGCATTGTAAAATAATTATTTCCAAAAGTTTCTTTCATACACATGATTGGCACATGTGGGTCACCACGTACAAGAAAATTGGGGTGATTTGGAGGTGGTGGAAAATTCACCTTTTTTCCAAATGGTCCCTCCGGAATGCAGGCAGTTTTTGAACCACCTCCAAATCACCTCAATTTTGGCAAACATGATCTCTTGCACAAACAATGCTAGGTTTCCAAGGTTTTTTATTTTTTAGAATTTTTTGAATTTATAATGCCCTCTAGACTGACTGCTGAAAACATCGGTCCATGCCTCAAGGGGGCACTGTAAAATAATTTTTTCCAAAAATTTCTTTCATACACATGTGGGTCACCATGTACAAGAAATTGGGGTGATTTGGAGGTGGTGGAAAAATTCACCTTTTTTCAAAAACTTGCTTATGTGACCAAATGGTCCCTCCGGAATGCAGGCATTTTTTCGACCACCTCTAAATCACCTCAATTTTGGCACACATGATATCTTGAACAAACAATGCTAGGTTTCCAAGGTTTTGTATTTTTTTAATTTGTTTGACTTTATAATGCCCTCTAGACTGACTGCTGAAAACATCGGTCTATGCCTCAAGGGGGCATTGTAAAATAATTATTTCCAAAAGTTTCTTTCATACACATTTTTGGCACATGTGGGTCACCATGTACAAGAAAATTGGGGTGATTTGGAGGTGGTGGAAAATTCACCTTTTTCCAAACGGTCCCTCCTAATGCGGCATTTTTTCGACCACCTCCAAATCACCTCAATTTTGGCACACATGATCTCTTGCACAAACAATGCTAGGTTTCCAAGGTTTTGTATTGTTTTGAATTTTTTTGAATTTATAATGCTCTTTAGACTGACTGCTGAAAACATCGGTCCATGCCTCAAGGGGGCATTGTAAAATAATTTTTTTCCAAAAATTTATTTCATACACATGTTTGGCACATGTGGGTCACCATGTACAAGAAAATTGGGGTGATTTGGAGGTGGTGGAAAAATTCACCTTTTTCAAAAACTGGCTTATGTGACCAAATGGTCCCTCCTAATGCAGCATTTTTCCGACCACCTCCAAATCACCTCAATTTTGGCACACATGATCTCTTGAACAAACAATGCTAGGTTTCCAAGGTTTTGTATTTTTTTTGATTTTTTTTGAATTTATAATGCCCTCTAGACTGACTGCTGAAAACATCGGTCTATGGCATTTTTTTCGACCACCTCCAAATCACCTCAATTTTGGCACACATGATCTCTTGAACAAACAATGCTAGGTTTCCAAG
This sequence comes from Aegilops bicornis, assembly GCA_021605145.1. NCBI lineage: Eukaryota > Viridiplantae > Streptophyta > Magnoliopsida > Poales > Poaceae > Aegilops > Aegilops bicornis. The sequence goes on along the minus strand of CM038673.1, from coordinate 794,654,145 downwards.
ATTTTGTATTTTTTTTTGATTTTTTTTGAATTTATAATGCCCTCTAGACTGACTGCTGAAAACATCGGTCTATGCCTCATAGGCATTGTAAAAGAATTTTTTCCAAAATTTCTTTCATACACATGTTTGGTACATGTGGGTCACCATGTACAATAAAATTGGGGTGATTTGGTGGTGGTGGAAAATTCACCTTTTTCAAAAAACTGGCTTATGTTAAGACCAAATGGTCCCTCCGAATGCGGTCATTTTTTCACCAATTTTCTCTTGTACAAGAAAATTGGGGTGATTTGAGGTGGTGGAAAAATTCACCTTTTTTCAAAAACTGGCTTATGTGACCAAATGGTCCCTCCGGAATGCAGGCATTTTTTCTACCACCTCCAAATCACCTCAATTTTGGCACACATGATCTCTTGCACAAACAATGCTAGGTTTCCAAGGTTTTGTATTTTTTTATTAATTTGTTTGACTTTATAATGCCCTCTAGATTGACTGCTGAAAACATCGGTCTATGCCTCAAGGGGGCATTGTAAAATAATTATTTCCAAAAGTTTCTTTCATACACATTTTTGGCACATATGGGTCACCACGTACAAGAAAATTGGGTTGATTTGGAGGTGGTGGGAAATTCACCTTTTTTCCAAATGGTACCTCCGGAATGCGGGCTTTTTTTCGACCACCTCCAAATCACCTCAATTTTGGCACACATGATCTCTTGCACAAACAATGCTAGGTTTCCAAGGTTTTGTATTTTTTTGAATTTGTTTGAATTTATAATGCCCTCTAGACTGACTGCTGAAAACATCGGTCTATGCCTCAAGGGGGCATTGTAAAATAATATTTTCCAAAAATTTCTTCCATACACATGTTTGGCACATGTGGGTCACCATGTACAAGAAAATTGGGGTGATTTGGAGGTGGTGGAAAATTCACCTTTTTTCAAAAACTGGCTTATGTGACCAAATGGTCCCTCCGGAATGCAGGCATTTTTTTGACCACCTCCAAATCACCTCAATTTTGGCACACATGATCTCTTGCACAAACAAATGCTAGGTTTCCAAGGTTTTGTATTTTTTTTGAATTTGGTTGACTTTATAATGCCCTCTAGACTAACTGCTGAAAACATCGGTCTATGCCTCAAGGGGGCATTGTAAAATAATATTTTCATAAAGTTTCTTTCATAAACATTTTTGGCACATGTGTGTCACCATGTACAAGAAAATTGGGGTGATTTGGAGGTGGTGGAAAATGCACCTTTTTTCCAAATGGTCCCTCCGGAATGCGGGCATTTTTTCGACCACCTCCAAATCACCTCAATTTTGGCACACATGATCTCTTGCACAAACAATGCTAGGTTTCCAAGGTTTTGTATTGTTTTGAATTTTTTTGAATTTATAATGCCCTCTAGACTGACTGCTGAAAACATCGGTCTATTGCATTTTTTTCGACCACCTCCAAATCACCTCAATTTTGGCACACATGATCTCTTGAACAAACAATGCTAGGTTTCCAAGGTTTTGTATTTTTTGTATTTTTTTGAATTTATAATGCCCTCTAGACTGACTGCTGAAAACATCGGTCTATGCCTCAAGGGGGCATTGTAAAAGAATTTTTTCCAAAAATTTCTTTCATACACATGTTTGGCACATGTGGGTCACCATGTACAAGAAAATTGGGGTGATTTGGAGGTGGTGTTTGAAATATTCACCTTTTTTCTAAAATCTTGCTTATTTTAAGACCAAATGGTCCCTCCTGAATGCTGAAATTTTTTCTACCATTTTTCTCTTGTACAAGAAAATTGGGGTGATTTGGAGGTGGTGGAAAAATTCACCTATTTTCAAAAACTGGCTTATGTGACCAAATGGTCCCTCCAGAATGCAGGAATTTTTTCGACCACGTCCAAATCACCTCAATTTTGGCACATATGATCTCTAGCACAAACAATGCTAGGTTTCCAAGGTTTTGTATTTTTTTTAATTTGTTTGACTTTATAATGCCCTCTAGACTGACTGTTGAAAACATCGGTCTATGCCTCAAGGGGGCATTGTAAAATAATTATTTCCAAAAGTTTCTTTCATACACATTTTTGGCACATGTGGGTCACCATGTACAAGAAAATTGGGGTGATTTGGAGGTGGTGGAAAATTCACCTTTTTCCAAATGGTCCTCCTAATGCAGGCAGTTTTGAACCACCTCCAAATCACGTGAATTTTGGTACACATGATCTCTTGAACATACAATGCTAGGTTTCCAAGGTTTTTTAATTTTTTTTATTTTTTTTTAATTTATAATGCCCTCTAGACTGACTGCTGAAAACATCGGTCTATGCCTCAAGGGGCATTGTAAAATATTTTTTTCCAAAAATTTCTTTCATACACATGTTTGGCACATGTGGGTCACCATGTACAAGAAAATTGGGGTGATTTGGAGGTGGTGGAAAAATTCACCTTTTTTAAAAAATTGTCGTTTGTTAAGACCAAATGGTCCCTCCGAATGCGGTCATTTTTCGACCAATTTTCTCTTGTACAAGAAAATTGGGGTGATTTGGAGGTGGTGGAAAAATTCACCTTTTTTCAAAACTGGCTTATGTGACCAAATGGTCCCTCCTAATGCAGGCATTTTTTCGACCACCTCCAAATCACCTCAATTTTGGCACACATGATCTCTTGCACAAACAATGCTAGGTTTCCAAGGTTTTGTTTTTTTTTGAATTTGTTTGACTTTATAATGCCCTCTAGACTGACTGTTGAAAACATCGGTCTATGCCTCAAGGGGGCATTGTAAAATAATTATTTCCAAAAGTTTCTTTCATACACATTTTTGGCACATGTGGGTCACCATGTACAAGAAAATTGGGGTGATTTGGAGGTGGTGGAAAATTCACCTTTTTCCAAATGGTCCCTCCTAATGCGTGCAGTTTTGAACCACCTCCAAATCACCTCAATTTTGGCACACATGATCTCTTGCACAAACAATGCTAGGTTTCCAAGGTTTTGTATTTTTTTGATTTTTTTGAATTTATAATGCCCTCTAGACTGACTGCTGAAAACATCGGTCTATGCCTCAAGGGGGCATTGTAAAATAATTTTTTCCAAAAATTTCTTACATTCACATGTTTGGCACATGTGGGTCACCATGTCCAAGAAAATTGGGGTGATTTGGAGGTGGTGGTAAAATTCACCTTTTTTCCAAATGGTCCCTCCGGAATGCGTGCATTTTTTCGACCACCTCCAAATCACGTCAATTTTGGCACACATGATCTCTTGCACAAACAATGCTAGGTCTCCAAGGTTTTGTATTTTTTTTGAATTTTTTTGAATTTATAATGCCCTCTAGACTAACTGTTGAAAACATCGGTCTATGCCTCAAGGGGGCATTGTAAAATAATTATTTCAAAGTTTCTTTCATACACATGATTGGCACATGTGGGTCACCATGTACAAGAAAATTGGGGTGATTTGGAGGAGGTGGAAAATTCACCTTTTTTCCAAATGGTCCCTCCTAATGCAGGCAGTTTTTGATCCACCTCCAAATCACCTCAATTTTGGCACACATGATCTCTTGCACAAACAATGCTAGGTTTCCAAGGTTTTGTATTTTTTTGAATTTTTTTGAATTTATAATGCCCTCTAGACTGACTGCTGAAAACATCGGTCCATGCCTCAAGGGGGCACTGTAAAATAATTTTTTCCAAAAATTTCTTTCATACACATGTGGGTCACCATGTACAAGAAATTGGGGTGATTTGGAGGTGGTGGAAAAATTCACCTTTTTTCAGAAACTTGCTTATGTGACCAAATGGTCCCTCCTAATGCGTGCATTTTTTCGACCACCTCCAAATCACCTCAATTTTGGCACACATGATCTCTTGAACAAACAATGCTAGGTTTCCAAGGTTTTGTATTTTTTTTGAATTTGTTTGACTTTATAATGCCCTCTAGACTGACTGCTGAAAACATCGGTCTATGCCTCAAGGGGGCATTGTAAAATAATTATTTCCAAAAGTTTCTTTCATACACATTTTTGGCACATGTGGGTCACCATGTACAAGAAAATTGGGGTGATTTGGAGGTGGTGGAAAATTCACCTTTTTTCCAAATGGTCCCTCCGGAATGCGGGCATTTTTTCGACCACCTCCAAATCACCTCAATTTTGGCACACATGATCTCTTGCACAAACAATGCTAGGTTTCCAAGGTTTTGTATATTTTTGATTTTTTTTAAATTTATAATGCCCTCTGGACTGATCAATTGAAAACATCGGTCTATGCCTCAAGGGGGCATTGTAAAATAATTTTTTCCAAAAATTTCTTACATACACATGTTTGGCACATGTGGGTCACCATGTCCAAGAAAATTGGGGTGATTTGGAGGTGGTGGAAAAATTCACCTTTTTTCCAAATGGTCCCTCCGGAATGCGAGCATTTTTTCGACCACCTCCAAATCACCTCAATTTTCGCACACATGATCTCTTGCACAAACAATGCCAGGTTTCGAAGGTTTTGTATTTTTTTGAATTTTTTTAATTTATAATGCCCTCTAGACTGACTGCTGAAAACATCGGTCTATGCGTCAAGGGGGCATTGTAAAATAATATTTTCATAAAGTTTCTTTCATAAACATTTTTGGCACATGTGTGTCACCATGTACAAGAAAATTGGGGTGATTTGGAGGTGGTGGAAAATGCACCTTTTTTCCAAATGGTCCCTCCGGAATGCGGGCATTTTTTCGACCACCTCCAAATCACCTCAATTTTGGCACACATGATCTCTTGCACAAACAATGCTAGGTTTCCAAGGTTTTGTATTGTTTTGTTTTTTTTTGAATTTATAATGCCCTCTAGACTGACTGCTGAAAACATCGGTCTATTGCATTTTTTCGACCACCTTCAAATCACCTCAATTTTGGCACACATGATCTCTTGAACAAACAATGCTAGGTTTCCAAGGTTTTGTATTTTTTGTTTTTTTTAATTTATAATGACCTCTAGACTGACTGCTAAAAACATCGGTATATGCCTCAAGGGGGCATTGTAAAACAATTTTTTCCAAAAATTTCTTTCATACACATGTTTGGCACATGTGGGTCACCATGTACAAGAAAATTGGGGTGAATTGGAGGTGGTGGAAAAATTCACCTTTTTTCAAAAATTGTCTTATGTTAAGACCAAATGGTCCCTCCGGAATGCGGTCATTTTTTCGACCAATTTTCTCTTGTACAAGAAAATTGGGGTGATTTGGAGGTGGTGGAAAAATTCACCTTTTTTCAAAAACTGGCTTATGTGACCAAATGGTCCCTCCGGAATGCAGGCATTTTTTCGACCACCTCCAAATCACCTCAATTTTGGCACACATGATCTCTTGCACAAACAATGCTAGGTTTCCAAGGTTTTGTATTTTTTTAATTTATTTGACTTTATAATGCCCTCTAGACCACTGCTAAAAACATCGGTATATGCCTCAAGGGGCATTGTAAAATAATTATTTCCAAAAGTTTCTTTCATACACAATTTTGGCACATGTGGGTCACCATGTACAAGAAAATTGGGGTGATTTGGAGGTGGTGGAAAATTCACCTTTTTCCAAATGGTCCCTCCTAATGCAGCAGTTTTTGTACCACCTCCAAATCACCTCAATTTTGGCACACATGATCTCTTGCACAAACAATGCTAGGTTTCCAAGGTTTTGTATTTTTTTGATTTTTTTGAATTTATAATGCCCTCTAGACTGACTGCTGAAAACATCGGTCTATGCCTCAAGGGGGCATTGTAAAATAATTTTTTCCAAAAATTTCTTACATTCACATGTTTGGCACATGTGGGTCACCATGTCCAAGAAAATTGGGGTGATTTGGAGGTGGTGGTAAAATTCACCTTTTTTCCAAATGGTTCCTCCGGAATGCGAGCATTTTTTCGACCACCTCCAAATCACCTCAATTTTGGCACACATGATCTCTTGCACAAACAATGCTAGGTTTCCAAGGTTTTGTATTTTTTGAATTTTTTTGAATTTATAATGCCCTCTAGACTAACTGATGAAAACATCGGTCTATGCCTCAAGGGGGCATTGTAAAATAATTATTTCCAAAAGTTTCTTTCATACACATGATTGGCACATGTGGGTCACCATGTACAAGAAAATTGGGGTGATTTGGAGGTGGTGGAAAATTCACCTTTTTTCCAAATGGTCCCTCCGGAATGCAGGCAGTTTTTGATCCACCTCCAAATCACCTCAATTTTGGCACACATGATCTCTTGCACAAACAATGCTAGGTTTCCAAGGTTTTGTATTTTTTGAATTTTTTTGAATTTATAATGCCCTCTAGACTGACTGCTGAAAACATCGGTCCATGCCTCAAGGGGGCACTGTAAAATAATTTTTTCCAAAAATTTCTTTCATACACATGTGGGTCACCATGTACAAGAAATTGGGGTGATTTGGAGGTGGTGGAAAAATTCACCTTTTTTCAGAAACTTGCTTATGTGACCAAATGGTCCCTCCGGAATGCAGGCATTTTTTCGACCACCTCCAAATCACCTCAATTTTGGCACACATGATATCTTGAACAAACAATGCTAGGTTTCCAAGGTTTTGTATTTTTTTTAATTTGTTTGACTTTATAATGCCCTCTAGACTGACTGCTGAAAACATCGGTCTATGCCTCAAGGGGGCATTGTAAAATAATTATTTCCAAAAGTTTCTTTCATACACATTTTTGGCACATGTGGGTCACCATGTACAAGAAAATTGGGGTGATTTGGAGGTGGTGGAAAATTCACCTTTTTTCCAAATGGTCCCTCCGGAATGCGGGAATTTTCTCGACCACCTCCAAATCACCTCAATTTTGGCACACATGATCTCTTGCACAAACAATGCTAGGTTTCCAAGGTTTTGTATTCTTTTGATTTTTTTGAATTTATAATGCCCTCTAGACTGACTGCTGAAAACATCGGTCTATGCCTCAAGGGGGCATTGTAAAATAATTTTTTCCAAAAATTTCTTACATACACATGTTTGGCACATGTGGGTCACCATGTCCAAGAAAATTGGGGTGATTTGGAGGTGGTGGTAAAATTCACCTTTTTTTCCAAATGGTCCCTCCGGAATGCGAGCATTTTTTCGACCACCTCCAAATCACCTCAATTTTGGCACACATGATCTCTTGCACAAACAATGCTAGGTTTCCAAGGTTTTGTATTTTTTGAATTTTTTTGAATTTATAATGCCCTCTAGACTAACTGCTGAAAACATCGGTCTATGCCTCAAGGGGGCATTGTAAAATAATATTTTCATAAAGTTTCTTTCATAAACATTTTTGGCACATGTGTGTCACCATGTACAAGAAAATTGGGGTGATTTGGAGGTGGTGGAAAATGCACCTTTTTCCAAATGGTCCCTCCGAATGCGGGCATTTTTTGACCACCTCCAAATCACCTCAATTTTGGCACACATGATCTCTTTCACAAACAATGCTAGGTTTCCAAGGTTTTGTATTGTTTTGAATTTTTTTTGAAATTATAATGCCCTCTAGACTGACTGCTGAAAACATCGGTCTATTGCATTTTTTTCGACCACCTCCAAATCACCTCAATTTTGGCACACATGATCTCTTGAACAAACAATGCTAGGTTTCCAAGGTTTTGTATTTTTTTGATTTTTTTTGAATTTATAATGCCCTCTAGACTGACTGCTGAAAACATCGGTCTATGCCTCAAGGGGGCATTGTAAAAGAATTTTTTTTCCAAAAATTTCTTTCATACACATGTTTGGCACATGTGGGTCACCATGTACAAGAAAATTGGGGTGATTTGGAGGTGGTGGAAAAATTCACCTTTTTTCAAAAAACTGGCTTATGTTAAGACCAAATGGTCCCTCCTGAATGCGGTCATTTTTTCGACCAATTTTCTCTTGTACAAGAAAATTGGGGTGATTTGGAGGTGGTGGAAAAATTCACCTTTTTTCAAAAACTGGCTTATGTGACCAAATGGTCCCTCCGGAATGCAGGTATTTTTTCGACCACCTCCAAATCACCTCAATTTTGGCACACATGATCTCTTCCACAAACAATGCTAAGTTTCCAAGGTTTTGTATTTTTTTGAATTTGTTTGACTTTATAATGCCCTCTAGACTGACTGTTGAAAACATCGGTCTATGCCTCAAGGGGGCATTGTAAAATAATTATTTCCAAAAGTTTCTTTCATACACATTTTTGGCACATGTGGGTCACCATGTACAAGAAAATTGGGGTGATTTGGAGGTGGTGGAAAATTCACCTTTTTTCCAAATGGTCCCTCCGGAATGCAGGCAGTTTTTGAACCACCTCCAAATCACCTCAATTTTGGCACACATGATCTCTTGCACAAACAATGCTAGGTTTCCAAGGTTTTGTATTTTTTTGATTTTTTTGAATTTATAATGCCCTCTAGACTGACTGCTGAAAACATCGGTCTATGCCTCAAGGGGCATTGTAAAATAATTTTTTCCAAAAATTTCTTACATTCACATGTTTGGCACATGTGGGTCACCATGTCCAAGAAAATTGGGGTGATTTGGAGGTGGTGGTAAAATTCACCTTTTTTCCAAATGGTCCCTCCGGAATGCGGGCATTTTTTCGACCACCTCCAAATCACCTCAATTTTGGCACACATGATCTCTTGCACAAACAATGCTAGGTTTCCAAGGTTTTGTTTTTTTTTTTGAATTTTTTTGAATTTATAATGCACTCTAGACTTACTATTGAAAACATCAGTCTATGCCTCAAGGGGTCATTGTAAAATAATTATTTCCAAAAGTTTCTTTCATACACATGATTGGCACTTGTGGGTCACCATGTACAAGAAAATTGGAGTGATTTGGAGGTGGTGGAAAATTCACCTTTTTTCCAAATGGTCCCTCCGGAATGCAGGCAGTTTTTGATCCACCTCCAAATCACCTCAATTTTGGCACACATGATCTCTTGCACAAACAATGCTAGGTTTCCAAGGTTTTGTATTTTTTTGAATTTTTTTGAATTTATAATGCCCTCTAGACTGACTGCTGAAAACATCGGTCAATGCCTCAAGGGGGCAATGTAAAATAATTTTTCCAAAAATTTCTTTCATACACATGTGGGTCACCATGTACAAGAAATTGGGGTGATTTGGAGGTGGTGGAAAAATTCACCTTTTTCAGAAACTTGCTTATGTGACCAAATGGTCCCTCCTAATGCAGGCATTTTTTTCACCACCTCCAAATCACCTCAATTTTGGCACACATGATATCTTGAACAAACAATGCTAGGTTTCCAAGGTTTTGTATTTTTTTAATTTGTTTGACTTTATAATGCCCTCTAGACTGACTCTGAAAACATCGGTATATGCCTCAAGGGGCATTGTAAAATAATTATTTCCAAAAGTTTCTTTCATACACATTTTTGGCACATGTGGGTCACCATGTACAAGAAAATTGGGGTGATTTGGAGGTGGTGGAAAATTCACCTTTTTTCCAAATGGTCCCTCCGGAATGCGGGCATTTTTTCGACCACCTCCAAATCACCTCAATTTTGGCACACATGATCTCTTGCACAAACAATGCTAGGTTTCCAAGGTTTTGTATTTTTTCAATTTTTTTTAATTTTATAATGCCCTCTAGACTGACTGCTGAAAAGATCGGTCTATGCCGCAAGGGGCATTGTAAAATAATTTTTTCCAAAAATTTCTTACATACACATGTTTGGCACATGTGGGTCACCATGTCCAAGAAAATTGGGGTGATTTGGAGGTGGTGGTAAAATTCACCTTTTTTTCCAAATGGTCCCTCCGGAATGCGAGCATTTTTTCGACCACCTCCAAATCACCTCAATTTTGGCACACATGATCTCTTGCACAAACAATGCTAGGTTTCCAAGGTTTTGTAATTTTTTCGAATTTTTTGAATTTATAATGCCCTCTAGACTAACTGCTGAAAACATCGGTCTATGCCTCAAGGGGGCATTGTAAAATAATTATTTCCAAAAGTTTCTTTCATACACATGTTTGGCACATGTGGTTCACCATGTACAAGAAAATTAGGGTGATTTGGAGGTGGTGGAAAATTCACCTTTTTTCCAAATGGTCCCTCCGGAATGCAGGCAGTTTTTGAACCACCTCCAAATCACCTCAATTTTGGCACACATGATATCTTGAACAAACAATGCTAGGTTTCCAAGGTTTTGTATTTTTTTTGAATTTTTTTGAATTTATAATGCCCTCTAGACTGACTGCTGAAAACATCGGTCTATGCCTCAAGGGGGCATTGTAAAATAATTTTTTCTAAAAATTTCTTTCATACACATGTTTGGCACATGTGGGTCACCGTGTACAAGAAAATTGGGGTGATTTGGAGGTGGTGGAAAAATTCACCTTTTTTCAAAAATGGTCCCTCCGGAATGCGGGCATTTTTTCGACCACCTCCAAATCACCTCAATTTTGGCACACATGATCTCTTGCACAAACAATGCTAGGTTTTCAAGGTTTTGTATTTTTTTGAATTTTTTTGAATTTATAATGCCCTCTAGACTGACTGCTGAAACCATCGGTCTATGCCTCAAGGGGGCATTGTAAAATAATTTTTTCCAAAAGTTTCTTTCATACACATGTTTGGCACATGTGGGTCACAATGTACAAGAAAATTGGGGTGATTTGGAGGTGGTGGAAAATTCACCTTTTTTCCAAATGGTCCCTCCGTAATGCGGGCATTTTTTCGACCACCTCCAAATCACCTCAATTTTGGCACACATGATCTCTTGCACAAACAATGCTAGGTTTCGAAGGTTTTGTATTTCTTTGAATTTTTTTGAATTTATAATGCCCTCTAGACTGACTGATGAAAACATCGGTCTATGCCTCAAGGGGGCATTGTAAAATAATATTTTCCAAAAATTTCTTTCATACACATGTTTGGCACATGTGGGTCACCATGTACAAGAAAATTGGGGTGATTTGGAGGTGGTGGTAAAATTCACCTTTTTTTCCAAATGGTCCCTCCTAATGCAGGCATTTTTTCGACCACCTCCAAATCACCTCAATTTTGGCACACATGATCTCTTGCACAAACAATGCTAGGTTTCCAAGGTTTTGTATTTTTTTTGAATTTTTTTGAATTTATAATGCCCTCTAGACTAACTGCTGAAAACATCGGTCTATGCCTCAAGGGGTCATTGTAAAATAATTATTTCCAAAAGTTTCTTTCATACACATGTTTGGCACATGTGGTTCACCATGTACAAGAAAATTGGGGTGATTTGGAGGTGGTGGAAAATTCACCTTTTTTCCAAATGGTCCCTCCGGAATGCAGGCAGTTTTTGAACCACCTCCAAATCACGTCAATTTTGGTACACATGATCTCTTGAACAAACAATGCTAGGTTTCCAAGGTTTTGTATTTTTTTGAATTTTTTTTAAGTTATAATGCCCTCTAGACTGACTGCTGAAAACATCGGTCTATGCCTCAAGGGGCATTGTAAAATATTTTTTTCCAAAAATTTCTTTCATACACATGTTTGGCACATGTGGGTCACCGTGTACAAGAAAATTGGGGTGATTTGGAGGTGGTGGAAAAATTCACCTTTTTTCAAAAATGGTCCCTCCGGAATGCGGGCATTTTTTCGACCACCTCCAAATCACCTCAATTTTGGCACACATGATCTCTTGCACAAACAATGCTAGGTTTTCAAGGTTTTGTATTTTTTTGAATTTTTTTGAATTTATAATGCCCTCTAGACTGACTGCTGAAACCATCGGTCTATGCCTCAAGGGGCATTGTAAAATAATTTTATTCCAAAATTTCTTTCATACACATGTTTGGCACATGTGGGTCACCATGTACAAGAAAATTGGGGTGATTTGGAGGTGGTGGAAAAATTCACCTTTTTAAAAACTGGCTTATTTGACCAAATGGTCCCTCTGGAATGCAGGCATTTTTTTCGACCACCTCCAAATCACCTCAATTTTGGCACACATGATCTCTTGCACAAACAATGCTAGGTTTCCAAGGTTTTGTATTTTGTTTTGAATTTTTTGAATTTATAATGCCCTCTAGACTGACTGCTGAAAATCGGTCTATGCATTAAGGGGCATTGTAAAATAATTTTTCCAAAAGTTTCTTTCTTACACATGTTTGGCACATGTGGGTCACCATGTACAAGAAAATTGGGGTGATTTGGAGGTGGTGGAAAATTCACCTTTTTTCCAAATGGTCCCTCCGGAATGCAGGCATTTTTTCGACCACCTCCAAATCACCTCAATTTTGGCACACATGATCTCTTGCACAAACAATGCTAGGTTTCCAAGGTTTTGTATTTTTTTGAATTTTTCTGAATTTATAATGCCCTCTAGACTGACTGCTGAAAACATCGGTCCATGCCTCAAGGGGGCACTGTAAAATAATTTTTTCCAAAAATTTCTTTCATACACATGTGGGTCACCATGTACAAGAAATTGGGGTGATTTGGAGGTGGTGGAAAAATTCACCTTTTTCAAAAACTGGCTTATGTGACCAAATGGTCCCTCCGGAATGCAGGCATTTTTTCGACCACCTCAAAATCACCTCAATTTTGGCACACATGATCTCGTGCACAAACAATGCTAGGTTTCCAAGGTTTTGTATTTTTTTGAATTTGGTTGACTTTATAATGCCCTCTAGACTGACTGCTGAAAACATCGGTCTATGCCTCAAGGGGGCATTGTAAAATAATTATTTCCAAAAGTTTCTTGCATACACATTTTTGGCACATGTGTGTCACCATGTAGAAGAAAATTGGGGTGATTTGGAGGTGGTGGAAAATTCACCTTTTTTCCAAATGGTCCCTCCGGAATGCGGGCATTTTTTCGACCACCTCCAAATCACCTCAATTTTGGCACACATGATCTCTTGCACAAACAATGCTAGGTTTTCAAGGTTTTGTATTTTTTTGAATTTTTTTGAATTTATAATGCCCTCTAGACTGACTGCTGAAACCATCGGTCTATGCCTCAAGGGGGCATTGTAAAATAATTTTTATTCCAAAAATTTCTTTCATACACATGTTTGGCACATGTGGGTCACCATGTACAAGAAAATTGGGGTGATTTGGAGGTGGTGGAAAAATTCACCTTTTTTAAAAAACTGGCTTATGTGACCAAATGGTCCCTCCGGAATGCAGGCATTTTTTCGACCACCTCCAAATCACCTCAATTTTGGCACACATGATCTCTTGCACAAACAATGCTAGGTTTCCAAAGTTTTGTATTTTGTTTTGAATTTTTTGAATTTATAATGCCCTCTAGACTGACTGCTGAAAAATCGGTCTATGCATTAAGGGGGCATTGTAAAATAATTTTTTCCAAAAGTTTCTTTCTTACACATGTTTGGCACATGTGGGTCACCATGTACAAGAAAATTGGGGTGATTTGGAGGTGGTGGAAAATTCACCTTTTTTCCAAATGGTCCCTCCGGAATGCAGGCATTTTTTCGACCACCTCCAAATCACCTCAATTTTGGCACACATGATCTCTTGCACAAACAATGCTAGGTTTCCAAGGTTTTGTATTTTTTGAATTTTTGTGAATTTATAATGCCCTCTAGACTGACTGCTGAAAACATCGGTTTATGCCTCAAGGGGGCATTGTAAAATAATATTTTCCAAAAATTTCTTTCATACACATGTGGGTCACCATGTACAAGAAATTGGGGTGATTTGGAGGTGGTGGAAAAATTCACCTTTTTTCAAAAACTTGCTTATGTGACCAAATGGTCCCTCCGGAATGAAGGCATTTTTTCGACCACCTCCAAATCACCCCAATTTTGGCACACATGATCTCGTGCACAAACAATGCTAGGTTTCCAAGGTTTTGAATTTTTTTTGAATTTGGTTGACTTTATAATGCCCTCTAGACTGACTGCTGAAAACATCGGTCTATGCCTCAAGGGGGCATTGTAAAATAATTTTTTCCAAAAGTTTCTTTCATACACATTTTTGGCACATGTGTGTCACCATGTAGAAGAAAATTGGGGTGATTTGGAGGTGGTGGAAAATTCACCTTTTTTCCAAATGGTCCCTCCGGAATGCGGGCATTTTTTCGACCACCTCCAAATCACCTCAATTTTGGCACACATGATCTCTTGCACAAACAATGCTAGGTTTTCAAGGTTTTGTATTTTTTTGAATTTTTTTGAATTTATAATGCCCTCTAGACTGACTGCTAAAACCATCGGTCTATGCCTCAAGGGGGCATTGTAAAATAATTTTTATTCCAAAAATTTCTTTCATACACATGTTTGGCACATGTGTGTCACCATGTACAAGAAAATTGGGGTGATTTGGAGGTGGTGGAAAAATTCAGCTTTTTTCAAAAACTGGCTTATGTGACCGAATGGTCCCTCCGAATGCTGAGCATTTTTTCGACCACCTCCAAATCACCTCAATTTTGGCACACATGATCTCTTGCACAAACAATGCTGGGTTTCCAAGGTTTTGTATTTTGTTTTGAATTTTTTGAATTTATAATGCCCTCTAGACTGACTGCTGAAAAATCGATCTATGCATCAAGGGGGCATTGTAAAATAATTTTTTCCAAAAGTTTCTTTCTTACACATGTTTGGCACAGGTGGGTCACCATGTACAAGAAAATTGGGTTGATTTGGAGGTGGTGGAAAATTTCACCTTTTTTCAAAAACTGGCTTAAGTTAACCAAATGGTCACTCCGGAATGCGGGCATTTTTTCGACCACCTCCAAATCACCTCAATTTTGGCACACATGATCTCTTGCACAAACAATGCTAGGTTTCCAGGTTTTGTATTTTTTGAGTTTTTTTGAATTTATAATGACCTCTAGACTGACTGCTGAAAACATCGGTCTATGCCTCAAGGGGGCATTGTAAAATAATTTTTTCCAAAAATTTCTTTCATACACATGTTTGGCACATGTGGGTCACCATGTACAAGAAAATTGGGGTGATTTGGAGGTGGTGGAAAAATTCACCTTTTTTCCAAATGGTCCCTCCGGATGCGGGCATCTTTTCCAAAACCTCCAAATCACCTCAATTTTGGCACACATGATCTCTAGCACAAACAATGCTAGGTTTCCAAGGTTTTGTATTTTTTGACTTATTTTGAATTTATAATACCCTCTACACTGACTGATGAAAACATCGGTCTATGCCTCAAGGGGGCATTGTAAAATATTTTTTTCCAAAAATTTCTTTCATACACATGTTCGGCACATGTGGGTCACCATGTACAAGAAATTTGGGTTGATTTGGAGGTGGTGGAAAAATTCATCTTTTTTCAAAATCCTGGCTTATGTTAAAAGACCAAATGTTCCCTCCGGAATGCGGGCATTTTTTCGACCACCTCCAAATCACCTCAATTTTGGCACACATGATCTCTTGCACAAACAATCCTAGGTTTCCAAGGTTTTGTATTTGTTTGAACTTTTTTGAATTTATAATGCCCTCTAGACTGACTGCTGAAAGCATCGGTCTATGCCTCAAGGGGGCATTGTAAAATAATTTTTTCCAAAAATTTCTTTCATACACATGTTTGGCACATGTGGGTCACCATGTACAAGAAAATTGGGGTGATTTGGAGGTGGTGGAAAAATTCACCTTTTTCAAAACTGGCTTGTGTGACCAAATGGTCCCTCCTAATGCAGGCATTTTTTCACCACCTCCAAATCACCTCAATTTTGGCACACATGATCTCTTGCACAAACAATGCTAGGTTTCCAAGGTTTTGTATTTTGTTTTGAATTTTTGAATTTATAATGCCCTCTAGACTGATCACGAAAACATCGGTCTATGCCTCAAGGGGGCATTGTAAAATAATTTTTTCCGAAAATTTCTTTCATATACATGTTTGGCACATGTGGGTCACCATGTGCAAGAAAATTGGGGTGATTTGGAGGTGGTGGAAAAATTCACCTTTTTCAAAAACTGGCTTATGTTTAGACCAAATGGTCCCTCCGGAATGCGGGCATTTTTTCGACCACCTCCAAATCACCTTAATTTTGGCACACATGATCTCTTGCACAAACAATGCTAGGTTTCCAGGTTTTGTATTTTTTTGAATTTTTTTGAATTTATAATGCCCTCTAGACTGACTGCTGATAACATCGGTCTATGCCTCAAGGGGGCATTGTAAAATAATTTTTTCCAAAAGTTTCTTTCATACACATGTTTGGCACATGTGGGTCACCATGTACAAGAACATTGGGTTGATTTGGAGGTGGTGGAAAAATTCATCTTTTTTCAAAATCCTGGCTTATGTTAAAAGACCAAAAGGTCCCTCCGGAATGCGGGCATTTTTTTGACCACGTCCAAATCACCTCAATTTTGGCACACATGATCTCTTGCACAAACAATGCTAGGTTTCCAAGGTTTTGTGTTTTTTTGAATTATTTTGAATTTATAATACCCTCTAGACTGGCTGATGAAAACATCGGTCTATGCCTCAAGGGGGTATTGTAAAATAATTTTTTCCAAAAATTTCTTCCATACACATGTTTGGCACATTTGGGTCACCATGTACAAGAAAATTGGGTTGATTTGGAGGTGGTGGAAAAATTCATCTTTTTTCAAAATCCTGGCTTATGTTAAAAAGACCAAATGGTCCCTCCGGAATGCGGGCATTTTTTCGACCACCTCCAAATCACCTCAATTTTGGCACACATGATCTCTTGCACAAACAATGCTAGGTTTCCAAGGTTTTGTATTTGTTTGAATTTTTTTGAATTTATAATGCCCTTTAGACTGATCATGAAAACATCGGTCTATGCCTCAAGGGGGCATTGTAAAATAATTATTTCCAAAAGTTTCTTTCATACACATCTTTGGCACATGTGGGTCACCATGTACAAGAAAATTGGGGTGATTTGTAGGTGGTGGAAAAATTCACCTTTTTTCAAAAACTGGCTTATGTGACCAAATGGTCCCTCCGGAATGCAAGCATTTTTTCGACCACCTCCAAATCACCCCAATTTTGGCACACATGATCTCTTGCACAAACAATTCTAGGTTTCCTAGGTTTTGTATTTGTTTTAATGTTTTTGAATTTATAATGCCCTCTAGACTGACTCATCGAAAACATCGGTCTATGCCTCAAGGGGGCATTGTAAAATAATTTTTCCAAAATTTCTTTCATACACATTTTTGGCACATGTGGGTCACCATGTACAAGAAAATCAGGGTTATTTGGAGGTGGTGGAAAATACACCTTTTTCAAAACTGGTTTATGTTTGACCAAATGGTCCCTCCGAATGGGGCATTTTTCGACCACCTCCAAATCACCTCAATTTTGGCACACATGATCTCTTGCACAAACAATGCTAGGTTTCCAGGTTTTGTATTTTTTGAATTTTTTGAATTTATAATGCTGTCTAGACTGATTCTTTGAAAACATCGGTCTATGCCTCAAGGGGGCATTGTAAAATAATTTTTTCCAAAAGTTTCTTTCATACACATGTTTGGCACATGTGGGTCACAATGTGCAAGAAAATTGAGGTGATTTGGAGGTGGTGGAAAAATTCACCTTTTTTCAAAAACTGGCTTATGTTAAGACCAAATGGTCCCTTCGAAATGCGGGCATTTTTTCGACGACCTTCAAATCACCTCAATTTTGGCACACATGGTCTCTTGCACAAACAGTGCTAGGTTTCCAAGTTTTTGTATTTGTTTGAATTTTTTTGAATTTATAATGCCCTCTAGACTGACTACTGAAAACATCGGTCTATGCCTCAAGGGGGCATTGTAAAATAATTATTTCCAAAAGTTTCTTTCATACACATGTTTGGCACATGTGGGTCACCATGTACAAGAAAATTGGGGTGATTTGGAGGTGGTGGAAAAATTCACTTTTTTCAAAAACTGGCTTATGTGACCAAATGGTCCCTCCGGAATGCAGGCATTTTTTCGACCACCTCCAAATCACCTCAATTTTGGCACACATGATCTCTTGCACAAACAATGCTAGGTTTCCAAGGTTTTGTATTTTTTTTGAATTTTTTGAATTTATAATGCCCTCTAGACTGACTGCTGAAAAATCGGTCTATCCATCAAGGGGGCATTGTAAAATAATTTTTTCCAAAAATTTCTTTCATACACATGTTTGGCACGTGGGTAACCATGTACAAGAAAATTGGGGTGATTTGGAGGTGGTGGAAAAATTCACCTTTTTCCAATAACTGGCTTAAGTTAAGACCAAATGGTCCCTCCGGAATGCGGGCATTTTTTCGACCACCTCCAAATCACCTCAATTTTGGCACACATGATCTCTTGCACAAACAATGCTAGGTTTCCAAGGTTTTGTATTTGTTTGAATTTTTTTGAATTTATAATGCCCACTAGACTGACTGCTGAAAACATCGGTCTATGCCTCAAGGGGGCATTGTAAAATAATTATTTCCAAAAGTTTCTTTCATACACATCTTTGGCACATGTGGGTCACCATGTACAAGAAAATTGGGGTGATTTGTAGGTGGTGGAAAAATTCACCTTTTTCAAAACTGGCTTATGTGACCAAATGGTCCCTCCGGAATGCAAGCATTTTTTCGACCACCTCCAAATCACCCCAATTTTGGCACACATGATCTCTTGCACAAACAATTCTAGGTTTCCTAGGTTTTGTATTTGTTTTAATGTTTTTGAATTTATAATGCCCTCTAGACTGACTACTGAAAACATCGGTCTATGCCTCAAGGGGGCATTGTAAAATAATTTTTTCCAAAAATTTCTTTCATACACATTTTTGGCACATGTGGGTCACCATGTACAAGAAAATCAGGGTTATTTGGAGGTGGTGGAAAAATACACCTTTTTTCAAAAACTGGTTTATGTTTGACCAAATGGTCCCTCCGGAATGCGGGCATTTTTTCGACCACCTCCAAATCACCTCAATTTTGGCACACATGATCTCTTGCACAAACAATGCTAGGTTTCCAGGTTTTGTATTTTTTTGAATTTTTTTGAATTTATAATGCTCTCTAGACTGACTGCTGAAAACATCGGTCTATGCCTCAAGGGGGCATCGAAAATAATTTTTTCCAAAAATTTCTTTCATACACATGTTTGGCACATGTGGGTCACCATGTACAAGAAAATTGGGTTCATTTGGAGGTGGTGGAAAAATTCATCTTTTTTCAAAATCCTGGCTTATGTTAAAAGACCAAATGGTCCCTCCTAATGCGGGCATTTTTTCACCACCTCCAAATCACCTCAATTTTGGCACACATGATCTCTTGCACAAACAATGCTAGGTTTCCATGTTTTTGTATTTGTTTGAATTTTTTTGAATTTATAATGCCCTCTAGACTGACTGCTGAAAGCATCGGTCTATGCCTCAAGGGGGCATTGTAAAATATTTTTTTCCAAAAATTTCATTCATACACATGTTTGGCACATGTGGGTCACCATGTACAAGAAAATTGGGGTGATTTGGAGGTGGTGGAAAAATTCACCTTTTTTCAAAAACTGGCTTATGTGACCAAATGGTCCCTCCGGAATGCAGGCATTTTTTTCGACCACCTCCAAATCACCTCAATTTTGGCACACATGATCTCTTGCACAAACAATGCTAGGTTTCCAAGGTTTTGTATTTTGTTTTGAATTTTTTGAATTTATAATGCCCTCTAGACTGACTGCTGAAAAATCGGTCTATCCATCAAGGGGGCATTGTAAAATAATTTTTTCCAAAAATTTCTTTCATACACATGTTTGGCACGTGGGTCACCGTGTACAAGAAAATTGGGGTGATTTGGAGGTGGTGGGAAAATTCACCTTTTTCAAAAACTGGCTTAAGTTCCACCAAATGGTCCCTCCGGAATGCGGGCATTTTTTCTACCACCTCCAAATCACCTCAATTTTGGCACACATGATCTCTTGCACAAACAATGCTAGGTTTCCTAGGTTTTGTATTTTTTTGAATATTTTTGAATTTGTAATGCATTCTAGACTGACTGCTGAAAACATCGCTCTATGCCTCAAGGGGGCATTGTAAAATAATATTTTCCAAAAATTTCTTTCATACACATTTATGGCACATGTGGGTCACCATGTACAAGAAAATCGGGGTGATTTGGAGGTGGTGGAAAAATTCACCTTTTTTCCAAATGGTCCCTCTGGAATGCGGGCATTTTTTCTACAACCTCCAAATCACCTCAATTTTGGCACACATGATCTCTTGCACAAACAATGCTAGGTTTCCAAGGTTTTGTATTTTTTTGAATTATTTTGTATTTATAATACCCTCTAGACTGACTGATGAAAACATCGGTCTATGCCTCAAGGGGGCATTGTAAAATAATTTTTTCCAAAAATTTCTTTCAAACACATGTTTGGCACATGTGGGTCACCATGTACAAGAAAATTGGGTTGATTTGGAGGTGGTGGAAAAATTCACCTTTTTTCAAAAACTGGCTTATGTGACCAAATGGTCCCTCCGGAATGTAGGCATTTTTTCGACCACCTCCAAATTACCTCAATTTTGGCACACATGATGTCTTGCACAAACAATGCTAGGTTTCCAAGGTTTTGTATTTTTTTGAATTTTTTTGAATTTATAATGCCCTCTAGACTGACTGCAAAAACATCAGTCTATGCCTCAAGGGGTCATTGTAAAATAATATTTTCCAAAAATTTCTTTCATACACATGTTTGGCACATGTGGGTCACCATGTACAAGAAAATTGGGGTGATTTGGAGGTAGTGGAAAAATTCACCTTTTTTCAAAAAACTGGCTTATGTTAGACCAAATGGTCCCTCCGGAATGCGGGCATTTTTTCGACCACCTCCAAATCACCTCAATTTTGGCACACATGATCTCTTGCACAAAGAATGCTAGGTTTCCAGGATTTGTATTTTTTTAATTTTCTTTCAATTTATAATGCCCTCTAGACTGACTGCTGAAAACATCGGTCTATGCCTCAAGGGGGCATTGTAAAATATTTTTTTCAAAAAATTTCTTTCATACACATGTTTGGCACATGTGGGTCACCATGTACAAGAAAATTGGGATGATTTGGAGGTGGTGGAGAAATTCACCTTTTTTCCAAATGGTCCCTCCGGAATGCGAGCATTTTTTCGACCACCTCCAAATCACCTCAATTTTGGCACACATGATCTCTTGCACAAACAATGCCAGGTTTCCAAGGTTTTGTATTTTTTTTTTTGAATTTTTTTAATTTATAATGCCATCTACACTGACTGTTGAAAACATCTGTCTATGCCTTAAGGGGGCATTGTAAAATAAATTTTTCCAAAAATTTCTTTCATACACATGTTTGGCACATATGGGTCACCATGTACCAGAAAATTGTGGTGATTTGGAGGTGGTGGAAAAATTCACCTTTTTTCAAAAACTGGCTCAAGTTAGACCAAATGGTCCCTCCGGAATGCGGGCATTTTTTCGATCACCTCCAAATCACCTCAATTTTGGCACACATGATCTCTTGCACAAACAATGCTAGGTTTCCAAGGTTTTGTATTTTTTTGAATTTTTTTGAATTTATAATGCCCTCTAGACTGACTACGGAAAACATCGGTCTATGCCTCAAGGGGGCATTGTAAAATATTTTTTTCAAAACATTTCTTTCGTACACATGTTTAGCACATGTGGGTCACCATGTACAAGAAAATTGGGGTGATTTGGAGGTGGTGGAAAAATTCACCTTTTTTCAAAAACTGGCTTATGTGACCAAATGGTCCCTCCGAATGCGTGCATTTTTTCACCACCTCCAAATCACCTCAATTTTGGCACACATGATCTCTTGCACAAACAATGCTAGGTTTCCAAGGTTTTATATTTGTTTGAATTTTTTTGAATTTATAATGCCCTCTAGATTGACTGCTGAAAGCATCGGTCTATGCCTCAAGGGGGCATTGTAATATAATTTTTTCCAAAAAATTCTTTCATACACATGTTTGGCACATGTGGGTCAACATGTACAAGAAAATTGGGGTGATTTGGAGGTGGTGGAAAAATTCACCTTTTTTCAAAAACTGGCTTATGTGACCAAATGGTCCCTCCGGAATGCAGGCCTTTTTTCGACCACCTCCAAATCACCTCAATTTTGGCACACATGATGTCTTGCACAAACAATGCTAGGTTTCCATGGTTTTGTATTTTTTTGAATTTTTTTGAATTTATAATGCCCTCTAGACTGACTGCTGAAAACATCGGTCTATGCCTCAAGGGGGCATTGTAAAATAATTTTTTCCAAACATTTCTTTCATACACATTTTTGGCACATGTGGGTCACCATGTACAAGAAAATTGGGGTGATTTGGAGGTGGTGGAAAAACTCACCTTTTTCAAAAACTGGCTTATGTGACCAAATGGTCCCTCCTAATGCGTGCATTTTTCGACCACCTCCAAATCACCTCAATTTTGGCACACATGATGTCTTGCACAAACAATGCTAGGTTTCCAAGGTTTTGTATTTTTGAATTTTTTGAATTTATAATGCCCTCTAGACTGATTGCTGAAAACATTGGTCTATGCCTCAAGGGGCATAGTAAAATAATTTTTCCAAAAATTTCTTTCATACGCATGTTTGGCACATGTGGGTCACCATGTACAAGAAAATTGGGGTGATTTGGAGGTGGTGGAAAAATTCACCTTTTTCAAAAAGCTGGCTTATGTGACCAAATAGTCCCTCCTAATGCAGGCATTTTTCGACCACCTCCAAATCACCTCAATTTTGGCACACATGATGTCTTGCACAAACAATGCTAGGTTTCCAAGGTTTTGTATTTTTTTGAATTTTTTTGAATTTATAATGCCCTCTAGACTGACTGCTGAAAACATTGGTCTATGCCTCAAGGGGGCATTGTAAAATAATTTTTTCCGAAAATTTCTTTCATATACATGTTTGGCACATGTGGGTCACCATGTACAAGAAAATTGGGGTGATTTGGAGGTGGTGGAAAAATTCACCTTTTTTCAAAAACTGGCATATGTGACCAAATGGTCCCTCCGGAATGCAGGCATCTTTTCGACCACCTCCAAATCACCTCAATTTTGGCACACATGATGTCTTGCACAAACAATGCTAGGTTTCCAAGGTTTTGTATTTTTTTGAATTTTTTTGAATTTATAATGCCCTCTAGACTGATCATGAAAACATCGGTCTATGCCTCAAGGGGGCATTGTAAAATGTTTTTTCCAAAAATTTCTTTTTCATACACATGTTTGGCACACGTGGGTCACCATCTACAAGAAAATTGGGGTGATTTGGAGGTGGTGGAAAAATTCACCTTTTTTCAAAAACTGGCTTATGTGACCAAATGGTCCCTCCTAATGCGTGCATTTTTCGACCACCTCCAAATCACCTCAATTTTGGCACACATGATCTGTTGAACAAACAATGCTAGGTTTCCAAGGTTTTGAATTTTTTTCATTTTTTTGAATTTATAATGCCCTCTAGACAATTCTTTGAAAACATCGGTCTATGCCTCAAGGGGCATTGTAAAATATTTTTTTCAAAAAACTTCTTTCATACACATGTTTGGCACATGTGGGTCACCATGTACAAGAAAATTGGGGTGATTTGGAGGTGGTGGAAAAATTCACCTTTTTTCAAAAACTGGCTTATGTTAAAAGACCAAATAGTCCCTCCAGAATGCAGGCATTTTTTCGACCACCTCCAAATCACCTCAATTTTGGCACACATGATGTCTTGCACAAACAATGCTAGGTTTCCAAGGTTTTGTATTTTTTTGAATTTTTTTTAATTTATAAAGCCCTCTAGACTGACTGCTGAAAACATTGGTCTATGCCTCAAGGGGGCATTGTAAAATAATTTTTTCCAAAAATTTCTTTCATACAGATGTTTGGCACATGTGGGTCACCATGTACAAGAAAATTGGGGTGATTTGGAGGTGGTGGAAAAATTCACCTTTTTTCAAAAAACTGGCTTATGTTAAAAGACCAAATAGTCCCTCCAGAATGCGGGCATTTTTTCGACCACCTCCAAATCACCTCAATTTTGGCACACATGATCTCTTGCACAAAGAATGCTAGGTTTCCAGGATTTGTATTTTTTTTAATTTTTTTAATTTATAATGCCCTCTAGACTGACTGCTGAAAACATCGGTCTATGCCTCAAGGGGGCATTGTAAAATGTTTTTTTCCAAAAATTTCTTTTTCATACACATGTTTGGCACACGTGGGTCACCATCTACAAGAAAATTGGGGTGATTTGGAGGTGGTGGAAAAATCCACCTTTTTTCAAAAAACTGGCTTATGTTAAAAAGACCAAATGGTCCCTCCGGAATGCGGGCATTTTTTCGATCACCTCCAAATCACCTCAATTTTGGCACACATGATCTCTTGCACAAACAATGCTAGGTTTCCAAGGTTTTGTATTTTTTTGAATTTTTTGAATTTATAATGCCCTCTAGACTGACTCATGAAAACATCGGTCTATGCCTCAAGGGGCATTGTAAAATATTTTTTTCAAAAAATTTCTGTCGTACACATGTTTAGCACATGTGGGTCACCATGTACAAGAAAATAGGGGTGATTTGGAGGTGGTGGAAAAATTCACCTTTTTTCAAAAACTGGCTTATGTGAACAAATGGTCCCTCCGGAATGCAGGCATTTTTTTCGACCACCTCCAAATCACCTCAATTTTGGCACACATGATCTCTTGAACAAACAATGCTAGGTTTCCAAGGATTTGTATTTTTTTTTAATTTTTTTGAATTTATAATGCCCTCTAGACTGACTGCTGAAAACATCGGTCTATGCCTCAAGGGGGCATTGTAATATATTTTTTTCCAAAAATTTCTTTCATACACATGTTTGGCACATGTGGGTCACCATGTACAAGAAAATTGGGGTGATTTGGAGGTGGTGGACAAATTCACCTTTTTTCAAAAAACTGGCTTATGTTAAAAAGACCAAATGGTCCCTCCGGAATGCGGGCATTTTTTCGACCACCTCCAAATCACCTAAATTTTGGCACACATGATCTCTTGCACAAACAATGCCAGGTTTTCAAGGTTTTGTATTTTTTGAATTTTTTTGAATTTAAAATGCCCTCTAGACTGATCATGAAAACATCGGTCTATGCCTCAAGGGGACATTGTAAAATAATTTTTTCCAAAAATTTCTTTCATACAGATGTTTGGCACATGTGGGTCACCATGTACAAGAAAATTGGGGTGATTTGGAGGTGGTGGAAAAATTCACCTTTTTTCAAAAAACTGGCTTATGTTAAAAGACCAAATAGTCCCTCCGAATCGCGGGCATTTTTCGACCACCTCCAAATCACCTCAATTTTGGCACACATGATCTCTTGCACAAAGAATGCTAGGTTTCCAGGATTTGTATTTTTTAATTTTCTTTCAATTTATAATGCCCTCTAGACTGATCATTGAAAACAGCGGTCTATGCCATTGTAAAATAATATTTTCCAAAAATTTCTTTCATACACATGTTTGGCACATGTGGGTCACCATGTACAAGAAAATTGGGGTGATTTGGAGGTAGTGGAAAAATTCACCTTTTTTCAAAAAACTGGCTTATGTTAAAAGACCAAATGGTCCCTCCGGAATGCGGGCATTTTTTCGACCACCTCCAAATCACCTCAATTTTGGCACACATGATCTCTTGCACAAACAATGCTAGGTTTCCAAGGTTTTGTATTTTTTTGAATTTTTTTGAATTTATAATGCCCTCTAGACTGACTACTGAAAACATCGGTCTATGCCTCAAGGGGGCATTGTAAAATATTTTTTTCAAAAAATTTCTTTCGTACACATGTTTAGCACATGTGGGTCACCATGTACAAGAAAATAGGGGTGATTTGGAGGTGGTGGAAAAATTCACCTTTTTTCAAAAACTGGCTTATGCGACCAAATGGTCCCTCCGGAATGCAGGCATTTTTTCTACCACCTCCAAATCACCTCAATTTTGGCACACATGATCTCTTGGACAAACAATGCTAGGTTTCCAAGGATTTGTATTTTTTTGATTTTTTTTGAATTTATAATGCCCTCTAGACTGATCAATGAAAACATCGGTCTATGCCTCAAGGGGCATTGTAATATATTTTTCCAAAATTTCTTTCATACACATGTTTGGCACATGTGGGTCACCATGTACAAGAAAATTGGGGTGATTTGGAGGTGGTGGACAAATTCACCTTTTTCAAAAAACTGGCTTATGTTAAAAAGACCAAATGGTCCCTCCGGAATGCGGGCATTTTTTCGACCACCTC
The DNA here is from genome assembly GCA_021605145.1 of Aegilops bicornis. NCBI lineage: Eukaryota > Viridiplantae > Streptophyta > Magnoliopsida > Poales > Poaceae > Aegilops > Aegilops bicornis. Next base: position 794,627,938 of record CM038673.1, on the reverse strand, counting down.
CAAATCACCTAAATTTTGGCACACATGATCTCTTGCACAAACAATGCCAGGTTTTCAAGGTTTTGTATTTTTTGAATTTTTTGAATTTATAATGCCCTCTAGACTGATCACTGAAAACATCGGTCTATGCCTCAAGGTTGCATTGTAATATAATTTTTTCAAAAAGTTTCTTTAATACACATGTGTGGCACATTTTGGTCACCATTTACAATAAAATTGTTGTGTATTGGAGGTGGTGGACAAATTCACCTTTTTTCAAAAAACTGCCTTATGTTAAAAAGACCAAATGGTCCCTCCGGAATGCGGGCATTTTTTCGACCACCTCCAAATCACCTCAATTTTGGCACACATGATCTCTTGCACAAACAATGCCAGGTTTTCAAGGTTTTGTATTTTTTGAATTTTTTTGAATTTATAATGCCCTCTAGACTGACTCACGAAAACATCGGTCTATGCCTCAAGGGTGCATTGTAAAATAATTTTTCCAAAAATTTCTTTCATACACATTATTGGCACATGTGGGTCACCATGTCCAAGAAAATTGGGGTGATTTGGAGGTGGTGGAAAAATTCACCTTTTTCCAAATGGTCCCTCCGGAATGCGGGCATTTTTTCGACCACCTCCAAATCACCTCAATTTTGGCACACATGATCTCTTGCACAAACAATGCTAGGTTTCCAAGGTTTTGTATTTTTTTGAATTATTTTGAATTTATAATACCCTCTAGACTGACTGATGAAAACATCGGTCTATGCCTCAAGGGGGCATTGTAAAATACTTTTTTCCAAAAATTTCTTTCATACACATGTTTGGCACATGTGGGTCACCATGTACAAGAAAATTGGGTTCATTTGGAGGTGGTGGAAAAATTCATCTTTTTTCAAAATCCTGGCTTATGTTAAAAGACCAAATGGTCCCTCCGGAATGCGGGCATTTTTTCGACCACCTCCAAATCACCTCAATTTTGGCACACATGATCTCTTGCACAAACAATGCTAGGTTTCCAAGTTTTTGTATTTGTTTGAATTTTTTTGAATTTATAATGCCCTCTAGACTGACTGCTGAAAGCATCGGTCTATGCCTCAAGGGGGCATTGTAAAATAATTTTTTCCAAAAATTTCTTTCATACACATGTTTGGCACATGTGGGTCACCATGTACAAGAAAATTGGGGTGATTTGGAGGTGGTGGAAAAATTCACCTTTTTCAAAAATCGCTTATGTGACCAAATGGTCCCTCCTAATGCGTGCATTTTTTCGACCACCTCCAAATCACCTCAATTTTGGCACACATGATCTCTTGCACAAACACTGCCAGGTTTCCAAGGTTTTGTATTTTGTTTTGAATTTTTGAATTTATAATGCCCTCTAGACTGGTGATGAAAAATCGGCCTATCCATCAAGGGGGCATTGTAAAATAATTTTTTCCAAAAATTTCTTTCATACACATGTTTGGCACATGTGGGTCACCATGTACAAGAAAATTGGGGTGATTTGGAGGTGGTGGAAAAATTCACCTTTTTCAAAACTGGCTTAAGTTAACCAAATGGTCACTCCGGAATGCGGGCATTTTTTCGACCACCTCCAAATCACCTCAATTTTGGCACACATGATCTCTTGCACAAACAATGCTAGGTTTCCAGGTTTTGTATTTTTTTGATTTTTTTTGAATTTATAATGCCCTCTAGACTGACTGCTGAAAACATCGGTCTATGCCTCAAGGGGGCATTGTAAAATAATTTTTTCCTAAAATATCTTTCATACACATGTTTGGCACATGTGGGTCACCATGTACAAGAAAATTGGGGTGATTTGGAGGTGGTGGGAAAATTCACCTTTTTTCAAAAACTGGCTTAAGTTCCACCAAATGGTCCCTCCGGAATGCGGGCATTTTTTCGACCACCTCCAAATCACCTCAATTTTGGCACACATGATCTCTTGCACAAACAATGCTAGGTTTCCTAGGTTTTGTATTTGTTTGAATGTTTTTGAATTTATAATGCCCTCTAGACTGACTGCTGAAAACATCGGTCTGTGCCTCAAGGGGGCATTGTAAAATAATTTTTTCCAAAAATTTCTTTCATACACATTTTTGGCACATGTGGGTCACCATGTACAAGAAAATCGGGGTGATTTGGAGGTGGTGGAAAAATTCACCTTTTTTCCAAATGGTCCCTCCGGAATGCGGGCATTTTTTTCTACCACCTCCAAATCACCTCAATTTTGGCACACATGATCTCTTGCAAAAACAATGCTAGGTTTCCAAGGTTTTGTATTTTTTTGAATTATTTTGAATTTATAATACCCTCTAGACTGACTGATGAAAACATCGGTCTATGCCTCAAGGGGGCATTGTAAAATAATTTTTTCCAAAAATTTCTTTCATACACATGTTTGGCACATGTGGGTCACCATGTACAAGAAAATTGGGTTGATTTGGAGGTGGTGGAAAATTCACCTTTTTTCAAAAACTGGCTTAAGTTCCACCAAATGGTCCCTCCGGAATGCGGGCATTTTTTCGACCACCTCCAAATCACCTCAATTTTGGCACACATGATCTCTTGCACAAACAATGCTAGGTTTCCTAGGTTTTGTATTTGTTTGAATGTTTTTGAATTTATAATGCCCTCTAGACTGACTGCTGAAAACATCGGTCTGTGCCTCAAGGGGGCATTGTAAAATAATTTTTTCGAAAAATTTCTTTCATACACATTTTTGGCACATGTGGGTCACCATGTACAAGAAAATCGAGGTGATTTGGAGGTGGTGGAAAAATTCACCTTTTTCCAAATGGTCCCTCCGGAATGCGGGCATTTTTTTCTACCACCTCCAAATCACCTCAATTTTGGCACACATGATCTCTTGCACAAACAATGCTAGGTTTCCAAGGTTTTGTATTTTTTTTAATTATTTTGAATTTATAATACCCTCTAGACTGACTGATGGAAACATCGGTCTATGCCTCAAGGGGGCATTGTAAAATAATTTTTTCCAAAAATTTCTTTCATACACATGTTTGGCACATGTGGGTCACCATGTACAAGAAAATTGGGTTGATTTGGAGGTGGTGGAAAAATTCATCTTTTTTCAAAATCCTGGCTTATGTTAAAAGACCAAATGGTCCCTCTGGAATGCAGGCATTTTTTTCGACCACCTCCAAATCACCTCAATTTTGGCACACATGATCTCTTGCACAAACAATGCTAGGTTTCCAAGGTTTTATATTTGTTTGAATTTTTTTGAATTTATAATGCCCTCTAGATTGACTGCTGAAAGCATCGGTCTATGCCTCAAGGGGGCATTGTAAAATAATTTTTTCCAAAAAATTCTTTCATACACATGTTTGGCACATGTGGGTCACCATGTACGAGAAAATTGGGGTGATTTGGAGGTGGTGGAAAAATTCACCTTTTTTCAAAAAACTGGCTTATGTTAAAAGACCAAATGGTCCCTCCAGAATGCGGGCATTTTTTCGACCACCTCCAAATCACCTCAATTTTGGCACACAGGATCTCTTGCACAAAGAATGCTAGGTTTCCAGGATTTGTATTTTTTTTCATTTTCTTTCAACTTATAATGCCCTCTAGACTGACTGCCGAAAACATCGGTCTATGCCTCAAGGGGGCATTGAAATATTTTTTTCAAAAAATTTCTTTCATACACATGTTTGGCACATGTGGGTCACCATGTACAAGAAAATTGGGATGATTTGGAGGTGGTGGAGAAATTCACCTTTTTTCCAAATGGTCCCTCCGGAATGCGAGCATTTTTTCGACCACCTCCAAATCACCTCAATTTTGGCACACATGATCTCTTGCACAAACAATGCCAGGTTTCCAAGGTTTTGTATTTTTTTTTTGAATTTTTTTAATTTATAATGCCATCTAGACCGACTGTTGAAAACATCTGTCTATGCCTTAAGGGGGCATTGTAAAATAAATTTTTCCAAAAATTTCTTTCATACACATGTTTGGCACATATGGGTCACCATGTACCAGAAAATTGGGGTGATTTGTAGGTGGTGGAAAAATTCACCTTTTTTCAAAAACTGGCTTAAGTTAGACCAAATGGTCCCTCCGGAATGCGGGCATTTTTTCGATCACCTCCAAATCACCTCAATTTTGGCACACATGATCTCTTGCACAAATAATGCTAGGTTTCCAAGGTTTTGTATTTTTTTGAATTTTTTTGAATTTATAATGCCCTCTAGACTGACTGCTGAAAACATCGGTCTATGCCTCAAGGGGGCATTGTAAAAGAATTTTTCCCAAAAATTTCTTTCATACACATGTTTGGCACATGTGGGTCACCATGTACAAGAAAATTGGGGTGATTTGGAGGTGGTGGACAAATTCACCTTTTTTCAAAAAACTGGCATATTCTAAAAAGACCAAATGGTCCCTCCGGAATGCGGGCATTTTTTCGACCACCTCCTAATCACCTCAATTTTGGCACACATGATCTTTTGCACAAACAATGCTAGGTTTTCAAGGTTTTGTATTTCTTGAATTTTTTTGAATTTATAATGCCCTCTAGACTGACTTCGAAAAACATCGGTCTATGCCTCAAGGGTGCATTGTAAAATTATTTTTTCCTAAAATATCTTTCATACACATGTTTGGCACATGTGGGTCACCATGTACAAGAAAATTGGGGTGATTTGGAGGTGGTGGGAAAATTCACCTTTTTTCAAAAACTGGCTTAAGGTACACCAAATGATCCCTCCGGAATGCGGGCATTTTTTCGACCACCTCCAAATCACCTCAATTTTGGCACACATGATCTCTTGCACAAACAATGCTAGGTTTCCTAGGTTTTGTATTTGTTTGAATGTTTTTGAATTTATAATGCCCTCTAGACTGACTGCTAAAAACATCGGTCTATGCCTCAAGGGGGCATTGTAAAATAATTTTTTTCCAAAAATTTCTTTCATACACATTTTTGGCACATGTGGGTCACCATGTACAAGAAAATCGGGGTGATTTGGAGGTGGTGGAAAAAATCACCTTTTTTCCAAATGGTCCCTCTAGAATGCGGGCATTTTTTCGACCACCTCCAAATCACCTCAATTTTGGCACACATGATCTCTTGCATGAACAATGCTAGGTTTCCAAGGTTTTGTATTTTTTTGAATTATTTTGAATTTATAATACCCTCTAGACTGACTGATGAAAACATCGGTCTATGCCTCAAGGGGGCATTATTTCCACAAATTTCTTTCATACACATGTTTGGCACATGTGGGTCACCATGTACAAGAAAATTGGGTTGATTTGGAGGTGGTTGAAAAATTCATCTTTTTTCAAAATCCTGGCTTATGTTAAAAGACCAAATGGTCCCTCCGGAATGCGGGCATTTTTTCGACCACCTCCAAATCACCTCAATTTTGGCACACATGATCTCTTGCATAAACAATGCTAGGTTTCCAAGGTTTTATATTTGTTTGAATTTTTCTGAATTTATAATGCCCTCTAGATTGATCTTTGAAAGCATCGGTCTATGCCTCAAGGGGCATTGTAAAATAATTTTTCCAAAAATTTCTTTCATACACATGTTTGGCACATGAGGGACACCATGAACAAGAAAATTGGGGTTATTTGGAGGTGGTGGAAAAATTCACCTTTTTTCAAAAACTGGCTTATGTGACCAAATGGTCCCTCCGGAATGCAGGCATTTTTTCGACCACCTCCAAATCACCTCAATTTTGGCACACATGATGTATCGCACAAACAATGCTAGGTTTCCAAGGTTTTGTATTTTTTTTGAATTTTTTTGAATTTATAATGCCCTCTAGACTGACTGCTGAAAACATCGGTCTATGCCTCAAGGGGGCATTGTAAAATAATTTTTTCCAAAAATTTCTTTCATACAGATGTTTGGCACATGTGGGTCACCATGTACAAGAAAATTGGGGTGATTTGGAGGTGGTGGAAAAATTCACCTTTTTTCTAAATGGTCCCTCCGGAATGCGAGCATTTTTTCGACCACCTCCAAATCAGCTCAATTTTGGCACACATGATCTCTTGCACGAACAATGCTAGGTTTCCAAGGTTTTGTATTTTTCTGAATTTTTTTAATTTATAATACCCTCTACACTGACTGCTGAAAACATCGGTCTATGCCTCAAGGGGGCATTGTAAAATAATTTTTTCCAAAAATTTCTTTCATACACATGTTTGGCACATGTGGGTCGCCATGTACAAGAAAATTGGGGTGATTTGGAGGTGGTGGAAAAATTCACCTTTTTTCCAAATGGTCCCTCCGGAATGCGAGGATTTTTTCGACCACCTCCAAATCACCTCAATTTTGGCACACATGATCTCTTGCACAAACAATGCCAGGTTTCCAAGGTTTTGTATTTTTTTTGAATTTTTTTTTAATTTATAATGCCCTCTAGACTAACTGCTGAAAACATCGGTCTATGCCTTAAGGGGGCATTGTAAAGTAATTTTTTCCAAAAATTTCTTTCATACACATGTTTGGCACATGTAGGTCACCATGTACAAGAAAATTGGGGTGATTTGGAGGTGGTGGAAAATTCACCTTTTTTCAAAACTGGCTTATGTGACCAAATGGTCCCTCCTAACGCAGCATTTTTCGACCACCTCCAAATCACCTCAATTTTGGCACACATGATCTCTTGAACAAAGAATGCTAGGTTTCCAAGGATTTGTATTTTTTTTTAATTTTTTTGAATTTATAATGCCCTCTAGACTGACTGTTGAAAACAACGGTCTATGCCTCAAGGGGGCATTGTAAAATATTTTTTTCCAAAAATTTCTTTCATACACATGTTTGGCACATGTGGGTCACCATGTACAAGAAAATTGGTGTGATTTGGAGGTGGTGGAAAATTCACCTTTTTTCCAAATGGTCCCTCCGGAATGCAGGCATTTTTTCGATTACCTCCAAATCACCTCAATTTTGGCACACATGATCTCTTGCACAAACAATGCTAGGTTTCCAAGGTTTTGTATTTTTTTGAATTTTTCTGAATATATAATGCCCTCTAGACTGACTGCTGAAAACATCGGTCCATGCCTCAAGGCGGCACTGTAAAATATTTTTTTCCAAAAATTTCTTTCATACACATGTGGGTCACCAGGTACAAGAAAATTGGGGTGATTTGGAGGTGGTGAAAAAATTCACCTTTTTTCAAAAACTGGCTTATGTTAGACCAAATGGTCCATCCGGAATGCGGGCATTTTTTCGACCACCTCCAAATCACCTCAATTTTGGCACACATGATCTCTTGCACAAACAATGTAAGGTTTCCAGGTTTTGTATTTTTTTAATTTTTTTTGAATTTATAATGCCCTCTAGACTGACTGTTGAAAACATCCGTCTATGCCTCAAGGCGGCATTGTAAAACAATTTATTCCAAAAATTTCTTTCATACACATGTTTGGCACATGTGGGTCACCATGTACAAGAAAATTGGGGTGATTTGGAGGTGGTGGAAAAATTTACCTTTTTTTCAAATGGTCCCTCCGGAATGCGAGCAATTTTTCGACCACCTCCAAATCACCTCAATTTTGGCACACATGATCTCTTGCACAAACAATGCCAGGTTTCCAAGGTTTTGTATTTTTTTGAATTTTTTTAATTTATAATGCCCTCTAGACAAACTGCTGAAAACATCGGTCTATGCCTCAAGGGGGCATTGTAAAAGAATTTTTTCCAAAAATTTCTTCCATACACATGTTTCGCACATGTGGGTCACCATGTACAAGAAAATTGGGGTGATTTGGAGGTGGTGGAAAAATTCACCTTTTTTCAAAAACTGGCTTATGTTAGACCAAACGGTCCCTCCAGAATGCGGGCATTTTTTCGACCACCTCCAAATCACCTCAATTTTGGCACACATGATCTCTTGCACAAACAATGCTAGGTTTCCAAGGTTTTGTATTTGTTTGAATTTTTTTGAATTTATAATGCCCTCTAGACTGACTGGTGAAAACATCGGTCTATGCCTCAAGGGGGCATTGTAAAATATTTTTTTCCAAAAATTTCTTTCATACACATGTTTGGCACATGTGGGTCACCATGTACAAGAAAATTGGGGTGATTTGGGGGTGGTGGAAAAATTCACCTTTTTCAAAAAACTGGCTTATGTGACCAAATGGTCCCTTCGGAACGCTGGTCATTTTTCGACCACCTCCAAATCACCTTAATTTTGGTACACATGATCTCTTGCACAAACAATGCTAGATTTTCAAGGTTTTGTATTTTTTGATTTTTTTTGAATTTATAATGCCCTCTAGACTGACTGCTGAAAACATCGGTCTATGCCTCAAGGGGGCATTGTAAAATAATTTTTTCCAAAAATTTCTTTCATACACATTTTTGGCACATGTGGGTCACCATGTACAAGAAAATTGGGGTGATTTGGAGGTGGTGCAAAAATTCACCTTTTTTCCGAATGGTCCCTCCGGAATACGAGCATTTTTTCGACCACCTCCAAATCACCTCAATTTTGGCACACATGATCTCTTGAACAAAAAATGCCAGGTTTCCAAGGTTTTGTATTTTTTTGAATTTTTTTAAATTATAATGCCCTCTAGACTGACTGTTGAAAACATCGGTCTATGCCCCAAGGCGGCATTATAAAATATTTTTTTCAAAAAATTTCTTTCATACACATGTTTGGCACATGTGCGTCACCATGTACAAGAAAATTGGGGTGATTTGGAGGTGGTGGAAAAATTCACCTTTTTTTCAAAAACTGGCTTATGTGACCAAATGGTCCCTGCGGAACGCAGGCATTTTTTTCGACCACCTCCAGATCACCTCAATTTTGGCACACATGATCTCTTGCACAAACAATGCTAGGTTTCCAAGGTTTTATATTTGTTTGAATTTTTTTGAATTTATAATGCCCTCTAGACTGACTGCTGAAAACATCGGTCTATGCCTCAAGGGGGCATTGTAAAAGAATTTTTTCCAAAAATTTCTTCCATACACACGTTTCGCACATGTGCGTCACCATGTACAAGAAAATTGGGGTGATTTGGAGGTGGTGGAAAAATTCACCTTTTTTCAAAAACTGGCTTATGTTAGACCAAATGGTCCCTCCGAATCGCGGCATTTTTTCGACCACCTCCAAATCACCTCAATTTTGGCACACATGATCTCTTGCACAAACAATGCTAGGTTTCCAAGGTTTTGTATTTGTTTGAATTTGTTTGAATTTATAATTCCCTCTAGACTGACTGGTGAAAACATCGGTCTATGCCTCAAGGGGGCATTGTAAAATATTTTTTTCCAAAAATTTCTTTCATACACATGTTTGGCACATGTGGGTCACCATGTACAAGAAAATTGGGGTGATTTGGGGTGGTGGAAAAATTCACCTTTTTAAAAATCGGCTTATGTGACCAAATGGTCCCTCCGGACGGGTCATTTTTTCGACCACCTCCAAATCACCTTAATTTTGGTACACATGATCTCTTGCACAAACAATGATAGATTTTCAAGGTTTTGTATTTTTGATTTTTTTGAATTTATAATGCCCTCTAGACTGTATTCTTTGAAAACATCGGTCTATGCCTCAAGGGGGCATTATAAAATAATTTTTTCCAAAAATTTCTTTCATACACATGTTTGGCACATGTGGGTCACCATATACAAGAAAATTGGGTTGATTTGGAGGTGGTGGAAAAATTCAACTTTTTCAAAATCCTGGCTTATGTTAAAACACCAAATGGTCCCTCCTAATCTTTGGCATTTTCGACCACCTCCAAATCACCTCAATTTTGGCACACATTATCTCTTGCACAAACAATGCTAGGTTTCCAAGGTTTTATATTTGTTTGAATTTTTTTGAATTTATAATGCCCTCTAGACTGACTGCTGAAAGTATCGGTCTATGCCTCAAGGGGGCATTGTAAAATATTTTTTTCCAAATTTTTTTTCATACACATGTTTGGCACATGTGGGTCACCATGTACAAGAAAATTGGGGTGATTTGGAGGTGGTGGAAAAATTCACCTTTTTTCAAAAACTGGCTTATGTGACCAAATGGTCCCTCCGAATCGGGCATTTTTCGACCACCTCCAAATCACCTCAATTTTGGCACACATGAGCTCTTGCACAAACAATGCTAGGTTTCCAGGATTTGTATTTTTAATTTTTTGAATTTATAATGCCCTCTAGACTGACTCAGAAAACATCGGTCTATGCCTCAAGAGGGCATTGTAAAATAATTTTTCCAAAATTTTCTTTCATACACATTTTTGGCACATGTGGGTCATCATGTACAAGAAAATTGGGGTGATTTGGAGGTGGTGAAAAATTCACCTTTTTCAAAAACTGGCTTATGTTAGACCAAATGGTCCATCCGAATGCGGCATTTTTGACCACCTCCAAATCACCTCAATTTTGGCACACATGATCTCTTGCACAAACAATGTAAGGTTTCCAGGTTTTGTATTTTTTTAATTTTTTTTGAATTTATAATGCCCTCTAGACTGACTGCTGAAAACATCGGTCTATGCCTCAAGGGGGCATTGTAAAATAATTTTTTCCAAAAATTTCTTTCATACACATGTTTGGCACATGTGGGTCACCATGTACAAGAAAATTGGGGTGATTTGGAGGTGGTGGAAAAATTTACCTTCTTTCCAAATGGTCCCTCCGGAATGCGAGCAATTTTTCGACCACCTCCAAATCACCTCAATTTTGGCACACATGATCTCTTGCACAAACAATGCCAGGTTTCCAAGGTTTTGTATTTTTTGAATTTTTTTAATTTATAATGCCCTCTAGACTAACTACTGAAAACATCGGTCTATGCCTTAAGGGGGCATTGTAAAATAATTTTTTCCAAACATTTCTTTCATACACATGTTTGGCACATGTAGGTCACCATGTACAAGAAAATTGGGGTGATTTGGAGGTAGTGGAAAAATTCACCTTTTTTCAAAAAACTGGCTTATGTTAGAACCAAATGGTCCCTCCGGAATGCGGTCATTTTTTCGACCACCTCCAAATCACCTCAATTTTGGCACACATGATCTCTTGCACAAACAATGCTAGGTTTCCAAGGTTTTGTATTTTTTGAATTTTTTTGAATTTATAATGCCCTCTAGATCGCTGAAAACATCGGTTTATGCCTCAAGGGGCATTGTAAAATATATTTTTCAAAAAACTTCTTTCATACACATGTTTGGCACATGTGGGTCACCATGTACAAGAAAATTGGGGTGATTTGGAGGTGGTGGGAAAATTCACCTTTTTTAAAAAACTGGCTTATGTGACCAAATGGTCCCTCCGGAATGCAGGCATTTTTTCTACCACCTCCAAATCACCTCAATTTTGGCACACATGATCTATTGAACAAACAATGCTAGGTTTCCAAGGTTTTGAATTTTTTTCATTTTTTTGAATTTATAATGCCTTCTAGACAGACTGCTGAAAACATCAGTCTATGCCTCAAGGGGGCATTGTAAAAGAATTTTTTCCAAAAATTTCTTCCATACACATGTTTCGCACATGTGGGTCACCATGTACAAGAAAATTGGGTTGATTTGGAGGTGGTGGAAAAATTCACCTTTTTTCAAAAACTGGCTTATGTGACCAAATGGTCCCTCCGGAATACAGGCATTTTTTCGACCACCTCCAAATCACCTCAATTTTGGCACACATGATGTCTTGCACAAACAATGCTAGGTTTCCAAGGTTTTGTATTTTTTGATTTTTGTTGAATTTATAATGCCCTCTAGACTGACTGCTGAAAACATCGGTCTATGCCTCAAGGGGGCATTGTAAAATATTTTTTTCCAAAAATTTCATTCATACACATTTTTGGCACAAGTGGGTCACCATGTACAAGAAAATTGGGGTGATTTGGAGGTGGTGGAAAAATTCACCTTTTTTCCAAATGGTCCCTCCGGAATGCGGGCATTTTTTCGACCACCTCCAAATCACGTCAATTTTGGCACACATGATCTCTTGAACAAACAATGCTAGGTTTCCAAGGTTTTGTATTTTTTTGATTTTTTTTAAATTTATAATGCCCTCTAGACTAACTGCTGAAAACATCGGCCTATGCCTCAAGGGGGCATTGTAAAAGAATTTTTTCCAAAAATTTCTTCCATACACATGTTTCGCACATGTGGGTCACCATGTACAAGAAAATTGGGGTGATTTGGAGGTGGTGGAAAAATTCACCTTTTTTCAAAAACTGGCTTATGTTAGACCAAATGGTCCCTCCGGAATGCAGGCATTTTTTCGACCACCTCCAAATCACCTCAATTTTGGCACACATGATCTCTTGCACAAACAATGCTATTTTTCCAGGTTTTGTATTTTTTGATTTTTTTTGAATTTATAATGCCCTCTAGATTGACTACTGAAAACATCGGTCTATGCCTCAAGGGGGCATTGTAAAATAATTTTTTCCAAAAATTTCTTTCATACACATGTTTGGCACATGTGGGTCACCATGTACAAGAAAATTGGGGTGATTTGGAGGTGGTGGAAAAATTCACCTTTTTTCAAACATGTTTGGCACATGTGGGTCACCATGTACAAGAAAATTGGGGTGATTTGGAGGTGGTTGAAAAATTCACCTTTTTTCAAAAACTGGCTTATGTGACCAAATGGTCCCTCCGGAATGCAGGCATTTTTTTCGACCACCTCCAAATCACCTCAATTTTGGCACACATGATCTATTGAACAAACAATGCTAGGTTTCCAAGGTTTTGTATTTTTTTTCATTTTTTTGAATTTATAATGCCCTCTAGACTGACTGCTGAAAACATCGGTCTATGCCTCAAGGGGGCATTGTAAAAGAATTTTTTCCAAAAATCTCTTCCATACACACGTTTCGCACATGTGCGCCACCATGTACAAGAAAATTGGGGTGATTTGGAGGTGGTGGAAAAATTCACCTTTTTTTCAAAAACTGGCTTATGTTAGACCAAATGGTCCCTCCAGAATGCGGGCATTTTTTCGACCACCTCCAAATCACCCTAATTTTGGCACGCATGATCTCTTGCACAAACAATGCTAGGTTTCCAAGGTTTTGTATTTGTTTGAATTTTTTTGAATTTATAATGCCCTCTAGACTGATTGGTGAAAACATCGGTCTATGCCTCAAGGGGGCATTGTAAAATATTTTTTTCCAAAAATTTCTTTCATACACATGTTTGGCACATGTGGGTCACCATGTACAAGAAAATTGGGGTGATTTGGGGGTGGTGGAAAAATTCACCTTTTTTAAAAAAAACTGGCTTATGTGACCAAATGGTCCCTCCGGAACGCGGTCATTTTTTCGACCACCTCCAAATCACCTTCATTTTGGTACACATGATCTCTTGCACAAACAATGCTATATTTTCAAGGTTTTGTATTTTTTGATTTTTTTTGAATTTATAATGCCCTCTAGACTGATCAATAAAACATCGGTCTATGCCTCAAGGGGGCATTGTAAAATAATTTTTTCCAAACATTTCTTTCATACACATTTTTGGCACATGTGGGTCACCATGTACAAGAAAATTGGGGTGATTTGGAGGTGGTGGAAAAACTCACCTTTTTTCAAAAAAACTGGCTTATGTTAGAACCAAATGGTCCCTCCGGAATGCGGTCATTTCTTCGACCACCTCCAAATCACCTCAATTTTGGCACACATGATCTCTTGCACAAACAATGCTAGGTTTCCAAGGTTTTGTATTTTTTTGAATTTTTCTGAATTTATAATGCCCTGTAGACTGACTGCTGAAAACATCGGTCTATGCCTCAAGGGGCATTGTAAAATATTTTTTTCAAAAAACTTCTTTCATACACATGTTTGGCACATGTGGGTCACCATGTACAAGAAAATTGGGGTGATTTGGAGGTGGTGGAAAAATTCACCTTTTTTCAAAAACTGGCTTATGTGACCAAATGGTCCCTCCGGAATGCAGGCATTTTTTCGACCACCTCAAAATCACCTCAATTTTGGCACACATGATCTCGTGCACAAACAATGCTAGGTTTCCAAGGTTTTGTATTTTTTTCATTATTTTGAATTTATAATGCCCTCTAGACATACTGCTGAAAACATCGGTCTATGCCTCAAGGGGGCATTTTAAAAGAATTTTTTCCAAAAATTTCTTCCATACACATGTTTCGCACATGTGGGTCACCATGTACAAGAAAATTGGGGTGATTTGGAGGTGGTGGAAAAATTCACCTTTTTTCAAAAACTGGCTTATGTTAGACCAAATGGTCCCTCCAGAATGCGGGCATTTTTTCGACCACCTCCAAATCACCTCAATTTTGGCACACATGATCTCTTGAACAAAGAATGCTAGGTTTCCAAGGATTTGTATTTTTTTAATTTTTTTGAATTTATAATGCCCTCTAGACTGACTGCTGAAAACATCGGTCATTGCCTGGCATTGTAAAAGAATTTTTTCCAAAAATTTCTTTCATACACATGTTTGGCACATGTGGGTCACCATGTACAAGAAAATTGGTGTGATTTGGAGGTGGTGGAAAAATTCACGTTTTTTTTCAAAAAACTGGCTTATGTGACCAAATGGTCCCTCCGGAATGCGGGCATTTTTTCGATCACATCCAAATCACCTCAATTTTGGCACACATGATCTCTTGCACAAACAATGCTGGGTTTCCAAGGTTTTGTATTTTTTTGAATTTTTTTGAATTTATAATGCCCTCTAGACTGATCACTGAAAACATCGGTCTATGCCTCAAGGGGCATTGTAAAATATTTTTTCAAAAATTTCTTTCGTACACATGTTTAGCACATGTGGGTCACCATGTACAAGAAAATTGGGGTGATTTGGAGGTGGTGGAAAAATTCACCTTTTTTCAAAAACTGGCTTATGTGACCAAATGGTCCCTCCGGAATGCATGCATTTTTTCGACCACCTCCAAATCACCTCAATTTTGGCACACATGATCTCTTGAACAAACAATGCTAGGTTTCCAAGGATTTGTATTTTTTTTTAATTTTTTTGAATTTATAATGCCCTCTAGACTGATCTTTGAAAACATCGGTCTATGCCTCAAGGGGCATTGTAAAAGAATTTTTCCCAAAAATTTCTTTCATACACATGTTTGGCACATGTGGGTCACCATGTACAAGAAAATTGGGGTGATTTGGAGGTGGTGGACAAATTCACCTTTTTTCAAAAAACTGGCTTATGTTAAAAAGACCAAATGGTCCCTCCGGAATGCGGGCATTTTTTCGACCACCTCCAAATCACCTCAATTTTGGCACACATGATCTTTTGCACAAACAATGCTAGGTTTTCAAGGTTTTGTGTTTTTTGAATTTTTTTGAATTTATAATGCCCTCTAGACTGACTGCTGAAAACATCGGTCTATGCCTCAAGAGGGCATTGTAAAATAGTTTTTTCCAAAAATTTCTTTCATACACATTTTTGGCACATGTGGGTCACCATGTACAAGAAAATTGGGGTGATTTGGAGGTGGTGGAAAAATTCACCTTTTTTTCAAAAAACTGGCTTATGTTTAGAACAAATGGTCCCTCCGGAATGCGGTTATTTTTTCGACCACCTCCAAATCACCTCAATTTTTGCACACATGATCTCTTGCACAAACAATGCTAGGTTTTCAAGGTTTTGTATTTTTTGAATTTTTTTGAATTTATAATGCCCTCTAGACTGACTGCTGAAAACATCGGTCTATGCCTCAAGAGGGCATTGTAAAATAGTTTTTTCCAAAAATTTCTTTCATACACATTTTTGGCACATGTGGGTCACCATGTACAAGAAAATTGGGGTGATTTGGAGGTGGTGAAAAAATTCACCTTTTTTCAAAAACTGGCTTATGTTAGACCAAATGGTCCATCCGGAATGCGGGCATTTTTTCGACCACCTCCAAATCACCTCAATTTTGGCACACATGATCTCTTGCACAGACAATGTAAGGTTTCCAGGTTTTGTATTTTTTTAATTTTTTTTGAATTTATAATGCCCTCTAGGTATTTGTTGAAAACATCGGTCTATGCCTCATGGGCTAATTTTAATATATTTTTTTCCAAAAATTTCTTTCATACACATGTTTGGCACATGTGGGTCACCATGTACAAGAAAATTGGGGTGATTTGGAGGTGGTGGAAAAATTTACCTTTTTTCAAAAACTGGCTTATGTTAGACCAAACGGTCCCTCCAGACTGCGGGCATTTTTTCGACCACCTCCAAATCACCTCAATTTTGGCACACATGATCTCTTGCACAAACAATGCTAGGTTTCCAAGGTTTTGTATTTGTTTGAATTTTTTTGAATTTATAATGCCCTCTAGACTGACTGGTGAAAACATCGGTCTATGCCTCAAGGGGGCATTGTAAAATATTTTTTTCCAAAAATTTCTTTCATACACATGTTTGGCACATGTGGGTCACCATGTACAAGAAAATTGGGGTGATTTGGGGGTGGTGGAAAAATTCACCTTTTTCAAAAAACTGGCTTATGTGACCAAATGGTCCCTCCGGAATGCAGGCATTTTTTTCGACCACCTCCAAATCACCTCAATTTTGGCACACATGATCTATTGAACAAACAATGCTAGGTTTCCAAGGTTTTGTATTTTTTTCATTTTTTTGAATTTATAATGCCCTCTAGACAAACTGCTGAAAACATCGGTCTATGCCTCAAGGGGGCATTGTAAAAGAATTTTTTCCAAAAATTTCTTCCATACACATGTTTCGCACATGTGGGTCACCATGTACAATAAAATTGGGGTGATTTGGAGGTGGTGGAAAAATTCACCTTTTTTCAAAAACTGGCTTATGTTAGACCAAACGGTCCCTCCAGAATGCTGCATTTTTCTACCACCTCCAAATCACCTCAATTTTGGCACACATGATCTCTTGCACAAACAATGCTAGGTTTCCAAGGTTTTGTATTTGTTTGAAATTTTTTGAATTTATAATGCCCTCTAGACTGACTGTTGAAAACATCGGTCTATGCCTCAAGGGGGCATTGTAAAATATTTTTTCCAAAATTTCTTTCATACACATGTTTGGCACATGTGGGTCACCATGTACAAGAAAATTGGGGTGATTTGGGGTGGTGGAAAAATTCACCTTTTTCAAAAAGCGGCTTATGTGACCAAATGGTCCCTTGAACGCGGTCATTTTTTGACCACCTCCAAATCACCTTAATTTTGGTACACATGATCTCTTGCACAAACAATGCTAGATTTTCAAGGTTTTGTATTTTTGATTTTTTTTGAATTTATAATGCCCTCTAGACTGATTCTTTGAAAACATCGGTATATGCCTCAAGGGGCATTGTAAAATAATTTTTTCCAAAATTTCTTTCATACACATTTTTGGCACATGTGGGTCACCATGTACAAGAAAATTGGGCTGATTTGGAGGTGGTGGAAAAATTTACCTTTTTTCCAAATGGTCCCTCCGGAATGCGGGCATTTTTTTCGACCACCTCCAAATCACCTCAATTTTGGCACACATGATCTCTTGAACAAACAATGCTAGCTTTCCAAGGTTTTGTATTTTTTTTATTTTTTTATTTATAATGCCCTCTAGACTGATTGCTGAAAACATCGGCCTATGCCTCAATGGGGCATTGTAAAAGAATTTTTTCCAAAAATTTCTTCCATACACATGTTTCGCACATGTGGGTCACCATGTACAAGAAAATTGGGGTGATTTGGAGGTGGTGGAAAAATTCACCTTTTTCAAAAACTGGCTTATGTTAGACCAAATGGTCCCTCCGGAATGCAGGCATTTTTTCGACCACCTCCAAATCACCTCAATTTTGGCACACATGATCTCTTGCACAAACAATGCTAGGTTTCCAGGTTTTGTATTTTTTGATTTTTTTTTGAATTTATAATGCCCTCTAGACTGACTGCTGAAAACAACGGTCTATGCCTCAAGGGGGCATTGTAAAATAATTTTTTCCAAAAATTTCTTTCATACACATGTTTGGCACATGTGGGTCACCATGTACAAGAAAATTGGGGTGATTTGGAGGTGGTGCAAAAATTCAACTTTTTTCCCAATGGTCCCTCCGGAATGCGAGCATTTTTTCGACCACCTCCAAATCACCTCAATTTTGGCACACATGATCTCTTGAACAAAAAATGCCAGGTTTCCAAGGTTTTGTATTTTTTTGAATTTTTTAAAAATATAATGCCCTCAAGACTGACTGTTGAAAAAATCGGTCTATGCCCCAAGGCGGCATTATAAAATATTTTTTTCAAAAAATTTCTTTCATACACATGTTTGGCACATGTGCGTCACCATGTACAAGAAAATTGGGGTGATTTGGAGGTGGTGGAAAAATTCACCTTTTTTTCAAAAACTGGCTTATGTGACCAAATGGTCCCTCCGGAACGCAGGCATTTTTTTCGACCACCTCCAGATCACCTCAATTTTGGCACACATGATCTCTTGAACAAACAATGCTAGGTTTCCAAGGATTCGTATTTTTTTTTAATTTTTTTGAATTTATAATGCCCTCTAGACTGACTGCTGAAAACATCGGTCTATGCCTCAAGGGGCATTGTAAAAGAATTTTTCCCAAAAATTTCTTTCATACACATGTTTGGCACATGTGGGTCACCATGTACAAGAAAATTGGGGTGATTTGGGGTGGTGGAAAATTCACCTTTTTCAAAAACTGGCTTATGTGACCAAATGGTCCCTCCGAATGCGGGCATTTTTTCGACCACCTCCAAATCACCTCAATTTTGGTACACATGATCTCTTGCACAAACAATGCTAGATTTTCAAGGTTTTGTATTTTTTTGATTTTTTGAATTTATAATGCCCTCTAGGACTGACTTCTTTGAAAACATCGGTCTATGCCTCAAGGGGCATTGTAAATGATAATATTTTCCAAAAATTTCTTTCATACACATGTTTGGCACATGTGGGTCACCATGTACAAGAAAATTGGGGTGATTTGGAGGTGGTGGAAAAATTCACCTTTTTTCAAAAACTGGCTTATGTGACCAAATGGTCCCTCCGGAATGCAGGCATTTTTTTCGACCACCTCCAAATCACCTCAATTTTGGCACACATGATCTCTTGAACAAACAATGCTAGGTTTCCAAGGTTTTGTATTTTTTTGATTTTTTTAATTTATAATGCCCTCTAGACTGACTGCTGAAAACATCGGTCTATGCCTCAAGGGGGCATTGTAAAATGTTTTTTTCCAAAAATTTCTTTCATACACATGTTTGGCACATGTGGGGCACCATGTAAAAGAAAATTGGGGTGATTTGGAGGTGGTAGAAAAATTCACCTTTTTTCAAAAAACTGGCTTATGCTAAGACCAAATGGTCCCTCCGGAATGCGGTCATTTTTTCGACCACCTCCAAATCACCTTAATTTTGGTACACATGATCTCTTGCACAAACAATGCTAGATTTTCAAGGTTTTGTATTTTTTGATTTTTTTTGAATTTATAATGCCCTCTAGACTGACTGCTGAAAACATCGGTCTATGCCTCAAGGGGGCATTGTAAAATAATTTTTTCCCAAAGTTTCTTTAATACACATTTTTGTCACATGTGGGTCACCATGTACAAGAAATTGTGGTGATTTGGAGGTTGTTGAAAAATTAACCTTTTTTAAAAATCTGGCTTATGTGACCAAATGGTCCCTCCGGAATGCAGGCATTTTTTTCGACCACCTCCAAATCACCTCAATTTTGGCACACATGATCTCTTGAACAAACAATGCTAGGTTTCCAAGGTTTTGTATTTTTTTTGATTTTTTTTGAATTTATAATGCCCTCTAGACTGAATCTTTGAAAACATCGGCCTATGCCTCAAGGGGCATTGTAAAAGAATTTTTCAAAAATTTCTTCCATACACATGTTTGGCACATGTGGGTCACCATGTACAAGAAAATTGGGGTGATTTGGGGGTGGTGGAAAAATTCACCTTTTTCAAAAACTGGCTTATGTTAGACCAAATGGTCCCTCCTAATGCGGGCATTTTCTCGACCACCTCCAAATCACCTCAATTTTGGCACACATGATCTCTTGCACAAACAATGCTAGGTTTCCAGGTTTTGTATTTTTTGATTTTTTTTTGAATTTATAATGCCCTCTAGACTGACTGCTGAAAACATCGGTCTATGCCTCAAGGGGGCATTGTAAAATAATTTTTTCCGAAAATTTCTTTCATATACATGTTTGGCACATGTGGGTCACCATGTACAAGAAAATTGGGGTGATTTGGAGGTGGTGCAAAAATTCACCTTTTTTCAAAAACATGCTTATGTTAGACCAAATGGTCCCTCCGGAATGCGTGCATTTTTTCGACCACCTCCAAATCACCTCAATTTTGGCACACATGATCTCTTGAACAAAAAATGCCAGGTTTCCAAGGTTTTGTATTTTTTTGAATTTTTTTAAATTATAATGCCCTCTAGACCAACTGTTGAAAACATCGGTCTATGCCCCAAGGCGGCATTATAACATATTTTTTTCAAAAAATTTCTTTCATACACATGTTTGGCACATGTGCGTCACCATGTACAAGAAAATTGGCGTGATTTGGAGGTGGTGGAAAAATTCACCTTTTTTTCAAAAACTGGCTTATGTGACCAAATGGTCCCTCCGGAACGCAGGCATTTTTTTCGACCACCTCCAGATCACCTCAATTTTGGCACACATGATCTCTTGAACAAACAATGCTAGGTTTCCAAGGATTCGTAATTTTTTAATTTTTTTGAATTTATAATGCCCTCTAGACTGACTGCTGAAAACATCGGTCTATGCCTCAAGTGGGCATTGTAAATGATTTTTTTCCAAAAATTTCTTTCATACACATGTTTGGCACATGTGGGTCACCATGTACAAGAAAATTGGGGTGATTTGGGGGTGGTGGAAAAATTCACCTTTTCTCAAAAAACTGGCTTATGTTAGAACCAAATGGTCCCTCCTAATGCGGTCATTTTTTCGACCACCTCCAAATCACCTCAATTTTGGCACACATGATCTCTTGCACAAACAATGCTAGGTTTTCATGGTTTTGTATTTTTTGAATTTTTTTGTATTTATAATGCCCTCTAGACTGACTGCTGAAAACATCGGTCTATGCCTCAAGGGGGCATTGTAAAATATTTTTTTCAAAAAACATATTTCATACACATGTTTGGCACATGTGGGTCACCATGTACAAGAAAATTGGGGTGATTTGGAGGTGGTGGAAAAATTCACCTTTTTTCAAAAACTGGCTTATGTGACCAAATGGTCCCTCCTAATGCGTGCATTTTTTCACCACCTCCAAATCACCTCAATTTTGGCACACATGATCTATTGAACAAACAATGCTAGGTTTCCAAGGTTTTGTATTTTTTCATTTTTTGAATTTATAATGACCTCTAGACTGACTGCTGAAAACATCGGTCTATGCCTCAAGGGGCATTGTAAAAGAATTTTTTCAAAAATTTCTTCCATACACACGTTTCGCACATGTGCGTCACCATGTACAAGAAAATTGGGGTGATTTGGAGGTGGTGGAAAAATTCACCTTTTTCAAAAACTGGCTTATGTTAGACCAAATGGTCCCTCCGGAATGCGGGCATTTTTTCGACCACCTCCAAATCACCTCAATTTTGGCACACATGATCTCTTGCACAAACAATGCTAGGTTTCCAAGGTTTTGTATTTGTTTGAATTTTTTTGAATTTATAATTCCCTCTAGACTGACTTGTGAAAACATCGGTCTATGCCTCAAGGGGGCATTGTAAAATATTTTTTTCCAAAAATTTCTTTCATACACATGTTTGGCACATGTGGGTCATCATGTACAAGAAAATTGGGGTGATTTGGAGGTGGTGGAAAAATTCGCCTTTTTTAAAAAACTGGCTTATGTGACCAAATGGTCCCTCCGGAACGCGGTCATTTTTTCGACCACCTCCAAATCACCTTAATTTTGGTACACATGATCTCTTGCACAAACAATGCTAGATTTTCAAGGTTTTGTATTTTTTGATTTTTTTTTGAATTTATAATGCCCTCTAGACTGACTGCTGAAAACATCGGTCTATGCCTCAAGGGGGCATTATAAAATAATTTTTTCCAAAAATTTCTTTCATACACATGTTTGGCACATGTGGGTCACCATATTCAAGAAAATTGGGTTGATTTGGAGGTGGTGGAAAAATTCATCTTTTTTCAAAATCCTGGCTTATGTTAAAACACCAAATGGTCCCTCCGGAATGCGGGCATTTTTTCGACCACCTCCAAATCACCTCAATTTTGGCACACATTATCTCTTGCACAAACAATGCTAGGTTTCCAAGGTTTTATATTTGTTTGAATTTTTTTGAATTTATAATGCCCTCTAGACTGACTGCTGAAAGCATCGGTCTATGCCTCAAGGGGGCATTGTAAAATATTTTTTTCCAAAATTTTCTTTCATACACATGTTTGGCACATGTGGGTCACCATGTACAAGAAAATTGGGGTGATTTGGAGGTGGTGGAAAAATTCACCTTTTCTCAAAAAACTGGCTTATGTTAGAACCAAATGGTCCCTCCGGAATGCGGTCATTTTTTCGACCACCTCCAAATCACCTCAATTTTGGCACACATGATCTCTTGCACAAACAATGCTAGGTTTTCATGGTTTTGTATTTTTTGAATTTTTTTGTATTTATAATGCCCTCTAGACCATTGCTGAAAACATCGGTCTATGCCTCAAGGGGGCATTGTAAAATATTTTTTTCAAAAAACATATTTCATACACATGTTTGGCACATGTGGGTCACCATGTACAAGAAAATTGGGGTGATTTGGAGGTGGTGGAAAAATTCACCTTTTTTCAAAAACTGGCTTATGTGACCAAATGGTCCCTCCTAATGCGTGCATTTTTTCGACCACCTCCAAATCACCTCAATTTTGGCACACATGATCTATTGAACAAACAATGCTAGGTTTCCAAGGTTTTGTATTTTTTTTCATTTTTTTGAATTTATAATGCCCTCTAGACTGATCACTGAAAACATCGGTCTATGCCTCAAGGGCATTGTAAAAGAATTTTTCAAAAATTTCTTCCATACACATTTTCGCACATGTGCGTCACCATGTACAAGAAAATTGGGGTGATTTGGAGGTGGTGGAAAAATTCACCTTTTTCAAAAACTGGCTTATGTTAGACCAAATGGTCCCTCCGAATGCGGGCATTTTTTGACCACCTCCAAATCACCTCAATTTTGGCACACATGATCTCTTGCACAAACAATGCTAGGTTTCCAAGGTTTTGTATTTGTTTGAATTTTTTGAATTTATAATTCCTCTAGACTGACTTGTGAAAACATCGGTCTATGCCTCAAGGGGCATTGTAAAAT
The DNA here is from genome assembly GCA_021605145.1 of Aegilops bicornis. Taxonomy (NCBI): domain Eukaryota; kingdom Viridiplantae; phylum Streptophyta; class Magnoliopsida; order Poales; family Poaceae; genus Aegilops; species Aegilops bicornis. Next base: position 794,604,627 of record CM038673.1, on the reverse strand, counting down.
ATTTTTTCCAAAATTTCTTTCATACACATGTTTGGCACATGTGGGTCACCATGTACAAGAAAATTGGGGTGATTTGGGGTGGTGGAAAATTCACCTTTTTTAAAAAACTGGCTTATGTGACCAAATGGTCCCTCCTGAACGCAGTCATTTTTTCTCGACCACCTCCAAATCACCTTAATTTTGGTACACATGATCTCTTGCACAAACAATGCTAGATTTTCAAGGTTTTGTATTTTTGATTTTTTTGAATTTATAATGCCCTCTAGACTGACTTTGAAAACATCGGTCTATGCCTCAAGGGGGCATTATAAAATAATTTTTTCCAAAAATTTCTTTCATACACATGTTTGGCACATGTGGGTCACCATATACAAGAAAATTGGGTTGATTTGGAGGTGGTGGAAAAATTCATCTTTTTTCAAAATCCTGGCTTATGTTAAAACACCAAATGGTCCCTCCGGAATGCGGGCATTTTTTCGACCACCTCCAAATCACCTCAATTTTGGCACACATTATCTCTTGCACAAACAATGCTAGGTTTTCAAGGTTTTATATTTGTTTGAATTTTTGAATTTATAATGCCCTCTAGACTGATCTTTGAAATCATCGGTCTATGCCTCAAGGGGGCATTGTAAAATATTTTTTTCCAAAATTTTCTTTCATACACATGTTTGGCACATGTGGGTCACCATGTACAAGAAAATTGGGGTGATTTGGAGGTGGTGGAAAAATTCACCTTTTTTCAAAAACTGGCTTATGTGACCAAATGGTCCCTCCAGAATGCGGGCATTTTTTCGACCACCTCCAAATCACCTCAATTTTGGCACACATGAGCTCTTGCACAAACAATGCTAGGTTTCCAGGATTTGTATTTTTTTAATTTTTTTGAATTTATAATGCCCTCTAGACTGCTGAAAACATCGGTCTATGCCTCAAGAGGGCATTGTAAAATATTTTTTCCAAAATTTCTTTCATACACATTTTTGGCACATGTGGGTCACCATGTACAAGAAAATTGGGGTGATTTGGAGGTGGTGAAAAAATTCACCTTTTTTCAAAAACTGGCTTATGTTAGACCAAATGGTCCATCCGGAATGCGGGCATTTTTTCGACCACCTCCAAATCACCTCAATTTTGGCACACATGATCTCTTGCACAAACAATGTAAGGTTTCCAGGTTTTGTATTTTTTTAATTTTTTTTGAATTTATAATGCCCTCTAGACTGACTGTTGAAAACATCGGTCTATGCCTCAAGGGGGCATTGTAAAATAATTTTTTCCAAAAATTTCTTTCATACACATGTTTGGCACATGTGGGTCACCATGTACAAGAAAATTGGGGTGATTTGGAGGTGGTGGAAAAATTTACCTTTTTTCCAAATGGTCCCTCCGGAATGCGAGCAATTTTTCGACCACCTCCAAATCACCTCAATTTTGGCACACATGATCTCTTGCACAAACAATGCCAGGTTTCCAAGGTTTTGTATTTTTTGAATTTTTTTAATTTATAATGCCCTCTAGACTAACTACTGAAAACATCGGTCTATGCCTTAAGGGGGCATTGTAAAATAATTTTTTCCAAACATTTCTTTCATACACATGTTTGGCACACATGGGTCACTATGTACAAGAAAATTGGGGTGATTTGGAGGTGGTGGAAAAATTCACCTTTTTCCAAAAAACTGGCTTATGTAAGAACCAAATGGTCCCTCCGGAATGCGGTCATTTTTTTGACCACCTCCAAATCACCTCAATTTTGGCACACATGATCTCTTGCACAAACAATGCTAGGTTTCCAAGGTTTTGTATTTTTTTGAATTTTTCTGAATTTATAATGCCCTGTAGACTGACTGCTGAAAACATCGGTCTATGCCTCAAGGGGGCATTGTAAAATATTTTTTTCAAAAAACTTCTTTCATACACATGTTTGGCACATGTGGGTCACCATGTACAAGAAAATTGGGGTGATTTGGAGGTGGTGGAAAAATTCACCTTTTTTCAAAAACTGGCTTATGTGACCAAATGGTCCCTCCTAATGCACATTTTTTGACCACCTCCAAATCACCTCAATTTTGGCACACATGATCTATTGAACAAACAATGCTAGGTTTCCAAGGTTTTGTATTTTTTTTCATTTTTTTGAATTTATAATGCCCTCTAGACAAACTGCTGAAAACATCGGTCTATGCCTCAAGGGGGCATTGTAAAAGAATTTTTTCCAAAAATTTCTTCCATACACATGTTTCGCACATGTGGGTCACCATGTACAAGAAAATTGGGGTGATTTGGAGGTGGTGGAAAAATTCACCTTTTTCAAAAATCGGCTTATGTTAGACCAAACGGTCCCTCCAGAATCGCGGCATTTTCGACCACCTCCAAATCACCTCAATTTTGGCACACATGATCTCTTGCACAAACAATGCTAGGTTTCCAAGGTTTTGTATTTGTTTGAATTTTTTTGAATTTATAATGCCCTCTAGACTGACTGGTGAAAACATCGGTCTATGCCTCCAGGGGGCATTGTAAAATATTTTTTTCCAAAAATTTCTTTCATACACATGTTTGGCACATGTGGGTCACCATGTACAAGAAAATTGGGGTGATTTGGGGTGGTGGAAAAATTCACCTTTTTTCAAAAACTGGCTTATGTGACCAAATGGTCCCTTCGGAACGCGGTCATTTTTTCGACCACCTCCAAATCACCTTAATTTTGGTACACATGATCTCTTGCACAAACAATGCTAGATTTTCAAGGTTTTTGTATTTTTTGATTTTTTTTGAATTTATAATGCCCTCTAGACTGACTCTGAAAACATCGGTCTATGCCTCAAGGGGCATTATAAAATAATTTTTTCCAAAAATTTCTTTCATACACATTTTTGGCACATGTGGGTCACCATGTACAAGAAAATTGGGCTGATTTGGAGGTGGTGGAAAAATTCACCTTTTTTTCCAAATGGTCCCTCCGGAATGCGGGCATTTTTTCGACCACCTCCAAATCACCTCAATTTTGGCACACATGATCTCTTGAACAAACAATGCTAGCTTTCCAAGGTTTTGTATTTTTTTTATTTTTTTTAATTTATAATGCCCTCTAGACCGACTGCTGAAAACATCGGCCTATGCCTCAAGGGGGCATTGTAAAAGAATTTTTTCCAAAAATTTCTTCCATACACATGTTTCGCACATGTGGGTCACCATGTACAAGAAAATTGGGGTGATTTGGAGGTGGTGGAAAATTCACCTTTTTCAAAAACTGGCTTATGTTAGACCAAATGGTCCCTCCGGAATGCAGGCATTTTTTCGACCACCTCCAAATCACCTCAATTTTGGCACACATGATCTCTTGCACAAACAATGCTAGGTTTCCAGGTTTTGTATTTTTTTTTTTTTTGAATTTATAATGCCCTCTAGACCATTGCTGAAAACATCGGTCTATGCCTCAAGGGGCATTGTAAAATAATTTTTCCAAAAATTTCTTTCATACACATGTTTGGCACATGTGGGTCACCATGTAGAAGAAAATTGGGGTGATTTGGAGGTGGTGCAAAAATTTACCTTTTTCCGAATGGTCCCTCCGGAATGCGAGCATTTTTTCGACCACCTCCAAATCACCTCAATTTTGGCACACATGATCTCTTGAACAAAAAATGCCAGGTTTCCAAGGTTTTGTATTTTTTTGAATTTTTTTAAATTATAATGCCCTCTAGACTGACTGTTGAAAACATCGGTCGATGCCCCAAGGCGGAATTATAAAATATTTTTTTCAAAAAATTTCTTTCATACACATGTTTGGCACATGTGCGTCACCATGTACAAGAAAATTGGGGTGATTTGGAGGTGGTGGAAAAATTCACCTTTTTTTCAAAAACTGGCTTATGTGACCAAATGGTCCCTCCGGAACGCAGGCATTTTTTTCGACCACCTCCAGATCACCTCAATTTTGGCACACATGATCTCTTGAACAAACAATGCTAGGTTTCCAAGGATTCGTATTTTTTTTAATTTTTTTGAATTTATAATGCCCTTTAGACCGATCTTTGAAAACATCGGTCTATGCCTCAAGTGGGCATTGTAAATGATTTTTTTCAAAATTTCTTTCATACACATGTTTGGCACATGTGGGTCACCATGTACAAGAAAATTGGGGTGATTTGGAGGTGGTGGAAAAATTCACCTTTTTCAAAAAGCGGCTTATGTGACCAAATGGTCCCTCCAGAATGCGGGCATTTTTTCGACCACCCCCAAACCACATCAATTTTGGCACAGATGATCTCTTGCACAAACAATGCTAGGTTTCCAAGGTTTTGTATTTTTTTGAATTTTTTTGAATTTATAATTCCTCTAGACTGACCGGTGAAAACATCGGTCTATGCCTCAAGGGGGGCATTGTAAAATATATTTTCCAAAAATTTCTTTCATACACATGTTTGGCACATGTGGGTCACCATGTACAAGAAAATTGGGGTGATTTGGGGGTGGTGGAAAAATTCACCTTTTTTAAAAAAACTGGCTTATGTGACCAAATGGTCCCTCCGGAACGCGGTCATTTTTTCGACCACCTCCAAATCACCTTAATTTTGGTACACATGATCTCTTGCACAAACAATGCTAGATTTTCAAGGTTTTGTATTTTTTGATTTTTTGAATTTATAATGCCCTCTAGACCATCACGAAAACATCGGTCTATGCCTCAAGGGGCATTGTAAAATATATTTTTCAAAAAACTTCTTTCATACACATGTTTGGCACATGTGGGTCACCATGTACAAGAAAATTGGGGTGATTTGGAGGTGGTGGAAAAATTCACCTTTTTTCAAAAACTGGCTTATGTGACCAAATGGTCCCTCCGGAATGCAGGCATTTTTTTCGACCACCTCCAAATCACCTCAATTTTGGCACACATGATCTGTTGAACAAACAATGCTAGGTTTCCAAGGTTTTGAATTTTTTTCATTTTTTTGAATTTATAATGCCCTCTAGACAGACTGCTGAAAACATCGGTCTATGCCTCAAGGGGGCATTGTAAAATATTTTTTTCAAAAAACTTCTTTCATACACATGTTTGGCACATGTGGGTCACCATGTACAAGAAAATTGGGGTGATTTGGAGGTGGTGGAAAAATTCACCTTTTTTCAAAAACTGGCTTATGTGACCAAATGGTCCCTCCGGAATGCAGGCATTTTTTTCGACCACCTCCAAATCACCTCAATTTTGGCACACATGATCTCTTGCACATACAATGCTAGGTTTCCAAGGTTTTGTATTTTTTTCATTTTTTTGAATTAATAATGCCCTCTAGACAGACTGCTGAAAACATCGGTCTATGCCTCAAGGGGGCATTGTAAAAGAATTTTTTCCAAAAATTTCTTCCATACACACGTTTCGCACATGTGCGTCACCATGTACAAGAAAATTGGGGTGATTTGGAGGTGGTGGGAAAATTCACCTTTTTTCAAAAACTGGCTTATGTTAGACCAAATGGTCCCTCCAGAATGCGGGCATTTTTTCGACCACCTCCAAATCACCTCAATTTTGGAACACATGATCTCTTGCACAAACAATGCTAGGTTTCCAAGGTTTTGTATTTGTTTGAATTTTTTTGAATTTATAATGCCCTCTAGACTGACTGCTGAAAACATCGGTCTATGCCTCAAGGGCATTGTAAAATAATTTTTCCAAAAATTTCTTTCATACACATTTTTGGCACATGTGGGTCACCATGTACAAGAAAATTGGGCTGATTTGGAGGTGGTGGAAAATTCACCTTTTTTCCAAATGGTCCCTCCTAATGCGGGCATTTTTCACCACCTCCATATCACGTAAATTTTGGTTCACATGATCTCTTTATCAAACAATGCTAGGTTTCCATGGTTTTGTATTTTTTGTTATTTTTTTAATTTATAATGCCCTCTAGACCGATCAATGAAAACATCGGCCTATGCCTCAAGGGGCATTGTAAAAGAATTTTTTCCAAAAATTTCTTCCATACACATGTTTCGCACATGTGGGTCACCATGTACAAGAAAATTGGGGTGATTTGGAGGTGGTGGAAAATTCACCTTTTTCAAAAACTGGCTTATGTTAGACCAAATGGTCCCTCCTAATGCAGGCATTTTTTTCGACCACCTCCAAATCACCTCAATTTTGGCGCACATGATCTCTTGCACAAACAATGCTAGGTTTCCACGTTTTGTATTTTTTGATTTTTTTTGAATTTATAATGCCCTCTAGACTGACTGCTGAAAACATCGGTCTATGCCTCAAGGGGGCATTGTAAAATAATTTTTTCCAAAAATTTCTTTCATACACATGTTTGGCACATGTGGGTCACCATGTAGAAGAAAATTGGGGTGATTTGGAGGTGGTGCAAAAATTTACCTTTTTCCGAATGGTCCCTCTGGAATGCGAGCATTTTTTCGACCACCTCCAAATCACCTCAATTTTGGCACACATGATCTCTTGAACAAAAAATGCCAGGTTTCCAAGGTTTTGTATTTTTTTGAATTTTTTTAAATTATAATGCCCTCTAGACTGACTGTTGAAAACATCGGTCTATGCCCCAAGGCGGAATTATAAAATATTTTTTTCAAAAAATTTCTTTCATACACATGTTTGGCACATGTGTGTCACCATGTACAAGAAAATTGGGGTGATTTGGAGGTGGTGGAAAAATTCACCTTTTTTTCAAAAACTGGCTTATGTGACCAAATGGTCCCTCCTAACGCAGGCATTTTTTTCGACCACCTCCAGATCACCTCAATTTTGGCACACATGATCTCTTGAACAAACAATGCTAGGTTTCCAAGGATTCGTATTTTTTTTAATTTTTTTGAATTTATAATGCCCTTTAGACTGACTGCTGAAAACATCGGTCTATGCCTCAAGTGGGCATTGTAAATGATTTTTTTCCAAAAATTTCTTTCATACACATGTTTGGCACATGTGGGTCACCATGTACAAGAAAATTGGGGTGATTTGGAGGTGGTGGAAAAATTCACCTTTTTTCAAAAACTGGCTTATGTGACCAAATGGTCCCTCCAGAATGCGGGCATTTTTTCGACCACCTCCAAACCACATCAATTTTGGCACAGATGATCTCTTGCACAAACAATGCTAGGTTTCCAAGGTTTTGTATTTTTTTGAATTTTTTTGAATTTATAATTCCCTCTAGACTGACTGGTGAAAACATCGGTCTATGCCTCAAGGGGGCATTGTAAAATATTTTTTTCCAAAAATTTCTTTCATACACATGTTTGGCACATGTGGGCCACCATGTACAAGAAAATTGGGGTGATTTGGGGGTGGTGGAAAAATTCACCTTTTAAAAAAACTGGCTTATGTGACCAAATGGTCCCTCCGGAACGCGGTCATTTTTTCGACCACCTCCAAATCACCTCAATTTTGGTACACATGATCTCTTGCACAAACAATGCTAGATTTTCAAGGTTTTGTATTTTTTGATTTTTTTTGAATTTATAATGCCCTCTAGACTGACTGCTGAAAACATCGGTCTATGCCTCAAGGGGCATTGTAAAATATATTTTTCAAAAAACTTCTTTCATACACATGTTTGGCACATGTGGGTCACCATGTACAAGAAAATTGGGGTGATTTGGAGGTGGTGGAAAATTCACCTTTTTCAAAAAGCTGGCTTATGTGACCAAATGGTCCCTCCTAATGCGTGCATTTTTCGACCACCTCCAAATCACCTCAATTTTGGCACACATGATCTGTTGAACAAACAATGCTAGGTTTCCAAGGTTTTGAATTTTTTCATTTTTTGAATTTATAATGCCCTCTAGATGCATCACGAAAACATCGGTCTATGCCTCAAGGGGCATTGTAAAATATTTTTTCAAAACTTCTTTCATACACATGTTTGGCACATGTGGGTCACCATGTACAAGAAAATTGGGGTGATTTGGAGGTGGTGGAAAAATTCACCTTTTTCAAAACTGGCTTATGTGACCAAATGGTCCCTCCTAATGCGTGCATTTTTTCACCACCTCCAAATCACCTCAATTTTGGCACACATGATCTCTTGCACATACAATGCTAGGTTTCCAAGGTTTTGTATTTTTTTCATTTTTTTGAATTAATAATGCCCTCTAGACAGACTGCTGAAAACATCGGTCTAAGCCTCAAGGGGGCATTGTAAAAGAATTTTTTCCTTAAATTTCTTCCATACACTCGTTTCGCACATGTGCGTAACCATGTACAAGAAAATTGGGGTGATTTGGAGGTGGTGGAATATTCACCTTTTTTCAAAAACTGGCTTATGTTTAGACCAAATGGTCCCTCCGGAATGCGGGCATTTTTTCGACCACCTCCAAATCACCTCAATTTTGGAACACATGATCTCTTGCACAAACAATGCTAGGTTTCCAAGGTTTTGTATTTGTTTGAATTTTTTTGAATTTATAATTCCCTCTAGACTGACTGGTGAAAACATCGGTCTATGCCTCAAGGGGGCATTGTAAAATATTTTTTTCCAAAAATTTCTTTCATACACATGTTTGGCACATGTGGGCCACCATGTACAAGAAAATTGGGGTGATTTGGGGGTGGTGGAAAAATTCACCTTTTTTAAAAAAACTGGCTTATGTGACCAAATGGTCCCTCCTAACGCAGTCATTTTTCGACCACCTCCAAATCACCTTAATTTTGGTACACATGATCTCTTGCACAAACAATGCTAGATTTTCGAGGTTTTGTATTTTTTGATTTTTTTTGAATTTATAATGCCCTCTAGACTGACTGCTGAAAACATCGGTCTATGCCTCAAGGGGGCATTGTAAAATATTTTTTTCCAAACATTTCTTTCATACACATTTTTGGCACATGTGGGTCACCATGTACAAGAAAATTGGGGTGATTTGGAGGTGGTGGAAAATTCACCTTTTTTCAAAAAACTGGCTTATGTTAGAACCAAATGGTCCCTCCGGAATGCGGTCATTTTTTCGACCACCTCCAAATCACCTCAATTTTGGCACACATGATCTCTTGCACAAACAATGCTAGGTTTCCAAGGTTTTGTATTTTTTTGAATTTTTCTGAATTTATAATGCCCTCAGACTGAGCAGAAAACATCGGTCTATGCCTCAAGGGCATTGTAAAATATATTTTTCAAAAACTTCTTTCATACACATGTTTGGCACATGTGGGTCACCATGTACAAGAAAATTGGGGTGATTTGGAGGTGGTGGAAAAATTCACCTTTTTCAAAATCGCTTATGTGACCAAATGGTCCCTCCGGAATGCAGGCATTTTTTTCGACCACCTTCAAATCACCTCAATTTTGGCACACATGATCTATTGAACAAACAATGCTAGGTTTCCAAGGTTTTGAATTTTTTTCATTTTTTTGAATTTATAATGCCCTCTAGACAGACTGCTGAAAACATCGGTCTATGCCTCAAGGGGGCATTGTAAAAGAATTTTTTCCAAAAATTTCTTCCATACACATGTTTGGCACATGTGGGTCACCATGTACAAGAAAATTGGGGTGATTTGGAGGTAGTGGAAAAATTCACCTTTTTCCAAAAAACTGGCTTATGTTAAAAGACCAAATGGTCCCTCCGGAATGCGGGCATTTTTTTCGACCACCTCCAAATCACCTCAATTTTGGCACACATGATCTCTTGCACAAACAATGCTAGGTTTCCAAGGTTTTGTATTTGTTTGAATTTCTTTGAATTTATAATGCCCTCTAGACAATTCTTTGAAAACATCGGTCTATGCCTCAAGGGGCATTGTAAAAGAATTTTTCCAAAAATTTCTTCCATACACATGTTTTCGCACATGTGGGTCACCATGTACAAGAAAATTGGGGTGATTTGGAGGTGGTGGAAAAATACACCTTTTTCAAAAACTGGCTTATGTTAAGACCAAATGGTCCCTCCAGAATGCGGGCATTTTTCACCACCTCCAAATCACCTCAATTTTGGCACACATGATCTCTTGCACAAACAATGCTAGGTTTCCAAGGTTTTGTATTTGTTTGAATTTTTTTGAATTTATAATTCCCTCTAGACTGACTGGTGAAAACATCGGCCTATGCCTCAAGGGGGCATTGGAAAATATTTGTTTCCAAAAATTTCTTTCATACACATGTTTGGCACATGTGGGCCACCATGTACAAGAAAATTGGGGTGATTTGGGGGTGGTGGAAAAATTCACCTTTTTTCAAAAAACTGGCTTATGTGACCAAATGGTCCCTTCGGAACGCGGTCATTTTTTCGACCACCTCCAAATCACCTTAATTTTGGTACACATGATCTCTTGCACAAACAATGCTAGATTTTCAAGGTTTTGTATTTTTTGATTTTTTTTGAATTTATAATGCCCTCTAGACTGACTGCTGAAAACATCGGTCTATGGCTCAAGGGGGCATTGTAAAATATTTTTTTCCAAACATTTCTTTCATACACATTTTTGGCACATGTGGGTCACCATGTACAAGAAAATTGGGGTGATTTGGAGGTGGTGGAAAAATTCACCTTTTTTCAAAAAACTGGCTTATGTTAGAACCAAATGGTCCCTCCGGAATGCGGTCATTTTTTCGACCACCTCCAAATCACCTCAATTTTGGCACACATGATCTCTTGCACAAACAATGGTAGGTTTCCAAGGTTTTGTATTTTTTGAATTTTTCTGAATTTATAATGCCCTCTAGACTGATCTTTGAAAACATCGGTCTATGCCTCAAGGGGCATTGTAAAATATATTTTTCAAAAACTTCTTTCAGACACATGTTTGGCACATGTGGGTCACCATGTACAAGAAAATTGGGGTGATTTGGAGGTGGTGGAAAAATTCACCTTTTTTCAAAAACTGGCTTATGTGACCAAATGGTCCCTCCGGAATGCAGGCATTTTTTTCGACCACCTCCAAATCACCTCAATTTTGGCACACATGATCTATTGAACAAACAATGCTAGGTTTCCAAGGTTTTGAATTTTTTTCATTTTTTTGAATTAATAATGCCCTCTAGACAGACTGCAGAAAACATCGGTCTATGCCTCAAGGGGGCATTGTAAAAGAATTTTTTCCAAAAATTTCTTCCATACACATGTTTCGCACATGTGGGTCACCATGTACAAGAAAATTGGGGTGATTTGGAGGTGGTGGAAAAATTCACCTTTTTTTCAAAAACTGGCTTATGTGACCAAATGGTCTCTCCGGAATGCAGGCATGTTTTCGACCACCTCCAAATCACCTCAATTTTGGCACACATGATCTGTTGCACAAACAATGCTAGGTTTCCAAGGTTTTGTATTTTTTTTTGATTTTTTTTAATTTATAATGACCTCTAGACTGATCAGAAAACATCGGTCTATGCCTCAAGGGGGCATTGTAAAATATTTTTTTCCAAAATTTCTTTCATACACATGTTTGGCACATGTGGGTCACCATGTACAAGAAAATTGGGGTGATTTGGGGGTGGTGGAAAAATTCACCTTTTTTCAAAAAAGTGGCTTATGTGACCAAATGGTCCCTCCGGAACGCGGTCATTTTTTCGACCACCTCCAAATCACCTTAATTTTGGTACACATGATCTCTTGCACAAACAATGCTAGATTTTCAAGGTTTTGTATTTTTGATTTTTTGAATTTATAATGCCCTCTAGACTGATCTTTGAAAACATCGGTCTATGCCTCAAGGGGGCATTGTAAAATAATTTTTTCCAAAAATTTCATTCATACACATTTTTGGCACATGTGGGTCACCATGTACAAGAAAATTGGGCTGATTTGGAGGTGGTGGAAAAAAATTCACCTTTTTTCCAAATGGTCCCTCCGGAATGCGGGCATTTTTTTCGACCACCTCCAAATCACCTCAATTTTGGCACACATGATCTCTTGAACAAACAATGCTAGGTTTACAAGGTTTTGTATTTTTTTGATTTTTTTTAATTTATAATGCCCTCTAGACTAACTGCTGAAAACATCGGCCTATGCCTCAAGGGGGCATTGTAAAAGAATTTTTTCCAAAAATTTCTTCCATACACATGTTTCGCACATGTGGGTCACCATGTACAAGAAAATTGGGGTGATTTGGAGGTGGTGGAAAAATTAACCTTTTCAAAACTGGCTTATGTTAGACCAAATGGTCCCTCCTAATGCAGGCATTTTTTCGACCACCTCCAAATCACCTCAACTTTGGCACACATGATCTCTTGCACAAACAGTGTTAGGTTTCCAGGTTTTGTATTTTTGATTTTTTTAATTTATAATGCCCTCTAGGTAATGCGAAAACATCGGTCTATGCCTCAAAGGCATTGTAAAATAATTTTTTCCAAAAATTTCTTTCATACACATGTTTGGCACATGTGGGTCACCATGTACAAGAAAATTGGGGTGATTTGGAGGTGGTGCAAAAATTCACCTTCTTTCCGAATGGTCCCTCCGGAATGCGAGCATTTTTTCGACCACCTCCAAATCACCTCAATTTTGGCACACATGATCTCATGAACAAAAAATGCCAGGTTTCCAAGGTTTTGTATTTTTTTGAATTTTTTTAAATTATAATGCCCTCTAGACTGACTGTTGAAAACATCGGTCTATGCCTCAAGGCGGCATTATAAAATATTTTTTTCAAAAAATTTCTTTCATACACATGTTTGGCACATGTGCATCACCATGTACAAGAAAATTGGGGTGATTTGGAGGTGGTTGAAAAATTCACCTTTTTTCAAAAACTGGCTTATGTTAAAACACCAAATGGTCCCTCCGGAATGCGGGCATTTTTTCGACCACCTCCAAATCACCTCAATTTTGGCACACATTATCTCTTTCACAAACAATGCTAGGTTTCCAAGGTTTTATATTTGTTTGAATTTTTTCGAATTTATAATGCCCTCTAGACTGACTGCTGAAAGCATCGGTCTATGCCTCAAGGGGGCATTGTAAAATATTTTTTTCCAAAATTTTCTTTCATACACATGTTTGGCACATGTGGGTCACCATGTACAAGAAAATTGGGGTGATTTGGAGGTGGTGGAAAAATTCACCTTTTTTCAAAAACTGGCTTATGTGACCAAATGGTCCCTCCAGAATGCGGGCATTTTTTCGACCACCTCCAAATCACCTCAATTTTGGCACACATGAGCTCTTGCACAAACAATGCTAGGTTTCCAGGATTTGTATTTTTTTAATTTTTTTGAATTTATAATGCCCTCTAGACTGACTGCTGAAAACATCGGTCTATGCCTCAAGAGGGCATTGTACAATATTTTTTTCCAAAAATTTCTGTCATACACATTTTTGGCACATGTGGGTCACCATGTACAAGAAAATTGGGGTGATTTGGAGGTGGTGAAAAAATTCACCTTTTTTCAAAAACTGGCTTATGTTAGACCAAATGGTCCATCCGGAATGCGGGCATTTTTTCACCACCTCCAAATCACCTCAATTTTGGCACACATGATCTCTTGCACAAACAATGTAAGGTTTCCAGGTTTTGTATTTTTTTAATTTTTTTTGAATTTATAACGCCCTCTAGACTAACTGTTGAAAACATCGGTCTATGCCTCAAGGGGGCATTGTAAAATAATTTTTTCCAAAAATTTCTTTCATACACATGTTTGGCACATGTGGGTCACCATGTACAAGAAAATTGGGGTGATTTGGAGGTGGTGGAAAAATTTACCTTTTTTCCAAATGGTCCCTCCGGAATGCGAGCAATTTTTCGACCACCTCCAAATCACCTCAATTTTGGCACACATGATCTCTTGCACAAACAATGCCAGGTTTCCAAGGTTTTGTATTTTTTGAATTTTTTTAATTTATAATGCCCTCTAGACTAACTACTGAAAACATCGGTCTATGCCTTAAGGGGCATTGTAAAATAATTTTTCCAAACATTTCTTTCATACACATGTTTGGCACACATGGGTCACTATGTACAAGAAAATTGGGGTGATTTGGAGGTGGTGGAAAAATTCACCTTTTTCCAAAAAACTGGCTTATGTTAGAACCAAATGGTCCCTCCGGAATGCGGTCATTTTTTTGACCACCTCCAAATCACCTCAATTTTGGCACACATGATCTCTTGCACAAACAATGCTAGGTTTCCAAGGTTTTGTATTTTTTGAATTTTTCTGAATTTATAATGCCCTGTAGACTGACTGCTGAAAACATCGGTCTATGCCTCAAGGGGCATTGTAAAATATATTTTTCAAAAAACTTCTTTCATACACATGTTTGGCACATGTGGGTCACCATGTACAAGAAAATTGGGGTGATTTGGAGGTGGTGGAAAAATTCACCTTTTTTCAAAAACTGGCTTATGTGACCAAATGGTCCCTCCTAATGCTGAGGCATTTTTTTCGACCACCTCGAAATCACCTCAATTTTGGCACACATGATCTATTGAACAAACAATGCTAGGTTTCCAAGGTTTTGTATTTTTTTTCATTTTTTTGAATTTATAATGCCCTCTAGACAAACTGCTGAAAACATCGGTCTATGCCTCAAGGGCATTGTAAAAGAATTTTTTCCAAAATTTCTTCCATACACATGTTTCGCACATGTGGGTCACCATGTACAAGAAAATTGGGGTGATTTGGAGGTGGCGGAAAAATTCACCTTTTTTCGAAAACTGGCTTATGTAAGACCAAACGGTCCCTCCGAATCGCGGGCATTTTTCGACCACCTCCAAATCACCTCAATTTTGGCACACATGATCTCTTGCACAAACAATGCTAGGATTCCAAGGTTTTGTATTTGTTTGAATTTTTTGAATTTATAATGCCCTCTAGACTGACTGGTGAAAACATCGGTCTATGCCTCCAGGGGGCATTGTAAAATATTTTTTTCCAAAAATTTCTTTCATACACATGTTTGGCACATGTGGGTCACCATGTAAAAGAAAATTGGGGTGATTTGGGGTGGTGGAAAAATTCACCTTCTTTCAAAAAACTGGCTTATGTGACCAAATGGTCCCTTCGGAACGCGGTCATTTTTTCGACCACCTCCAAATCACCTTAATTTTGGTACACATGATCTCTTGCACAAACAATGCTAGATTTTCAAGGTTTTTGTATTTTTTGATTTTTTTTTGAATTTATAATGCCCTCTAGACTGACTGCTGAAAACATCGGTCTATGCCTCAAGGGGGCATTGTAAAATAATTTTTTCCAAAAATTTCTTTCATACACATTTTTGGCACATGTGGGTCACCATGTACAAGAAAATTGGGCTGATTTGGAGGTGGTGGAAAAATTCACCTTTTTTCCAAATGGTCCCTCCGGAATGCGGGCATTTTTTTCGACCACCTCCAAATCACCTCAATTTTGGCACACATGATCTCTTGAACAAACAATGCTAGCTTTCCAAGGTTTTGTATTTTTTTTTATTTTTTTAATTTATAATGCCCTCTAGACTGACTGTTGAAAACATCGGCCTATGCCTCAAGGGGGCATTGTAAAAGAAATTTTTCCAAAAATTTCTTCCATACACATGTTTCGCACATGTGGGTCACCATGTACAAGAAAATTGGGGTGATTTGGAGGTGGTGGAAAATTCACCTTTTCAAAAACTTGCTTATGTTAGACCAAATGGTCCCTCCTAATGCAGGCATTTTTCGACCACCTCCAAATCACCTCAATTTTGGCACACATGATCTCTTGCACAAACAATGCTAGGTTTCCAGGTTTTGTATTTTTGATTTTTTTATTTATAATGCCCTCTAGACTGACCAATGAAAACATCGGTCTATGCCTCAAGGGGGCATTGTAAAATAATTTTTTCCAAAAATTTCTTTCATTCACATGTTTGGCACATGTGGGTCACCATGTAGAAGAAAATTGGGGTGATTTGGAGGTGGTGCAAAAATTTACCTTTTTCCGAATGGTCCCTCCGGAATGCGAGCATTTTTTCGACCACCTCCAAATCACCTCAATTTTGGCACACATGATCTCTTGAACAAAAAATGCCAGGTTTCCATGGTTTTGTATTTTTTTGAATTTTTTTAAATTATAATGCCCTCTAGACTGACTGTTGAAAACATCGGTCTATGCCTCAAGGGGGCATTGTAAAAGAATTTTTACCAAAAATTTCTTCCATACACACGTTTCGCACATGTGGGTCCCCATGTACAAGAAAATTCGGGTGATTTGGAGGTGGTGGAAAAATTTACCTTTTTTTCAAAAACTGGCTTATGTTAGACCAAATGGTCCCTCCAGAATGCGGGCATTTTTTCGACCACCTCCAAATCACCTCAACTTTGGCACACATGATCTCTTGCACAAACAATGCTAGGTTTCCAAGGTTTTGTATTTGTTTGAATTTTTTTGAATTTATAATGCCCTCTAGACTGACTGGTGAAAACATCGGTCTATGCCTCAAGGGGGCATTGTAAAATATATTTTCCAAAAATTTCTTTCATACACATGTTTGGCACATGTGGGTCACCATGTACAAGAAAATTGGGGTGATTTGGGGGTGGTGGAAAAATTCACCTTTTTCAAAAAACTGGCTTATGTGACCAAATGGTCCCTTCGGAACGCGGTCATTTTTTCGACCACCTCCAAATCACCTTAATTTTGGTACACATGATCTCTTGCACAAACAATGCTAGATTTTCAAGGTTTTGTATTTTTTGATTTTTTTTGAATTTATAATGCCCTCTAGACTGATTGCTGAAAACATCGGTCTATGCCTCAAGGGGCATTGTAAAATAATCTTTTCCAAAAATTTCTTTCATACACATTTTTGGCACATGTGGGTCACCATGTACAAGAAAATTGGGTGATTTGGAGGTGGTGGAAAAATTCAGCTTTTTTCCAAATGGTCCCTCCGGAATGCGGGCACTTTTTTCGACCACCTCCAAATCACCTCAATTTTGGCACACATGATCTCTTGAACAAACAATGCTATTTTTTTGAATTTATAATGCCCTCTTGACTGACTGCTGAAAACATCGGTCTATGCCTCAAGGGGGCATTGTAAAAGAATTTTTTCCAAAAATTTCTTCCATACACATGTTTCGCACATGTGGGTCACCATGTACAAGAAATTTGGGGTGATTTGGAGGTGGTGGAAAAATTCACCTTTTTCAAAAACTGGCTTATGTTAGACCAAATGGTCCCTCCGGAATGCAGGCATTTTTTCGACCACCTCCAAATCACCTCAATTTTGGCGCACATGATCTCTTGCACAAACAATGCTAGGTTTCCACGTTTTGTATTTTTTGATTTTTTTTGAATTTATAATGCCCTCTAGACTGATCATTTGAAAACATCGGTCTATGCCTCAAGGGGGCATTGTAAAATATTTTTTTCCAAAAATTTCTTTCATACACATGTTTGGCACATGTGGGTCACCATGTACAAGAAAATTGGGGTGATTTGGAGGTGGCGGAAAAATTCACCTTTTTCGAACTGGCTTATGTGACCAAATGGTCCCTCCTAATGCGTGCATTTTTCGACCACCTCCAAATCACCTCAATTTTGGCACACATGATCTGTTGCACAAACAATGCTAGGTTTCCAAGGTTTTGTATTTTTTTGAATCTGTTTGACCTTATAATGCCCTCTAGACTGATCTTTGAAAACATCGGTCTATGCCTCAAGGGGGCATTGTAAAATAATATTTTCCAAAATTTTCTTTCATACACATGTTTGGCACATGTGGGTCACCATGTACAAGAAAATTGGGGTGATTTGAAGGTGGTGGAAAAATTCGCCTTTTTTCAAAAACTGGCTTATGTGACCAAATGGTCCATCTGGAATGCAGGCATTTTTTCGACCACCTCCAAATCACCTCAATTTTGGCACACATGATCTCTTGCACAAAAATGCTAGGTTTCCAAGGTTTTGTATTTTTTTGAATTTGTTTTACTTTATAATGCCCTCTCGACTGATTGCTGAAAACATCGGTCTATGCCTCAAGGGGGCATTGTAAAATAATTATTTCCAAAAGTTTCTTTCATACACATTTTTGGCACATGTGGGTCACCATGTACAAGAAAATTGGGGTGATTTGGAGGTGGTGGAAAATTCACCTTTTTTCCAAATGGTCCCTCCGGAATGCGGGCATTTTTTCGACCACCTCCAAATCACCTCAATTTTGGCACACATGATCTCTTGCACAAACAATGCTAGGTTTCCAAGGTTTTGTTTTTTTTTTTGAAATTTATAATGCCCTCTAGACTGATCTGAAAACATCGGTCTATGCCTCAAGGGGGCATTGTAAAATAATTTTTCCAAAAATTTCTTTCATACACATGTTTGGCACATGTGGGTCACAATGTACAAGAAAATTGGGGTGATTTGGAGGTGGTGGAAAAATTCACCTTTTTTTCCAAAACTGGCTTATGTTAGACCAAATGGTCCATCCGGAATGCGGGCATTTTTTCGACCACCTCCAAATCACCTCAATTTTGGCACACATGATCTCATGCACAAACAATGCTAGGTTTCCAAGGTTTTGTATTTTTTTGAATTTTTCTGAATTTATAATGCCCTATAGACTGATCTTTGAAAACATCGGTCTATGCCTTAAGGTGGCATTGTAAAGTAATTTTTTCCAAAAATTTCTTTCATACACATGTTTGGCACATGTAGGTCACCATGTACAAGAAAATTGGGGTGATTTGGAGGTGGTGGAAAAATTCGCCTTTTTTCAAAAACTGGCTTATGTGACCAAATGGTCCCTCCGGAATGCAGGCATTTTTTCGACCACCTCCAAATCACCTCAATTTTGGCACACATGATCTCTTGCACAAACAATACTAGGTTTCCAAGGATTTGTATTTTTTTTTAATTTGTTTGACTTTATAATGCCCTCTAGACTGACTGCTGAAAACATCGGTCTATGCCTCAAGGGGGCATTTTTTCGACCACCTCCAAATCACCTCAATTTTGGCACACACGATCTCTTGCACAAACAATGCTAGGTTTCCAAGGTTTTGTATTTTTTTTGAATTTGTTTTACTTTATAATGCCCTCTAGACTGACGGTTGAAAACATCGGTCTATGCCTCAAGGGGGCATTGTAAAATAATTTTTTCCAAAAATTTCTTTCATACACATTTTTGGCACATGTGGGTCACCATGTACAAGAAAATTGGGCTGATTTGGAGGTGGTGGAAAAATTCACCTTTTTTCCAAATGGTCCCTCCGGAATGCGGGCATTTTTTTCGACCACCTCCAAATCACCTCAATTTTGGCACGCATGATCTCTTGAACAAACAATGCTAGGTTTCCAAGGTTTTGTCTTTTTTTGAATTTTTTTGAATTTATAATGCACTCTAGACTGACTGCTGAAAACATCGGTCTATGCCTCAAGGGGGCATTGTAAAATAATATTTTCCAAAATTTTCTTTCATACACATGTTTGGCACATGTGGGTCACCATGTACAAGAAAATTGGGGTGATTTGGATGTGGTGGAAAAATTCACCTTTTTTCAAAAACTGGCTTATGTGACCAAATGGTCCATCCGGAATGCAGGCATTTTTTCGACCACCTCCAAATCACCTCTATTTTGGCACACATGATCTCTCGCACAAACAATGCTAGGTTTCCAAGGTTTTGTATTTTTTTGATTTTTTTTGAATTTATGATGCCCTCTAGGCTGACTGCTGAAAACATCGGTCTGTGCCTCAAGGGGGCATTGTAAAATAATTTTTTCCAAAAATTTCTTTCATACACATGTTTGGCACATGTGGGTCACCATGTACTATAAAATCGGGGTGATTTGGAGGTGGTGGAAAAATTCACCTTTTTTCAAAAACTGGCTTAAATTACCAAATGGTCCCTCCGGAATGCGGGCATTTTTTCGACCACCTCCAAATCACCTCTATTTTGGCACACATGATCTCTTGCACAAACAAGTCTAGGTTTCCAAGGTTTTGTATTTTTTTGAAATTTTTTGAATTTATAATGCCCTCTAGACTGACTGCTGAAAACATCGGTATATGCCTCAAGGGGGCATTGTAAAATATTTTTTTCCAAAAATTTATTTCATACACATTTTTGGCACATGTGGGTCACCATGTACAAGAAAATTGGGGTGATTTGGAGTTGGTGGAAAAATTCACCTTTTTTCAAAAACTGCCTTATGTTAGACCAAATGGTCCCTCCGAATCACGGGCATTTTTTCGACCACCTCCAAATCAGCTCAATTTTGGCACACATGATCTCTTGCACAAAAAATGCTAGGTTACCAAGGTTTTGTATTTTTTTGAATTTTTCTGAATTTATAATGCCCTGTAGACTTACTGCTGAAAACATCGGTCTATGCCTGAAGGGGGCATTGTAATATACTTTTTTCCAAAAATTTCTTTCTTACACATGTTTGGCACATGTGGGTCACCATGTACAAGAAAATTGGGGTGATTTGGAGGTGGTGGAAAAATTCACCTTTTTTCAAAAACTGGCTTATGTGACCAAATGGTCCCTCTGGAATGCGGGCATTTATTCGACCACCTCGAAATCACCTCAATTTTGGCACACATGATCTCTTGCACAAACAATGCTAGGTTTCCAGGCTTTGTATTTTTTTGATTTTTTTTTAATTTATAATGCCCTCTAGACTGACTGCTGAAAACATCGGTCTATGCCTCAAGGGGCATTGTAAAATAATCTTTTCCAAAAATTTCTTTATTCATGTTTGGCACATGTGGGTCACCATGTACAAGAAAATTGGGGTGATTTGGAGGTGGTGGAAAAATTCACCTTTTTTCAAAAACTGGCTTAAGTTAGACCAAATGGACTCTCCGAATGCGGGCATTTTTCACCACCTCAAAATCACCACAATTTGGGCACACATGATCTCTTGCACAAACAATGCTAGGTTTCCAGGTTTTGTATTTTTTGATTTTTTTGAATTTATAATGCCCTCTAGACTGATTCTTTGAAAACATCGGTCTATGCCTCAAGGGGCATTGTAAAATAATCTTTTCCAAAAATTTCTTTCATACACATTTTTGGCACATGTGGGTCACCATGTACAAGAAAATTGGGTGATTTGGAGGTGGTGGAAAAATTCACCTTTTTTCAAAAAACTGGCTTATGCCAAATGGTCCCTCCGGAATGCGGGCATATTTTCGACCACCTCCAAATCACCTCAATTTTGGCCCACATGATCTCTTGCACAAACAATGCTAGGTTTCCAGGTTTTGTATTTTTTTGATTTTTTTTAATTTATAATGCCCTCTAGACTGACTGCTGAAAACATCGGTCTATGCCTTAAGGGGGCATTGTAAAATATTTTTTTCAAAAACTTTCTTTCATACACATGTTTGGCACATATGGGTCACCATGTACAAGAAAATTGGGGTGATTTGGAGGTGGTGGAAAAATTCACCTTTTTTCAAAAATGGTCCCTCCGGAATGCGGGCATTTTTTCGACCACCTCAAAATCACCACAATTTTGGCACACATGATCTCTTGCACAAACAATGCTAGGTTTCCAGGTTTTGTATTTTTTTTGATTTTTTTTGAATTTATAATGCCCTCTAGACTGACTGCTGAAAACATCGGTCTATGCCTCAAGGGGCATTGTAAAATAATCTTTTCCAAAAATTTCTTTCATACACATGTTTGGCACATGTGGGTCACCATGTACAGGAAAATTGGGGTGATTTGGAGGTGGTGGAAAAATTCACCTTTTTTCCAAATGGTCCCTACGGAATGCGAGCATTTGTTCGACCACCTCCAAATCACCTCAATTTTGGCACACATGATCTCTTACACAAACAATGTCAGGTTTCCAAGGTATTGTATTTTTTTTAATTTTTTTAATTTATAATGCCCTCTAGACTGACTGTGGAAAACATCGGTCTATGCCTTAAGGGGGCATTGTAAAAAAAATTCCAAAAATTTCTTTCATACACATGTTTGGAACATATGGGTCACCATGTACAAGAAAATTGGGGTGATTCGGAGGTGGTGGAAAAATTCGCCTTTTTTCAAAAACTGGTTTAAGTTAGACCAAATGGTCCCTCCGGAATGCGGGCATTTTTTCGACCACCTCCAAATCACCTCAATTTTGGCAGACATGATCTCTTGCACAAACAATGCTAGGTTTCCGAGGTTTTGTATTTTTTTGAATTTTTTTGAATTTATAATGCCCTCTAGACTGATCATGAAAACATAGGTCTATGCCTCAAGGGGCATTGTAAAATATTTTTTCAAAAATTTCTTTCATACACATGTTTGGCACATGTGGGTCACCATGTACAAGAAAATTGGGGTGATTTGGAGGTGGTGGAAAAATTCACCTTTTTCAAAATCGGCTTATGTGACCAAATGGTCCCTCCTAATGCAGGCATTTTTGACCACCTCCAAATCACCTCAATTTTTGCACACATGATCTCCTGAACAAACAATGCTAGGTTTCCAACGTTTTGTATTTTTTGAATTTATAATGCCCTCTAGACTGATCATTGAAAACATCGGTCAATGCCTCAAGGGGGCATTGTAAAAGAATTTTTTCCAAAAATTTCTTTCATACACATGTTAGGCACATGTGGGTCACCATGTACAAGAAAATTGGGTGATTTGGAGGTGGTGGAAAAATTCACCTTTTTTCAAAATACTGGCTTATGCCAACTGGTCCCTCCGGAATGCGGGCATATTTTCACCACCTCCAAATCACCTCAATTTTGGCACACATGATCTCTTGCACAAACAATGCTAGGTTTCCAGGTTTTGTATTTTTTGATTTTTTAATTTATAATGCCCTCTAGACTGCTGAAAACATCGGTCTATGCCTTAAGGGGGCATTGTAAAATAATTTTTTCCAAAAATTTCTTTCATACACATGTTTGGCACATATGGGTCACCATGTACAAGAAAATTGGGGTGATTTGGAGGTGGTGGAAAAATTCACCTTTTTTCAAAAATGGTCCCTCCGGAATGCGGGCATTTTTTCGACCACCTCCAAATCACCTCTATTTTGGCACACATGATCTCTTGCACAAACAAGTCTAGGTTTCCAAGGTTTTGTATTTTTTTGAAATTTTTTGAATTTATAATGCCCTCTAGACTGATCAATGAAAACATCGGTATATGCCTCAAGGGGCATTGTAAAATATTTTTTCCAAAAATTTATTTCATACACATTTTGGCACATGTGGGTCACCATGTACAAGAAAATTGGGGTGATTTGGAGTTGGTGGAAAAATTCACCTTTTTCAAAACTGCCTTATGTTAGACCAAATGGTCCCTCCTAATGCGGGCATTTTTCGACCACCTCCAAATCAGCTCAATTTTGGCACACATGATCTCTTGCACAAAAAATGCTAGGTTACCAAGGTTTTGTATTTTTTGAATTTTTCTGAATTTATAATGCCCTGTAGACTTCATCTGAAAACATCGGTCTATGCCTGAAGGGGGCATTGTAATATACTTTTTTCCAAAAATTTCTTTCTTACACATGTTTGGCACATGTGGGTCACCATGTACAAGAAAATTGGGGTGATTTGGAGGTGGTGGAAAAATTCACCTTTTTTCAAAAACTGGCTTATGTGACCAAATGGTCCCTCTGGAATGCGGGCATTTATTCGACCACCTCGAAATCACCTCAATTTTGGCACACATGATCTCTTCCACAAACAATGCTAGGTTTCCAGGCTTTGTATTTTTTTGATTTTTTTTGAATTTATAATGCCCTCTAGACTGACTGCTGAAAACATCGGTCTATGCCTCAAGGGGCATTGTAAAATAATCTTTTCCAAAAATTTCTTTATTCATGTTTGGCACATGTGGGTCACCATGTACAAGAAAATTGGGGTGATTTGGAGGTGGTGGAAAAATTCACCTTTTTTCAAAAACTGGCTTAAGTTAGACCAAATGGACTCTCCGGAATGCGGGCATTTTTTCGACCACCTCAAAATCACCACAATTTTGGCACACATGATCTCTTGCACAAACAATGCTAGGTTTCCAGGTTTTGTATTTTTTTGATTTTTTTTGAATTTATAATGCCCTCTAGACTGACTGCCGAAAACATCGGTCTATGCCTCAAGGGCATTGTAAAATAATCTTTCCAAAAATTTCTTTCATACACATTTTTGGCACATGTGGGTCACCATGTACAAGAAAATTGGGTGATTTGGAGGTGGTGGAAAAATTCACCTTTTTCAAAAAACTGGCTTATGCCAAATGGTCCCTCCGAATGCGGGCATATTTTCGACCACCTCCAAATCACCTCAATTTTGGCCCACATGATCTCTTGCACAAACAATGCTAGGTTTCCAGGTTTTGTATTTTTTGATTTTTTAAATTTATAATGCCCTCTAGACTGATCTTTGAAAACATCGGTCTATGCCTTAAGGGGGCATTGTAAAATAATTTTTTCCAAAAATTTCTTTCATACACATGTTTGGCACATATGGGTCACCATGTACAAGAAAATTGGGGTGATTTGGAGGTGGTGGAAAAATTCACCTTTTTTCATAAATGGTCCCTCTGGAATGCGGGCATTTTTTCGACCACCTCAAAATCACCACAATTTGGGCACACATGATCTCTTGCACAAACAATGCTAGGTTTCCAGGTTTTGTATTTTTTTGATTTTTTTTGAATTTATAATGCCCTCTAGACTGATTGCTGAAAACATCGGTCTATGCCTCAAGGGGCATTGTAAAATAATCTTTTCCAAAAATTTCTTTCATACACATTTTTGGCACATGTGGGTCACCATGTACAGGAAAATTGGGGTGATTTGGAGGTGGTGGAAAAATTCACCTTTTTCCAAATGGTCCCTCTACGAATGCGAGCATTTTGTCGACCACCTCCAAATCACCTCAATTTTGGCACACATGATCTCTTACACAAACAATGTCAGGTTTCCAAGGTATTGTATTTTTTTTAATTTTTTTAATTTATAATGCCCTCTAGACTGACTGTGGAAAACATCGGTCTATGCCTTAAGGGGCATTGTAAAAAAAAATTCCAAAATTTTCTTTCATACACATGTTTGGAACATATGGGTCACCATGTACAAGAAAATTGGGGTGATTCGGAGGTGGTGGAAAAATTCGCCTTTTTTCAAAAACTGGTTTAAGGACCAAATGGTCCCTCCTAATCTTGGGCATTTTTTCGACCACCTCCAAATCACCTCAATTTTGGCAGACATGATCTCTTGCACAAACAATGCTAGGTTTCCGAGGTTTTGTATTTTTTTGAATTTTTTTGAATTTATAATGCCCTCTAGACTGACTGCTGAAAACATAGGTCTATGCCTCAAGGGGGCATTGTAAAATATTTTTTTCAAAAAATTTCTTTCATACACATGTTTGGCACATGTGGGTCACCATGTACAAGAAAATTGGGGTGATTTGGAGGTGGTGGAAAAATTCACCTTTTTTCAAAAACTGGCTTATGTGACCAAATGGTCCCTCCGGAATGCAGGCATTTTTTTGACCACCTCCAAATCACCTCAATTTTTGCACACATGATCTCCTGAACAAACAATGCTAGGTTTCCAACGTTTTGTATTTTTTTGAATTTATAATGCCCTCTAGACTGACTGCTGAAAACATCGGTCTATGCCTCAAGGGGGCATTGTAAAAGAATTTTTTCCAAAAATTTCTTTCATACACATGTTTGGCACATGTGGGTCACCATGTACAAGAAAATTGGGTGATTTGGAGGTGGTGGAAAAATTCACCTTTTTTCAAAAAACTGGCTTATGCCAAATGGTCCCTCCGGAATGCGGGCATATTTTCGACCACCTCCAAATCACCTCAATTTTGGCACACATGATCTCTTGCACAAACAATGCTAGGTTTCCAGGTTTTGTATTTTTTTGATTTTTTTTAATTTATAATGCCCTCTAGACTGACTGCTGAAAACATCGGTCTATGCCTTAAGGGGGCATTGTAAAATAATTTTTTCCAAAAATTTCTTTCATACACATGTTTGGCACATATGGGTCACCATGTACAAGAAAATTGGGGTGATTTGGAGGTGGTGGAAAAATTCACCTTTTTTCAAAATGGTCCCTCCGAATGCGCATTTTTGACCACCTCCAAATCACCTCAATTTTGGCACACATGATCTCTTGCACAAACAATGCTAGGTTTCCAAGGTTTTGTATTTGTTTGAATTTTTTGAATTTATAATGCCCTCTAGACTGACTTTGAAAACATCGGTCTATGCCTCAAGGGGCATTGTAAAATATTTTTTTCCAAAAATTTCTTTCATACACATGTTTGGAACATGTGGGTCACCATGTACAAGAAAATTGGGGTGATTTGGAGGTGGCGCAAAAATTCACCTTTTTCGAAAACTGGCTTATGTGACCAAATGGTCCCTCCGGAATGCAGGCATTTTTTCGACCACCTCCAAATCACCTCAATTTTGGCACACATGATCTCTTGCACAAACAATGCTAGGTTTCCAAGGTTTTGTATTTTTTTTGAATATGTTTGACCTTATAATGCCCTCTAGACTGACTGCTGAAAACATCGGTCTATGCCTCAAGGGGGCATTGTAAAATAATATTTTCCAAAATTTTCTTTCATACACATGTTTGGAACATGTGGGTCACCATGTACAGGAAAATTGGGGTGATTTGGAGGTGGTGGAAAAATTCACCTTTTTTTCCAAATGGTCACTCCGGAATGCGAGCATTTTTTCGACCACCTCCAAATCACCTCAATTTTGGCACACATGATCTCTTACACAAATAATGTCAGGTTTCCAAGGTATTGTATTTATTTTAATTTTTTTAATTACAAATGCCCTCTAGACTGACTGTGGAAAACATCGGTCTATGCCTTAAGGGGGCATTGTAAAAAAAATTCCAAAAATTTCTTTCATACACATGTTTGGAACATATGGGTCACCATGTACAAGAAAATTGGGGTGATTCGGAGGTGGTGGAAAAATTCGCCTTTTTTCAAAAACTGGCTTAAGTTAGACCAAATGGTTCCTCCGGAATGCGGGCATTTTTTCGACCACCTCCAAATCACCTCAATTTTGGCACACATGATCTCTTGCACAAACAATGCTAGGTTTCCGAGGTTTTGTATTTTTTTTGAATTTTTTTGAATTTATAATGCCCTCTAGACTGACTGCTGAAAACATCGGTCTATGCCTCAAGGGGGCATTGTAAAATAATTATTTCCAAAAGTTTCTTTCATACACATGTTAGGCACATGTGGGTCACCATGTACAAGAAAATTGGGTGATTTGGAGGTGGTGGAAAAATTCACCTTTTTTCAAAAAACTGGCTTATGCCAAATGGTCCCTCCGGAATGCGGGCATATTTTCGACCACCTCCAAATCACCTCAATTTTGGCACACATGATCTCTTGCACAAACAATGCTAGGTTTCCAGGTTTTGTATTTTTTTGATTTTTTTTAATTTATAATGCCCTCTAGACCCATCTTTGAAAACATCGGTCTATGCCTTGCGGGCATTGTAAAATAATTTTTCCAAAATTTCTTTCATACACATGTTTGGCACATATGGGTCACCATGTACAAGAAAATTGGGGTGATTTGGAGGTGGTGGAAAAATTCACCTTTTTCAAAAACTGGCTTATGCCAAATGGTCCCTCCTAATGCGGGCATATTTTCACCACCTCCAAATCACCTCAATTTTGGCACACATGATCTCTTGCACAAACAATGCTAGGTTTCTAGGTTTTGTATTTTTTTGATTTTTTTTAATTTATAATGCCCTCTAGACTGACTGCTGAAAACATCGGTCTATGCCTTAAGGGGGCATTGTAAAATATTTTTTTCAAAAACTTTCTTTCATACACATGTTTGGCACATGTGGGTCACCATGTACAAGAAAATTGGGGTGATTTGGAGGTGGTGGAAAAATTCACCTTTTTCAGAAACGGGCTTATGTTAGACCAAATGGTCCCTCCGGAATGCGGGCATATTTTCGACCACCTCCAAATCACCTAAATTTTGGCGCACATGATCTCTTGCACAAACAATGCTAGGTTTCCAGGTTTTGTATTTTTTTTGATTTTTTTTAATTTACAGTGCCCTCTAGACTGACTGCTGAGAACATCGGTCTATGCCTTAAGGGGGCATTGTAAAATATTTTTTTCCAAAAATTTCTTTCATACACATGTTTGGCACATATGGGTCACCATGTACAAGAAAATTGGGGTGATTTGGAGGTGGTGGAAAAATTCACCTTTTTTCAAAAATGGTCCCTCCGGAATGCGGGCATTTTTTCGACCACCTCCAAATCAGCTCAATTTTGGCACACATGATCTCTTGCACAAACAATGCTAGGTTTCGAAGGTTTTGTATATTTTTGAATTTTTTTAAATTTATAATGCCCTCTGGACTGACTGCTGAAAACATCGGTCTATGCCTCAAGGGGGCATTGTAAAATAATTATTTCCAAAAGTTTCTTTCATACACATTTTTGGCACATGTGGGTCACCATGTACAAGAAAATTGGGGTGATTTGGAGGTGGTGGAAAAATTCACCTTTTTCAAAAACTGGCTTATATGACCAAATGGTCCCTCCTAATGCAGGCATTTTTTCGACCACCTCCAAATCACATCAATTTTGCACACATGATCTCTTGAACAAACAATGCTAGGTTTCCAAGGTTTTTTATTTTTTTGAATTTATAATGCCCTCTAGACTGATCACTGAAAACATCGGTTCACGCCTCAAGGGGCATTGTAAAAGAATTTTTCCAAAATTTCTTTCATACACATGTTTGGCACATGTGGGTCACCATGTACAAGAAAATTGGGGTGATTTGGAGGTGGTGGAAAAATTCACCATTTTTCAAAAACTGGCTTATGTTAGACCAAATGGTCCCTCCGGAATGCGGGCATATTTTCGACCACCTCCAAATCACCTCAATTTTGGCACACATGATCTCTTGCACAAACAATGCTAGGTTTCCAGGTTTTGTATTTTTTTGATTTTTTTGAATTTATAATGCCCTCTAGACTGACTGCTGAAAACATCGGTCTATGCCTCAAGGGGGCATTGTAAAATAATTTTTTCCAAAAATTTCTTTCATACACATGTTTGGCACATGTGGGTCACCATGTAAAAGAAAATTGGGGTGATTTGGAGGTCGTGGAAAAATTCACCTTTTTTCCAAGTGGTCCCTCCGGAATGCGAGCATTTTTTCGACCACCTCCAAATCACCTCAATTTTATATTTTTTTGAATTTTTTAATTTATAATGCCCTCTAGACTGATCACGAAAACATCGGTCTATGCCTTAAGGGGGAATTGTAAAATATATTTTTCCAAAAATTTCTTTCATACACATGTTTGGCACATATGGGTCACCATGTACAAGAAAATTGGGGTGATTTGGAGGTGGTGGAAAAATTCACCTTTTTTCAAAAACTGGCTTATGTTAAAAAGACCAAATGGTCCTTCCGGAATGCGGTCATTTTTTCGACCACCTCCAAATCACCACAATTTTTGCACACATGATATCTTGCACAAACAATGCTAGGTTTTCAAGGTTTTGTATTTTTTGAATTTTTTTGAATTTATAATGCCCTCTAGACTGACTGCTGAAAACATCGGTCTATGCCTCAAGGGGGCATTGTAAAATAATTTTTACAAAAATTTATTTTATACACATTTTTGGCACATGTGGGTCATCATGTACAAGAAAATTGGGGTGATTTGGAGGTGGTGGAAAATTTTACCTTTATTCAAAAACTGGCTTATGTTAGACCAAATGGTCCCTCCGGAATGCGGTCATTTTTTCGACCACCTCCAAATCCCCACAATTTTGGCACACATGATCTCTTGCACAAACAATGCTAGGTTTCCAGGTTTTGTATTTTTTTGATTTTTTTTGAATTTATAATGCCCTCTAGACTGACTGCTGAAAACATCGGTCTATGCCTCAAGGGGGCATTGTAAAATAATCGTTTCCAAAAATTTCTTTCATACACATGTTTGGCACATGTGGGTCACCATGTACAGGAAAATTGGGGTGATTTGGAGGTGGTGGAAAAATTCACCTTTTTTCCAAATGGTCACTCCGGAATGCGAGCATTTTTTCGACCACCTCCAAATCACCTCAATTTTGGCACACATGATCTCTTACACAAATAATGTCGTTTCCAAGGTATTGTATTTTTTTAATTTTTTTAATTTATAATGCCCTCTAGACTGACTGTGGAAAACATCGGTCTATCCCTTAAGGGGGCATTGTAAAAAAAATCCAAAAATTTCTTTCATACACATGTTTGGAACATATGGGTCACCATGTACAAGAAAATTGGGGTGATTCGGAGCTGGTGGAAAAATTCGCCTTTTTACAAAAACTGGCTTAAGTTAGACCAAATGGTCCCTCCGGAATGCGGGCATTTTTTCGACCACCTCCAAATCACCTCAATTTTGGCACACATGATCTCTTGCACAAACAATGCTAGGTTTCCAAGGTTTTGTATTTTTTTGAATTTTTTGAATTTATAATGCCCTCTAGACTGATCTTTGAAAACATCGGTCTATGCCTCATGGGGTAATTGTAAAATATATTTTTCAAAAAATTTCTTTCATACACATGTTTGGCACATGTGGGTCACCATGTACAAGAAAATTGGGGTGATTTGGAGGTGGTGGAAAAATTCACCTTTTTTCAAAAACTGGCTTATATGACCAAATGGTCCCTCCGGAATGCAGGCATTTTTTTCGACCACCTCCAAATCACCTCAATTTTTGCACACATGATCTCTTGAACAAACAATGCTAGGTTTCCAAGGTTTTGTATTTTTTTTGAATTTATAATGCCCTCTAGACTGACTGCTGAAAACATCGGTCTACGCCTCAAGGGGGCATTGTAAAAGAATTTTTTCCAAAAATTTCTTTCATACACATGTTTGGCACATGTGGGTCACCATGTACAAGAAAATTGGGGTGATTTGGAGGTGGTGGAAAAATTCACCATTTTTCAAAAACTGGCTTATGTTAGACCAAATGGTCCCTCCTAATGCGGCATATTTTCGACCACCTCCAAATCACCTCAATTTTGGCACACATGATCTCTTGCACAAACAATGCTAGGTTTCCAGGTTTTGTATTTTTTTGATTTTTTTTGAATTTATAATGCCCTCTAGACTGACTGCTGAAAACATCGGTCTATGCCTCAAGGGGGCATTGTAAAATAATTTTTTTCCAAAAATTTCTTTCATACACATGTTTGGCACATGTAGGTCACCATGTAAAAGAAAATTGGGGTGATTTGGAGGTGGTGGAAAAATTCACCTTTTTTCCAAGTGGTCCCTCCGGAATGCGAGCATTTTTTCGACCACCTCCAAATCACCTCAATTTTATATTTTTTTGAATTTTTTTAATTTATAATGCCCTCTAGACTGACTGCTGAAAACATCGGTCTATGCATTAAGGGGGAATTGTAAAATATATTTTTCCAAAAATTTCTTTCATACACATGTTTGGCACATATGGGTCACCATGTACAAGAAAATTGGGGTGATTTGGAGGTGGTGGAAAAATTCACCTTTTTCAAAAAGCGGCTTATGTTAAAAGACCAAATGGTCCCTCCGGAATGCGGTCATATTTTCGACCACCTCCAAAACACCACAATTTTTGCACACAAGATATCTTGCACAAACAAAGCTAGGTTTACAAGGTTTTGTATTTTTGAATTTTTTGAATTTATAATGCCCTCTAGACTGATCATTGAAAACATCGGTCTATGCCTCAAGGGGGCATTGTAAAAAAATTTTTACCAAAAATTTAGTACATACACATTTTTGGCACATGTGGGTCATCATGTACAAGAAAATTGGGGTGATTTGGAGGTGGTGGAAAAATTAACCTTTATTCAAAATCGGCTTATGTTAGACCAAATGGTCCCTCCTAATGCGGTCATTTTTTCGACCACCTCCAAATCCCCACAATTTTGGCACACATGATCTCTTGCACAAACAATGCTAGGTTTCCAGGTTTTGTATTTTTTGATTTTTTTGAATTTATAATGCCCTCTAGACTGATCTTTGAAAACATCGGTCTATGCCTCAAGGGGGCATTGTAAAATAATCGTTTCCAAAAATTTCTTTCATACACATGTTTGGCACATGTGGGTCACCATGTACAGGAAAATTGGGGTGATTTGGAGGTGGTGGAAAAATTCACCTTTTTTCCAAATGGTCACTCCGGAATGCGAGCATTTTTTCGACCACCTCCAAATCACCTCAATTTTGGCACACATGATCTCTTACACAAATAATGTCAGGTTTCCAAGGTATTGTATTTTTTTTAATTTTTTTAATTTATAATGCCCTCTAGACTGACTGTGGAAAACATCGGTCTATCCCTTAAGGGGGCATTGTAAAAAAAATCCAAAAATTTCTTTCATACTCATGTTTGGAACATATGGGTCACCATGTACAAGAAAATTGGGGTGATTCGGAGGTGGTGGAAAAATTCGCCTTTTTTCAAAAATCGCTTAAGTTAGACCAAATGGTCCCTCCTAATGCGGGCATTTTTTCGACCACCTCCAAATCACCTCAATTTTGGCACACATGATCTCTTGCACAAACAATGCTAGGTTTTAGGTTTTGTATTTTTTTGAATTTTTTTGAATTTATAATGCCCTCTAGATCGACCGCTGAAAACATAGGTCTATGCCTTAAGGGGGCATTGTAAAATAATTTCCAAAAATTTCTTTCATACACATGTTTGGCACATATGGGTCACCATGTACAAGAAAATTGGGGTGATTTGGAGGTGGTGGAAAAATTCACATTTTTTCAAAAATGGTCCCTCCGGAATGCGGGCATTTTTTCAACCACCTCCAAATCACCTCAATTTTGGCACACATGATCTCTTGCACAAACAATGCTAGGTTTCCAAGGTTTTGTATTTGTTTGAATTTTTTTGAATTTATAATGCCCTCTAGACTAACTGCTGAAAACATCGGTCTATGCCTCAAGGGGCATTGTAAAATAATTTTTTCCAAAAATGTCTTTCATACACATTTTTGGCACATGTGGGTCACCATGTACAAGAAAATTGGGGTGATTTGGAGGTGGTGGAAAAATTCACCTTTTTTCAAAAACTGGCTTATGTTAGACCAAATGGTCCCTCCGGAATGCGGGCATATTTTCGACCACCTCCAAATCACCTAAATTTTGGCGCACATGATCTCTTGCACACACAATGCTAGGTTTCCAGGTTTTGTATTTTTTTGATTTTTTTTAATTTATAATGCCCTCTAGACTGACTGCTGAAAACATCGGTCTATGCCTTAAGGGGGCATTGTAAAATAATTTTTTCCAAAAATTTCTTTCATACACATGTTTGGCACATATGGGTCACCATGTACAAGAAAATTGGGGTGATTTGGAGGTGTTGGAAAAATTCACCTTTTTTCAAAAATGGTCCCTCTGGAATGCGGGCATTTTTTCGACCACCTCCAAATCACCTCAACTTTGGCACACATGATCTCTTGCACAAACAATGCTAGGTTTCCAAGGTTTTGTATTTTTTTTGAATTTTTTGAATTTATAATGCCCTCTAGACTGATCAATGAAAACATCGGTCTATGCCTCAAGGGGGCATTGTAAAATATTTTTTCAAAAACTTTCTTTCATACACATGTTAGGCACATGTGGGTCACCATGTACAAGAAAATTGGGGTGATTTGGAGGTGGTGGAAAAATTCACCTTTTTTCAGAAACGGGCTTATGTTAGACCAAATGGTCCCTCCGGAATGCGGGCATATTTTCGACCACCTCCAAATCACCTAAATTTTGGCGCACATGATCTCTTGCACAAACAATGCTAGGTTTCCAGGTTTTGTATTTTTTTGATTTTTTTTTAATTTACAGTGCCCTCTAGACTGATTGAGAACATCGGTCTATGCCTTATAAGCATTGTAAAATAATTTTTCCAAAAATTTCTTTCATACACATGTTTGGCACATATGGGTCACCATGTACAAGAAATTTGGGGTGATTTGGAGGTGCTGGAAAAATTCACCTTTTTCAAAAATGGTCCCTCCGAATGCGGGCATTTTTCGACCACCTCCAAATCACCTCAATTTTGGCACACATGATCTCTTGCACAAACAATGCTAGGTTTCCAAGGTTTTGTATTTTTTTGAATTTTTTTGAATTTATAATGCCCTCTAGACTGACTCCTGAAAACATTGGTCTATGCCTCATGGGGGCATTATAAAATATTTTTTTTCCAAAAATTTCTTTCATACACATGTTTGGCACATGTGGGTCACCATGTACAAGAAAATTGGGGTGATTTGGAGGTGGTGGAAAAATTCACCTTTTTCAAAAACTGGCTTATATGACCAAATGGTCCCTCCGGAATGCAGGCATTTTTTTCGACCACCTCCAAATCACCTCAATTTTTGCACACATGATCTCTTGAACAAACAATGCTAGGTTTCTAAGGTTTTGTATTTTTTTTGAATTTATAATGCCCTCTAGACTGACTGCTGAAAACATCGGTCTATGCCTTAAGGGGGCATTGTAAAATATTTTTTTCAAAAACTTTCTTTCATACACATGTTTGGCACATGTGGGTCACCATGTACAAGAAAATTGGGGTGATTTGGAGGTGGTGGAAAAATTCACCTTTTTTCAAAAACTGGCTTATGTTAGACCAAATGGTCCCTCCGGAATGCGGGCATATTTTTGACCACCTCCAAATCACCTAAATTTTGGCGCACATGATCTCTTGCACAAACAATGCTAGGTTTCCAGGTTTTGTATTTTTTAGATTTTTTTTCAATTTATAGTGCCCTCTAGACTGACTGCTGAAAACATCGGTCTATGCCTTAAGGGGGCATTGTAAAATAATTTTTTCCAAAAATTTCTTTCATACACATGTTTGGCACATATGGGTCACCATGTACAAGAAAATTGGGGTGATTTGGAGGTGGTGGAAAAATTCACCTTTTTTACAAATGGTCAATACGGAATGCGGGCATTTTCTCGACCACATCCAAATCACCTCAATTTTGGCACACATGATCTCTTGCACAAACAATGCTAGGTTTCCAATGTTTTGTATTTGTTTGAATTTATTTGAATTTATAATGCCCTCTAGACTGACTGCTGAAAACATCGGTCTATGCCTTAAGGGGGCATTTTAAAATATTTTTTTCCAAAAATTTCTTCCATACACATGTTTGGCATATGTGGGTCACCATGTACACGACAATTAAGGTGATTTGGAGGTGGTGGAAAATTCACCTTTTTTCCAAATGGTCCCTCCGGAATGCGGGCATTTTTTCGACCACCTCCAAATCACCTCAATTTTGGCACACATAATCTCTTGAACAAACAATGCTAGGTTTCCAAGGTTTTGTATTTTTTTTGAATTTATAATGCCCTCTAGACTGACTGCTGAAAACATCGGTCTACGCCTCAAGGCATTGTAAAAGAATTTTTTCCAAAATTTCTTTCATACACATGTTTGGCACATGTGGGTCACCATGTACAAGAAAATTGGGGTGATTTGGAGGTGGTGGAAAAATTCACCTTTTTTCAAAAACTGGCTTATGTTAGACCAAATGGTCCCTTCGGAATGCGGGCATTTTTTCGACCACCTCCAAATCACCTCAATTTTGGCACACATGATCTCTTGCACAAACAATGCTAGGTTTCCAGGTTTTGTATTTTTTGATTTTTTTTTATTTATAATGCCCTCTAGACTGACTGCTGAAAACATCGGTCTATGCCTCAAGGGGGCATTGTAAAATAATTTTTTCCAAAAATTTCTTTCATACACATGTTTGGCACATGTGGGTCACCATGTACAAGAAAATTGGGGTGATTTGGAGGTGGTGGAAAAATTCACCTTTTTTCCAAATGGTCCCTCCGGAATGCGAGCATTTTTTCGACCACCTCCAAATCACCTCAATTTTGGCACACATGATCTCTTGCACAAACAATGCCAGGTTTCCAAGGTTTTATATTTTTTTGAATTTTTTTAATTTATAATGCCCTCTAGACTGACTGCTGAAAACATCGGTCTATGCCTTAAGGGGGAATTGTAAAATATATTTTTCCAAAAATTTCTTTCATACACATGTTTGGCACATATGGGTCACCATGTACAAGAAAATTGGGGTGATTTGGAGGTGGTGGAAAATTTCACCTTTTTTCAAAAACTGACTTATGTTAAAAAGACCAAATGGTCCCTCCGGAATGCGGGCATTTTTTCGACCACCTCCAAATCACCTAAATTTTGGCACACATGATCTCTTGCACAAACAATGCCAGGTTTTCAAGGTTTTGTATTTTTTGAATTTTTTTGAATTTATAATGCCCTCTAGACTGACTGCTGAAAACATCGGTCTATGCCTCAAGGGGCATTGTAAAATATATTTTTCCAAAAATTTCTTTCATACACATGTTTGGCACATGTGGGTCATCATGTACAAGAAAATTGGGGTGATTTGGAGGTGGTGGAAAATTTTACCTTTATTCAAAAACTTGCTTATGTTACACCAAATGGTCCCTCCGTAATGCGGGCATTTTTTCGACCACCTCCAAATCACCTCAATTTTGGCACACATGATCTCTTGCACAAACAATGCTAGGTTTCCAAGGTTTTGTATTTTTTTGAATTTTTTTGAATTTATAATGCCCTCTAGACTGACTGCTGAAAACATCGGTCTATGCCTCAAGGGGGCATTGTAAAATATTTTTTTCCAAAAATTTCTTTATTCATGTTTGGCACATGTGGGTCACCATGTACAAGAAAATTAGGGTGATTTGGAGGTGGTGGAAAAATTCACCTTTTTTCAAAAACTGGCTTAAGTTAGACCAAATGGACTCTCCGGAATGCGGGCATTTTTTCGACCACCTCAAAATCACCTCAATTTTGGCACACATGATCTCTTGCACAAACAATACTAGGTTTCCAAGGTTTTGTATTTTTTTTGATATTTTAGAATTTATAATGCCCTCTAGACCTGACGTGAAAACATCGGTCTATGCCTCAAGGGGGCATTGTAAAATAATCTTTTCCAAAAATTTCTTTCATACACATGTTTGGCACATGTGGGTCACCATGTACAAGAAAATTGGGGTGATTTGGAGGTGGTGGAAAAATTCACCTTTTTTCAAAAACTGGCTTATATGACCAAATGGTCCCTCCGGAATGCAGCATTTTTTCACCACCTCCAAATCACAACAATTATGCAACACATGATCTCTTACACAAAAAATGCTAGCTTACCAAGCTATTGTATTTTATTGAATTTTTTGAATTTATAATGCCCTCTAGACTGACTGAAAACATCGGTCTATGCCTTAAGGGGCATTGTAAAATAATTTTTCCAAAAATTTCTTTCATACACATGTTTGGAACATGTGGGTCACCATGTACAAGAAAATTGGGGTGATTGGAGGTCGTGGAAAAATTCGCCTTTTTTCAAAAACGGCTTAAGTTAGACCAAATGGTCCCTCCGAATGCGGGCATTTTTTCACCACCTCCAAATCACCTCAATTTTGGCACACATGATCTCTTGCACAAACAATGCTAGGTTTCCAAGGTTTTATATTTTTTGAATTTTTGAATTTATAATGCCCTCTAGACTGATCAATGAAAACATAGGTCTATGCCTCAAGGGGCATTGTAAAATATTTTGCAAAAATTTCTTTCATACACATGTTTGGCACATGTGGGTCACCATGTACAAGAAAATTGGGGTGATTTGGAGGTGGTGGAAAAATACACATTTTTGCAAAAACCGGCTTATGTTAGACCAAATGGTCCCTCCTAATGCGTGCATTTTTTCACCACCTCAAAATCACCTCAATTTTTGCACACATGATCTCTTGAACAAACAATGCTAGGTTTCCAAGGTTTTGTATTTTTTGAATTTTTTTAATTTATAATGCCCTCTAGACTGACTGCTGAAAACATCGGTCTATGCCTCAAGTGGGCATTGTAAAATAATATTTTCCAAAAATTTCTTTCATACACATTTTTGGCACATGTGGGTCACCAGGTACAAGAAAATTGGGGTGATTTGGAGGTAGTGGAAAAATTCACCTTTTTTCAAAAAGCAGGCTTATGTTAGACCAAATGGTCACTGCGGACTGCGGGCATTTTTTCGGCCACCTCCAAATCACCTCAATTTTGGCACACATGATCTCTTACACAAATAATGTCAGGTTTCCAAGGTATTGTATTTTTTTTAATTTTTTTAATTTATAATGCCCTCTAGACTGACTGTGGAAAACATCGGTCTATGCCTTAAGGGGGCATTGTAAAAAAAATTCCAAAAATTTCTTTCATACACATGTTTGGAACATATGGGTCACCATGTACAAGAAAATTGGGGTGATTCGGAGGTGGTGGAAAAATTCGCCTTTTTTCAAAAACTGGCTTAAGTTAGACCAAATGGTTCCTCCGAATGCGGCATTTTTTTCGACCACCTCCAAATCACCTCAATTTTGGCACACATGATCTCTTGCACAAACAATGCTAGGTTTCCAAGGTTTTGTATTTTTTTGAATTTTTTTTAATTTTATAATGCCCTCTAGACTGACTGCTGAAAACATCGGTCTATGCCTCAAGGGGCATTGTAAAATAATTTTTTTTCCAAAAATTTCTTTCATACACATGTTTGGCACATGTGGGTCACCATGTACAAGAAATTGGGGTGATTTGGAGGTGGTGGAAAAATTCACCTTTTTTTAAAAACTGGCTTATGTGACCAAATGGTCCCTCCGGAATGCAGGTATTTTTTTGACCAACTCCAAATCACCTCAATTTTGGCACACATAATCTCTTGAACAAACAATGCTAGGTTTCCAAGGTTTTGTATTTTTTTGAATTTATAATGCCCTCTAGACTGACTGCTGAAAACATCGGTCTATGCCTCAAGGGGGCATTGTAAAATATATTTTTCAAAAAATTTCTTTCATACACATATTTGGCACATGTGGGTCACCATGTACAAGAAAATTGGGTGATTTGGAGGTGGTGGAAAAATTCACCTTTTTTCAATAACTGGCTTATGCCAAATGGTCCCTCCGGAATGCGGGCATATTTTCGACCACCTCCAAATCACCTCAATTTTGGCACACATGATCTCTTGCACAAACAATGCTAGGTTTCCAGGTTTTGTATTTTTTTGATTTTTTTTAATTTATAATGCCCTCTAGACTGATCAATGAAAACATCGGTCTATGCCTTAAGGGGGCATTGTATAATAATTTTTTCCAAAAATTTCTTTCATACACATGTTTGGCACATATGGGTCACCATGTACAAGAAAATTGGGGTGATTTGGAGGTGGTGGAAAAATTCACCTTTTTTCATAAATGGTCCCTCTGGAATGCGGGCATTTTTTCGACCACCTCCAAATCACCTCAATTTTGGCACACATGATCTCTTGCACAAACAATGCTAGGTTTCCAAGGTTTTGTATTTTTTTGAATTTTTTTGAATTTATAATGCCCTCTAGACTGACTAATGAAAACATCGGTCTATGCCTCAAGGGGCATTGTAAAATATATTTTTCCAAAATTTCCTTCATACACATTTTTGGCACATGTGGGTCACCATGTACAAGAAAATTGGGGTGATTTGGAGGTGGTGGAAAATTCACCTTTTTCAAAAACGGGCTTATGTTAGACCAAATGGTCC
Source organism: Aegilops bicornis (assembly GCA_021605145.1). Classification (NCBI taxonomy): domain Eukaryota; kingdom Viridiplantae; phylum Streptophyta; class Magnoliopsida; order Poales; family Poaceae; genus Aegilops; species Aegilops bicornis. The sequence continues at coordinate 794,565,054 of CM038673.1, read as the reverse complement.
CTCCGAATGCGGCATTTTTTCGACCACCTCCAAATCACCTAAATTTTGGCACACATGATCTCTTGCACAAACTATGCTAGGTTTCCAAGGTTTTGTATTTTTTGATTTTTTGAATTTATAATGCCCTCTAGACTGATCAAAAACATCGGTCTTAGCCTTAAGGGGGCATTGTAAAATATTTTTTTCCAAAAATTTCTTTCATACACATGTTTGGCACATATGGGTCACCATGTACAAGAAAATTGGGGTGATTTGGAGGTGGTGGAAAAATTCACCTTTTTTAAAAAACTGGCTTAATTTAAATGGTCCCTCCGGAATGCGGGCTTTTTTTCGACCACCTCCAAATCACCTCAATTTTGTCACACTTGTTCTGTTGGACAAACTTTGGTAGTTTTCAATGGTTTTGTTTTTTTTGAATTTTTTTGAATTTATAATGCCCTCTAGACTGATCTTTGAAAACATCGGTCTATGCCTCAAGGGGCATTGTAAAATAATTTTTTCAAAAATTTCTTTCATACACATGTTTGGCACATGTGGGTCACCATGTACAAGAAAATTGGGGTGATTTGGAGGTGGTGGAAAAATTCACCTTTTTCAAAAACTGGCTTATATGACCAAATGGTCCCTCCGGAATGCAGGCATTTTTTTCGACCACCTCCAAATCACCTCAATTTTTGCACACATGATCTCTTGAACAAACAATGCTAGGTTTCCAAGGTTTTGTATTTTTTTTGAATTTTTGAATTTATAATGCCCTCTAGACTGAGTGCTGAAAACATCGGTCTATGCCTCAAGGGGCATTGTAAAAGAATTTTTTCCAAAAATTTCTTTCATACACATGTTTGGCACATGTGGGTCACCATGTACAAGAAAATTGGGGTGATTTGGAGGTGGTGGAAAAATTCACCTTTTTTCAAAAATTGACTTATGTTAGACCAAATGGTCCCTTCGGAATGCGGGCATTTTTTCGACCACCTCCAAATCACCTCAATTTTGGCACACATGATCTCTTGCACAAACAATGCTAGGTTTCCATGGTTTTGTTTTTTTTTTGAATTTTTTTGAATTTATAATGCCCTCTAGACTTACTGTTGAAAACATCAGTCTATGCCTCAAGGGGTCATTGTAAAATAATATTTTCCAAAAATTTCTTTCATACACATGTTTGGCACATGTGGGTCACCATGTACAAGAAAATTGGGGTGATTTGGAGGTAGTGGAAAAATTCACCTTTTTTCAATAACTGGCTTATGTTAGACCAAATGGTCACTCCGTAATGCTGGCATTTTTTCAACCACCTCCAAATCACCTCAATTTTGGCACACATGATCTCTTGCACAAACAATGCTAGGTTTCCAAGGTTTTATATTTTTTGAATTTTTTGAATTTATAATGCCCTCTAGACTGATCATGAAAACATCGGTCTATGCCTTAAGGGGGCATTGTAAAATATATTTTTCCTAAAATTTCTTTCATACACATGTTTGGCACATATGGGTCACCATGTACAAGAAAATTGGGGTGATTTGGAGGTGGTGGAAAATTTCACCTTTTTTCAAAAACTGACTTATGTTAAAAAGACCAAATGGTCCCTCCGGAATGCGGTCATTTTTTCGACCACCTTCAAATCACCACAATTTTGGCACACATGATCTCTTGCACAAAAAATGCTAGGTTTTCAAGGTTTTGTATTTTTTGAATTTTTTTGAATTTATAATGCCCTCTAGACTGACTGCTGAAAACATCGGTCTATGCCTCATAGGGGCATTGTAAAATAATTTTTTCCAAAATTTATTTCATACACATTTTTGGCACATGTGGGTCATCATGTACAAGAAAATTGGGGTGATTTGGAGGTGGTGGAAAATTTTACCTTTATTCAAAAACTGGCTTATGTTAGACCAAATGGTCCCTCCGGAATGCGGTCATTTTTTCGACCACCTCCAAATCACCTCAATTTTGGCACACATGATCTCTTGCACAAACAATGCTAGGTTTTCAAGGTTTTGTATTTTTTGAATTTTTTTGACTTTATAATGCCCTCTAGACTGACTGCTGAAAACATCGGTCTATGCCTCAAGGGGGCATTGTAAAATATATTTTTCAAAAAATTTCTTTCATACACATATTTGGCACATGTGGGTCACCATGTACAAGAAAATTGGGGTGATTTGGAGGTGGTGGAAAAATTCACCTTTATAAAAAAAATGGCTTATGTTAGACCAAATGGTCCTCCTAATGCGGGCATATTTTCACCACCTCCAAATCACCTCAATTTTGGCACACATGATCTCTTGCACAAATAGTGCCAGCTTTCCAAGGTTTTATATTTTTTTGAATTTTTTTAATTTATAATGCCCTCTAGACTGACTGCTGAAAACATCGGTCTATGCCTTAAGGGGGCATTGTAAAATATATTTTTCCAAAAATTTCTTTCGTACACATGTTTGGCACATATGGGTCACCATGTACAAGAAAATTGGGGTGATTTGGAGGTGGTGGAAAAATTCACCTTTTTTCAAAAACTGGCTTATGTTAAAAGACCAAATGGTCCCTCCGGAATGCGGTCATTTTTTCGACCACCTCCAAATCACCTCAATTTTGGCACACATGATCTCTTGCACAAACAATGCTAGGTTTTCAAGGTTTTGTATTTTTGAATTTTTTGAATTTATATTGCCCTCTAGACTGATCACTGAAAACATCGGTCTATGCCTTAAGGGGCATTGTAAAATAATTTTTTCAACAATTTCTTTCATACACATGTTTGGCACATGTGGGTCACCATGTACAAGAAAATTGGGGTGATTTGGAGGTGGTGGAAAAATTCACCTTTTTTCAAAAACTGGCTTATGTTAGACCAAATGGTCCCTCCGGAATGCGGGCATATTTTCGACCACCTCCAAATCACCTTAATTTTGGCACACATGATCTCTTGCACAAACAATGCTAGGTTTCCAGGTTTTGTATTTTTTTGATTTTTTTAATTTATAATGCCCTCTAGACTGACTGCTGAAAACATCGGTCTATGCCTCAAGGGGGCATTGTAAAATAATTTTTTCCAAAAGTTTCTTTAATACACATGTTTGGCACATGTGGGTCACCTTGTACAAGAAAATTGGGGTGATTTGGAGGTGGTGGAAAAATTCACCTTTTTCAAAAACTGGCTTAAGTAGACCAAATGGTCCCTCCGAAATGCGGGCATTTTTTCGACAACCTCCAAATCACCTCAATTTTGGCACACATGATCTCTTGCACAAACAATGCCAGGTTTCCAAGGTTTTGTATTTTTTGAATTTTTTTTAATTTATAATGCCCTCTAGGCTGACTACTGAAAACATCAGTCTATGCCTTAAGGGGGCATTGTAAAATATTTTTTTCCAAAAGTTTCTTTCATACACATGTTTGGCACATATGGGTCACCATGTACAAGAAAATTGGGGTGATTTGGAGGTGGTGGAAAAATTCACCTTTTTTCAATAACTGGCTTAAGTTAGACCAAATGGTCCCTCCGGAATGCGGGCATTTTTTCGACCACCTCCAAATCACCTCAATTTTGGCACACAAGATCTCTTGCACAAACAATGCTAGGTTTCCAAGGTTTTGTATTTTTTTGATTTTTTTTGAATTTATAATGCCCTCTAGACTGACTGCTGAAAACATCGGTCTATGCCTCAAGGGGGCATTGTAAAATATTTTTTTCAAAAAATTTCTTTCATACACATGTTTGGCACATGTGGGTCACCATGTACAAGAAAATTGGGGTGATTTGGAGGTGGTGGAAAAATTCACCTTTTTTCAAAAACTGGCTTATGTGACCAAATGGTCCCTCCTAATGCGTGCATTTTTTTCGACCACCTCCAAATTACCTCAATTTTGGCACACATGATCTCTTGAAGAAACAATGCTAGGTTTCCAAGGTTTTGTATTTTTTTGAATTTTTTTTGAATTTATAATGCCCTCTAGACTGACTGCTGAAAACATCGGTCTATGCCTGGCATTGTAAAATAATTTTTTCCAAAAATTTCTTTCATACACATGTTTGGCACATATGGGTCACCATGTACAAGAAAATTGGGGTGATTTGGAGGTGGTGGAAAAATTCACCTTTTTTCAAAAACTGGCTTATGTTAAAAAGACCAAATGGTCCCTCCGGAATGCGGTCATTTTTTCGACCACCTCGAAATCACCACAATTTTGGCACACATGATCTCTTGCACAAACAATGCTAGGTTTTCAAGGTTTTGTATTTTTTGAATTTTTTTGAATTTATAATGCCCTCTAGACTGACTGCTGAAAACATCGGTCTATGCCTCAAGGGGGCATTGTAAAATAATTTTTTCCAAAAATTTATTTCATACACATTTTTGGCACATGTGGGTCATCATGTACAAGAAAATTGGGGTGATTTGGAGGTGGTGGAAAATTTTACCTTTATTCAAAAACTGGCTTATGTTAGACCAAATGGTCCCTCCGGAGTGCGGTCATTTTTTCGACCACCTCCAAATCACCTCAATTTTGGCACACATGATCTCTTGCACAAACAATGCTAGGTTTTCAAGGTTTTGTATTTTTTGAATTTTTTTGACTTTATAATGCCCTCTAGACTGACTGCTGAAAACATCGGTCTATGCCTCAAGGGGGCATTGTAAAATATTTTTTTCCAAAAATTTCTTTCATACACATGTTTGGCACATGTGGGTCACCATGTACAAGAAAATTGGGGTGATTTGGAGGTGGTGAAAAAATTCACCTTTTTTCCAAATGGCCCCTCCGGAATGCGGGCATATTTTCGACCACCTCCAAATCACCTCAATTTTGGCACACATGATCTCTTGCACAAATAGTGCCAGCTTTCCAAGGTTTTATATTTTTTTGAATTTTTTTAATTTATAATGCCCTCTAGACTGACTGCTGAAAACATCGGTCTATGCCTTAAGGGGGCATTGTAAAATATATTTTTCCAAAAATTTCTTTCGTACACATGTTTGGCACATATGGGTCACCATGTACAAGAAAATTGGGGTGATTTGGAGGTGGTGGAAAAATTCACCTTTTTCAAAAAACTGGCTTATGTTAAAAGACCAAATGGTCCCTCCGGAATGCGGTCATTTTTTCGACCACCTCCAAATCACCTCAATTTTGGCACACATGATCTCTTGCACAAACAATGCTAGGTTTTCAAGGTTTTGTATTTTTTGAATTTTTTTGAATTTATATTGCCCTCTAGACTGACTGCTGAAAACATCGGTCTATGCCTTAAGGGGGCATTGTAAAATATTTTTTTCAAAAACTTTCTTTCATACACATGTTTGGCACATGTGGGTCACCATGTACAAGAAAATTGGGGTGATTTGGAGGTGGTGGAAAAATTCACCTTTTTCAAAACTGGCTTATGTTAGACCAAATGGTCCCTCCGAATGCGGGCATATTTTCACCACCTCCAAATCACCTTAATTTTGGCACACATGATCTCTTGCACAAACAATGCTAGGTTTCCAGGTTTTGTATTTTTTTGATTTTTTTAATTTATAATGCCCTCTAGACTGACTGCTGAAAACATCGGTCTATGCCTCAAGGGGGCATTGTAAAATAATTTTTTCCAAAAGTTTCTTTCATACACATGTTTGGCACATGTGGGTCACCATGTACAAGAAAATTGGGGTGATTTGGAGGTGGTGGAAAAATTCACCTTTTTTCAAAAAACTGGCTTATGCCAAATGGTCCTTCCGGAATGCGGGCATTTTTTCGACAACCTCCAAATCACCTCAATTTTGGCACACATGATCTCTTGCACAAACAATGCCAGGTTTCCAAGGTTTTGTATTTTTTGAATTTTTTTTAATTTATAATGCACTCTAGACCGACTACCAAAACATCGGTCTATGCCTTAAGGGGGCATTGTAAAATAATTTTTTCCAAAAATTTCTTTCATACACATGTTTGGCACATATGGGTCACCATGTACAAGAAAATTGGGGTGATTTGGAGGTGGTGGAAAAATTCACCTTTTTTAAAAAACTGGCTTAAGTTAGACCAAATGGTCCCTCCGGAATGCGGGCATTTTTTCGACCACCTCCAAATCACGTCAATTTTGGGACACAAGATCTCTTGCACAAACAATGCTAGGTTTCCAAGGTTTTGTATTTTTTGAATTTTTTGAATTTATAATGCCCTCTAGACTGATCACGAAAACATCGGTCTATGCCTCAAGGGGGCATTGTAAAATATTTTTTTCAAAACATTTCTTTCATACACATGTTTGGCACATGTGGGTCACCATGTACAAGAAAATTGGGGTGATTTGGAGGTGGTGGAAAAATTCACCTTTTTTTCAAAAACTGGCTTATGTGACCAAATGGTCCCTCCGGAATGCAGGCATTTTTTTCGACCACCTCCAAATTACCTCAATTTTGGCACACATGATCTCTTGAAGAAACAATGCTAGGTTTCCAAGGTTTTGTATTTTTTTGAATTTTTTTTGAATTTATAATGCCCTCTAGACTGACTGCTGAAAACATCGGTCTATGCCTCAAGGGGGCATTGTAAAAGAATTTTTTCCAAAAATTTCTTTCATACACATGTTTGGCACATGTGGGTCACCATGTACAAGAAAATTGGGGTGATTTGGAGGTGATGGAAAAATTCACCTTTTTCAAAAAACTGGCTTATGTTAAAAGACCAAATGGTCCCTCCGGAATGCGGTCATTTTTTCGACCACCTCCAAATCACCTCAATTTTGGCACACATGATCTCTTGCACAAACAATGCTAGGTTTTCAAGGTTTTGTATTTTTGAATTTTTTTTAATTTATAATGCTCTCTAGACTGACTGCTGAAAACATCGGTCTATGCCTCAAGGGGGCATTGTAAAATAATTTTTTCCAAAAATTTCTTTCATACACATGTTTGGCACATGTGGGTCACCATGTACAAGAAAATTGGGGTGATGTGGAGGTGGTGGAAAAATTCACCTTTTTCAAAAACTGGCTTATGTTAGACCAAATGGTCCCTCCGGAATGCGGGCATTTTTTCGACCACCTCCAAATCACCTCAATTTTGGCACACATGATCTCTTGCACAAACAATGCTAGGTTTCCAAGGTTTTGTATTTTTTTGAATTTTTTTGAATTTATAATGCCCTCTAGAGTGACTGCTGAAAACATCGGTCTATGCCTCAAGGGGGCATTGTAAAATATTTTTTGCAAAACATTTCTTTCATACACATGTTTGGCACATGTGGGTCACCATGTACAAGAAAATTGGGGTGATTTGGAGGTGGTGGAAAAATTCACCTTTTTTCAAAAACTGGCTTATGTGACCAAATGGCCCCTCCGGAATGCAGGCATTTTTTCGACCACCTCCAAATCACCTCAATTTTGGCACACATGATCTCTTGAACAAAAAATGCTAGGTTTCCAAGGTTTTGTATTTTTTTGATTTTTTTTGAATTTATAATGCCCTCTAGACTGATTGCTAAAAACATTTGTCTATGCCTCAAGGGGGCATTGTAAAAGAATTTTTTCCAAAAATTTATTTCATACACATGTTTGGCACATGTGTGTCACCATGTACAAGAAAATTGGGGTGATTTGGACGTGGTGGAAAAAATCACCGTTTTTCAAAAACTGGCTTATGTGACCAAATGGTCCCTCCGGAATGCGGGCATTTTTTCGACCACCTCCAAATCACCTCAATTTTGGCACACATGATCTCTTGCACAAACAATGCTAGGTTTCCAGGTTTTGTATTTTTTGATTTTTTTTTGAATTTATAATGCCCTCTAGACTGACTGCTGAAAACATCGGTCTATGCTTTAAGGGGGCATTCTAAAATAATTTTTTCCAAAAATTTCTTTCATACACATGTTTGGCACATATAGGTCACCATGTACAAGAAAATTGGGGTGATTTGGAGGTGGTGGAAAAATTCACCTTTTTTCCAAATGGTCCCTCCGGAATGCGAGCATTTTTTCGACCACCTCCAAATCACCTCAATTTTGGCACACATGATCTCTTGCACAAACAATGCCAGGTTTCCAAGGTTTTATATTTTTTTGAATTTTTTTAATTTATAATGCCCTCTAGACTGATCACTGAAAACATCGGTCTATGCCTTAAGGGGGCATTGTAAAATAATTTTTTCCAAAAATTTCTTTCATACACATGTTTGGCACATATGGGTCACCATGTACAAGAAAATTGGGGTGATTTGGAGGTGGTGAAAATATTCACCTTTTTTCAAAAACTGTCTTAAGTTATACCAAATGGTCCCTCCGGAATGCGGGCATTTTTTCGACCACCTCCAAATCACCTCAATTTTGGCACACATGATCTCTTGAACAAACAATGCTAGGTTTCCAAGGTTTTGTATTTTTTTTTAATTTATAATGCCCTCTAGACTGACTACTGAAAACATCGGTCTATGCCTCAAGGGGGCATTGTAAAATAATTTTTTCCAAAAATTTCTTTCATACACATGTTTGGCACATGTGGGTCACCATGTACAAGAAAATTGGGGTGATTTGGAGGTGGTGGAAAAATTAACCTTTTTTCAAAAACTGGCTTAAGTTAACCAAATGGTCCCTTTGGAATGCGGGCATTTTTTCGACCACATCCAAATCACCTCAATTTTGGCACACATGATCTCTTGCACAAACAATGCTAGGTTTCCAAGGTTTTGTATTTGTTTGAATTTTTTTGAATTTATAATGCCCTCTAGACTGACTGCTGAAAACATCGGTCTATGCCTCAAGGGGGCATTGTAAAATATATTTTTCCAAAAATTTCTTTCATACACATGTTTGGAACATGTGGGTCACCATGTACAAGAAAATTGGGGTGATTTGGAGGTGGTGAAAAAATTCACCTTTTTTCAATAACTGGCATAGGCCGATGTTTTCAGCAGTCAGTCTAGAGGGCATTATAATTAAAAAAATTCAAAAAAATACAAAACCTTGGAAACCTAGCATTGTTTGTGCAAGAGATCATGTGTGCCAAAATTTAGGTGATTTGGAGATGGTCGAAAAAATGCCCGCATTCCGGAGGGACCATTTGGTCTTTTAACATAAGCTTGGTTTTTGAAAAAAGATGAATTTTTCCACCACCTCCAAATCAACCCAATTTTCTTATACATGGTGACCCACATGTGCCGAACATGAGCGGTCGGGGGCACGGGCATTGTCATTAGTCTCAGTTCCAACGGCTAGAAGCGATCGGGGGCACGGGCATCATTAGTCCCGGTTCATTTGGTACCTCTAGTCCCGGTTTGTGATACAAACCGGGACTAAAAGGGCGTCAGGCTGGGGCCCCAAGAGCCCATTTAGTACCAGTTTGTAACGCAAACCGGGACACACTCCTAGCCGTTGAAACCGGGACTAATAGTCACATTAGTCCCGGGCCGAATCCAAACCGGGACTAATGATCCGAACGTAAAGTCTGTTTTCTACTAGTGAATACAAAGCAAAATCACAAATGATGATCATATTCCAGGAAGTGCAAGTAAGCTCTGTTCTCCAAAGCCACTCAAGTCACAAGTAACACAATTCCCAATTGCAGAAGCACCAAAGAGGCAGTCGATCTTACTCAGCTTCATTAGGACGATGAACCCTTCTTGACATCAGTGATCATGATGTATCCAATCCTGCACAAACATGGGAAAACATCCAACATCACAAATAACAAATCCTCGGCTGAAATCCCAATAAATCCCAATACAGGAACAAATCATCCAAAAAGAGGAGGGGTTCAGCAGCGCGACCAACTCATATCTCCTTGACGCTGTAGCAAGGATCCATGCACTCGAGATTTACAGGAGAGCCGCGTATTTGGATTGATTAGAAGGAGGACAAAGAATGCCGGCCAGTTACAGTGTGCATGCTAACGCATTAGCTAGCAAAGGAAAAAACAAAGCCAACACAAAGCATAAGGTTAGCATGGCCACCAAACGTGCCGTGCCAGCTTTCTGGAGGCGATCGAGACATGGGATGGCGAATGCCCGCCTTGCTCTACACGTCAAGTTCCTCTTATCTTCATCATATTCAAAGATAGCAGATATATATTGTGTAGACGTGCTAGAGGTATATATTTTTTAGGACGCCGATAACGCTTACACGTGTGGGCGTTAAAGGGTCTGGCTACACATTATGTGTGGTGTGAGCAGGAGGCAGCCCACACGAGTTATGTGTGGGCGGACATTAGAATTGCCCACACGTGTGGGCGCGGCTACTTCGTGCCACACGCCCAACAAGTACTATTCGTCTTCACCCCGTGCGTGTGGCACGAAGCAAAAATGCCCACACGTCCTAGCGCAGCTACGTTAGGTACCCCGCGGGATGACGATTTAGTTGCCATCCTGGTTAGCAGATGTAGTTATTCGGGATGGCAAGTGTAGTTGTAAAAGCATGGCAACTCTATATGTTTTGATTAACTATAGTTGGCATGTCTAACTTACGGTAGTTGCCGCGCGTAATCAAACCGTAGTTGCCGTGTGTGATTAACTACTTGCCACACATGGTCAAACAGTAGTTGCCATATGTGTTTACCTAATTGCCACGTGTGGTCCAACCATAGTTGCCATGTATAGTTAACCGCAGTTGCCATGTGTGTTTATCTGGTTGCCACGTACGCGCAACTGCAGTTGCCGTCTAGCAAAAAAATCACAGTTGCCATATTTGTTTACCTAGTTGCCATGTTCGCGTAACTGCAGTTGCCATCCACAACATATAAGTGTCGTGTGGGCTAAAATCAGTTCGCCCACACGTGCATGGACTAGGTGGTGGTTGTGTGGGCAGAAACTAGTTCGCCCACACAGCGCAGCTGACAACAGCGTGATGCAGGGCGTGTGATCAAACTCTCCAACGCCCACACACCGGCCCCGTCCTACGTGGCATACAAAATCCACCTTTTTCATGTCAAGATTCATGCAAAAGACAATCAACGACCATCCAAACGTGTAGGCGAGTTGAAGAACGCCCACACGTGTGGGCGTTAGTGTTTCCGATTCTTTATCCAAATAGTACTAACATTTTGGCTTACTCATTTCTGTCCGTGATTAATGTTGTGCGGATGATCATAACCATCCATGGGTATATACCATAAGACAAAAATGGGTAAAATTTATGCCACAACAAACGTTATGATTATTATTTCAAATTTATTATCCTTTCTCGCAGATAAAAAACAACCATTATACTAATCTAATCACGGACATCATATGGTACAACCAAGGCGGCGTTGAGGTTGAACAGAATGCGCAGCCTCTCGTTATCAGTTTGCAGCGCCTCCGTCCCTGGCACATCTTCAAGATCAGTTTGGCACTCGTTGGAAGTGTCGCCGGCGATATCCACACAGTGGGGCAGACGCAAGGAGTGCAGGATGCCCTTGTCACCTTGGTGATCCTTAATCATGGCTTGGCAGATGTTGAGCATGCTCACCACCTTCTCATATTGCAGCTCACAAATACTGAGAGCGTACATCGCCACTGTGCCTTTTTTGGCGTTTTGTAGCATTTTCTTGACCTTGACATTAGCATCAGTGACACGGCCCTTAAGGATGTCGGTGGAGACGAGCACCAAGCCAGGGAGGTCTTTAGCCTCGGCGCTCCGCTTGTCCGACTGGAGGGTCGACAAACAGAATTCCTTTGTGACATCGGGGTCTTGGGTCTCGCCCGAAGCGTTCTTGCACGCTTCCACTACAAGGCTTGTTGCCTTAGGTTTTCCACCGCCAGAGCCACCGGCTTGAGTAGTAATGGCATTGGAAAGGAGCATGAAGACGATCACGGAGAAGAAGATGGAGGTCGGCGGCATTATTGCCATTGTTAGAAGGCTAGATACAAGCCTTGAACTGTCCTTAGGCAGAGGGAGATAGAGTGAAATGGATAGAGAAGGGTGTGTATTGTAGAGATGGATGGATGGATGGAGGTGTTCGTGAGGTTGAGTTTTATTTATAGTGTGTGCAGTGAGAATTCATAAATGAAGTATGCAGCTTGATCATGGATACGCATATTAATTAGTGTCCAGTCTGTGCACATTTTGCACCTCCGGCTAATAATGCCCTTTATATTCATAAATACAAAACATTTCAGATTTTACTTTTATTAATACACATGTTGCTTCCATAGATTCTTTAATGTAACATAGCTTGATCATGGATATCCAAATGATGAGTGTCCGTAGAATGCACGAGGATATACTGGTGCTCATTTTGTATCTCATCAGATTAATGCTCTCTATGTTCCAAAAATACACAAATGCTCATTTTAGATCTTCTCATAGTAACACATCTAACATCCATAGACTCATTAATGCAACATAACTTGAAGATGGATATCTAATATGGATCTCATCCATAGATTCATTAATGAAACGGAAATACTTTGCAGATGGCAAATATGTGCACGACCACTACACGATAAGCATCTAGCGGCCTGCTGCCTACTGTTGCCATGCAATGGACGGAACTGATTGTATTGCCGTGCACACATCGTCTGTACACTATCTTGTGTATAGCACTGCTCTTAATGAAATATAGCTTGATAATGGATATCCAGATGATGAGTGTTTTTAGAATGCACAAGGATATATCAGTGCTCATTTTAGATCTCATCGTATTAATGCTCACTGTGTTCCACAAATACACATATACTTATTTTAGATCTTCACATAGTAACACATATAACATCCATAGACTCATTAATGCAACACAACTTGATCATGGATATCCAAGATGTATATCATCCATAGATTCATTAATGCAACACAACATCTAACATCTAACATGGATCTCATCCATAGATTCATTAATGTGACATAGCTTGATCATTGATATCCAAATGATGATTGTCCATAGAATACACAAGGGTATATTGGTGCTTATTTTGGATGTCATTGTATCAATCTATGTTCCATAAATACACATATGCTCATTTTAGATCTTCTTGTAGTAATACACATCTAACTTCCAGATACTAAGCTCCCAAGATTTGGAGTGTATTGGTGCGTCGGTGACTAGCTATAGGGTCACTGTGGACCCCTCCTGTAAGGGTGTGTGTTGCTGGTCGAGAGTAACACAAACCTAACCGTAATGGGCTGCTGTTTTCCCGGTTTTGAGAAGGTATAGTTTGGCTTATGTTTTTCTTTATTTATATTGTTATGCTTTTAATATATATATATATATATATATATAGTTTTTTTCTTTGCTTGTTTGATTATTATTATTATTATTATTATCATTATTATTATTATTTTCAATTGCATTTTTTCACATTTTTAATAATGAATAAGCTTTCTATATTTAGAGCCGTCTGGTGCATCGATGGCTATGAGTGTGGCTATCGGCCCTGCTTGTATGGGTGTGTGTTGCTGGTTGAAAGAAACGCACACCTGGCCAAAATGGACCAACCGGTTTTTACGGTTTTGGGAAGGCACTGCTTGTTGTTTAGTTTTTGTTTATCTTTTGTGCTATGCTACTGTTTTTAATTTTTTATCTTTTTTGTTTCATTTTTATTTCTTCCCTTTTAGTTTTTCTCCACATTTTAATTCATGAATGTTTATTAAAAATCCTGAATTATTAAAAATGTTGAATTATTAAATCCATGAACATTTTTTAAAATTACTTTTAAATTCATTAGTATTTCTAAATTTAAAGTTCATGAACATTTTTACAGTATGTGAAATCTTCTAAATGTGCGGGGATTTTTTCAAATTCGTGAACTTTTTTTTGAATTCAAGAATATTTTTAAAACTCGTGAACATTATTTGCTCACCGGCGGCAACGGCCAGATCAGGAGCAACTGTAGAAGGGTCAACCCCAATTGTTGAGCAATCAGTTAATCCCGAAGTCTTGATCCTTTCCTGCAGGTGGTCTATTAATATTAATTTTTGCACTAATTTTGCTGCTATTTCTTTCTTCCGTTTTGATTTGTACGATATAGATCTTATTGGTTTGTGTTCACTTAGATTTTAGAGGAATCCATCAGTTTGCTGTTAATAGGATGGATTGAAGCACTATGAAATCCCTATCACAAAAGAACCTTTTTCAACAAAGGTTACGAGTGTGTTTCAAATCTTCAAGTTGGCCCACACTACGAAATACTTTCCTCAGGTACACTATGTACGTGGCTAGATAGGGGTGTAAGAACAACCTACAATTGACCAAATTTTGCTCAACTGCTAAAATTTTATCATCACAGATCAGAGCAAACACATGTCTGAAAACCAAAAACCACCTAAAGTTACCAAATTTGCGTCAAACTGCTAAAATGTAACTGACCAACGTACATTCAGACAAGTATAACTTTACCAGCTCCAATGATAAACTGCAGCATCATGCACATCTTACTTGAATTCTAGTCATTGCATTCTACATCAGGAACAATAATGTTTAGGTACTCCCTCTGCAAAGAAATATAAGAGCATTTAGATCACTATATTTCTTGACAGAGGGAGTAACAATCAACAAAACACATAAATCACCCGAAGTTTACATTAACGCTGGCAGTCCATGATACGATCTTCTCAAATATAGTGGTCTATTACATGCTTCTAGTAGATGAGATCATCACGAAATCAACACAATTATTGTTTTGCAAAGGTCTGCAACAACGATAATTGCCAAGATAACTGTGGTAGGACCTAGTAGTAATACCCGCCTCCAGAATGCCCGCCTCTGTAGTGTGGTCGGAACGAGCCCCTGCCATATTGCTGCATAGAATTGGATTGAAAAATGTAAGCTAGAAAATTACACATAGAGGATAACCAAATGACAAGACAAACACCTACATCTGACCCCGCAAAAGAAAAGAAAACACCTACATCTGAGGCAGGACCAGGACCAGGGCCATAGTAATCACGTGAAGAAGCACTCCCCATCCCAAAAGAGTCTGCAAGTGAAAATATACCATGAGAAATTATCTCAAAATAAGGATTAAAGGGGCTCCATCCGACATAGTATTATATATTCAAGAAAGGGAACATGTCTCTGCTGCATCGAAGATTAGATTCAAACCTCTATATCCAGAAAATGGTGGCTCGTCATAGAGATCAAATCGGGGAGGGTCGCAATAGTCAAAGCGAGGGCATACACAGCGAGGACCAGGTTCCTGTCAAACAAAATGTAAGCTCGGTGGAGATGGCTACAGGCAATTACTTAGCACTCAATACAGTAAAACACCAACCATTTGAGAGTGCGGCCTCTTAACGCGAGGCCAACCTTCTGTGGCGAAATATGGATTTTCACCAAAGTGTCCACAAAAACTATGCCTCCCTGATGAAGGTTCCCATCTACCACCTGCTAGTAATAGTCAGTGGCATTAAATAGTGTAAAACAAGTTGATACAGTAGACTAATGTACTGAATCACAATAGGCAGTCTATCTCGAAACACAAGAGTCTCACATGCTCGGAAGTCAGAGGGTGGAGCTTCAAAAGCATCATTATTGGATGCAGAATTATATCTTCCACCGCAACTAGGGGCATGATTATTGAAATCCCTACCACCATGGAAACCTGCCCGGCAAGGGACTGATTCTCCCCTAATATAACTTCTATCTGCGCAATCATAAAATTTAACAAAAAATCCACATATATATAACTAACACATGTAGTAGCAAATTTGAGGCAGCACAATTAATTACCAGGCCTGTTAAAACCAGGTCCAGAATGTCCAATCCGAAAGCCGCCACTCATTCCTCCTTTCACAGCTTTACTTTTACGTAATGGATTTGAAAGTCTAACCCGTACCTTTTCCTGAGTTAAGAACACCAAAATCAAGGACATGCGAGAATGTTGTTTGGTACAAGGAGTTATATATACAAACAAACATGGTAATATTCCAAATTAGAAAATACCTTCGGTTTTCCATCATCGCCCAATTCGTGTTGTTGATGGCTTCAATACAAGCAAGAGCTTCCTCATGGGTTGAGAAGTAAAGAAATCCAAAACCATTTCTTTTGACACTTGACATGTCACAAGCAAGCACCACACCTAATAAACCGTAAGCTTTGAATCGGTCCTTAACACGATCATCATCCCAATATGGTGGGAGTCCATCAATAGAAACTGACTTAGCCTACAACATGAAAAAGTATTTCACGGCACGACAAATTGTAGGCTTGCGTAATGGTTGGATACGAAGAACAAATAATTGGGAGCAACCTAAATGTGAAAATAGGATACTGAAGGAGATAATTTTTTGGTTCTTTCACGCCACTATAGAAAATGTCTGATCTAAGATTCAAATTATAAATAGGTGATTCGTGCCACATTATCCAAATTGTAGTAACAAGCTTCCTAAGTAGAGTACCTAAATATGATCAGAATTGCAAACTGTAATTGTTGGATATACTACAAGTAGCTAACCCATTATTGAAGGTACGGTGAAAGTGTCACCTCTTATTATTGAAGGTACGGTGAAAATGTCACCTCTTTCACTAACCTACCAATATAAATTTAAGGCAACTTTGTTATGAAGGAATTCTCTATAAATACAAGAGGCCGGATGGTAAATGGTAGGTTCAAGCACCTTGTACATAACTTCTGCATCTGTTTCCTTTATCGGCTCTGCAAAACCAACTTTTGCAGTTCTCTCGGGATGACCAAACACAACATCAGGTTCCTGCAGCTTTTCAAATGCAATCATCGCATCTCCGTGGCAAGAAAACTCAAGAAATGCAAAGCCCCGGTTCTTTCCCTCATTTTGAGTATCAGAACCAGAGTTAAGCTTTCAACTCCTTGTATCCCATACTCATTCAGCCTTTTCTTAATCTGAAAAACAGAAGGTACATAGTTTATCAAGTAAATTACTTGCTGGCTCATGATTCATGATTGCTTATATTAAGAAAAACATACAGCTTCCTCTGTCCATGTATTGCAAATATTTCCCAAGAATAGTGTGTCGTTGTCCTCGCTAGCACCGATACAACATTGTTTGCCATTTAGCTGCAGAAAAAGAGAAATTTACATATGTATCCATCCCACAAACAATGATATTCTATTAAATACTCCCTCTTTAAAAAATAATATAAGACGTTTTAGATCACTAAAGGGAGTATGTAATATCAAAGGAGCTGGACCATTACCACAGGGTTATTCATCACAGCAATTGCTCGAGCTACCTGCTCTTTGCTTACAAACTTCACACATGCAAATCCCTTATTCTTGTTCGTCGAGCAATCCTTGTGGAGACGGACCTCCACAACATCACCAACCTGTCCAAACACCTTTCTAATATCCTCCTCGACAGCTTCCCTGTCCAGCCCTCTCACAAAGATCTCAAGCTCCTTTTTCAAGTGCCTATTCTTGGCCATTTTTGACATAACCATCTGCTCATCCTTCTCCACCCTAGCATGATCCTCTTCTTCTTCGACCTCAGTTGTATCTTGCCGTTCACCAGCAAGATCCTCCAAAACCACCTCTTTGCAATCCTTCTCCTCTTGCTCGGCATCCATTTCTCCTCCGCCAGCTTCATTGTCTTGATTATTTGCTGCATTATCATTTGCATTCTATGCAGTAACATCACCCTTTACTTCTACATCATCATCATTTACACCTCCATACCCTTTCACCTCTTCTGATTCGTTCTCTACTCTTTGCTCGTTTGGATCGGCTGCTGGCACCTGCTTGTTATGTCCTACTTTTCGATCATATCCCTGAGAAAATAAAACAAAATAAGATATGAGAGGTAATATAACGCAACGCAAGATTTTTTGAATGGAAAATATTCACTAGTGTAAAAAACGCTCTTATATTATGGGACAGAGGGAGTATATGCTAACTAGTTCTTGTGCACAATAGGGAACCGGTGGGAGCTTATAACAGGGACAAAATGGTCAAACTTAACTGTCAAAGTATGACAAGTAATAGAGTTGGTATATTAGAAGAGAATTGCAACCTTCTAATGGTATACAACATAAAAATGGTCAAACTTAACTGTCAAAGTATGACAAGCCAAGATCTTTTAGTGGTATTTTTGACTACTTTTTACTCGTAGAACATAAAAAATCTTTTGATTTACAAATATAGACTTACTTTATTATTAGAGCTCACTGCATGGTCAGCCTTAAGAGAATCATTTACCTGAAAATAACAAGGACAGTTTTGGATAATACAAAAATGCCAAGGTATATGAAACATTGTTGGTGCATAGAAGCGATTTGCAACTTTCTGCTGGTACACAGCTAAGACAAGATCTTTTAACATATTTTCTACTAAGTAGCGAACCTTTTCATAGTACATAACAAAATCTTCATTATTTGGGAACAGAGGGAGTACAAAGATAGACTTACTTCATTATTAGAGCTCTGGGGTGATGAATTCATATTGTCTACACGGTCAGCCTTAAGAGAATCATTCACCTGAAAATTACACAAGGAAAGTTTTGTATAGGTCACTTGTTCTGCATGCGCCTTAAATATACATAGATTTAGAAAACATTACCTGCAGGCTAGCATACGGCTCTTTCTTCAGCACATTTGCCACACATTCTAGATGTTCATTGGTGATATACTCAATGCGTGGATAACCAGGTGCTGGTGGTTCCAAGTTTGGAATGTGCACAAAGTCCGCATATATAAGCTGCATGCCAAAATGTATATATATAAGGTACAAACCTAAATCCACAAAACCATAACTTTTGAAGTGAACTTAAATGGAGAAGGTGAAGGCATCCCGCAATTCTTTTTTTCTTCCCATTTTTGCATGCCGTTAATTATATTTTCATAGTCAATGAGATGTTTCAGAAAACTTGTATCAACATATTGACTTGTGGATGGAGCTAGAAACGAACTAAGGAACCCACTCATAAAATAGACATATAATTTCTGCGGACCCATATTCTTATCCATGGTTATTCTGGCCCAAACATCATATTTACTTTTACCAACTAGGCATTTGAACTTTGATTTTCCTTGCATAATCAAGGTCAGCATGGTCAGGATCCGCGGGATGTTGAAGTTTGGTCCCACCATTGGGCAATTGTAGAAATCCTTGACACGAGACCGTATGTCGATAAAGGTGTTTTGACCAATTTTCAGAGCCTTCTTATCCAAATCAAAATTCTCAACCAACAATGACAACACAGTGGGATCTATGATGACATCCGGTTTCATCTTCAGGAAGGCACTCATCCCCAGACTGTGCACCAATTTTACCTTTTCCTTATCGTATGACAATGATCTAAGACAGCCTGCAATAGTCAGTTCACATGTTATTATAGTTATCGTGATACAAATCTTGGTTATTATAAATCTTGGTTATACAAATCTTTTACCTTTTCCTTATCGTGATACAAATCTTGGTTAAAAATGCAACTATGCCAACAGTCAGTTCACATGTTATTATAGTTAAAAAATGACAAGCAAAAACAGAGTTTTAGATACCTTTGGCTTTGGACCCCCTCTGCTAGTGCTAGCGTTGCTCCCAACTTTGGTGTTGGCCATGGCTCTTGCTATTTGACAATAATCAAACTGCAAAAATGGGCAGGAAGGAAATGGGGAAATGGATCTGGAATTGAACTGAAACAAATTGATCCATCAGGACTGCATACCTGGGCAAGAAAAGGGAATAGGAGCCTGCTCGTGCTTCTCCAGCTGCTGCCGCCGCTCGATCCTGGGCACTTGGCCGCGCCGTCTTGCCGGCGACCGCCCTGCCAGATGGATGGCCGGCTCGTTTAGGGTTTTCTCTTGAGTTTTAACTGGGGTGGGTAGACGGCCGAGGATGCTTTGTCTTACTAGTAAATGCGCACGTGCAACACACGTGTGATCTTAATCCGGCTTGAAGATATACCTAAATTTTCTTTAGAAAAGTAGCACGAAAAGAAATTGTTTAGCTAAACACCACCACCGGCAGGTCCATCTCTTCCTACAAATGGGTTAAAAATTGCACTGCAGCTGCGTTTTATATCGTGCAGATTCTCATCCATGTGATTTTTATTTCCGGTTGGAGTCCTTTTTGTAAGTTCCCCAAATTGGGAACATGAACGATTTGCTGATCGTGAATCACTATTTTCCATCTGACTGAGGTGTGCACAAAATCAGTATAGTATGAATCAGATTGGTAATGAAGCTCAAGTGTTGAATGTGTGCATTGAAATAACAAGCTTTTTTTGGCTGGCTTCAGTTTTACACTGAAAAAAGTGAAGCAGCAGTACATTGAAAATATGAAACATGAATCAGGCAGTACACTGAAAATATCAATTGTGAAGTAGCAGTACACTGAAAAAAATTAAACAGCAGAGATGAAAGACCTGGGGCACGACGGCTGCGTGTTTGAAGGCGGCGCGTCCCCTGGCTGTGCGAGCGGGGATGTGAACTGACGCCAGCCAGTCAGTGTAGACGGCGTCCCCGACGGCCGGCCAGGAGGTGTATCAGGAGGACTGTCAGCGCCCCTGAAGCTGACCCAACCCACGGTGCATGGCCCAAGTGTGCACGTGTGGCCAACAAGCGAGTGTTGGGCCCGGAGTGGGTGACAGCGGCCCAGGCCCACGCGGCGACTACTTAAGCCCCAGCTTTCAGAGGAAGAAGCATCCAGTGGATCACCGAATGAATTGGCGGCGGCTATCTTCCCCTTTCCTCGAACCCTAGTTCTCGTATCGCCATTCTTGTAACCAAATCGCGCCTGTACTCGAAGATATTGCTATTAATCCATATACTCTGAGAGAGATCCTATCATCTGGTATCAGAGACCAAACTCCACCCTATCCGCGGCATTCTGGCGCGTCCCGTGGAGACCAGGAGCCTGCATCAAGCCCGAGCGCACCTCGAAGCCATGGATCCAAGCGTCTCTGCGTTCCTCACCAAGCTGGAGGCCAAGATCGAGGCCTCTATGGACGCGCAGACCAAGGCCCAGCAAGCGACATCCGCCAAGATCAACGAGGTCGGCGGATCTGAGCGACGTGGTGACGGCGCTGCAGCTCGCTCAGCCCACGGCGCCCAAGGAGGGCGAGGAACCACCCTCGACGCAAGATCCACAGCAACAACCGCCTGCGACACACGGCGTCCACACCGGACCCGTTCTCGGCACGGCGACCCATCAGCGAGGGCCCGATGGCCACGGCGTCTTCAACATATCACGGGGGCCGTCGACGGTGTCGTTCCAGACGCCGCCGCCGCTCCCGGCAAGCGGTCAGTCCGATTCTCTCTTGTCTCCGTCTATGGCCTCTCCTTTTGCTCATGCGAGCCAGATACTTGCTGGATTGGGCCAAGCACACCCGTCGATCTCATTTCCTCAATTTACGGGCGAGAACCCGAACCTCTGGAAAACCCGGTGCGAACAATACTTTTCCATGTTCGGTATTCATCTAGCGTTTTGGGTTCCCATGGCGGCGCTCAATTTTTCTGGAACTGCATCAGTTTGGCTGTAGACAATTCAGAAGCGCCTGTCGGAGTTCGACTGGGACGCATTTACTTTTCTGTTGTGCACCCGTTTTGGTCGGCATCGCCACCAAATGTTGATTCGCCAATTCTATTCCTTGCGACAGACCACTTCAGTAGCTGACTATATTGAAAAATTTGAGATTAATCACTTGAGTTCCTATTCTGACTCTATTCATCCTTAATACTTTCTCACTCTTTTGTGGAGGGCTTCATCCGAGCTGTCGTGCTATTCCAGAGACCACCCGACCTAGACACGGCGTGCTCGTTGGCGCTCTTGCAAGAGGAGGTGCTGGGGGGCATGTTCGAGGCACTGCCCAGACCACCCGACGTTGCAACCAAAGCGGCGGTTCCTCTGGCGCTTCCACCACCCCCGAGCCGCCCCGCACCAGCAGCGGGCGCGACTGATCGACGAGGCATGGACGCCGCACGCGCCGAGTACACCAGGCTCAAGGCGCTGCGGGACTATCGCCGCGCCCGCGGCCTGTGTTTCAAGTGCGGCGAAAAGTGGGGGCACGATACGTCTACCCCACTTCGGTCCAACTGCACGTCGTCGAGGAACTTCTGGACGTCTTCGGTATCGACAACACAATTGACATGCGGCTACCACCACCTGAAGACACAGTCATGGCTATCTCTCTCTCGGCTGTGTCCGGGGGCGTATCAGCCAAAGCATTCCAGTTGCGCGCTTGGATTCAAGGCCGCGAGGTGCTCATGTTGGTGGACTCCGGCAGCACCAACTCGTTCATCGATCAAGAACTTGCGGCGAATCTGTCCGGCGCGCGCCCTCTTCCACGCACCTGTCGTGTTCGCGTGGCGGACAGGGGCGAACTCCTCTGTTCTGCGGTGGTACCAGCTTGCGAGTGGTGCACTCAAGGGCATGGTTTTCACACAGAACTGAAGGTGCTTGCCTTGGGTACTTATTACGCAATCCTCGGCATGGACTGGCTGGAGCACCATAGTCCCATGACGGTGATTGGCGTGCCAAGTCGCTGGAGTTCCAATCTCCGTTGGGCACAGTCAAGCTGCAGGGGCACGACTCTGAATCGTCGACTTGCCTGCTCATCAACGCAGTGCAACTCCAAAGTCTGTGCAAAAACAAGGCTGTCAGTCATATTGTGCACCTGTGTCCCATATCTGAAGACCAAACTGAAGGGCAGCATATACCTGAATGTCTGCAACCTGTACTGGATGATTTCGTTGATGTCTTTGGAGAACCAGAAGGGCTGCCACCAAAGCGCTCGTGCGATCACAAGATACAACTGCTACCAGGGGCTCAGCCTTTTAGCATCAGGGCATACAGACACAAGCCAGAACAAAAAGATGAGATCGAGCGACAGGTTGCAGAACTATTGAAATCGGGGGCGATCCAAGCCAGCAACAGCCCGTTCTCGTCTCCGGTGATTTTGGTTAAGAAAAAGGACGGCACATGGAGGATGTATGTCGATTACAGGCAACTCAACGCTCTCACATGTGTGGCGAAGTTTCTGGTCCCGATAATCGAAGAATTATTGGACGAGTTGCAAGGGGCTCAATGGTTCTCTAAATTGGACCTGCGAGCAGGGTATCATCAGATACGGATCGCTGAAGGGGATGAGTTCAAAACAACATTCCAGACCCACTTCGGGCAGTTTGAATTTAAGGTGTTATCGTTCGGCCTGGCGGGAGGCCCAGCCACTTTCAATGGAGCAGTTTACACAACTCTGAAACCAGTCAACAGGAAATGTGTGTTGATGTTCTTCGACGACATCCTCATTTTCAGCCACACACTCGATGAACACAAGGAGCATCTTCGGCAGGTCTTAGCACTGTTGCGCCAGGATCAATGGAAGGTCAAGCTTAGTAAGTGTGCGTTCGGCCAACAACAACTCGTATATTTGGGGCACGTCATCAGTTCAAAAGGCGTGGCTACGGAACCAAGCAAGGTTAAAGTAGTGGCGGAGTGGCCAACACCAATCAATGTCAAAGAAGTCAGAGGTTTCCTCGGCCTTGCAGGTTACTACAGGCGCTTTATCAGACAGTTTGGAATGCTGGCTCGGCCCCTGTTCAACCTGCTCAAGAAAGGAGTGCCTTTTGTCTGGACTTCCATCACAGAACAAGCTTTCCAGGCCTTGAAGAATCAGCTGATCACAGCCCCCGTCCTTGCCTTGCCTGATTTCTCTCAGCAGTTCGTGATTGAGACGGACGCCAGTGACAAAGGAGTGGGAGCAGTACTTCAGCAACGTGGTCACCCAATCGCGTTTATGAGCAAAGCTCTCTGCCCAAGGTACCAAGGACTGTCGGCATACGAGAAAGAGTGCCTGGCGATACTTGTCGCAGTGGACCAATGGAGACCTTATCTGCAACACGCTGAATTTCTGATCCTCACCGATCAACGCAGTCTCGTGCACTTGGAGGAGCAGAGGCTGACCACACCATGGCAACAAAAGGCCTTCACGAAGCTCTTGGGGTTGCGATACTGTATCAAATACAAGAAGGGTTCCGACAATTCAGCTGTCGATGCTCTCTCTCGAGAAAGACCACATAAATGTTGTCTGCCATCACTTCGTGCCAGCCGGCTTGGTTGGAGGATGTTGTCAACAACTACAATGCTAACCTTCACGCACAGAAACTGCTGGAGCAGCTCTCCATTCGCCCTGACCCCAAGAAGAGATTCAGTCTGCACCAAGGCGTCCTTCGCTTTCGAGATCACATTTGGCTTGGGGGATCAACTGCTCTTCAGCAACGCATCATCTCAGCCTTCCACGACAGCGCTCTCGGTGGTCACTCGGGGTTCCCAGTGACGTCTGGCGTGCAGCGCCCGGCTGTTTATGCGGCCCAAGATGAAGATCCATGTCAAGCAATACGTTGCCTGCTTCCCTACCTGTCAACAGGCCAAACCGGACCACGCAGCCGCACCACGACTGCTCACACCCTTACCAATCCCTTCACAGCCTTGGGAGCTCATAACAATGGACTTTATTGATGGCCTGCCCCAGTCGGGAAAATACAACTGCTTGTGGGTTCTGGTGGATAAGCGGACTCGCTTTGCTCACTTTTTACCACTGGCACATCCCTACACGGCAGCAACGGTGGCCCAGCTCTACATGTCACAGATTTACAAGCTTCATGGGTTCCCGGGTGCTATTGTTTCTGACCGTGATCCGGTGTTCACCAGCCACTTTTGGCGAGAGTTGTTCCGATATGCAGGCACTGAATTGAGGATGAGTACAGCTAATCACCCGCAAACTGACGGGCAAACCGAGCGAGTCAATCAGTGCCTGAAGACTTTCCTTCGCTGCTTTACACACGCGTGCCCAAGACGATGGAGCTTCTGGGTTCCTCTCGCCCAGTTCTGGTACAACACTTCTTCACACTCTGCTATTGGGATGTCGCCGTTCAAAGCGTTGTACGGGTACGAGCCGAGGAATTGGGGTCTCACAGCAGAAACAACAGTGTATGTACCTTCACTTCAGTCATGGCTGGAGGAGAGTCACGTAGTTCAAGACCTCATCCAGCAGCACCTCAACAGAGCTCGGCAGTGCATGAAACACCAGGCGGACAAGAAGCGTTCGGTCAGGATGTTTCAAGTGGGTGATCAGGTATACTTGAAGCTGCAGCCATATATTCAGACATATGTTGCTCCCCGTGCCAATCACAAGCTGTCGTTCAAGTTTTACGGGCCGTTTCCTATCATCCGCAAGATCAACAACGTGGCTTATGAACTCCAACTGTCGGCTTCTTCAACGGTGCACCCCGTATTCCATGTATCGCAACTCCGCCAAGCAAGCTCTTCTCCTAGGTACGGTTGTTACACCCGTGCTTCCAGTTTGCACTGACGATTTGGCGGTGCCTATGGAGATCCTTCAAACAAGATGGCGCAAGAGAAGAGGTGCAGTTGTTGAGCAAGCACAAGTCCGCTGGTCCAATCCCTCAACCATGGGTGTCACCTGGGAAGATAAAGAAGCACTTCATGCTCGTTTTCCTCTGGCGGCGGCTTGGGGGCAAGCCGCTGGTCAAGGAGGGGAGGATGTCAGCGCCCCTGAAGCTGACCCAACCCACGGTGCACGGCCCAAGCATGCACGCGTGGCCAACAAGTGAGTGTTGGGCCCGGAGTGGGTGACAGCAGCCCAGGCCCACGCGGTGACTACTTAAGCCCCAGCTTTCAGAGGAAGAAGCATCCAGTGGATCACCGAACGAATCGGCGGCGGCTACCTTCCCCTTTCCTCGAACCCTAGTTCTCGCATCGCCATTCTTGTAACCAAATCGCGCCTGTACTCGAAGATATTGCTATTAATCCATATACTTTGAGAGAGATCCTATCAAGGACGGAACTATTTTGCATTTGCTTGAGGTGTGAACAAGAACAAAATCAGTATAATGTGAATCAACAAAATCAGTATAACGTGAATCACTGATGGAAGAGGTTTTTAAACTGGTGTTAAGGCGAAGATGAAACGTGTATCAGCAGCAGACTGAAAGAAATAGAGTTAAGGAAAGAACGCAAAGATGAAAGACCTTCTGCACGGCGGCTGCGTGTTTGAAGCCGGAGATGTGAACGGACAAGTTTCAGGAGGTGTAGGAGGCAGCGTTCCAGAGAAGGCGCCGTCCCCGCCTAGCCCCAGCCGTCCCTGCCTGTCCCCCGCCTCAACACTCCATGTACACCCTTTTTTTCGATGGGATATATGCCTTATTTTTCCACCAAAAAGGATAATTTTAGAACTTCAAAACAAAAATTCAAATGCCACTAGGCTGAAACCAATTGAACATGGCAAAGCGATAGGAGGATAACTCGAATGTGCAAGAAGCTAGAGTGGTCCGCGAAGTCAAAACATTATGGACTCACCACTATCCTTTGTAACCGTTGCAATCCGACATACACGGCATGCAGTGATGGCTTGGATTCTACTTTGGGAGGGGGAGCATCAGGAGACACTTTCGGGCGAGAGGGGCGAGGAGGACTTTCTTCAAGAAGATTGAAGGGTTGTGAAGAAGCTGCAGCGGCAAAAGCGCTCGTCGACGATGGGAAAATAAGGCAGGGTAAATACTAGAGGAAATGTGAACACTGGAGCGGGCAGGGAAATTTTGGGCCTAAGGATTTGACGACCATGGATGAGAAGGGAGAAGATTCAAAGTTATCTGGTGATTGCAGTTAGTACACAAAGCTTGACTTGGGTTTGCCACTCATGCATGCACCGCCTCCATCCATTATCTTGACTCATTGTAAATCCTATAGTAGTACTCCTATGTAGGAAAGGTATTGGAATAGGGCGACTGATTGGGATTGGGCATGAGATCGGTCGCACCGCATGCTTGCTGTTGTAGCTCCCCCTATATATGTTTCCATGCGTGCAGTCGCACCGCCCTCGCTCCTTTTATCTTATCCCTGCACACATTTTCCACCGCACAAGTCTGTGGATTGCGACTAGCCATCGTTCCTCCACAACGGCGACGATTTACAAGGACGACGATTAACTAAACACACAACACAACATACACCACTTACATGTTTGTATTGTAACATTTGAATTAACTTACAACACCAAATTAAACCCTGCGAAGAAGAAAAAACTTACAACACCAAACGTACATATGCTCGTTAATTTTTGGCATGACAGAAACTACACAAGAGTTTTTTTTAATAAAAAACACACACACAAGATGGTGAATGCAATTGCAAGCTAGCCATGCATGTACATTTTGCAGATTCTCTCTCTGATGAATTAATGGTGGAAGGAAAACCATTATATTAGGCGGTAGAGATGTAGTTGTGGCGGAAGGAGGCCAACGCCTTGCCGGCCCCGCCCCTGATGATGTACTGGTGGTACACCATGGCCATCGCCGCGCCGACCAAGGGCCCCACCCAGAAGATCCACTGGTCGTCCCACGCCTTCTTGTTGTTGTACACCACGGCGGGCCCGAGGCTCCTGGCCGGGTTGATGCCGGTGCCCGTGATGGGGATGGTGGCGAGGTGCACGATGAGCACGGTGAACCCGATGGGCAGCGGCGCCAGCACGGGCACGTGGGAGTCCCTCGCCTTGCGCTTCGGGTCGGTGGCGGCGAACACGGTGTACACGAGCACGAAGGTGCCCACGATCTCGGCGCCCAGCCCGGCGCCCTTGGAGTATCCCGGCGCGAGCTCGTTGGCGCCGCCGCCGTGGCGCGCGTACTGGGCGCCGTGCACGGCCCTGACGAGGCCGGCCCCGCACATGGCGCCGAGGCACTGGGCGACCATGTAGAGCAGCGCGCGCACGAGGGAGACCTTGCGCGCGAGCAGCAGCCCGAACGTCACCGCAGGGTTGATGTGCCCGCCGGAGACGCCTGCGGTGCAGTAGACGAGGACGAAGATCATGCCGCCGAAGGCCCAGGCGATGCCGAGGATGCCCGCGCCCCCGCAGCCGACTGTGCCGTCCGTCTGGCGCTTGTGGCCGATGACGGTGGCGACGGTGACGTAGACGAAGAGGAGCGTGGCGGTGAACTCGGCGATGACGGCGCGCCAGAGCGACCACTTGCCCAGCTCTCCGGCGTTGATCAGCGGCGCCGGAGGAGGGTCACGGTAGTCCTTGGCGGTGTTGTTGTTGTCGCCGTTGGGCACCATGTCGTCGATCGATATGGAGATCAGGTGTTGGATTGATACGGTGGAGATGGCAATGAATGGGCGATGATTTGCTCTCTCGACCGATGTTGACAAGCTTAGCTAGCTAGCTGCATGTATATATAGATAGCCTAAGCCAGGTATGCTATATTATATTGCTATGCATGCCCTAGCTGGTAAGGAGTAGTTTGCACATGCGGCGTGTGAAATGCACACCGGCATCTCAAGTGACCAACCAACTTTTTTACCGACATCTTACGGGCAAAGGCCAAAGATTCAGGCAGCTCCATTTCTGCTACGAGCCTGCTAGTTTATTAACAGGCTATATTTTCTTTGCGGGAAACTTTTTTTTAACATAGTACAAACGTAGACATTCATACATATGCACGTACACTCACTTCTATAGATGCATGCACCCCGTAGCTTCAAGTTGTGCACCCCTGCATGCACCCCGCACGTTGCCGTTAGGCCTAAAATAAATCCAAAAAATTGCGAGCACACATGCAAGAGCTTTCGATCATAGTTTAACAAATGATCATACTAGTTTTGGGACAAACCGACATGCAAGGAGAAAATTTGTTGGGTTTAGTCTCATATATATGTGTATCTATCAATCGTAGAAGAAGAGGCAAATCACCAAGAACCAACAAGAGCCAAACCGACGTGATTCTACCTGGCTATACAATGTTTTAGGACAAAGAATCCAAGGCTTCTTATGAGCATGTGCTTACTCTATGGTTGGGTTTGGACAGGACGTTCATATAACGGGCTCATGGCTAAATGAGGCTTGAACACACTGGATTGCCCAACATATTGCATATAATGTTACCTATTTAACCATTTTTCTCTTCTGCTATCATCTTTCCACTTTAGATTGTAAAATATATTCAACAAAATCTGACAAGCACAAAGCTGAGCCTTAATCACTCTTGTTTTTTTTTTCTTTGGCATGCATCTTAATTACAATCTGTGTTGCTAAAGTTTGACCACTTGTTCTACCTAGACTGGTTATATAAACTTTAGTATGTGCACAATAGTTTTTTTTTTTGTAGTGCCATGATTATACTAATTCAAAGTTGTAGAAAACAGTTTATTTTTCTCGAAAGGTACCAAGCAATTGTTAAAAGTAGCAGCGTAAAGAATTATACAAATGCTTTGCAAAAAAAAAGTGCCTTTCACCCTGACCCGATGGCACCCCACGAATAAAGGGCATTTCCAGTTTCTTATATGAAGATAAAGTGAGAAAAGGGGAGAGAAAAGGGTAAGGTAAAAAGGAATCCTAAAGATGATTTGAAGAAAGAAAGAAAGAAGCTCTGTTGATGACATCTCGACTGCTTTTCTTTCATTACCTACATATATATGTTCAACAATGGATTTTTTTATTTTAAAAAAGCAGTACACGTATGCAGCATGCAGAAATGTATGTACGTCGCATGCATGCATGTGATGCATGCAAAAGATGTACTAGTAATATTTAAATAGTAGGTGGACCCATAAGAAGAAGTGGTTGTGAAAAAATAAATAAAAAGACCCATGCATGCGAACAAGTGATCGGTGGGGTCGTGTATGCTTGCTTTGTCAGTTGTTGCATGCATGCCCATGCTAGCTTTCTTTCTTCATAGTGTCTTTCATTAACTTAAAAAAAATGGTAGTAGTATTGCTTCTCCATTAAGGAAAACAGATAAGCCATGCATGCATGCGTCTGCGTGGGCAGGCCATCGAGCTATATACTTATATAGCTGCTGTACTTACGTCGATAAGAAAATCAAATTAATTGAGCTAACATGTTTAGATGGATCCACATGCACATGCACATGCACAAACAATATATACAGTATATATAAACAGATACTTCGCCGGTAAGTAACCCGGCCGTGGGAATCTGCATGCAGCCAGTGGAAGTTCGTCGCCGGCTGCACTCTCGGCGGCGAAGACGAGCACATCGAGCCCCGCTCGCTGATGGGAATCATATATATGGGCGACGCGAGAGGAAGAAGAGAAAGCGGGCTAGGCATGTACATGTGTGTGATTGTACATTTGTGATAAACCTTTTTCTTTCGTCAAAGGTATGTTCTACAGTGTGTGATTGGGTGCTCTTGCATAACCCACACTAATCAGTGCTTTATGCAACGATACGCATGAGTAGAGTTCTTGTCCCATGAATATCGAGAATCTATAAAAACATGAATTTTTTATGTGCTTACTACAAATAATTTGGAATAAATTATTCCTTTTTTGGGGGGAGATGGCCTCTTGGAGGTAGACATACTTAGACTCTGCTCTCATTGACGAATATTTTACTTACATTGTTAAAAACAAACCAACGGGATTGCTAAATCTCACTCGACTGAGACTTAACTAGTATCGGTTGTTGATATATTCGTGGGATACTATGTGAAGATACGTGCAAATTTTTTGTTTTTCTTTTTTTCACTGAGACCTAGCCACCCTCTAAGGTACTATGTGTGTAGCTATGTCTGGTAAGTGATGCACCACTTATGTGTCGCTGCGCGTTTTGCATGCATGTCTTTCCGTCTGATCTAATAATTTGGATCAGTGTCCTTTAATTAAGTAGTACTAGGTGAGTTCATACATTGGTCCGAGACTCTGAGTGTAACAATGCATGCATCCAAGTCTGGCGAGCGAGACATTTTCTTATCAAAAATGCTACACCTACGTAGAAATCCTACGTAATCTTACTAACTTTCCTAACTAATCCCTCCACCCCCTGATTCCAACGGGGTGGGCGCCCCTCCCCTAATTTCCTTCAATTAGAAAAGTCCATCAAATTAAAGCTACTAGGTTAGTTTACGTATGATAGCTACGTAGGTTAGGTGTAGCGTTGCTCTTTTCTTACAAAGTAGCCTATTTAGGAGGCAATTAAGCTACGGAGTATATCTGATAGTACAATCACAATGGCTGCCTTCTAGTGCATGGTGCTGGTCATACCTACCTAAAAATGCACGCGTATCCTCGATGAGGTAATTAAGGTGTCGATTCAAATAGTAAGCTGGATCAGTGTCACTGACGGCCGGGGCTAATGCAAATAAATGATGTTCCTATGTCTTGTTTCTCACTCAAGTTAAGGAAAGTGCAAGCGTAATATCCTTGCGTGCTCCAAGGCATTTACACACGCAATACACAAATTCTCCATTTGGGGATGGTCCGACCATCACCATGGCATGCAGGATCGTTGACGCCTCGGTGGTGCCAATCCGGCAACCGTCGTCAGCGGTAACTCCGTGTCGTCGAGGGCCAGCTGCAAACTCTTGAGCTCGAACAGGTCAGACTGTTGGACGAGGAGGAGCACGACCATGGAAAACCTCACAGCCCGCCTCCCCGGAGTCAGAACCCCGACAGCGGCCGCCACGGAGTCCCGCCGGGAAACGCGTGCGTGATGACCATGATCGGGGCATCGGGCAGCCTCGCCGTAGTCCCACTCCCAGCTCCATGGTTGTGCTCCTCCTTGGGAGTCAGTGTTCCCGCAGCGCCGCCGCGGAGTCCCACCGCCACCGGGAAGCACGTCATGACACTGGTTCCGTGACCACTGTCAACACCAGGACCCGCATTGCCGCCGCATCAGTCGACAACGACCTTGCCGGCGGCTTCCTGCTGCAGGAATGCGGTGCAGACGTAGTTCTCTTCTACCACCTGGTCTTCCTATTCTCCTTGCTTTCGGCGGGTAGAGCAGGCCGCGGGACGGCAGTGGCGGCTTCAGCGGCCGAGCAGACGATACCGACGGCGGCGATGAACCAGTGGAGGACGGACGCCAACCAAAGGCAGCCAAGGAATCTCCGACAGGGGCGTTGGCTCGGCGTGGCAGAAATATCGAGAGGCCGCCGCCTGCACCACAGTCCACAGGGCCCCACACTCCGGCCACCGCCTAGATGCATGCGTCCACCCCTGCACCACAGGGTTCCACACGGCATTCCGTCGATCTCGTGCCGCCACGGCATGGGCTCCGCCTTCCTCATGGACGCGGAGTACGCGGTAGCTCCGGCATGCGCCACCACCTCGGCTGGTTACAGACCTACAGGGAAGATGAAGCAGGCGCTGGAAAGGGAGATGGGGAGCCGGCAGGCGACAGCGAGGTCGAAAGGATGGGTGAGGGCCTGCGCCGCCAGCAGCAGCCGAACCCATCCGAACCGAACATGGCCGGTCGCGTGGCCGCACTCAAAGACGACCCTGCCGCATCGAATCACCTCCGCCCGGGCAGGCTAACACTCCGCCGGCATCACCGCACGCATGCGCACCAGGAGGACGCACCCTCGCCGCAGCCGCGTGGTGCGCTGGCTGACGGAGACGGCGGAGCTCGATGTGGCGTTGAAGAAAACCTCTGAAACCACAACGCGTTTGTACATAACCGTGTACCAAACAAATACACGTGCCACATTCAACTTTACCCAGACGTCTTTTTCAACCAAGTGGGTGAATAATAGAACGAAAACGCTCCCAGATATAGATGCTTGGGTATATGCAGATGCGTTCTTTTTTTTATTTTTTTCTCCAATCAAATTACTTTTGTAGTAGTATGACATATGATCGGATCGAAGCCCAAAAATGGACGACGACCCAGCAAAGCAACCCTAACCGCCAAAACAGAAACGCTTTGCCTTCCTTCCTTAATTTGGCACCACATGATCATAACAACAGCCAGCCATCGAAACCACCTGCAATGCAACCCCGCACCGTTGCACGAGGGAGGGATCTAGCTGACATTCCTCTCGGTCTCCGGCGTCCGGCCACCGCACGCGCACGCGCACGCGAGCCGATGGGCTTCGCGAGCCGCCCTAATAAGGTCGACGGCCCGCCGAGCCGGACCAGCAGCGTGGCCTCCTCCGGCACCACGCCCGCGCCCAGCACCAGCGCCAGCGCCCGAACCTCCTCCATCTCCAGCGATGACGGGAATAACGGCGGTAACGGTGGACGGCCAGGCCAGTCCCCGGCGCGCGGCGCCCCGGGCCACACGCTGGAGGCGCCGTCGCGGAAGAACCGGCCCGGACGTAGCCCCTCCCGGCCGCTGCAACTGTTCCAGAAGCTTCGCCGCGCGCTCCCCATCCTGGCGCCCCGGTGCGGGAGGACGGCGCGCGAGGTCGCGGCGTCGACCTCCTCGGGCGCCGCCGACTCCCACCTCATGTCGCGGCACGTCGCGTCGGGCGGCGGGAGGCGGCCGTGCCGGCGCGTGACGGGCACGCTCTTCGGCCGCCGCAAGGGCCGCGTCGCGCTGGCGCTGCAGGAGACGCCCCGGAGCCTGCCGAGCCTGGTGGTGGAGCTGGCGCTCCAGACGCACGCGCTGCTCCGCGAGCTCGGCAACCCCGCCGGCGCGCGCATCGTGCTGGAGACGGAGCGCCGCCGCGGCGGCGAGGGGCCTAAGCGCGCGCCGCCGCTGCTGGACGAGGTGGCCTGGACCATGTTCTGCAACGGGAGGAAGACCGGGTACGCGGTGCGGCGGGAGGCGACGGACTACGACCTGACGGTGATGGAGACGCTGCGGGCGGTGTCCATGGGCGCCGGCGTGCTCCCGGTCCCGGCTGGAGCTGGAGCTGGAGGTGGGGTCTCGGGGTCGGCGCCGGACGACGAGGTGGCGTACATGCGCGGCTGCTTCGAGCACTTGGTGGGGTCGTGGGACTCGGAGTCGCTCTACATGGTGACGCCCCAGGGCGGCGGCACCGGCCCGGAGCTGGCCGTCTTCTTCGTCAGGCTCTGACCAAAACGCCCGCTCCTTAGGAAGGAGATGGGCGGTGGAAGATCCGTACGTACGTGATCGGTGATGCATGCAAATGCTCATGCTTAGATTTTGATTAGATTTTAATTTATTTATTCTTACCCAAAAACATGCATATGCATGCACGACCCATGTAATGTACTGTATATATGGTTGAAAGAAGTAAAGCTAAGCTATGCTGAGCAAGATACCATCAGCATAAGGAGTATATGGAGCATGTATCATACATTCATACATTCATACTAGTAGCTATTTTTCAATGGTTTTTTTCTTCTTCTTAAAACTACAAATCTGCCAGGAGAGGCTTCATGATACTATAATGTTATTGACAACTGCAGCTCTGGCAGGATGATCACACGATTCTTTCACTGCATGCATGAGACCAAATTCAGGAACAAATATATCGCAAAGCTCTTAAGAGGCAAAAATGGTTTATTGCAGAAAGAGAACAACATTAGATGGGCTAATTTTGGCGATGAGAATACCTACTTCTTCCAACAACCAGCAACTAGGCAGGCTGCGGGACATCCGACTCTCCCTCAGCATCCTCGCGGAGAATGGCAACCGCCAGCCGGCCGTCTCCTTCTCGGCGGTCTCCTTCAACGTGAGCTTCGGCAGCACCATGATCTTCAAGCTGGGCGCCGATCCCTTCGACGTGGCGAGCAAGAGCACGCTGCCCTCCACTACCCGACGCACGCCATCGACGTTGTGCCAAGGGAACGGTGACGGATGGAGGAGGCGCTCAAGAGCGGCGTGGTGGTATTCAAACAGAAAAGAGCATGGTGGAGTTCAGATTATGGATTCTACAGTCCCAACAACACAAATGGGTTTGCTTGATGAAGAACCAATCTGAGTTACCTCCTAATAATGTTTCGCTCATACATTCTAAAGTAATGAACATAGGTTTGACCAGCATTTCTGGCCGATTCCTCCTTGAGAGTCTCAATTCGCTGAGCTTTGAGTCGACTATCCTCGCTTGATTTCTACAAAAATGGCTTGTTGTTATAAGCCAATACATACTCCATTCATGAGGGCAATGCCCTTCTTGTGTGATAACTTTCATATTTTATAAATATAAATATGGGCAAGGGGGCCGATGCCCCCCCCCCCCCCTCAGACATAAAACCTATACTTTGTTATGTTGTGATCCAAATTCAAGTATAAAGTAAAAGGCCAACTTCTGTACTCTGAACAGTTCTAACACCATGAATGTCGCGCGCAAATAGGTCCTGCTGTTGTGTATGTGTGAAATCCTGACACATAAATTAAATTTGATTGTTAACAGCCAAAGGTCACAATGAGGGTGAGAAGCGGAGAAGGTTATACCAGAGGCGGGAACAAAAGCTCAGCTACATCGCCAGGCAAGGACGCACTAGAAGGAGATACCATGGTGGGCTTCAGGTTGTGGATTCTACAGTCCCAACAACACAAATGTGTTTGCTTGATGAAGAACCAATCTGAGTTACATCCTAATAATTTTCCGCTCATGCATTCTAAAGTAATGAACATAGGTTTGACTAGCATTTCTCGCCGATTCCTCCTTGAGAGTCTAATTCGCTGAGCTTTGATTCTATTATCCTCGCTCGAGTTCTATAAAAATGGCTTGTTGTTATAAGCCAATGCGTACTCCATTCATGAGGGCAATGCCCTTCTTTTGTGATAACTTTCATATTTGGACCCAATATGTGCATCATAACTGATTTGGGCCCATTTTGGACCCAATATGGGTCTCAAGGTCATGGCCACTGCGTGGCTGTCTGCCAGGAGTTACTGTGTTTGGCTGATGGGTGTGGTGCCAGTGGACCTTAACCATGCTGGAGGCGGAGGTAGGTCCACAGCTGGAGTGCGGTTTCTCGGCCATGTGGGAGGCGTTGTGTGCCCTCGACCGTGCGGGGTGTCGGTGTACCGCGATGTTATGGTCATGATGGCGAGGTTATGTGGCAATGGTGGAGTGATCCAACATGTATGGTGTTGCCCCAACCTGGTGGGATGGGATGGAGGCGTGTGGCCTTACGAAAGAACCTGTCTTCGGTCGGTGGTAGCGGGGATGGCGCGACGCCTGTGGGTGTCGGTGCCCTCCCTGGAGTTGTTGATGAGGTGTGGAGGCATCTCCCCCATCTCGCTTGTGTTTTTATCTCCGGGTCAAAGCCTAGGTTCGTTGCCGGATTGGTGATGGCGGCGCCTCGGCGTCGTTCTCTGTTGGCAGCATCGTGTGTGAAGACAGCTTGGAGATATTGTGACGCGGTTCACTGGTGCTGGCCACTGGTCCGGGTAGATCTTCATGGGCACAATGTACGCCACTGTCGATGAGTCCAAGAAGATGGCTTTCTTGGGACCAATATATTCCTGCTACCCACTAGCCGTCTCCTTTTATTCATTCAAGGATGATTGGTGTGTCAGCAAGGGAAGTTCGGTTGAAATTGCTGCTCTTCAAGGTGACCGGTATTGGTCGAGATGTGGCCCAAATTGAGGTGTCAAAAAACCGATAAAAGCGGCACCGAGAAAGTCTCGAACCTACAGTTTGAGGTCTGTGTGATGAATAGACTTGTATCGAGAGAGACAAGGGAACAAATGATTCGAACAACACTTTATTGATATATACAATGGGAACAGTTACCTCGGAGGGACACGATGGTCCGTAGAGATGCCATTCCAGGAACCGCCATGACAGTTGCTGGGAGTGTACAACCGCACATCTAGGAAGGAGCGTGGGATTATTCCCTAATAACCACAAGAGTTATTTAGTTTTAACAGTCTGGAATTTCCAGGATCAACAGCTACTTGCCCACAGGGTGACCGTAGACCAAAGGAGGCAGCACTACAACATGACCCCCACTTTAGCAACGCATTTTTCCGTATCTAACAGTCCATATATGCGTTGTTAGTGCATTTACCAACGGTTTGGGATCCGTAGCCTTATCCAGTGTTGCTAGCATATAGTGCAACGCTTATACCGCCGTTGGTAAAAGAGATCGTTGCAAGAATGCAACACATAAAACATACTTGCACA
This sequence comes from Aegilops bicornis, assembly GCA_021605145.1. NCBI lineage: Eukaryota > Viridiplantae > Streptophyta > Magnoliopsida > Poales > Poaceae > Aegilops > Aegilops bicornis. The sequence continues at coordinate 794,528,381 of CM038673.1, read as the reverse complement.
ACACTTATATATGTTGGTGCTTAATGCATAGGAAGCAGGATCCCATTGCTTGGCAACGAAGAATTTGCAACGCTTCATGTGTGGTATATATAATCTGAATATCTTTCTTAGCCAGTAAATAAATTAACTCTCCATGTTATGGTAATAATTATGTATTTCAAGTGAACAAAAACAAAAAATATACTCACGAGAGGAAAAAATCATATATTTGATAAAACTGTCGGATTACAATAGTGGATATTACACAAGGAACATCATTGAAATGTGACGCGTAATCTAAACATTTTTCTTGACAGCGAAACTTAAACTGACAGCTTCCATCAACATCTATACATCTTATCTAAAACTTAACCGAGGAACATCATCCAAATAAAACATCTTCCCCGCAACTTAACTAAAACTGGAAGCCTCCATCATCATCATCATGAACAGCAACATCATCATCATAATTGCAGTATACTTGCACGCACCAATATAATCATCCATTTATCTTTTGAATCTACAGACAAAAAAACACAAATGAACTGTTAGCACACAATGCATTGACATGATGCAAGAAGTGACAGAGGCAGGATGTTGGCCATTGTATTTGCTGGTATATCTCTATGCAAACTCCAGAAATTCATCTACACCAGCTGAGTAATGAGGACTTTCTCTAGGAAATCACAATAGTAATTTGGTGGATTCTAAATCCATTGCACACTGCATAAAAAATATTACTAAAATTGTAACCATGAATGAACTGCAAGAGCTAGCTTGTAAATATCTGATTTGTATTTAAGTTCCTATCGTCGTACAACAGAAACTCACAATTATATTGTTTTTTGACAATGCAAGGATCCTCCTCCCAGCCTTTGCAACATAGCAGGCAGAATTTTCTTCAAACATTGTAAAATAGGCTAGTAAGGTTATTCTACTATGCAGACTAGTGATCGACCCATGCATGGGCTAACATTTTGGTGTTTCACATTGTTTATATATACCAAAGGACACATCAAGGAGTTTAATTCTGTTATCACCTGGTAGAAAACTCCAGCACAATAATGAGATAACATGCAAAGTTGTTGGAGAAAAAAGAGAGCTGAAATCGACATGTGCAAACTTCTTTGCATGAATACTTCTGCGTGGGACAAATAATACTTCGACCAGTGCTAGGTAAGGCTAGAAGGATTGATATTTGAGAGGGTGGCATGCAATTTGTATTCCTACCACCACGGGTTAGTGTGTGTGTGTGTGTGTGTGTGCGCGTGTGCGTGCAGGTATGTGTGCGCGTGCGCGTGCCGACCGTAGGCACCAAGATTCGTATGTCATTAGAAATTGCAGTAAATTAGGTCTAAGATTTAAAACGTCAATATGATCATAGAAAGCACTAGGTATGCCTGATGGCACTTATATTTTCACATTCAACGAAACAAACTATGAAAAAACTGACCTTGTCGGATCAAATGAGGTAGAATTGGTAATTGTTAAGTTAATCCTCTCCTCTGCTTGCATGGCACATACCAACACTGGTACACAGTGCTCATTAGCTCAAGTAAACATTTGTTTTCTTTGAAACTGAAAAGAAACCGTGATAATTTGTGTGCTGCAAATACAATAAACAACATATGTTCTCTCTTATGCATAGTGATATCATTTCTACAAATTGCACAAATAATTATAATTTGAGATATACCTCAAAATATTAAGAAAGATACATAAAAAATCTACCAAACTTGAAGGACCATCATAATTTTTATACTGAGACCTTATGCTTTTTCACATGCATCACACAGACTGACTATATGTATATAATTATATTAACTGCTGAATATAAAGATATAGCCACCATGCTGATATTGAATTAATCGTGGACCTGCAGACATGCAGACATAGTCACACAAACTCAAGCATCACACTTTCAAGTTAATTAGGCTACTGTTATGCATGCAATTTAATAGACCTAGCACTTATACCATGGGTGGAGGCAGAGTGATGTGACCAATTAGGCAGATTTGATTAGAAAGAAGAGAGCCCATTGCGTGACAACTAATAAAAATTTAGTTATGGTGGTCAGACCTGAGTAGATGGCCGTGATACAGCACACGCGGATGTTCTCATTTCTGCAAGAAATCACTGGAACAAGTGAGCACGCCTACCTACTTGAGCTGTAATAAGGTTAAAAAAGGATTTTCCGAATAGAAATATGACCATATGACAGACTGACTGATCAGGCCTACAAATTGGCACGGAAACAGGAAGTGGAACTTTGAATCATAAACATCAACCGTGAGACTAAGACAACAAGCCTTACTATACAATCAGTCAATCACATAATCAGCAACAGCAACCAACGACTGCACAATCAAGTTTCACTTCCATGGGCTGGTGACAAGCTCCTAAGCCATAACTAGAATCAATTCAATCACAGCAAGAGGTTTCAGCTGGAAGCCCCTCCCCGCACCAACCATCTACAATTAAACCTGTCGGTCATTGTCAGGGACTGGCAAGTCGTAAGTAGCAATTCCCTACTAGACTGAAGTCAAGCAGAGCAAGATGGGGAAAATAAAATTGGAGAAGAGAAGCGGTCCGGCTCACCACGGCAGCGCCATCGCGAGGGTGGTTGTAGCGGTAACTCTGCCCGTAGCCGCAGGCCCTCGTGTGGAGGTAGTAGATGCAGTTGGTCGTAGGGAAGCGGTGACGAGGGACGGCGCACTGGGAAGCAGGGTCGTAGGGGAGGGTTGACTAGGGACGGCGAGTCGGGACGGAGTATCGCAGGGGGAGTGGTGAGGGGCAGCCTTCAGGACGGAGGACCGCAGGGGAGTGGTGATGGGCGGCGCACCGGGATACAGGTAGGTTGAGGGGCGGCGGGCGGGGCGAGGCGTGGGAGAGATCGAGAGGAACAGGGAGGCTGGGAAAGGTAATGAACTAGATTAACCGTGAACGCCAACTTGGGCTGGGCTAGATAAGAGGCTGGGTTAGTACGTTGGGCTCTTTACTTGGACTTGTGGAGCACACATCTACAACGCATATGCTACAATGCTTATTATCTGTATCTATTGTGAATTTTGCAACATACAGTCAAACATTGTAGAATATGTGTTGCTTTATAGGGGGTTTCCTTGTAGTGCAGAGAAAATGAATTTATTTTGCCTAAACAAGTTACAATTTTTTTTTGACATCATCTAAAAGGGAATGCGACAGGAGGACTTCCCAAGTCACAAGGTTAATAATTAGGTTCAGCAAGCTTTTATTCAGCACGCGCAAGTGTTTCAGGGTTCCAGTGCAGGCAATGGGGCCATCAGGTCCTGTTTTGTAAACATGTTTTTTTGTTCCTGTTGCTATGGGTTTTGCTTTTATTTCTTTATAAAAAACACTTCGTATTTTTAAAAAAAGGACCGAACTACAAAAATTATTTGGATATATTCAGAAAATATTCATCTTATGGGAATTTCGGAAAATATGCGTAATTCTTTTTTAAAAACTGATCAGGATTTTTTTAAAATTGTGTTTTTAAAAGATATTTATACTTTAAATTATTCACGTTTTATTTTTCACAATTAAAAAAATGTTCGTGCTTTTTCAGAAAAAACTAAGTGACTGGAAAAGCACATGCTACCGTGCCTGGCTACAGTACCTCGCGCCACCGACTTGCTACGGTACGTACAGGGGAAAAACGAGAAAACCGAAGCACGTGAATGTCGGTTAAATGGGCTCGCACGTTCGCTCGTGCGCTGTGGAGCGATTGCAGTACAATTGATGCAAAGTGCGTCATATAAGAGTTCCCGTCTTTTCTTCAGGTCGGCTACTGCCCAAGCTCAACTCCCATAAAAAAACAAACAAACCCCAATTCATGACAATGATAGTCAGATGCACAGTGACTTTGATCGGTACTTGTAGGTAGGATAAATGAACATTCCGTGAGTAGACGCATCATTTATTGAAAATAAATAATTTTTTTAAATAACTAGATTTTTTTGTTAAGTGAACATTATTTGATAATACATGAATACCCTTTTAAATACATGTAAAGTGAACATTTTTTGACAGTGCATGAATATTGTTTAAATACATGAACCTTTTCAAAAAATATACATGAACATTTTGAGAGAGGAAACATAAACACTGTATTTTCATGATTTAATGAACATTTTATAAGATACGAGAACACTTATTTAAAATCAATAAAATTTTGATTTTTTTATTTTAACCAGGTTATGTAACAGTTTAACTTTTTTTTAAATGCATATACAATTAGACCATTTTGAAATATATATGGAAGACGTTTTTTTGTAAAACTAGCATAGTTAATTAGTACAGCAAAACCGGAGCTGTAAATATTGATTAGAACACGCCGGAGAGGTGGAAAGTCCAACTCACATCGCATCTCAAACAACGGAGGCTTGACATGCGATTATCAATCCACAATGCATTGTTTAACCAAAAATAACGACTTGTATCTAGGATTGGCTGTGTGCATCATGATGATGCAGATGCCGGGGTCTTTTCTCTTTCCAAAAAAGAAAAAAAATCTAGGATTGGTGTCACCACCAATTAAGTTACCCATCCAAAGAAAATACTCCAGGAAACAGCAAATCTAGGTCTATGCATCAAAAAAACAAATCTAGGTCTATGCATCAAATGATGATTAATATTTTTAAATAGCTAGAAGCATTTTATTAAGTGAACAGTATTTGATAATGCGTGAATATCTTTTAAATACATGATAAAGTGAACATTATTTGATAATGCGTGATTATTTTTTGAGCAATACATGAACATTTTAAAAATGTACGTGAACATTTTGTAAAATTACATGAACATTTAAAGGGAAACAAAATGTAAACACTATGGTTCCAGATTTATGAACATTTTGTAAAGAACAAGAACACTTATTCAAAACTCACATCAACAAAACTTTGCACTTTTTTTTTCCAAAACGCATATACAGTTAGACCGTTTTGAAATGTATGTTTAGAAGAAAAAATCACAAAATTAGCATAGTTAATTAGTACAGCTAAACCGGAGTTGTAAATATAGATTAGAACACACTTGAGAGGTGGAAAGTCCAATTCACATCGCATCTCAAACAACAGAGGCTTGACGTGCCGTTATCAATCCACAATGCAAGATCTAACCAAAAACAACGACTTTTATCTAGGATTTGCTGTGTGCATCATGGTGATGCAGAGGGCAGGGTCTTCCCCCTTTCGGAAAAAGAAAAAGAAAAGATGTAGGTGTTTCCCGAAAAAGAAACGTTCCCCAGGCAGGGGTATTTGCTAATGCGTAATGGCAATAAAAGATGCGGGCGTGCCAGTATACTTTCGTATACAAAATAAATAAAGAGAACAATCACACATAGGAAAATACTGCTTTATTAATTCTCATGAGAATTACAAAGTGCGGTTTCCCACATGATTACATAAGTTGCGCCATGGACAAGTACATTTGACTAATATCCAGCGATTGTAGGGGTTCTGATTCCCGGAGCCTCGTAAGACAATCCGGCTAATTACATCTGCTGGTGAATACCGCAGAACACCTCCGATTAAGCTGCGTTGATGATCCTCGTCTTGAACTTGAAATATTCTCATGATAGATTGAGAAATAACAGTGGCAGATATAAATGCTCCAAGGCCTCGTTGGCCCTTGGTATGAAACGTCCGGCCTCGTCGGCACCGGGTTCACTGTAAAATCTGAAAAATATGTTCAGCCTCGTCGGTCAGGAACAAAGTGAGTCTGGCCTTGTCGGCCAGGATAGAAAGGTTCCGGCCTCATCGGTCATGGAAAGGAGTAATGTCTCCAAGCCTCGTCGGTCAAGGAGATAGTGCGTCCAGCCTCGTCGGTCAGGACAAATGATTTCCGGCCTCCTCGGTCGCAGAAAAGGGTAGTAATGTCTCCAAGCCTCGTTGGTCAAGGAGATAGTGCGTCCAGCCTCGTCGGTCAGGACAAATGATTTCCAGCTTCGTTGGTCGCGGAAAAGGGAAATGATCTCTTGGCCTCGTTGGCCAAGGAGAAAGTGCGTCCAGCCTCGTCGGTCAGGACAAATGATTTCCAGCCTCGTCGGTCGCGGAAAAGGGAAATGTTCTCTTGGCCTCGTCGGCCAAGGAGAAGTATGTCTGGCCTCGTCAGCGAGGACTTGTGAATATTTCCGGCCTTGTCGGTCGCGGAAAAGGATTGTGCTGCAAGAGACTTGTCTCATCTACAGCCTCTATGCTAGCTAAAAGTGCACGAACATGTATTAAATTTCGCTCTATCAATATATCGATGTACTCTTCTTTCCAATAGCAAAACTTGCATCCATTCTACACAATAAAATTTGAAGTTAGCACAACTAGTCTACTCCGAGAGCACAAACCGAAGCTAAAAAGAGCACATGCCCCATCGTTTAAGCACTTGATGAACACCCATCCGGGATGTTCCGGCGTTGTAGACACGCAGCGCACGACCATCCTTGGGCAGTGGTCGCACTTAATGAGTGGCAACGGTGCGCCGACGAGCTTTTGGGCAAGCACCGAGCCCGGCCGGCCGCCATTCGTGTATCTGCCAGCGGACCACCGACGGTGCAGATCCGAGCGGCTAGAGGAGGAGCCACTGCCTGCATGTGGCCTTGCTGCCCTGCCAGGGCCTTCCGGCGAGGTGCCCGGCTAGTCCATGGCACGACCCAGCCTCCCACAGCCGGGCGAGCTCAAGACCGACCGGATCCGCCCCAAATCCGGCAGGCGGGTGCGCAAACCAGGTGGCCGTGGTTGGGTAGCTCGGCGGCGCCGAGGGGAAGGGGCTGGGCGAGCGCGCGTCCGAGCTGCACGGCTGCAATGGCAGCGGCGGCGGGGGCGGCGAGGGAAAGAGTGGGGAAGAGTGGAGAAGAGTGGAGTGGGGTGCGGCCGGAGGGAGGGAGGGGGGCGGATAGAAAAAGGCCCGCCTTGTGCCACCGATGGGCGGGCCAGGGGAGGACACACGCAGACGGCCGGCGCGTCCGCGTGGTGTCCTTTCACCTCAAAAGCGGCGCAAACTTGGGCCGGGGATGGTTCGAAAGCGGACACAAAACGGACAAAAGTCTGTTTGCTCCCGCGCGCTGGGCCGCCCGGTTTGTCCCTTTTACCCCAAACGGACGGGGACAAACAGGATAGGGTCGCGCGGTGGAGTTGGCCTTACCTGCAGGATGCATTCACAACCCTAACATGGACCATACAGATTGAATACAAGAAGGAAATCAACAGCTCATGTGAAACGTCGTCATCTGCCTTCGGATTTCCTAGGCTGCTGGTGGAGCAAGGGGCGACCGGAGGGGCGACCACGGCCACGCCGCCATCATCGGCCGGGGTTCAGAGGAGAGTGGGCGTCCGGTTCTGGGCTTTAGCGGAAGCCGATGAAGAGGACGCGGACAGAGATGGGGATGTCGCGGCGGCCTCCCCGTCATCGCCGACCCCTTCTAATCTCATCCGCGAGTTCTTCCATTCCGGCTACGACGAAGATGAAGTGGCAACAACAGTGGACAAGGTCTTGCCCCCCGATGATCCGGCTCGTATTGGGCTAGATGCGAGTAAGAAGAAGGAGATGATCCGGCGCGTGGTTCATCGGAGAACGGCGGCGACGGCGATCCGACCATGGAAGGGCCCCCTGCCTAAGGTTAGTCTCCCGAACTTAACGATTTTCGATTTGATCCGTCCGGATTCTTGGACTACTGTTACAAGAAGGAAAAAAGCGCGTCGGCCAGTGTCTCGATCGGCACCGAAGGTGACCGCGGCGGCCATGCCGGCGAACCCGGTGATCCAGATCGCGGCGGCGCGTCAGGAGCGTTTGAAAAACTTGTTGGGCTTCTGTGGGCCGGTTTTGCCTGAAGCATCAACAATTTCTGTTGGGCCGGTGACTGCTGGGTATGAGGCCCAGGAGGGTCCGGTTTCCACAGGTTTTGATCGCGTACGTGCATGCGATTCCTTCGATCGTTCTTCTTTGTTTTCGTCCCAGCTGCGCGCTAGGGTTCGCAGGCAAGGGACGGCCGGGTTCCGATCTTGTGGTCTTGGCCCAGCAAGGCACATCCGCCCCCTCGTGGTCATGGCCGGCCGAGGGGCTGGCTTGCCGCCAGGGAAGAAGGCGGCTGCCACGGCCGACGGGCAGCGCCGGAGTAAGCGCCGCCGCGGCGGCAGGGGTTGGGCGTGGGGCTGCGATCTTTGCTGGCCCTAGGCCTTCCGTACTCAGCGGGCGGCGCAGACGCTGTGGGCGTGGTCTTGGCCTTCCCGAGGCTCGGCCGCGGCGCTGGGCGATTATGCGTTAAGCGTGGCCGGGTCGGGACGGCCCCTGCTCCTCGGCCGCCGGCGCAGAAACCGGTTGTGGCTGCTGCCGCGGGGCGGGGCGGGGCGTATGGTCCGAGGCCGCCTACACCCAATCAGGTCGTGCCGCCAGGTCAGCATCCTCGGGCGGCGCCGCCGCCTCATTACGTCGCAAGGCCACCTCAAAAATGGCCTGGACCGGTGCAGGACATGGGTGCTGGAGGTGCTTCTGGACCACCCCGAGGACAGTCACTAGTGCAGAACCGAGCAATAGCACCGGTTCATAAGGCCCTTTAGTGCCGGTTCCATAACGGGCACTAAAGTGTGGGCACTAAAGGCCCCTCCCCCCTTTAGTACCGGTTCAGCATGAACCGGTGCTAAAGGGCAACCACGTGGCACGAGCCAGCTCCGGGGGCCTGGAGCCCTTTAGTACCGGTTGGTAAGACCAACCGGTACTATAAGGTTAGGGGGGTTTTTAGTTTTATGATTTCTTTTTCATTTAATTTTGTGTTTCCATTTTAATTCTTTTTCGTTTGCTGGTATTTTACGATACTACACATTGTACACGTTATGCATATATATATATATATATATATATATATATATATATATATATATATATATATATATAATTTCTAGTAGAAACTATAATGCATATATATATATAACAACAATGTCTCACAAACCATCATATTAATTAATTCACACATACACACATGTATAGCTATATACAATTTCTCCTACATATGCATGTTGCCTTGAGCCAGTGGCATTAGCCTAATTGGTGCCTTCGAGCACGATGACAATTGGAAGTGGTTTTCATGGGGCGGTAGCGGTAATAGTATTCTCCCTTGGATTTATGTCCTGGTCGAGCAAAAATCCCGCTTATTTCCTCTTGAAGTGCTTCTCTACGCTCCGCTTTCTAGGAGCTTGTCCCGCACCTCTGTGAACTATTAAGAAGGAAATCAATATGCATGTGTATTAGTTATGTGACTAGATATCAATAATGGTGTAAAATTGTGAATAGTGTTAAACAAGCGTACCCATTCCTGTCTTTGAGATCTGCTCCTTTCGGACGCCATCATGCGAATGTTCTCGCAAACGCAGAATGCACACATATCAGTCCCCTGCGCCTGCTTCAAGGCCTTTACGAGAATAGAATTTTATCAGATAATAATTAATCAAGCATGATAATTAAAGAGATGACAGCTAGCTAGCTAGCTAGTACTACTTAATTACTTACTTTGGGTCGAAACCATTTAAGCTTTTTTTTCCATTCGCCTTCCGTGACGCTGATGAACCTTGCCCAAGCCCTGCCCGCCGACAAAGAAAATGAATAAAGGGGTTATAAATAGTTCATATCATGAAATGACGAACTAAATAGGCCGAGATATATAGTTAATAATGATTGAAATTACCTGTTGACTATCCCAAACAAGATGTTATAGTCAGTATTTGCTTTGAGTAGTGAGTCCAGTATTTCAACTGTTCCGGCGTCAACTTTAATGATACACAAGATCCAGTGAAATCTGCATGCACACACGTTTGCATGTCTTAATTAAGCGGGCATATGTAAGCAAAAACATGTAGCTAGCTAGTAGGCAAAACAGAGAATTTGTATTACAAGACAGTGTGACTCACTGGAAGTTGTAAGGAAGTAGTATATCTTCATTGTATTTGAGGCGCTTCAAGAACTCTAGCATGTTGTCCTCTACGGCCTTTTCATGACGTGGATTTATTTTTCATGTGTATTCATTAACGGTGTTTGGGTCAATGAACCCAATGCCAAAGCGTCCACCTTTTCTCATTTCATACATCTTCATCCTGCATAATACCACGTAAAAGAATATAGTAAGGATAATTACAGGTAATGATTGATCAAAAGGATCACTACAGCTAGCTTGAGACTTAAATTACAGAAAGAAATCACTTACGCATAATAGCAACTGACGATAGATTTGTCGAGTGCGTCTTGATTGTATAACTGAAACAGTTCCGAATACTCAACGGACAGAGCTTTCTCATGGAAGTAATGCTCCTCCTTGACATTCACCATGAGGGACAATCGATTGGAAATCTTGGTAATGTTCATGTACGATTGATGCAATTCATACATTCTCGTTGGGAGGTTCTTGACCTTGTCCAGCTCGACCAAAGGTTGGCCCCGGACATATTTCCGTTTTATTTCATCCTCTGTAAGCACAGGCATGGGCTCGATCTCGAGGAGTTGTCCAACAGTGATGTTGAGAACTTCAGCCTGCGTTATATGGTCCTTGGTTATTACCACATTGCCCACCTCGGGAACGTAAACTGTTTGCCCATAATAATATTGGGCCACAGATCGTCACACGTGTTGTTGGCACAACAAGCGAGGGATCGATTACGCCGCCTGTTCTCCCAAATTGGGAATGGTTTTCCGCATTTTTGACAGCTGCTTGTTGTTTGCTCGATCCCGAGCTCGCCTCCTTACGTAGACGTGCTCGATTTAACTTCCTGATGTGCGCTCATGGTCTGTGTCAACAGGCTTGGGAGCTGGTGGTTGAGCCATACGAATGAAGTGGTCAATCGTTTCCTCAGGCACTTTCTCCCTTGGCGGCGGTGGCGGTTTTGGTGCAAAATGGGCTTCCACCTGGGCCTTCGATATGGCTGCGTTTTCCTCCTGGACCTGTCATAAGGCCTCTGCGGAAGAGGCGTGAGGCTTGGACCATATTTATATCGCTTGCCTCCGCCAGCATTTCCTGTACTACCTCGACCATTGCCACGCACCATAGCTGCGGGTGTCTCTTCTGCGATTGCTAAGGCGGCGGAGATGGCTGACGGGCTGAGTTGGACGAGGAGGAGTGGCTGAAGCTGTGCTGACTTGGAGGAGGAGTGGCCTGAGGTTGGGCCGGACTGGGAGACGGAGTGGACGTCGGCCGCTGTGGCGGACTGAGAGGAGGAGGAGTGGCCTGACACTTTGCCGGACTTGGAGGAGGAGTGGCCTGAGGTTGTGCCGGACTTGGAGGAGGAGTGGACGTCTGACGCTGTGGCGGACTTGGAGGAGGAGGTGGCTCGACACTTTTGCGGACTTGGAGGAGGAGTGGCTGACACTTTGCCGGACTTGGTGGACTTGCAGGAGCGGGAGTCTGCTGACTCGGTGGCGGACTTCGACGAGGAGTCGGCTGACGCGGTGTCGGTGGCCTTCGAAAGATGATGCAATCCTTTTTCCATAGGATGATACGATGCTTGGCCTCTCCGAGAAAGCGCTCGTCGCCACCTCCAGGAATGTCAAGCCGTAGCTCCGAATATGGGTCCACCACCTCATCAACCAAGACACGAGCATAGCCCGCTAGAATCGGGTTGCAATGGAAGGTTGCCTTGGGGGGATTTGTAAAAGCAACGACGTCCGCCACCTTCATGGATATGTTCTTCATTTTGACGTGTATCTCGCAGTTAGTGTTATCCGTGATGTCATCCACGGGGTATCTATCCAGCATTGCGTCGTCCGGGGCGGAACCCACGCTGCTTCTCGGCATGGATGGGGCGGTGCTATCCAATGCTGGATCATCCGCTAGCTGCTGCAGCTGCTGAGACCCCCTTTGCTGGCTAAGTGAGTCGATCTGCTCCTGCTGCCGCTGGAATTTGACTGCCAATTCCGCTTGACTTGCTTCTAGTCCTTGAAGGCGTTCATAGTCCCGCCTTCCTCTGCTCCTCCTCCATCTTCCTCTTCTTCTCCTCCGCAATCTTCTTTCTCGCACGGGTTACGTAGTCGTTGTTCCAGTCTGAAAACCCTAATACCACGGAATAGCGCCCTTGCCTCGTGTTCTTCCGGTGTTCAGGATTTCCCAGAACGCAGCGTAAGCTCGTCGTTCTCTCTGTTGGGCTGGAACACGCCTGATCGTGCCTCTTCTATTGCAACAAGTATCGCATCGTCGGCTCCCTTCAGACTTGCCCTCGTCGAAACATTGCCTGTCTTTGGGTCCAACTCCCCCCCATGCGCATAGAACCAAGTCCCGCACTGGGGGCCAGCTCTAGTAACCGGAGTGACACCTGCATCCTCCATCTCTTTCTCGACTTATCCCACTTAGGCATTGCCACCGTGATAGCCACCTGGCCCCAAATTTTTATGGAACTTATCTTTTTTCGGCATTCTTCTTGTTTATTCTCGACCGTTCCTTAGCTAATTCCGAATCCTTGAATTTCACGAGATCGTCCCAATGAGAACGTTGGTTCTCTAGTGTTCCCTCGAATCTTTGGAGTCTTCCTTCCTCCCTTGACATACTTGTCCCATTCACGATTCTTGTGGTTCTTGAATGCAACCGCCATCTTCCTAAGAGCAGCGTCCTTGACTTTCTGCACATCTCGCTTCGTGAAATGATCTGGTAGGGTGAAATGTTCCATGAGAGTATCCCAAAGCAGCTCTTTTTGTCTTTTGTCGACAAAAGTAACATCCGGACGTGGAGCAGCGTCCTTTTTGTCTTTTGTCTTTTGTCTTTTGCTGGCTCTCTCCATTCTTGAAGGGAGATCGAGTTGGTCCTTCACAACAACTCCGACCGATTTAAACGAACTTGTCCGCAATCTTCTTAGGCGCTTAATGGTTCGCCATTAGGTCTGATTGCCTCGATATTGTACTTTACGCCTCCTTCAACTTTTTGTTCGGGCCTCGTTTCGTCCTTTTGCACGAAGATTTGCTCGATCCGGATGGCTGAAAGAACAAAGATCGATTCGTTAATATATCTTCAAGTCATTTAAAACATGTGATGATCACCGGATGCACCTTATATAATATATATACCTCGCCGGTCTTTTGTTGTTTCAAGATCAACATTTTCTTCATCATCATCATAATCATAGTTCATGACTTCATCAATTCGGTCGCCATGATCGAATATCATATCACCCTCTCCGGTGTTGTTTAGAAATTCGAGCCGTCATAATCTTCTTCATTCGATCATCATCCGCCCGTGAGGATGGCGTATCATATCGAACATGGCCTGTTCTCCCTCTTTGCCGGTATTGTCCGCCATATCTTTTATTTAACTAATCCAAAAGAAATATAAAACAATTTAGTATTCAAATTACATCGTCTCGAATAATAGATATAATCTCGAATAGATCGTCTTGAATAATAGATATAATCTCGAAAACATCGTCTCGAATAATAGATATAATCTCGAATACATCGTCTCGAATAATAGATATAATCTCGAATACATCACTGGCTAGGTAGCTAATAAATATCGAATACTACAGAAGAATATAGGACACTCATGTTCTGCGGCGCGGCTGTGGACACCCAAAGAGAAGGAACCCTCACGGGATCATAGCTGAAGTGAGATCCTCAAGAAACTGCCAGTATTGGAGAACCTGCCGCCCTCTAACGCAACCATGTAGCGATGGACGTGCTCGTCCTCCTCCCCGACACGGCGACGCACCACCTCCGGTGGGGCCGGCTCCTCCGCACTGAAACTCGCCCACGCGAACGCCACCAAACGAGATCAGGGTCGATGGCGGGACCCGGGCCGGGTTCCTCATCAAGCGCGCGCCCTCCGAGCAGCACCTCCAGTGCCAGCCAGCGGAGCCCAGTCCGGACATGGGTCAGCCGGACGTCGTCAGCGACGTGTCGACGGCGAGGATGCAGGTCGGGCATCGTCGAGAACAAATGCTAGCTATATGCCCGCAAAAAGTAACATTTTTTAATGATTGGATTTTGATAACTAAAATTTCTAACATTTCTATATAACTAACATTTCTATAACATTTCTAACAATGCTATATATAACTAACATTTCTATAACATTTCTAATATTTTTATAACTAAAAAACAGAAAAAATTATAACATTTCTATATATATAACTAACATTTGTATAACAATTCTAACATTTCTAACTATTCTAACATTTCTAACAATTCTAACAATTCTAACATTTCTAACTATTCTAACAATTCTAACATTTCTAACTATTTCTGAAAAACAGAAAAAATTTCTAACAATTTCTAAAAACAGAAAAATTTCTAACTATTTGTATAACTAAAAACAAAAATGTATGTGTGTGTGTGTGTGTGTGTGTGCGCCACCGGCAGGCGAGGGACGACGGGCGGCGGCGAGCGGCGGCAGGACGGCGGCAGCGACGGCAGCGAGATAGCGACGACGGGATGACGAGGGACAGGGTGGCGGCAGCAGGGGACGGGACGGGACGGACGGGCAGGCGGCGCCGACGAGACGTACAGGCGGCCGGGCGACGGGACGGGACGACGCCGACGGGCAGGACGGGCGGCGGTGACGACGGGACGACGGGACGGGACGACGGGCGGCAGCGAGGGGACGGGCGGCGACGAAGCGGCGGCGAGGATGGAGACGTCTGGCGGCGGCGGCGTTGCGGAAGGAGAAGCCGGATGAGAAACTGAAATTTTCATAAGTGTTGTTTATATAGGAGGGCCTTTAGTACGGTTTGTGCCACCAACCATACTAAAGGCCAGTTTTGGCCAGCCAAAGCGGCGGAAGCGACCCCTTTAGTACCGGGTGGTGGCACAAACCGGTACTAAAGGCCCCCTTTAGTACCGGTTTGTGCCACGACCCGGTACTAAAGAAGTGACTAGCAGTATGCAGTGCGGCAAGTTTAGTCCCACCTCGCTAGCCGAGGGGCACCCGTCTTGGTTTATAAACCCTCGTGCGGTCGCTCTCTCGAGCTCCTCTCCAACGCAGGCCTACTGGGCCTACGTGTTCTTTGCTGTCCTGTGGGCCCACTTGGCCTTTGCGGGCCTGCATCCTGGCCCAACAACAGGTTGGGTTTCTAGTCGTATGCAGGCCGCTCTGGCCTAGTAGGCGGGCTTTTTTTTATTTTTTTTGCTTTATTTATTTTTGTGTTATTTTTTGTGTATTTAGAGTTTCTTTGTGAATATTTTTGCTTTAGGTACAAAAAATTACAAACTTTCTGTTAGTGCCCGTAGTTTTCAAATTTGAATAGTTTAAATTTTGAATTATTTGAAATTAGTGTGAATCACTAGTTTGTGAATAATTTAACTTTAAAAATCAGTAAAGGCATGAAAGAATTTGTTTGCACATAAAATTTCTTCGCGTTTCAAATGCCAAAACACATAACTACCCTAACTATTACAGAGATTCCCTCTGGGTGTGAAACACAGAAGAAAGTGATGATAGTGAAGCCGATCACATCCCAGATCTTTGGGTGTGAAACTTTTTCTTCAAGGTGTCCCTTTGCGCCGTAACCATGGAAAATCTTCATCATTTAACGGGATGCTCGGGTCAATATTCACAGTGAATGGAGCAATTTCATCAAACTTTTCATAATCTTCCGACTTGTCTGTCTTGTCATCCACTCCCACGATGTTTCTCTTCCCGTAAAGAACTATGTGCCGCTTTGGCTCGTAAATGCGATGCATTCGCTTCCTTATCTTTTCTTTTTCTTGGCTTGGTAGACATGTCCTTCACATAGAAAACTTGTGCCACATCATTGGCTAGGACGAATGGTTCGTCTGCATACGCAAGATTGTTGAGATCCACTGTTGTCATTCCGTACTGCGGGTCTTCCGTTACCCCGCCTCGTGTCATATTGACCCATTTGCACCGAAACAAAGGGACCTTTAAACCACGTAGATAGTCAAGTTCCCATATGTCATGTATATAACCATAATACGTTTCCTTTCCCGTCTTGGTTTCTGTATCAAAGCGGACACCACTGTTTTGGTTGGTGCTCTTCTTATCTTGGGCGATCGTGTAAAATGTATTACCATTTATCTCGTACCCTTTGAAAGTCATTATATTCGAAGATGGTAACTGGGATAACAAGTACATGTCATCTTCAATAGAGGTGTCATGCATGGTAATGCGTGTCCGCAACCAGTGGCGAAACTCCTGGTTTGTTCACTGTAATCCAGTCATCGACCGCTCCGTGTTTGGAGCGTAGCAAATTCTTGTGTTCATCCATATACGGAGCCACCAAGGCGGAATTCTGTAGAAGCGTGTAGTGTGCTTGGTGAGAGAATGTTCGTCCATACATATTATTTGTTCCCTCCTAGTGTGCCTTTTTCCATCCAGTCTGCCCTTATGCCGCGATTCAGGAACACCAATCGGCTTAAGGTCAGGAATAAAGTCAATACAAAACTCAATGACCTCCTCATTTTGATGGCCCTTGGAGATGCTTCCTTCCGCCTAGCACAGTTATGAACATATTTCTTTAAGACTCCCATGAACCTCTCAAAGGGGAACATATTGTGTAGAAATACAGGACCCAAAACGTTAATCTCTTCGCATAGGTGAACTAGGACGCGCGTCATGATGTTGAAGAAGGATGGTGGGAACACCAACTCGAAACTGACAAGACATTGCACCAAATCATTCTCAGAACCTTGGTATGATTTCTGGATCGATTACCTTTCGAGAGATTGCATTGAGAAATGCACATAGCTTCACAATGGCTAATCGAACGCTTTTCGATAGAAGCCCCTCAATGCAACCGGAAGCAGTTGCGTCATAATCACGTGGCGATCATGAGACTTTAGGTTCGGAACTTTTTCTCTGCCATGTTTATTATTCCCTTTATATTCGACGAAGCCGACGGTACCTTAATATCGAGAAGGCACTCAAAGAAGATTTCCTTCTCTTCTTTGGTAAGAGCGTAGCTTGCATGACCCTGATGTATGCCGCCTTCTCCGTGCATACGCTTGCTGGTCCTCCGTGCCTCATGTGTATCTTTTATCTTCCCATACACGCCCAAGAAGCCAAGCAGGGTCACGCAAAGATTCTTCGTCACGTGCATCACGTCGATTGCGGAGCGGACCTCTAGGTCTTTCCAATATGGCAGGTCCCAAAATATAGATTTCTTCTTCCACATGGGTGCGCGTCCGTCAGCGTCCTTCGAACAGGTTGTCCACCAGGACCCTTTCCAAATATCACCTTCAAATCCTTGACCATATCATGTACATCAGCACCAGTACGGTGGCGAGGCTTCGTCCGGTGATCCGCCTCACCTTTGAAATTCTTGCCTTTCTTTCTTACGGATGCTTGCTCGGAAGAAATCGGCGATGTCCTGTGTACACATTCTTCTTACAACTATTCAAATATATCGTCGGTATCATCCAAACAGTGTGTGCATCCGCGGTATCCCTTGTTTGTCTGTACTGAAAGGTTACTGAGAGAAGGCCAATCATTGATGGTCACGAACAGCAACGCCTTTAGGTCAAATTCTTCCCCCATGTGCTCATCCCACGCACGTACACCTGTTCCACTCCACATTTGTAAGAGTTCTTCAACTAATGGCCTTAGGTACACATCAATGTCGTTGCCGGGTTGCTTAGGGCCTTGGATGAGCACTGGCATCACGATGAACTTCCGCTTCATGCACAACCAAGGAGGAAGGTTATACAAACATAGAGTCACAGGCCAGGTGCTATGGTTGCTGCTCTGCTCCCCAAAAGGATTAATGCCATCTATGCTTAGACCAAACCATACGCTCCTTGCGTCATCTGCAAACTCCTTCCCGTACTTTCTTTCGATTTTTCTCCACTGCGACCCGTCAGCGGGTACTCTCAATTTTTCGTCTTTCTTACGGTCTTCTCTGTGCCATCGCATCGCCTTGTCATGCTCTTTGTTTTGGAACAAACGTTTCAACCGTGGTATTATAGGAGAATACCACATCACCTTGGCAGGAATCTTCTTCCTGGGGCGCCCGCTCGACATCACCAGGTCATCGCGGCTGATCTTATAGCGCAATGCACCACATACCGGCAAGCGTTCAAATCCTCGTACTCACCGCGGTAGAGGATGCAATCATTAGGGCATGCATGTATCTTCTGCACCTCTAACCCTAGAGGGCGGACAACCTTCTTTGCTTCAGACGCTTTCGGGCAATTCGTTGTCCTTTGGAAGCATATCCTTTATCATTACCAGCAACTTTCCAAATCCCTTGTCGATACACCATTCTCTGCCTTCCATTGCAGCAATTCCAGTGTGGTGCCCAGCTTTTTCTTGTCACCTATGCAATTCGGGTACAACAATTTTTTGTGACCCTCTAACATGCGCTGCAACTTCTTCTTCTCCAAATCACTTGCGCAGTTTCTCTTTGCATCGGCAATGGCCCGACTTAGATCATCAATGGGCTCATCTGATGCCTCTTCTTCAGCTTCTTCCCGCATTGCCGGCTCAGCTTCTTCCCGCATTACCGGCTCAGCTTCTTCCCCCATTGTTGTATCATCGTATTCAGGGAACCCATGGCCGGGATAGCTGTCGTCCTCTTCTTCTTCATTGTCTTCCATCATAACCCCTCTTTCTCCGTGCTTGGTCCAAACATTATAGTGGGGCATGAAACCAGACTCAAACAGTGGACGTGAATGGTTCTTGGCGAGAGTAATTGCGACCATTCTTACAGCCAGCACATGGACAAGGCATAATACCATCCGCCCGCTTGTTTGCCTCGGCCAAGCGAGAAAAGTATGCACGCCCTCAACGAACCGGGAGAGCATCGGTCATCGTACATCCATTGCGGCTCATCTTCATTACACAACACCGAATAGACCAAATTAATACAAGTTCATACATAAAGTTCATACAACACTTAAATGCAACAAACAAATAACTCTCTAGCTAAAGCATTTAAATGCAACAACAAATGCGATCAAGATCGCAACTAAGGTAACAATTGATCCAACAACATAATGATACCAAGCCTCACTATCGATGGCATATTTTCTATTCTTTCTAATCTTCAAGCGCATTTTCTCCATCTTGATCTTGTGATCATCGATGACATCGGCAACATGCATCTCCAATTCCATCTTTTCCCCCTCAATTCTTTTCAATTTTTCTTTCAAGTACTCGTTTTCTCTTTCAACTAAATTTAACCTCTCGACAATAGGGTCGGTTGGAATTTCCGGTTCACATACCTCCTAGAAAAAATTTCTATGTCAACTTTATGGGCATAATTTGTCATAAACACGAAATGCAACTAGTTTTAAAAGAGAATATATATACCACATCCGAATCATAACAAGGACGAGGGCCGACGGGAACGGATATCAAAACCATGGCACTATATGTATAACAAACAACGTACGGGTAAGATAATTATACGAGTAACTATATATCCAAATCACACAAACATCAAATTTTATATAAAATTTCATGAACAAGAGGCTCACCACAAGGTGGTGCCGGCTGACGGACGGTCTTGAGCGATCGACGGTGGTTCTGACGGAGATTTAGAAGGCACTAAGTAAACCACACCTACATATGCAAACTAAGTGTTATTTTTGACCTCAAATTGCATATAAATCAAATACTAGCACATATATATATTTCCTCCCAAATTACTAAACTCACAAATTAATCACTATATAAAGCACTGCAAGAGCTAATCTAGCAATGAGAGATGAAAGGACAAAGTTGCTAACCTTTGTGATCATTTGAATGGATGGGGGCCTTCGAATCTTGACAAATTTTGGGCAAAATGTGTGATGAGCTCGAGAGGAAGAGGGGAAGAACAGAGAGGAGAGGGGAAAGGGGAAGAACAAAGCGAGCTCGGGTGGACGAAGGGTTTATGTAGGAAGACCTTTAGTACCGGTTTGTGCTAAGAACCGGTACTAAAGGGCCTGGAGGGGCCACAGTCTGACAACATCCTGCCACCACTCTCATTAGTACCGGTTCGTGGCACGAACCGGTGCTAAAGGTTCGCCATTTAACCGGTACTAATGAAAGCGGCCCGGCTAGCCGTTGGAACCGCACTAATGTATACATTAGTGCCGGCTCAAATTCAAACTGGCACTAATGTGCTTCACGTTTGACCCTTTTTCTACTAGTGAGTGGGGAGACGATGGATATGATGCGTATGGGGTTGGCCAACACCGTGGTTCGTTATCTACGGGAGGAGGTCGTGCGTATGCCTGGCAGAGTGATGGATCTGCTGAGAGACCTTTCCTCGGCCCTACGAGTGGTTTTGTCGAGGGAGCTTCTGGCCCAGACTACCGGCAGAGAGGTGGATATCGTGGTCCCCGTGGTGGTCGTGGCGGGGGTCGTGGTCGGTACCGTAACAGACAACCGACCGTTGTTGACCATGAGGCGTCTGTCGTGGCAACCGATCCCGTTCAGACGACTGACCTGCCTAGCCAGACGTTGGATGTCGTGACGACACTGGCCAACGCGGAGTTACCTGGGACTGCGATTTCATCTGAGATAGGCGACCGGATTGATTCAGAGAGGGCGTCCAAGTGGGCGCGTAAGAAGGAGAAAATGTTATGTTATCGATGTGGTGAGAAGGGACACTTCATTGCTGAGTGCGTGGCCGAGCTTTGCGATACGTGTGGGAAGCCAGCACATGCCACGGGGGATTGCCCGTTCATGCGTGATCACATTCCGGCTCTTACAATGTATGGAGTATATTGTGCTGAGTTGATGTTCTTTGAGTCCCCGGTTGCGAGAGACATTCCGGTGGTGACACAGAGTTTGACCACTGGGATTGTGAAAGTTACCCAGGGAGAGGTTTTTGAGACTCAGATTGTGCAGAGGCTTCAGGAACTGGTTCCAGGTGACTTCCAGTGGGAGCTTGTCAGTACTGAGGCCAATGTGTTCAAGGTTGACTTCCCCACGGTGGATGATTTGCAGAAACTGTTGAGCTTTGGGTTGTGCAGAGTTCCTGACACTAAATGCATTTTGGAATTTCACGAGTGGAAGAAGGTGGAACCACGGGGTAAGCGCCTTACTCAGGTTTGGTTGCGGTTTTCCGGGCCTCCATCTGAGCCATTGCAGGATGCTCGAGTTGTGGCTAGTACGGGTATTATGGTTGGAAAACCTGAGAGAGTGGATATGGCCTTTACCCGTGCTCATGGGGTGGCCCGACTTCTAGTGAGCGTTCTGGACATTGACTTTGTCCCTGATGTGGTCAACTGGACCTACAGAGGTGAGGTTTTCCCTCTTGAGATCAAGTTTGAGGATGTGGATCTGTTTGCTGAGGCAATAAATGGGACTGATGTGGATATGCATGAGGGTGATGACAGCGCGGGTGCCAAGGGGGCACCGACAGATGAGGCTGAACGAGAAGGGTCCAACGGATCGGGACCTGTTGCTCAGTTGCCCATGGACGGGCCCGGGGTAGGGACGACACCATCAACCTCGGTGCCTATGAGCTCTCTGCGGTTTGGGTCGTTTGAGCCAGCTTCTGCTCCTCCCAGGCTCTGGAGCGACCGGGTGGATTCTGATGATGTGTTTGAGCGCACGCTACCTGAGTTGGAGCCTGTTGCTGCTGTTGGTCCCTTGATCGGAGGCTCGGCGATGATGGGGGGAGGGGAGGTGGAGTCTGAGCAGACTTTTCTTTCCCCCGCTCTCACAGCGGCCTCGTTCCGGGAGATGGTGTTGTCTATGGAGAATGCTTCTAGGGGAGGGAGTCCGGGGCAGGTGGCCAAGACTTCCCAGAAATTGTGAATCTCGGTGTACAAGAATCAACACGAATGCTGAAACATTGTTTTTTTTGCTGAAGGTAATATTTTTTCCTGTTCCGAGGCATTTTCCTCATGTTTGCTTCTAAAATGTTACTTGCAAGGCTTGTATGATTCATGGAGTTCAATTAGCAAGGCTTATAATTCCACCCAAAGACTAATATTGTTGCAAGGGTAGAGAAATGCAATAGCGAGGGTTGCACCGGAGGCGAGGGATGGCATGGTAGAACTGGAGGTTGTCCAATGGTGAGGGTAGGCCAGGGCAGAGACATGTAACGGTGATCAGTCCTAAATATCTCAACGTTGAATCATTTCCAATAGCCTTCCAACAAGTTCATTCTTCTTCTCTGATTGGGTCGTGTTAGGCCAAAAGGGTAAAACTAGAGATGAAGGATAATTATTAGGAAATTATGTTTGTTGTACTGCTCGGTATTTGTTTCGAATATGAATAACTTTGGTTATGATTTCTACACTACATAGTGTCGTTATTATGAGATTATTGATTACTGTCACATATCTCT
This sequence comes from Aegilops bicornis, assembly GCA_021605145.1. Lineage (NCBI taxonomy): Eukaryota > Viridiplantae > Streptophyta > Magnoliopsida > Poales > Poaceae > Aegilops > Aegilops bicornis. The sequence goes on along the minus strand of CM038673.1, from coordinate 794,506,185 downwards.
TTTCAATTCAAACATATATGCACTTGCTTTGGATCTTTAGTGCTTCCCTTTCTATGCTATTAAGAATATGACCCTTGGTGGCTGTATATAGTTCTTGGATAGAACCAGTTGTGAAAATAGGGAGAAAAGATGTTAATCTTCTCTCGAAGACCACTACATTGATGCCTTCTGTTGATCATCGGTCTCTAAATATTCTTACTTGCATGCTTTGAGTGCTTGGTTCGCTCTTGTCCTTTGCGCCATTGGCGCAACGGGTCATCTTTCTACTCCAGATGACCTGGAGCTCAACAATGTTCTTCTCAATGTAGAGGCCAGCTGCGAATACGTTCAGCAGTACACTGATGAGGCCATGGTCAACCTTCAAGAGAGTGGTGTCTATCCTTATGGCCAGGAACAGTCAAGAGACGACGATGAGGACCTGCCAACCCAGAGCGATGATAATCCACGTACGACCCAGAGATGAGGACCTCACTTGATGATGAACAGATCTTCGACAGCGAAGGGTACTGCTTTGATGATTCCCATTTCCTACCTGAAGATCACTTCTAACAGCCCTGCAAGAACCATCAGATCACTGCCATCATCATTAGAGCCAGTCGTTGCTCCATACTAATATAGTTATCTATAGCCATATGTAACATATATCCTATCGCACCATGGCACAGTCGATTCTTCCGAATCTATCTGCTAAGCCTTAATGATCTGTATGTACATGTGAACCTAATGATGTAATATGTCCTATCAAACCATGTCACTCTCGGTTATGCCAGATCTACTGCTGGAACTTCGTGCTTCGTTTATTTGTTTTGCTACACTCTGCTGTGTTTAAATCATATGTCTGATTGCATTCTTATGCTTCCAAGCTTATCTCAGCATTATGCCATGGTTTTATAGTTTTAATTACGTAAGTATGTGTGCTCACTGAATAATTTTAACCTATGGTTTATTTCCATGCCACTCAAATTTTATTTAGCCCTGGCCTGCAAGCACCGTTGTCTTGATGGATGATGATGATTTAATAGTCAAGGGGCTTCCACAGGTTGTAACTAAGCCATCCATATGTCTGAAAATTCCTGATACTAACATACCCAATTGACCTGATAGATTGTTTTACATTTCCAATGAATGCAGCTCTCTACCATTTGTGTTACCATTAGCAGAAGGTACATGCTTGAAGAAGCTATTAACCGGGTCCATGGCACAATTCATGCATTCGAGCTCACTGATGATAATGACGACACAATAATGGCATCAGTGAAAATTGATCTCCAGCCCCACAGCCAAAGCATGTTGCCAACCCAACATCTGTTCTTTGGAGAATCAACTTGGTTTGCCAACGATGCTATCGAATCAACATGTTCTGCTGCTTTGGCCTATCTGGTAACCATGGGCATCATCACAATAGACGATTCCAAATCGACAAGCCTCAAGAAATGCCAAAGGGAGCTCAAAGCTGAGCAGTTCTGGTCATCAATGCTATTTGAGCGGGCAGAATCCTTTCAAAAATAGCTCGCCTCTTTGACCGCGACAAAGAAAGGGCCTCATTCAGAAAGTGACGATGATAACACTCCAGCACCCAAATGTGAAAACGAATTAGAGGTAATCACGCTGTTGTTCTGCTTTCGTTTGCATTCTAACAATAGCAAATGTCGTCTTACATACAACTGGCCACTGACATCTAGGATGGCCTGAACGACGCCACCAGCTCGCTTCCACCAACCGAAGAAGCATCAAACAAGTAACATGCCTTCCCTCTTGCTCTTCAGACTCGTGCAGCTATATGCGTTACTCATGGTTGTTGTTTTCCCAGTGAACCGGATCACATGCCCAGCAAGAAAACAAAGTCTCAGCCTACTGCCCGCAGGACTTTACTCTTCAAAGACTAAATGGACAGGTCAAATGTAAGACAGTTTCAAAAATCATTTCATATGTAGTAATCTTATATTCACGGCTCGGACCTTGCTCGCCTTACACAGCATTGTCTTCCTTTACTTACTCTGTATTTGTACTTATATCATGCTGGCTCAGTATTGGTTTCTTATGTATTGTTTGATACATATAAACAATGTGCTCAACATAACTTTATTTATCTGGTGTTACATACTTCGATATAGCCTGTGGATATGCCTTTGAATCTCAACATCTAACTACTTTGTCATCCCCAACATCCAAGATACATAGACGGAGATCGCGCTGGAATTTTGCCCTCTGTCTATGCCTCAAGTATCGATGATACCTCCCTGCACTATAACTACCATGTCCTCTTTATTCTGTTTATTCGGCAAATGATGGATTAGATGAGGATTTATTCAGACTCAAACTGTACAACTATGGAGCATTCATGCAGTCTTTTGTTTAAGCTTTTTTTTGAATTTTCTTTTATTTAAGCTTTCAAATGAGTGCATTGGATGCTGGCTTTGAGCATTTGGCTTGCATGTTTTTTTGTTGCTGTTATATTATGTATATACAACTTTTCCTGAATGAGTACCACTCTATATGACCTTTTCTGTGCTTGCAAATTTTTATGGGTATGAACTCCAACAAACAAACAAATGCTACTGGAGACTGGATAATAATGTTCAAAGAATTTCTGTTATGAACTATGAAAACATTCAACCCCAATCACTAAGAACAATTGCAGCGCCAATGGTCCACCATGTATAGAGCCTATCAGATGAATCTCTCCATGTCTGCCTTCCTTCCTAATAGCATTTTAAGTATTCTATCGTAAGCTCCTTCGAATGCTATGTATCATGAATAATCGATGTGTACCTATCTGCCTCTAAATATATTTATGTTCACTCTTTACATACTTGCCTTACTCTCGCTCCTTGCGCCATCAGCGCAACGGGTCATCTAGTACTTATGACAGATGAGAAAACAAGCCTTCTTCCTCTCGCTCTCGCACCCACCGCCAGCGGCGTCTTCCTCACTGGGCCCCACCACGTCGCTGCCCGGCTAACGGCTGATGCAATTTTAGAAACATATACATCGTGTATTAAGAAATGTTCATCATATATTAAAATTTATTATTTTTATTATAAAAATCATCATGGTTTAAAAAAATGTTCATTGTATATTAAGAAAAGGTTCATAGTACACTAAAAATGTTTTAAGTTAATAAAATAAGTACATACTTATTGTTAAAAAAATTTGTATTATAATAAATATGTTTCAGGTATATTTTAAATGTATAGCATTTATTAAAAATGACTTCAGTGTATTTAAATTTGTTTATGGTGTATTTTTAATGTTCTTAAGGCATTTAAAAAATTCCATCATGTATGAAAAATGCCAGTCATGTATTGCAAGTCTTTATTGTATACTTAAAAAATGTTTACTGTGTATCTGAAAAATGTTCATCATAATATTTTAAAAGTGTTAAGTACATATTTATAATACGTTCATCGTGTATCGGAAAATGTTTACCATGTATTAAAAGAATGTTCATTGTGTATTTAATAAATGTTCATCATATTTTTTTTAAAGTTCATCTTGTCTTTTAACATACATGAAGATCTTTTGAAAAAAAACAGTGACAGGGTAGAAAATTACTTTTTAATAAAATTTGAAAATAAACGTTTGAAATAATAATAAAACAAAAGAATATTTTTGTTTATTTGGAGAGAGAATCACGAAATCTAGTCGAGACACTAGCGACCACCAAACAAGAAATTAACTGGGCGAGGCGCTCTTGCTGCTCGCAGCAAGAGATATATAGACGCCGGGAATACTATTTGCCGCCCGTGTGCAGAAAATAGACGATACTTCGATAAATACACCTCTCGGAGGCTTGCCCACCGGTTCTGTTTCGATTTTTTTCTTTTCCTTTTCGTCTTTTTCGTTTCTGTACTGTTTCTATTTACATTTGTTTTATTTTTCTTTATAAAATTCCACTATTTTTCAATAAAAATCTTTTATTTTCTTTTGAATTTTTCTTAGAATATGTTTTATGTTTAACAGAATTGTTCAATGCATCATAACAAAATGATTATCCTCGATTATACAAATGCTCAATATGTATTTTAAAAGTGTTCATCATATGTTATACAAATATATTATATAAATATCTAATATGCATTTTAAAATGTTCATCGTGCATTATATAAATGTCCATTCTACTTAATGTAATGTTCAATATGTATTTCAGAAACAACCATCAGTTATTATAAAATTTCATAATATATTATAAAAAAGTTCAATATTGTAAGGTTTATCATAAAAATGTTCATCATATGCATTACAAAAGATTTCGATATTTATTTTAAATTGTCCATCGTATTTTATAAAAATGTTCATCCTATTTAAATAAAAAAATCGGCTATTCAAGAAAATATTTGTGTTTTCAAATTTTGTTATGGGACAAATTTATTTATCGTGCTGACTACATGAAGGTTCACGTGATTGATTTAGTTCTAGACCAAAACCTTTGCTAGACTCATTTTAGCCTGACAGAGGCTCGGGGGCTACACACTATGGGTGCGCACCTGCAGTCTGTATGTAGTCTGTAGGTCGCTGGCCACAGTACGTAGCAGCAATACTTATGTCTCTCTCTGCATCAGGTGAACCTAACAGCAGACAGATGAAAAAACAAGAGCAGTGTATAATATGTCTCATTACAAGAGCAGTGCCTCATCTGACGCCGGCACCATCAAACAAGTCAGTGCCAAACAAGCCAGATGAGAGCCGAGTTGTACTAGGGAATTTTTATTTATTTTTATTTATTTTGAAAAAAAGGAGAGCAGGTAATGGCCTTTTCTGCCGCCTGCTGACCGCAGGACTCCACGGCAGCTCTCCTTCAGCAATCAGCATAGTGCACTGTGACTGTAACCAACTTGGTCTGCAGAATTCGGGTAACCAACTATTCTTGGGTCAGAGAATGATGAACAAGCTGGAACTCCTCGATAATATGAACGCCCAAATCATTCGTTAGTCGTTACCTTATCTTACAGACAAGAAGGATCAATCACTGTAATATAATTGGTGTGAAACCTCAGCTTGTGCCATCTCTGCACAAGATGCATGGTGCCACACAATGCATAACCAAAACACTCCTCGTTGCTTCAGGCATGCTGCACTCCGTCAAGAATTTGTCCTATACCAATAACTCTGCTACTCAGGAGGCCTACATTTTCGTACCAAGCTTACAATGTTTCAGTGCACAACACTCCTATTTGAGCATTATATTAGGTAGTACCGTAGTAGGGAAAACCCAAAAATGAAATGACAACAGTGTCAAGTACGTACTCACCTTTCATCAGCATATCAACACAGAAAGACAATTGCCCTGTTCACTTCTCTTCTCTTCTTTTGTTTGTTTGTTTGGATACCAGAGCTATTTTTTTTTTTTTGGAAAAGGAGGATTGGCCCCAGCCTCTGCATCTAAAAGATGCATGCAGCCATATTACTAAAAGTCTCAAAGTATTACAACTCGCAAAAGAGAGTGGTTTTATAGTACCCGGGTGCCTAGGCACCCTCTTATCACTACCATCCATCCAGAATTTTGCATCTCGAGATCTGTATCACGCACTGTAGCAACGAAATCCATTAGCAGGGCTAGTTCTTCACTAAGCGCGGGAGTATTGACATGTCTAGCACTGTTTGTCATTCCACTTACCGAAAACAGATGGATAGATGTTTGAGTTGACATGTCTGCCAGCTACAATAGACAAAGATATATCTGACCTCTCTTGGCAGAAATCTCACTGCTCGACCGGGCAGGCTGGTGACATTCAACCATATGCATGCATTGGCCGCACCCTGTTTTGGTTTTTGAAAATATTCTTCGACTCCATCTTTGACCGGAGTAGTACTCCCTCCGTCCTGAAATACTTGTCGGAGAGATGGATAAAAGTGGGTGTATCTATAACTAAAATACGTCTAGATACATCCATTTCTCCGACAAGTATTTCCGGACGGAGGGAGTAGTATTGTTGTGGGGATGACTGAGATAAGCCTCATGTGTTGTCCTTTCACCCGATGACTCACCTAGCCTCATGCCAGGGCTATCACTGTCCTACCGGTGCCCCTGCTGCGAGGTCTACTCTGCCTGCTACAGCCTAGTATAGGTCTGCAAATTGCCTGCTAGATTAAAATGTGGCTGGCTACTGACTATCAGTTTAGCTACCGTTAACAGGCTGGCAGCCCAGCCTGGTGTTGTGGATGCCGAGCGTCGCCCGTTCTGGTCTTATCTCCTCCCTTCTCGTATCTTGTCAGTCACTTTCCCCTCGCCGCTTCAGTCTCCCTTCTCGCTCTGTGTCGTCTCCTCTTACTACGAGAGCTAGGGTTCGTCGAGTTCGTCCTCTGTTGTGACTTCCTCCCAGCTATGTTTCTTGTTTAGATCTGCTCTAGTTTCTGAAGAAACTAAGGTGCTTCTTTATGTTTGTGTTGCTCTTCTGTTTGCAGGATTTACATCTCGGCCATCTTCTTGGTTCAGCGCTTTCCTTTGCTGCATCTCCTCTTTTCCAGGTATTTTTCTTTTCTTGAATCTCCTTTCTGTATTGTTTTTGGTGGTAGTAAGAGTAGTATGGATAGGGTTTCTTGTTTGGCATGCTTTTGTTTACTGTTTATGTGTTCTTCAGATCTGCTCTAATGTTTGCCAGGTTAGGGATCTATTTTTATTTGTGGTAAGGGTTCAGTTTTTTTCTTTTTTGCGGTGGATTTAGGGTTCAGTTAGGGGTGCGAGTAGATGGTTTTGTTTTTATGTTTATGCACTGTGTGTATGCTCTACGTTATGTCAAATCCTTACAGTTTTTGAACTATTTTTTGTTCTTAGATTTTAGTATATTGATGCTTTATAGTTTTGGTTTCTTATTTATATTATGCTTGTTCATAGATTTTAGTATATACTGATGCTTGTTGTTTTGGTTCCTGTACTTATAATATGCTTGTTCCTATCTTCAGTATACTGGTATTTTAGTTGGGTTAGTTTTAAAATATTTTTTGTATATCATATATGCATTTGCAGAATTTTGTGCGTTTCATATTGTACTCTATCCTGTTAATTAAATCCCTCTTTTATCTTGCTTTTTTTCATGTGGATATTTGTGAAGGCTGCTTGTGCAATTTAGGTAGGCTTTTTAGGTTCATAATTTATCTGTTAGTACAGTGTGTGCAAACTTAATCTAAGAGATGTACAATTAAGTGAATTCATCATGTTGCATTAGTAAACTTTCAAGATTTTACCGATGCATGTTTATTACCCGAATCTTGCAGTAATCCCTTTGCTATTGAGATATTTATGCAAGTTTAGTTTCATGAACATGCAATTTCTTCAGTTATAATCATGAGTCCTAGGGAGGTTGTTTGTAGATATCTATCTACAATAGGAAATCATTTTGAGGTTTCTTTTTTATGTGCAATATAGTCCATGCTACGGATCATGTAAATTTTTATGTTTTTATAGTTCATCTAGGTTGTACAAGTTTCTCATACCTTGTTGGGTAATTAGATATTTTTCGTAGCATTTTGTGCTTTTCATTTTTGTACTGTATCCTGTTAAATCCTTCTTTATCTTGCTTTCATTTGTGCAAATTGTGAAGGGTGCTTGTGTAATGTAGGCAGATTTTTTAGGTTCATAATAAATGCACGTGATGTTTTTACTTTAATAATGTGTATGCATATTTAATCTAAAAAGAGCAGTTCTAAGTGAATATAGTTAAGTGAAATGCCTAATCCTGCATGAGTACACTTTTCAATTTTTTTTACTGGTGCATGCTTGTTACTTGAATCTTTGCAGTAATAGCATGATGGTGTGCTGTTCTAATATTTGAATTTTTAGTAGTTTGACTGTTGTATTTGTTTGTAGTTATCAACTTTAAATAATGTTCTTTTGTCTATCTCCACGGTATAAATCCCCTTGCTATTGAGCAATTTATGCAAGTTTAGTTAATGATCATGCAATTTCTTCAGTTATAATCATGAATTTTTGGGAGGTTGTGTGTATTACTTATAGCTTCACTTCTTTGAAGATATCTACATTGAGTAGGAATTCATTTTTTGGGGTCTCTTTTTATGTGCATAATTAGATTCAGGCAAGTCTATGCTATAATTAGAATGTATTTTCTTTTATAGTTCATTTAGGTTGTTCAATTTTCTTATCCTTGTTGGGTAATTTAGATACAATTTCCTTTTTATTTAAGCTTTTTCATTTTGTTTTTTGTAGCTATGGTTTGCCCCCATATGTGGTTGTCCGGGTGCTCCGTGCCTTCCTCTCATGCCACCTGAAGAAGTTCCTGAAGTGTTTGATGTTCTCCTCGATGAGGATTGCTTCAGGCAGATGGTCAGTTGTATTATTTCTTTATAACTTTAATTATTTTGTAGGTATCAATCTATGTGTATGTGTTTACTCGGCCACTGCAATTCTTTTGTATAATCATGGCTAATATGAAACTTGTGTATTTTATGGGTTGTTCCCCATCCCATGTGTAGGTTGTCTCTGTTTTTAGTTATATAAATGGAACAATAATTTGTCTTTGCATGATCTGAATCTAGTTGATTTTGATGAACTCATGCAAGTTTAGTTATAATCATGAATGTGGTGAGGTTCTCTATACTATATATAGCTTGACTTCTTTTGCAGATATCAATCTATCTGCTTCCAACAAACACAAAAACATGATCTATGTATCATCATGGATAATATGGAAGATGCTCTTGAAAAATGTGTGCATGTTTCAAACTCTGATTCATCACTACCGCTTGTGTCATCTCAGATATCTGTTGTTTCTGCATAATCAGGTCCTTGCAATGCCTCCTTTTCTATTATATATGTATAGTTCTTGCTCAGTAACTGATTCATAATTGTTCCAACTCTGCTCTATTAGGTGCAATTATGAATCCCCATTATCTGCAGGCAACTGATCACAACTTATTGTTTTTGTTGTAGGTAATCTTCCTCTGCATCAGATTGATTTGGATCACTGCTGCATCCAGAAGTACACTCATCTGCTTCACCTTCATCTTCGTCTTCATCATCTTCTTCTACTTGAGGTATTGAATATTGGTCCCAGTTGACATGTTGTTCCAAATGGTCCCTTGTTATTTCTTCTGCCATGAGATGCTGATCCTGCAAGTTAATTTATTTTTAGGTACTGCTACTGTACTAATGAACTTCTTTCAAAATTTTGAATAAGGTTTTAGTAATAACACATACCTCAGCATTTATTCTTGCTTGTAAGAGTGAAGTGAAACTTGTTATAGGGATTGCCATATTGTCACTTTGAAGATGACTCGTCACATTCATTTGTTGCATGAGTTCTGTGTAAGACTATGTGGCTCCTTGTGGTGCTAGCAACTCATTAATCATTTGGAAACTTTGCTTCCCAAACTGAACTTCAAACAATTCCTGCAAAATATAAATCAGATATCAAATTTTTTAGCTACATGCAAAACAGTGCATACATTTTTATGCAATATTATATAGTGTTATATTACACCTCTTTACTTAATTCCTTTTGTTTTGTGGTGTAGTGTTGACCTTCTTGTCCCGCATAGCTTTGTGCAAGCACTGCCTCCTGTAATGCAAGCTTCATCCAGAGGTTAGGTTTTTTGGTTCCTTTGTTATCATCATAAATTTAAAAAGAATGTAAACTAACCTCATATGTTGCATGTTCATTCCGTTGATCTGAATTTCTTCCCGACTACACATGTTCATTCCCTTGATCTTAATTTTTCAGCACCTAGAACTTTTTATATCAAATATTTTGTATTGTACATGTTTTGAAAATGTCAGATTGGAAAGAAATAAGTGTAATAGTAAAACTTTAGATACGTGTTTTTACCTTGTTGTCTTCTCGTCTATCTGCATTCTTATACAGTTCTTGCTCTTGAACATTTGCTGCAATTTTACTTGCCTGAAAATGCAAAATCAATTTCAATCATGAACTTGTTCCCTGGTTATGGAAAACAACTTGCTATTTGCTTGCTAGAAGATGCATGTCTAAAGTTTTTGCATCATGATTCAAGTTTCTGGTTATCTGAACATGCAACTCAGTTATGTGAATATGTTATTGAAGGTTTGGTGCTTCACCTCTGTTGTATTATATATTGCAACTTCTACTATTATATGTTGCTCTTCAACAATGAGCTCAAGTACGGTTATCCATCTGCACCAATTTTAAATAATGCTTGTAGGTAGGCATTATGCCTTCCTTGTAGTTTACCAACTAGTTTCATAACTAGGTCTACATGTTATGGTTATCTCTCAGTACTTTTCTTGCTCTTGAATGACAACTGCAAGTTTAGTTGTCTGAATGTGCAAATTTAGTTCCTACATGGAATTTCTAAATTCTACCCTTATGTAGGTACCCACTGTAGGTGTTTTAGTTATCTTTCTGTAAATATGTATGCATGCTCATAGCAATAGTTCTTGTATGTTGCTATTCGGACAACTAGTGCAAGTTATTTTTGTGACTATGCAAATTTAGTTCCTATATGAACTTGTGTAATTTCTCCCTTGAGGGAGGTCTTCTGCATTTACTTGTAGTTTAACAACTACTTATGCACAACCAGGTGTAGATGCCGTGGTTATATTTTCTGTGAATATGTATGCATGCTCGTAGTAATAGTTCTTGTATGTTGCTATTCGACAAGAAGTGCAAGTTTATTTCTCTGAATATGCGAATTTAGTTTATATATGGATTTTTTAAATTGTTGCCTTTAGGGGAGTTGTTCTGCCATTACTTGTAGGTAAACATTTCTCTAGTGCAGCTACGTAAAGATGTAGTGGTTATCTTTTCTGTAAATAAGTATGCATGCTCGTAGTATAGTTCTTGTATGTTGCTATTAGACAACAACTAAATATGCAAATTTTGTTTATATGTGGATTTTCTGAATTTCTGCCTTCAGGTATGTGTTATGCTTTTACTTGTAGTTAAACATTTTCTAGTACAACAAGCTAAAAATGTGATGGTTATATTTTTGTATATATGCATGCATTCTCATAGTATAGTTTCTTTCATCTCCCCATTTCACAACAACTGCAAGCTTACTTGTCTGAATATGAAAATGTAGTTACTATATGCAATTTTTTTATTCTACCTTTAAGGAGGTTTTCTGCCATTACTTGTAGTTTAACAAGTTCTAGTACAAGTACAAACATGTCATCTAATCAGAAGTTATAGCAGGATTAAGAAGTTATAGCCATCTATATGATTCTGCATGGGTTTAACATTTTGTATGAAACACACGATTTTTGTATTTTTGCTTCCTTCTCTAAATTTACTGTTGTTGTTACATGAAAATGTCAGGTCATCACTTAAGTTGCACGACACAGAAAAAATTAAGAGGGGAGGGGGAACAGATCACAAGCACCTTAGAATGACTAGAAGCACCTTGTTCTGCAGGTTTCTTCTTTCTTCCTTTTGCTTTCCCTTTTGATAGATCTGTGTTTTGGGTAGGATCTGAAGTTTCAACCATTTCTTCGGGTGTCTCAGAGAAATTTGGGCGATCAGAGGAGAAGGAGGTTGGAAGGAAGAAATGGGAGGAAGAAGATCTATGGATACATCACAAGACAACAACACATCTGAGCTTTTCTTTCTCCAACCATGGCGGCGGTTGTGTGGTGATCGGGGAAGGAGGAAGGAAGTAGACCTAGCAATCTGTGCGTGAGCTGAATCCAGTTGTTTTGGGTGTAGTGGGTTCGGTTCGTTAGCGGGTTTAGGCCCGTCACATTCTTGGGTTGGAAAAAACGCACAACAAGCCAACAGAAGTTATCAGCGTTGAATCAGTCAGTTTTGTTGTTGGGCTGGTCGACTGACCCTAAATTTGGGTCAATCAGTTTTCTTCTATTTTTTCTCTTTTAGTCTGTACTAGTAATTGGCTGACCACATTATTGGGTCAGTCGATTGACCTCTAGCCGCTCCCACTATCAGTTTAGACTATTCCACCACACGAATCATGAAATCGCTCGACGCACCAGATTAGGGGGTGTCGGGGCACCCGGGTGCTATAGCACATTTTCGCTCGCAAAAGGAGCAAAGAAACATAATAAAAAAGCGCAATGCCACAACCGGTATGAAACAAAGGACTAGGGCCCTAGACTCCTATCCTGTTATGCGACCGCCATCCAAACCGGTTGAATATAGCCTGTGCTACCATCTCCCATTAGGTGCACCCAGTAACCAATAGCTCCCTGGAGTTCGTAGGAGTGAGTAAGGACCACATACGGATTCATGCCGTAGCTCCGAAGATGACCTGCAAGAAGTTTAGAATATGTTGTCTGTTAAAAATCATATCATTCCTACAGTTCCATATAGCCTATATAAAAACCTAAACCAAAAATGAGAGCTATGTATGTTCTGAATCAGCTGTGAAACTTCGGTACAAGGATCAATGCCAGCCAATGAAACCTAAACCTGTATAAATGCAATCTCCCTGCAAGATTGTACTGTACGTACCTTGACATGAGCCGACTTGGGAGAGTTATTCTCTTAAAGGTGAGTTCTTATGAAAATATCTTTTCCCAACTTCATTTCCTTTCATATTCCATATAAAGCCCTTGCTTTATTTCCCTGCATACTCATAATTTTTGCTCTTTCTAGAGGAATGCAAAAGTTTATGTTTGCGTAATTCACTAAATACACAACCGCCAATACAGGTTGGACATGCTTCACTGTGATAAGCGGCACCTAATTGATTGTCGCCTCCCTATAACACCATGAATATGACAGGGTGGCGAACCATGCCACAAAAGTCATCACTGTTCAGTTGATTACCTCAACCATGTTTGAAACATTGGTAATTAGGTGTTTGTACTGTTAGCTTGATATACTCCACATGTAATCTACTAATCTTTACTTGAAATTGTTGTTAGGTGTGCTTCTGATTATAGAATCACAGCTAATGATTTTTCTTACTTTTTACCATGTCCAATTGGGAATTATAGTTAATGATAGTTTTTATCATTTACCATGTCTATTTGTGTATATTGTTAATATGAATAAAAACATTAGATCAACCAAAAAAAAGTATGTGTCATCAAATTACGGGCTTGCTCTGAGGGACATTGTATTTTTAGTTGTACTGTTAATATAAATTTTATATTTCTATTGCTCTTTCCTTAACATGGGCGGCCACGGCAACACTCGTAATTATGATCTAGTTGGAAGTACCAGAAGTTGGCCTAAACCTATGAATTACTTATACGAAATTGATTTACGGACGACACTTGCTGCACGACCTGGGAACAATACTTCCTCCCAACAGCTCTAAGCATCAGCCAAAACAAAAACAATCGTCTCCTGCGCACTGTTGGCGCTGCCACGTACAATCGTCCATGCATCGGCCACAACTTTGTCGAAAGCGGCTCTCCTGACGTAGGGCGCCTGCCATTGTGGCACTGCCATGTGGGCCTGTTGACTAGTGGGCCCACCTGCCAGTGGCCGAACGGTACGCTGCCGAACGGCAAAGGATCGTCGTCCAACTTTGTAGTGTGTATAGCAACATTCGTACTTATTTGCAGCTTATATGCAGGCCAGAAAAGTTGATCAATGAAGGGATAGGAATCTATTCTATCATCAAGCTAAACAACAACAACAACAGAACAACGACGACGACGACGATGAACAACAAGATCATGTAAATGCACTGGACACCCATCATTGTAATGTAATAATATAATAAACTCAATTTAGGACCCGCAGCTTCCGTCAAAGGAGACATCTCAACCTACCGCACTAGCTACATACATTTGAAAAATAAATATATATGTAGACACCACACTATGGAACCGATCGAGGGTGTATTGTATATATAATAGATAGATTGATATTGATACAAGGGCGAGCGCCCAACTCCACAAGGCAGCTGCAAGGAATATCGATCTGTGGAGCATGGAGTCGGAGCCGCGTGTGGTGGACACTGTCCAGCTTGTCCCGGTACCAGCTCCGGTGGCGCCCATGTCCGCCCCGCTCTCCGTGCTGGATTCCGACCACAACGTGTTCGACGTCGACTTCCGCACGCTTCGCATATTCCCTTCCCACCCGCCCTCCATAGACCCTTTCCTTGTTCTCCAGCGCGCTTTTGCAGCCGCTCTCGGTGTTTTCCCGGAGATGGCCGGCTCAGTCCACGACGACGGCCGCGTCCTTCTCTCCGGGAGCGGGAGCGGGAGCGGGAGCGACGCCGTTCCCCTGGTTCTGGCGGTGTCAGACCTGAGGGCAGACCAAGTCGACGCGGACAGGCTGGACGCAGCGCTGCTTGAGCAGCTGGTGCCGTCGGACCGTGTGGCCGCGGCAGAGCCGGCGCTGGCGTTGAAAGCCACGGTGTTCGCGTGCGGCGGCGTCGCCCTGGGGATGAGGTGCGCGCACGCGCTATGCGACGGTGCCGGTGCGGGCAAGTTCCTCGCCGCTGCGGCGCTGTTCGCACAGGGGCAGGAGCCGGCCGTGACGCCGGTGTGGGAGCGGCAGGAGCGGCTGGGGTCCAGGCGGCCGCCGCGGTGGGCGGTTCCGTTCGAGCGCGTGCTGGCGCCTCGCAAGGACAAGGACGTCGGGCCGTACAGCAGGGATGGGCAGCCGGTGGCGAGGGAGTGCTTCCATGTGAGCCACGCAAGCGTGGAGGCGCTCAGGAAGCAGCTCTCTGCCGAGGCCGGCCTCAAGCTCACAACCTTCGAGGTTATCGCGGCGTTTATCTGGCGCGCCAGGTTTAATTTATTTTTTCTGTACCAATTTGCAATTGCCGTACGTGCAATTAACTTTAAAAAATAGAAAATAAAAAATGGATTAATATTGCATGCAGGGTGAAGGCCAACGGAAGTAGCCCCGACGAGGTGGTGAAAATGGTCTACTCCATGAACATGAGCAGAATCCTTGAGCCGGCGCTCCCGGATGGATACTGGGGCAACGCGTGCGTCCCAGTATATGTGGCCCTTGCCGCCGGCGAGCTCGTCGGCCAGGGGCTGGCGGACACAGCTGCTCTTATCAGGAGGAGCAAGCAAGCCGTGGACGACGAGTACGTTCGCTCCTACATCGACTTCCAGGAGACGCACCGCCGCCGCGGGGAGCGGGTGACGGCGGGTGGCGGTGTGAGCGCCTTCACCGACTGGCGGCGCCTCGGCCACTCGGAGGTGGATTTCGGGTGGGGTCGGCCGGACGTCGTGCTACCACTCTCTTGGCGGATCATCGGGAGCACCTTTCCCTGCTTCTTGCTGCCTTATAGTTCCACGGACGAGAGGCGCCGGAGGGGGTTCAAGGTCTTGGTCGCGCTCATGGACCACGCACTGCCCTGCTTCACACACCAAATGCAGGACCTCCACTCTCCCACTCCTATGCCTAAACTATAGATAGATCGATGATGGAGGATGTCTCATCTTTCTTTCTTTTTTTCTTTCTTTCTTTTTTGCAAGATTCATCTTCCTCGAGCAGTGTAGTTGGCCGGTGGTAATCTGTGGATTCCACATGTACCTTCATGTTTTCCTTGTAAAAAAACTGCTTCATTCCAAGAGCTTGTTTCTCAATGAAACCAAAATGTCATGTTTTACCCCATGTCAGAGGTAAATGGTCAAACACGTGTAGACAGTGTCCACAGTAATGCGAAATGAAAAACTAGCGGTCCCGGTTTTTACCGGGTAGACAAATGCCATTGCACGGCAAAAACGATATTTTTTCGTTTCACTTTTGTCACTCTTAGATTTTGACAATGTACTATAATTGCCACTCTGAAATTTTTGCTTTTGCCATGTATTGGCAATTGTGATAATTGTCACAAACTAAGAGTGACAAAAGTGATATGTTAAATTCTAGAATGGCATAAGCAAATTGGGCAAAAACTAGAGTGGCAAAAACAAACTTATCTGATATCAAAATGGTTTGTCCATCGGATATTTTGTAAAAAAAATTATAATTGATACAAACTATATAATCAGACTGAGAAACATGAGTGGGTGGGATGTAATACTACCTTTTTCACTTCAAACATACCTGCCCCACACGTCACACAGAGGTGGGTAGGAAAGTTAGCCATATTGAAAGAGAGAGAAGATAGTGTGATGTATATGTGTCAGGCAATGTGTGGCATTGCCATAATAGAGCAATACATGCACACATCCACAAAAGAAATGTGCAGCATCCCACTACCCGGTAGTTATAATCGGTGCCGCTAGAAAATCACTCTCCCGCAGTCATGCCTGCAAAAACCCGAATTGTTTGCGCATGCAACCACCCTTCTCAAATTACCCGGACACATAAATATGATTGTTGAGGGCGGTTCGTCGTCCCACCAGATAAAGAGAGAAAGTGGTTCAGGGTGGTCCGGATCAGTTAGAATAATACAAGGCAGATTTCTATCTATCGAGGATGAAATAATCACACAAGGCACAAAACCCAGATTTGTTGATGGGTTTCACTGAACATCGGCTAATCCCCAGGGCGTGACAATGGTTGCTCGTCCCCGTTGACACCGCTATAATACTGCACACCGGCCACCATGCAGCCAACTTCCCCAGTGTGCCTGTGCTATTATGTTGGCATATGTAACAACATGTGTCTAACCCCATATTATATACGATGCCTAAGATACAAATGTCCTGTTAGGACAGGTCTCCACATCTTATCAATGGTACAACTCTCTTTTTTTTTGCGGGGATCAATAGTACAACTCTAAATGTAACCTATCTTGTACACAATATTTAGCACAATTCCAACAAGATCTATGGTTGTGGACTACCCGGACTTGTCATGACACCCTCATTTTCT
Organism: Aegilops bicornis; assembly: GCA_021605145.1. Lineage (NCBI taxonomy): Eukaryota > Viridiplantae > Streptophyta > Magnoliopsida > Poales > Poaceae > Aegilops > Aegilops bicornis. The sequence goes on along the minus strand of CM038673.1, from coordinate 794,489,497 downwards.
CCCCACATACGAGCTAGGGTTTGAGGGTTTGCGGACATATGAGAACATTTAGCAGGGGCCGATTGGTTACTCTCTCTCTCTCTTATAGGCATTGTCCGAGCTGTCTGCCCCAGACATATGGGGACAATTTACGTGGTCAGGTTGGATATTTAATGACGAGTAGAGCGCAAAGTTGTCCAGCTCCTCCACCTCGGCATCTTTGAAAGAAAATTTCAACTACCTGATGGAACTGAGGATGTAACCCCAAGCCTACTTCATGTTCATCCATACCCGAAGGCTAAAACTAATGTCATTACGGAACTTCTATAATCCCAAAATGACTTTGAAAATCTCAAACACCTTAGCAGTAAGCCAACAACTAGATATAGACTTAAAATTGGTAATGTTGCTTTCAATTTTTTTAAAGGAGGATAACCCTAGGCCTTTTGCATCAATCGATGCATACAACCATCTTTATTATTATTCAACAGTGTGATAACATGAACATATGGATCAACCCCAAGCCACGTATCTAGCGAACAAAGTCGCAACACCTACAATCTTGATAATGTGCCTGAACTGCATGAACGCGCACTATCTAATCCGGTAGCCTTATGCAGATTTCCTGCATTGGCTCGAGAGAACCACCCGATCTAGTGAACCTACAGCGCACACTGGATACGCACGCTCTGGATCCTCTCCCGCCATCTTCCACTGTCCCATCTCCAGGAGTGATCAATGCACTGACCTTGTCAGGTCCAACTGCCATCGGCGCCACCATGACGCCTGATACGTCTCCAACGTGTCTATAATTTTTGATTGTTCCATGCTATTATATGCATTAATATGCTATTTTATATTATTTTTGGGACTAACTTATTAACCTAGAGCTCAGTGCCAGTTTCTGTTTTTTTCTTGTTTTTGAGCCTCGCAGAAAAGGAATATCAAACGGAATAAAACTTCACGATGATTTTTCTTAAACCAGAAGACACCCAGGAGACTTGGAGTTCAAGTCAGAAGAGCCACGAGGTGGCGACAAGGATAGAGGGCGCTCCCTAGGGGGGGCCCTACCTTGTGGGCCCCTCGTGACCTTCCTGACCTAGCTCTTCCTCCTATATATTCACATATATTTCAGAACCACCAGAGGCATCCACGAAAACACTTTTTCACCGCCGCAACCTTCCGTTCCCGTGAGATCCTTTCTTGGAGCCTTTTCCGGCATCCTGCCGGAGGGGGATTCGATCACAGAGGGCATCTACATCAACTCTATTGCCCTTCCGATGAAGCGTGAGTAGTTTACCACAGACCTATGGGTCCATACCTAGTAGCTAGATGGCTTCTTCTCTCTCTTTGATTCTCAATACCATGTTCTCCTCGATGTTCTTGGAGATCTATCTGATGTAATCTTCTTTCGCCATGTGTTTGTCAAAATCCGATGAATTGTGGATTTATGATCAACTTATCTATGAATATTATTTGAATCTTCTCTGAATTCTTTTATGCATGATTTGATATCTTTGTATTTATCTTTGAATTATCGGTTTGGTTTGCCCAACTAGATTGATTTTTCTTGCAATGGGAGAGGTGCTTAGCTTGGGGTTCAATCTTGCGTGATTTCACCCAGTGACAAAGTAGGGGTAGCGAGACACGCATTGAATTGTTGCCATCAAGGATAAAAAGATGGGGTTTACATCATATTGCATGAGTTTATTCCTGTACATCATGTCATCTTACTTAAGGCGTTACTCCGTTCTTTATGAACTTTATACTCTAGATGCATGCTGGATAGCGGTCGATGTGTGGAGTAATAGTAGTAGATGCAGGCAGGAGTCGGTCTATTTGATACGGACGTGATGCCTATATTACATAATCATTGCCTTGGATATTGTCATAACTTTGTGCTTTTCTATCAATTATTCGACAGTAATTTGTTCACCCACCGTATTATTTGCCTTCATGAGAGAAGCGTCTAGTGAAACCTATGCCCCCCGGGTCTATTTTTCATCATATTAGTTTCCGATCTACTATTTTGCAATCTTTTATTTTCAGATCTATAAACCAAAAAAACCCAAAAATATTTTATCTTTTATTTATCTATCTCTATGAGATCTCACCTTTGCAAGTGACTGTGAAGGGATTGGCAACCCCTTTATCGCGTTGGGTGCAAGTGTTTGATTGTTTGTGCAGGTATTGGTGGTTTGCGTGTTCTTCTCCTACTGTATTGATACCTTGGTTCTTAACTGAGGGAAATACTTATCTCTACTATGCTACATCACCGTTTCCTCTTCTAGGAAAAAACCAATGCAAGCTCAAGAAGTAGCAACGCCATGCAATGCCACTAGCCTGCACATGTCCATCAACCTGCATCCAACATCGAGACTCCACTGCGCCACGCCTTCGAGACCCATCATCTTTGTTGTGGTGGATACAACACCGCTCCACCTATTGGCCCCTCCAGTTAGTACCTGCTCCAAAAGAATGCCCCCGAGAGGGAGAGCGACACCGAAGACCCCTTCATCATTCGATCCGGGAGACCGAGATCCCCCAAATAAGATGCCACAGGAGGGAGAAGGGCACACCATCTTCAGCTACCAACGAGCCAACATGATGCCCGCCACCACAATGCTCTTGTTGGGGAACGTAGCATGCAATTTCAAAAAAATTCATACGATCACGCAAGATCTATCTAAGAGATGCCTAGCAACGAGAAGGGGAGAATGTGTCCACGTACCCTCGTAGATCGAAAGCGGAAGCGTTAGGTTAACACGGTTGATGTAGTCAAACGTCTTCGCGATCCAACCGATCAAGTACCAAACATGCGGCACCTCCGAGTTAGCACACGTTTAGCTCGATGACGTCCCTCGAACTCTTGATTCAGCAGAGGGTCGAGGGAGAGTTTCGTCAACATGACGGCGTGGTGACGGTGATGGTGATGTAATCCACGCAGGGCTTCGCCTAACACTAGTAGAAAAAGGGTCAAACGTGAAGCACATTAGTGCCGGTTTGTATTAGAGCCGGCACAAATGTATACATTAGTGCCGGTTCCAACGGCTAGCCTTTAGCACCGGTTCATGGCTAACCTTTAGCACCGGTTCGCGCCACGAACCGGGTACTAATGAGGGTGGTGGCAGGATGTTGTCACTGGGCCCCTCTCCAAGATTTTAGTACCGGTTCGTGCCACGAACCGGTACTATAGGTCCTCCTGCATATAAACCCTTCGTCCAGCTCGCTCTGTTCTTCCCCCTTTCCCCTCTCCTCTCCTCTCTGTTCTTCCTCTTCTCCCTTCGAGCCCATCACACATTTTGCCCAAAATTTGTCAAGATTTGAAGGCCCCCATCCATTCAAGTGATCACAAAGGTTAGCAACTTTGTCCTTTCATCTCTCATTGCTAGATTAGCTCTTGCATTGGTTCATATAGTTATTAATTTGTGAGTTTAGTAATTTGGGAGGAAATATATATATGTGCTAGTATTTGATTTATATGCAATTTGAGGTCAAAATAACACTTAGTTTGCATATGTAGGTGTGGTTTACTTAGTGCCTTCTAAATCTCTGTCGCAACCACTGCCGATCGCCTCGCACCGTCCGTCAGCCGGCACCACCTTGTGGTGAGCCTCTTGTTCATGAAATTTTATATAAAAATTGATGTTTGTGTGATTTGGATATATAGTTACTCGTATAATAATTATCTTACCCGACGTTGTTTGTTATACATAGTGCCATGGTTTTGATATCCGTCCCGTCACGGCCCTCGTCCTTGTTATGATTCGGATGTGGTATATTCTCTTTTAAAACTATTTGTTGCATTTCGTGTTTATGACAAATTATGCCCATCAAGTTGACATAGATATTTTTATCTAGGAGGTATGTGAACCGAAATTCCAACCGACCCTATTGTCGAGAGGTTAAATTTAGTTGAAAGAGAAAACGAGTACTTGAAAGAAAAATTGAAAAGAATTGAGGGGAGAAGATGGAATTGGAGTTGCATGTTGCCGATGTCGCGATGATCACAAGATCAAGATGGAGAAAATGCGCTTGAAGATTAGAAAGATTAGAAAATATGCCATCGATAGTGAGGCTTGTTATCATTATGCTGTTGGATCAATTGTTACCTTAGTTGCGATCTTGATCGCATTTGTTGTTGCATTTAAATGCTTTAGCTAGAGAGTTATTTGTTTGTTGCATTTAAGTGTTGTATGAACTTTATGTATGAACTTGTATTAATTTGGTCTATTCGGTGTTGTGTAATGAAGATGAGCCGACAATGGATGTATGATGACCGATGCTCTCCCCAGTTCGTTGAGGGCGTGCATACTTTTCTGCTATGGCTGAGGCAAACAAGCGGGCGGATGGTTTTATGCCTTGTCCATGTGCTGGCTGTAAGAATGGTCGCAATTACTCTACGTCAAGAACCATTCACGCCCACCTGTTTGAGTCGGTTTCATGCCCCACTATAATGTTTGGACCAAGCACGTAGAAAGAGGGGTTATGATGGAAGGCAATGAAGAAGAAGAGGACGACGACAGCTATCCCGCCATGGGTTCCCTGAATACGATGATACAACAATGGGGAAGAAGCTGAGCCGGTAATGCGGGAAGAAGCTGGGCGGCAATGCGGGAAGAAGTTGAAGAAGAGGCATCGGATGAGCCCGTTGATGATCTAGGTCGGGCCATTGCCGATGCAAAGAGAAATCATGCAAGTGATTTGGAGAAGAAGAAGTTGCAGCGCATGTTAGAGGATCACAAAAAATTGTTGTACCCGAATTGAGTGGGTGACAAGAAAAAGCTGGGCACCACACTGGAATTGCTGCAATGGAAGGCAGAGAATGGTGTAACTGACAAGGGATTTGGAAAGTTGCTGGTAATGATAAAGGATATGCTTCCAAAGGACAACGAATTGCCCGAGAGTACATAATGCTAAAGAAGGCTGTCTGCCCTCTAGGGTTAGAGGTGCGTAAGATACATGCATGCCCTAATGATTGCATCCTCTACCACGGTGAGTACGAGGATTTGAACGCTGCTTGCCGGTATGTGGTGCATTGCGCTATAAGATCAGCCGCGATGAGCATGGTGATGTCGAGCGGCGCCTGTGAAGAAGATTCCTGCCAAGGTGATGTGGTATTCTCCTATAATACCACGGTTGAAACGTTGTTCCAAAACAAAGAGCATGCCAAGGCGATGCGATGGCACAGAGAAGACCGTAAGAAAGACGGAAAGTTGAGAGTACCAGCTGACGGGTCGCAGTGGAGAAAATTGAAAGAAAGTACGGGAAGGAGTTTGCAGATGACGCAAGGAGCGTATGGTTTGGTCTAAGCGCAGATGGCATTAATCCTTTTGGGGAGCAGAGCAGCAACCATAGCACCTGGCCTGTGACTCTATGTTTGTATAACCTTCCTCCTTGGTTGTACATGAAGCGGAAGTTCATTATGATGCCAGTGCTCATCCAAGGCCCTAAGCAACCCGGCAACGACATTGATGTGTACCTAAGGCCATTAGTTGAAGAACTCTTACAACTGTGGAATGGAACAGGTGTACGTGCGTGGGATGAGCACATGGGGGAAGAATTTGACCTAAAGGAGTTGCTGTTCGTGACCATCAATGATTGCCCTGCTCTCAGTAACCTTTCAGGACAGACAAACAAAGGTTACCGCGTTTTCACGAACTGTTTGGATGATACCGACAAGATATATTTGAATAGTTGTATGAAGAATGTGTACCAGGACATCGTCGATTTCTTCCGAGCAGGCATCCCGTGAAGAAAGAAAGGCAAGCATTTCAAAGGTGAGGCGGATCACGGACGAAGCCTCGCCACCGCATCGGTGCTGATGTACATGATATGGTCAAGGATTTGAAGGTGATATTTGGAAAGGGTCTGGCGGACAACCTGTTCCAAAGGACGCCGACGGACGACACCCATGTGGAAGAAGAAATCTATATTTTGGGACCTGCCATATTGGAAAGACCTAGAGGTCCGCTCCACAATCGACGTGATGCACGTGTGAAGAATCTTTGCGTGACCCTGCTTGGCTTCTTGGGCGTGTATGGGAAGACAAAAGATACACCGAGGCACGGAGGACCAGCAACGTATGCACGGAGAAGACGGCATATATCGTGGTCATGCAAGCTACGCCTTACCAAAGAAGAGAAGGAAATCTTCTTTGAATGCCTGCTCGGTATTAATGTATCGTCTGGCTTCTCGTCGAATATAAAGGGAATAATAAACATGGCAGAGAAAAAGTTCCATAACCTAAAGTCTCATGACTGCCACGTGATTATGACGCAACTGCTTCCGGTTGCATTGAGGGGGCTTCTACCGGAAAACGTTCGATTAGCCATTGTGAAGCTATGTGCATTTCTCTATGCAATCTCTCAGAAGGTAATCGCTCAAGAATTCATACCAAGGTTACAGAATGATTTGGTGCAATGTCTTTTCAGTTTCGAGTTGGTGTTCCCACCATCCTTCTTCAACATCATGACGCACGTCCTAGTTCACCTATGCGAAGAGATTAACGTTTTGGGTCCTGTATTTCTACACAATATGTTCCCTTTGGAGAGGTTCATGGGAGTCTTAAAGAAATATGTTCATAACCGTGCTAGGCCAGAAGGAAGCATCTCCAAGGGCCATCAAAAGCGAGGAGGTCATTGAGTTTTGTATTGACTTTATTCCTGACCTTAAGCCGATTGGTGTTCTGAATCGCGGCATAAGGGCAGACTGGATGGAAAAGGCACGCTAGGAGGAACAAATAATATGTATGGACGGACATTCTCTCACCGAAGCACTACTACAGTTCTACAGAATTCCGCCTTGGTGGCTCCGTATATGGATGAACACAAGAAGTTGCTACGCTCCAAACACCCAGAGTGGTCTCGATGACCGGATTACACGTGAACAAACCAGGAGTTTCGCCACTGGTTGCGTAACCGCATACCATGCATGACACCTCTATTGAAGATGACCTGTCCTTGCTGTCCCGATTACCATCTTCGAATATAATGACTTTCAAAGGGTACGAGATAAATGGTAATACATTTTACACGATAGCCCAAGAAAAGAAGAGAACCAACCAAAACAGTGGTGTCCGCTTTGATGCAGAAACCAAGACGTGAAAGGAAACATATTATGGTTATATATATGATATATGTGAACTTGACTATCGAAGTGGATTATAGGTCCCTTTGTTTAGGTGCACATGGGTCAATATGACACGATGCGTGGTAACGGAAGACCCGCAGTACGGAATGACAACAGTGGATCTCAACAATCTTGCGTATGCAGATGAACCATTCGTCCTAGCCAATGATGTGGCACAGGTTTTCTATGTGAAGGACATGTCTACCAAGCCAAGAAAAAGAAAAGATAAGGAAGCGAATGCATCGCATTTATGAGCCCAAGCGGCACATAGTTCTTTTCGGGAAGAGAAACATTGTGGGAGTGGATGACAAGACAGACAAGTCAAGATTATGAAAAGTTTGATGAAATTTCTCCATTCACAGTGAATATTGACCCGAGCATCCCGTTAAATGATGAAGATTTTCCATGGTTACGGTGCAAAGGGACACACGCGAAGAAAAAGTTTCACACCCAAAGATCTGGGATGTGATCGGCTTCACTATCATCACTTTCTTCTGTGTTTCACACCCAGGAGGGAATCTTTGTAATAGTTAGGGTAGTTATGTGTTTTGGCATTTGAAACGCGAAGAAATTTTATGTGCAAACAAATTCTTTCATGCCTTTACTGATTTTTAAAGTTAAATTATTCACAAACTAGTGATTCACACTAATTTCAAATAATTCAAAATTTAAACTATTCAAATTTGAAAACTACGGGCACTGACAGAATGTTTGTAATTTTTGTACCTAAAGCAAAAATATTCACAAAGAAACTCTAAATACACAAAAAAACAACACAAAAATAAATAAAGCAAAAAAAAAAGCCGGCCTACTAGGTCAGAGCGGCCTACATACGACTAGAAACCCAACCTCTGTTGGGCCAGGATGCAGCCATAAGGCCAAGTGGGCCAACAGGGCAGCAAAGAACACGTAGGCCCAGTAGGCCTGCTTTGGAGAGGAGCTCGAGAGAGCAACCGCACGGGGGTTTATAAACCAGTGCGGTCGCCTCTCGGCTAGCGAGGTGGGACTAAACTTGCCGCAAGCTTTGTGCAAGCGCACCCCATTTAATGCGGGTCGTGGCACCAACCGGTACTAAAGGGGGGCCTTTAGTATCGGTTTGTGCCACCACCCGGTACTAAAGGGGGTCACACACCGCTGGTTTGAAGAACAGGCCTTTAGTACCGGTTGGTGGCTCCAACCGGTACTAAAGGTGCCTTCTATATATACAACTACTACGAAAATTTCAGTTTCCCTCTCTGTTTGTTCCTCTGTTTCCGTCTCCGTCGCCGTCGCCGCCGCCCTCGATCGTCTCCGTCGCCGTCGCCGCCGCCCTCGATCGTCTCCGTCGCCGCCCCCGTCCCCATCGCCGCCCCCGTCCCCCTTGCCGCCCTCGTCTCCCGTCGCCGCCCAGGCCCGTCCCGTCGCGCCGTCCCGTCCCCTTGCGCCGTCCCGCCGTCGCCGCCCGGCCGTCGCCTCGCCGTCGCCGTCGCCCGCTGTGAGCTCTCCCCCTCTAAACCATCTCCCTCGCCCCCGGCGGCCACCATGGGCGCTGCCCCTCCCCGAGCCCATACACACACACACAAGCATGATGAACACACACACACACACATACATGTATATATTTAATTAGTTTAGATTTTGTAGGTTTAATTAGTTTAGATTTTTTAGATTATTGTTTTTTCACTAGTATATATGTATGAATGCATGTTAGATGGATATAATTAGTGTTTAATTAGTATGGAATTTTTTATATAATGTTGTTTTTCTGTTTTTTAATGGATGTATAGAAATTGTTTTTATGTTTTTAGTGTTAGATGCTTAATTAGTATGAAATAGTATATAGATTTTTGAAATAGTAGAAATGTTATAAATTTTAGTTATCAAAATCCAATCATTAAAAAAATATTATTTTTGCGGGCATATAGCTAGTATTTGTTATCGACGATGCCGGCCCGCATCCTCGTCGTCGACCGTCCGTCATGACGACGTCCAGCCGCCCATGTCCGGACTAGGCTCCGCCGGGCTGGCACTGGGAGGTGCTACCTCGAGGGGCGCGCCGCTTGATGAGGAACCCGGCCCTGGGTCCCGTCGTCGACCCTGATCTCGTTTGGTGGCGTTCGCGTGGGCCAGTTTCGGTGCGGAGGGACCCGCCCCGCCGAGGAGGTACGTCGCCGTGTCGTGGAGGAGGACGAGCACGCCCATCGCTACATGGTTGCGTTAGAGGGCGGCAGGTTCTCCAATACCGGCGGTATCTTCGTGGATCTCACATCAGCTATGATCCTGTGAGGGTTCCTTCTCTTTGGGTGTCCACCGCCCGCGACGCAGGAACCGCGAGTGTCCTAGATTCTTCTGTAGTATTCGATCTTTAATTAGCTAGCCAGTGATGTACTATTGAATATTATATATTATTCAAGACGATGTATTCGAGATTGTATCTATTATTCTAGACAAAGTATTCGAGATTATATCTATTATTCGAGACGATGTAATTTGAATACTAAATTGTTTTATATTTCTTTTGAATTAGTTAAATAAAAGATATGGCGCATAATACCGACAGAGAGGGAGAACAGACCATGTTCGATATGATACGCGGGCCGATGATAATCAGAATGAAGAAGATTATGACGGCTCAATTTCTAAACAACACCGGAGTGGGTGATATGATATTCGATCGCTGACGATCGAATTGATGAAGTCATGAACTACGATTATGACGATGACGAAGAACATGTTGATCCTGAAACAACAAAGACCGGCGAGGTATATATATTTATATAAGCAGGTTTCACGTGATAATCACAAGTTTTAAATGACTTGAATACATATTAACTAAACGATCATAGTTATTTCAGCCATCCCGGTCGATCAAAACTTAAGACAAAAGTACGAAACGAGGACCGAACAAAAAGTTGAAGGAGGGCGTAAAGTACAATATCGAGGCGATCGGACCTAATGGCGAACCATTAGCGCCTAAGAAGATTGCGGACAAGTTCATTCGTCGGTCAGAGTTCTTGTGAAGGACCAACTCCGATCTCCCTTCAAGAATGGAGAGAGCCAGCAAAAGACAAAGGACAAAAGGCAAAGAGGACGCTGCTCCACGTCCAGATGTTACTTTTGTCGACAAGAATCAAAAAGATCTGCTTTGGGATACTCTCATGAAACATTTCACCCTACCAGATCATTTCACAGAAGCAGATGTGCAGAAAGTCAAGGACGCTGCTCTTAGGAAGATGGCGGTTGCATTCAAGAAACACAAGAATCGTGAATGGGACAAGTACGTCAAGGGAGGAAGGAAGACTCCAGATTCGAGGGAACACTAGAGAACCAACGTGCTCATTGGGACGATTTCGTGAAATTCAAGGATTCAGAATTAGCTAAGGAACGGTCGAGAATAAACAAGAAGAATGCCGAAAAAAGGATAAGTTCCATATCCCGGGGCGGTGGCTATGCAGTGGCAATGCCTAAGTGGGATAAGTCGAGAAAGAGATGGAGGATGCAAAGTGCCACTCCGGTTACTAAGAGCTGGCCCCAGGTCGTGGACTTCGTTCTATGCGCATGGGGGCGTTGGATCCGAAGACAGCAATGTTTCGACGAGGGCAAGTCTGAAGGGAGCCGACGATGCGATACTTGTTGCAATAGAAGAGGCACGAACGGGGGTGTTCCAGCCCAACAAAGAGAACGACGAGCTTACGCGTGCCCTGGGAAATCCTGAACACCCGGGAAGAACACGAGGCAAGGGCACTATTCCGTGGTATGAGGGGTTTTCAGACTGGAACAACGACTACAGAACCCGTGCGAGAAAGAAGATTGCGGAGGAGAAGAAGAGGAAGATGGAGGAGGAGCAGAGGAAGCTGGACTATGAACGCCTTCAAGGCCTAGAAGCAAGTCAAGCGGAATTGGCAGTCAAATTCCAGCGGCAGCAGGAGCAGATCGACTCACTTAGCCAGCAAAGGGGGTCTCAGCAGCTGCAGCAGCTAGCGGATGATCCAGCATTGGATAGCACCGCCCCATCCATGCAGAGAAGCAGCGTGGGTTCCGCCCCGGACGACGCAATGCTGGGTAGATACCCCGTGGATGACATCACGGAGAACACTAGCTGCGAGCTACACGTCAAAATGAAGAACATATCCATGAAGGTGGCGGACGGAGAAGCTTTTCCAGTTACCCCCAAAGCAACCTACCATTGCATCCCGATTCCAGAGGGCTATGCTCGTGTCATGGTTGACGAGGTGGTGCAGCCATATTCGGGCTAGAGCTTGACATTCCTGGAGGTGAGGACGGCGCTTTCTGAGACGCCAACCATCGTATCATCCTATGGAAAAAGGATTGCATCATCTTTCAAGGCCACCGACATCGCGTCATCGACTCCTCGTCAAGTCCGCCACCGAGTCAGCAGTCTCCCGCTCCTGCAAGTCCACCAAGTCCGCAAAGTGTCGTGCCACTCCTCCTCCAAGTCCCGGCAAAGTGTCAGCCACTCCTCCTCCAAGTCCGCAAAGTGTCAGGCCACTCCTCCTCCTCCAAGTCCGCCACAGCGTCAGACATCCACTCCTCCTCCAAGTCCGGCACAACCTCAGGCCACTCCTCCTCCAAGTCCGGCACATCTTCAGGCGGCCACTCCTCCTCGTCCAACTCAGCCCCGTCAGCAGGCGTCTCCGCCGCCTCAGAATCAGAAGAGACACCCGCAGCTATGGTGCGTAGCGGTACGAGTCGAGGTAGTACAGGAAGTACAGGCAGAGGCAAGCGATATAAATATGGTCCAAGCCTCACGCCTCTTCCGCAGAGGTCTTATGACAGATCCGAGGAGGAAATCGCAGCCATATCGAAGTCCGAGGTGGAAGCCCATTTTGCACCGAAACCGCCACCGCTGCCAAGGGAGAAAGTGCCTAAGGAAACAATTTACCACTTCATTCGTATGGCTCAACCACCAGCTTCCAAGCCTGTTGACACAGACTATGAGCGCCACATCAGGAAGTTAAATCGAGCACGTCTATGTAAGGAGGCGAGCTCGGGATCGAGCAAACAAGAAGCAGCTGTCAAAAATGCGGAAAACCATTCCCAATGGGAGAACAGCGGCGCAATCGATCCCTCGCTTGTTGTGCCAACAACACGTGATAAAGACGCTACGCCCAATATTCTTGTGGGCAAACAGTTTACGTTCCTGAGGTGGGCAACATGGTAATAACGGAGGACCATATAATGCAGGCTGAAGTTCTCAAAATCACTGTTGGACAACTCCTCGAGATCAAGCCCATGCATGTGCTTAGAGAGGATGAAATAAAACGGAAATATGTCCGGCGCCAACCTTTGGTCCATCCAGACAAGGTCAAGAACCTCCCAACGAGAATGTATGAATTGCATCAATGGTACATGAACATTACCAAGATTTCCGATCGAGTGTCCTTCATGGTGAATGTCAAGGAGGAGCATTACTTCCATGAGCATGCTTTGTCCGTTGAGTATTCTGAACTGTTTCAGTTATACAATCAAGACGCACTCGACAAAGCTATCGTCAGTTGCTATTGTCTGTAAGTGATTTCTTTCTGTAATTTAAGTCTCAAGCTAGCTGTAGTGATCCTTTTGATCAATCATTACCTGTAATTATCCTCACTATATTCTTTTCTGTGGTATTATATGCAGGATGAAGATATATGAAATGAGAAAAGGTGGACGCTTTGGCATCGGGTTCATTGACCCAAACACCGTTAATGAATACACATGGAATCTAAATCCACGTTATCAAAAGGGACGTGAGGACAACATGCTAGAGTTCGTGAAGCGCCTCGAATACAATGAAGATATACTACTTCCTTACAACTTCCAGTGAGTCACACTGTCTTGTACTACAAATTCTCTGTTTTTGCCTACTAGCTAGCTACATGTTTTTGCTTTACATATGCCCGCTTAATTAAGGCATGCAAACGTGTGTGCATGCAGATATCACTGGGTCTTGTGTATCATTAAAGTTGACGCCGGAACAGTTGAAGTACTGGACTCACTACTCAAAGAAAAAACTGACTATAACATCTTGTTTGGGATAGTCAGCAGGTAATTTCAATCATTATTAACTATATATCTCGGCCTATTTAGTTCGTCATTTTTCATGATATGAACTATATTTAATAACCCCTTTATTTATTTTAATTGTCGGCGGGCTGGGCTTGGGCAAGGTTCATCAGGGTGACCCCAGGAGAATGGAAAAAAAAGCTTAAATGGTTTCGACCCAAGGTAAGTAATTAAGTACTACTAGCTAGCTAGCTAGCTGCCATCTCTTTAATTATCATTCTTGATTAATTATTATCTGATCAAATTCCATTCTCGTAAAGGCCCTCAAGCGGTAGCGCAGGGACTGATCTGTGTGCATTCTGCGTTTGCGAGAACATTCGCATGATGGCGTCCGAAAGGAGCAGATCTGAAAGACAGGAATGGGTACGCTTGTCAAAACACTATTCACAATTTTTACACCATTATCGATATCTAGTCACACAACTAATACACATGCATATTGATCTCCTTCTTAACAGTTCACAGAGGTGCGGGAGAAGCTCCTAGAAACGGAGCGCGTAGAAGCACTTCAAGAGGAAATAGCGGGATTTTTGCTCGACCAGGTCATAAATCCGACGGGAGAATACTATTACCCGCTGCCCCCATCGAGCTCCGAAGGCACCAATTAGGCTAATGCCACTGGCTCAAGGCAACATGCATATGTAGGAGAAATTGTATATAGATAAACTCGTGTGTCTGTGTGAATTAATTTATTTGCTGGTTTGTGAGACATTGTATATATATATATATATATATATATATATATATATATATATGCATGATTGGTTCTATTAGAAATTCTATTTATATATATATATATATATATATATATATATATATGCATAACGTGTACAATGTGTAGTATTGTAAAATACCAGCAAAGCGAAAAAGAATTAAATTGATAACACAAATTTAATTGAAAAATAAAAATAAAACAAAAACCCACAAACATTTAGTACGGTTGATGTTACCAACCGGTACTAAAAACTCCCGCCCGGAGCTGGCTCGTGCCACGTGGTTGGCCTTTAGCACCGATTCGTCTTGAACCGGTACTAAAGGGGGGCTTTAGTGACCACACTTTAGTGCTGGTTATATAACCCGGCACTAAAGGGCCTTACGAACCGGTGCTATTGCCCGGTTCTGCACTAGTGTAAGCACTACGTGAATATGACCGAAGGAGTAAACCGAGGAGAGAGACGCCGCACATGGCTTGGAACAATTGGTGTATCTCCAAGGGGTGCCCTGCCCATGTATATAAAGGAGGAAGAGGAGGAGGCCGGCCACCAGGGGCGCGCCAAGGAGAGGGGAGCCCTACTAGGACTCCAGTCCTAGTAGGATTCGGCCCCCCTTTTTCCTTCTCATGGAGGGGGAAAGAGGGAAGGGAGAGGGAAGAGGAGAAGGAAAGAGGGGGGGGGGGCGCCCCCTTTCCTAGTCCAATTCAGACTCCCTATGGGAGGGGGGTGCGGCCACCCCTTGTGGGCTGCCTCCCCTCTCCCCTATGGCCCATGTAGGCCCATTACTTCCCCGGGGGGGTTGTGGTAACCCCTCAGTACTCTGATAAATATCCAAAACATCCCGAAATCATTCCGGTGTCCAAATACTATCGTCCAATATATCAATATTTACCTCTCGACCATTTTGATACTCCTCGTCATGTCCGTGATCTCATCCGGGACTCCGAACAATCTTCGGTCACCAAAATACATAATTCATAATACAAATCGTCATCGAACGTTAAGCGTGCGGACCCTACGGGTTCGAGAACTATGTAGACATGACCGAGACACATCTCCGATCAATAACAAACAGCGGAACCTGGATGCTCATATTGGTTCCTACATATTCTACGAAGATCTTTATCGGTCAAATTGCAATAACAACATACGCCATTCCCTTTGTCATCGGTATGTTACTTGTCCGAGATTCGATCGTCGGTATCCTCGTACCTAGTTCAATCTCGTTACCGGCAAGTCCCTTTACTCGTTCCGTAATGCATCATCCCATAACTAACTCATTAGTCACGTTGCTTGCAAGGCTTATAGTGATGTGGATTACCGAGATGGCCCAGAGATACCTCTCCAATACACGGAGTGACAAATCCTAATCTTGATCTATGCCAACCCAACAAACACCTTCGGAGACACCTGTAGAGCATCTTTATAATCACCCAGTTATGTTGTGACGTTTGATAGCACACAAGGTGTTCCTCCGTTATTCGGGAGTTTCATAATCTCATAGTCAGAGGAATATGTATAAGTCATGAAGAAAGCAATAGCAATAAAACTTAACGATCATTATGCTAAGCTAACGAATGGGTCTTGTCCATCACATCATTCTCCTAACGATGTGATCCTGTTCATCAAATGACAACACATGTCTATGGTCAGGAAACTTAACCATCCTTGATTAACGAGCTAGTCAAGTAGAGGCATACTAGGGACACTCTGTTTTGTCTATGTATTCACAGATGTATCAAGTTTCCGGTTAATACAATGATAGCATGAATAATAAAAATTTATCATGATATAAGGAAATATAAATAACAACTTTACTATTGCCTCTTGGGCATATTTCCTTCAACCTCCCACTTGCACTAGAGTCAATAATCTAGATTACATTGTAATGATTCTAACCAAATTCCAAGATCCAATATCATCGCATAGCCTATACCATGCCAATGCTTTTCCCTTCAAAGATAAAAGGGAAAACCTTCTTCTTAACATCATCTTCGGGTAAACCTGCAAGCTTAAACAATCCACAAATTTGTTCCACATATATTAAGTGCATATCAGGATGTTCGGTTCCATCTCCTGCATAAGGATTAGCTAGGAGTTGTTCTATCATACCCGAAGGAATTTCATATTCAATATTTTCAGTAGTGCAGTAGGTTGAGGGGTAGCTAATTGTGGTTCGGTTCGAGGTGAAGATACCCCGAACAAACCCCTCAAAGGATTGTTTTCCATAGTAACAAGTGACGGTAAATTTCAGCACACTATATAAATGTTTCCTTACCAAATTCCACTTACCAAAGGCGCTTCACTCCCCGGCAACGGCGCCAGAAAATAGCCTTGATGACCCACAAATATAGGGGATCAATTGTAGCTCTTTTTGATAAGTAAGAGTGTCGAACCCAACGAGGAGCAGAAGGAAATGACAAGTGGTTTTCAGCAAGGTAATGTCTGCAAGTGCTGAAATTGTAAGTAACAGAGTAGTTTGATAGCAAGATAATTTGTAATGAGCAAGTAATAACAGTAGTAACAAAAGTGCAGCAAGGTAGCCCAATCCTTTTGAGGAAAAGGACAGGCCAAAACAGTCTCTTATAATAAGCAAACGTTCTTGAGGGTATATAGGAATTTCATCTAGTCACTTTCATCATGTTGGTTCAATTTGTGTTCGCTACTTTGATAATTTGGTATGTGGGTGGACCGATGCTTAGGTGCTGTTCTTAATTGAACAAACCTCCTACTTATGATTAACCCCCTCACAAGCATCCGCAACTATGAGAAAAGTATTAAGAATAAATTCTAACCATAGTATTAAACTTTTGGATCCAATCGGTCCCTTGCGGAATAGCGCATAAACTAGGGTTTAAGCTTCTGTCGCTCTCGCAACCCATCATCTAATAACTACTCCACAATGCATTCCCTTAGGCCCAAATATGGTGAAGTGTCATGTAGTCGGTGTTCACATGACACCACTAAGGGAATCACAAAATACATACTATCAAAATATCGAACACATATCAAGTTCACATGATTACTTGGAACATGATTTCTCCCGTGACCTCAAGAACAAAAGTAACTACTTACAAGTGATAATCATGCTCAAGATCAGAGGCATATTAAATAGCATAATGAATTTGAACATATAATCTTCTACCAAATAAACCATATAGTAATCAACTACAAGATGTAATCAACACTACTAGTCACCCACAAGCACCAATCCATAGTTATGGTAAAAAGATTGAACACAAGAGATGAACTAGGGTTTGAGAGGAGATGGTGCATTTGAAGATGTTGATGGAGATTGCCCTCCCCAAGATGGGAGAGTTGTTGGTGATGATGACGGCGATGATTTCCCTCTCCGGGAGGGAACTTCCCCCGGCGGAATCACGCAGGGAGGGCCCAAGTTCCGCCTCGAGACGGCGGCGCTCCGTCCCTAAAGTCCTCTTCTTTATTTTTTCTAGGTCAAAATGACTTATATACCAGAAGATGGGCACTGGAGGTGGGCCGAGGGGAGCACAACCCAACAGGGCGCGCCTGGGCTCCTAGGCGCGCCCAGGTGGGTTGTGCCCACCTAGTGGGCCCCCTCTGGTACTTATTGGCTCCAATATTCCTCATATATTCCATAAAAAAATCTCCATAAAGTTTCAGCTTGTTTGGAGTTGTGCAGAATAGGTAGACTGACGTAGCTATTCCAGGTCCAGATTTCCAGCTGCCGGAATTCTACCTCTTTGTGTGTACCTTGCGTATTATGAGAGAAAAGGCATTAGAATTACTCCAAAAAGCATTATTATGCATAAAAACATCATAAATAATAGTAGGAAAACATGATGCAAACTGGATGTACCAGGGTCCTAATGGAAACTAAGGGATATTAAGGCCTCCTTTTAATAGAGTACCGGACCAAAGCATTAGCACTTAGTGCATACATAAACTCCTCAAACTACGGTCATCATCGGGAAGTGTCCCGACTATTGTCACTCTGGGGTTGCCCATAACACATAGTAGGTGACTATAACTTGCAAGATAGGATCAAGAACACAAATATATTCATGAAAACATAATAGGTTCAGATCTAAAATCATGGCACTCGGGCCCTAGTGACAAGCACTAAGCATAGCAAAGTCATAGCAACATCAATCATAGAACATAGTGGATACTAGGGATCAAACCCTAACAAAACTAACTAGATTACATGGTAAATCTCATCCAACCCATCACCGTCTAGCAAGCCTACGATGGGATTACTCACGCACGGCAGTGAGCATCATGAAATTGCTGATGGAGGATGGTTGGTGATGACGATGGCGACGGATTCCCCTCTCCGGAGCCCCGAACGGACTCCAGATCTACCCTCCCGAGGAAGAACAAGGCTTGGCGGTGGCTCCATATTATAAAACGCGATGAATCCTTCTCTCTGATTTTTTCTCCCCGAACGTGAATATATGGAGTTGGAGTTGAGGTCGGTGGAGGTCCAGGGGGCCCGCCCGAGGGGGTGGGCGCCCCCACCCTTGTGTCCAGGGTGTGGGCTCCCTTCACTTGATTATTTCTCCAATATTTTTTATTAATTCCAAAAATCATCTCCGTGAAGTTTCAGGTCATTCCGAGAACTTTTATTTCTGCACAAAAATAACACCATGGCAATTCTGCTAAAAACAGCATCAGTCCGGGCTAGTTTCATCCAAATCATGCAAGTTAGAGTTCAAAACAAGGGCAAACGAGTTTGGAAAAGTAGATACCATGGAGATGAATCACATAACACTAACAACGGCTCCAAGATCACATAAAGCTGTTCTTACATAGTTTCTTTTAATGGAGCATGGTATAGTAGGTATTCTTGGATCTCCTAGTTTCTTTGTTATTCCACCCCTAAATGTATAATTAGCAAGCATGGTGAAAATTTCAGCTTCCGGTGTCTTTGTTTTATTTGTAACGATATCTTTCATATGCTTAGCATAAGGAGACATTTTGAGAATATCAGTCAAACGCATACGCAAAAAGACAGGTCTAAGCATTTCAACAAAGCACTCAAAATACTCATCATCCTTCTTCTTAGATGGTTTAGGAGGAAATGGCATGCGTTTCTGAACCCATGGCTCTCTTTCTTTACCATGTTTCCTAGCAATGAAGTCTCTCTTATCATATCTTTTATTCTTAGGTTGTGGGTTATCAAGATCAACAACAAGATCTATCTCCACATCATTATCATTGCTAGGTTTAGCACCAACATGAACATCATCATTATCATTATTACTAGGTTCATGTTCATCACCAGATTGCGTCACAACATCAGAAATAGAAATATCATTTGGGTTCTCAGGTGTGTCTATAACAAGTTCACTAGTAGCATGCAAAGTCCTATCATTTTTATTTTTATTTTTAGAAGGACTAGGTGCATCAGTATTAATTCTTTGAGAGTCTTGTTCTACTCTCTTAGGATGGCCCTCAGGATACAAAGGTTCTTGAGTCATTTTACCACCCCTAGTCATAACTCTAACAACATGATCATTGTTCTTATTATTCAACTCATTCAACAAATCATTTTGTACCTTGAGAACTTGTTTTACTTGAGTTTTTACCATGGAAGAATGTTTACTAATAATATTGAGATCATTAACAGTTCTACAGATATAGTCATCCAAGCAGTGAAGCATATAAGCATTACGTTTCAATTGTCTACTAACATATGCATTGAAATTCTCTTCTTTAACAATAAATTTATCAAATTCATCCAAGCATTGACTAGCAGACTTATTATGAGG
This sequence comes from Aegilops bicornis, assembly GCA_021605145.1. Lineage (NCBI taxonomy): Eukaryota > Viridiplantae > Streptophyta > Magnoliopsida > Poales > Poaceae > Aegilops > Aegilops bicornis. The sequence goes on along the minus strand of CM038673.1, from coordinate 794,469,876 downwards.
AATATCACCTTCATCAAATCTAGACAGATAATTTACCTCTACTACCTGTGTCGGGTTATCAAGACCGGCCATGTATTTCTTTGATAGGTGGTAAATTCTTAACATCTTCAGCTTTAATACCTTTTTCTTTCATAGATTTGTTCGCCTCTTGCATATCTATAGGGCTGAGAAATAGAATACCACTTTTCTTCGGAGTTGGCTTAGGAGGTGATTTAGGAAGAGTCTAATCATTATCATTACTCAGTATATTATGCAATAATACTTCAGCTTGTTCAACATTTCGTTCCCTGAAAACACAACCAGCACAACTATCTAGGTGGTCCCTAGAAGTATCAGTTAGTCCATTATAAAAGATATCAAGTATTTCATTTTTCTTAAGAGGATGATCAGGCAAAGCATTAAGTAATTGGAGAAGCCTCCCCCAAGCTTGTGGGAGACTCTCTCTTTCAATTTGCACAAAGTTAAATATTTCCTTTAAAGCAGCTTGTTTCTTGTGAGCAGGATTTTTTTCCAGAGAAGTTAGAAATCATATCCTGGGTACTACGCACGCAACCAGGAGCAAGAGAATTAAACCATATCTTAGCGTCACCCTTTAATGAGAAAGGAAAAAACTTAAGAATATACACTACTGGAATCAGGATCTTTACCGTCAGCCAGCTCTTTGCCGTCAGCCAGCTGACAGCAAAGAAGGTCTTTGCCATCAACTTACAGAAAACTGATGACAAAGAAGGAGCTGACTTAGGTGCCCCCGAGATGGTGTGCGGATAGGATGGACTGTTGGGAGGCATTGGTGGATGAGTGGTGCTCTCCCCAATGGCTAGCCGTCCACAACAAGGTCAGGGATAAGCGTGCCCAAATGCAAGGTGTGCCACACCATCAAGGGAGATCCAACCTGTTTGAGTACGGGGATCACTTGGTATGTGGTTTGCTTCACGATTCATGCAATTTCATTCTTCATTCTAGCTTGAGCCCTTAACTAATATGTTGTTCCTCTCTTTTAGGAGCGACACAACAAGAAGAACGTGCCACCGCTGTACGACCTCTATGCCATGGCCCATACTGCCCCGTACAAGAAGGCCAAGGCATTCTTTGAGGATGACCTTGATCATCTAGAGAGCTTCACCAACATCTTCTCCCACAACAAGCTCGTGAGGTACAGAGACATTAGGAAGACGAGGAAAGGGGAGCACTTCAACCCGAGCCAGAGTCCTTTTGATCCAGAGATCGTGATGCTATCTGGTGGCGGGAGGTACCATGGATCTGTAGCCATTGGGGATGGACTCATACGTTGTCCCAGAACTCTCCCGGAGATCAAGAAGCGCTAGACGAGCTTCGATCCTGAGATACTGCCTCGTCCATGGCCAATGGAGCTCGCCATTGAGGCTAGGGCCCAGGAGCTTCTGGCGGAGGCAAACAGGCAGGCTAAGCAGAGGGAGATCGAGTTGGAGGAGAGGACGGCTAGTCTGTTGGAGGCGGAGAGGAACCGAAACGACGCGTATCACCGGCCCCTATACGAGCTCCCCGTGGTAAGTTTCTCCTGCATACTAGCCAAATCATGCACGTAATGTTCGTTTTAGTACTAACTAATATGACTAACTCGTGAAAACAAAATGTGTAGTCCATGTGCGAGAAAAATGATCAGAGCCCTCCGCCGATGCCCTAGATTGGTATAGAGGACACGATGAGTTTCATTTGAATGGTCATTAGTTACTAGTATTCACATTTCAGTTGCATCATGCTAATGAGACATTGCAAATGATCTTTGGTGCAGGATGCCTCCCGACAAGCATCGACCGATCCTTCTCCGTCTCGCACTGGCGCAACCCCGGCCGGTCCTTCAACGTCTCGCACTGGCGCAAACCCGACCGGTCCTTCACATCCATGATGATGGTAAGTTATCCCAAGCGTTTTGCTTAACAAATGCATACTTAGCTTAAGAAATGACCTAGATAGCTCCAAAATGACCTATACTTAGCTTAGTTTCCTCAAAAATGACATAATAACCTTATTTAGCTCCAAAATGACATATTTTACCTAGGATAGCTATAAAATGACCTATACTTAGCATTGTTTCCTCCAAAATAACTTGATATGCTTAGTTAGCTAAAAATGACTTAACTACCTAGGATAGCTCAATAATGATCTATAATTAGCTTAGCTAGTTCATTTATGACATAATTAGCTCACTTAGGTAAACAATTGCATAATAACCTTGGTTTAGCTCCAAAATGACATATACTTAGTTTATTTTCCGTGAAAATGACATAATAACCTTACTCAGCTCCAAAATGACATATTTTACCTAGGATAGCTATAAAATGACCTATACTTGGCATTTTTCCTCCAAATGACTTGATATGCCGAGTTAGATAAAAAAATGGCATAACTACCTAGGATAGCTCAATAATGATCTATAATTATCTTAGCTAGTTCATCTTTGACATAATTAGCTCACTTAGGTAAAAAAATGGCATAATAACCTTTAGCTCCAAAATGACCTATACTTAGCTTATTTTCCTCGAAAATGACATAATAACCTTACTTAGCTCCAAACTGACATACTTTACCTAGGATAGTTATAAAATGACCTATACTTAGTATTTTGTCCTCCTAAATGACTTAATATGCTTAGTTAGCTAAAAAATAGCATAACTACCTAGGCTAGCTAAAAAATGACCTAGACTAAGCTTCTTCAGTTCATTTATGATATACTTAGCATACTTAGGTAAAAATGGCATGATAACCTTGGTTTAGCTCAAAAATGACATAGACTTAGCTTATTTTCCTCCAAAATGACATAATAACCTTACTAAGCTCCAAAATGACCTACTTACCTAGCTTAGCTCTAAAATGACCTACACTTAGCATTTTTTACCTTGGTTAGCTAAAAAATGGAATTTTACCTACCTTAGTTAGAAGAAGAAGATGATAAAGAAGAGGAGAGGAGAAAAAGAAAGAGAAAAAAATTTCTTCTTCTTATTTTTCTTATTCTTCTTCTTCTTCTTCTTCTTCTAGCTAGTCTTCTTCTTCTTCTTCTTCTTCTTCTTCTTCTTCTTCTTCTTCTGCTAACTTTCTTCTTTCCCAATTTGCAGATTTCCTTTAGATGAGGAAGCTTACATTGACGGAGTCTACTCTTCTCCTTGTGCTTCCTTTATGTTTTTGGAAACTTGTTGTTGGATATGTATGTATGGATGAAACCATTTTATGTTGGATATGTTGTTGGAGACTTGTTATATATATGTTGTTGGAAAATTGTTATATATATGTTGTTGGAAACTTGTTATATATATATATATATATATATATATATATATATATATATATATATATATATATATATATATATATATATATATAGGGAGAATGCATCCTACTACCGGGTGTAGCTACACCCGTTTCTCATATACTATCATGTGGTAGTATATGCTCTACTTTATTATTTTTAGTATGTTCATATACTATATCTAAGATATTCCCAAGTGATTTGTATGAAAAAATTGCAAGTGAGCTCATAATTTTATTGTATTTGTGAAATACGTACATATTTGTATGTGAAATAGAGTATGCGCAAAATATGATACATACTACCAAAATAGTAGTATATATACTACCTAAACATTCTTATATACTACATACTACGCGTACATACTCTCCGATATGATAGATACTACCTAGAACGTATGAAACAAAAGTGAGAGTAACTACACCCGGTAGTAGGCGAAAATATGTCCTATATATATATATATATATGAAATTCTATGAAATTGAATGAATTTAAGAAAAAACAAAGAAACCGGGGTTGTATAGGCTCTTTGCCGTCTGCTGGCAGACGGCAAAGAGCTTTGGCATCAGCCAGGAGACGGCAAAGCTGCCACGTGGCAGCTACCTGTGCAACCTGGGGTGCACTGGACTAGCCTATTTGGCAGCTTTGCCGTCTGCTGGCAGACGGCAAAGACCTTTGCATCAGCTACCCAGCAGACGGCTTTCTACGTGGTAGGTAGCTGCCACGTGGCTTGCTATGCCGTCTGCTGGCAGACGGCAAATATGCAAAGGTCTTTGCCGTCTGCTGGCAACATTAATGCGTGCCTTCGTTCATGACGTGCCCCCAGGCCTGGCAAGCTTGGTGCGGCGCTTCATCAACTTCGTCTTCATTCGTCTTCGCATGCCTGGTGCTGGCAACACCGACGCGTGCCTTCATCTACGACGTGTCCCCGGGTTTGGGAAACCCGGTGCGGCGCCTCGTCAACAACATCCTCCTTCCGGCGCACCACTACCTCGACACCACTGCGCCCATGACTAACTCGGCGCCTCCTTGCGCCCGCGGCTTCCCGGCGACTTCCTCGACACCGGCCACCCCGACACGACATCGGCCACGGCATTCTTCGCACGGCTACCTCGACCAAGGCTACACCACCCTACACTCTCGGCTACCTCGACAAGGCACAAAGGGCTATCACCCGCTTGAGCAACTTGTCGGCTACCTCTACAGTCAACACGTCCACGAGCGACACCGTCCATGACGCTCCAGCTACGACCGTTAAGGGATGTCGGTCCGTCGGTTGCTATTCTCTTCGGTCTGACCGGTCAAGACGGTCCTGTTGTTCGCAACGCTGCTGCTACGACTGCGAGGGGATGTTAGAGATATATTTGGGATACATATATTTGGTATTCTAGGATTTGTAATATGTCTCCTACCTTATCTCTAGAAGAAGCTACTTACCCTTCAAGTCTTATACTCAATATATACTCACCCTCGAGGCTCAATAATACATCCATCATATTCCGCCAATCATCCTCTCTTCCCCTACTAACAGTTTGCGAGGAAAAGTACGTCTGGATCGCACTGCGGATTGATACAAGCCCGCGTTGGATGACATAATACGTCTGGACCGTGTGGCCCGAAGAGTTGCGGACGGTTTGAGGGTCGCAGTTAGAGATGCCCTAAACGCTTGCATGTTCTTTTTTTCGAGATAAACGCTTGCATGTTGTGTGCTTCCACTGACAGTTTCCTCGGCCATCTCCCATGCAACTACGTGGCAGTAAAAATGCGTTGCTGTAGAACTCAAAAGGAAGCACATCAAGAAGCTACGGTCATGGAAACACATCAATCAAGAAGCTAAACGAGTTGCGATTCGACAGTTCCGCGTGCGACAGATACGACAATGGCAGCCGGCAGACACAGATCGTTTTCCAGTTACTATATACGATAATTCTTCTAGTTCTGTCCACTTTTTGAGAAAGATAAGTCTTCTCTGAGCTGTCACTCTGTAAACAATGCAATCGCAGATTATATTTTGATAATAAAGATCGTTACAAAGTTGGTAACCTATCGAGCATCATGAACTGGCGCACGTATTACTATTGTCTATAAACAAAAAATTTAAGTGTGGCTACCGTATGCGCCAAACATGAAATATTCCGTCATATAACTAGATGCCAATAGTACAAAGTATATCTTATCTGTCATGCCCAAGTCTACTCTTATTCGCCACTCTATAAACAATATATCCAATTCGAGATTATATGATAATAAAGATCGTTTCAAAAGATGGTAACATCTTTTGAGGGAAATATATAGTAGAACTCCGCTGCGTATTTTTATTGATTTTCAAATAAATGATACAGGGTAAAGTTCAACGAATAAAAATAAATAAGGCTAAACTAAGAAAGAAAGAAGATAGAAAAGCAATAAAAGAATTGGCCTACTTCTCAAAGTTAACATAGGACTTTTCTAGTAGCTCGATGAGTGACCAGATGAATCTCCTCCTTGAATCTATGTCTGCATCTGTAGTTGGTAACATATCACGCATCATGACCTGGCGCGGGTATTTTTATTTTCTATAACTATAGGTGGCTAAGTTTGTCTAGCATATGCACCTAACATACACTATTCCATCATATAACTAGATGCCAATAGTAGGAAGTATATCTTATCTGTCATGCCCAAGTCTTCTCTCATTCGCCACTTTGTAAACAATGTATCCAATTACAGATTATATAATAAAGATTGTTTCCAAAGTTGGTAACCTATCACGCTCCATGACGTGGCGCGGCTATTGTTATTGTTTATAAACAATAAACGGATAAGGTTGGCTGCCATATGCACCTAACATGCAATATTTCGTCATATAAATAGATGGCAGCAGTCTGACGTATATCTTATCTGTCATGCCCACGTCTTCTCTTATTCGCCACTCTAAAATTGTATCCAATTGCAGATTATAAGATAATAAAGATCGATTCAAAAGTTGGTAACCTATCACATACCATGACCTGGCGCGCGTATTATTATTGTCTAAAAATAATAAATTGTTAAGTTAGGCTTCCATATGCGCACATCATGCAGTATTACCTCACATAACTAGATGCCAATGGACGAGGTATATCTTATCTGTCATGCCGACAGAACATATTATTATTGCTGATAAACAACGAATTTTTGAGTTTTGGCTCCGTATGGGCCTAATATTCCCATGGAGGGGTTAACCACTAATGATGTTTTCACTGTGAAGTCTATGTATGCGGATCAGAGAGATTCTAAACCTATTTTCTCACAGATATCGTCACCTCTCTTTGATTTTATTTCCTTTATTTTGGACATGACAGGCGTTCGGCTAAACCGAACCATACGAAGCTAATACCGTATACATCATTGAATGTAACACCCAGCTTTGCATGGGGGCTGCCTTAGAGGAGCCGAATAATATAATCCATATAAGTCACATTCGTTTCGATTACAGCCTTCTCATATCCTTCAAGCCAAAATATGCACTTATTTGACTCAAGATCTTTGCTAAGCTGGGTTGTCTCACTCCTGTGCTTACCCCTACGTTCCTGATTGTTCGGCTAGGAAGTAAAGGGAGCACTTTTGTGATTGTTACGACCGGGTCATCCGAGACCGTACCTCAGACGAGGGAAGCCAAAAGCTAGCGTTCTTACATAATACAATAAGTCGGCCTAAGAGAAGTGAATATAGCCTTGCGCTAATCACCAGAGTTTTTTCGCAGCCATTGGTCTCCGTTGATCTCACGCATCCGGACTATAACTTTACCCGAAGAAAGGAACCTTTGGAGGAAGTATTTTCATCGGAAGATGTTTCTTTCGTCAAACAGTAATATAACATAACTCTCCGCACATGTTTCGTCCGTTCGGGCCAGATGGCCGGGTTGCCTGGTTCCCGAAGTGTTGCCTTGTTTCCCAAGGCACCTAGTACGGAACACTTCCCGATCACTGATCGGGTAGATGGAAGCCGATGGCCGGTTAAGACAACATTCTTTTAAAATTAAGAACGCGGGTTGAGCTCGGTCAATGCAAAGGACATAGATACATAGCATTGACAAAACTACTCTTGATCGACATTGTCTATCAATTGCTCTAAAGCACAATCCTTTTGAGAATGGCGAGCGGCTGGCATGACATCATCATACACCAACCTTAGAGGTATCTCTCGGCCGTCAGGGCCCATTGGACCAACCCGAGACATATGCTCTGGATCTATCTTGGTGAAACGGGTCTTTACCATAACCCATGCCTCGTGCGCTCCTTCTCGGCTAGCCGAGATCTTCCATTATTCAAACCTTCGCCGAGCTCGCTTAAAGCAAATGGCTAGTTCAGCCATATTCTCTGGCGGCACATCTGACGCCCATACCGCCTTCGCCATGCTCTGCATGGCTCTCCAGGCCCTTTCATAAGTCTTCGACAACTCCTTCAAAAGGTTCATGTCATAAGTGCTTACTTCCTCCTCGGGCCGCCCAGTCAGGAGACCTAACAAGCAGGTGTTACACATCATCATTCAAACACCAATGATACTTGCCAACGGAAGGGTAAGATCAGTACTTACCAAATATGCCACCTTTCAGCTTCTGGTTTTCCTCCAAAGCTTGTGCCAGCTGAGTTGTCAAACTTTTAATTTCCTCGGCTTTCCACAGATTATCTGCCTTGAGCTCATTTTTCTCCTCTTGACTTCACGTCAGCACTCGTTTACCAGCCTCCAGCTCCTTCTGCAAATCGCTTACAGCTCCAGCGGCTGTATGGAGAAAAAGGTGTGAATGCATAGAATACACCGTATACCTCTCCACGCGTTGTGAAACAGTGTTTTCCACTTACCGGACAATTCGCTGTTGTCTTTTCGAGCCGCTTCCAGTTCGGACTTAGCTTCAACCAACTGTGTCCGGCTTACCTCAAGGTCCTCGGACAACCTTTTTCTCTTCTCTCTTGCAGCCTACAAATATCATATAATTAGAAATCCTTAACTCGGCCGTCCCGCCCAAATTAATGCTTGGGGGCTAGTTGGTAAGGGAACATGATCTGCTTTCAAGCTATTTTAGTTACATACCTGCACTCTTGTGGCAAAAAGGCCGGCGATCCTTTCAAGACCTGTCCGGGCCGCTACAAGGTACGCATCCCCTGAATAAAAGGCACTAAAATCCTGATCGGCAAAGGCAGTATGACGTAAAGTTTCCCTCAGGTGGCAATGATTCATTACACTCTCGACTTCGGAGTTGGTGACCAAAACATCATCGGAATCAGCCAGAGGCGCGCTGGCTGCCGCGTGTTTGGGGGAAGCTCCGGCTTGTGCCGAAGACTTAGGACCGGAGCGGCTATTCAGCGCACCCGGGGAATCTTTGAACTGATTCAGGGGCATTCTTCTTTTGCAAAATTAAACAAGCTTTAATAAAAGGGAGTTTTTTTGACACCTGAAACAGTAGGAGAGGCTCCTACTGTATGTATTAAATTAAAGTATCAAAAAGTTCTTACAAAGTCATAACCTTACATCCATGGCCATTGTAAATATAAAGTAAAGTTAGGAAACCAAAGTAATTACTAGACTAAGGTACAACAAAGGATTGGGGAAAAGAGGAAATAAATTGTCTGTGTTTCTCTTTGGCTCTATCTATGAGTAGAGACAAGTACTCTTTGAATCTTCTTGCCCATGAGCCGACAGTGGGGTCTATCCTTCGGAGGTGCTTGTTATTTCTTTCTTTCCAGAGACTCCAGGAGGCATATAAAAAGATCTCCATAAACATTGGGTTGTTCCATACAGTTTTAGCTTCCTTGATCCAATTTAGACGATCTCCATTAGTTGTCCAATGGATGTTCAAAGCGTCCCAACAAGTCACACTAAAATGACAAGTAAAGATCATGTGTTCGATCGTTTCTTCGTCGGTGCTGCCACACAGGATGCAACCATGATTGTCACCAATGTTATAGTGCCTTCTCTTAAGCATGTTTCTGGTGTTCATACGATCTGAGAGTAGTAGCCAACCAAAAACCTTGATTTTCATTGTGGCCGAAGATTTCCAGAGCTATTTGTAACTATTGTGTGCTGTGACCTCCCGAAAATAGAATTTGTAATATCTTTTTGCAGTGTAGATCTCAGAGCCCCACTCATATACCCAAGAGCCCATGTCCTCTCCCGCATCGTTGCCAACGTGTGATGTGATCTCCTGGATATCGCGCAACTCATTGTGGGCTTGCATGGAGAGGGGAAGGTGAAAGGTTACATTGAGGTTGGTGCAACCAAGAAAATTCCGGACTGAAATATCTTCAAGTTTAGCATAAGAAAACGCACGAGGATGTGAATCCGCAAGAACATCATCCAACCAGAGATCTTTCCACATAAGCGCAGTATCTCCTCTGCGAACGATCACATGCAAGATGCCTCTATAGATAGGAGTAAGTTTGAGCGCATCTTTCCACCAGAACGAACCACATGGGTCTAAGGCATGTGGGATTTTTCGGTGTAATATGTGGACCAAATCAAATCAACCCACGGCAGATCCCAATGGTTATAGAACTTGTGTAGGTATTTCATGAGCAAAGCATCACTTTGAGTTTGTATGTCCAGCACCCCGAGACCTCCACACTCCTTGGGTCGGCAAACCATTTGCCATGAAACTAAACAGTTGCACTTGTCCCCATCATCAGTCTTCTTAGTCCAAAGGCATTGCCTTCTGATTTTATCCAGTGGATCAATAATCTTCTGTGGCAGTTTGAGGGTGCAGAGCGCAAAGATTATAAGGGATGTGATGACCGAGTTGGGAAGCGACAGTTTCCCTCCATAGGAGATCATTGACAACGTTGATGGAAGTCTTCGTTGAACTCCACAGACCAAAGGCATGAGATCCTGCACTGTAGGTTTTGTAGTGCCCATCGGCAACCCAAGATAGGTAAAAGGTAGATTTCCCATCACACAATCGAAGATTTGTGCAATATGTTGAGCGGTTGCAGCGTTACAATTCATGGGCACGAGAGTTGACTTGTGGAAATTAATCTTTAGCCCAATAGAAGTTGCATAATCAGTGAGGATGTTTTTGACAAGAGTAGGTTGGTCAGGACATGCCGGTAATAAGATGATAGTGTCATCAGCGTATTGGATCACTAGGTAGTCAGATTGGTTGGGGCGGTAGAAGGGCTGTTGAAGATCATTTCTTCGAAAGGAGTCATTAATTGCAGCCTGCAATAAATCTGCCGCCAAGACAAAGATTAGGGGGGACAACGGATCACCTTGTCGTACTTCACAGATGCAATTAAACTGTCTGCCCGGGACGCCATTAAGGAGAATTGAAGATCATTAATAAAAGGGAGTTAAAAGCACCCTCGCTATAATTCTGCAATACATCACCTCTGGGCCAAGAAGGCAGGTGCTTCTGCTTCGGTGGAGGCCTTCCACTTTGGTCTCTGATACGTCTCCAACGTATCTACAATTTTGATTGTTCCATGCTATTATATTATCATTCTTGAATGTTTTACAATCATTTTATAGCAACTTTATATCATTTTTTGGGACTAACCTATTCACATAGTGCCCAGTGCCAGTTGTTGTTTTCTGCTTGTTTTTTACATCGCAGGAAATCAATACCAAACGGAGTCCAAACGCAGCCAAACTTTTTGTGGATTTTTTCTGGACCAGAAGACACCAGATGGGCCAAGAAAGTACCTGAGGGGGTTCTCTGAGGGGAGCACAACCCACCAGGGCGCGCCTGGGGGCCCAGACGCGCCCAGGTGGGTTGTGGCCACCTCGGTGGCCTCCCGCACCGCCTCTTTGCTCTATAAATACCCCAATATTCCAGAAACCCTAGTGGAGTCGATGAAAACCAATTCCAGCCGCCGCAAGTTCCAGAACCACCAGATCCAATGTAGACGCCATCACGGAGGGGTTCATCATCCTCATTGGTGCCTCTCCGATGATGCGTGAGTAGTTCATAGTAGACCTACGGATCCGTAGTTAGTAGCTAGATGGCTTCCTCTCTCTCTCTCTCTCTCTCTCTCTCTCTCTCTCTCTCTTTTGATTCTCAACACAATGATCTCTTGGAGATCTGTTTGATGTAACTCTTTTTGTGGTGTGTTTGTTGGGATCCGATGAACTTTGAGTTGATGATCAGATCTATGTTTTTATCCATGAAAGTTATTTGAGTATTTTTTGTCTCTTACATATGCATGATTACTTATAGCCCCATATTTCTTCTTTAAATCTTTGGTTTAGTTAGGCCAACTAGATCGATTTTTCTTGCCATGGGAAGAGGTGCTGTGTGATGGGTTCGATCTTACGGTGCTTTATCCCAGTGATAGAAGGGGAACCGACACGTATGTATCGTTGCTATTAAGGATAAAAAGATGGGGTCTATTTCTACATAAATAGATCTTGTCTACATCATGTCATCGTTCTTACTGCATTACTCCGTTTCTCCATGTACTTAATACATTAGATGCATGCTGGATAGCGGTCGATGTGTGGAGTAAGAGTAGTAGATGCAGGCATGAGTCGGTCTACTAATCTCGGACGTGATGCCTATATAATGATCATTGCCTGGATAGCGTCAAGATTATTTGAAGTTCTATCAATTGCCCAATAGTAATTTGTTTACCCACTGTATGCTATTTTTCTCGAGAGAAGCCACTAGTGAAATCTACGGCCCCCGGGTCTCTTCTTTATTATATTTGCCTTCGCGATCTATTTTTATATGCTTTTATTTTCAGATACATTAATCCAAAAATTAAAAAAAAATACCTAGCTTCAATTTTTATTTATTTATTTTATCTCGCGTTCCTGCGAGATCTATTTATCCAATCTACTACAATTTTACCCATCTTTTTACCCATGAGGGTTTGACAACCCCTCTCTTACGCCGGGTTGCAAGTATTTGTTCTTTGTGTGCAGAAGCTATTTACGTGGTGTTGCATGGTTCTCCTACTGGTTCGATAGCCTTGGTCTCATCACCGAGGTAAATACCTACCGTAGCTGTGCTGCATCATCCCTTCCTCTTTGGGGAAATACCGACGTAGTTCAAGCCGCATCAAAAGGAATTTCTGGCGCCGTTGCCGGGGAGACATCACCAACATCTATCAGGTTTCTAATCACAAATCTTATCTCCTTGCAATTTATATTATTTTCCATTTGCCTCTCCCCCACGTCAACAAAAATTTGTCGTTGTATTCGCCCTATTTTTCGTTCACCTTTTTCTCGTCAGATCTCATGTTTGCTTGTGTTGCCATGTGTCTTCTATTTGCTTGCATCTTCGCTTGTTGAAAATCAATTGATATGGATCCTCATCCACTTGCTAATCTTTTTCAAGAGAGCCAATTACGATGAACCCATTTCTAGTGAATTAAGTTCACTAGATTATCTTTAGAAGTTTTGCTTGAGATTCATGAATCTGAAAGTTGTGATGAAGTGTTAAAAGAAGGAATTTATAAAGTGATTCATGATAGCTCCTTAGATGAAAAGCATGATTGCAATGAAAATCATGATTGCAATGATATTATTATAAATTCTATTAATGTCAATCGTGCTAATAATATGCAAAACCCCAAGCTTGGGGATGCTAATATTGCTACGTCCGTTACCTATTGCAATGATCGTGATTGGGGTGATAATGATTCTTATCTTCTTAAAATTTTATTTAAATCTCATGATGAATATGCTTGCGATAGGTGGGTTTGGACGAGTGTTAAATTTAGCTAAAAATAGTCCCACATATTTGAAGAGTGTTCAATCTTATGAATTTTTTGATAAAAGTGGGCTTGGAAAGGTCATGACTTTATTTGATGATAGTCCCACTATTTTGGAAGAGTGTCAACTTTGCATGCATGTGGATCATGAAGAAAATATTTTATGTGATAGTTATATTGTTGAATTTGATTATGATCCTACATGTAATTATTGTGAGGGAGGAAAATATGGTTGTGCAAATTTTCATGTTACTAAATTGCCTCTCGTTATGTTGAGATCGTTAATGTTTTATTCCTATTCTTTGCATATGCTAGTTTCTGCTTGCCATGATAATTTGTTTGATTATATAATGCCTATCCATAGGAAGTATGTTAGACTTAAATATGTTTGTCACACGTTTTATGATGCTTTCTTTGTGTTTCTATTATTATCTTTCATGTGAGCACAATAAAATCATATGCCTAGCTAGGGGCGTAAAGCGATAGCGCTTGTTGGGAGGCAACCCAATGAATAAAATTTATTTTTTCTTTTCTTTCTGTTCTTGAGTGTTTGCACAATTAGGCTACTGTTATGATTGTGTTTTTTGTGTTTTAATTAGTGTTTGTGCCAAGCAAATCCTTTAGGATAATGTTGGGTTGATTTGATTTTGCTGAAAAACAGAAAATTTTGCGCTCATGAAAATAATTTTCGTTTTTAACAAAAGTGTGATAAAATAATGATTGTTTTTGAATAAGATTAATATACAAATTGCTCACGTTTTCCTAATGTTTCAGAATTTTTGGAGTTACAGAAGTATTTGATATATCCAGATTGCTACAGACTGTTATATTTTTGACATATTCTGTTTTCTTTGCGTTGTGTGCTTGTTTTGATGATTCAATGGTTTTTTTAACAGTTTTTGCCATAGAAAAGTTGGAATACAGTTTTTGAATGGGTTTGCAACAGTACTTATAGTAGTAATTTGCTTTCTTATACTAACGGATCTCACGAAGGTTTGTTGAGTTTTGTGTGATTGAAGTTTTCATGTTTTTGGTGATATTACGATGGATGAAGGAATAAGTAGTAAGAAGAGCCTATGCTTGGGTATGCCCATGGCATCCCAATCTATTACCCAAAGAGAAGCAAGCAACTAAGCTTGGGGATGCCCGAGTGGCATCCCCTCTTTCTTCTAACGACCACCGGTATTTTTATTCGTCACATACTATGAGTTTTGCTTGGAGCGTCTTGTATGATATGAGTCTTTGCTTGTTTTGATTTTTAAGTCATGAATCCCTGCTGGACACACCTATTTGAGAGAGCCAAATTATGTTATGACTTGTTAGAATTACTCTCTATGCTTCACTTAAATCTTTACGAGCTATGGAATTGCTTTAGTGCTTCACTTATATCTTTTTGAGCACGGTGTGATTTAGTATTTTTGAAGAAATTCTCTCATGCTTCACTTAGATTTAATCGAGAGTGAGTAAATTTTTGAAAGAAATTCTCTCTTGCTTCACTTAAATAATTTTGACAGAAAGAAATATGATGCTCATGTTCTTCACTTAGATTTGTTTGAGCTATCAAAAGCAACTTATGAAACTAGTCCCAAAGTGATAGATATTCAAGAGGGATATAATAAAAACTTTCATGAAGATCATTGGACAGAATAAACTTGATTCCTTGTAATATGATAAGTGAAGTCATGTTGATGAGTAATTATGCTTTAGTAAGAATATTTTCGTCCTGAACATTTTGATAAATTATACGTTTTTTTCCGACATCGTATGCAAAAGTTATAGCCGTTTTACTTTTTCATAACACTTTTTTGCAAAACATGTCCAAATTTAAGGTTTTTAATTTTCCTAACTAGTAGATGTAGTAATATAACTACATCTCGAAGGATTTTATTTTTTGAAGTTTTTATCATTTTATTTCTTTTTTTCAAAACTGAAATGGCGATACACACGGGGTTAGAGTTTGAGAAATGGGCCCTTTAGTCCCGGTTTGAGACAGGAACCGGGACTAAAGGGCATCGCACCATTTAGTCCCGGTTCATATCTCAAACCGGGACTAAAGGTCTTATCTTTAGTCCCGATTTGAGACACGAATCGGGAGTAAAGAGTGCGATGCCCTTTAGTCCCGGTTCGTGTCTCAAACCGGGACTAAAGGTCCCATTTGAACCTGGACTAATGCCTTTAGCCGCTCGAACCGAGACTAATGCTCACATTAGTCCCGGTTCGTAATGCAACCGGGACTAATGTATACATTGAGTTGTGACCAAAGCCCTGTTTTGTACTAGTGGATGGACTCCTCCTACTACACGTGGAAGACGTACTTCTCCCTCGTGTTCTGGGAGTACCACTGTCGGTGTCAAAACCGGCGGATCTCGGGTAGGGGGTCCCGAACTGTGCGTCTATGCGGATCGTAACAGGAGACAAGGGACACGATATTTTTACCCAGGTTCAGGCCCTCTCGATGGAGGTAATACCCTACTCCTGCTTGATTAATATTGATGATATGGGTAGTACAAGAGTTGATATACCACGAGATCAGAGAGGCTAAACCCTAGAAGCTAGCCTATGGTATGATTGTTGTTCGTCCTATGGACTAAAACCCTTCGGTTTATATAGACACAGAATAGGCTTAGGGTTACACAGAGTCGGTTACAATGGTAGGAAATCTACATATCCGTATCGCCAAGCTTGCCTTCCACGCCAAGGAAAGTCCCATCCGGACACGGGACGAAGTCTTCAATCTTGTATCTTCATAGTCTAGGAGTCCGGCCAAAGATGATAGTTCGGCTATCTGGACACCCCCTAGTCCAGGACTCCCTCAGTAGCCCCTGAACCAGGCTTCAATGACGACGAGTCCGGCGCGCATATTGTCTTCGTCATTGCAAGGCGGGTTCCTCCTCCGAATACTTCATAGAAGGTTTTGAACACAAGGATAGTGTCCGGCTCTGCATAACATGTTCCACATACCACCGTAGAGAGAATAACTTTTGCACATATCTGTAGACGTATTCCGCGGCATGACATCACACCACGGCCAGGCCTTTATACGAATCGTTTTTACCGTTCCACCTCAGCGCGTTTAGCGAGGCGGTTTCCTTGGCACGTCTTATCAAAGCGGAGATCGTGCCCCCTTATTCCGGGATTCCCATCAATACGGACGTGGGTAACCCAACCGTGCCCGTTGGCACACCTCCTCTATCGAAGGCGAGTCCCAATCGACCACGCGGAGGGCTCTTGGTATTCAACCTCTTTATAATGAGACCAATGCCCTCTTCTTTTTTCCACCCTCCATCGAGTTCGCCTCGCGCTTCGAGTTCTAACACCCAAAGCTCAGATTTAGGCGCTTCGGACCTTCGACGATGTCCGGCTCCGGGAAGTGCCCCAGCCGCACTATTTCCCCAAGGGGATCAGCCCTCCAGCGAGCCGTAAGTAAAAAAGAAGGGGTCCTGTGAATAAAGAACATCCCTGTATTTATTTATGAAGATAACCGAAATTGTACCTTGTAGTTCGGGTCTCAGCCCTTCTTAGCAGAGCTCGTCTTCGGGGGATCTTCGTCCGGAGATGATAGAGAGCGAAACGCCTCCACCTATCGCGCCTTCATGCGAGGCGGGCTACCCTGAAGTGTCGTCACGGAGAGTTTCCCCGAGTCCGGCGGGGCCGGACGGCCCGGCGCCAACTGGCGTGCGGTCGGAGGAGCTGAACGACCTGCTCGGGCGAGCGTATATCTCAGAAGATCACCGTGCGCTAATGGCTACGGTAATTGAAAGAATTGCATCCGCTGAGAGCGGATTGCATGAAGCCGCCAGAAGTTTACTGACGGGGTTTGAGGTACGAAAAAAATGATGTACCTTTATGCATATAGAATGCGCCCTGTATAGATAGTAGCCCCTGAGACTCGGTATGCTGTCACAACTGACAGCATGCCGAGGATCATAATCTCAGTACTAACATGTCGTCGTTTCTATGTAGGTGGCGGGGCGTCTGGTGGCTAGCCGGACTGATGAATTTGCCGAATTAAAGCGGCAACTTGACGAGGCGGATGCGGACATCGCGCTGGTCAATAAATGGTTTGACGAGTCACAAGGTATGCGACATCGCCGCGGACACCTGGTAAGGGAGCTTGACGCCCATGCCTTACTACTTGTATGCTTTTGATGCAGACGGTGCTGCTGCTGTGGAGAGGCTGTGGGCGGAACTCGCCCGAGCTAAAGAGCAAGCCCGAAAGAGTAATGTGGCCGCTTTAAAGGCGACCGAAGAGCTGAAAGCCGAACGGGCTGCTCACTGCCGAAGCAAAGAGGAAATGGCCGATTTGACCCTGAAACTGAAGAATACTACCAACCGCTGCGAGGTTCTTGAAAAAGAACGTCAAGCGGAGCAAGAGGACCTGAAAAGGCCAGCGCCGAATCCAAGGATGCCCGTTCCGCTATGAGAGCTGCCAAGGAGGATCTGAGTCAGGCCGGGGCTATTGCGGCTGGAAAACCGTTTCTGCTGCGGAGAAAATATACGGATCCGAAGTATGCTCAGTTGGACAAGTTGTGGAGTTCGGAGGATGCTTATCTGGACTTAGCGGCGAGCGCTGCGGACGCGATTGAGCACTTCCGAGGCCGGCGAAAGGCGCGAAGGGAAGAGCTATATTGGTCGCAATTCCATAGTCTGGAGCGTCCTCTTCCGTTGACCGATCGGTTGGCCGAATGGGCCGAGCTGAATCGATTATCCGGACTTGCCATGAAGCATGTCATGACTCATTTGTGGCCAGGCGGACCCCAGCCGAAGAGTTATTTGGGCTTAGTGCAGCAGTTCCTTGGTGCCGTACCGTGTATCGACGCAATGAAGCGGTCGGCGTGTATTGAGGGAGCGCGGATGGCTCTTGCCCGTGTCAAGACATACTGGGCGGAGATGAAGGCCACCGACGTTGCATCCCAAGATTCGGACAGAAGCCGAGTACCTGCCGAGCACTATTTTTAGGAAGTCCTGCAGGGCGCTCGTTTAATAGATACGCAGTGCTAGAAGGATATTATGTTTAAATGACATGTATGATTTGTGAAAACAATGTTTCAATATAATATAAGAGCTTTTTATACTTGTGCGTTCAAGTATTAAAACGCCTCCTGTGCGGCCGTTGATGTATATGTGTATATAACCTGAAAGATGGCAGTCTTTGGCTTCAGCCCCCATGCACATAGTGCAGGGGTGTTTGCAAAAAAGGCGCATTTTCAGACTTAATCCAACGTCTTGGTCCTGTGAAGGAGGTGATAGCGTAGCAAACTAGGCAACCGGACTATAATGCTTTATCACTTTCACTTAGCCATAGGAGTTCGATGGTGGGGCTACTATATAGCCCCTAGGGGCACCATGCTCTCCCGAATTCGGGGCGCATATGTGCCTGACCGGGAAACGGCCCTTCGTCAATGCGGGGGAATTCTAAACATTCCGCTGGGTCATCGAGTGGTTGACCAGTCTCACGTTATATCATGACAGTCAGTTTTAGCTTTCTCCACTGAGGTGCTCAACCTAGCTCAACTGGGGCACAATCGCAGTGGTTCTCCCAGCGCTACCTTAGCCGATATAACGGAACGTAAGGTACCAAAACATGGGAGCCGGGCAAACCCAACATTTGACCAAAGACATGATTCGGAGCTGATGCATATAAGGCCTAACTCGAGATGCCGAACACTCCCTAAGGTATTCGGTGTTTATGAAAACGGGCAGAATAATGCCTTAAGCCCCTGGTGTCCAGGTACGCGCAAAAATTCTAGTGCGGCCGATGCCGAAACGCCAGCCTCCTCCTCGGTTATAGTAATAAACCGGGGATGTGTATCAACAAGAGACAGTAAAAAGGTTTACGCAGGTCTTAATCTGAAAAAAATCCTTGCGACGGGTCCCTGCTGCACGTCTGCGCCTGTGTCTCCGTTGTGCCGTATCCTGGACGGGTGTAGCACGGTGTTCATCTGTAAAAGAGAAGGACTTAGTTGAAAAGAAAAAATACCGTGTGAAAAATGTACTTTATATTAAATAAACAGAGTACGGTTCGGAAGGTGAATAAAATTGAGCTTTATTGTCTCTTGTTGTACGTGCATGCAACACCTTGTATGGGGGTATGCCGCTAGTAGGCGCCGGACTCGTCTAGCCGTGTCCGGGGTTTGAATGACCTATTCAGGTGCTTTGATTAGCGGAGCCGGATTGGTGTGGGGCTGTCAAGGCAGTCTCATGTTCTTCCGTGCTCGAGTAACACTTAATACTCCCTTTCAATGAGATGATGCCGCATGGACCAGGCATTTTAAGTGTAAGAGATGCATAATGCGGTACTGCGTTAAAGCGGGCGAAAGCTTCACGCCCTAGTAGTGCTTGTTAGCTACTTTCGAATGGGGCGATGTGAAAGGTTAACTTTTTGCGGCGGAAGTTGTCGGATGACCCGAACACAACTTCTAGCAGTAGGGAGCCCGTACAATGGGCATACAGGCCAGGCATTACCCCTTTGAAGGAGGTGTTGCTATGGCTAATTTTGGTTGGGTCTATCCCCATCCTGCGGATTGTGTCCTGATATATCAGGTTTATGTCACTGCCGCCGTCCATGAGGACTTGTGTAAATTGGAATCCGTCGATTATAGGATCCAATATCAAGGCAGTCCATCCTGCGTTCCGGATAATGTCGGAGTAGTCCTGATGGTCAAAGGTGATTGGTTTTGACAACCAGTGTTGGTACTCCGCTAGTGTAGTCTGTGCGGCGCGCATTTTAGTGGGCGCCGCTCTGTTTTTCCCTTTTATCACGTGAAGTGAGTTTACTGTTTTAACCTCTTGTGGAAGTTCTTTTGTTTTCCGGTGCTCTGCTTGTGGGGTTCGTCATCATCCTGACTTGGTGTGTCGAGCCCCTTATGTTCGGCGTTGAGTCTGCCGGACTGCTTGGAGACCCAACAATCTCTATGGGTATGGTTTGCAGGCTTCCTGGGAGTACTGTGGATTTGACATATCTTGTCCAAGATTTTGTTTAAATTGGATAGCTCGTCGCTATTATCCTTAAGGGGCAGTTTTTTATTGTTCTGCCGAGAGCTTTTGAATCCGGCATTGACTATCGTGCTCTTCGGACTGTTTCCCTTGGTTCATTGCATTCATAATTGACATAGTATTTGTGGCAAAGCCACCATTCATAATTCTTTCATACATGTCACTCTTGGTTCATTGCATATCCCGGTACACCGCCGGAGGCATTCATATAGTCATACTTTGTTCTAGTATCGAGTTGTAATTATTGAGTTGTAAATAAATAGAAGTGTGATGATCATCATTTTCTAGAGCATTGTCCCAAGTGAGGAATAAAAAAAAGAGAGAAAGGCCATAAAAAAAAGAGAAGGCCCAAAAAAAGTGAGAGAAAAATAGAGAAGGGACAATGTTACTATCCTTTTACCACACTTGTGCTTCAAAGTAGCACCATGATCTTCATGATAGAAAGTCTCTTGTTTTGTCACTATCATATACTAGTGGGAATTTTTCATTATAGAACTTGGCTTGTATATTCCAACAATGGGCCTCCTCAAGTGCCCTAGGTCTTCGTGAGCAAGCAAGTTGGATGCACACCCACTTAGTTTCTTTTGTTGATCTTTCATATATTTATAGCTCTAGTGCATACATTTGCATGGCAATCCCTACTCCTTGCATTAACATCAATCGATGGGCATCTCCATAGCTCATTGATTAGCCTCGTTGATGTGAGACTTTCTCCCTTTTTGTCTTCTCCACATAACCCCCATCATCATATTCTATTCCACCCATAAGTGCTATATCCATGGCTCACGCTCATGTATTGCGTGAAGGTTGAATTTTTTTGAGATTACTAAAGTATGAAACAATTGCTTGGCTTGTCATTGGGGCTGTGCATGATGAGAGCATTCTTGTGTGTCGAAAATGGAGCATGAATATACGATATGATTTTGTAGGGATGAACTTTCTTTGGCCATGTTATTTTGAGAGGACATAATTGCTTAGTTAGTATGCTTGAAGTATTATTATTTTTATGTCAATATTGAACTTTTATCTTGAATCTTTCGGATCTGAATATTCATACCACAATTAAGAAGAATTACATTGAAATTATGCCAAGTAGCATTCCACATCAAAAATTCTATTTTTATCATTTACCTACTCGAGGACGAGCAGGAATTAAGTTTGGGGATGCTTGATACGTCTCCAACGTATCTATAATTTTTGATTGCTCCATGCTATATTATCTTCTGTTTTGGACATTAATGGGATTTATTATACACTTTTATATTATTTTTGGGACTAACCTATTAACCGGAGGCCCAGCCCAGAATTGCAGTTTTTTTTGCCTATTTCAGAGTTTCGCAGAAAAAGAATATCAAACGGAGTCCAAACGGAATGAAACCTTTGGGAACGTGATTTTCGGAACAAATGTGATCCAGAGGGCCCTCCACCCTCGTGGGCCCCACGTTGCTCCACCGACATACTCCTTCCTCCTATATATACCTACGTACCCCCAAACTACCAGATACGGAGCCAAAAACCTAATTCCACTGCGGCAACCTTCTGTACCCGTGAGATCCCATCTTGGGGCCTATTCCGGAGCTCCACGGAGGGGCATAGATCACGGAGGGCTTCTACATCAACACCATAGCCTCTCCGATGATGTGTGAGTAGTTTACCTCAGACCTTCGGGTCCATAGTTATTAGCTAGATGGCTTCCTCTCTCTTTTGGATCTCAATACAATGTTCTCCCCTCTCTCGTGGAGATCTATTCGATGTAATCTTCTTTTGCGGTGTGTTTGTTGAGACCGATGAATTGTGGGTTTATGATCAAGTTTATCTATGAACAATATTTGAATCTTCTAAATTCTTTTATGTATGATTGGTTATCTTTGCAAGTCTCTTCGAATTATCAGTTTGGTTTGGCCTATTAGATTGATCTTTCTTGCAATGGGAGAAGTGCTTAGCTTTGGGTTCAATCTAGCGGTGTCCTTTCCCAGTGATGAGGGGCAGCAAGGCACGTATTGTATTGTTGCCATCGAGGATAAGAAGATGGGGTTTATATCATATTGCATGAGTTTATCCCTCTACATCATGTCATCTTGCTTAAAGCATTACTCTGTTCTTATGAACTTAATACTCTAGATGCATGCTAGATAGCAGTCGATGTGTGGAGTAATAGTAGTAGATGCAGGCAGGAGTTGGTGTACCTGTCTCGGACGTGATGCCTATATAGATGATCATACCTAGATATTCTCATAACTATGCTCAATTCTGTCAATTGCTCAACAGTAATTTGTTCACCCACCATAAATACTTATGCTCTCGAGAGAAGCCACTAGTGAAACCTATGGCCCCCGGGTCTATTTTCCATCATATTAATCTTCCAACTACAAGCTATTTCTTTTGCCGTTTTTATTTGTTTTCTTTACTTCGCACCTTTATCACAAAAATACCAAAAATATTATCTTATCGTATCTATCAGATCTCACTCTCGTAAGTGACCGTGTAGGGATCGACAACCCCTTATTACGTTGGTTGCAAGGATTTATTTGTTTGTGTAGGTGCGAGGGACTCGTGCGTGGCCTCCTCTTTGGATTGATACCTTGGTTCTCAAAACCTGAGGGAAATACTTACGCTACTTTGCTGCATCACACTTTCCTCTTCAAGGGAAAACCAACGCAGTGCTCAAGCGGTAGCACCCCCGACGCCTCCTCCTCCCACGGCCTCGGCGCCCGCGGCTCGAGCTCCGGCTGTGGCCCTCACGGATCACACTTGTCATGCCTGTCGTGTTGGCAAACATGTTCGCCTTCCGTTTAATAACTCCACCACCATTGCTTCCTTTCCCTTTCAGTTGATTCATAGAGATGTGTGGAACTCTCCGGTTTCTAGTAATTCGGGCTATTTATATTATCTGGTTATTGTCCTTGATGATTATTCTCACTATGTGTGGACTTTTCCTTTCCGACGCAAGTCGGATGCACTCTCCACCTTGACGGCTTTTTACTCCTGTGTCAGCATGCAATTTGGGTGTCCCATTCTTGGTCTTCAGACTGACAATGGAAGAGAGTTCGACAATCTTGCTTTCCGCAATTTTCTGTCGCACCACGGCACAGTTTTTCGTCTCACATGCATGTATACTTCACAGCAGAACGGTCGATCCGGACGCGTCCTTCGCACTATGAACGACTGTGTTCGCACGCTCCTGTTCCATGCTAACGTGCCGCCTCACTTTTGGCGGGATGCACTTTCTACTGCTTCACTTCTCCTTAACCTTCGACCCTTCCGCCCACGGTGGAACTACGCACCTCAACATCTTATCTTTGGTATGCCCCCGTCTTATGATGGCTTGCATATTTTCGGGTGCCTTTACTATCCTAGCATTGCCGACACCACTCCTCACAAACTTGCACCCCATTCTGTCGCTTGCATCTTTATCGGCTACCCCTCTAACTACAAGGGATATCGGGGTTACGATCCAGTCTCCCACCGTGTGTTCACTTCCCGGCACATTTTCTTTGATGAGCATGTTTTCCGTTTCAGAAGGTAACCCCGGCTGTTCCTCCTGCCACTGATGACGCAGGCTCCTCGACCCCTCTCCTAGGGCGCTCGTGCGCCGCCGTTGGCCCGCCCTGGCTTTGAGGCGCGTCCCCTGCATGCAGCGCCCCCTCTGGCCGCGGCACTGGCGCCCCCGTCGCCTCCTTCACCCGCGGCCTCGGCGCCCGTGGCTCGGGCTCTGGCTGCGGCCCCCAAGGACCCGACCTCGGCAATGACCCCCACGGCCCACACGGCCACGTTGGCCCCATGCCCCCGCAACCTCGGTCTGGCCCCGGCGCCCAGTCCCGCGCCGTTTACATCAGCAGCAGCTGCAGCTGAGTCTCCCGTGCCCTTGCGGGCGTTTTTCACCCGAGCTGGCGCTACGCTTCAGATGACTAGTCCACGCGACATCCACCTCTCTGCCATCACCATTGCCGTCCTCCGTTCGAGCCGCTCTTCGTGACCCGCTCTGGATGGCTGCGATGCAAGAGGAGTTTGATGGCTTGCTGCGCAACAGGACGTGGCGGCTTGTTCTCCGTCCCTGACACGCCAACGTGAATACCGGGAAGTGGGTCCTCAAACACAAGCTCCATCCTGATGGTACCCTTGATCGGTATAAAGCGTGATGGGTTGTTCGTGGCTTCCGGCAGCGTGCTGGCATCAACTTCACCAACACCTTCGCTTTGGTCGTTAAGCTCGTCACGATTCGCATGGTTCTTCACCTTGCGGTCTCCCGTGCTTGGCCAGTGCACCAGATGAACGTTTCCAATGCCTTCCTTCATGGTCATCTCGAGGAGCAGGTCTTCTGCCAGTAGCCCATGGAGTTTGTTGATCAAGAACTTACCGATCATGTGTGCCCGCATTCACGGT
Organism: Aegilops bicornis; assembly: GCA_021605145.1. Classification (NCBI taxonomy): domain Eukaryota; kingdom Viridiplantae; phylum Streptophyta; class Magnoliopsida; order Poales; family Poaceae; genus Aegilops; species Aegilops bicornis. The sequence goes on along the minus strand of CM038673.1, from coordinate 794,445,546 downwards.
CCTTGTACGGACTCAAGCAGGCTCCGTGTGCTTGGTACCAGTGCATCGCGGCGTTTCTAACCAGCTCGGGTTCCGCTCCACCCGCTCGGACGCATCGCTCTTCGTGTATCACCAGGGCTCCGACATAGCCTACTTGCTACTCTATGTTGACGACATCATCCTAACGGCATGTACGGCTGGCCTGCTCAGTTAGCACACTGCTCGTCTTCGCCCTGAGTTTGCCATCAACGACTTGGGTCCTTTGCGCTACTTCCTCGGTGTTGAGGTGGTGCGTCGTCCGGATGGTTTCTTTCTTCATCAGCGGAAGTACGCTCATGAGCTCCTGGGTCATGCTGGCATGCTTAACTGCAAGCCCGCCGCTACTCCTGTTGATATGAAGGTCAAGCTCTCTACCACGGATGGTTCTCCAGCTTTGGATGCTGCATTCAACCGGTCTATAGTTGGTGCTCTCCAGTACCTCATTCTGAGTCGACCGGGGATCTAGTATACCGTGCAGCAGGTGTGTCTCCATATGCATGCTCCTCGGGATGTTCACTGGGCCGCTGTCAAGCGGATTCTCCGCTATGTCTGTGGCACTATTGATCTTGGCGTCACGCTCTCCGCCTCCGTCGACACCGCCCTCACCGCCTTATCCGATGCAAACTGGACGGGCTGCCAGGCACTCGTCGCTCCACCTTGGGCTATTGTGTCTTCCTTGGACCCTCACTCATCTCGTGGTCGTCCAAGCGGCGGCCTATGGTCTCTCGCTCTAGTGCTGAGGCTGAGTATTGTGTGGTGGCCAACGACATCGCCGAGTGTTCGTGGCTTCGCCAGCTTCTTCAGGAGCTCTCTTGTCCTGTGGGTCGTGCTACAGTGGTCTACCGCGACAACGTTTCGGTGGTCTACCTCTCCGCCAACCCGGTACATTATCATCGGACCAAGCATATTGAGTTGGATATTCATTTTGTTCGGGAACAGGTGGCTCTTTGCCATATTCGTGTTCTACGCATTCCTACTTCCCAACAATTTGTAGATATCATGACCAAGGGCTTGCCTATGGCGTCATTTGAGGAGTTCCGGTCCAATCTTTGCTTCAGCAGCTGTGCCGCTTCAACTGCAGGGGGTGTTGATTATATGTGTTGTGGACATCTGTGTATTGGGCCCACCCCCTAGTTCCTTGTATAGTTGAGGTCGTGGCCCACCTTTGTACATCATATATACATGCCTTTGCACATGAATAATACATCGTGCAATTCCCACAACATACAGCGGGTACTCGTCAAAGGTGTGACGACTGGCATTCCTCACTAAGAAAAAGAAAATGCAAATGTTTTTTTGAATTATTTGGACTGCTTACCAGATGTGTCACGTGGTGAAAAAAATACAAATCTTTGTCGAGTACCATTTGTGGTATGTTGTGATATTAGCACGAGTCGCCGTTCGAGATCGTTGCATGGTGAGTGTATGATTAGTGCATGATTGTAAGGACGCGTCTAACGGCCGGCCGTTGGCCCGCTAGCAATCAGTGACAACCTTCTTTATTAGGAAAGATTATGTCTCTGTGCTACTTTAGTAAAGTTTGTGTCCGTTTAAGAAATCTCAAATGCACTTAATCTCACCTGGTCCCCATAGTGTGGCTTGCATGCATCCATGTGACCGCATGGTCCAACTAGTTTGCATGTGTCCATGCATGCATTCTGAGAGAGTGTAATTAATGTGGCAACCTGCTGTATGAACGTGTTTAATTTGTACTTCAAATTTATCTAAAAGCCATAATTTTCAAACCGCGTAGCGGAATTCAGATCCGTTTTTACCGTTGGATTCATCACGACGAGATCTTCAAAACTAGATCCCGCATGGGTATATTTTGATGAAATTTGTTTTGTGCAATTTTGTCTCTTTTTGTGCAACTGAGTAGCAGCCGATGTAACACTACCTGACAGTGGATGTGCAACTTTCCGCCTACCCCGTGGATGTGTAGTTTTCACTGATGGCACCTCCACCCACAAAACTACTACCTTCTAGTGAGATGTGCAAATTCGTGTGTTGGCCATGCTTATTCCCCAGTAGGTGATGTGCAACTTTCTCCCTGTTAGTGATTGCGCTTTCACTATTTGCTACATCAGCCAACTGTCTAGCAGTGGATGTGCAACTTCGAATATTGCCACGACCAACTGTCTACCAGTGATATGTAACTTTCTCTCATACCCTGTGGATGTGTAATTTTCCTAGCAGCACTCGGTCCAAACTACCCCTCTAGTGGGGTGTGCAACTTTAGCGCCATGTTTATATGCAAGTTTTCACTACCTTCATGAATATGTAACTTTTCACGGCCCTTATGTATGTGAAATTTCACCATCCAACTGTTCCTGCTTGTGAGATGTGCAGCTTCATATGTTGCTCCGGCCAACAGCCTAGCAGACTTCATGCAATTCCATTTGTTGCCGCCGCCAATTGAAACTACCTTTTCACAAGTAGGGAGAGAAAGTAGTTGCATATTGATTAATAGGAAGTTGGCCCGAACAACAGACTAAGTTACACATATCGCCAGTAGGGGAGGTGTGGCAGGGTATGTCAATTGTAAAAAAGTATACATCCACGAGTAGGGACAAAGATTGCACATCGACTACTAGATAGTTGGTCGGGGTAGTAGACTAGTTGCACATCAAGTTGTCATGGTTGGTAGGTTGCAACCTCATATGAAGTTAGATCATACAGCTCCAAAAGTTGGTTTAAAAAAAGGTGCACAATGCAGTATTTTAGTTGCACCATATAGCACCAAAGTTGGCATAAAAAATTCACGAAATGTACCCATGCGGGATCTAGTTTCCAAGATCTCGTCGCGGTAAATCCAACGGTGAAGACGGATCTGAATTCCGACGTGTGGTTTAAAAGATATGACTTTTAAAAATTTCAAAGCCAAAATAAATGTATGTGAATCTGTTTCCCAGCCGACGTGACTAGTCTGAACACATTTAATGCTAACAAAAATAAACATCCACTAGCTGACAATAAAGTACAGACATGTGAGTGACAAAGCCGGCCGCCCGTTCCTATGAGAAAGTGCGCGTGCGCTTTTAAGATTTGAGGCGATTATAAACAGGGACGTCACAAGTTGGTATCAAATCAAGTATATCAAAAACATGCTATACATCAGAATAGGAGCTACCGGAATAACAACAGTAGAAAAATCTAATGCAAGAGTAAGAGAGAAAAAATAATCGATATCTTGATGATCAAGGGGGTTTTGCTTGCCTAAAAGCTCTACCAAGAAGGAAGGATCATCGATGACGTAGTCGTACTCGGGGTCTACAGCCGTCTCGGAGTCTACCAGCAAGAACAGAAGAGAGGGGTCAAACAAATAAATAATAGCACAAAAATGCAACACAATGCACGGCATGGAAAAATGGGGTGGTGATATGCTCTAATGCATTACTAACAGTTTAAAAGATGGTGGGAATATCGAGCGATATTTTCCATCTTCGTAGAGTTGTGTTGTGATATTAATGTGAGTCACCGTTTGAGATCGTGCATGGTGCGTGTATAATTAGTGCATGATTATAAATGGGGTGTCACATGGTAACTCGGCAAAGGTCACCACACGGTCACATTACCTCCATCAGGTATGTGTGGGGCCCATCTATCAAGTCTTTGCCAGGTCGAGTTTGTTTGAATAGTAACTTGGCAAATGAACATGTTACCGAGTTTCTTTTGGACACCAAGTTGCTTTGACGAAATAGGCTTTCGCCCCGCTATTGATATAACAACCAGACGATACAATTGCTGGGGCCTCAGCACAAGCTCGCCCAAAAAGACAAAAGAGAAATAACAGAGGAAAATGCCAACAATGTTAGATCAACGAAAACGAAGATGACTCGTAACCGCTACGCCCGCCCGAGAATTTCACCATGCTCCTAGCACTCCGGAACGCGCATACCAAGCAAAACCTTCAATAAGGAATGCGAGGACAACGACGCTGCTACCCGGAAATGTACTAGGGTTTCCCCCGGTACGCGAAGGGGCGTGGGGGGAAGGGGTATATAGGACGCCCTTCAGGAAGGCACGGTGGCGCTCACGGGCGTCACCGCGTCGGTGCTGGTCAAGCCAAAAAGGATTTCTCCCAACCGCCAACCTACCACGACCCGGACGATCCATCACGCTCCACCATACTTGTCATCCACCAATATTGGCCACCATGGTCTTGCAGTCGCCATCGCCATCTCACCGTGGCTAGCGAAGCAAGACCAACAGGATCAAGAGGAAGTAGCCGGGAACGAGGAGCGGCAGGGTCCGCAGCCTCGCGGGAGGTGACAACCTCCAGCACCCTCGGCGGTAATCGACCGGATGCACCTCAGAAGCAAACCACACTAGTAGAGAACAAGGCATCAGTCCTGGTTCCGGAGGGCCTTTAGTCCCGGTTCTGCAACCGGGATAAAACGATCGGGACTAATGCCCATTACTTTTAGTCTCGGTTGGCTTACGAACCAGGACTAAAGCAGCTCCACGTGGCCTCTGTGGGGCACCCAGGCAGGAGAAGTCCCGGTTGGTAACATCGACCAGGACTAAATGGATGCCACGTGTCAGCAGCTACAAGGCGCTGGGGTTTTTGTTTTTTTAATGAGGGGTTTAGGGGTTTTGGAGGGTTTAGGGGTTTCCATATTGTGTTTCCCCCTTTTATTTTTGTGTTCACCCTTCAATTCTTTTACATTTAGGGTTTCGTTTTTATTTAATGTTTTCCATTCAACTCGATGCTAGCTACTACATATAGCAATGAAGGAACCATTACACAAGATCATGAAGATATATAGAGAGAAGTGACCTCTGGTACGTCCATTTTGCATCATGCTTTTGTATTGATATTTATTGCATTATGGGCTGTTGTTAGACATTATATCACAATACTTATGCCTTTTCTCTCTTATTTTACAAGGTTTACACAAAGAGGGAGAATGCCGACAACTGGAATTCTGGACTGGAAAAGGAGCAAATCTGAGAGACCTATTCTGCACAGCTCCAAAAGTCCTGAAACTTCACGGAGAATTATTTTGGAATATATAAAAAATATTGGGCGAAGAAAGCACCAGGGGGGCCCACCAGGCAACCACAAGGGTGGGGGCCACGCCCTACTCCCCTGCCTTGTCGCCAGCATGGCAGGCCCCCGGTGCCCATCTTTTACTACATGAAGGGTTTTTACCTGAAAAAAATCAAGAGGAAGCTTTCGGGACGAAGCACCGCTGTCTCGAGGCGGAACTTGGGCAGAACAAATCTAGGGCTGCGGCGGAGCTGTTCTGCCGGGAAAAATTCCCTCCCGGAGGGGGAAATCATCGTCATCGTCATCACTAACGATCCTCTCACCGAGAGGGGGTCAATCTCCATCAACATCTTCACTAGCACCATTTCCTCTCAAACCCTACTTCATCTCTTGTATCTGATCTTTGTCTCAAAACCTCATATTGGTACCTTCTGGTTGCTAGTAGTGTTGATTACTCCTTGTAGTTGGTGCTAGTTGGTTTATTTGGTGGAACATCGTATGTTCAGATCCTTAATGATAAATAATACTCCTCTGACTATGAACATGAATATGCTTTGTGAGTAGTTACGTTTGTTCCTGAGGACATGGGAGAAGCCTTGTTATAAGTAATCATGTGAATTTGGTATTCGTTTCATACTTTGATGAGATGTATGTTGTCTTTCCTCTAGTGGTGTTATGTGAACGTCGACTACATGACACTTCACCATCATTCGGGCCTAGGGGAAGGCATTGGGAAGTAAAAAGTATATGATGTGGGTTGCTAGAGTGATAGAAGCTTAAACGCTAGTTTATGCGTTGCTTCGTAAGCGGCTGATTTGGATCCATATGTTTCATGCTATGGTTAGATTTATCTTAATTCTTCTTTCGTAGTTGCGGATGCTTGCGAGAGGGGTTAATCATAAGTTGGAGGCTTGTCCAAGGAAGGGCAGCACCCAAGCACTGTTCCACCCACATATCAAATTATCAAAGTAACGAACGTGAATCATATGAGCATGATGAAAACGAACTTGAAAACAATTCTCATGTGCCCTCGGGAGCTCTTTGCTTCATATAAGAGTTTGTCCAGGCTTATCCTTTTCTACAAAAAGGATTTGGCCACCTTGCTTCACCTTAGTTACTTTTGTTACTTGTTATTCGTTACGAATTATCTTATCACACAACTATCTGTTACCGATAATTTTAGTGCTTGCAGAGAATACCTTGCTGAAAACCGCTTGTCATTTCCTTCTGCTCCTCGTTGGCTTTGAAAATCTTACTCATCGAAAGGACTATTATAGATCCCCTATACTTGTGGGTCATCAACCTCTCTTTCTCCGTGCTTGGTGGAACAACAAGTTTTTGTATATACATATATCCGACGCTACAACATATATACAATATAACATCTCTTATGATCCCTGACATCATGCACCAAAATCCATTTGCACTTCCTGATGGTATTCTCCGTTTTCAGGTATGACGTGGTGAAGAAAGAATCCTGCCAATTCCTCTTGAATTGCTTGTATGCGATCATGTGGTAGGAGTTGATCCCACATCTCCCAGAACTAATTTAAAGAAGGAGGTCAATACATATATATGAATTAAACTCAACACAGTTGCTGGTAATAAAATAAAATTGTGAATATTGTTTACGTACTTCAAATTCTTGGTAAGAGAAGCCCCGCTCAGAGGTCGGGTGGCGAATGAATTCGCAAACGTAGTATCCACAAAAATTATTCCCGCCTGCCTGCCACTAGCACTTTACGAGAATAGAGTTCAATCAAATTGATAATCAATCATGATAATGGTATTGATGAAACTAGAACCAATGAGAGATGTGCGGAACTAGCTAGTACTACTTACTTTGGGGTGTGTAAATCGCAGCTCCTTCTTGAGACCAGGAATCATTCTGGTGAACTTTTTGCAAACCTGCCCGGCAAAGAAAATGATTACTTGATGTCAGGAAATGAACAAAAGTTGCTGAAATGATGCGATAATGATTGAACTTACCTCTGGAGCATTTCACTCAAGTCCGCCCACTCCTATTGCTCTTTCCGTCTCAAGTCTAAGACAATTACTACTCCCCCCTCAAGCTTAATGGATAGCAGAATAAAGTGGAACCTACGCACGCATAACTCATCAATTACAATTAACCTCGAATATGCAAAACCAAATATGCACAAGACCTTAACACTCACTTGAAGCTGCATAGATTTGTCCTCTTTTGCATTCGACGATCTTCAATCTGCATAATATAGTGAGGATAATTATATATACATGCAATGAACGAGCTGAGCTAGATACTTAATTATAGAAATAATACTTGTAGATAGTAGCAATTCATGAGAGTTTTTTCAATGGCGTCTTGATTGAATAACTGAAATAATTCCACAAATGCAATAGGCATCAGGTCGACTCCGATGAAGTCGTGCTCATCTTTAATTCCCAACAGCGTACTTTCAGTCCCTTCCTTGCTGCAAGTTTCCAAGTACCAGTCATGCAATCTTCGCGTCATCATTGGTAGATGCAGGAGCTGATCAGGTTTGACTAGAGGCTTCCTGTGCTCATATCTAGCTAAAGGGCACTACTACCTCAGCCATTTCAAATTGTACATCATCGCCCATGTAATCACCAAGAGTGGTACCGGGCGCTAGCCCCGGATGATTAGCGATATTGCTAGACACCTTGAGCGGGGGGCGTGATTGCTTCTCCTCTTTGCCGAGCTAGGGAGTCATTTTCCCACTTCGTCTTGCAGCACTGCTAATAGTACTTCCCGACCACCGCACTTCATCATATGTGTTTCCATTACAGCGGTCATAGTGTGATTGTGGCGGAGGCGGTGGTGGCCGCTTGAGGGCATCCAGAGTGCGCTTCACTTTCACCGGATCTATTATTTCCTTCAGAGGTGGAGGTAATGGGCCTGCACTGTGGTAGCCATGATGTCGTTGTTTTCCTCATCAGTACACTTATATGGTAACTTTGGAGGAGCCCAGAGGCTTGGGCTGAATTTCTTGCCTGTTGTACTGCTAGCCGCCAGTGCGACGACGCCTATCTTCCGCAGTTGCTGAGGCAGTGGAGCTCGCTGACGCACCGGAGGAGGCGGATTCCAGACAGCTGAGGCGGAAGAGGACTTTGCTGAGGGGCCTCCTCCACCGAAGACGACTGAGGTAGCGGAGATAGCTCACGCGCCAGAGACGACTCAGGCAGCTACGACGGCTGAGCTGGACTGTGAGGAGTCTGCTGTGGGCCCTCCTCCGACTAAGTCTGCTGAGGTGGTATCCATTTTGGAAGCTTGATGTTCTCCTTTCTCCATAGACAGGTAGTCCTGAAGGCATTTTCCAAAAGAATCTCCCCTTCACCTGTAGGGTACTCAAGCTCCAGCCCCTCAAACCCGTCCATTATTTCATCGACCCCGACAATAGAAAAGCCATGTGGAATTAGACGGCAATGGAAAGTTCCCTCCGCTCGAGGAGGTAAGACATAGCCGACTGCCACCTTCAAGGTCAGGTTATGGAATTTCACCATTAGCACACAATGTTCATTCCCCATGATACGATCCACGGGGTAGCGAGGAGCCTTGATATCAGGATGAACAAGCTCCGTGGAAGCTAGGCTACTTCTCCGCTGAGATGGTGGGGTAGCTTCGGGGGCAGTGTCGAATGAAGGATCTTCGTGCTGGTGAGATGGTTGGCCGGTAGCTCGCTGGCTCTCAAGTTCCTCTAGTTTTGCTAATCTTGAATTGATCTTCTGCATTTCACTTGCTTCCTCTTTCTTCTTTCTCTCTCGGCTTCTATAGCCAATGTTGTCGGGAAACCCATGCTCCCATGGAACGAAGCCTGATGTGCCTCGTGTTCGTCTATGGTGTTCAAGATTCCCGAGGGCCTATGACAGCTCGTCCTTCTCTCTGTTGGGATGAACCCTCCCTTCCTGTGCTGCCTTGATTTCTTTCTCAACCTTTTTGGTGGGTGTTTGAAGTTGAGCTTTAGTCCAAACACACTTCCCTGATACTGGGTCCAAAGTTCCCCCAACCCCAAAGAACCAAGTCCTTGACCGATCTGGCCAGTGCAATGTCGCTGGTTGGACTCTTTAGAAGCAGGTCTTGCTCAGCTTTTCCCATGTAGGCCGGGACCACCAACTCAAAACTGACAAGACATTGCAGCAAATCATTCTTTAACCTTGGTAGGATTTCTAGATCGATTACCTTCTGGTAGATTGCATTGAGGAATGAACATAGCTTCACAATGGCTAATTAAATGTTTTTACGGTAGAAGCCCCTCGATACTACCGGAAGCGGTTAAATCATAATCACGTGGAAGTCATGAGACTTTATGTTCCGGAACTTTTTCTCTACCATATTTATTATTCCCTTTATATTCGACGAGAAGCCAGACGGGACCTTCATACTGACCAGACATTGAAAGAAGATTACCTTCTCTTCTTTGGTAAGAGCGTAGCTGGCAGTACCTTGATACTGCTTTGGATGCATGTCGTCTTTTTCGTGCACATGTTGCTGGTCCTCCCATGCCTCCAGTGTATCTTTTGTCTTCCCATACACGCCCAAGAAGCCTAGCAGGTTCACGCAAAGATTCTTCGTCACATGCATCACGTTGATTGCAGAGCGGACCTCTAGGTCTTTCCAATAGGGTAGGTCCCAAAAAATAGATTTATTTTTTCACATGGATGTGTGTCCCTCAGCGTCATTCGGAACAGATTGTCCGCCAGGACCCTTTCCATAGATTACATGTAAATCTTTGACCATATCAAGTATGTCATCACCAGTATGAAAGGACGGGCTTCTTCCGGTGGTCTACCTCACCTTTGTAATGCTTGTCATTCTTTCTTAAGAAATGGTTGGTCGAAAGAATTCGACGGTGTCCCAGGTACACATTCTTCCTGCATTGGTCCAAATATATACTTTCGGTATCATCTAAATAGTGCGGGCTTGTGTGGTATCCCTTGTTTGTCTGTCCTAAAAGGTTACTAAGAGCTGGACAATCATTGATGGTTACAATCATCAATGCATGTAGGTCAAATTCATGTTGTTTGTGCTCATCCCACACCTTTTCCATTCAACATCTATAAAATTTCTTCAACTAATGGCCTTAGGTACACATCAATGCCATTGCCGGGCTGCTTAGGGCCTTGGATGATCACAGGCATCATAATGCACTTTCGCTTCATGCACAACCAAGGAGGAAGGTTATAGATACATCGAGTCATGGGCCAGGTGCTATGATTGCTGCTCTGCTCCACAAAAGGATTAATGCCATCTGCACCTAAACCAAACCATATGTTCGTTGCGTCAACTGTAAGGTCCCCCCACTTTCCCTCGATTTTTCTCCACTACGACCCATCAGCGGGTGCTCTCAACTTCCTATCTTTCTTAAGGTCTTCTTTGTGCCATCGCAACAACTTGACATGCTCTTTGTTTCTAAACATATGTTTCAACCATGGTATTATATGAGATACCACATCACCTTGGCAGGAACCCTCTTCCTGGGGCGCTCACCCTCAAAATCACCAGGGTCATGCCATCTGATCTTATAGCGCAATGAACCGCATACCGGGCATGTGTTCAAATCCTTGTACTCACCACGGTAGAGGATGCAGTCATTAGGGCATGCATGTTCTGCACCTCCAATCCTAGAGGGCATAGAACCTTCTTTGCTTCAGACGTCTTGTCAGCAATTCGTTATCCTTTGGAAGCTTCTTCTTCATTATTTTCAGTAGCTTCCCAAATCCGTTGTCAGATACACCATTGTTTCCATTCCATTGCAGCAATTCTAGTGTGGTACAGAGCTTTGTGTTGTCATCTTCGCAGTTTGGGTACAACATTTTTTTGTGATCCTCTAACATGCGATCGAACTTCAACTTCTCCCTTTCACTTTAGCATTCTCTCTGTGGATCAAAAATGACCCGATGAAGATCATCATCGAGCACATCATGTGGTTCCTCTTGAACTTCACCTTCCCCCATTGCAGTATCACCGTATTTAGGGGGACAGTTGTCATCATCTACTTCTTCTTCGTTGTCTTCCATCATAACCCCTCTTTCTCTGTGTTTGGTCCAAATGTTATAGTGTGGCATGAAACCCTTCTCAAGCAGGTGGATATGAAGGGTTTTCAAGGAAGAGTGATCCTTCGTATTCCCACAAATAGTACATGGACAATACATAAAACCATTCTGCTTGTTTGCCTCAGCCACTTCGATAAATTTATGCGGACCCTCAATATACTTGGAGGTGCGTCGGTCACCGTACATCCATTGCCGGTTCATCTGCGTGCATTATATAATTAAGTGTATCAAAAACGATTACAGAACATCATGAATAGAGAAGTGACCAAATTAATATAAGTTGATCATCACACTAAAACCAAAGTACAGTAGTGATCAAATGTTATTACTGAGAAAATAAATACATAAAGTTCATACATAGTTCACATAGGACAACATATAGCTCTCTAGAGCATCTTATTAAAACATACATTGAAACTAACATACAACTATGTAAAACATTTAAATGCGACAACAAATGTGATCATAATTGCAACTAAGGTAACAATTGATCCAACAACATAATGATACCACCCCCAATATCAATGGCATATTTTCTAGTCTTTCTAATCTTCAAGCACATTGCATTCATCTGGATCTTGTGATCATTGACGACATCCTCAACATGCAACTCCAATTCCATCTCCTCCTCAATTCTTTTCAATTTCTTCTACAAGTAATTGTTTTCTTTTTCAATTAAATTTAACATCTCGACAAGAGGGTCGGTTGAAATTTCCGATTCACATACCTCCTAGATAAAAACATCTATGTCACGTTGGTTGGAATAATTGTCTTAAACACTAAATGAAACAAATAGTTATAAACCATAATATACCACATCTGAATCATAGACCGGACGAGAGCCGACGGGGGCGGATACCAAAACCATGGCGCAATATAATAACAAACAATAAGAAAAGTAAGAAATTTATACAAGTATCTATCTAAATCATACAAGTAAGAATATATTTTTATTTTAAAAAGAAGATAAGAACAAGAGGCTCACCACGGTGGTGCCAGCAACGAGATCAGCGCGGGCAATCGACGGCGGCGAGGATGGGGATGGCACGGGACGGGACGGACTGCCAAACCTATACAAATCTTGGGGAAAATGGAGCTTGGAGGTCGAGCTTGGAGAGGAGAAATCTTAAGTGTGGATCGGGCATTTCATCAAACACCTCATGTGCATAGGAGGTGAGAGCAGATCAGCACACAACTACCACACGACAGCAGGCCAAAAGACAGAGGAGTGAGAGACAGGGGCATATATATGCATCACTTTAGTCCCGGTTGGTGGCTAGAACCAGGACAGAAGACTGACCTTGATTCCCGGTTCCAGCCACCAACCGGGACTAAAGGGACTATGCCAGGATGGAGGCCTTTAGTTTTGGTTCATGTCTGGAACCGGGACTAAAGGGGTCAAACAAATTGGGACCGGTGTCTGCCGTGGCCCGGCCAGCGTCCTGGCCTTATGAACCGGACTGATGCACTCATTAGTCCCAGTTCATAACACGACCGAAACTAATGCACTTATCTGACCTCGACCAAAGCCCGGTTTTCTACTAGTGCCAGACACCCCTGCCTGGTCGCGCGTTCGGGGAGGCGACGTGGGGATTGCTACCTCTTGAGCACTATGTTGTTTTTCCCGTGAAGAGGAAAGGGTGATGCAGCAAAGTAGCGTAAGTATTTCCCTCAGTTTTTGAGAACCAAGGTACCAATCTAGTAGGAGGCTACGCGCGAGTCCCTCGCACCTTCAAAATACAAATAAATCCTCGCAACCAATGGCGATAAGGGGTTGTCAATCCCTACATGGTCACTTACGAGAGTGAGATCTGATACATATGATAGGATAATATTTTTGGTATTTTTGTGATAAAGATGCAAAGTAAAATAAAAGCAAAGTAAAAAAGCAAAGGAAATAACTAAGTGTTGGAAGATTAATATGATGAAGACAGACCCGGGGGCCATAGGTTTCACTAGTGGCTTCTCTCAAAAGCATAAGCATTCTACGGTGGGTGAACAAAATACTGTTGAGCAATTCACAGAATTGAGCGTAGTTATGAGAATATCTAGGTATCATCATGTATATAGGCATCACGTCCGAGACAAGTAGAGCGACTCCTGCCTGCAGCTACTACTATTACTCCACTCATTGACCGCTATCCAGCATGCATCTCGAGTATTAAGTTCACGAAAACAGAGTAACGCCTTAAGCAAGATGACATGATGTAGAGGGATAAAATCATGCAATATGATAAAAACCCCATCTTCTTATCCTCGATGGCAACAATACAATACGTGCCTTGCTGCCCCTACTATCACTGGGAAAGGACACACTAGTAGAAAAAGGGGCTATCGTTGAGGCCTGTTTTGCCCATTAGTCCCGGTTCAATCCAGAACCGGGACTAATGCGAGCATTTATCCCGGTTCGAGAGCCCAGGGGGCCGGCCGGGCCACGTGGGCCATTGGTCCCGGTTTGTCCGGACCTTTTGGTCCCGGTTGGTGGGACGAACCGGGACCAATGGTCCTGGCTCCTGGCCCACCACTATTGGTCCCGGTTGGTGGCATGAACCGGGACCAAAGGCTTCCCTTTAGTCCCGTTCATGCCACCAACCGGGCTAATGGTGCTGTTTATATATAGCCCCTCACAAGAAGAGCAGAGCACACCGCCTGCTTTTTTCCGGCCGAGGGAGGGGGCTTGGTGGTGCTCTAGCTCACCTCCTATGCACACAAGGTGTTTGATGGAATGCCCGAGCCACACTACTTAAGCTTTCTCCTCTCCAAGCTCGACCTCTAACCTCCATTTTCCTCAATATTTGTCTAGGTTTAGCGGTCCGTCACGCCCGTCCCGTCTTCACTGCCTTCACCGGCCGATCACCCTTGGCGATCTCATCGCCAAGACCACCGTGGTGAGCCTCTTGTTCTTATCTTCTTTCCGAAAGGAAAAATATTCTTACTTGTATTATTTTCTTACTTTTATTATTGCATCTTATATAGTGCGATGGTTTTGGTATTCGCCCCTCGTCGGCCCTCGGGCCCTGCCTATGATTCGGATGTGGTATATAGTATCTTTTCATAACTATTGGTTCATTTATTGTTTATGAAAATTAAGCCACCAACGTGACATAGATTTTATTTATCTAGGAGGTTGTTGAACCAGAAATTCCAACCGACCCTATTGTCGAGAGGTTAAATTTAGTTGAAGAAGAAAAACAATTTCTTGAAGGAAAAAATAAAAAACTTGAGGAGGAGAAGATGATATTGGAGTTGCATGTTACGATGTCGTCGATGATCACAAGATCAAGATGGATGCAATGCGCTTGAAGATGAGAAAGATTAGAAAATATGCCATTCATACCGAGGCTTGGTATCATTATGCCGTTGGATCAGTTGTTACCTTGGTTGCGATTATGATCGTATTTGTTTTCACATTGAAATGTTTTACATAGTTTCAATGTATGGTTTAATTAATTTAGATGCTCTGCAGAGCTTTATGTTGTTAGATGAGAACTATGTATGTACTTTGGTTTTTATGTGATGATGAACTTCTATTAATTTGGTCATTTAATTATCTATTCATGATGTTCTGTAATGATTTTGACACACTTAATTATATATAATGCACGCAGATGAACCGGCAATGGATGTACGGTGACAGACACACCTCCGAGTACATTAAGGGCGTGCATGCTTTTCTCGAAGTGGCTGAGGCAAACAAGCAGAATGGTTTTATGTGTTGTCCATGCCCTATATGTGGGAATAAGAAGTCTTACTCGACCGGAAAATCCTTCACACCCACCTGCTTTACAAGGGTTTCATGCCACACTATAATGTTTGGACGCTGCACGGAGAAATAGGGGTTTTGATGGAAGACGGCAAGGAAGAAGAGTACGATGACAACTATGTGCCCCTGAATACGGTGATGCTATCAACATCAAGTTGCACTGCATTTATGTGCACGATGGTGCTGCAACGGGCTAAGCTGCTGAAGATCAAGATGAACCAGACGATGTGCCCCATGATGATGATCTCCGCCGGGTCATTGTCGATGCAAGGACACAATGCGAAGTCAAAAGGAGAAGCTGAAGTTCGATCGCATGTTAGAGGATCACAAAAAGGTTTGTACCCCAATTGCGAAGATGGCAACACAAAGCTCGGTACCGTACTCGAATTGCTGCGGTGGAAGGCAGAGAATGTCAGGCTCGATAAAGGATTTGAGAAGCTACGAAAATAATGAAGAAGAAGCTTCCAAAGGATAACGAATTGCCCGACAAGACATACGCAGCAAAGAAGGTGGTATGCCCTCTAGGATTGGAGGTGGAGAAGATACATGCATGCCCTAATGACTGCATCCTCTACCGTGGTGCCTACAAGGATCTGAACGCATGCCCGGTATGCGGTGCATTGCGGTATAAGATCGGACGAGATGACCCTGGTGATGTTGACGGCGAGCCTCCCGTGAAGAGGGTTCTCGCGAAGGTGATGTGGTATGCTCCTATAATACCACGGTTGAAACGTCTGCTCGTAAAACGGAGAGCATGCCAAGTTGATGCGATGGCACAGTGAGGACCGTAAGAAAGACGGAAGTTGAGAGCACCACGACGGGTCGCAGTGGAGAAAAATCGAGAGAAAGTACTGTGATGAGTTTGCAAAGGACCCAAGGAACGTATGGTTTGCTTTAAGCGCGGATGGCATTAATCCTTTCGGGGAGCAGAGCAGCAATCACGGCACCTGGCCCGTGACTCTATGTATGTATAACCTTCCTCCTTGGATGTGCATGAAGCGGAAGTTCATTATGATGCCAGTTCTCATCCAAGGCCCTAAGCAACCCGGCAACGACATTGATGTGTACCTAAGGCCATTAGTTGAGGAACTTTTACAGCTGTGGAATGGAAACGGTGTACGTACGTCGGATGAGCACAAAAGGAGGAATTTGACCTGAAGGCGTTGCTGTTCGTGACAATCAACGATTGGCCCGCTCTCAAGAACCTTTCGTGACAGACAAACAAGGGATACCACGATGCACGCACTGTTTACTTGACACCGATAGTATATACCTAGGAAGCTGCAGGAAGAATGTGTACCGGCCATCGCCGATTTCTTCCGACCAACCATCAATGTCGAAAGAAAGGCAAGCATTTCAAAGGCGAGGCAGATCACCGGAAGAAGCCCGCCATGCATCGGTGATCACGTACTTGCTATGGTCAATGATTTACACGTAATCTTTGGAAAGGGTCCCGGCGGACTAGCTATTCCAAATGACGCTGAGAATCACGCACCCATGTGGAAGAAGAAATCTATATTTTGGGACCTACCCTTCTGGAAAGACCTAGAGGTCCGGTCTTCGATCAACGTGATGCACGTGACGAAGAACCTTTGCGTGAACCTGCTAGGCTTCTTGGGCGTGTATGGGAAGACAAAAGATACACCTGAGGCACGAGAGGACCTGCAACGCTTGCACGAAAAAAGAGGGCATGCCTCCGGCAAAGATGAAGGTCCCGCCAGCCACGCTCTTACGAAAGAAGAGAAAGAAATATTCTTTCAATGCCTGCTCAAGATGAAGGTCCCGACTGGCTTCTCGTCGAATATAAAGGGAATAATAAATATGTCGAGAAAAGTTCCGTAACCTAAAGTCTCATGACTGCCACGTGATTATGACGCAATCGCTTCCGGTTGCATTGAGAGGGCTTCTACCGTAAAAACGTCCGATTAGCCATTGTGAAGCTATGTGCATTCCTCTATGCAATATCTCGTAAGGTGATCGATCCAGAAATCGTAGCAACGCTTAAGGAGTGATGTGGCGCAATGTCTTGTCGGGCCGAGCTGGTGTTCCCACCATCCTTCTTCAATATCATGACGCACGTCCTAGTTCATCTAGTCGACGAGATTGTCATTCTGGGGCCCGTATTTCTACACAATATGTACCCCTTTGAGAGGTTCATGGAGTCCTAAAGAAATATGTTCAGAACCGTGCTAGGCCAGAAGGAAGCATCTCCATGGGCCATCAAACAGAGGATGTCATCGGGTTTTGTGTTGACTTCATTCCTGGCCTTAATAAGATAGGTCTCCCTAAATCGCGGTATGAGGGGAGACTGACCGAAAAGGCACGCTTGGAAGAGACTCAATAATATGCAGGGATGGATATTCTTGGTCTCAAGCACACTACACAGCTTCTACGTAACTCTACCTTGGTGACCCCGTATGTCGATGAACACAAGAACAGTCTGCGCCCAAACACCCGAGCAAAGGCGACGACCGGATTACATGTGAACACATCAGACTTTCAGCAGCTTGGTTGGAAACATCGCCTCAGCCGGTGACAGCACTGCTTGTGATGAGTTGTACTTGTTGTCCAGGGACCATCTTCGATCGTAATGATTTGGAAAGGATACGAGATAAATGGGAATACATTTTACACGATTGACCAAGATGAAAAGAGCACCAACCAAAACAGCGGTGTCCGCTTTGATGCAGCAACCGACAAGGGAAATGACACATATTATGGTTACATAGTAGACATATGGGAACTTGACTACGGAGTAGATTTTAAGGTCCCTTTGTTTAAGTGCAAGTGGGTCAATCTGTCAGAGGCGAGTATGCAGGTAGACCCACAAAGACGGAATGACAACAAGGATCTGAAAAATCTTGGGTACACTGACGAACCGTTCGTCCTAGCCAATGATGTGGCACAGGTTATCTATGTGAAGGACATGTCTACCAGACCGAGGAAAAGAAAAGATAAGGAAGCGAATACATCATATGATGAGCCAAAGCGCCACATAGTTCTTTCAGGAAAAAGGGACATCCTGGGAGTGGAGGGCAAGACAGACATGTCTCGAGGAGTATGAAAAGTTTCATGAAATTCCCCTTCAAAGTCAAGGCTGACCCAAGCATCCTGATAAATGATGAAGATTATCCATGGTTACGGCGCAATAAGCAAACGACACAAGCGAAGAAAAAGTGAAGACTTTCTCCGCAACTATTATGATGATACCATGCCAACTTTGTAACACACGAGTATGATACCATTGTCCGCTTTGTTCATGAACATACTATGCCAACTTTGAGAACCTCGCCAATCAAGGGCGCCACACCGGTTTATAAGCCTGCCTCTCACGCCTTGTTGAGCTCACAAACTTGTGATTCACACAAATTTCAAAGAATTCAAATTTTATAAAACTAATGGCACAAACAGAAAGTTTATAATTGTTCTAAAACAAATGGCACTAACAGAAAGTTTATAATTTTGCTGACCTAAAAGCAAAAAGAATTAAAAAATAAAGCAAAAACCCAAAAGAAAATAAATAATGCAGGAAACAAAACAAAAAACTTGAAAAAATAATAATAATAGCAACAATAAGCATTTTGTTGTTAGTAGAAACAAAATAAAATAAATAAAGCAACAAAGAAAACAAAAAAGTGTTTTTGAATTTTAAAACTAATGGCACAAACAGAAAGTTTATATTTTCTAAAACTAAAAGCACTAACAGAAAGTTTATAATTTTGCTGACCTAAAAGCAAAAAGAATTAAAAAATAAAGCAAAAAACCAAAAGAAAATAAATAATGCAGAAAACAAAACAAAAAAACTTGAAAAAAATAAAAATAGCAACAATAAGTATTTTGTTGTAAGTAGAAACAAAATAAAATAAATAAAGAAACAAAGAAAACAAAAAAAGTGTTTTCAAATTTTAAAACTAATGGCACTAATAGAAAGTTTATATTTTTTTCTAAAACTAAAAGCAAAAAGAAATAAAATATAAAGCAAAAAAACTACCACCTACTAGGCCCCCACGACCTAAATACGACTAGAAACCCTACATGGGCCAGGATTCAGGCCCGCAGAGGCCCAATAGGCCCACAGGCAGTAGCATGATTAGGCCCGAAAGCCTGCATTTGAGAGGAGCTCGAAAGGGGACGCACACCAGCGCTTATAAACCAAAGGCGCGCCTTCAACTAGCGAGGTGGGACTAAACATTTGGCGCTGGGCAAGACAGTTTTGGTCCCGGTTGGTGGCACCAACCGAGACTAGCAGGAGTTTAGTCCCGGTTCGTGGCACGACCGGGACTAATGCCCTTTAGTCCCGGTTGGTGCCACCAACCGACCAAAGGTCGCCGCTTCCCGCCTTTGGGCTGCTGAAATTTGCTTTGGTCCCGTTGGTGGCACCAACCGACTAAATGGGGCATTAGTCCCGGTTGAGCCACGAACCGACTAATGCCCTTGCTATATAAGAAAACACTTGGGATATTTCAGATTCATCGCCCATTTGCCCTCAACCTCCCCGGCCGCCGCCAGTTGCCCGACGCCGACGCGCCGTCGTCGCTCACGCCGTCGTCACCATCGCCGCCGCTCCGCCGTTGTCGCCGCTGCCGCCCGCCCGTCGTCGCCACCGCATCTGCCCCCGCCGCCTGCCTCGTCGTCCGCCGTCCCGCCCGTCGCCACGCCCTCGCCGTCGCCTGCCTCCGACCTCGCCGACCTCGCCGACCTCGCCGTCGCCGCCTGCCTCCCGACCTGGTCGCCTCCGCCTCGACCTCGCCGTCGCCTCCGCCTCACTGCCTCCGTCACGCGACCGCCGTCGCCTCCGCCCACAGTGAGCCCCCGCGCGCGCACCTGCCCTGCCCCCCTGCCGCCGCCGCCATGATTTTTTTTAAGATACAAAATAGAATTGTCATTAGAAATGTTCATGATACAAAGCTTGGAGAAGAAGTGATTTCAGATAAGTATGTAGCTAGTGTTATACCACCATTCTGCAAGGGAGAGCCAATGCATCCATTTCTTTGGATGTAAGAAAGCCATGCACCTGAGGTAGTTTTCCAAGCATTGATTAACTCTTTCAGTTTGGCCATCAAATTGAGGATGATAAGAAGTGCTCATATGCAACTTAATGCCCAGCTTCTTAAATAGTTCCTGAAAGGTGGCTTCAAGATCCGATCTCTGTCAGCTACAATAACTAAAGGCAATCCATGTAATCTCAAGATGTTGTCAAGAATGCTTTGGCCATAGAGTTGACAAGAATTGGGTGCTTCATTAGGATGAAATGGCCATACTTTGTGAATTTGTCCACCACCACTAATATCAAGTCCTTATTGCATAATGTGGCGAGGCCTTCCACGAAGTCCATGCTTATGTGACACCAGGCAAAGTCAAGGATGGCCAAGGGCTGTAGCAGATCATGGTGTTTGCAATGTTTAGGTTTATTAATCTGGCATGTGGGACATTTCTTAATGAAGTCTACAATGAATTGTTTCATGCCTAGCCAATGGAAGAGAAGCTTCACTCTTTGATAAGTAGCTCTATGTCCATAATGTCCTCCAATTTCAGAATTGTGCAATGCAAGCACTAGTTTAGTTCTAGATCATTGTATCTTAAGATTTTTTTTTTCATAAATGTTCATGATTTTTTCATAAATGTATATATATTGATGTATGGATATATGTATGATGCTTTTTTGCAGTGTTGATCTAATGTTTTTTTTCTGCATATATATGCAGTGTTGATCTAATGTTTTTTTTTCTGCATATATATGTGATTTTTTCTGCATATATAGATATGATCATATATATGATGTATGCATGGATCGATGTGGATGGAATATGATGTTTTTTGTTCATAGAATATGATGTTTTTTTTATTCGTAGATTTTATTTTGTTCATTAGAGAGAGGCGGGGACGCCGAGGAAGTTGTACTGCTTAGAGTTAGGGTCGCCGAGGAAGAAGGAAAATAAGGAAAAAGAATAAAAGAGGAAGAAGGAAGAAGGAGAAGAAGAGGAGAAAAATAAGAAGAGGAAGTAGAAGAAAAGGAGAAGAAGAAGGAATAGAGGAGAAGAAGAAAAATTTCTATTTTTTCTTCTTCTCCTCTTCCTTCTTCTTCTCCTCTCTTTTTTTCTTCTATTTTTTCTTCTTCTTTCTTCTTCTTCTCTTTTTTCTTCTTCTCATTTCTTCTTCTTCTTCTTCTTCTTCTTCTTCTTTTTATCGGGAACGAGGGTGTCGAGGATCGCTGAGGGGTCGACGGTCGGGAACTAGGCTAGAGGGTCGAGAGGGTCACAGAGGGGTCGAGGGTCGTCGAGGCCGGGTCGAGGGTCAATGTTTTGAGGGTCGAGGGTCGCCGAGGCCGGGCCGAGGTTTCGAGGCACAAGGGTTTGAGGGTTTGAGGGTTCTAGGGTCGAGGGTTCGAGGGTTCTAGGGTTCGAGGGTTCTAGGGTCGAGGTTCGAGGGTTCTAGGATCCGAAGGAAGAAGGAAGAAGAAGAAGAAAAGAATGGGAGGAAAAAGAAGAAGAAGAGGAGAATAGAAAGGAATAGAGGAGAAGAAGAAAAATAGAATTTTTTCTATTTTTCTTCTTCTCCTCTATTCTTTCTTCTTCTCCTCTTTTTTCTTCTTTTTTTTCTTCTTCTTCTTCCTTCTTCCTTCTTCCTCTTTTCTTCCTTTTCCGATAGGGGGGTACCGATAGTGTCAAAGTATTGAAGAAAGCCATGGCTTCATCATTAGCCGGAAGTAACCATGGCATGATGGTAGGAAGTCCTCCAAAGTTGTTAGATGGAGTCCCGAGATAGGATAATTTGCCTTTTGCTGAACTTTGTACCAAAAAGCGAATTATCCTATCTGGGACTCCGTTCCAAAACAACTTTGGAGAGCTTCGTACCATCATGCACCTGTTACTTTCGCCTAATGATGAAGACATGGTTTTGTTGAATCCTTTGACACTAGACAACCTCCCGACCCCTCGGCGATCTTCGACCCCTTGACCCTCGACCGCTCTGCGATCCACGACCTTCTACCCTACTTGTGGGACATAGATGTACTGTTCAACGCCGACCCCCTCCCGATAGCTTCAACACGTGGGGGGTCGATGTCTGCACCCCTCCTAGCTTGAAGCGTTCTCGAGGCCACCCCTAACCCTTGAAGCGCTTGTCGAGGCCACCCCAAACCCTAGAGAAGCAGCGCCGAGGCCACTAATATGATTCCTTATTGTGATTAGCTAGCTAGTTCTACGTTGGCACTAATATATCCATATCTGTCATGTTTGAATAATAATTGCCATGTTGTAAATATTTGTAGAAACTATGGACACCCCCGAGACGGCTAAGCACAAGAAGCGTTGTTGAGGGACATAATCGCACACGGAAGTGATGTCGTCTCCTCGATGATGTTTCTCAGCCGATAACGATGGTCCGGAAGGAGAGGGTGAAGAAGCAGCTGGCTATGATTTACATGGCTCCGATGACCCAATGCCGGTGCAAGAAGTAGACCGTGAGGACGGCTCGGTGATCACCAAACCGAGTCCGCCAGGTATATATATTAGTTAAGCCTGTCTGACTAGCTCGCCTTTGTTTTGGTTTATATATTTGTACACATATTAATTAACTCTCGTATTTTTTCTTTTTTCTAGCCCTCCGGATCGAGCACAACTTAGGTAAAGAGACGAGGCCCGAAGAAAACGTTGAGCTCGGATGAAAAGTTTGAGATCATCGAAATCGCGAGCGACGGCCAACCGGTTGAAACCTACCGGACAAAGAAGGCATTTGTTGCTCGGTCGGGGTTCTCGTTAGGGACAAGATCCCGATCAGCATCCACCAATGGTATAAGCCTAAGATCGAAGACCCCGAGGTGTCTTATGTCAATGATATGCAGAAAAATGACCTTTGGACTGAGCTGAAGTCAAATTTTACCCTACCGCCAGAGGATGATCCGGAGAAGCCAGTAATAGAGCCATTAATCAAGTCTTTTGGTCCAAGGCTGAGAATGATCTGCTTGATAAAGGGATCGAACCCGAGACAATGAACTGGCCAGACCGTTGCCGGACTTGGTTCTTCGGGGCCGGCGGATCCTTGGACCCTATAACGGGGAAGTGCATTTGGACGGACGAACAATTGGACATACTAGTCAAGAGGCTTAAGCATTATATCGAAGCAGCGCAGCAAGGGAAGTTCGTTCTGCATGTGGAGAAGGACGAGCTCACAATGGCCCTCGGAATCCTGAGCACCTCGGACGGACACGAGGCACGCCAGCTCCCTTTCGTGGAAGGCTGGATTTGCATTTCAGGGGTTACAAAACCCTTGAGAGGAGGAAGAAACTGGAGCAGAGCCTAATGGAGGCGCTGCTCGTAAGGGTAATGGGGCTAGAGGATCGAGAAGAGGAACGAGAAGCAGCCGATCACAACAAACGACCTGCCAAGCTTCCCCGGTTACCCCGTCATCTCAGCGGAGAAGCAGCGTGGCTTCCACCGAAGCTGCTTCAGCCAGAGCAGCATGCCTTGACGGCCTCGCCAGCTATCCCGTGGATGCTATCACGGATGCTGAAAGTTGCCACCTTATGGCGCAATGGAGCAATTTAAAGGTCAAGGCGGCTGTTGGCTCTGCTTATCCCACTAAACCCGACTCAACTTTTCACCGCCGCCGATTCTGTAGGATATGCTAAGGTGATGGTCGATGAAATAACAGAGGGATTTGAGGAGCTCCGCTTGACCACCCTACCGGTGAAGGGAGTATCAGCTGGGTTCTCGCTCAAGACTCCATGCCTATGGCGGAAGGATCTCATCAACCTTCCGAACTGGACGCCTCCGCCTCCTCCTCCTCCTCCGGCGAGTCAGGGCACTCCGCCTCCTCCACCGCCTCCTCCTCCGACGACGACGAGTCAGGGCACTCCGCGTCCTCCACCGCCTCCTCTTCCAGCGAGTGACGATCAGGGCACTCGGCCGGCTCCTTCTCCGGCGCGTGGCGGCACTCCGTCTCCTTCTCCGCCTGCACCGGCGCGTCCGGGCAGCCAGCCTCCTCCTTCTCCGCCTCGCCGCCAAGGGCGGAAGAGACCCGCCGCCGCCCGCTGCTCCGGCGCGTCAGTAGTCCTTCTCCTCCGCCGTAATCAAGGAAAGAAGACATCCGCCCGGCTCGCTTCTGCCGGGCGTAGCAAGATCGCCAAAGGCGGGAGGAGATATAGATTCGGTCCTTCTCAAGACTCGGAGAAGTTACCGCACGAGAGGAGCGAGGAGGAAAACGCGAAGATCGCGCAGACCAAGTGGATGACTGGTTTCAAGGGTCGAAAGAAGAGACATCCACCTCCGGTGGAGAAGGTAGATCCGGTCAAAGCGAAGCGCACTGCTGCCCCGACAAAACCACCCAAGTCTCCGCCAAAGGCAACTATGAGCGCATTATTGGAAAGGCATTTGCCGAGGCGGAGAGATCGGGAAGTACTGTCGGTGATCAAAGGATGAAAGAACGATGAGCTGGGAAACAAATTGCCCAGCTCGGCGAACAAGCCGGGCGAATCGTGCCCCCGCTCAAGGTGCACCTTGCGACATCGCCGATCCGAGGATGGTGCCCGGTTATGGCAATCCTGAAGATTACTTGCCCGACGATGTACAATTTGATTTCTTGGAGGTGCAGATACAAAGATACGAGTACGGGAAGCCTCTCGTCAAAGATGAAAGCTCTCTATCAACGATGATGCAAAGATTGCATGATTGGTACATGAAAACCTGCAAAGAGTCCGAGGAGGAGTACTTTGTATTTGAGAGTTAAAAGGAGCATGACCTCCTTGGAATTGAACTGCTGCCTATTCCATTTGAGGAGTTCTATCAGTTTTTCAATCAATTGGCCCTCGATAAAACAACGGTCACCTGCTACCGTCTGTAAGTAGTACTACTTCTGTCATTAAGTATCTCTATATAACTCAGCCCTTTCATTGCATGTATTTATAAATATCCTCACTATATTATGCAGATTGAAGATCGCGAATTGAAGAAAAGACAAGTGGGTGATATTGGGTTCATTAACACATATCTCATAGATGCAAATGAGGTTGAATTTCGTACAAAGATACCGAGGCCAACTTGCTACAATCGTTGGTAATAAATGAACACAAAGATATAATACTCTTTCCTTACAACTTCAAGTGAGTGTTACTGTCTTGTGGCATATTCGGTTTCCTTATTAGTCCAGGTTATAGTAATGTAATATTGATGAGTTATGCATGTGTGCGCAGCTACCACTATATTCTCCTAGAGATTAAGCTTGAGAAGGGAGTAGTAACTGTCTTTGACTCGAGACGAAAAGATCCCAAGGAGTATGCGGACATGACTGAAATGCTCGAGAAGTAAGTTAAATCGATCATTATCCACCATATCAGCAACTTTGTTCATTTCTGATATCAAGTAATTGTTTTCTTTGTATGGCAGGGCTTGGGGAAAATTCACCAAAAAGCTCCGGACTACCGAAGAAGCTGCAATTTAGACACCAAAGTAAGTACTATATAGTAGCAGATTCCACGCCAAGATCTCCTAGTGATTCAAGCACTAGTTTCATCAATCCCATTTAGCATGCTTGATAATTATCAGTTTGATTGACCTCTCTTTCTTGTAAAGTGGTTGTCGCAGGAACAATGGAATGATTTCTGTGGATACTACGCTTGCGAGTCCATCCGCCACACGACTTGTGAGAGGGCTACTCCGACAAACAAAACGAAGTGCGTAAATAAAAATATTCACAATTTTATTTTATTACCATCATTCGTGTTGAGTTTCATTCATTCATATATATATATATATATATATATATATATATATATATATATGTATTGACCCCTTTCTTAAAATTAGATGTTTCGCAATGGATGAACTCCTAGCACCAGATCGCATGCGAGCAATTCAAGAGGAATTGGCGGCATTCTTTCTTGACTATGTGATCGCTGAAGACGGGGAATACCATGTGGACCACGCGTCCGTATTGTAAAAGATAATTATTGTATATATGTAACCGGTAGCGTCGGATAGATATACGAGAACTTGTTGTTCGACCAATCTCTCGGAGAACGAGAGGTGGTCGATATCACTTCTCTCTGTATGCATATATATGTTCATGACGATCTTCTGTTTGCTTAATTACTAGCTAGCTAGCATGTCTAGTTAGTCCTCTCTATACGTATGTATAGTACGTGAAGCGTCGACCAAGCACGGAAAAAATAAAGTAAAATTTTCTATATTAATTAGCTAGCTATAGCAAAATATATTAAACACCTAAATTAACCCCCCAAAACCCCCCAAACCCCCCCCCCCCCTCTTTTGAAAAAAAAACAAAAACCAGAGCCAAAGAAATGCTGACGCGTGGATGTTTATTGGTCCCGGTTGGTGCCACCAACCGGGACCAAAGGCCCTCCCGCTCGGGCTCAATGGACAGGCCACGTGGAGGTTTGATCTGTCCCGGTTCTGGATAGAACCGGGACTAAAGGGGGAGGGTATTAGTACCGACCCTTTAGTCCCGGTTCATGAACCGGGACTAAAGGCCCTTATGAACCGGGACTATAGGCCCTTTTTCTACTAGTGACACCGCAAGATTGAACCCAAAGCTAAGCACTTCTCCCATTGCAAGAAAGATCAATCTAGTAGGCCAAACCAAACTGATAATTCGAAGAGACTTGCAAAGATAACCAATCATACATAAAAGAATTCAGAGAAGATTTAAATATTGTTCATAGATAATCTTGATCATAAACCCACAATTCATCAGTCTCAACAAACGCACCGCAAAAAGAAGATTGTCACGACCGGTTTTCCAATAAAATGCTTATTGAGAAACCGACCTTTTGAGTCCAGTACGAGGAAAAATCCTCCTGACTGGTAGAAAAAATCTTGATACAATAAGCCAGTAGCATTAGAATATACTACAGGGTCGAGCTGGGGTGCTCAATCATTTATTACATGCACGCCAATAATTATACATAATGGCGGATATGACCCAATGGAGTGGCGTGGCATACTACTGACTCGAGGTAGAGTGGTGGTGGAATAACACAGTGGAGTGGATAATATGACTCCTACACTGGCGGCTCATCGAGCGTCGAGGTGAGGCTCGATGAATTTATTTGGGTAGCGGAAGATGCCGATGACGAGACGAAAGTCAGTGGCGGTGCGGTGCGCAGGAGCTCCCTCCTGCTGGCGGCACAGCCATGGACTGAGTCCATGCGGGCAGCCGCAAGGTCGTCCACCAGGTTGTCCAAGGCTGCCTCCAGAGCCCGGAGATACTCGATAAGCATCTCAAAGCCTCGCCTCGCTCTCCTCTGGGCAAGAGAACGCGTAGTGACAGGTGTATGGCACATGACATGGAAGGTTGCGGCAACGATTTAGTCTTCATCGAAGGAAGGACATCCCCGAGACGAGCTATCGCCTCACGGGCTGCCATCTCAGATCGTGACAATGCTTCTCCGCAGCATGGCTCTCCCCAAGAACCGGAAACAGCGTAACTCAACACGCCCTCCCTTGAATTGCACCACGGCCTGGTGCTTGGTTAGACTGTCGTTGACCTTGTGCCGAGAGAGTGTGAAGACTGGGCGCACAGATGGCCCCATCGCGACTTGGACGATGAAGAAGAGAAGCTTGACGAACCCATCAGGCATGTTGGCGAACATCTGTGACTCGCAGTCGTTGCCAGCCATCTACAAAAGTAGGCAAAAATCCTGAGTGGTCAGATCATAAATTTATGCTGACTGTCAGAAATTGACTACATTTGTAAAAATATGAATTAGCTCTATTATGCTAATAACCGATTAGCGATCGCACGTAGTGGCCTCCTACAGTCAGGATGGCTCTGGTACCAAGCTTGTCATGACCGGTTTTCGAATAAAATGCTTATTGAGAAACCGACCTTTTGAGTCCAGTACGAGGAAAAATCCTCCTGACTGGTAGACAAAATCATGATACAATAAGCCAGTAGCATTAGAATATATTACAGGGTCGAGCTGAGGTGCTCAATCATTTATTACATGCACGCCAATAATTATACATAATGGCGGATATGACACAATGGAGTGGGGTGGCATACTACTGACTCGAGGTAGAGTGGTGGTGGAATAACACAGTGGAGTGGATAATATGACTCCTACACTGGCGGCTCATCGAGCATCAAGGTGAGGCTCGATGAATTTATTTGGGTAGCGGAGGCGGAAGTAACATTGTGACCAATCCAGGGTCGCACGAGACTGACTGGGATTCCTCTAGGCGTCGGACTCGCTATCAAACTCTTCATCCATGAGATAGCCTTTCACAAGATTCCGCCAAATCAACAAGCCGGTGAGTACTTTGAAAGTACTCGCAAGACAGTTCGGACATAAGATATAACAAATGCATGCATGAATGCGCCATGAGCAATAAGTAATGTACATTCCAATGATGAACTTGCACGACATTATTTAGTAATAAGGAAGTTAGGCGGTAGTAAAAATAACTGAAAACCGATCGGGTGTCTGAAGCGACGCCTCGAAGGGTGAACAAATAAATAAATCATGCCACAGTCGGGCGTCTGAGCGACACCACATAAAGGGCTTATATTGCAAGTAAGAAATATGCGTGGCACAGTCGGACGTCGGGGCAATATCACAGAAAGGGCTTATATCAAAAATAAATAATAACAATGCCGCAGTCGGACGTCTGAGCGACATCGCAGAAAGGGCTTATATCAAAAGTAAATAATAACAATGCCGCAGTCGGACGTCTGAGCGACATCGCAGAAAGGGCTTATATCAAAAGTAAATAATAACAATGCCGCAGTCGGACGTCTGAGCGACATCGCAGAAAGGGCTTATATCAAGAGCAAATAATAACAATGCCGCAGTCGGACGTCTGAGCGACGTCGCAGAAAGGGCTTATATCGAGAGTAAATAATAACAATGCCGCAGTCGGACGTCTGACCGACATCGCAGAAAGGGCTTACATCAAAAGTAAATAATAACAAAGCCGCAGTCGGACGTCTGAACGACATCGCAGAAAGGGCTTGAAATTCACTTCTCATATCTGTTAACTTGCAAGAAATAGTACCCATAGGGAAAATATTCAACACATGATAATAAACGGGTTAGTCCATCCACAGAAAATAAACATTTAATCGGACTTAACACTCATGTGGTTCTCCGGAGTTTCTGTCACCGAGACTGGCACTTGACAAGATAAGGAGAACACGGTATTTGGACATGGATAAGATGATTTCAAGGATTTTTGACTCTGCAGAGTTTTTACTAAATTACCCACAGCCAACGGATTTTCGTAGTCACGAGGGACTAGTTCCGTTTACGGTATTTCAGAGGAAACACATCTAACCAGTACACACCCATCCCACCTTACGTTGCCAGGAATCACCCTGAACAGCGTTCAAGAAAAACTTTGAGACGGGGAGATCACAATCTCGAATAGCATGGGATCAAATTTATATACGCGCGCTCTAAGGGGTGCCCCCCTCTCGGTCCCAACCGGAAACACCCATGCCCCCTGACCGGATGATAGGCTTTAAAACAGGGCCGTGGAACCCTCATCCCGGCCTCTCGATTTGGTGTGTACCAGAATGCGGTTTGCAACTTACTAAGCCATATTTCCTTGCGGAAAAACAGGGGGTAGTACAGGAGGGAAACGGATGGAAACCGGACCGATTCATGTTGATACTGGTCAAACAGTCAGGCATAAGACTGGTATGCTACAACACTGCCATCTTACCCATTCTTACGCCATCACATGGCCATGCAAACTCGTATCCAATATCTTATGGATTTTCAAAACTCACTCGTCTCCACTTTGCATGTAATATGACATTCATCGAGGTGCTCATGATCATGCCATACAACTACTTAATGCAAACATGCCAAAACACTCATCATATCGAAAGTTCCAACATGCTTGCCTGGTTTGGAGTAGTCGGGGCCTAGCTCGATGAAGTTTGCGGTTCCGTCACCTCCTTCGATATCTACGGTATACAAAAATACACGCGCTATCGTAAATATCGTGAGGTGTACAGAAATATACCAAATATTTTTCAAATAAATCTGATAAAAAACTAGACAAACTTTTGAAGAGGACAGAAAAGAATCACTCAAAAATCCTTTTCTGTTTAAAAGTTATAAATGTTTTGGTCCAAGAACCTTTCTGTAATGAAACAGAAACTTCCCAGGGGGCTAAGCAGAAAAGTTCAGAAAACGATTCAGACTGGAAAGCGCATTTTGCGAGAATACGCTTTCAGAAAACGGTTCGTTAAAAATAAATGAGAGACTGACTGGCGGGTCCCACCCGTCAGGTTTGAAAATTCAAACGGGGAGACGGAGCTCGCTGGCGCCCGAGGGCTGCGGTGGTCGCCGGTGGCGATCCACGGCGAGGCAGGGGGATCGGGTGGTACCTCCGTGCTCAGTGCATCCTTCCGCGTCGGTGGGTGGTGGTGGTGGTCGCCGGCGAGCACTACGTCGACGGCGGCCCTTGCTCCGGCGGACGGCGGTTCGGGTGGAGTTGGATATCGCCGGAGAGTGCTGCAAAGGGCAAATTGAAGTGGGGGTTAGGCTTCTAGGTGCTCGAGGGGGTTGCTGACGAGGTTTGGGTGCCGGGGACAGCCTCACCGGAGTGAATCGAGGTGGAGGTCGAGGCGGAACGGGGCGGCCGGAGTTGGGGGAGGAGACCTCCTCGAGGCCCTCCTAGTGGCCTGGCGGAGTGTTGGTGAGGAGCAGAGGTGGCACGTGCTCGAGGGCGAGCTCGGGGCCCCTTTTTATAGGCGATCTGAGGTGATGGCCGTGAACGGAGTTCTCCGGTGAAGGTTACGGCGGCGCAGGGCTTGGTGGGGGTGGTTTAGTGGTTGAGCGTCATCGTGGAGGTCCACTGGCTCCATTTAGGCACTAAACGAGTTTGGATTAGCAACTTTGGGGTGGGTTCGACGGAACAGGGCGGCGCGGGCCCGTCGGCGGCAGAGGGCGTGCCCTATGCTTACCGGGCCACGGCGATGGTGCAGCGGGAGTGCGCTGGCATGCATGAGCCACGCGGAGGGCCAGGGAGCGATGGGCGGCGCCGGGTGGCGTAGCGAGCTGGCTCGGGCCCTCGCTGGCCGCCACGGGTGGCGCAGCCACCGCAGAAACTGCCAACGCCGGCGAGGCTCGCCGCCACCGACGCCTGCACCCGTCCAAGGGGGCGTGCGGCGCTCTGGCCAGGGAGGAGAGGCCATGTGCAACGCGCCAGGGTGCACTGTTGACAGGTGACTGATCTCTGACGAAGAAACGACACTAAACTTACTGAATCTCTGAATTTCTCTGAAAGTGCAAGGTAACAGTGCAGGCCAGGTGTTCGACAGAATGATTTTGGTATGTGGGAGGTTCTCCTTGAGCTGATTTTTTGGTGGGGTGGCCTCTCATTGCAACTGGGGGTTGCCTGAATTTTGGTGGAATTTTTGGAGAAGAGGAGATATGAATTTCACCAAATTTGACAAATCTGGTCCATACTTGCAGAAGGTGAAACTTGAAATTTTTGAAAAGAAGAAGAGTGGATCTTGATGGTTCTAGGTTGTGGGTGCTAGGGACTATCCAGAGGAGTTGGTTTGAGATCAAACATCAAAGGCAATTAGGTACTTGCTTTGCAAATCACCTAGGCTCAAAATAATGGACATAATTGTTTTGGGGAAGGAAATAAATGAAATAAAATCCAAAAATGTGCTGGACTTGTTGGGATAGAATATTTGGATTGCCCCAAAGTGGAATGAGGGGTTTTTGAAAAGATTTACCACAAGAGGCATGGTAAAACCATGGGTGGTCTCAAAATAAGAGAAGACCCAAAAACTCCTAGGGTTTTCTTTTAAAAGAAAATAAATCCCAAAAATAAATTTTAGAAGGGGAGAATTAGAAGAAAGGTTTTTAATAACCAAACACCAGAGTTGAAGAAGACATCAACAATGAAATCCTTGCCAAAGGAGAAGTTTTGAGAGAGAGGTTTTTGGAAGAATTTAAATGACCTCCTCCAAATCCAACAAAGTTTTTGATGAAAACTAAACAAAAATTTTGAGTGTCACAACACCTACCCCCTTAGGAAAAATCTCGTCTCCGAGATTTCAGCTGATCCTTAAATAAATGTGGGTGCTCTGTCCAAAGGAAATCCTCCCTTTCCCAAGTGGCTTCACTCTCGGTGTGATTGCTCCACTGAACTCTGAAAAACTTGATGGTTTTCTGTCGGGTCCTCCTTTCAGACTCCTCCAAGATTTTTATTAGATGCTCCTGATATGTGAGATCTGGCTGCACGTCAATGTTTTCATGGGGTACCTGCTTCTCTGGGTTGCTTACGCACTTCCTCAACTGCGAGACATGGAACACGTCGTGGACGTCGGATAAATCTTCGGGTAAGTCTAGCTGGTAGGCTACCATGCCTTTCCGTGCCACTATGCGTAATGGTCCGATGAATCTTGGTGCTAGCTTCCCTTAATCTTGAATCGTTGCAGGACCTCATAGGAGATACCAGAGGTACACAAACTCACCGGGTTCAAAACTGACTCCCCGATGTTTTTGATCGTAATAACTCTTCTGTCGACTTTGGGCTGTCTTGAGTCGATCCCTAATCATCTTAACTTTATCTTCAGCCTCATTGAGCATGTCTGGGCCGAAGATATGGCTGTCTTCGGTTTCTGACCAATTTAGAAGGGTACGACATCTCCGCCCGTACAGAGCCTCAAATGGTGCCATTTGCAGGATGGCTTGGTAACTGTTGTTGTATGCGAACTCCGCGTATGGTAAGCTTTCCTCCCAACTAGTCCCACAGGTGAGGACACATGCTCTTAGCATGTCTTCTAGAATTTGGTTTACGCGTTCCGTTTGTCCATTGGTCTGGGGGTGGTAGGCTGTACTGAACGCCAGTTGAGTTCCCGGAGCTTGTTGTAAGTGATCCCAAAATCAGGAAATAAATTGAGTGCCTCTGTCTGATATTATTGTCTTTGGAACTCCATGTAAGCAGACAATGCGGGAGAGATAAAGCCTGGCAAGCTTCTGAGTGGTGTGGGTCGTCTTCACGGGGATGAAGTGTGCTACTTTAGTCAGTCTATCAGTGATGACCCATATGGCATCATTTCTGTGCCATGACCGAGGTAGCCCAACAATAAAATCCATTCCAATCTCGTCCCATTTCCACTCGGGTATTTTATTTGGCTGCAAGAGTCCAGCCGGTTTCTGGTGCTCAGCCTTGATGCGTTGACAAGAGTCACAACATGCGATGAACGTGGCTATGTCCCTTTTTAGACCGTGCCACCAATTTTTTTCCTGAATATCCTTGTACATTTTTGTCCCTCCAGGATGGATTGAATACAGGGCGGTGTGGCCTTCAGCTAAGATCTGCTGTTTAAGGTCCTTGATATTTGGTACGCAAAGTCTATTCCCGTACCACAATATTCCCTGTTCGTCGATAACGAATTCTGAGGCCTTGCCCAAACTCACTTTCTGTTTAATACCTTCAATGCTGGGGTGTCCATGCTGAGCCTCTTTAATCTTGTCTATCAAGGTAGGCTGCATTTCTAAATTCGATATGCTGCCTTCGGTAACTACCAGCAAGTTGAGTTTAGCAAACTCCCGCCAAATTCAGGTCTTAGGTGTGGTAGGTTGTCGCTGCTTGGGCTAGGGTCCCGACTTAGAGCCGCCTGCCACTACATTTGCTTTTCCTGGATGGTAGTGGATTCCAACGCCATAATCCTTCACTAATTCCAACCAGCGTCGTTGCCGTAAATTCAGTTCCGGTTGTGTGAAAATATACTTGAGGCTCTTATGGTCCGTGTATATTTCACAACGATTTCCAAGCAAAAAGTGTCTCCATTCCTTGAGTGCATGAATAACTGCTGCTAACTCCAGGTCATGAGTAGGATAATTTTCCTCATGCTTGCGAAGTTGTCTGGAGACATATGCGACTACCTTGCCTTCTTGCATCAACACGCATCCGAGGCCCTTCCGGGATGCGTCACAATACACCTCAAAATTCTTGTGTATGTCTGGCACAATCAATACTGGTGCTGTCGTTAATTTCCTTTTTAATTCTTGGAAACTTTTCTCACAAGCTTCCGTCCATTCAAACTTCTTGTCTTTCTTGAGTAGCTGCGTCATTGGCTTTGCTATGGTGGAGACCCTTCAATAAATCTTCGGTAGTATCCTGCCATTCCCAAGAAACTTCGTACGTCCGTTACGCGGGCTGGTGGTTTCCAGCCAAGTACGGCCTTGACTTTTTCCGGGTCTACGGCAATACCCTCTTGGGTTAGTACGTGGCCCAGAAAACCTATTTGCCTTAGCCAAAACTCACACTTGCTAAATTTATCGTACAATTGATGTTTCCTGAGTTCCCCTAGTACAATTCGGAGATGTTCAGCGTGCTCTTCTGGTGTCTTGGAGTATATCAGAATATCGTCGATAAATACCACAACAAACTTGTCCATAAACTTCATAAATACTTTGTTCATGAGGTGAACAAAATATGCGGGGGCGTTCGTTAGTCCAAATGGCATTACGGTGAACTCATATAATCCGTATCTGGAGGTGAATGCCGTCTTGGGAATATCTTCTGTTCGTACTTTTAACTGATGGTATCCCGACCTCAAGTCAATTTTTGAGAATACCTTGGCCTGAGCGAGCTGATCAAATAAATAATTTATCCGCGGCATCGGGTATTTGTTCTTGATTGTGACCATGTTAAGCGCTCGATAGTCTATACACAATCTCAGTGTTCCATCCTTCTTTTTGGCAAATAAAATTGGTGAACCCCAAGGTGAGGAGCTGGCTCGTATATATCCTTTGTCCAAGAATTCTTTTATTTGCTTCTTCAGTTCTAC
Organism: Aegilops bicornis; assembly: GCA_021605145.1. Lineage (NCBI taxonomy): Eukaryota > Viridiplantae > Streptophyta > Magnoliopsida > Poales > Poaceae > Aegilops > Aegilops bicornis. Next base: position 794,410,933 of record CM038673.1, on the reverse strand, counting down.
CAATTCGGATGGTGCCATTCTGTATGGTTTCTTGTATATGGGGGCGGTTCCTGGTGCTAGCTCAATGCTGAATTCTATCTCTCGGTCTGGTGGCATGCCCGGTAGTTCTTCAGGAAATACGTCTGGAAATTCACACACTACTGGAACCTAGCTTAATTCAGAAATATCCACCCTGTTCAATCTCGGTTGCCGGAATATTTTTCTTTCTTTGGCTGAAACTTTTATTGTCTTCCCGAGGTGGTGGGTGAGAATTACGTTCCGGTTGAAGCAGTCAATAAAACCTTTGTTGGTGGTTAACCAATCCATCCCTAAGATGACATCCAGTCCTTTATTTTCCAACACAATAAGATTGGCGAGAAACTTCAACCCTTCAAACTCAATAATCACACCTTGGCAATAACTCTGGGTAACTTGCTTAATCCCAGGGGACTTGACGATCATAGATTTTTTCCAAGGGAAGCATCGAAAAATTATTTTGCAAGGCAAAACTTATCGAAACGAATGATTGAGAAGCTCCGTAATCAAACAAAACCATGGCAGGTATTGTGTTGATGTGAAACGCATCGAGTAATGCATATCCGGGGCATTCTGTGCTTCCTCTTTGGTCACGTGGTTCAGATGACCCTTCCCGTGGTTGTTATTTGGGTTGAAATTGTTGCGCTTTGGCACTGGATTATTGCCTCCGTTGTTCGGCTTTGTGGTCGAAGTTCCTTGGCTTGGGGCACTGCTTGGCATAGTGCCCTTCTTCTCCACAAGCGTAGCAAGTAACGCCTGGGCGGTATGTGAACTCCTTGTCCCTTGCATGGAAATTCTTGATTGGGCGTGAGACGTTTGTCGTGGGTTTGGGTGTCCCACCTTTCTGAAAATCTGTCTTGCTGCGGTGGTTGCGAGCATGATTAGTCTGGTCCCTTTTTCGCTTGCGGAAATCTTCCAAGCTGCGTCTTTCATTTTCCAATGTAATGGCCTTATCCACCAGCGTTTTAAAATCTAGGAAGGTGTGCACAACCAGCTGGCATTTAAGCACGGGTGCCAGACCGTCTAGAAATTTTTCCATCTTCTTGCTTTCAGACATCCGCTCCTCGTTGGCGTAGCGAGACAACAGAGTAAATTGACTGTTGTATTCTGACACCGTCATGGTCCATTGCTTGAGGTCATCAAATTCTCTCTTCTTGATCTGCATAAGACTTTTAGGAATATGTGCTCCACGAAAGCCTTCTTTGAACTCCTCCCAGGTTATATTATTTTCGTTGGGGTGCATGTGTAGGACATTTTCCCACCACGATGCAGCTGCTCCAGTGAGATAGTGCGGTGCATATAGCACTTTCTCAAGATCTGAACACTGGGCAATAATTAATTTTCTTTCCATGTCTCGAAGCCAGTCCTCGGCCTCAAGAGGTTTGTCAGTGAGAAAATGTTTGGGGACGCGTCTTCTGTAGCTCAGATAACTTTGATTGCTGCTGATACTGTCCACGGTGATTTCCCATATTGATGACTTGGTTCATCATTTCCTGATGTTGTTGCTGACTTTGCTCATAAAGACGGCACATTTGGGAAAGTGCTGTTTCACTGTCCTATTGACTTGACTGCCCCTGTGTGAAATTGTTGCTTGGTTGTGTGCCATAATTTTGCTCTGGCGGAGTTGGCATGGAGTGCGTCCAAGGACGAGACATTGTTCACTCTGGGAATATATTTTGTAAAACCCATAAGAAAAGAAATTGAGTCACAAAAGTCAACAAATTCATGAAGACGGAAAAACTCTTAAATGCTCCAAGATTTTTCTAGAGAATAAACGTTTGCGCACGGAGAAGGACTGCTCATTACATATCTTACACGCAAGCAGTAATTATACAATACATCACTCAGGATATGCGTACATACACCTGACATATTATTTAGGCTAGTGCACTTCTCCCAGTTCCTACATGATGCGCCAGCAAGCTACTTCTCACAGCCTATGTACATATAAACATATCGTACAAGTCGGTACATCACATGGCAGCTAAGCGTACTCAGTCGGAGATGGTAAGGATTTCCCTTGGCCTGCCGAGGGTGAGGCGCAGTGAGGCTGGGGACTCAACCTCCTCCTCGCTAATAGGCTCCAGACGAGAAGTGTCGCGCTGAGTTGGTGGAGCTGGCGCCCTATGCGGGATAACACGAACAGGAGTGGGCGCAAAGGGTGGTGCAGAACGAACTGGAGTAGGTGCAATGACTTGGTTGAACTCCTCAGTGGTAGGCAGGCGACGAGTAGTGGCGAGAGTAGTACGTGCAAAAGATGCCGATGACGAGACGAAAGTCAGTGGCGGTGCGGTGCGCAGGAGCTCCCTCCTGCTGGCGGCACAGCCATGGACTGAGTCCATGCGGGCAGCCGCAAGGTCGTCCACCAGGTTGTCCAAGGCTGCCTCCAGAGCCCGGAGATACTCGATAAGCATCTCAAAAGCCTCGTCTCGTTCTCCTCTGGGGCAAGAGAACGCGTAGTGACAGGTGTATGGCACATGACATGGAAGGTTGCGGCAACGACGAGTCTTCATCGAAGGAAGGACATCCCTGAGACGAGCTATCGCCTCACGGGCTGCCATCTGCATCGCATGCTTCTCCGCAGGCATGGCTCTCCCCAAGAACCGGAAACAGCGTAACTCAACACGCCCTCCCTTGAATTGCACCGCGGCCTGGTGCTTGGTTAGACTGTCGTTGACCTTGTGCCGAGAGAGTGTGAAGACTGGGCGCATGATGGCCCCATCGCGACTTGGACGATGAAGAAGAGAAGCTTGACGAACCCATCGTGCATGTTGGCGAACATCTGTGACTCGCAATGTTGTTAGCCATCTACAAAAGTAGGCAAAAATCCTGAGTGGTCAGATCATAAATTTATGCTGACTGTCAGAAATTGACTACATTTGTAAAAATATGAATTAGCTCTATTATGCTAATAACCGATTAGCGATCGCACGTAGTGGCCTCCTACAGTCAGGATGGCTCGTACCAAGCTTGTCATGACCGGTTTTCGAATAAAATGCTTATTGAGAAACCGACCTTTTGAGTCCAAAGACGAGGAAAAATCCTCCTGACTGGTAGACAAAATCATGATACAATAAGCCAGTAGCATTAGAATATATTACAGGGTCGAGCTGAGGTGCTCAATCATTTATTACATGCACGCCAATAATTATACATAATGGCGGATATGACACAATGGAGTGGGGTGGCATACTACTGACTCGAGGTAGAGTGGTGGTGGAATAACACAGTGGAGTGGATAATATGACTCCTACACTGGCGGCTCATCGAGCATCAAGGTGAGGCTCGATGAATTTATTTGGGTAGCGGAAGCGGAAGTAACATTGTGACCAATCCAGGGTCGCACGAGACTGACTGGGATTCCTCTAGGCGTCGGACTCGCTATCAAACTCTTCATCCATGAGATAGCCTTCGTCAGCATCTGGCCAAATCAACAAGCCAGGTGAGTACTTTGAAAGTACTCGCAAGACAGTTCGGACATAAGATATAACAAATGCATGCATGAATGCGTCATGAGCAATAAGTAATGTACATTCCAATGATGAACTTGCACGACATTATTTAGTAATAAGGAAGTTAGGCGGTAGTAAAAATAACTGAAAACCGATCGGGTGTCTGAAGCGACGCCTCGAAGGGTGAACAAATAAATAAATCATGCCACACCGGGCGTCGAGCGACACCACATAAAGGGCTTATATTGCAAGTAAGAAATATGCGTTACATTCGGACGTCTGAGCGACATCACAGAAAGTGCTTATATCAAAATAAATAATAACAATGCCGCAGTCGGACGTCTGAGCGACATCACCGAAAGGGCTTAAATCAAAAGTAAATGGTAATAATGCCGCAGTCGGACGTCTGAGCGACATCACAGAAATGGCTTATATCAAAAGTAAATAATAACAATGCCGCAGTCGGACGTCTGAGAGACATCGCAGAAAGGGCTTATATCAAGACTAAATAATAACAATGCCGCAGTCGGACGTCTGAGCGACATCGCAGAAAGGGCTTATATCGAGAGTAAATAATAACAATGCCGCAGTCGGACGTCTGAGCGACATCGTAGAAAGGGCTTACATCAAAAGTAAATAATAACAATGCCGCAGTCGGACGTCTGAACGACATCGCAGAAAGGTCTTGAAATTCACTTCTCATATCTGTTAACTTGCAAGAAATAGTACCCATAGGGAAAATATTCAATACATGATAATAAACGGGTTAGTTCATCCACAGAAAATAAACATTTAATCAGACTTAACACTCATGTGGTTCTCCGGAGTTTCTGTCACCGAGACGGGCACTTGACAAGATAAGGAGAACACAGTATTTGGACATGGATAAGACGATTTCAAGGATTTTTGACTCTGCAGAGTTTGTACTAAATTACCCACAGCCAACGGATTTCCGTAGTCACGAGGGACTAGTTCTGTTTATGGTATTTCGGAGGAAACACATCTAACCAGTACACACCCATCCCACCTTACGTTGCCAGGAATCACCCTGAACAGCGTTCAAGAAAAACTTTGAGACGGGGAGATCACAATCTCGAATAGCATGGGATCAAATTTATATACGCGCGCTCTAAGGGGTGCCCCCCTCTCGGTCCCAACCGGAAACACCCATGCCCCCTGACCGGATGATAGGCTTTAATCCAGGCCATGGAACCCTCATCCCGCCTCTCGATTTGGTGTGTACCGTAAAGCGGTTTGCAACTTACTAAGCCATATTTCCTCATGGAAAACAGGGGTAGTACAGAGGGAAACAGATGGAAATCGGACCGATTCATGTTGATATCGGTCAAACAGTCAGGCATAAGACTGGCATGCTACAACACTGCCATCTTACCCATTCTTACGCCATCACATGGCCATGCAAACTCGTATCCAATATCTTATGGATTTTCGAAACTCACTCGTCTCCACTTTGCATGTAATATGACATTCATCGAGGTGCTCATGATCATGCCATACAACTACTTAATGCAAACATGCCAAAACACTCATCATATCGAAAGTTCAAACTTGCTTTCCTGGTTCGGAGTAGTCGGGCCTAGCTCGGTGAAGTTTGCGGTTCCGTCACCTCCTTCGATATCTACGGTATACAAAAATACACGCTCTATCGTAAATATCGTGAGGTGTACAGAAATATACCAAATATTTTTCAAATAAAGCTGATAAAAAACTAGACAAAATTTTGAAGAGGACAGAAAAAGAATCACTCAAAAATCCTTTTGTGTTTAAAAGTTATAAGTGTTTTGGTCCAAGGACCTTTCTGTAATGAAACAGAAACTTCCCAGGGGGCTAAGCAGAAAAGTTCAGAAAACGATTCAGACTGGAAAGCGCATTTTTCCAGAATACGCTTTCAGAAAACGGTTCGTTAAAAAGAAATGAGAGACTGACAGGCGGGTCCCACCCGTCAGGTTTGAAAATTCAAACGGGGAGACGGAGCTCGCCGGCGCCCGAGGGCTGCGGTGGTCGCCGGTGGCGATCCACGGCGAGGCAGGGGGATCTGGTGGTACCTCCGTGCTCAGTGCATCCTTCCGCGCCGGCGGGTGGTGGTGGTGGTCGCCGGTGAGCACTACGTCGATGGCAGCCCTTGCTCCGGCGGACGGCAGTTCGGGTGGAGTTGGATATCGTCGGAGAGTGCTGCGAAGGGCAAATTGAAGTGGGGGTTAGGCTTCTGGGTGCTCGAGAGGGTTGCTGACGAGGTTTGGGTGCCGGGGACGGCCTCACCGGAGTGAATCGAGGTGGAGGCCGAGGCGGAACAGGGCGGCCGGAGTTGGGGGAGGAGACCTCCTCGAGGCCCTCCTAGTGGCCTGGCGGAGTGTTGGTGAGGAGCAGAGGTGGCGCATGCTCGAGGGCGAGCTCGGGGCCCCTTTTTATAGACGATCTGAGGTGATGGCCGTGAATGGAGTTCTCCGGCGATGGTTATGGCGGCGCAGGGCTTGGTCGGGGTGGTTTAGTGGTTGAGCGTCATCGTGGAGGTCCACTAGTTCCATTTAGGCACTAAATGAGTTTGATTTAGCAGCTTTGGGGTGGGTTCGATGGAACGGGGCGGCGCGGGCCCGTCGGCGGCAGAGGGCGTGCCCTGTGCTTGCCGGGCCACGGCGATGGTGCAGCGGGAGTGCGCTGGCATGCATGAGCCACGCGGAGGGCCAGGGAGCGATGGGCGGCGCCGGGTGGCATAGCGAGCTGGCTCGGGCCCTCGCTGTCCGCCACGGGTGGCGCAGCCACCGCAGAAACTGCCAACGCCGGCGAGGCTCGCCGCCACCGATGCCTGCAGCCTTCCAAGGGGGCATGCGGTGCTCTGGCCAGGGAGGAGAGGCAGCGCGCAATGCGCCAGGGCGCATTGTTGACAGGTGGCTGATCTCTGACGAAGAAACGACACTGAACTTACTGAATCTTTGAATTTCTCTGAAAGTGTAAGGTAACAGTGCAGGCCAGGTTTTCGACAGAATGATTTTGGTATGTGGGAGGTTCTCCTTGAGCTGATCCTTTTGTGGGGTGGCCTCTCATTGCAACTGGGGGTTGCCTGAATTTTGGTGGAATTTTTGGAGAAGAGGAGATATGAATTTCACCAAATTTGACAAATGTGGTCCAAACTTGCAGAAGCTAAAACTTGAAAATTTTGAAAAGAAGAAGAGTGGATCTTGATGGTTCTAGGTTGTGGGTGCTAGGGACTATCCAGAGGAGTTGGTTTGAGATCAAAGATCAAAGGCAATTAGGTACTTGCTTTGCAAATCACCTAGGCTCAAAATAATGGACATAATTGTTTCGGGGAAGGAAATAAATGAAATAAAATCCAAAAATGAGCTGGACTTGTTGGGACAGAATATTTGGATTTCCCCAAAGTGGAAGGAGGGTTTTTTGAAAAGATTTACCACAAGAGGCATGGTAAAACCATGGGCGGTTTCAAAATAAGAGAAGACCCAAAAACTCCTAGGGTTTTCTTTTAAAAGAAAATAAATCCCAAAAATAAATTTGAGAAGGGGAGAATCAGAAGAAAGGTTTTTAATAACCAAACACCAGAGTTGAAGAAGACATCAACAATGAAATCCTTGCCAAGGGAGAAGTTTTGAGAGAGAGGTTTTTGGAAGAATTTAAATGACCTCCTCCAAATCCAACAAAGTTTTTGATGAAAACTAAACAAAAATTTTGAGTGTCACAAAGATTACATCGAATAGATCTCCACGAGAGAGGGGGAGAACATTGTATTGAGATCCAAAAAGAGAGAAGAAACCATCTAGCTACTAACTATGGACCCGAAGGTCTGAAGTAAACTACTCACACTTCATCGGAGAGGCTATGGTGTTGATGTACAAGCCCTCCGTGATGGATGCCTCCCGTGAGCTCCTAACAGGCCCCAAGATGGGATCTCGTGGGTACAGAAGGTTGCGGCGGTGGAATTAGATTTTTGGCTCCGTGTCGATCGCTTTGGGGCAATGAGGTATACATAGGAGGAAGGAGTACGTCGGTGGAGCAACAAGGGGCCCACGAGGGTGGAGGGTGCGCCCCCCTACCTTGTGGCCTCCTCTTTTGTTTCTTGATGTAGGGTCCAACTCTCCCGGATCATAACCTTCCTAAAAATCACGTTCCCGAAGGTTTCATTCCGTTTGGACTCCGTTTGATATTCTTTTCCGCGAAACTCTGAAATAGGCAAAAAACATCAATTCTGGGTTGGGCCTCTGGTTAATAAGTTAGTCCCAAAAATAATATAAAAGTGAATAATAAATCCCAATAATGTCCAAAACAGTAGATAATATAGCATGGAGCAATCAAAAATTATAGATACGTTGGAGACGTATCAAGCATCCCCAAGCTTAATTCCTGCTCGTCCTCGAGTAGGTAAATGATAAAAACAGAATTTTTGATGCGGAGTGCTACTTGACATAATTTCAATGTAATTCTTCTTAATTGTGGTATGAATATTCAGATCCGAAAGATTCAAGACAAAAGTTTAATATTGACATAAAAATAATAATACTTCAAGCATACTAACAGCATGAGCCATGGACATAGCACTAAATGTGGAATAAAATGATGGTTGTGGAGAAGGCAAAAAGGGAGAAGATAGTCTCACATCAACTAGGCGTATCAACGGGCTATGGAGATGCCCATCAATAGATATCAATGTGAGTGAGTAGGGATTGCCATGCAACAGATGCACTAGAGCTATAAGTATATGAAAGCTCAACAAAGGAAACTAAGTGGGTGTGCATCCAACTCGCTTGCTCACGAAGACCTAGGGCATTTTAAGGAAGCCCATCATTGTAATATACAAGCCAAGTTCTATATAATAAAAAATTCCCAGTAGTATATGAAAGTGACAAAATGAGAGACTCTCTATCATGAAGATCATGGTGCTACTTTAAAGCACAAGTGTGGTAAAAGGATAGTAACATTGTCCCTTCTCTCTTTTTCTCTCATTTTTTTATTTGGGACTTTCCTCTTTTTTATGGCCTCTTTTTATTTATTTATTTTTCGTCCGGAGTCTCATCTCGGCTTGTGGGGGAATCATAGTCTCCATCATCCTTTCCTCACTTGGGACAATGCTCTAAAAATGAAGATCATCACACTTTTATTTTCTTACAACTCAACAATTACAACTTGATACTTAGAAAAAAATATGACTCTATATGAATGCCTCCGGCGGTGTACCGGGATATGCAATGAATCAAGAGTGACATGTATGAAAGAATTATGAACGGTTGCTTTGCCACAAATACTATGTCAACTACATGATCGTGCAAAGCAATATGACAATGATGGAGCGTGTCATAATAAACGGAACGGTGGAAAGTTGCATGGCAATATATCTCGGGATGGCTATGGAAATGCCATGATAGGTAGGTATGGTGGCTGTTTTGAGGAAGGTTTATGGTGGGTGTATGATACCGGCGAAAAAGTGCGCAGTATTAGAGAGGCTAGCAATGGTGGAAGGAAGAAGGGTGCGTATAATCCATGGACTCAACATTAGTCATAAAGAACTCATATACTTATTGCAAAAATCTACAAGTTATCAAAGCAAAGTATTACGCGCATGCTCCTAGGGGGATAGATTGGTAGGAAAAGACAATCACTCATCCCCGACCGCCACTCATAAGGAGGACAATCAATAAATAAATCATGCTCCGACTTCATCACATAACGGTTCACCATACGTACATGCTACGTGAATCACAAAGTTTAACACAAGTATTTCTCAAATTCACAACTACTCAACTAGCATGACTCTAATATCACCATCTTCATATCTCAAAACAATTATCAAGCATCAAACTTTTCTTAGTTTCCAACACACTCATAAGAATTTTTACAAATCATTTATGCTTAGCATATTAGGATTATTCAAGCAATTACCATGCTATTTAAGACTCTAAAAATAATCTAAGTGAATCATGAGAGATCAATAGTTTCTATAAAACAAATCCACCAGCGTGCTCTAAAAGATATAAGTGAAGTACTAGAGCAAAACTATATAGCTCAAAAGGTATAAGCGAAGCACATAAAGTATTCTAACAAATTCCAAATCATGTATGGCTCTCTCAAAAGGTGTGTACAGCAAGGATGATTGTGGTAAACTAAAAAGCAAAGACTCAAATCATACAAGACGCTCCAAGCAAAACACATATCATGTGGTGAATAAAAATATACCTCCAAGTAAAGTTACCAATGGAAGTAGACGAAAGAGGGCATGCCCCATGTCAGGCATCCCCAAGCTTTGGCTTTTTGGTGTCCTTAGATTATCTTGGGGGTGCCATTGCCATCCCCAAGCTTAGGCTCTTTCCACTCCTTGTTCCGTAATCCATCAAAAATCTTGAAAACTTCACAACGCAAAACTCAACAGAAATCTCGTGAGCTCCGTTAGCGAAAGAAAACAAAAGACCACTTCGAGGTACTGTAATGAACTCATTATTTATTTATATTGGTGTTAAACCTCATGTATTCCAACTTCTCTATGGTTTATAAACTATTTTACTAGCCATAGATTCATCAAAATAAGCAAACAACACACGAAAAACAGAATCTGTCAAAAACAGAACAGTCTGTAGTAATCTGTAACTAATGCAAACTTATGGAACTCCAAAAAATCAGGAAAAATAGGAAGACCTAGTAAATTTGTTTATTGATCAGCAGAAATTGGAATCAGTATTTTATCACGTTCTGGTGATATTTAACAATTTGTTTCGTGAACAGAAAGTTTCTGGAAATTACAGAAAGATCAAATAACTATCATCCAAGAAGATCCTATAGGTTTAACTTGGCACAAACACTAATTAAAACATAAAAACACATCTAACCAGAGGCTATAACAAATATTTATTCTAAACAGAAGAAAAAACCAAAAAACTAAAAATAAAATTGGGTTGCCTCCCAACAAGCGCTTTCGTTTAACGCCCCTAGCTAGGCATAAAAGCAAGGATAGATCTAGGTATTGCCATCTTTGGTAGGCAATCCATAAGTGGCTCTCATGATTGATTCATATGGTAATTTTATTTTCTTCCTAGGGAAGTATTCCATGCTCTTCTTTAATGGAAATTGGAATCTAATATTCGCTTCCTTCATATCAATAATTGCACCAATCGTTCTAAGGAAAGGTCTACCAAGAATAATAGGACATGAAGGATTGCAATCTATATCAAGAACGATAAAATCTACGGGCACATAATTCCTATTCACAACAATAAGAACATCATTAATTCTTCCCATAGGTTTCTTAATAGTGGAATTCGCAAGGTGCAAGTTTAGAGAACAATCATCAAAATCGCGGAAATCTAGCAAATCGCACAAAGTTTTGGGAATAGTGGAAACACTAGCACCCAAATCACATAAAGCATAGAACTCATGATCCTTGATCTTAATTTTAATAGTTGGTTCCCACTCATCATAAAGTTTTCTAGGGATAGAAACTTCCAACTCAAGCTTTTCTTCATAAGATTGCATCAAGGCATCAACGGTATGTTTAGTGAACGCTTTATTTTGACTATATGCAAGAGGAGAATTTAGCACGGATTGCAACAAGGAAATATAATCAATCGAAGAGCAATTTTCATAATTAAATTCCTTGAAATCCAAAATAGTGGGTTTAGCAACATCTAGGGTTTTGATTTCTTCAATCCCACGTTTATCAATTTTATCGTCAAGATCTAAAAACTCCGAATTTTTGGAATGCCTTCTAGGTAAAGGTAGATCATATTCAGTCCCATCATTATCGAGATTCATATTGCAAAACAAAGATTTAATAGGGGACACATCAATAACTTTTAGATCTTCATCTTTATTTTCATAGAAATTTGAAGAACACACTTTCATAAAGCAATCTTTCTTAGCGCGCATCCTAGCGGTTCTTTCTTTGCCCTCATCAATGGAAATTCTCATGGCTTTGAGAGACTCATTGATATCATGCTTAGGAGGAATAGATCTAAGCTTTAAAGAATCAACATCAAGAGAAATTCTATCAACGTTCCTAGCCAATTCATCAACTTTAAGAAATTTCTCTTCAAGCAAAGCATTGAAATTCTTTTGTGAATTCATAAACTCTTTAACACTATTCTCATATTCAGAGGGCATCTTACTAAAATTTCCATAACAATTGTTGTAGGAATTTCCATAATTATTAGAGGAATTACTGGAATAAGGCCTAGGATTAAAGTTTCCTCTGTACGCGTTGTTACCAAAATTATTCCTACCAAGAAAATTCACATCCATAGATTCATTATTATTCTCAATTAAGGTAGACAAAGGCATATCATTAGGATCAGAAGAAACACTCTTACTAGCAAATAATTTCATAAGTTCATTGATCTTTCCACTCAAAACATTAATTTCTTCTATCGCATGCACTTTTTTATTAGTAGATCTTTCAGTGTGCCATTGAGAATAATTAACCATAATATTATCTAGGACTTTAGTAGCTTCTCCTAAAGTGATTTCCATAAAAGTGCCTCCCGCGGCCGAATCTAAAAGATTTCTAGAAGGAAAATTCAATCCGGCATAATTTTTTTGTATAATCATCCACAAATTCAAACATGAGTAGGGCAATTACGTATCATTAATTTCATCCTCTCCCAAGCTTGTGCAACATGTTCATGATCAAGTTGCTTCAAATTCATAATTTCGTTTCTAAGAGAGATGATCTTAGCGGGAGGAAAATACTTAGAGATAAAGGCATCTTTGCACTTGTTCCAAGAATCAATACTATTTTTAAGCAAAGACGAAAACCAAGCTTTAGCATGATCTCTAAGCGAAAAAGGAAATAGCTTCAATTTAACAATATCATTATCAACATCTTTCTTCTTTTGCATATCACACAAATCAACGAAGCTATTTAGATGAGTAGTGGCATCTTCACTAGGAAGGCCGGCGAATTGATCTTTCAAGACAAGATTCAACAAAGAAGCATTGATTTCTCAAGATTCAGTATTCGTAAGAGGAGCAATCGTAGTGCTAAGGAAATCATTATTGTTGGTATTGGTGAAGTCACACAATTTGGTATTATCTTGAGCCATCGTGACAAGCAAGCAATCCAACACACGAGCAAACAAAAAGCAAGCGAAAAAGACGCGAACGAAAAAGAGAGGGCGAATAAAACGGCAAGGCTGAAGTGGGGGAGAGGAAAACGAGAGGCAAATGGCAAATAATGTAATGCGGCAGATAAGGGATTGTGATGGGTACTTTTGTGTAGACCTCCCCGGCAACGGTGCTAGAAATCCTTCTTGCTACTTCTTGAGCACTGCGTTGGTTTTCCCTTGAAAAGAGGAAAGGGTGATGCAGCAAAGTAGCGTAAGTATTTCCCTCAGTTTTTGAGAACCAAGGTATCAATCTAGTAGGAGGCTATGCGCGAGTCCCTCACACCTGCACAATACAAATAAATCCTCGCAACCAACGCGATAAGGGTGAGGGAGTCCTGGATTAGGGGGTGTCCGGATAGCCGGACTATAGCCTTTGGCCGGACTCCTGGACTATGAAGATACAAGATTGAAGACTTCGTCCCGTGTCCGGATGGGACTTTCCTTGGCGTGGAAGGCAAGCTTGGCAATACGGATATGTAGATCTCCTACCATTGTAACCGACTCTGTGTAACCCTAACCCTATTCGGTGCCTATATAAACCGGAGGGTTTTAGTCCGTAGGACGGACGACAATCATACCATAGGCTAGCTTCTAGGGTTTAGCCTCTCTGATCTCGTGGTAGATCTACTCTTGTACTACCCATATCATCAATATTAATCAAGCAGGAGTTGGGTTTTACCTCCATCTAGAGGGCCCGAACCTGGGAAAAAACATCGTGTCCCTTGTCTCCTGTTAGCATCCGCCTAGACGCACAGTTCGGGACCCCCTACCCGAGATCCGCCGGTTTTGACATCGACATTGGTGCTTTCATTGAGAGTTCCTCTGTGTCGTCATCTTTAGGCCCGATGGCTCCTCCGATCATCAGCAACGATGCGCCTGTGGTGAGACTTTTCTCCCGGACAGATCTTCAGATTCTGCGGCTTTGCTTCGTGGGCCAATTCGCAGCCATCTGGAGCAGATCGAAAGCTACGCCCCTGGCCATCAGGTCAGATTTGGAAGTTTGAACTACACGGCTGACATCCGCGGAGACTTGATCTTCGACGGGTTCGATCCACAGCCAAGCGCGCCGCACTATCACGAGGGGCATGATCTAGCTCTGCCGCCGAATAGTGTCCTGGAGGCCGCACCAAAGTCCGCTCCGACGTTTAGCTCGGAGCCGACCGCGCCGATTGAGGACGGGTGGCTGGACACCGCCTCGGGGGCTGAGATCTCTACGACGATTGAGCCGTACACCTACCCCGTCCTTTGCGAAGCTCGTAACTCCAAGGCGCCGGACTCCTCTTCGGACTCCGAGCCTTCCGCGCCCCTGCCAATCGAATACGATTGGGCGCCGATCATGGAATTCACCGTCGCAGACATCTTTCAGCACTCGCCCTTTGGCGACATTCTGAATTCACTAAAGTCTCTCTCTTTATCAGCAGAGCCCTGGCCGGATTATGGTCAGGAAGGTTGGGATGCGGATGACGAAGAAAATCAAAGCCCACCCACCACCCACTTCGTAGCCATTGTCGATGATTTAACCAACATGCTCGACTTCGACTCTGAAGACATCGATGGTATGGACGACGATGCAGGAGACGACCAAGAACCAGCGCCCACAGGGCACTGGAAGGCCACCTTGTCATATGACATATACATGGTGGACATCCCAAAAGATGGGAATGGCGATGGAACAGCGGAGGATGACCCCTCCAAGAAACAGCCTAAGCGCCAAGCGCCAAGGCCGTGGCGCCGCTCTAAATCCCGCCACAAAGAAACGGTGATTCCGCACGGAGATAATAACACCGGACAGTGCCGAAGACAACCCTCCAGCAAGACTCAGCGCAGGAGGATGGAGAAGCCAGCCCTCATGAGAGAGCGGCAGAAAAAGAGGTAGAGGACGATAATTACATGCCTCCCTCCGAAGATGAGGCAAGCCTCGACGACGATGAATTCGTCGTGCCCGAGGATCCCGTCGAAAAAGTGTTTCAAACGCAGGCTCATGGCCACGGCAAGCAGCCTCAAGAAAAAGCAGCAACAGCTTAGAGCTGACCAAGATTTGCTAGCTGATAGATGGACTGAAGTCCTTGCGGCCGAAGAGTATGAACTCGAGCGCCCCTCCAAGAGCTACCCAACACGAAGGCGACTACCCTGATTAGAGGAGGAAGCACCTAAACCTACATCACCAGTGCATGATATGGCTGACCGGCCACCTCGTGGCCGCGACAAAGAGGCCTCTCGGACCTCAATTCAAGCCGCACCCCGTCTCCACTCAAAAAATACGAAGGCACGGGGAAATGCGCCAGACCTGCGAGATATATTGGAGGACAAGGCAAGCCAGACAAGATCGATCTATGGATCGCGTGGGCGCCCCACGAGACATGACGATAACCGTCACGCCGGATATGGCAACTCCGGCCGGGCCAAACACAGCAGACAAAGCTCATTTGAGCTGCGTCGGGATATAGCCCAATACAGAGGCGTCGCACACCCACTATGCTTCACAGATGAAGTGATGGATCATCAAATCCATGAGGGTTTCAAACCCGTAAACATTGAATCATACGATGGCACAACAGATCCTGCGGTTTGGATCGAGGACTATCTCCTTCACATCCACATGGCCCTGCGGTGATGATCTACACGCCATCAAATACCTCCCACTCAAGCTTAAAGGACCAGCCCGGCATTGTCTTAACAGCTTGCCAGCATAGTCAATTGGTTGTTGGGAAGACCTGGAAGCCGCATTCCTCGACAATTTCCAGGGCACATATGTGCGACCACGAGACGCCGATGACCTAAGCCACATAATTCAGCAGCCAGAGGAATCTGCCAGACAATTCTGGACACGGTTCCTAACCAAGAAAAATCAAATCGTCGATTGTCCGGATGCCGAGGCCCTTGCAGCCTTCAAACACAACATCGGCGACGAGTGGCTTGCCCGGCACCTAGGACAGGAAAAGCCGAAATCCATGGCAGCCCTCACAACACTCTTGACCTGCTTTTGCGCGGGAGAGGACTGCTGGCTAGCTCGTAGTAACAACATGACCAAGAGTCCTGGTAATTCGGATACCAAGGACAGCAGTGGCAGGTCACGCCGCAACAAGCACAAGCGCCGCATTAACGGCGATAATGCTGAGGATACGGCAGTCAATGTCGGATTCAGAGGCTCTAAACCCGGTCAGCGGAAAAAGTCATTTAAAAGAAATACCCCGGGCCCGTCCAATTTGGACCGAATACTCGATCGGTCGTGCCAGATACATGGCACCCCCGAAAAGCCAGCCAATCACACCAACAGGGATTGTTGGGTGTTCAAGCAGGCAGGCAAGTTAAACACCGAAAACAATGACAAGGGGCTGCATAGCGATGACGAGGAGGAGCCCAGGCCGCCAAACAATAGAGGACAGAAGGGCTTCCCCCCGCAAGTGCGGACGGTGAACATGATATACGCAACCCACATACCCAAAAGGGAGCGAAAGCGTGCACTAAGGGACGTATATGCGATGGAGCCAGTCGCCTAAAGTTCAACCCGTGGTCTTCCTGCCCGATCACTTTTGATCAAGGGACCACCCCACTAGCATCCGCCATGGCAGATTCGCCGCATTGGTTCTAGACCCAATCATTGACGGATTTCACCTCACTAGAGTCCTAATGGACGGCGGCAGCAGCCTGAACCTGCTTTATCAGGATACAGTGCACAAAATGGGCATAGACCCATCAAGGATTAAACCCACGAAGATGACCTTCAAAGGCGTCATACCAGGTGTAGAGGCCAACTGTACATGCTCAGTTACACTTGAAGTGGTCTTCGGATCCCCTAATAACTTCCGGAGCGAGGAGTTAATCTTCGACATAGTTCCGCTCCGCAGCGGCTATCATGCACTTCTCGGACGAACCGCATTCGCAAAGTTCAATGCGGTGCTGCACTACGCATATCTCAAGCTCAAGATGCCAGGTCCTCGAGGAGTAATTACGGTCAATGGAAACACCGAACGCTCTCTCCGGACGGAGGAGCATACGGCGTCCCTCACGGCAGAAGTACAAAGCAGCCTCTTAAGGCAATTCTCGAGTCCGGCTATTTAACGTCCGGACACCGTCAAGCGCGCCCGGAGTAACCTACAACAAGACCGCCTGGCAAGTTCCGAGCACGCATAGCAATGCGGCCCAAGCCCCAGCCCTCGCGAAATTGCGAAACCAGATACGCTGGCGTACATAACTACACTGGAAATACCATGGGCATAGGGAAGGGGCACAACCACGGCATGCCCGAATGCGGCTCAACCGCACTGTGGCCCCGATTGTGTCATTCCCTTTTCTTTCTTTTACTTTCAGGACTCCGTTCTCACGAAGCCCTGTTCGGCATTAGAATCGCCGAACACACGATGCAACAGCCAGGAAGCGTAAAGCTACGTCGAGTGTCCAGGTGGTCTCTATTACGAGCAATATATCTGTTTTACACACCATCCCGTGGCTTACCCCTGGAGTGAGACATGTTAAAAAGTCCCGTCCCTTGCTTATTGCACTATTTGTATCGTTCTGCTCTTACTGCAGTCCTTTTGAATAAACAATATATAACTTCTGCCTATTATTGAATTCCCTTTTTCTATATATATGTTCACTTATAACATTGTGCAACCGTACACTTTGGTACGGGCAATCACAAGGGCTTGAGTACCCCACAATATGGTGTGATAAGTCCGAACACTTTCACAAGTGCGGCACCCCAAACTTATAGCATTATATGCATCGGCTCTGAATCATGTCTTGGGTCAATAGTTGGGTTTGCCCGGCTCCCATGTTTTTGTACCTTACGTTGCGTTATATCTGCTAAGGTAGCGCTGGGAGAACCACTGCAATTGTGCCCCGGTTGAGCTGGGTTAAGCACCTCAGTGGAGAAAGCTAAAACTGACCGTCATGATAAGGCAAGAGCCGGTCGCTGTTCGAGAGGTTTTCGAGTCCCTAAAGACTTATGCCGCTTAGAGCGAGGAGTCGGCATTGTCCGGCCTAGGCGTGGATAGCGCCCCGAACTCGGTCTTCCGAATACCAGGGGCTTTGCCGAAATTTAAAATTATAGAATTCTATGGCTAAGTGAGAGTGTTCAAGCATTATAGTCCGGTTGCCTTGTTCGTTGCGTTGAGCGCCTCCCTCGAAGGACCCAAGAATGCGAACAAGAGCGCTCAAGTTCATCCCGAACACCCCAGCACTCGTGGCATGGGGGCTGAAGCCGACGACTCGCCATCTCACAAATTTAATACACGGCCGCACAGAAGGTAATATTTTAAATTCAACAGTGTTGCTTAGCGCATATGAACAAGTTTTCAGCGTATAGGATAACAAATGCGAGACTACTCAAAAATTATATCTTTGGAGCATTCATCCGCTATAAGGCAGGCACCCTTCAGGACGCCCTCATAATACATTTCAGGCTTGCGATGCTCCTTCTTCGGTGGTGGTCCATCCTTCACAAGCTTCTCAACGTCCATCTTGCCCCAGTGCACCTTAGCAAGGGTAAGGGCCCTACGGGCACCTTCGATGCAGACGGAGTGCTTGATGACTTCAACCCATGGACAAAGGCCCACCACCCGCCTCACCAGCCAAGTAGCTCCTGTGCATGGCTTCATTAGGCCACAGCTGAACTATGAGGCCCTTCATGGCCTGTTCGGCCACCTTATGGAGCTCGACCAGCTGCTTCAACTGGTCGCTTAAGGGCACAGGGTGTCCGGCCTCAGCATACTGAGAGCAGAACACCTTCTCCGTCGAGCTTCCCACCTCGGCTCGGTAGAATGCGGCAAAGATCAGCCACCTTGCAGGCAGATCTGCGAATGCTCTTGGAGAGCTCCGGATTCGGGTAAGTAACAGATAATTCACTTTCACATGCTTGCTTTGCATATAGAATGCCTTACCCGCCGCTATCTTCTTCATCGCCTCAATCTCATGGAGGGCTTTTTGGGCTTCGGCCTTAGCGGCCTTGGCGCTCTCAAGGGCCGTGGCTGTTGGGGAACGTAGCAGAAATTCAAAATTTTCCTACGTGTCACCAAGATCTATCTATGGAGAAACCAGCAACGAGGGGAAGGAGAGTGCATCTACATACCCTTGTAGATCGCTAAGCGGAAGCGTTCAAGAGAACGGGGTTGAAGGAGTCGCATTGTCGTGATCCAAATCACCGGAGATCCTAGTGCCGAACGGAAGGCACCTCCGCGTTCAACACACGTACAGCCCGGTGACGTCTCCCATGCCTTGATCCAGCAAGGAGAGAGGGAGAGGTTGAGGAAGACTCCGTCCAGCAGCAGCACAACGGCGTGGGGGTGGTGGAGGAGCATGGCAATCCTGCAGGGCTTCGCCAAGCACCGCGGGAGAGGAGAAGGGAGAGAGGTAGGGCTGCGCCAAGGAGAGGTCATACTCATCTGTTGGCAGCCCCAAAGTCCTCAAGTATATATAGGGGGAGAGGGGGGGCTGCGCCCCCACCTAGGGTTCCACACCTAGGGGCGGCGGCCAGCCCTAGATCCCATCTAGGGGCGGCCAAGGGGGAGAGGGAAACTTGCCCCCAAGTTAGGTGGGTGCGCCTCCCCAAACCCTAGGCGCCTTGGGCCCTTGTGGGGGGCGCACCAGCCCACCTGGGGCTAGTCCCCTCCCACACTTGGCCCATGCAGCCCTCCGGGGCCGGTGGCCCCACTTGGTGGACCCCCGGGACCCTCCCGGTCCGGTACATCACCGATAAAACCCGAAACTTTTCCGGTGACCAAAACAGGACTTCCCATATATAAATCTTTACCTCCGGACCATTCCGAAACTCCTCGTGACGTCCGGGATCTCATCCGGGAGACCGAACAACATTTGGTAACCACATACAAACTACCTTTATAACCCTAGCGTCATCGAACCTTAAGTGTGTAGACCCTACGGGTTCGGGAACCATGCAGACATGATCGAGACGTTCTCCGGTCAATAACCAACAGCGGGATCTGGATACCCATGTTGGCTCCTACATGTTCCACGATGATCTCATCGGTTGAACCATGATGTCAAGGACTCAATCAATCCCGTATAAAATTCCCTTTGTCTAGCGGTATTGTATTTGCCCGAGATTCGATCGTCGGTATGCCGATACCTTGTTGAATCTTGTTACCGGCAAGTCTCTTTACTCGTTCTGTAACACATCATCCCGTGATCAACCCCTTGGTCACATTGTGCACATTATGATGATGTCCTATCGAGTGGGCCCAGAGATACCTCTCCGTCACACGGAGTGACAAATCCCAGCCTCGATTCGTGCCAACCCAACAGACACTTTCGGAGATACCTGTAGTGCACCTTTATATCCACCCAGTTATGTTGTGACGTTTGGTACAGCCAAAGCATTCCTACAACATCCGGGAGTTGCACAATCTCATGGTCTAAGGAAATGATACTTGACATTAGAAAAGCTTTAGCATACGAACTACGATCTTTGTGCTAGGCTTAGGATTGGGTATTGTCCATCACATCATTCTCCAAATGATGTGATCCCGTTATCAACGACATCCAATGTGCATGGTCAGGAAACCGTAACCATCTGTTGATCAACGAGCTAGTCAACTAGAGGCTTACTAGGGACATGGTGTTGTTTATGTACCCACACATGTATCTGAGTTTCCTATCAATACAATTATAGCATGGGTAATAAAAGATTATCATGAACAAGGAAATATAATAATAACTAATTTATTATTGCCTCTAGGGCATATTTCCAACAGTCTCCCATTTGCACTAGAGTCAATAATCTAGTTCACATCGCCATGTGATTAACACTCACAGGTCACATCGCCATGTGACTAACATCCAAAGAGTTTACTAGTGTCACTTAAACTAGTTCACATCATCATGTGATTAAGACTCAATGAGTTCTGGGGTTTGATCATGTTTTGCTTGTGAGAGAGGTTTTAGTCAACGGGTCTGCAACATTCAGATCCGTATGTACTTTGCAAATCTCTAGGTCATATTGTAAATACTGCTTCCACGCTCCACTTGGAGCTATTCCAAATGGTTGCTCCACTATACGTATCCGGTTTGCTACTCAGAGTCACTCGGATAGGTGTTAAAGCTTGCATCGACGTAACCCTTTACGCCGAACTCTTTATCACCTCCATAATCGAGAAACATGTCCTTATTTACTCCAAGGACAATTTTGATCGTTGTCCAATGATCCATTCCTGGATCATTCTTGTACCCCTTGACTGACTCATGGCAGGCACACTTCCGTGCGGTACACAAAGACAACATACTATAGAGCCTACGTCTAAAGCATAGGGACGACCTTCGCCCTTTCTCTCTCTTCTACCATGGTCGAGCTTTAACTCTTAACTTCATACCTTACAACTCAGGCAAGAACTCCTTCTTTGACTGATCCATCTTGAACACCTTCAATATTATGTCAAGGTATGTGCTCATTTGAAAGTACCATTTAGCGTTTTTGATCTATCCTCATAGATCTTGATGCTTAATGTTCTAGTAGCTTAATCCAGGTTTTCCATTGAAAAACACTTTTCAAACAACCCTATATGCTTTCTAGAAATTCTACATCATTTCTGATCAACAATATGTCAACGACATATACTCATCTGAAATTCTATAGTGCTCCCACTCACTTCTTTGGAAATACAAGTTTCTCATAAACTTTGTATAGACCCAAAATCTTTGATCATCTCATCAAAGCGTACATTCCAACTCCGAGATGCTTACTCCAGTCCTTAGAAGGATAGCTGGAGCTTTGCATACTTGTTAGCGCTTTTCAGGATTGTCAAAACCTTCTCGTTGTATCACATACAACCTTTGCTCAAGAAAACTGTCAAGGAAACAATGTTTTGACATCCTATATGCAAGATTTCATAAATAATGCAAGAATCGCTAATCCAATTCCAACAGACTCTTAGCATCGCTACGAAAGTGAGAAAGCCTCACCGTAGTCAACTCCTTGAACTTGTCGGAAAACATCTTTAACGACAAGTCGAGCTTTCTTAATGGTGATACTTACCATCATTGTCTGTCTTCCTTTTAAAATCCATCTTTACCCAACGTCCTTACGACCATCAAGTATTTCTTCCAAAGTCATGGATCCTCTCTCGGATGTTATGTCCTCGAGTCATTCGTCGGAATCCGGGGCCACCATCGCTTCTCCATAGCTCGTAGGTTCATTGTTGTCTAGCAACATGACCTCTAAGACAGGATTGCATACCACTCTGAAGTAGTATGCGTCCTTGTCGACCTACGAGGTCCGGTAGTGACTTGATTCGAAGCATCATGATCACTATCATCAGCTTCCACTTCAATTGGTGCAGGTGCCACATGAACAACTTCCTGTGCCCTGCTACACACTGGTTGAAGTGATGGTTTAATAACCTCATTAAGTCTCCACCATCCTCCCACTCAATTCTTTCGAGATAAACTTTTCCTCGAGAAAGGACCCGTTTCTAGAAACAATTACTTTTTCTTCCAGATCTGACATAGGAGGTCTACCCAACTGTTTTGGGTGTCCTATGAAGATGCATTTTTTTATCCGCTTTGGGTTCGAGCTCATCAACCTGAAACTTTTTCACATAAGCATCGCAGCCCCAAACTTTTAAGAAACGACAAGTTAGGTTTCTCCAAACCATAGTTCAAACGGTGTCGTCTCAACGAAATTATGTGGTGCCCTATTAAAGTGGGTGCGGTTGTCTCTAATGCCTAACCCATGAACGATAGTGGTAATTCGATAAGAGACATCATGGTACGCACCATATTCAATAGGGTGCAACTATGATGTTCGGACACACCATCATACTATGGTGTTCCCGGTATTTATTGAGAAACAATTTCCACAATGTCTTAATTATGCCAAAGCTCGTAACTCAGATACTCATCTCTATGATCATATCATAGACATTTTATCCTCTTGTAACGATGATCTTTAACTTCACTCTGAAATTACTTGAACCATTCAATAATTCAGATTTGTGTTTCATCAAGTTAATATACTCAACATCTACTCGAATCATCTGTGAAGTAAGAACATAACGATATTCACTGCATGCATCAGCACTCATTGGACTGCACACATCAAAATGCGTTACTTCCAACAAGTTGCTATCTTGTTCCATCTTACTGAAAACGAGGCTTTTTCAGTCATCTTGCCCATGTGGTATGATTTGCATATCTCAAGTGATTCAAAATCAAGTGAGTCCAAACGATCCATCTGCATGGAGTTTCTTCATGCGTATACACCAATAGAAATGGTTCGCATGTCTCAAACTTTTCAAAAACGAGTGAGTCCAAAGATCCATCAACATGGAGCTTCTTATATCTTTTGTCATGAAAATGTGTATCACTACGATCGAGATTCAATAAACCATTCTTTTAGGTGTAAGACCATTGAAGGTATTATTCAAATAATTAGAGTAACCATTATTCTCCTTAAATGAATAACCACATTGCAATAGACATAATCCAATCATGTCTATGCTCAACGCAAACACCAAATAACAATATTCAGGTTTAGCACCAATCTCGATGGTAGTGGGAGCGTGCGATGCTTGATCACATCAACCTTGGAAACACTTCCAACACATATCGACAGATCACCTTTAGCTAGTCTCCGTTTATTCCGTAGCTATTATTTCGAGTTACTAACACTTAGCAACCGAACCGGTATCTAATACCCTGGTGCTACTAGGAGTACTAGTAAAGTACACATTAACATAATGTATATCCAATATACTTCTATCGACCTTGCCTGCCTTCTTATCTACCAAGTATCCAGGTGGTTACGCTTCTGTCCGTTCCTCTCATTACGAAGCACTTAGTCTCGGTTTGGGTTCAACCTCGGGTTTCTTCAATCGAGCAGCAACTGATTTGCCGTTTCATGAAGTACCCCTTCTTGCCCTTGCCTTTCTTGAAACTAGTGGTTTCACTAACCATCAACAATTGATGCTCCTTCTTGATTTCTACATTCGCGGTGTCGAACATTGCGAATAGCTCAAGGATCATCATATCTATCCCTGATATGTTATAGTTCATCACGAAGCTCTAGCAGCTTGGTGGCAATGACTTTGGATAAACATCACTATCTTATCAGGAAGATCAACTCCCACTCGATTCAAGTGATTGTTGCACTCAGACAATCTGAGCACAAGCTCAACGATTGAGCTTTTCTCCCTTAGTTTGCAGGCTAAGAAAATCGTCGGAGGTCTTATACCTCTTAACGTAAGCACGAGCTTGAAATCCCAATTTCAGCCCTCGAAACATCTCATATGTTCCATGACGTTTCAAATCGCCTTTGGTGCCTCAACTCTAAACCGTTTAACTGAACTATAACGTAGTTATCAAGACGTGTATGTCGATGTTCGCAACATCCACGAGATGACGCTCGAGGTTCAAAGACACCGAAGCGGTGCATTAAGGACATAAGCCTTCTACTGTCCGTATAATTGCTACTGTCAACTTTCAACTATATTTTCTCTAGGAACATATCTAAAACAATAGAACTAAAGCGCGAGCTATGATATAATTTGCAAAGGGTTTTTGACTATGTTCAGGACAATTAAGTTCATCTTATGAACTCCCACTCAGATAGACATCCCTCTAGTCATCTAAGTGATTACATGATCCGAGTCAACTAGGCCATGTCCGATCATCACGTGAGACGGACTAGTCATCATCGGTGAACATCTTCATGTTGATCGTATCTACCATACGACTCATGCTCGACCTTTCGGTCTCTTGTGTTCCGAGGCCATGTCTGTACATGCTAGGCTCGTCAAGTCAACCTAAGTGTTTCACGTGTGTAAATCTGGCTTACACCCGTTGTATGTGAACGTAAGAATCTATCACACCCGATCATCACGTGGTGCTTGAAACGCATTTAACTTCCGTGAACGGTGCACGCTTAGGGGAACACTTTCTTGAAATTTTAATGAGGGATCATCTTATTTAATACCGTCGTTCTAAGCAAATAATATGTATAAACATGATAAACATCACATGCAATCAAATAGTGACATGATATGGCCAATATCATTTTGCTCCTTTTGATCTCCATCTTCGGGGCTCCATGATCATCATCGTCACCGGCATGACACCATCATCTCCAGATCTCCATCATCGTGTCTCCATGAAGTTGTCTCGCCAACTTATTACTTCTACTACTAAGGCTATCGGTTAGCAATAAAGTAAATTAATTACATGGCGTTTGTTTAATGACACACATGTCATACAATAAATTAAGACAACTCCTATGGCTCCTGCTGGTTGTCATACTCATCGACATGCAAGTCGTGATTACTATTACAAGAACATGATCAATCTCATACATCACATATCATTCATCACATTCTTCTTGGCCATATCACATCACATAGCATACCCTGCAAAAACAAGTTAGACGTCCTCTAATTGTTGTTTGCATGTTTTACGTGGCTGCTATGGGTTTCTAGCAAGAACCAAAACCACAATGTGATATGCCAATTGCTATTTACCCTTCATAAGGACCCTTTTCATCGAATCCGTTCCGACTAAAGTGGGAGAGACTGGCACCCGCTAGCCACCTTATGCACCAAGTGCATGTCAGCCGGTGGAACCTGTCTCACGTAAGTGTACGTGTAAGGTCGGTCCGGGCCGCTTCATCCCACAATACCGTCGAAACAAGATTGGACTAGTAACGGTAAGCATATTGAACAAAATCAACACCCACAACTACTTTGTGTTCTACTCGTGCAAAGAATCTACGCAATAGACCTAGCTCATGATGCCACTGTTCGGGAATGTAGCAGAAATTCAAAATTTTCCTACGGGTCACCAAGATCTATCTATGGAGAAACCAGCAACGAGGGGAAGGAGAGTGCACCTACATACCCTTGTAGATCGCTAAGCGGAAGCGTTCAAGAGAACGGGGTTGAAGGAGTCGTAGTTGTCGTGATCCAAATCACCGGAGATCCTAGTGCCGAACGGACGGCACCTCGGCGTTCAACACACGTACATCCCAGTGACGTCTCCCATGCCTTGATCCAGCAAGGAGAGAGGGAGAGGTTGAGGAAGACTCCGTCCAGCAGTAGCACAACTGCGTGGTGGTGGTGGAGGAGCGTGGCAATCCTGCAGGGCTTCGCCAAGCACCACGGGAGAGGAGAAGGGAGAGAGGTAGGGCTGCGCCAAGGAGAGGTCAAACTCATCTGTTGGCAGCCCCAAAGTCGTCAAGTATATATAGGGGGAGAGGGGGGGCTGCGCCCCCACCTAGGGTTCCACCCCTAGGGGCGGCGGCCAGCCCTAGATCCCATCTAGGGGGGCGGCCAAGGGGGGGAGTGGGGAAACTTGCCCCCCAAGTTAGGTGGGTGCGCCCCCTCCCCAAACCCTAGGCGCCTTGGTGGACCCCCGGGACCCTCCCGGTGGTCCTGGTACGTTACCGATAAAACCCGAAACTTTTCCGGTGACCAAAACAGGACTTCCCATATATAAATCTTTACCTCCAGACCATTCCGGAACTCCTCGTTATGTCCGGGATCTCATCCGGGACTCCAAACAACATTCGGTAACCACATACAAACTTCCTTTATAACCCTAGCGTCATCGAACCTTAAGTGTGTAGACCCTACGGGTTCGGGAACCATGCAGACATGACCGAGACGTTCTCCGGTCAATAACCAACAGCGTGATCTGGATACCCATGTTGGCTCCCACATGTTCCACGATGATCTCATCGGTTGAACCACGACGTCAAGGACTCAATCAATCCCGTATACAATTCCCTTTGTCTAGCGGTATTGTACTTGCCCGAGATTCGATCGTCGGTATGCCGATACCTTGTTCAATCTCGTTACCGGCAAGTCTCTTTACTCGTTCCGTAACACATCATCCCGTGATCAACCCCTTGGTCACATTGTGCACATTATGATGATGTCCTACTGAGTGGGCCTAGAGATACCTCTCCGTCACACGGAGTGACAAATCCCAGTCTCGATTCGTGCCAACCCAACAGACACTTTCGGAGATACCTGTAGTGCACCTTTATAGCCACCCAGTTACGTTGTGACGTTTGGTACACACAAAGCATTCCTACGGCATCCAGGAGTTGCACAATCTCATGGTCTAAGGAAAGTATATTTGACATTAGAAAAGCTTTAGCATACGAACTACGATCTTTGTGCTAGGCTTAGGATTGGGTCTTGTCCATCACATCATTCTCCAAATGATGTGATCCCGTTATCAACGACATCCAATGTCCATGGTCAGGAAACCGTAACCATCTGTTGATCAACGAGCTAGTCAACTAGAGGCTTACTAGGGACATGGTGTTGTTTATGTACCCACACATGTATCTGAGTTTTCTATCAATACAATTATAGCATGGGTAATAAAATATTATCATGAACAAGGAAATATAATAATAACTAATTTATTATTGCCTCTAGGGCATATTTCCAATAGTGGCAAGCTCGGAATCCCGAGTCTTTGAGTCACGCTCCAAACTCTTGTGTTTTTCCACGAGAGCCTGGAGCTCTTGCCGCACCTCCGCCACCCGCACCTCCTGCTTTTCTCGCTCGGTGCGCTCCGCGGCCGCATTGCTTTCGACCTTGGACACCGCCTCCTTCAGGGTCGCCACCTCGTTCGTGGCCCCTGCAATATTCACGTTACTCCTGTCATTTTTTGCAAACACATCTTTTAACTACTCCCATAAGGTATTACTTACCTTCCTTGTCCTCGAGCTGCTTTTTGGTAAGTCCGAGCTCGTTCTCGGACCGCTCGAGGCTCTGCTTTAATGCATCAACCTCCGCAGTCAGTGCGGCAGAGGTCAGCAGTGCAGCCTGCATTCCCATATTGACATACTTATGTTAGACTCTTGCGTATATCTTTTTAGATCCTAAGTTCAGCTATTTCTTTCCGAACACCAAACTGAGCATCAGGGGCTACTGTCTATGCGGTAATATTTTTACATATCCTAAATACATACCTCAAAGCCTGCTAGAAGGCTGGCACAGGCTTCAGTCAGCCTGCTCTTGGCGGACTGAACTTTCTGGATCACCCCACTCATAACAGTGCGGTGCTCCTCGTCGATGGAAGCGCCGTGAAGCGCCTCCAACAAATCATCCGGTGCCTCCGGTTGGACGGAGGTCACCGGCGTCGCAGTGTTGCCCTTCTTACGAAGGGATCGCCCGTCGGACTCCGGAACCACAGAAGGTTCATGTACGGAGTCCGGCACAGGGCCGGACTCGAAGCCCTTCGGGGTTTTATCCCCTTTGAGCCCGGATTCCGGGAGGTCGCGTTGCGGCGCCTCCACAGCCACCTCCTCCTGGCTGGGCCCCTTTTGGGACTCCACCCCGACGTCATCCACGGCGGGAGGAGACGAGGCGGTCGGAAGTGAGGTGCTATTCACCTCCGACGAACCCAAGGAGCCGCTCGACGAATCGTCGAGCCCATCCTTGGGCGGACTGCATGGTTATATCCGGCATTATAAGAGGCTGTGTGACAAATGAAACGCCATGAGTTATTCTGGTGTCCGGACACTTACGATTTCGCCAGGGGCTTGGTCCTTGGAGCCCACCCCTCTTCGCCGTCGTCGGCATTGGCGGTGTAGTCCGGAGGAAGGGTCCTTCCCTTCTTGGACCCTTCGGCCACCCCAGTTGGGGCGGCCTTCCTTTTCTTCTCTCCCCCCGCTGGGGGAGAGGCCTCTTTTTCCACCTCCTCGTCTTCGCGGGAGGAGTCCGCTTCGGCGTCATCGGACGATGAGTCCGACAACACATGGCGCCGGGAACTCCTTCGAGTTCCCGTGGCCTTCTTCTTGGCCTTCTTTTCCGGCACCACGTGAGGTGCCGGAATCAGCAGCCCCGTCAATCGGGCGTCCGCTGGGTCTTCTGGCAAGGGAGCCGGACAGTCGATCTGTCCGGACTTCTTCAGCCAGTCCTGTTAAAGGTGAGGGAGTTTTAGATCCCGCATAGAGTCAAACTATGAAAAAAGAGTCCTGTAAAGGGTAAAATAACTTACCTCGCTGGCTTGATGCTGCGAGCTGAATCCGCGATCTTCGGAAGCGGATGCTGGAGCTTCGGCGCCCTTGAACATCACCTTCTAGGCATCTTCATACGTAGTGTCGAAGAGCCGGCTCAAGGTTCGGTGCTGTGCCGGATCAAACTCCCACAAGTTGAAGGCCCGTTGCTGGCATGGGAGGATCCGGCGGATGAGCATCACCTGGGTTACGTTGACAAGCTTGAGATTCTTGTCCACCAGGTTTCCAACGCAAGTTTGGAGTCCGGCCAGCTCTTCCGAATTACCCCACGTCAGGCCCGTCTCTTTCCATGAGGTGAGCCGTGTGGGGAAGCTAGATCGGAATTCGGGGGCCGCCGCCCATTGAGAGTCGCGCGGCTCGGTGATATAGAACCACCCCGATTGCCACCCATTTATGGTCTCCACAAAGGAGCCCTCGAGCCATAGGACGTTGGCCATCCTGCCCACCATGGCACCTCCGCACTCCGCTTGGCGGCCGCCCACTACCTTCGGCTTGACATTGAAGGTCTTCATCCATAAGCCGAAGTGGGGCTAGATGCAGAGGAAGGCCTCGCACACGAAGATAAACGCCGAGATGTAGAGGATGAAATTCGGGGCCAGATCGTGGAAATCTAGGCCGTCGTAGAACATGAGCCCACGGACGAATGGGTGGAGTGGAAACCCTAGTCCGCGGAGGAAGTGGGGGAGGAACACCACCCTCTCATGGGGCCTGGGGGTGGGGATGAGCTGCCCCTCGGTTGGGAGCCTATGCGCGATGTCGCCGGATAAGTATCCGGCCTTCCGCGGCTTTTTGATGTGCCCCTCCGTTACGGAGGAGGCCATCCACTTGCCTCCCGCTCCGGACATTGTTGGAGAAGGTTGAGGTGGGATGTGCGGACTTGGGCGCTGGAGCTCGAGTCTTGTGAAATGGATAAGCAAAGGTGGAAGAAGGCGTGTGAAAAGCGGATCCTTATCCCCTTATATGGACGGACAAAGCTATGCGTCCCCACCGCCCGATAAAACTCGCTTATCTCCCAAGCGCCGTAATCAATGGCGCGGTTGGGTTACCCACGCCCATATTGATGAGAATGCCGGAATAAGGGGACACGATCTCTGCTTTGACAAGACGTGCCAAGGAAACCGCCTCGCTAAACGCGCTGAGGTGGGACAGTGACAACGATTCAGATAAAGGCTTGGCTGTGTTGTGTTGTCACGCTGCGGAATACGTCAGCAGATTGAACTTGTGTAAATATTATTCTCTCTATGGTTGTATGTGGAACTTATTTGTAGAGCCGGACACTATCCTTGTGTTCAAAATCTTCTATGAAATATTAGGAGGAGGAACCCGCCTTGCAATGCCGAAGGCAATATGCGCGCCGGACTCGTCGTCATTAAAGCCTGGTTCAGGGGCTACTGAGGGAGTCCTGGATTAGGGTGTGTCCTGATAGCCGGACTATAGCCTTTGGCCGGACTCCTCGACTATGAAGATACAAGATTGAATTCTTCGTTCCGTGTCTGGATGGGACTTTCCTTGGCGTGGAAGGCAAGCTTGGCGATACGGATATGTAGATCTCCTACCATTGTAACCGACTCTGTGTAACCCTAACCCTATTCGGTGCCTATATAAACCAGAGGGTTTTAGTCCGTAGGACGGATGACAATCATACCATAGGCTAGCTTCTAGGGTTTAGCCTCTCTGATCTCGTGGTAGATCTACTCTTGTACTACCCATATCATCAATATTAATCAAGCAGAAGTAGGGTTTTACCTTCATCGAGAGGGCCCGAACCTGGGTAAAAACATCGTGTCCCTTGTCTCCTGTTACCATCCGCCTAGACGCACAGTTCGGGACCCCCTACCCGAGATCCGCCGGTTTTGACACCGACAAAGGGGTTGTCAATCCCTACACGGTCACTTACGAGAGTGAGATCTGTTAGATATGATAGGATAATATTTTTGGTATTTTTGTCATAAAGATGCAAAGTAAAATAAAAGCAAAGGAAATAACTAACTATTGGAAGATTAATATGATGAAGATAGACCCGGGGACCATAGGTTTCACTAGTGGCTAGCATAAGTATTCTACGGTGGGTGAACAAATTACTGTTGAGCAATTGACAGAATTGAGCATAGTTATGAGAATATCTAGGTATGATCATGTATATAGGCATCACGTTCGAGACAAGCAGACCGACTCTGCCGCATCTACTACTATTACTCCACTCATCGACCGCTATCCAAAGCATGCATCTAGAGTATTAAGTTCATGAAAACAGAGTAACGCCTTAAGCAAGATGACATGATGTAGAGGGATAAATTCATGCAATATGATAAAACCCCATCTTGTTATCCTCGATGGAAACAATACAATACGTGCCTTGCTGCCCCTCATCACACTTGGAAAGGACATCGCAAGATTGAACCCAAAGCTAAGCACTTCTCCCATTGCAAGAAAGATCAATCTAGTAGGCCAAACCAAAATGATAATTCGAAGAGACTTGCAAAGATAACCAATCATACATAAAAGAATTCAGAGAAGATTCAAATATTGTCCATAGATAATCTAGATCATAAACCCACAATTCATCGGTCTCAACAAACACACCGCAAAAACAAGATTACATCGAATAGATCTCCACGAGAGAGGGGGACAACATTGTATTGAGATCCAAAAAGAGAGAAGAAGTCATCTAGCTACTAACTATGGACCCGAAGGTCTGAAGTAAATTACTCACACTTAATCGGAGAGGCAATGGTGTTGATGTACAAGCCCTCCATGATGGATGCCTTCTCCGGCAGAGCTCCAGAACAGGCCCCAAGATGAGATCTCGTG
The DNA here is from genome assembly GCA_021605145.1 of Aegilops bicornis. NCBI lineage: Eukaryota > Viridiplantae > Streptophyta > Magnoliopsida > Poales > Poaceae > Aegilops > Aegilops bicornis. The sequence continues at coordinate 794,379,557 of CM038673.1, read as the reverse complement.
GGTACAGAAGGTTGCGGCGGTGGAATTAGGTTTTTGGCTCCGTATCTGATCGTTTGGGGGTACGTAGGTATATATAGGAGGAAGGAGTACGTCGGTGGAGCAACAGGGGGCCCACGAGGGTGGAGGGCGCGCCCCCCTACCTCGTGGCCTCCTCTTTTGTTTCTTGACATAGGGTCCAAGTCTCCCGGATCATAATCTTCCTAAAAATCACGTTCCTGAAGGTTTCATTCCGTTTGGACTCCATTTGATATTCCTTTTCTGTGAAACTCTGAAATAGGCAAAAAACAACATTTCCGGGCTGGGCCTCCGGTTAATAGGTTAGTCCCAAATATAATATAATAGTGAATAATAAATCCCAATAATGTCCAAAACAATACATAATATAGCATGGAGCAATAAAAAATTATAGATACGTTGGAGACATATCAGGGGTCGGGCCAGTTCGGATTGTGTATATGTCGCCTCCACCGAGTTGCTTTTTCTTTGCACTGGAAAAGCTTCTCTATTTGCTGTCTTTCCCGAGTTTATTTACCTCTGTGCTCGACAAACTATTGTCCTTGGCCGAGCTCCCGATAAAAGGCAGTCGGGAAAATTTGGGAAGTAGGCATTGGACATTGTGGAAATTGCAGGACGTATTACACATGTGCAAAGGCACGTATATATGATGTACAAAGGTGGGCCACGACCTCAAATATACAAGGAACTAGGAGGTGGGCCCAATACACAGGTATGCACAACACATATACTCAACACCCCCCGCAGTTGAAGTGGCACCGCTGCTGACGCAAAGACTGGACCGGAACTCCTCAAATGACGCCGTAGGCAAGCCCTTGGTCATGCTATCTACAAATTGTTGGGAAGTAGGAACGTGTAGAACACGAATATGGCCAAGAGCCACCTGTTCCCAAACAAAATGAATATCCAACTCAATATTCTTGGTCCGACGTTGATGTACCGGGTTGGCGGAGAGGTAAACTGTCGAAATTTTGTCGCAGTAGACCACCGTAGCACGATCCACAGGACAAGAGAGCTCCTGAAGAAGCTGGCGAAGCCACGAACACTCAGCGACGACGTTGGCCACTGCACGATACTCAGCCAAAGCACTGGAGCGAGAAATCGTAGGCTTCCGCTTGGATGACCACGAGATGAGTGAGGGTCCAAGGAAGACACAATAGCCCGAGGTGGAGCGACGAGTGTCGGGGCAGCCTGCCCAGTCTGCATCGGAGTAGGCGTTGAGGGCGGTGTCGGCGGAGGCGGAGAGCGTGTCGCCAAGATCCATAGTGCCACAGACATAGCGGAGAATCCACTTGACAGTGCCCCAGTGAACATCCCGAGGAGAATGCATATGGAGACACACCTGCTGCACGACATACTGGATATATGGTTGAGTCAGAGTGAGGTACTGGAGAGCACCAACGATAGACCGGTAGAATGCAGCATCTGAAGCTGGAGAACCATCCGTGGCAGAGCTTGGCCTTCATATCAACAGGCGTATCGGCGGGCTTGCAGTTAAGCAAGCCAGCACGATCCAGGAGCTCATGAGCGTACTTCCGCTGATGAAGAAAGAAACCATCCGGACGGCGCACCATCTCGACACCGAGGAAGTAGTGCAAACGACCCAAGTCCTTGATGGCGAACTCAGCACGAAGACGAGCAGTGAGCTGACTGAGCAGGCCAGCCGTACATGTCGTCAGGATGATGTCATCGACATAGAGCAGCAAGTAGGTTGTGTTGGTGCCCTGGTGATAGACGAAGAGTGATGCGTCCGAGCGGGTGGAGCGGACCGAGCTGGTGTATAAACGCCGTGATGCGCTGGTACCAAGCGCGCGGAGCCTGCTTGAGTCCGTACAAGGACCAAGAAAGCAGGCACACATGATCAGGAAGTGCTGGATCAGCGAACCCCGTGGGCTACTGGCAGAAGACCTGCTCCTTGAGATGACCATGAAGGAAGGCGTTGGAGACGTCCATCTGGTGCACTGGCCAAGCACAAGAGACCGCTGTCGGTGTCAAAACCGGCGGATCTCGGGTAGGGGGTCCCAAACTGTGCGTCTAAGGTCAATGGTAATAGGAGACAGGGGACACGATGTTTACCCACGTTCGGGCCCTCTTGATGGAGGTAATACCCTACTTCCTGCTTGATTGATCTTGATGAGTATGAGGATTACAAGAGTTGATCTACCACGAGATCGTAATGGCTAAACCCTAGAAGTCTAGCCTGTATGATTGTGATTGCCCCTACGGACTAAACCCTCCGGTTTATATAGACACTAGAGGGGACTAGGGTTGCACAAAGTCGGTTACAGAGAAAGGAATCTACATATCTGAACGCCAAGCTTGCCATCCACGCAAAGGAGAGTCCCATCCGGGCACTGGAAGAAGTCTTGTATCTTGTACCTTCATAGCCCATTAGTCCGACCCATGTTACATAGCCCAGGGACCCCTCAATCCAGGACTCCCTTAGTAGCCCCTGACCAGGCTTCAATGACGACGTGTCCGGCGCAAAGATTGTCTTCGACATTGCAAGGCGGGTTCCTCCTCCGAATACTCCAAAGCAACCTTCGAACACAGAAAACGTGTCCGGCTATGCAAAACAAGTACCACACACAACCGCAGTGAGGATAATATTTCACGAGTCCAATCTACTGACAATTTTTTTAGCGTGACATCACTGCCCGGTCATTATTTCAAACCGTTTTTTAGCCGCCCGCTCCATGTTTCGAGATGCAGTTTTATTGGCACGTCTTATCGAAGAAGAGATCGTGTCCCCTTATTGCGGGATTCTCATCAATACGGGCGTGGGTAATCCAACCGTGCTGTCTGCACGGCCCTTGGGGAATAGGCGAGTTTTAAGGCGAGTGGGGAGGCGCTTGATATTCACTACTATTATAAGGAGATAAGGATTCACCCCTTTCACCCACGCCTTCTCTCTCTCTCTGCCCACCCATTCTCGAGCTCCAGCGCCCAAGTTCTCATCCTTTCCGCCTCAAGAAAGCACTCCGATCATGTCTGGATTTGGAGCGCGGGGCAAGTGGATGGTCTCCTCTCCGTCAAGGACAAGGACATCACCAAGCTCCGGGAGGCCGGGTATTTGGCCAAGGAAATCGCCGACCGGCTACCGGCCAAGGGGCGAATCATCCTCACCCCGGAGCCCCATGAGAGGGTGGGTTTCATCCCCCACTTCGTCCATGGTTTGGGATTTCCTCTTCACCCATTTGTCTGCGGACTCATGTTCTACTACGGGCTGGATTTCCAAGCAAACAAGCGGGCCGAAGGTGGTGGGTGGTCAACATGCAGAGTGCAGAGGCACCATGGTGAGCAAGATGCCCAATGATAACCCACAAGTATAGGGGATCGCAACAGTTTTCGAGGGTAGAGTATTCAACCCAAATTTATTGATTCGACACAAGGGGAGCCAAAGTATATTCTCAAGTATTAGCAGCTGAGTTGTCAATTCAACTACACCTGGATAACTTACTATCTGCAACAAAGTTTTTAGTAGCAAAGTAGTATGGAAGTAACGGTAACGGTGGCAAAAGTAACAGTAGCAGTTTTGTAGTAATTGTAACAGTGGCAACGGAAAAGTAACTAAGCAAAGAGCAATATGTGAAAAGCTCGTAGGCATTGGATCGGTGATGGAGAATTATGCCGGATGCGATTCCTCATGCAATAGTTATAACATAGGGTGACATAGAACTAGCTCCAATTCATCAATGTAATGTAGGCATGTATTCCGAATATAGTCATACGTGCTTATGGAAAAGAACTTGCATGACATCTTTTGTCCTACCCTCCCATGTCAGCGGGGTCCTATTGGAAACTAAGGGATATTAAGGCCTCCTTTTAATAGAGTACCAGAACAAAGCATTAACACTTAGTGAATTCATGAACTCCTCAAACTACGGTCATCACCGGGAGTGGTCCCGATTATTGTCACTTCGAGGTTGCCGGATCATAACACATAGTAGGCGACTATAGACTTCCAAGATAGGATCAAGAACTCACTTATATTCATGAAAACATAATAGGTTCAGATCTCAAATCATGGCACTCAGGCCCTAGTGACAAGCATTAAGCATACCAAAGTCATAGCAACATCAATCTCAGAACATAGTGGATACTAGGGATCAAACCCTTACAAAACTTACTCGATTACATGGTAAATATCATCCAACCCATCACCGTCCAGTGATAACGTACAAGTATATGGGATCGTAACAGGTTTCGAGGGTAGAGTATTCAACCCAAATTTATTGATTCGACACAAGGGGAGCCAAAGAATACTCTCAAGTATTAGCAGTTGAGTTGTCAATTCAACCACACTTGGATAACTTAATATCTACATCAAAGTATTTAGTAGCAAAGTAATATGATAGTAGTGGTAACGGTAACAAAATTAACGGTAGCAAAAGTAAAAGTAATATTTTTGGTGTTTTGTAGTAATTGTAATAGTAGCAACGGGAAAGTAAATAAGCGAAGACCAGTATATGGAAAGCTCGTAGGCATTGGATCGGTGATGGAGAATTATGCCGGATGCGGTTCATCATATAACAGTCAAAACATAGGGTGACATAGAACTAGCTTCAATTCATCAATGTAATGTAGGCATGTATTCCGAATATAATCATACGTGCTTATGGAAAAGAACTTGCATGACATCTTTTGTCCTACCCTCCCGTGGAAGCGGGGTCCTAATGGAAACTAAGGGATATTAAGGCCTCCTTTTAATAGAGTACCGAAAAAAAGCATTAGCACATAGTGAATACATGAACTCCTCAAACTATGGTCATCACCGGAGTGGTCCCGATTATTGTCACTTGAGGTTGCCGGATCATAACACATAGTAGGTGACTATAGACTTGCAAGATATGATCAAGAACACACATATATTCATGAAAACATAATAGGTTCAGATCTGAAATCATGGCACTCGGGCCCTAGAGACAAGCATTAAGCATAGTAAAGTCATAGCAACATAAATCTCAGAACATAGTGGATACTAGGGATCAAACCCTACCAAAACTAACTCGATTACATGATAGATCTCATCCAACCCATCACCGTCCAGCAAGTCTACGATGGAATTACTCACGCATGGCAGTGAGCATCATGAAATTGGTGATGGAGGATGGTTGATGATGACGACGGTGACGAATCCCCCTCTCCGGAGCCCCGAACGGACTCCAGATCAGCCCTCCCAAGAGGTTTTAGGGCTTGGCGGCGGCTCCGTATCGTAAAACGTGATGATTTCTGCTCCTTCATTTTTTCCTCCCCGGAAGCAAATATATAGAGTTGGAGTTGGCGTCGGAGGAGCTCCAGGGGGCCCACGAGGTAGGGGCGCGCCCTAGGGGGCGCCCCCACCCTCATGGACAGGGTGTGGGCCCCCTGGTCTTCATCTTTTGCAACGATTTTTTATTATTTCCAAATAGACGTTCCGTGGAGTTTCAGGTCATTCCGAGAACTTTTGTTTCTGCACATAAATAACACCATGGCAATTTTGCTGAAAACAACGCCAGTCCGGGTTAGTTCCATTCAAATCATGCAAGTTAGAGTCCAAAACATGGGCAAAAGTGTTTGGAAAAGTAGATACGATGGAGACGTATAAACTCCCCCAAGCTTAAACCTTTGGTTGTCCTCAAGCAATTCAGTTGACAAACTGAATGTGATAAAGAAAAACTTTTACAAACTCTGTTTGCTCTTGGTGTTGTAAATATGTAAAGCTAGCATTCAAGTTTTCAGCAATGATTATGACTAACCAAATTTGCAATAACTCTCAGGTCTCATGTTTACTCATATCAATAGCATAATCAACTAGCAAGCCATAATAATAAATGTCGGATGACAACACTTTCTCAAAACAATCATAATATGATATAACAAGATGGTATCTCGCTAGCCCTTTCTGAGACCACAAAACACAAATGCAGAGCACCTTTAAAGATCAAGGACTGACTAGACATTGTAATTCATGGTAAAAGAGATCCAATCATAGTCATACCCAATATAAATTAATAGCAGTGGATGCAAATGACAGCTGTGCTCTCCAGCTTGTGCTTTTAATAAGAGGGTGATGACTCAAAATAAAAGTAAATAGATAGGCCCTTCGCAAAGGGAAGCAAGGATTTGTAGAGGTGCTAGAGCTCGGTTTTGAAATAGAGATAAATAATGTTTTGAGCGTCATACTTTCATTCTCAACATAGCAACCAAGAGATGGCGATATCTTCCATGCTACAGACATTATAAGCGGTTCCCAAACAGAATGGTAATGTTTATACTCCGCCTCCACCAACAAGCATCAATCCATGACTTGCTCGAAACAACGAGTGTCTCCAACTAGCAACAGTCCCAGGGGGAGTTTTGTTTGCAATTATTTTGATTTAGTTTGCATAAAGCATGGGACTGGGCATCTCGGTGACCAGCCATTTTCTCGTGAATGAAGAGCGGAGTCCACTCCTCTTGAGAATAACCCGCCTAGTATGGAATATACGGACAGCCCTAGTTGATACATGAGTTATTCGAGCACACAAAACAGAATGTTTATTTGAAGGTTTAGAGTTTGGCAGATACAAATTTACTTGGAACCGCGGGTAGATACCACATATAGGAAGGTATAGTGGACTCATATGGAATAACTTTGGGGTTTATGGGATTGGATGCACAAGCAGTATTCCCGTTTAGTACAAGTGAAGGCTAGTAAAAGACTGGGAAGCGACCAACTAGAGAGCGACAACAGTCATGAACATGCATTAAAATTAATAAATATTGAGTGCAAGCATGAGTAGGATATAATCCACCATGAACATAAATATCGTGAAGGCTATGTTGATTTGTTTCAACTACATGTGTGAACTGTGCCAAGTCAAGTCACTTAAATCATTCAAAGGAGGATACCACCCCATCATACCACATCACAACCATTTTAATAGCATGTTGGCACGCAAGGTAAACCATTATAACTCATAGCTAATCAAGCATGGCACGGGCAACTATTATCTATTGCCACCTCGTCATATGACATATACATGGTGGACATCACAAAAGATGGGAACGGCGATGGAACAGCAGAGGATGACCCCTCCAAGAAACAGCCCAAGCGCCGACGTCAGCGGCGCCGCTCTAAATCCCACCACAATAAAAACGGCGATTCCGGCACGGGAGATAATAACACCCCGGACAGTGCCGAAGACAACCCCCTCCAGCAGGATTCAGCACAGGAGGAGGGAGAAGCAAGTCCGCACGACAGTGCGGCAGAAAGAGAGGTAGAGGACGATAATTATGCGCCCCCCTCCGAAGACGAGGCAAGCCTCGACGACGACGAATTTGTCGTGCCTGAGGATCCCGCCGAACAGGAGCGTTTCAAACGCAGGCTTATGGCCACGGCAAGCAGCCTCAAGAAAAAGCAGCAGCAGCTTAGAGCTGACCAAGACTTGCTAGGCGATGATGGATCAAGTCCTTGCAACCGAAGAGTATGAACTCGAACGCCCCTCCAAGAGATACCCCAAACGCAGGCTGCTACCCCAATTAGAGGAAGCAGCACCCAAACCTACATCACTAGCGCATGATGCGGCTGACCGGCCACCCCGTGGTCGCGACAGAGAGGCCTCTAGACCTTCCATTCAAGCCGCACTCCGGCGTCGCTCGAAAAGTACCAAGGCACGGGGAAACACGCCAGACCTGCGAGACGTATTGGAGGACAAGGCAAGACATACAAGATCGATCTACGGATCGTGTGGGCGCCCCACGATACATGATGATAATCGTCACGCCGGATACAGTAACTCCGGCCGGGCCGAACACAGTAGACAAAGCTCATATGAGCTACGTCGTGATATAGCCCAATACAGAGGCGCCGCACACCCACTATGCTTCACAGATGAAGTAATGGATCATCAAATCCCTGAGGGCTTCAAACCCGTAAACATCGAATCATACGATGGTACCACAGATCCTGCGGTCTGGATCGAGGACTATCTCCTCCATATCCACATGGCCCGCGGTGATGATCTACACGCCATCAAATACCTCCCACTCAAGCTTAAAGGACCAGCTCGACATTGGCTCAACAGCCTGCCAGCAGAATCAATTGGTTGTTGGGAGCACCTGGAAGCCGCATTCCTTGCTAACTTCCAGGGCACATATGTGCGACCACCAGACGCCGATGACCTCAGCCACATAATTCAGCAGCCAGAAGAATCGGCCAGACAATTCTGGACACGGTTCCTAACCAAGAAAAATCAAATCGTTGACTGTCCGGATGCAGAGGCCTTTGCAGCCTTCAAACATAATATCCGCGATGAGTGGCAAGCCCGGCACCTAGGACAGGAAAAGCCGAAATCCATGGCAGCCCTCACCACACTCATGACCCGCTTTTGCGCGGGAGAGGACAGCTGGCTAGCTCGTAATAACAACTTGACCAAAAACCCTAGTAGTTCGGATACCAAGGACAGCAATGGCAGGTCGCGTCGCAACAAGAACAAGCGCCGCATTCACGGCGACAATGATGAAGATACGGCAGTCAATGCCGGATTCAGAGGCTATAAACCGGGTCAGCAGAAGAAGCCATTCAAAAGAAATACCCAGGGCCCGTCCAACTTGGACCGAATACTCGATCGCCAGCGGATACATGGCACCCCCGAAAAACCAGCCAACCACACCAACAGGGATTGTTGGGTGTTCAAGCAAGCAGGCAAGTTAAGTGCCAAACTCAATGACAAGGGGCTGCATAGCGATGACGAGGAAGAGCCCCGGCCGCCGAACAATAGAGGACAGAAGGGCTTTCCCCCACAAGTGCGGACGGTGAACATGATATACGCAACCCACATACCCAAAAGGGAGCGGAAGTGTGCACTAAGGGACGATACGCGATGGAGCCAGCCGCCAAGTTCAACCCATGGTCTTCCTGCCCGTTCACCTTCGATCGAAGGGACCACCCCACTAGCATCCGTCACGGCAGTTTCGCCGCATTGGTTCTTGACCCAATTATCGACGGATTTCACCTCACTAGAGTCCTGATGGACGGCGGTAGCAGCCTGAACCTGCTTTATCAGGATACAGTGCACAAAATGGGCATAAACTCCTCAAGGATTAAACCAACAAAGACGGCCTTTAAAGGCGTCATATCGGGTGTAGAGGCCAATTGTACAGGCTCAGTTACACTCGAAGTGGTCTTCGGATCCCCGGATAACTTCCGAAGCGAATAGTTAATCTTCGACACAGTCCCGTTCCGCAGCGGCTATCACGCACTGCTCGGACGAACCGCATTTGCAAAGTTCAACGCGGTGCCGCACTACACATACCTCAAGCTCAAGATGCCAGGCCCTCGAGGAGTAATCACGGTCAATGGAAACACCGAACGCTCTCTCCGAACGGAGGAGCACATGGCGGCCCTAGCGGCGGAGGTGCAAAGCAGCCTCTCACAGCAATTCTCGAGTCTGGCCACTAAACGTCCGGACACTGTCAAGCGCGCCCAGAGTAACCTACAACAAGACCGCCTTGCACGATTCAAGCATGTGTAGCAATCCGGCCCCAACCCCAGCCCTCGCGAAATTGCGAAGCCAGTACTACGCGTACATAACTACGCCCCGGAGATACCATGGGCATAAGGGGAGGGGCACGACCACGACACGCCCAGAATGCGGCTCAACCGCACCAGGGGCTCCCGATTGTGTCATTCTTTTTCTTTTTTTTCTTACTTTCATGACTCCGTTTTCCAGAAGCCCTGTCTGGCACTAGAATTGCCGAACTAACGATGCAATAGCCAGGGAAGCAGAAAACTGCGTCGAGTGTTTAGGTGGTCTCTACTACGCGCATTATACCTGTTTTGCATACCATCCCGCAGCTTACCCCTGGAGGGGGACATGTTAAATAGTCCTATCCCTTGCTTATCACACTATTTGTATCGTTCTGCTTTCATTGCAGTCCCCTTTTGAATAAACAATACATAGCTTTTGCCTATTATTGCACTCTTTTCTTTATTTATATATATGTTCATTTCATGACATGTTGCACCCGTACACTTTGGTACGGCCAAAACACCAGGGGCTTAAGCACCCCAGAATGATGGTGTGATAAGTCCGAACACTTTCACAAGTGCGGCACCCCGAACTTATAGCATTATATGCATCGGCTCCGAATCATGTCTTGGGTCAATAGTTTGGTTTGCCTGGCTCCTGTGTTTTGCTGCCTTACGTTACGTTCTATCGGCTAACGCGGCATCAGGAGAACCACTGCGATTGTGCCCCGGTTGAGCTGGGTTGAGCACCTCGTGGAAAGCTAAAACTGACCGTCATGATGGGGCGAGAGCCGATCGCTGTTCGAGAGGTTTTTCGGGTCCCTAAAGACTTATGCCGCTTAGAGCGAGGAACCGGAAGTTATCCGCCAAGGCGAGGATAGCGCCCGAACTCGGTCTTCCGAATACTAGGGGCTTCACTAAATTTTAAATTATAGAATTCTATGGCTAAGTGAGAGTGTTCAAGCACTATAAGTCCGGTTGCCTTGTTCGTTGTGTTGAGCGCCTCCTTGATGGACCCAAGAATGGGAACAAGAGCGCTCAAGTTTATCCCGAACACCCCAAAGAATCGTTGCATGGGGCTGAATCCAACGACTTGCCATCTCTCAAATTTGATAAACGGCCGCATAGAAGGTAATATTTTAAATTAACAAGCGTTGCTTAGCGCATATGAACAAGTTTTCAGCGTACAGGATAACAAATGCGAGTCTATTCAAAAATTACATCTTTGGAGCACTCATCCGCTATACGGCGGGCACCCTTCAGGACGCCCCCATAGTACATTTCGGGCGTGCGATGCTCCTTGCCTTTCGGTGGCCCGTCCGTCGCAAGCTTCTCCGCATCCAGCTTGCCCCAGTGCACTTTAGCACGGGCAAGAGCCCGACGGGCACCTTCAATGCAGACGGGGCGCTTGATGACTTCAATCCATGGACAGGTGTCCACCAGCCGCTGCACTAGCCCGAAGTAGCTCCCAGGCATGGCCTCCAATGGCCATAGCCGAACTATGAGGCCCTTCATGGCCTGTTCGGCGACCTTGTGGAGCTCGACCAACTGCTTCAGCTGGTTGCTCAGGAACACCGGACGGTCGGCCTCAGCATACTGAGACCAGAACACCTTTTCCGTCGAGCTCCCCTCCTTGGCGCGGTAGAACGCGGCAGCATCAGACACACTACAGGGCAGATCTGCGAACGCTCCTGGAGAGCTCCGGATTCGGGTAAGTACTAGATAATTGACTTTTACATTCTTGCTCTGCATAAAGAATGCCTTACCCACCGCGATCTTCTTTATTTCCTCAATCTCCTGGAGGGCTTTTTGGGCCTCGGCCTTAGCAGCTTTGGCACTCTCAAGAGCCGAGGCAAGCTCGGACTCTCGGGTCTTCGAGTCACGCTCCAAACCCTCCTGTTTTTCCACGAGAGCCTGGAGCTCTTGCCGCACCTCCGCCAGCTGTGCCTCCCCCTTCTCTCGCTTGGTGTGCTCCGCAGCCGCTTTGAGCTGTCAAGAACACTGCCTCCTTCTGTGGTCGCCACCTCGCGTGGCCCCTCAAGTACCCATGTTATTCCTGTTATTTTTTGCAACCAAATCCTTTCTATAAGGTATTTCTTTAATAAGGTATTACTTACCTTCCTTGTCCTCGAGCTGCTTCTTGGCAAGGCTGAGCTCGTTCTCGGACCGCTCGAGGCTCTGCTTCAATTTATTGACCTCCGCAGTCAGTGCGGCAGAGGTCAGCAGCGCAACCTGTATTCCCATATTGACATACTTATATTAGACTCCTGAGTATATCTTTTCAGATCCTTAGTCCGGCTTTTCTTTCCAAACACCGAACTAAGCATCAGGGGCTACTGTCTGTGAGGTAATATTTTTAGATATTCTAAACTTACCTCAAAGCCTCTTAGAAGGCTGGTACAGGCTTGATCCAGCCCGCTCTTGGCGGATCGAACTTTTGGATCACCACACTCATAATAAAGGCGGTGCTCCTCCTCGAGGGAGGCGCTGTTAAGCGCCTCCAGTAAGCTATCCGGTGCCTCTGGTTGGACGGAGGACACCGGCGTCTTACCCTTCCTACGAAGGGGCCGCTTGCCGGACTTCGGAACCGCTGAAGGTTCCGATATGGAGTCCGGACGAGGGTCGGGCTTAGAGCCCCTGGGGATCTCGCCCCCCACGCGCCTGGAGTCCGGGAGGTTGCCTTGCGGCGCCTCCTGCGCCACCTCCTCTTGACCAGGCCCCCCTTGGGGCCCCACCTCAGCATCGTCCGCAGCGTGAGGCGAGGAGGCGGTCGGAAGTGAAGTACTCTCCATTTCCGACGAACTCAGGGACCCGCTCGACGATGCGGCGAACTCGTCCTTGGGCGGGCTGCATGGTTGTTCGGCATTAGAGAACACTATGCAATGAAAAAAAGCCTTAGGTATCCGGACACTTACCATCTCGCCAGGGGCTTGGCCCTTGTTGGCCACTCCTCCTTGTCGTCGTCGGCGTTGGTGGAGAAGTCCGGAGGAAGGGTCCTTCCCTTCTTGGACCCTCCGGCCTCCCCAGTTGGGGCGGCCTTCCTTTTCTTCTCTCTCCCTGCTAGGGGAGAGGCTTCTTTTTCCTCCTCCTCTTCCTCAGAGGAGGATTCCGCCTCGGAGTTGTTGGGCGGTGAGTCTGACGGCACCTGGCACCGGGAGCTCTTTCGAGCTCCCGTGGCCTCCTTCTTGGCCTTCTTCTCCGTCACCACGTGAGGTGCCGGAGCCAGCAGTCCCGTCAATCGGGCGTCCGCTGGGTCTTCTGGCAAAGGAGCCGGACAGTTAATCTGTCCGGACGTCTTCAGCCAGTCCTGTCAAAGGTTAGGGAGTTTTAGATCCCACATAGAGTCAATCTATGAAAAAAGAGTCCCGTAAAGGGTAAAATAACTTACCTCGCTGGCTTGATGCTGCGAGCTGAATCCGCGATCTTCGGTAGCGGATGCGGGGGCTTCGGCGCCCTTGAACAGCACCTTCCAGGCATCTTCGTACGTAGTGTCGAAGAGCCGGCTCAAGGTCTGGTGCTGTGCCGGATCAAACTCCCACAAATTGAAGGCCCGTTGCTGGCATGGGAGAATCCGGTGGATTAGCATAACCTGGACTACGTTGACAAGCTTGAGCTTCTTGTCCACCAGGTTTCGGACACAGGCTTGGAGTCCGATCAGCTCTTCCGAATCACCCCACGTCAGGCCCGTCTCTTTCCATGATGTGAGCCGTGTGGGGGAGCCAGATCTGAATTTGGGGGCCGCCGCCCATTTGGAGTCGCGCGGCTCGGTGATGTAGAACCACCCCGATTGCCACCCCTTTACTGTCTCCACGAAGGAGCCCTCGAGCCATAGAACATTGGGCAGCCATGGCGCCTCCGCACTCCGCCTGTCGGCAGCCCACTATCTTCGGCTTGACGCTAAAGGTCTTCAACCATAAACCGAAGTGGGGTTGGATGCAGAGGAAAGCCTCGCACACGACGATAAACGTCAAGATATTGAGGATGATGTTTGGGGCCAGATCATGGAAATCCAGGCCGTAGTAGAACATGAGCCCCCGGACAAATGGGTGAAGTGGAAAACCCAGTCCGCGGAGGAAGTGGGTGAGGAACACCACCCTCTCATGGGGCCTGGGAGTGGGGACGAGCTGCCCCTTGTTGGGAGCCAACACGCGATGTCACCGGACAAGTATCCGACCTCCCGCAGCTTTGTGATGTGCCCCTCCGTGACAGAGGAGGCCATCCACCTGCCTCCCGCTCCGAACATAGTTGGAGAAGGTTGAGGTGGGATGTGCGGACTTGGGCGCTGGAGCTCAAGTGCGCGGAAATGGATGAGCAAAGGAGGAAGAAGGCGTAGGTGAAAGGGTGGATCCTTATCCCCTTATATGCACGGACGAAGCTATGCGTCCCCCACCAGCCTGGTAAAACTCGCTTATCTCCCAAGCGCCGTAATCAATGGCGCGGATGGGTTACCCACGTCCGTATTGATGGGAACCCCGGAATAAGGGGGCACGATCTCCTCTTTGATAAGACGTGCCAAGGAAACCGCCTCGCTAAACGCGCTAAGGTGGAACAGTAAAAACGATTCGTATAAAGGCCTGGCCGTGGTGTGATGTCACGCCGCGGAATATGTCAGCAGATCCGTGCAAAAATTATTCTCTCTACGGTGGTATCTGGAACTTGTTTTGCAGAGCCGGGCACTATCCTTGTGTTCAAAACCTTGTATGAAGTATTCGGAGGAGGAACCCGCCTTGCAATGCCGAAGAAAATATGCGCGCCGGACTCGTCGTCATTGAAGCCTGGTTCAGGGGCTACTGAGGGAGTCCTGGACTATGGGGTGTCCGGATAGCCGAACTATTATCGCGGCCGGACTCCAAGACTATGAAGATACAAGATTGAAGACTTCGTCCCGTGTCCGTATGGGACTTTCCTTGGCGTGGAAGGCAAGCTTGGCGATACGGATATGTAGATCTCCTACCATTGTAACCGACTCTGTGTAACCCTAACCCTATCCGGTGTCTACATAAACCGGAGGGTTTTAATTAGTCTGTAGGACGAACAACAATCATACCATAGGCTAGCGTCTAGGGTTTAGCCTCCTTGATCTCGTGGTAGATCTACTCTTGTACTACCCATATCATCAATATTAATCGAGCAGGAGTAGGGTATTACCTCCATCGAGAGGGCCCGAGCCTGGGTAAAAACATCGTGTCCCTTGTCTCGTGTTACCATCCGCCTAGACGCACAGTTCGGGACCCCCTATCCGAGATCCGCCGGTTTTGACACCGACAGGGTGCTTTGAGCAAGGAGATCAAAAATCGCAGCAAAGTGAGCTAGAACTCGTGCTTGAGATGGATATTGGTGTTTGTGGGAGGAAGAAGGAGTGTATGGGTGCAGGAATAAGTGGAGGGGGCCACCATGGGTCCACGAGGCGGGGGGGGCGTGCCCTCCACCCTCGTGGCCAGGTGGTTGACCCCCCTGCTGTGTTCTCAGTTCCAGAAATCCTCAAAAATTCTAGAAAAAACCATATTTCATTTTCAGGGCATTTGGAGAACTTTTATTTTCCGGGTATTTTTATATTGCA
Source organism: Aegilops bicornis (assembly GCA_021605145.1). Lineage (NCBI taxonomy): Eukaryota > Viridiplantae > Streptophyta > Magnoliopsida > Poales > Poaceae > Aegilops > Aegilops bicornis. The sequence continues at coordinate 794,364,489 of CM038673.1, read as the reverse complement.
TGGATAAATTAGAAAACAGACAGAAAAATACTATTTGTACTTTATTTCAACTAAATAACAGAAAGTAGAGTGAGGGTACAAAAGGTTATGCTTCTAGTTTCATCCATCTCATGCTCATCAAAAAGAATCCACTAACAAGGTTGATCAAGTCTTGTTAACGAACTCATTCCGAATAACATGGAACCGGAGAATTTTTGAATAACACTATGTTACCTCAACGGGGATATGCACATCCCCTATAATAAGAATATCATATTTCTTCTTGACAGTAGGAAGAGGAAATTCAAAACCTCCAAAAATAATCGATGGAATTTTTCCAATAGAATTGATACTATGAACTTGAGGTTGTTTCCTCGGAAAGTGTACCGTATGCTCATTACCATTAACATGAAAAGTGACATTGCCTTTGTTGCAATAAATAACAGCGCCTGCAGTATTCAAAAAAGGTCTTCCAAGAAAATAAACATACTATCGTCCTCGGGAATATCAAGAATAACAAAGTCCGTTAAAATAGTAACATTTGCAACCACAACAGGCACATCCTCACAAATACCGACAGGTATAGCAGTTGATTTATCAGCCGTTTGCAAAGATATTTTAGTAGGTGTCAACTTATTCAAGTCAAGTCTAAGATATAAAGAGAGAGGCATAACACCGGCTCCAAGATCACATAAAGCAGTTTTAACATAGTTTCTTTTTATGGAGCATGGTATAGTGGGTACTCCTGGATCTCCTAGTTTCTTATGTATTCCACCTTTAAAAGTATAATTAGCAAGCATGGTGGAAATATCAGCTTCCGGTATCTTTCTTTTATTTGTGACAATATCTTTCATATACTTAGCATAAGGATTTATTTTAGCATATCAATTAATCCACACGTAAAAAGATAGGTCTAATCATTTCGGCAAAGCGCTCAAAATCCTCATCATCCTTTTTCTTGGATGGTTTGGGAGGAAAAGGCATGGGTTTCTGAACCAAAGGTTCTCTTTCTTTACCATGTTTCCTAGCAACAAAGTCTCTCTTATCATAACGTTGATTCTTTGATTGTGGGTTATCAAGATCAACAGCAGGTTTTGTCATTACTAGGTTGAGCATCATCATGAACGTCTTCATTAAATTTTTCATTAGGTTCATGTTCATTACCAGAATGTGTTTCAACATCAGAAATAGAGATATCATTTGGATTCTCAGGTGGTTCAGCAATAGGTTCATTAGAAGTTTGCAAAGTCCTATCATTTTTGTTTTTCTTCCTTTTAGAAGAACTAGGTGCATCAATATTATTTCTCTGAGAATCTTGCTCAATTCTCTTAGGGTGGCCTTCAGGATACAAAGGTTCCTGAGTCATTCTACCAGTTCTATTAGCCACTCTAACAGCATAATCATTTTTCTTACTATTCATTTCATTGAGCAAATCATTTTGAGCTTTAAGTACTTGTTCTACTTGAGTGGTAACCATAGCAGCATGTTTAGTAATGAGTTTAAGTTCACCTTTAACATTATCCATATAATCACCCAAGTGTTTAATCATATCGGAATTATATTTCAATTGTCTACCAAAATAAGCATTGAAGTTTTCTTGTTTGACAATAAAATTATCAAACTCTTCTAAGCACTGTCTAGCAGACTTATAGTGAGGAATATCACCTTCATCAAATCTATAGAGAGAATTTACCTTTACTACCTGTGTCGGGTTATCAAGACCATGAGGTTCTTCAATAGGTAATGGATTATGATCATATGTTTCTTCAACAGCGGTAGATTAAGACCATGTATTTCTTCAATAGGAGGTAAATTCTTAACATCTTCAGCTTTAATACCTTTTTCTTTCATAGATTTCTTTGCCTCTTGCATATCTTCAGGACCGAGAAATAGAACGCCTCTCTTCTTCGGAGTTGGTTTAGGAATAGCCTCAGGAATTAGCTCAGGAAGCGTCCAATTATTTTCATTAGTCAACATATTTTCAATAGAATTTCAGCCTCATCCGGTGTTCTTTCCCTGAAAATAGAACCAGCACAACTACCCAGGTAATCTCTGGAAGCATCGGTTAGTCCATTATAGACGATATCAAGTATTTCATTTTTCTTAAGAGGATGATCAGGCAAAGCATTAAGTAACTTGAGAAGCCTCCCCCAAGCTTGTGGGAGACTCTCTTCTTCAATTTGCACAAAATTGTATATTTCCCTCAAAGCAGCTTGTTTCTTCTGAGCAGGGAAATATTTAGCAGAAAAGTAATAAATCATATCCTGGGGACTACGCACACAACCAGGATCAAGAGAATTAAACCATATCTTAGCATCACCCTTTAATGAGAACGGAAATATTTTAAGGATATAAAAGTAATGAGATCTCTCATCTTTATTGAACAGCGTGGCTATATCATTTAATTTAGTAAGATGTGCCACAACAGTTTCAGATTCATAGCCATGAAAAGGATCAGATTCAACCAAAGTAATTATATCAGGATCAACAGAGAATTCATAATCCTTATCGGTAACACAGATAGGTGAAGTTGCAAAAGCAGGGTCAGGTTTCATTCTATCATTAAGAGATTGCTGATTCCATTTAGCTAATAATCTCCTAAGCTCATTGCTATCTTTGCAAGCTAAAATAGCTGCAGAAGCTTCTTTATCAAAAATATAACCCTCGGGAATAACAGGCAAGTCTTCATCATAAATTTCATCAATACAATCAGTTTCAATAATTTCTTTCTCTCTAGCCCTAGCAATCACTAGTAGAAAAAGGGTCAAACGTGAAGCACATTAGTGCCGGTTTGAATTTGAGCCGGCACTAATGTATAAATTAGTGCCGGTTCCAACAGCTAGCCGGGCCGCTTTCATTAGTACCGGTTTGTGGCCAACCTTTAGCACCGGTTCGTGCCACGAACCGGTACTAATGAGAGTGGTGGCAAGATGTTGTCAGACTGGGGCCCCTCCAGGACCTTTAGTACCGGTTCTTGGCACGAACCGGTACTAAAGGTCGTCCTACATAAACAATTCATCCACCCGAGCTCGCTCTGTTCTTCCCCTTTCCCCTCTCCTCTCTGTTCTTCTCCTCTTCCTCTCGAGCTCATCACACATCTTGCCCAAAATTTGTCAAGATTTGAAGGCCCCCATCCATTCAGATGATCACAAAGGTTAGCAACTTTGTCCTTTCATCTCTCATTGCTAGATTAGCTCTTGCAATGCTTTATATAGTGATTAATTTGTGAGTTTAGTAATTTGGGAGGAAATATATATATGTGCTAGTATTTGATTTATATGCAATTTGAGGTAAAAAATAACACTTAGTTTGCATATATATGTAGGTGTGTTTTACTTAGTGCCTTCTAAATCTCCGTCGTAACCACCGTCGATCGCCCGCACCGTCCCGTCACCGGAACCACCTTGTGGTGAGCCTCTTGTTCATGAAATTTTATATAAAAAATTGATGTTTGTGTGATTTGGATATATAGGTACTCGTATAATTATCTTACCCGTACGTTGTTTGTTATACATAGTGCCATGGTTTTGATATCCGTCCCCGTCGGCCATCGCCCTTGTTATGATTCGGATGTGGTATATTCTCTTTTAAAACTATTTGTTGCATTTCGTGTTTATGACAAATTATGCCCATCAAGTTGACATAGATATTTTTATCTAGGAGGTATGTGAACGGAAATTCCAACCGACCCTATTGTCGAGAGGTTAAATTTAGTTGAAAGATAAAACGAGTACTTGAAAGAAAAATTGAAAAGAATTGAGGGGAGAAGATGGAATTGGAGTTGCATGTTGCCGATGTAAATCGATGATCACAAGATCAAGATGGAGAAAATGCGCTTGAAGATTAGAAAGATTAGAAAATATGCCATCGATAGTGAGGCTTGGTATCATTATGTTGTTGGATCAATTGTTACCTTAGTTGCGATCTTGATCACATTTGTTGTTGCATTTAAATGCTTTAGCTAGAGAGTTATTTGTTTGTTGCATTTAAGTGTTGTATGAACTTTATGTATGAACTTGTATTAATTTGGTCTATTCGGTGTTGTGTAATGAAGATGAGCCGACAATGGATGTACGATGACCGATGCTCTCCCCAGTTCATTGAGGGCGTGCATACTTTTCTGCTTGCAGCTGAAGCAAACAAGCGGGCGGATGGTTTTATGCCTTGTCCATGTGCTGGCTGTAAGAATAGTCGCAATTACTCTACGTCAAGAACCATGCACGTCCACCTGTTTGAGTCCGGTTTCATGCCCCACTATAATGTTTGGACCAAGCACGGAGAAAGAGGGGTTATGATGGAAGACAATGAAGAAGAAGAGGACGGCATTTACAGCTATCCTGGCCATGGGTTCGCTGAATACGATGATACAACAATGGGGAAGAAGCTGAGCCGGTAATGCAGAAGAAGCTGAGCCGGCAATGCGGGAAGAAGCTGAAGAAGAGGCATCGATGAGCCCGTTGATGATCTAGGTCGGGCCATTGCCAATGCAAAGAGAAATCATGCAAGTGATTTGGAGAAGAAGAAGTTGCAGCGCATGTTAGAGGATCACAAAAAATTGTTGTACCCGAATTGCGTAGGTGACAAGAAAAAGCTGGGCACCACACTGGAATTGTTGCAATGGAAGGCAGAGAATGGTGTATCTGACAAGGGATTTGGAAAGTTGCTGGTAATGATAAAGGATATGCTTCCAAAGGACAACGAATTGCCCGAGAGTATGTACGAAGCAAAGAAGGTTGTCTGCCCTCTAGGGTTAGAGGTGCAGAAGATACATGCATGCCCTAATGATTGCATCCTCTACCGCGGTGAGTACGAGGATTTGAACGCTGTCTTGCGGTATGTGGTGCATTGCGCTATAAGATCAGCCGCGATGACCCTGGTGATGTCGAGGGCGAGCGCCCCAGGAAGAAGATTCCTGCCAAGGTGATGTAGTATTCTCCTATAATACCATGGTTGAAACGTTTGTTCCAAAACAAAGAGCATGCCAAGGCGATGCGATGGCATAGAGAAGACCGTAAGAAAGACGGAAAGTTGAGAGTACCCGCTGACGGGTCGCAGTGGAGAAAAATTGAAAGAAAGTACGGGAAGGAGTTTGCAGATGACGCAAGGAGCGTATTGTTTGTTCTAAGCACAGATGGCATTAATCCTTTTGGGGAGCAGAGCAGCAACCATAGCACCTGGCCTGTGACTCTATGTTTGTATAACCTTCCTCCTTGGTTGTGCATGAAGCGGAAGTTCATTATAATGCCAGTGCTCATCCAAGGCCCTAAGCAACCCGGCAACGACATTGATGTGTACCTAAGGCCATTAGTTGAAGAACTCTTACAACTGTGGAACGGAACAGGTGTACGTGCGTGGGATGAGCACATGGGGGAAGAATTTGACCAAAAGGCGTTGCTGTTCGTGACCATCAATGATTGGCCTGCTCTCAGTAACCTTTCAGGACAGACAAACAAGGGATACCGCGGATGCACGCACTGTTTGGATGATATCGATAGTATATATTTGAATAGTTGTAAGAAGAATGTGTACCTGGGACATCGTCGATTTCTTTCGAGCAGGCATCCCGTAAGAAAGAAAGGCAAGCATTTCAAAGGTGAGGCGGATCACCGGACGAAGCCTCGCCACCGTACTGGTGCTGATGTACATGATATGGTCAAGGATTTGAAGGTGATATTTGGAAAGGGTCCTGGCGGACAACATGTTCCGAAGGACGCTGACGGACGTGCACCCATGTGGAAGAAGAAATCTATATTTTGGGACCTGCCATATTGGAAAGACCTAGAGGTCCAATGCGCAATCGACGTGATGCACGTGACGAAGAATCTTTGCGTGACCCTGCTTGGCTTCTTGGGCATGTATGGGAAGACAAAAGATACACCTGAGGCACGGGAGGACCAGCAACGTATGCACGGAGAAGACGGCATACATCAGGGTCATGCAAGCTACGCCTACCAAAGAAGAGAAGGAAATCTTCTTTGAATGCCTCGCCAAGATTAAGGTACCGTCGGCTTCTCGTCGAATATAAAGGGAATAATAAACATGGCAGAGAAAAGTTCCGTAACCTAAAGTCTCATGACTGCCACGTGATTATGACGCAACTGCTTCGGGTTGCATTGAGGGGCTTCTACCGAAAAGCGTTCGATTAGCCATTGTGAAGCTATGTGCATTTCTCAATGCAATCTATCAGAAGGTAATCGATCCAGAAATCATACCAAGGTTACAGAATGATTTGGTGCAATGTCTTGTCAGTTTCGAGTTGGTGTTCCCACCATCCTTCTTCAACATCACGAGGCATGTCCTAGTTCACCTATGTGAAGAGATTAACGTTTTGGGTCATGTATTTCTACACAATATGTTCCCCTTTGAGAGGTTCATGGGAGTCTTAAAGAAATATGGGCATAACCGTGCTAGGCCAGAAGGAAGCATCTCCAAGGGCCATCAAAATGAGGAGGTCATTGAGTTTTGTATTGACTTTATTCCTGACCTTAAGCCGATTGGTGTTCCTCAATCGCGGCATAAGGGCAGACTGGATGTAAAAGGAACGCTAGGAGGGGAACAAATAATATGTATGGACAGGCATTCTCTCACTGAAGCACACTACACAGTTCTACAGAATTCCGCCTTGGTGGCTCCGTATATGGATGAACACAAGAATTTGCTACGCTCCAAACACTGGATTACACGTGAACAAACCAGGAGTTTCGCCAGCTGGTTGCAGACACGTACCATGCATGACACCTCTATTGAAGATGACCTGTACTTGCTGTCCCGGTTACCATCTTCGAATATAATGACTTTCAAAGGGTACGAGATAAATGGTAATACATTTTACACGATCGCCCAAGATAAGAAGTGCACCAACCAAAACAGTGGTGTCCGCTTTGATGCAGAAACCAAGACGGGAAAGGAGACATATTATGGTTATATAAAGGACATATGGAACTTGACTATCGACGTGGTTTAAAGGTCCCTTTGTTTTGGTGCAAATGGGTCAATATGACACGAGGCGGGGTAACGGAAGACACACAGTACGGAATGACAACAGTGGATCTCAACAATCTTGCGTATGCAGACGAACCATTCGTCCTAGCCAATGATGTGGCACAGGTTTTCAATGTGAAGGACATGTCTACCAAGCCAAGAAAAAGAAAAGATAAGGAAGCAAATGCATCGTACGATGAGCCAAAGCGGCACATAGTTCTTTCCGGGAAGAGAAACATCGTGGGAGTGGATGACAAGATGCATAAGTCAAGATTATGAAAAGTTTGATGAAATTGCTCCATTCACAGTGAATATTGACCCGAGCATCCCGTTAAATGATGAAGATTTTCCATGGTTACGGCGAAAGGGACACACGCTGAAGAAAAGTTTCACACCCAAAGATCTGGGATGTGATCGGCTTCACTATCATCACTTTCTTCTGTGTTTCACACCCAGAGGGGAATCTCTGTAATAGTTAGGGTAGTTATGTGTGTTTGGCATTTGAAACAAGAAGAAATTTTATGTGCAAACAAATTCTTTCATAAGACTAAAGCAAAAATATCCACAAAGAAACTCTAAATACACAAAAAAAAACACAAAAATTAATAAAAAAAAGCCCGCCTACTAGGCCAGAGCGGCCTGCATACGACTAGAAACCCAACCTGTTGTTGGGCCAGGATGCAGGCCCGCAAAGGCCTAGTGGGCCCACAAGGCAGCACAGAACACGTAGGCCCAGTAGGCCTGCTTTGGAGAGGAGCTCGAGAGAGCTATCGCACGGGGGTTTATAAACCAGTGCGGTCGCCCCTCGGCTAGCGAGGTGGGACTAAACTTGCCGCACTGCACCTGCGCCAGCGCACCCCCTTTAATACTGGGTCGTGGCACCAACCGGTACTAAAGGGGGGGAGGGGCCTTTAGTACCGGTTTGTTCCAACACCCGGTACTAAAGGGGTCGCTTCGCCGCTTGGGCTGGCAAAACAGACCTTTAGTACCGTTGGTGGCTCCAACCGTACTAAAGGTGCCTTCTATATATACAACACTTCGAAAAATTTCATTCTCTCTCTGTTTCTTCCACTGTTTCCCCATTGAAGCACCGCCCGCCCCGATCGATCGACGCCGCCGCCGCCCTTCGTCGCCGCCGTCGTCCCGCCGCCCGTCCCGTCGCCGCCCCGTCCCCATCGCCACCCCGTCCCGTCGCCGCCGTCTCCTTCGCCGCCTGGCCCGTCCCCATCGCCACCAGCGTCCCGTCGCCGCCTCGTCTCCTTCGCCGCCCAGGCCCGTCCCGTCGCACCGTCCCGATGTCGCTGTCCCCGCCACGCCTGCCCGTCGCTGCCCCCGGCCGTCGCCTGCTGCCGTTGCCGCCCATTGTGAGCTCTCCCCTCTAACCCCTCTCCTCGCCCGGCGGCCACCATGGGCGACGCCCCTCCCCGAGCCCATACACACACACAAGCATGATGAACACACACACACACGTATATATGTATGAATGCATGTATATATTAGTATATACGTATTTTGTATGTTTAATTAGTTTAGATTTTTAGATTATTATTTTTCACTAGTATATATGTATGAATGCATGTTAGATGGATATAATTAGTGTTTAATTAGTATGGACTTTTTTTATATAATGTTGTTTTTCTGTTTTTAATGGATGTATAGAAGTTGTTTTTTTTCTGTTTTTAGTGTTAGATGCTTAATTAGTATGAATAGCATATAGAATTTTGACATATGCAATGATAGCATAATTAGTGTTATATAGAAATGTTAGAAATTTTAGTTATCAAAATCCAATCATTAAAAAAATGTTACTTTTTGCGGGCATATAGCTAGTATTTGTTCTCGACGATGCCCGGCCCACATCCTCGCCGTCGACACGTCCGCGACGACGTCCGGCTGACCCATGTCCGGGACTGGGCTCCGCCGGGCTGGCACTGGGAGGTGCTGCCTGGAGGGGCGCGCCGCTTGATGAGGAACCCGGCCCCGGGTCCCGTCGTCGACCCTGATCTCGTTTGGTGGCGTTCGCATGGGCCAGTTTCGGTGCGGAGGGAGCCGGCCCCGCCGGAGGTGGTACGTCACCGTGTCAGGGAGGAGGACGAGCACGTCCATCGCTACATGGTTGCGTTAGAGGGCGGCAGGTTCTCCAATACCTGGCAGTTTCTTCAGGGATCTCACTTCAGCTATGATCCTGTGAGGGTTCCTTCTCTTTGGGTGTCCACAGCCCGCGCCGCAGGAACCGCGAGTGTCCTAGATTCTTCTGTAGTATTCGATCTTTATTAGCTACCTAGCCAGTGATGTATTCAAGATTATATCTATTATTCGAGACGATGTATTCAAGATTATATCTATTATTCAGGACGATGTTTTCGCGATTATATCTATTATTCGAGACGATGTATTCGAGATTATATCTATTATTCGAGAAGATGTAATTTGAATACTAAATTGTTTTATATTTCTTTTGGATTAGTTAAATAAAAGCTATGGCGGACAATACCGGCAGAGAGGGAGAACAGGCCATGTTCGATATGATACGCCATCCTAACGGGCCGATGATGATCGTAATGAAGAAGATTATGACGGCTCAATTTCTAAACAACACCGGAGAGGGTGATATGATATTCGATCGCGACAACCGAATTGATGAAGTCATAAACTATGATTATGATGATGACGAAGAAAATGTTGATCTTGAAACAACAAAGACCGGCGAGGTATATATATTTATATAAGCAGGCATCTGGTGATCATCACATGTTTTAAATGACTTGTAGATATATTAACGAATCGATCTTTGTTCTGTCAGCCATCCGGATCGAGGAAACCTTCAGGCAAAAAGACGAAACGAGGCCCGAACAAAAAGTTGAAGGAGGGCGTAAAGTACAATATCGAGGCAATCAGACCTAATGGCGAACCATTAGCGCCTAAGAAGATTGCGGACAAGTTCGTTCGTCAGTGCGGAGTTGTTGTGAAGGACCAACTCCCGATCTCCCTTCAAGAATGGAGAGAGACAGCAAAAGACAAAAGACAAAAAGACAAAAAGGACGCTGCTCCACATCTAGATGTTACTTTTGTCGACAAAAGACAAAAAGAGCTGCTTTGGGATACTCTCATGGAACATTTCACCCTACCAGATCATTTCACAGAAGCAGATGTGCAGAAAGTCAAGGACGCTGCTTTTAGGAAGATGGCGGTTGGATTCAAGAACCACAAGAATCGTGAATGGGACAAGTACGTCAAGGGAGGAAGGAAGACTCCAGTATTCGAGGGAACACTAGAGAACCAACGTGCTCATTGGGACGATTTCGTGAAATTCAAGGATTCGGAATTAGCTAAGGAACGGTCGAGAATAAACAAGAAGAATGCCGAAAAAAGGATAAGTTCCATAAGCTGGGGCAGGTGGCTATGCGGTGGCAATGCCTAAGTGGGATAAGTCTGAGAAAGAGATGGAGGATGCAGGTGTCACTCCGGTTACTAGGAGCTGGCCCCCCAGGTGCAGGACTTGGTTCTATGCGCATTGGGGGGAGTTGGACCCGAAGACAGGCAATGTTTCAACGAGGGCAAGTCTGAAGGGAGCCGATGATGCGATACTTGTCGGAATAGAAAAGGCACAATCGGGGGTGTTCCAGCCCAACAGAGAGAACGACGAGCTTACGCGTGCCCTGGCAAATCCTGAACACTCGGGAAGAACACGAGGCAAGGGCGCTATTCCGTGGTATGAGGGGTTTTCAGACTGGAACAACGACTACAGAACCCGTGCGAGAAAGAAGATTGCGGAGGAGAAGAAGAGGAAGATGGAGGAGGAGCAGAGGAAGCGGGACTATGAACGCCTTCAAGGACTAGAAGCAAGTCAAGCGGAATTGGCGGTCAAATTCTAGCGGCAGCGGAGCAAGATCGACTCACTTAGCCAGCAAAGGGGGTCTCAGCAGCTGCAGCAGCTAGCGGATGATCCAGCATTGGATAGCACCGCCCCATCCATGCCGAGAAGCAGCGTGGGTTCCGCCCCGGACGACGCAATGCTGGATAGATACCTAGTGGATGACATCACGGAAAACACTAACTGCGAGCTACACGCCAAAATGAAGAACATATCCATGAAGGTGGCGGACGCCGTTGCTTTTACAAATCCCCCCAAGGCAACCTTCCATTGCAACCCGATTCTAGCGGGCTATGCTCGTGTCTTGGTTGATGAGGTGGTGGACCCATATTCGGACCTACAACTTGACATTCCTGGAGGTGACGACGAGCACTTTCTCGGAGAGGCCAAACTTCGTGTCATCCTATGGAAAAAGGATTGCATCATCTTTTGAAGGCCACCAACACCGTATCAGCCGACTCCTCGTCGAAGTCCGCCACCGAGTCAGCAGACTCCCACTCCTGCAAGTCCACCAAGTCCGGCAAAGTGTCAGGCCACTCGTCCTCCAAGTCCGGCAAAGTGTCAGGCCACTCCTACTCCTCCAAGTCCGCCACAGCGTCAGACGTCCACTCCTCCTCCAAGTCCGGCAAAGTTTCAGGCCACTCCTCCTCCTCCAAGTCCGCCACAGCATCAGACGTCCACTCCTCCTCCAAGTCCGGCACAACCTCAGGCCACTCCTCCTCCAAGTCCGGCACAGCTTCAGGCCACTCCTCCTCGTCCAACTCAGCCCCGTCAGCCACCTCCGCCGCCTCATCAATCGCAGAAGAGACACCCCGCAGCTTTGGTGCGTAGCGGTACGAGTCGAGGTAGTACAGGAAGTACAGGCGGAGGCAAGCGATATAAATATGGTCCAAGCCTCACGCCTCTTCCGCAGAGGCCTTATGACATGTCCGAGGAGGAAAACGCAGCCATATCGAAGGCCCAGGTGGAAGCCCATTGTCGGTGTCAAAACCGGCGGATCTCGGGTAGGGGGTCCCGAACTGTGCGTCTAGGCGGATGGTAATAGGAGACAAGGGACACGATGTTTTACCCAGGTTCGGGCCCTCTTGATGGAGGTAAAACCCTACGCCCCTGCTAGATTAATATTGATGATGTGTGTTACAAGAGTGGATCTACCACGAGATCAAAGAGGCTAAACCCTAGAAGCTAGCCTATGGTATGATTGTTGTTCGTAACACGGACTAAAACCCTCCGGTTTATATAGACATCGGATAGGGTTAGGGTTACACAGAGTCGGTTACAATGGTAGGAGATCTACATATCCGTATCGCCAAGCTTGCCTTCCACGCCAAGGAAAGTCCCATCCGGACACGGGACGAAGTCTTCAATCTTGTATCTTCATAGTTTTGGAGTCCGGCCGATGATGATAGTTCGGCTATCCGGACACCCCCTAGTCCGGAACTCCCTCAGTAGCCCCTGATCCAGGCTTCAATGATGACGAGTCTGGCGCGCATGTTGTCTTTGTCATTGCAAGGCGGGTTCTTCCTCCGAATAATTTATAGAAGATTGTGAACACCAGGATAGTGTCCGAATCTGCAAAAATAAATTCCATATACCACCGTAGAGAGAATAATATTACACAAGATCAATCTGCTGACGTATTTTGTGGCGTGACGTCGCACCACTACCAAGCCTTTATTCAAATTGTTTTTACTGTTCCACCTCGGTAGCGTTTAGCGAAGCGGTTTCCTTGGCACGTCTTGTCGAGGCAGAGATCGTGTTCCCCTTATTCCGGGATTCCCATCAATACGGACGTGGGTAACCCAACCGCGCCATTGATTGTGATGCTTGAGAGATAAGCGAGTTTTACCAGGCCGGTGGGGATACATGTTTTTGTCCGCCCATATAAGGGGATAAGGATTCACCCTTTCACCTACGCCTTCTTCCTCCTTTTCTCATCCATTCCCGTGCACTCGAGCTCTAGCGCCCAAGTCCGCACTTCTCACCTCAACCTTCTCCAACTATGTCCGGAGCGGGAGGCAAGTGGATGGCCTCCTCCGTCACGGAAGGGCGGATCCAGAAGCTGCGCGACGCCGGATATCTGTCCAGCAACATTGCGCATCGGCTCCCCGACGAGGGAGAGCTCGTCCCCAACCCCAGGCCCCATGAGAGGGTAGTATTTCTTCCCCATTTCCTCCGCGGACTGGGCTTCCCGCCTCATCCCTTTGTCCGGGGGCTCATGTTCTACTACGGCCTAGATTTCCATGATCTGGCCCCGAATTTCATCCTCAACATATCGGCGTTTATCGTCGTGTGCGAGGCATTCCTCTGCATCCAGCCCCACTTCGGCTTGTGGCTCAAGACCTTTAGTGTCAAGCCGAAGGTTGTGAAGGACAGCCAAACGGAGTGCGGGGGCGCCATGGTGGGCAGGATGTCCCACGTTACGTGGCTGGAGGGCACTTTCGTGGAAACCATCAAGGGTGGCAATCGGGTGGTTCTACATCACCGAGCAGCGTGACCCTGATTGGGCAGCGGCCCCCGAATTCAGATCTGGCATCCCCACACGGCTCACCTCCTGGAAAGAGAGTGGCCAAATTTCGGGGGATTCGGAGGAGCTGACCGGACTCCAAGCCTGTATCCAGAAGCTGGTGGACAAGAACCTCAAGCTTGTCAACGTAGTCAGGGTCATGCTCATCCGCCGGATTCTCCCGTGCCAGCGACGGGGCTTTAATATGTGGGAGTTTGATCCGGCGCAGCACTGCACCTGAGCGGGCTCTTCGACACTACGCACGAAGATGTCCGGAAGGTGCTATTCAAGGGCGCTGAAGCTCCCGCATCCGCCATCAAGATCGCGGATTCTGCTCGCAGCGTCCAGCTGACGAGGTAAGTGATTTCACCACTTGTTTTCCATAGTTTGGCTCTGTGCGGGATCTAAACTCCCTTTACCTTTGACAGGAATGGCTAGCGAAGGCCGAATGGATTACCTGTCCGGCCCCATTGCCAGAGCACCCAGCGGACGCCCGCCTAACGGGGCTGCTGGGTCCGGCACCCCACGTGGTGCCGGAGAAGAAGGCAAAGAAGACGGCCACGGGGACTCGGAAGAGTTCCCGTTTTCAGGTGCTATCAGATGATGAATCTGAGGCCGACTCCTCCCACCAAGGTGAGGAGGAGAAGAAGAAAGCCTCTCCCGGTGGGAGGAAAGAAAAGGAAGGCCTCCCCAACAAGGGAGGCCAAGGGTCCAAGAAGGAAAAACTCTTCCTCCGGACTGCTCCGCCAACGCCAAAGGATGTGTAAGACTGGCATCCAAGGGCCAAGCTCCTGGCGAGATCATAAGTATCCGGACTCCCGAATAACTTCAAGGTTTTTATTTTCGCCACATAATGTCTTTCTAATGCCGCATACAACCTTGCAGTCCGCCCAAGGATGATCTTCCCGTTTCGTAGAGCGGGTCCTTGGGTGCGTCGGATATGGATTCCCTTCCGACTGCCTCCACCCCCATGCCGCGGACGACGCCGAGGTGGGATCCTAGAAAAGGACCCACCAGGAGGAGGAGGCCCTGGAGGTGTCACAGGACACCCTCCCGGACTTTGCACCGGACTCAGCCCGGAGGCCACACGGTGGCTCCGGAGTCCGTGGCGACCCCTTCGTAAGAAGGGCAAGACCGAGATGCCGGCTGCCTCCGTCCAACCGGAGGTGCCGGATAATTGCTGGAGGCGCCAACGCGCCTCCATCAAAGAGGAACATCGCCTTTGATACGAGTGCGGTGATTCGAAGGTTCATCTCGCCAAGAGCGGTGGCCGAAACTGCGGTAGCCTTCTAACAGGCTTTGAGGTAAGAATTTCAATATATGTAAAATGGTACCGCATAGACAGTAGCCCCTGATGCTCGGTTCGGTGTTCAGAAAGAAAAGGCGGACTGAGGATCTTTAGAAAGATAAACGCAGGCGTCATATAAAAAAATATGTCAATATGGGATTGCAGGCTGTGCTGCTGACCTCCGCCGCACTGACTGCGGAGGTCAATACTTTGAGGGAAAACCTAGCGGTCCAAGAACGAGCTCGACCATGCCAAGAAGCTGCTCGAGGAAAAAGAAGGTGAGTAATACCTTATGAAAATTGTACCTTACAGAAAAGGATTTGGCTGCAAGAAAAATGACAAGGATAACGTTGGTATTGTAGGGGCCACTAACGAGGTGGCGACCCTGAAGGAGGCGGTGGCCGCGGCCGAACGCAATGCGGCCGCGGAGCGCACCGAGTGAGAGAAGCAGGATGCGCGGGTGGCGAAGGTACAGCAAGAGCTCCAGGATCTCGTGAAAAAACATGAGAGCTTGGAGCGTGACTCGAAGAATCGAGAGTCCGAGCTTGCAACGGCTCTTGAGAGTGCCAAACCGGTAAGGCCGAAGCCTAGAAGGCCCTCCAGGAGATTGAGGCGATGAAGAAATTAGCAGCGGGTAAGGCATTTTTCATGCAGAGTAAGCATGTGAGTGTTAATTATCTGTTGCTTACCCGAATTCGGAGCTCTCCAGGGGTGTTCGCAGATCTTCCTTGCAGCGTGTCCCATGCTGCCGCATTCTACCGGGCCGAGGAGGGGAGCTCGATGGAGAAGGTCTTCTGGTCTCAGTATGCTAAGGCCGGACATCCGGTGCCCCTTAGCGACCAGCTGAAGCAGCTGGTCGAGCTCCTAAAGGCGGCCGAACAGGCCATGAAGGGCCTCATAGTTCGGCTGTGGCCTAAGGAGGCCATGCACAGGAGCTACTTCGGCCTGGTCGCGGCGGTGACGGATGCGTGCCGTGGTCAAGTAATCAAGCATTCCGCTTGTATTGAGGGTGCCCGTCGGGCCTTGCCCGCATAAAGGTGCATCTTTGGGGCAAGATGGATGCCCAGAAGCTTATGACAGACCCGCCACCAGAGGGCAAGGAGCATCGCACGCCCGAGATATATTATAAGAGTGTGTTGAAGAGCGCCCGCACTATTGCGGGTGAGTGCTCCAAAGATGTAATATTTGAGTAGACTCGCATTTTGTTATCATGCACGCTGAAAACTTAGTTCATATGCGCTAAGCAACGCTTGTTAATTTAAAATATTACCTTCTGCGCGACTGTTTATCAAATCTGAGAGATGGCAAGTCGTCGGCTTCAGCCCCCATGCCACGAGTGCTGGGGTGTTCGGGATAAACTTGAGCGCTCTTGTTCCCATTTTTGGGTCCATCTAGGGAGGCGCTCAACACAGCGAACAAGGCAACTGGACTTATAATGCTTGAACACTCTCACTTAGCCATAGAATTCTATAATTTTAAATTTCGGCGAAGCCCCTAGTCTTCGGAAGGACGAATTTGGGGCGCTATCCACGCCTTGACAGGACAGTATCCGGATCCTCGCTCTAAGCGGCATAAATCTTTAAGGACTCGCAAAAAACCTCTCGAACAGCGACCGGCTCTCGCCTCATCATGACGGTCAGTTTTAGCTTTCTCCACTGAGGCGTTAACCCAGCCGAACTGGGGCGGAATCGCAGTGGTTCTCCCGGTGCTACCTTAGCCGATATAACGGAACGTAAGGTACCAAAACACGGGAGCCGGGAAAACCCAACTATTGACCCAAGACATGATTTGGAGCTGATGCATATATTGCTATAAGTTCGGGGTACCGCACTTGTGAAAGTGTTCGGACTCAATATACCATAATGCGGGAAACATAAGCCCCTGGTGTATATTAGCCGTACCAAAGTGTACGGATGCAACATGTCGTGAATGAACATATGTATGAAAAAGAAATGCAATTATAAACAAAAAGGTGCTGCATTGTTTTATTCAATAAGTGCTGCTACGGATGCAGAACGATACAAATAGTGCGATAAGCAAGGTATGAGACTGTTAAGCATGTCCCCCTCCAGGGGTAGGCTGCAGATTGGTGTATGAAAATGCTCGTAATGGAGACCACCTGTATATTCGTTGTAGCCTTTATCCTTCCCTGGCTGTTGCATCATGAGTTCGGCAGGTCTGCTGCCGGACAGGGCTTCTGACAAACGGAGTCCTGTGGGTAAAAAGTAAAAGGTAAAAAGAAAAGAAAAAGGAATGACACACTTGAGAGCCCCTGGTGTGGTTGAGCCGCAGTCTGGGTTTATCGTGGTCGTGCCCCTCTCCCCATGCCCATGGTATCTTCAGAGCGTAATGGTGTACGCGAAGGACCTGCTTTGACGTTTCGCAGGAGCTGGGGTTGGGGCCGCACTGCTACGCGTGCTCAGAACGTGCCAGGTGGTCTTGTTGTAAGTTACTCCGGGCGCGCTTGGCTATGTCCGGCCGCTTAACGGCCGGACTCGAGAATTGCCTTAAGAGGCTGCATTGCACTTCTGCCGCGAGAGTCAGTATGTTCCTCCGTGCGGAGAGAACGTTCAGTGTTTCCGTTGACCGTGATGACTCCTCGTGGGCCTGGCATCTTGAGCTTGAGGTATGCGTAGTGCGGCACAACGTTGAACTTTGCAAACGTGGTACGTCCGAGCAAGGCATGATAGCCGCTGCGAACGGGACTATGTCGAAGATTAACTCCTCGCTTCGGAAGCTATCTGGGGATCCGAATACCACTTCTAGTGTAATTGAGCATGTACAATTGGCTTCTACACCTGGTATGACGCCTTTAAAGGTCGTTTTGGTAGGTTTAATCCTTGAGGGGTCTATGCCCATTTTGCGCACTGTATCCTGGTAAAGCAGGTTCAGGCTGCTGCCGCCGTCCATCGGGACTCTGGTTAGGTGAAATCCATCGACGATTGGGTCTAAGACCGGTCTGGCGAATCCGCCGTGGAGGATGCTGGTGGGGTGGTCCCTTCGGTTAAAAATGATCGGGCAGGAGGACCATGGATTGAACTTCGGGGCAACTGGCTCCATCGCGTAGACATCCCTGAGTGCACGCTTCCGCTCCCTTTTGGGTATGTGCGTTGCGTATATCAAGTTCACCGTCCGCACCTGTGGGGGGAAGCCCTTCTGTCCTCTACTGTTCGGCGGTTGGGTCTCATCCTCGTCATCGCTATGCAGCCCCTTGTCATTGCTTTCGGCAATTAACTTGCCTGCCTGCTTGAATACCCAACAGTCCCTGTTGGTGTGGTTAGCTGGCTTTTCGGGGGTGCCGTGTATTTGGCACAAGCGGTCGAGTATTCGGTCCAAATTGGACGGACCCGGAGTAGTTCTTTTGAATGGCTTTTTCCGCTGACCGGGTTTAGAGCCTCTGAATCCGTCATTGACTGCCGTATCCTCAATATTGTCGCCGTTAATGCGGCGTTTGTTTTTGTTACGACGTGGCCTGCCATTTCGGTCCTTGAAGTCCGGACTGCCAGAATTTTTGCTGAGGTTGTTGCTGCGTGCTAGCCAGCTGTCCTCACCCATGCAGAAGCGGGTCGTGAGTGATGTGAGGGCTGCCATGGGTTTCGTCTTTTCCTGTCCTAGGTGCCGGGCAAGCCACTCATCGCGGATGTTATGCTTGAAGGCCGCGAGGGCCTCCGCATCCGGGCAGTCAACGATTTGGTTTTTCTTGGTTAAGAACCGTGTCCAGAATTGTCTGGCCGATTCGTCTGGCTGCTGAATTATGTGGCTTAGGTCATCAGCGTCTGGTGGTCGCACATAAGTGCCCTGGAAGTTATCGAGGAATGCGGCTTCCAGGTCCTCCCAGCTCCCAATTGACTCTGCTGGCAAGCTGTTGAGCCAATGACGGGCTTGTCCTTTAAGCTAAAGAGGGAGGTGTTTGATGGCATGAAGATCGTCACCGCAGGCCATGTGGATGTGAAGGAGATAGTCTTCGATCCAAACCGCGGGGTCTGTTGTGCCATCATAGGATTCAATATTGACGGGTTTAAACCCTTCGGGGATTTGATGATCCATTACTTTGTCGGTGAAGCATAGCGGGTGTGCGGCGCCTCTGTGCTGGGCGATATCACGACGGAGCTCAAAAGAGCTTTGTCTGTTTTGTTCGGCCCGGCTGGACTTACTGTGTCCGGCGCGACGGTTGTCATCACGTACCGTGGGGCGCCCACGTGATCCATAGATTGATCTTGATTGTCTTGCCTTGTCCTCCAATATATCTCGCAGGTCCGGAGCATTCCCCTTTGGCCGTGTGCTTTTTGAGTGATGCCGGGGTACGGTTCTAGTGAAGGGCCTAGAGGCCTCTCTGTCGCGACCACGGGGTGGTCGGTCAGCCGTATTGTCTCCTGGTGATGCGGGTTCGTAAGCCTCCTCCTCTAATCGGGGGGAGCATCTTGCGTTTAGGGTAGCTTTTGGAGGGGCATTCGAGCTCATGCTCTTCGGCCGCGACGACTTCAGTCCATCTGTCGGCTAGGAGATCCTGATCAGCTCGAAGCTGTTGCTGCTTTTTCTTGAGGCTGTTCGCCGTGGCCATAAGCCTGCGTATAAAACGCTCTTGTTCGACGGGATCCTCTGGCACGATGAATTCATTGTCGTCGAGGCTTGCTTCCTCTTCGGAGGGAGGCATATAATCCTCTACCTCGTCTTCTGCCGCTCTCTCTTGAGGGCTGGCATCTCCATCCTCCTGTGCTGGATCTTGCTGGAGTGGATTGTCTTCGGCACTGTCCGGTGTATTGTTATCTCCGGTGCCGGAATCTTCATTCTTGCTGTGGCGGGATTTAGAGTGGCGCCGCTGACGCCGGCGCTTGGGCTGCTTCTTGGAGGGGTCATCCTCCGTTGTTCCATCGTCGTTCCCATCTTTTGGGATGTCCACCATGTATACGTCATATGACGAGGTGGCCTTCCAGTGCCCTGTAGGCGCTGGGTCTTGGTCGTCTATGGCATCGCCATCCATACCGTCGATGTCTTCGGAGTCGTAGTCTAGCATGTCGGTTAGATCATCGACAGCGGCTACCAAGTGGGTGGTGGGTGGGCATTGAATTTCTTCGTCGTCCGCATCCCAACCTTCCTGACCGTAATCCGGCTAGGGCTCTCCGGATAAAGAGAGAGACTTTAGTGAATTCAGGATGTCGCCAAAGGGCGAGTGCTGAAAGATGTCCGCGGCAGTGAACTCCATGACGGGCGCCCAATCGGATTCGATTGGCAAGGGCGCGGAGGGTTCGGAGTCCGGAGAGGAGTCCGGCACCCTGGAGTCGAGGTCTTCGCAAAGGACAGGGATAGAGTTCGGCTCGATCGCCGTAGAGATTAAAGCCCAGGCGGTGTCCAACCACTCGTCCTCGATCGGGAATCCGCTCGGATTAATGGTCGGAGCGGATTCAAGTCGGCCTCGAGCACTGTTAATTTGCAGAGCTAAATCATGCCCATCGAAGCAGTGCGGCACGCTGGTTGCGGCCGAATCCGTCGAAGATCAAGTCTCCGCGGATATCGGCCGTATAGTTCAAACTTCCAAATCTGACCTGATGGCCAGGGGCGTAGCTTTCGATCTGCTCCAGATGGCCAAGCGAATTGGCCCGCAGTGCAAAGCCACCGAATACGAAGATCTGTCCGGGGAGAAAGGTCTCACCCTAGACTGCGTCGTTGTTGATGATCGAAGGAGCCATCGAGCCTATCGGTGACGAAACAGAGGAACTCTCAATGAAAGCACCAATGTCGGTGTCAAAACTGGCGGATCTCGGGTAGGGGGTCCCGAACTGTGTGTCTAGGCGGATGGTAACAGGAGACAAGTGACACGATGTTTTACCCAGGTTCGGGCCCTCTTGATGGAGGTAAAACCCTACGTCCTGCTAGATTAATATTGATGATGTGTGTTACAAGAGTGGATCTACCACGAGATCAAAGAGGCTAAACCCTAGAAGCTAGCCTATGGTATGATTGTTGTTCGTCCTACGGACTAAAACCCTCCGGTTTATATAGACACCGGATAGGGTTAGGGTTACACAAAGTCGGTTACAATGGTGGGAGATCTACATATCCGTATCGCGAAGCTTGCCTTCCACACTAAGGAAAGTCCCATCCGGACACGGGACGAAGTCTTCAATCTTGTATCTTCATAGTCTTGGAGTCCGGCCGATGATGATAGTTCGGCTATCCGGACACTCCCTAGTCCGGAACTCCCTCACCCATTTTGCACCGAAACCGCAACCGCCGCCAAGGGAGAAAGTGCCTAAGTAAACGATTGACCACTTCATTTGTATGGCTCAACCACCAGCTCCCAAGCATGTTGACACAGACTATGAGCGCCACATCAGGAAGTTAAATCGAGCATGTCTACGTAAGTAGGCGAGCTCGGGATCGAGTAAACAACACGCAGCTGTCGAAAAACGCGGGAAAAGCATTCCCCGGCTGGGAGAACAGGCGGCGCAATCGATCCCCTCGCTTGTTGTGCCAACAACACATGACGATCTGTGGCCCAATATTATTGTGGGAAAATAGTTTACGTTCCCGAGGTGGGAAATGTGGTAATAACCAAGGACCATATAATGCAGGCTGAAGTTCTCAACATCACTGTTGGACAACTCCTCGAGATCGAGCCCATGCATGTGCTTACAGAGGATGAAATAAAACGGAAATATGTCCGGGGCCAACCTTTGGTCAAGCCAGACAAGGTCAAGAACCTCCCAACGAGAATGTATGAATTGGATCAATGGTACATGAACATTACCAAGATTTCCAATCGATTGTCCCTCATGGTGAATGTCAAGGAGGAGCATTACTTCCATGAGAAAGCTCTGTCCGTTGAGTATTCTGAACTGTTTCAGCTATACAATCAAGACGCACTCGACAAATCTATAAATCGCTTGCTATTATGCGTAAGTGATTTCTTTCTGTAATTTAAGTCTCAAGCTAGCTGTAGTGATCCTTTTGATCAATCATTACCTGTAATTATCCACAATATATTCTTTTCTGTTGTATTATGCAGGATGAAGATGTATGAAATGAGAAAAGGTGGACGCTTTGGCATTGGGTTCATTGACCCAAACACCGTTAATGAATACACATGGAAAATAAATCCACATCATCAAAAGGCCGTAGAGGACAACATGCTAGAGTTCTTGAAGCGCCTCAAATACAATGAAGATATACTACTTCCTTACAACTTCCAGTTAGTCACACTGTCTTGTACTACAAATTCTCTGTTTTTGCCTACTAGCTAGCTACATGTTTTTGATTAAATATGCCAGCTTACTTAAGACATGCAAACGATGTGCATGCAGATTTCACTGGATCTTGTGTATCATTAAAGTTGGCCTTTAACAGTTGAAATACTGGACTCACTACTCAAAGCAAACACCGACTATAACATCTTGTTTGGGATAGTCAACAGGTAATTTCAATCATTATTAACTATATATCTCGGCCTATTTAGTTTGTCATTTCATGATATGAACTATTTAATAACCCCTTTATTCATTTTCTTTGTCGGCGGGCAGGGCTTGGGCAAAGTTCATCAACCGTCACGGAAGGCGAATGGAAAAAAGCTTAAATGGTTTCACCCAAGGTAAGTAATTAAGTAGTACTAGCTAGCTAGATAGCTGCCATCTCTTTAATTATCATGCTTGATTAATTATTATCTGATCAAATTCCATTCTCATAAAGGCCCTGCAGCAGCGCAGGGGACTGATCTGTGTGCATTCTGCGTTTACGAGAACATTCGCATGATGACGTCCGAAAGGAGCAGATCTCAAAGACAGGAATGGGTACGCTTGTCAGAACACTATTCACAATTTTTACACCATTATCGATATCTAGTCACACAACTAATACACATGCATATTGATCTCCTTCTTAACAATTCACAAAGGTGCGGGACAAGCTCCTAGAAAGCGGAGCGCGTAGAAGCACTTCAAGAGGAAATAAGCGGGATTTTTGCTCGACCAGGTCATAAATCCGAAGGGAGAATACTATTACCCGCTACCGCCCCCATGAAAACCACTTCCAATTGTCATCGTGCTCCGAAGGCACCAATTAGGCTAATGCCACTGGCTCCGAAGGCAACATGTGTCAGGACCCCGATCCTAAGTCACACCGATCTAGCATGTAACACATCATATCACCTTGCGGCCTCACGCACGGTATTCCCACGGGTGTCGCCTTACCATGGCCCGGGACCGTTTATGCCTTTTGGCTCACGTATATGATAGTGTCGCTAGCATCCATATGACAAAGAACCCGGGCCGACATGGCTAGTCGTGAACCCAAAGCGGCGCTAACCTATGGGGACAGGCATACATGAATCACATCGAGCATGTCGGTCATCAACGTATATATTCGGGCTTTAGCACTGGGCTAGCAGGACTCCGGTGAACCGGGCTGTAGCGGACTACTATCGCTCAGAAGCACGAGACTACATTTCTCCATATGAGAGGCTGCCGAGGATAAACAACTAGTTTGTCGGATCCCACACATACCAAGCATTTCAAACATACACACAATATGCTCAATATGTGTAAATACGACGTGGCATCACAACATAACTCTCCGACTCAGATATTATTCATTAGGCTCTGAAGAGCGAGATATTACAAACATGGGTCTCATGACCCATCACTCCAGCATACAAGTCGGGCACAAGCGGAAGCTAAAACATGTCTGAGTACAGACAACTATAAATGAAGAAGGCTGAGAAGCCTGACTATCTACCAGATCCCGCCGAGGGCACAAGATCGTAGCTGAGGTAACAAGCTAAACGTCGAAGTCCAAGCGGAACTACTAGCGAGACCGAAGTCTCTCTGCAAAACATAAAATAAGCAAATGTGAGTACAAACGTACTCAGCAAGACTTACATCGTAACTAACTACATATGCATAATTATCAAAAGGGGTGGTGGAGTTTGATTGCAGCAAGCCAGCTTTGACTCGGTGGCTATCCTGAACTACGACTGCAAGTAACTCTTTTGAGGTGGCGCACACGGGTCCACATATACACCATATCAATACACTACTATGGATCCGCTCCGTCTCCCTACGAGAACGCCATCCATAGCACTCACGCTATCTTGCGCATTTTAAAGTATCCACTTTCACTTGTCTATGAACTGGTATAGGCAACCCGAAGTCCTTCTCCGTGGACACGGCTATTCGAATAGATCATATTAACCCTGCAGGGGTGTACTTCTTCACACACGCTCTCACCACTTACCGCGTTTACACGACATGTACTCGACAACCTTCAAGCGGAAGCCCAACGTGGGTGTCGGCCACAGCCTACCTAAACACACAAGTCCCTAGTCCAAAGGTTTATCGCATATTCGGGTTCCATCCGCAGGGAGTCCGCCGAGGTTTCCCATACAGCCCGAACGATGTGTGCGAGGTTCCCGAGACACCAAACGGGCGAATCGGTACATCAACCCACGGTGCCTACCGCAACACAACCCACCCCTATGGTCAGCGTTGCGTGCGGCCCCAAAGATACTACAAACACCGTAAACTACTTGCAACTCCCGGACTGAGGAAAAGGGTGGTTAAGAAGCCGAGAGGGTCAATTAAGGATCCCAATGCGTGGTAGTATCTGTTTCATGGATCACAAACACAGAACTCAGTTCCCGAGGACGGCTGCAATGAGACAACCCACCATGTACTCCTACATGGCCTCTCACCGCTACCTTTACCAAATCGTGTTCACACACTTAGCTCACACAGTAGGACATGTTCACACAACCATTCCAATTCATTCCCGATGAATCAGACCTGACTCAACTCTAAGCAAGCAGGTGCATGACAACAAGCATGAATGAGTAGGCACAACATGGCTCAAACAACTCCTACTCATGCTAGTGGGTTTCATCTAATTCTTGTGGAATGACAGTCATGCAGAGGATAAAGGGGTTCAGCTACCGCAGCAAGTAACACATGAGTCGTTGTTGTCCTAATGCAGTAAAATAGAGCAGGAGCGAGAGAGTGGGATTATATCGGAATGAACAAGGGGTTTTGCTTGCCGGCACTTCAAGATAATATAGTTCTTCATCGGTGTCATCGAATTCATCGCTTGATGACGTCGTCTATTGAGAGGGGACAATTACCGGCAAACAAGAGAGAACACAATCAATTCAATGCACATTCACATGAATGACATGTCATGTTAAGGTACTGAATTCACCTAATGCAACAGTAATCCAAGTTAATTGAAGTGGAATTCAAACAAGGTTGAACTCCAACTCCAAATGCTATTTCATAAATTAACCTAATCATGATTCATCTTATTCAGTGAGGTTAACTTGTTCAAACATGCATGATCATGGCATAAACGGATTCTTCATATTTTTCTGATCATTTTCCATATATAATTTATTTAATTTGGAGTTACAGATTAAAAGTTATGTATAATTGAAGTTTGGGGTATTTTCTGAAATTTCCTGAATTATATTAAATCCAGAAAACTAGTTATTGCGTCAGCCTGACGTCGATGTGACGTCAGCGAGTCAACTGGGTCGCTGTCCAGGTCAACTCTGACGCTGGGGCCCACTGGTCAGTAGTTAGTTTAACTAACTAATATCGGTTAGTGTTAACCCTGTTTAGTTAGTGGCCGGGCCCACTCGCCAGTGACCCAGGGGGGGGGTCAAATCCCTGGTCAACCGGGGCTAATCCACCGGCGTCGAGTCGCCGGCGAGGCCGAGACAGCGCAGGCCTTCGGGTTTGCACTACAGGGCTTGGTTTTGGACGCGGTTTGCGGCTTCGGGAGGCTAGGAGTCTCGCGCATCCAACGGAGGCAACAACTCGTGACGGAGTGGGCTAAATCGACGACGGCGGCAACTTTGCGGCGGCCGGAGTTCGGGGAGGGATAAGGAGCTACGGTGCACTAGAGGAGGAGCGGGTGGTGGCTACGAGCTCACAGGGGTGCACTGAGCACGGTGGCGCTCGAGGCGGGGCTGCAGTGGCCACAGCCACGCAGCGGTGAGGAACTCTGGCGGCGATGAGCTCTTGGGTCCGGTGGTTAGTGCGGCTCTGACGCATAACGAGGAAAAGAGGAGAGGAAAAGCAGCGAGGTGCTCACGGCGATGTCGTAGGGAGGCTCAGCCTTCGGGGGACGCACGGAAGGCGGTGAATCGTCGATGAAGTCCGCGGGTCCGAGAAGGGAAAAGTGGCGGGCGGCGCCTCGGGCGCTCGGTGTCGGGAAGCTTCAGTGAGGAGGGAGGGAGACTAGGCGGAGCTCGGGGCATGTCGGGGAGGAGAGGGGTGACGGTGGCCGCGAGGGCAGCGAGGGGCGGCGGCGCGCCAGTCCGGGTGAGAGAGAGGGAGCAGAGGAGAGGGAGGACGTTCTGGAGAGAGGAGAGGGGCCGGGGGTCCAAAGCGGTGCCGAGGAGGAGCTTCGAGGCCCTTCGGTGAGGCAGGCGAGCAGGGAGGAGGCGTGGCGAGCACGACGCGTGCGCCGGGTCCCTCCTCTGCCTAGTGGCAGTGGTAGGTGACGACGGGCGAGGTGGTGGTGGGCTGGGCCTACTGGGCCAGCGAGGGGGGAAGCTGGCGGTTGGACGCCCGGTAGGTGGGCTGCCGGGTAAGTTTCTCTCTCTCTCTTATTTCTTTGTTTTAGTTTTCTAATTTTACGTAACTTTGAGCTTTATTAAAAATACTAATGCTACCCCAAAAATCATGAAACTTGCTCAGCCTCACTGTTTGGAAAATATCCAACAGCAAACATTTAAGTTTATGATCATTTGAGCATTTAAAATATTTTATAGCATTTAAATGCCCAAATGCAAATA
The DNA here is from genome assembly GCA_021605145.1 of Aegilops bicornis. Lineage (NCBI taxonomy): Eukaryota > Viridiplantae > Streptophyta > Magnoliopsida > Poales > Poaceae > Aegilops > Aegilops bicornis. The sequence goes on along the minus strand of CM038673.1, from coordinate 794,338,079 downwards.
CTTAATGAATTAATCCAGTGACCAAATATGTCATGAAAAATGTGCAGCACCTCTGGTTCTGGTTTAAAGCATTTTTTCAGAGATGATGAACATTTTCTAGAGCCATTTGAAATCACTGACAAACATTTTTGGTTGAGCCTATTTGAATTCCTTTAATGCTAGGGTTTAGGCAATCCCCACTTCAAATTTAAATGAAATTTAAACATGATGCATGGATGCAATGCAACTAGTTACAAGCAAGCTCTAGGGCTGTGACAACATGCATATGTAGGAGAAATTGTATATAGCTATACATGTGTGTATGTGTGAATTAATTAATATGGTGGTTTGTGAGACATTGATGATATATATATGCATGATTGGTTCTACTAGAAATTCTATTTATATATATATATATATATATATATATATATGCATAACGTGTACAATGTGTAGTATCGTAAAATACCAGCAAACGAAAAAGAATTAAAATGGAAACACAAAATTAAATGAAAAAGAAATCATAAAACTAAAAAACCCCAAACCTTATAGTACCGGTTGGTGTTACCAACCGGTACTAAGGGGCTCCCTGCCCCCGGAGCTGCCTCGTGCCACGTGGTTGGCTTTTAGCACCGGTTCATGCTGAACCGGTACTAAATGGGGGGGGGGGCTTTAGTGACTACACTTTAGTGCCGGTTGTGGACCCGGCACTAAAGGGCGTTACGAACCGGTGCTATTGCCCGGTTCTGCACTAGTGAGTATCAAGCATAGAAGTAGTTTCATCAGAAGTATCATGCATAGTAGAAGTGGCATCATCAATAACATGCGACATATCAGAACGAATAGCAGAAGCAGGTTTAGGTGTCGCAAGCTTACTAAAAACAGAAGGTGAATCAAGTGCAGAGCTAGATGGCAGTTCCTTACCTCCCCTCGTAGTTGAGGAATAAATTGTTGTCTTAGCGTCTTTCAAGTTCTTCACAGTGACCCGCAGATATATATCCCAAGTGACTCAAAGAATAGAGCTATGCTCCCCGTCAACGGCACCAGAAAATAGTCTTGATAACCCACAAGTATAGGGGATCGCAACAGTTTTCGAGGGTAGAGTATTCAACCCAAATTTATTGATTCGACACAAGGGGAGCCAAAGAATATTCTCAAGTATTAGCAGTTGAGTTGTCAATTCAACCACACCTGGATAACTTAATATCTTCAGCAAAGTATTTAGTAGCAAAGTAATATGATAGTAGTGGTAACGGTAACAAAAGTAACGGTAGCAAAAGTAAAAGTAATATTTTTGGTGTTTTGTAGTAATTGTAACAGTAGCAACGGGAAAGTAAATAAGCGAAGACCGGTATATGGAAAGCTCGTAGGCATTGGATCGGTGATGGAGAATTATGCGGATGCGGTTCATCATGTAACAGTCATAACATAGGGTGACATAGAAATAGCTCCAATTCATCAATGTAATGTAGGCATGTATTCTGAATATAGTCATACGTGCTTATGGAAAAGAACTTGGATGACATCTTTTATCCTACTCTCCCGTGGCAGCGGGGTCCTAATGGAAACTAAGGGATATTAAGGCCTCCTTTTAATAGAGTACCGGAACAAAGCATTAGCACATAGTGAATACATGAACTCCTCAAATTATGGTCATCACCGGGAGTGGTCCCGATTATTGTCACTTCAGGGTTGCGGATCATAACACATAGTAGGTGACTATAGACTTGCAAGATAGGATCAAGAACACACATATATTCATGAAAACATAATAGGTTCAGATCTGAAATCATGGCACTCGGGCCCTAGTGACAAGCATTAAGCATAGCAAAGTCATAGCAACATCAATCTTAGAACATAGTGGATACTAGGGATCAAACCCTAACAAAACTAACTCAATTACATGATAGATCTCATCCAACCCATCACCGTCCAGCAAGCCTACGATGGAATTACTCACGCACGGAAGTGAGCATCATGAAATTGGTGATGGAGGATGGTTGATGATGACGACGGCGACGAATCCCCCTCTCCGGAGCCCCGAACAGACTCCAGATCAGCCCTCCTGAGAGGTTTTAGCGCTTGGCGGCGGCTCCGTATCGTAAAACGCGATAATTTCTTCTCCTTCATTTTTTTCTCCCCGAAAGCAAATATATAGAGTTGGAGTTGGCGTCGGAGGAGCTCCAGGGGGCCCACGAGGCAGGGGGCGCGCCCTAGGGGGGCGCCCCCCACCCTCGTGGATAGGGTGTGGGCCCCCTGGTCATCATCTTTTGCAATGATTTTTTATTATTTCCAAATAGACGTTCCATGGAGTTTCAGATCATTCCGAGAACTTTTGTTTCTGCACATAAATAATACCATGGCAACTTTTGTTTCAGATCAGTCCGGGTTAGTTCTATTCAAATCATGCAAGTTAGAGTCCAAAACAAGGGCAAAAGTGTTTGGAAAAGTAGATACGATGGAGACGTATCACCCAACGTCACATGGCCTAAAGGTACCTTCGTGGAGACCGTCAAAGGGTGGCAACAATAGTGATTCTACATCACAGAGCCTCTCGACGCCTCGATCAGAGGAGGAAGCACCCAAGTCACCAGCGCACGACATGGCAGACCGGCCACCCCGTGGCCACGACAGAGAAGCCTCTCGGCCCTCCGCTCAAGACACACCCTGACGCCGCTCAAAAAGTACCAAGGCACGGGAAAACGCGCCGGACTTGCGAGATATATTGGAGGATAAGGCAAAACATACAAGATCGATCTACGGATCGCGTGGGCGTAATGACTCGGGATGATTACCGTCACGCCGGATACAGCAAACCCGGCCGGGCCGAACACAGTTGACAAAGCTCATATGAGCTACGTCGTGATATAGCCCAATACAGAGGCGCCGCACACCCACTATGCTTCACAGATGAAGTAATGGATCATCAAATCCCCGAGGGCTTCAAACCCGTAAACATCGAATCATAAGATGGTACCACAGATCCTGCGGTCTGGATCGAGGACTATCTCCTCCATATCCACATGGCCCTCGGTGATGATCTACACGCCATCAAGTACCTCCCACTCAAGCTTAAAGGACCAGCTCGGCATTGGCTCAACAGCTTGCCGCCAGAATCAATTGGTTGTTGGGAGGACCTGGAAGCCGCATTCCTTGATAACTTCCAGGCACATATGTGCTAATTACCAGACGCCGATGACCTTAGCCACATAATTCAGCAGCCAGAAGAATCTGCCAGACAATTCTGGACACGGTTCCTAACAAAGAAAAATCAAATCGTTGACTGTGCGGATGCAGAAGCCCTTGCAGCCTTCAAACATAACATCCGCGACGAATGGCTTGCCCGGCACCTAGGACATGAAAAGCAAAAATCCATGGCAACCCTCACAACACTCATGAACCGCTTTTGTGCAGGAGAGGACAGCTGGCTAGCTCGAAGCGACAACTTGGCCAAACACCCTGATAGTTCGGATACCAAGGACAACAATAGCAGGTCGCGTCGCAACAAAAACAAGCGCCACATTAACGGCGATAATGCTAAAGATACGGCCGTCAATGCCGGATTCAGAGCCTCTAAACCCGGTCAGCGGAAGAAGCCATTCAAAAGAAATACCCAGGGCCCGTCCAACTTGGACCGAATACTTGATCGCTTGTGCCAGATACATGGCACCCCCGAAAAACCAGCCAATCACACCAACAGGGATTGTTGGGTGTTCAATTAAGCAGGCAAGTCAAGTGCCGAACTCAATGACAAGGGGCTGCATAGCGATGACGAGGAAGAGCCCCGCCCGCCGAACAATAAAGGACAGAAGGGTTTTCCCACACAAGTGCGGACAGTGAACATGATATACGCAACCCATATACCAAAAGGGAGCGGAAGCGTGCACTAAGGGACGTATATGCGACGGAGCCAGTCGCCCCAAAGTTCAACCCATGGTCTTCCTGCCCGATCACCTTCGATCGAAGGGACCACCCCACTAGCATTCATCACGGCGGTTTCGCCAAGACGGTTCTTGACCCAATTATTGACGGATTTCACCTCACAAGAGTCCTCGATGGACGGCCGCAGCAGCCTGAACCTGCTTTATCGTGATACAAGGTCGCAAAATGGGCATAGACCGCTCAAGGATTAAACCTACAAAGACGACCTTTAAAGGCGTCATACCGGGTGTAGAGGCCAATTGTACGGGCTCAGTTACACTCGAAGTGGTCTTCGGATCCCCGGATAACTTCCGAAGCGAAGAGTTAATCTTCGACATCATCCCGTTCCGCAGCGGCTATCATGCACTGCTCGGACGAACCGCATTTGCAAAGTTCAATGCGGTGCCGCACTACGCATACCTCAAGCTCAAGATGCCAGGCCCTCGAGGAGTAATCACGATCAATGGAAACACCGAACGCTCTCTCCGAACGGGAGCACACGGCAGCCCTCGCGGCGGAGGTGCAAAGCAGCCTCTCACAGCAATTCTCGAGTCCGGCCACTAAGCGTCCGGACACTGTCAAGCGCGCCCGGAGTAACCTACAACAAGACCGCCTGGCACGATTCAAGCATCGCCAGAAGTAATCCGCCCCAACCCCAGCCCTCGCGAAATTGCGAAGCCAAGATTACGCTGCGTACATAACTATGCTCGAGGTACCATGGGCATAAGGGGAGGGCACGACCACGGCACGCCCGGAATGCGGCTCAACCGCACTGTGGGCTCCCGATCGTGTCATTCTTTTCTTTTTCTTTTTCTTCCTTTTTCTTACTTTCAGGACTCCGTTTTGAAGTCATGTCCGCACCGTAATCGCCGAACTCACGATGCAACAGCCAGGGAAGCAGAAAGCCACGTCAAGTGTTCAGGTGGTCTGTATTACGAGCATTATACCTGTTTTACATACCATCCCGCAGCTTACCCCTGGAGGGGGATATGTTAGATAGTCCCATCCCTTGCTTATCGCACTATTTGTATTGTTCTGCCTTCATTGCAGTACCTTTTTGAATAAACAATACATAGCTTTTGCCTATTATTGCACTCCTTTCTATATCTATATATATGTTCATTTCATGACATGTTGCACCCGTACACTTTGGTACGGCCAATACACCAGGGGCTTAAGTACCCCAAAATTATGTAAGTCCGAACACTTTCACAAGTGTGGCACCCTGAACTTATAGCATTATATGAATCGGCTCCGAATCATGTCTTGGGTCAATAGTTGGGTTTGCCCGGCTCCCGTGTTTTGGTACCTTACGTTCCGTTATATCGGCTAAGGTAGCACCGAGAGAACCACTGCGATTGTGCCCCAGTTGAGTTGGGTCGAGCACCTCAGTGGAGAAAGTTAAAACTGACCGTCATGATAGGGCGAGAGCCGGTCGCTGTTCGAGAGGTTTTTTCGGGTCGCTAAAGACTTATGCTGCTTAGAGCGAGGAACCGGAATTGTCCGCCAAGGCGTGATAGCGCCCGAACTCGGTCTTCCGAATACTAGGGGCTTCACCAAATTTAAAATTATAGAATTCTATGGCTAAGTGAGAGTGTTCAAGCATTATAAGTCCGATTGCCTTGTTCGCTATGCTGAGCGCCTCCCTAGATGGACCCAAGAATCGGAACAAGAGTGCTCAGGTTTATCCCGAACACCCCAAAGACTTCGTGGCATGGGGGCTGAAGCCAACGACTTGCCATCTCTCAAATTTGATAAACGGCCACACAGAAGGTAATATTTTAAATTAACAAGCGTTGCTTAGCGCATATGAACAAGTTTTCAGCGTACATGATAACAAATGCGAGTCTATTCAAAAATCACATCTTTGGAGCACTCATCCGCTATTCAAGCGGAACCTTTCAGGAGGCCCTCATAGTACATTTCGGGCGTGCGATGCTCCTTGCCCTTCGGTGGCCCGTCCGTCACAAGCTTCTCTGCATCCAGCTTGCCCCAGTGCACTTTAGCACGGGCAAGGGCCCGACGGACACCTTCAATGCAGACAGAACGCTTGATGACTTCAATCCATGGACACGCGTTCACCAGCTGCCGCACTAGCCCAAAGTAGCTCCCAGGCATGGCTTCTAATGGCCACAACCGAACTATGAGGCCCTTCATGGCCTTTTCGGCGACCTTGTGGAGCTCGACCAGCTGCTTCAGCTGGTCGCTCAGGGGCACCGGATGTCCGGCCTCAGCATATTGAGACCAGAACACCTTCTCCGTCGAGCTCCCCTCCTTGCCGCGGTAGAATGCGACAGCATCAGACACACTATGGGGCAGATCTGTGAATGCTCCTGGAGAGCTCCGAATCCGGGTAAGTAATAGGTAATTCACTTTCACATGCTTGCTTTGCATAAAGAATGCCTTACCCGCTGCTAGCTTCTTTAGCGATTCAATTTCTTGGAGGGCTTTTTGCGCCTCGGCCATAGCAGCTTTGGCACTCTCAAGAGCCGAAGCAAGCTCGGACTCTCGGGTCTTCGAGTCATGCACGCTCCAAGCTCTCGTGTTTTTCCACGAGAGCCTGGAGCTCTTGCCGCACCTCCGCCAGCTGCACCTCCACCTTCTCTCGCTCGGTGCGTTTCGCAGCCGCTTTGTTTTCGGCCACGGACACCGCTTCCTTCAGGGTCGCCACCTCGTTCGTGGCCCCTGCAGTACCCATGTTATCCCTGTTATTTTTTGCAACCAAAACCTTTTTTATATGGTATTTCTTCAATCAGGTATTACTTACCTTCCTTGTCCTCGAGCTGCTTCTTGGCAAGGCCGAGCTCGTTCTCGGACCGCTCGAGGCTTTGCTTCAATGCATCGACCTCCGCAGTCAGTGCGGCAGAGGTCAGCAGCGTAGCCTGCATTCCCATATTGACATACTTATGTTAGACTCCTGCGTATATCTTTTTAGATCCTTAGTCCGGGTTTTCTTTCCGAACACCGAACTAAGCATCAGAGGCTACTGTCTATGTGGTAATATTTTTACTTATTCTAAACTTACCTCAAAGCCGGTTAGAAGGCTGGTACAGGCTTCGGTCAGCCTGCTCTTGGCGGACTGGACTATCCGGATCACCGCACTCATAACAGTGCGGTGCTCCTCCTCAATGGAAGCGCTGTTAAGCGCCTCCAGTAAGCTATCCGGTGCCTCCGGTTGGACAGAGGACACCGGCATCTTACCCTTCTTGCGAAGGGACCGTTTGCCGGACTCCGGAACCGCTGAAAGTTCCGGCATGGAGTCCGGACGAGGGTCGGGCTTAGAGCCCTTGGGGGTCTAGCCCCCCACGCGCCTGGAGTCCAGGAGGTTGCCTTGCGGCGCCTCCTGCGCCACCTCCTCTTGACCAAGCCCCCCTTGGGGCCCCACCGCAACTTCGTCATGACATCAAAGTAGGAGGCGGTCAGAAGTGAAGTACTCTCCATTTACGACGAACTCAGGGACCCGCTTGACGAAGCGGCGAACTCGCCCTTGGGCGGGCTGCATGATGGTTCGGTATTAGAGAACACCATGCAATGATAAAAAAAACATGGGTATCCGGACACTTACGATCTCGCAAGGGGCTTGGCCCTTGTTGGCCAATCCTCCTCGTCGTTGTCGACGTTGGCGGAGAAATCCGGAGGAAGGGTTCTTCCCTCTTGGACCCTCCGGCCTCCCCAGTTGGGGCGGCCTTCCTTTTCCTCTCCACCCCCGCTGGGGGAGAAGCTTCTTCTTCCTCCTCCTCGTCCTCAGGAGAAGATTCTGCTTCAGAATCTGACAGCACTGGCGCCGAGCTCCTTCGAGTTCCGTGGCCTCCTTCTTGGCCTTCTTCTCCGGAACCACATGGGGACCGGAGCCAGCAGCCCCAAAAACGGGCGTCCGCTGGCCTTCCTAAGAAGGAGCCGGACAGTTAATCTGTCCGGACGCCTTCGCCGATTCTCACAAAGATTAGGGAGTTTTAGATCCCACATAGAGTCAATCTATGAAAAAGAGTTACGAGGAGTTCCGGACTAGGGGGTGTCCGGATAGCGAACTATCATCTTCGCCGGACTCCAAGACTATGAAGATACAAGATTGAAGACTTCGTCCCGTGTCCGGATGGGACTTTCCTTGGCGTGGAAGGCAAGCTTGGCGACACGGATATGTAGATCTCCTACCGTTGTAACCGACTCAGGTAACCCTAACCCTGTCCGGTGTCTATATAAACCGGAGGGTTTTAGTCCGTGAGGACGAACAACAATCATACCATAGGCTAGCTTCTAGGGTTTAGCCTCTTTGATCTCGTGGTAGATCCACTCTTGTAACACACATCATCAATATTAATCTAGCAGGACCTAGGGTTTTACCTCCATCAAGAGGGCCCGAACCTGGGTAAAACATCGTGTCCCTTGTCTCCTGTTACCATCCGCCTAGACGCACAGTTCGGGACCCCCTACCCGAGATCCGCCGGTTTTGACACCGACATTGGTGCTTTCATTGAGAGTTCCTCTGTGTCGTCGCCGTCAGGTAGGATGCCTAATCTCGTCTTTTAAAGACGATACTATCGCCAAAGGAGCCTTGGCCGCTGGCCGCACTCTTCGCTAGGTGGTTTTGTTATGACCACCAGTCCGCCATCAGCGCCCGACGATGACCTCTCGAGTCATCGAAACCAATCTCCAGGTTAGTTCGGAACTTGCCGAACAGTTAGATCCGATCAACCTCTCCTCCATAAACGAGCTCTTGGATCGCATTGCCGCCCTGGGAGTCGCCACAGACTACGACCGAATCGGGCCTAAAACCGATCTGAGAGAGATCAACTCTCCCCAGGCTACCCATCATGTTGCTGTGATAGAGCAGCAATGCGGCGATTCTTCTTGTATCTTAAGGACTAGTTACGTCCGGATTCCCGATCCCTCCATGCCGTATTCCTGCAGAGGGACGGATGTCGATCAAGCCCTGAACTTAAAGTCAGGCGGCGGGTTGGACTCATTGGATAACACTCAAAAATCCAAACTTCCAAGTTCGGAAACTTCTCGGCCCTTGAGTCCTAAATTGGACGGGGTTCCGGATCTAGTTCCATCGGCACACCCAAACATTAGCGATCTCTCTCGAATTCGGCAAGAGCCCGCTAAACAGTACATCATTATCATGCGATTCCTCCCGTTATGAACAGGATAAAGGACTGCCGAGAGGAGGACGCAATCCCAATTTTCTGCAATAATTGCACGGACAAGGGAATCCTAAATGCCATAAGTCGTCGCGAAATTACACACTTTGCTGACTTGGTGACCATAGTACAAAAGTACTGTGCGATGGAGAGCGCCTGGAAAACCGAAAGTAAATTTTGGGATAATCCGGCCCTGAATACATCCCTAGTCCGAAACAAAAGGGTGCATCATTATCAAGCACCCGGGTTGAATACCAAAAAACCAAACCCCCCTAAAAGGTACGGAACCGTACTAGAGGGTTGGCTCAACGGACCCTGCAATATCCACAGTACGGAGGGCGCCACTCCAACACACAGCCTTCGAGCGTGTTGGATACTCCGGCAGGTGGCCAAAAGTGGCGTAGGCTTTTTAGCCCCGGGCAACCAACCTAGCAGTACCAGTATGATATTAACAGTCTTCAAGACTTTCGCATCAAATAACATGCGGAAACGAACAATCCGCAGCCTCGCCGAAGTCTACCAAGTAGCAAAAACAAATCCATGGAGCGACACGGCTATCACCTTCAACGCCAGCGACGAACCTAAATTCCGAACAGCTAGAGCACCAACCGCATTGGTCCTCAGTCCGATAGTGGACGGTTTTCGTCTTACTAAGGTACTCATGGATGGCGGCAGTGGATTAAACCTCATCTATGAGGAAACCCTTCAAAAATGGAAATTGATCGGAGCCGCATTGAGCGAAGCAGCACAACCTTCAGAGGATAATCCCTAGTCGAGAAGTACGCTGCAGGAAAAATTACACTAGATGTAGTGTTCGCTCACCGGACAATTACAGGTCCGAGGAGGTCACGCTTCAAGTGGCCCCATTCGGCAGCGGATATCACGCTTTGTTAGGCGAGAGGCATTCACAATCTTCCAAGCTATACCCCACTACGGGTACATGAAGCTCAAAATGCCCGGACCCAATGGGATAATCACTCTCGCCAGTGATCCAGATACAGCACTCCGCGCTGAAAATAAGACAGCCGCACTGGCCCTAGAGGCATTGTCCGAAGCCCTAGCGGCAGAGGAACTAACTACGCTGCGCTCCACGGTGGATAGGGACGATGTGATACTCGATAAGAGGTCGAATCCACCTCTTTTAAACTAGCGTATTTGAGATAGTCAAATTTCAGGTCCATCAAACGGACCCCACAAAGACGGCCTCCATTGGGGCACAATTAAGTCCTGATGTCGGTCAAGACTACGAGAATTCCTTCGAAAATTGGGACATTTTTGCCTGGCACCCTTCGCACATGCCAGAATCCCACGCAGTCGGGCAGAGCACAGCCTAAATATCCTAAAAGGATTCAAGCTACCAAACAAGCTCTTCGGCGATTTTCCGAGCCCAAAAGACATGCAATGGGAGAAGAGCTAGCCAAACTCTTAGAAGCCGGATTAATCAGAGATATAAAACATCCGGACTGGCTAGCCAATCTAGTAATGGTACCAAAAAAGGACAAATCCTGGCGCCTCTGCATCGATTTTAAAGACCTTAACAAGGCCTGTCCAAAGGACCCTTTGCCCCTCCCTCGCATCGACCAAATCATCGATGCTACCGCAGGGCACGATTCATTGTGCTGCCTCGACGCATACTCCGGATACCATCAAATCAAGATGGCGGAGAAAGATCAGGCCGCAACGGCATTCATTACTCCATATGGGCCATTCTGCTTCAACACAATGCCCTTCGGACTCAAAAATGCCGGCGCAACATATCAGTGCATGATTCAAACATGTCTGGCTACCCAGATAGGCAAAATAGTAGAGTCATACGTAGACGATGTGGTCGTCAAGACCAAACACGTCGGAACTCTAGTAGAAGACTTGAGGGTGACATTCTACAACCTCCGAGCATATGACACTAAGCTCAATCCGGAAAAATGCGTCTTCGGCGTACCAGCCGGAAAGCTCTTGGGCTTCATTGTATCCGGTCGAGGAATTGAAGCAAACCCGGCCAAAAGCCGAGCTCTGTCAGAATTGGATATTCCAAAAGACCTCAAGCAGATACAAAAACTAACCGGATGCGTAGCGGCCTTAAGTCGCTTCATCTCCCGTTTGGGAGAAAAGGCTCTGCCCCTCTACCGCCTCCTCCGGCGCACCGAACATTTCGAATGGACGGATGCTGCCGCAGCCGGACTCGAAGAAATAAAGGCCATACTGGCGACAAATCCGGTTCTGGCCGCGCCCAACCTGGGAGAACCTATGTTATTATATATCGCAACAACACATCAAGTTGTCAGTGCGGTACTCGTCGTTGAACGAGAAACAGAAGGGCATAAATTCCCTCTTCAAAAACCAGTGTACTACGTATCCACTGTTCTAATTCCATGCAAATCCCGGTACCCACATTATCAAAAGATAGCGTGTCACGGTGTTCATGGCATCCGGAAGCTGCGACACTACTTTCAAGAGTGTTCAATAACGGTGGCCTCCGAAGTACCTCTCAACGATATTATAAACAATCGCGACGCAACGGGCAGGATTGCAAAATGGGCTATCGAGCTCTTACCATTTGACATAACCTATAAACCACGGCGAGCTATAAAGTCGTAGGTTCTGGCTGACTTCGTCGCCGAATGGACCAAAGCCGAACTCCCTAAAGAGTACGGTGCGTACTCCAACTGGATCATGCATTTCGACGGATCCAAAATGTTGGCTGGCTTGGGGTCAAGGCGTCATTCCGACGTCCCCAACTTGAGACACAATCCAATACGTACTTCAAATAATGTACACGGACTCCAAAGCAACGCTTAATACGAGGCCCTTCTACATGGCCTCCGGATGGCAATCTCCATGGGCATTCAACGCCTAGAGGTGCGCGGGGATTCAAACCTCGCAATATCCCAAGTAAATGGAGACTTTGACGCCAAAGATCCAAAATGGCAGCTTACATCGCAACGCCATCCTAAAAATGTCAGCTCGGTTCAAGGACTAGAATTCCACCATGTAGCCCGGATAATAACCAGGCAACAGACGTGTTAGCACGCATCGGCGCTGAACGAGATGCCGTCCTCCAAACATCTTCCCGAACGGCTCTTTAAGCCATCCGTATTATGGGAAGAGGAGTCCGAAATAACAACTGGAGCCACCGCATCACCTAACTCAGACCATTCTGACACAATCGGCGGCTCAGCCAATGAAATAACACCTTCAGCTCACGAAATAATGGCAGTAATTGCCCCGTTGACAGAACCATTCCTAGCCTACTTAATGCGGCAGGAACTTCCCGAAGACCAAAATGAGGCCCGCTGCATAGTTCGGGGATCCAAAGCCTACAAGGTCCATGAGGGAGAACTTTATAAGAAAAGCACAACCGGAGTCCTTCAAAGGTGTATCTCAAAAGAGGAAGGGCGAAATCTCCTGGCTGAAATTCACGTTGGACTCGGCGGGCACCACGCTGCAGCCCGGGCCCTTGTAGGCAAGGCCTTCCGTACAGGATTTTATTGGCCGACAGCCCGGGCAGACGCTCAGGACTTAGTCCAACGATGCGTCGGTTGCCAGCTCTTTGCTAATCAGAGCCACATGCCACCCACCGCCCTCAAAACTATACCCATTACCTGGCCGTTCACGGTCTGGGGGCTTGACATGGTTGGACCCCTTAAAGGGGGAACCCACAAGCACAAATACTTATTGGTCATGGTGGACAAATTCACCAAATGGATTGAGGCCAAGCCGTTTAATATGGTAGAATCCGGACCGGTGATAGACTTCATATCCGGGGTAGTACACCGTTTTGGCGTCCCTACAGCATCATCACTGATAACGGCACGAACTTCACGGCCGACGAGGTTAAACTCTGGTGCAAAAACATGGGCATCAAGCTCGATTACGCTTCAGTCTATCACCCCCAAACTAACGGTCAAGTCGAGCGAGCAAATGGTCTAATCATGAGCGGCATCAAACCCAGACTAGTGCGGTCCCTCAAGGATTCTAACACGCACTGGGTAGAGGAGCTCGACTCCGTACTCTGGGGACTGCGGACCACGCCAAACCGAACTACTGGATTCACACCATTTTTTATGGTATACGCCGCAGAGGTAGTTCTGCCATGCGATATAATTCATGACTCACCTCGTGTGCGCATGTAAGAAGAAAGAGAAGCCGAGTTGGATCGGCATGACAGTTTGGACGCCTTAGAGGAGGAGCGGGATGTGGCAAAGGCTCGTTCCGCATTTTATCAGCAGCAGGCTTGAAGATATCAAAGCAGAGAAGTACGGGCCAAAATTTACAACGTTGGCGAACTTGTTCTACGCCTGCCGGACAAGAAAAAGGACAAACTTAAGCCCAAGTGGGAAGGTCCCTTCATCATCGACCAAGTCCTGACCGGCGGAGCATACCGTCTACGTAACGCATCTGACAACCGACTCGAGCCGAACCCATGGAACGCAGCCCGTCTCCGAAGATTCTACGCCTAACACCGGACTCCGGGTTCGTCTCACTCCCCCGGCCACCCATTTTTTTACTGTCTCTCGTCCTCCTCCTTCTTCCCACTTTTTTTCAGTACCTTTCATGGGCTGATTTGCGGTTTGTTCGCACACACTTGATGTGCTCCTGGCACTCATTATACCTGGGGCCTTCTTTAACAGAAGCTTATTCATACGGGCTTTATGCCCAATACATGTGTCATACTTCCGCATGTACCTTTTATTCACCATTATATGCATTGATATGACTTAAGTTTTGGCCAAGCTGGGTTGCGTGGCTCCTGTGCTTACCCCTACGTTCCCGATTGTTCAGCTAGGAGGTAAAGGAGCACCTCTGCGATTGTTACTGCCGGTCAGCCGGATGTGTACCTCGGGACCGGTGAAGCCGAAAGCTAGCGTTCTTAAGAGAATATTCGGTCGGTGACTTGAAAGATGATTTATTACTTACTTATTTATCTGCCCCCAGATGCTTTTTTCTGCTATTTTCACAGTCCGGCATTGCACTTTAGGGCATGCCTCCCAGGGAAAGGAACCCTTAACGGAACTATTCTCCCTGGAAGATGTTTCTTACTAACCATGTAATATAACATAACTAGTTGGGCACTTGTCTGATAAAGCAATTATGACCCAGACGCCTTGTCTCCATGCCTGCCCTGGTTCTTTTATAACCGTAAGGGTATTCTGACACACTCCGGACTGTTGGGTCCCGAGGTTGAAGCGAAACGGTCCGCAAAGACAAACGATCTACAATCCGGCTAGAAGGCATTTTACATGTCATTTCAAATTACATCATCAAACCGATCGATTGTACTCCTCCTCAATCCCATCTAACAGGTTGTCTAATTTACAGTCTGTTGGGAATATTTCGCGCCGATTCTACTTGGCCGTACATCAAGCTCACAGGGATCTCCTTCCCATCAGGCCCCGCAGGTCCGACCTCGGCCATGTGGTTTGGGTCAGGCTTCGGGTAACGTGTCTTCACCGTGGCCCAGGCCTCCTTGGCGCCCTGACGGCAGGCCGATATCTTCAACAAACGGAGGCGTCGCCGTGCTCCCTGAAGCTTCTCAGCAAGCTCACCAAGTCCCTCGGGTAGGGAGACGGATGGCCATAAAGCATGAACGACGCCACTCATCGCCTGCCGAACACGTTCGAGCAATTGCACTAGCTCGGGAAGTTTGTCACCCGTTGACTCAGGCATTTCCTCCGCAGGGCGACCTGTGAGCACACCTAAAGACATATTTCAGTCAATCGACTTCTTCGCCAAATTCCTCTTTTCAAAGGAATTTGTTCAAGCACTTACTATAAATGCCGCGACGAAGCCGCTGATTCTCCTTCACGGAGCCAGACAGCTGGGCCCGAACACCTTTCAGATCTTCTCCTCGCTGGGTGTGGGCATCTTGGAGCTTGTTTCTCTCCTGCTGCACCTTCATAAGCACCCTCTCGCCGGCCTTTAGCTGACGCAGTAGCTGTTGCTTGTCCGGATCTAGTCCGGTGCCCTCTGCAATATTATTGTCAGATCCACGCCGCACTTTGTTAAATAATTATCTTTTCAAAGTACGTCTTACCAGTAGGGGTCTCTGTGGCTCCCCCTGTGGCGGCCAGTGCGGCCTCAAGTTGGGCCTTGCACTCTCGGAGCTCCTGGGACAGATGGGTATTCTTCTCCGTAAGATCCTGCATCATAATTGATCCTTAAATCAGTTCTTTCAACTATTTTAAGTCTCGGGGGCTACTGCATATATAACTATTAAAATTACTTACCCGTATGTCTTTCACATGCTGCTCCGTGGCTCTGGTTAACCCATGTTGAGCGGCACGGAGGTGCGCGTTTCCCGCTTCAAAGGCATTTAACGCCTACGGGGAGAAACACGCGTCACGAAGAACTGTCCGGCGACGCCTGTGATTCATGGCGCTCTCCACCTCGCATCGGGTGGCGGACAGCCTGTCGGCATCCTCCGTCGGAGGAGCGTCCCGCTCACGCTTTGTATTCGCTTTCCTCCCGGACCATGCGTTGGAGCATGGCCGGCGAGGCTTGATTGGCAACCTCTCCGGACATTGTCCGTGGCGCTCTTTCTGGAAAAGTTATGAGCATTAATATACCTCCTAGGGATCCTTCCCTTAAAAATAGCGGTGTTCCGTACCGTTGCGGCGACGTTTCGGTTCGCGTCGCGCTCCTCTTCCGCCTGCTGGGCCGGACTGACCCTTGTTGGCCGGCCGCCGCGGGTTCGGCTTCCCACCTTAAAGGCACCTCTTGCGATACACCATCAGTGTGGGATGGTCAGAATTGAGCGCGGATCAAATGATGGTGTCAAGACCTTGGTCATAGTCACCTGGGAAGCCGGAAACAAACCGGGATAGTCAGCCGTAATGGCGACTAGGGCATTGTCTATGCTATGTTGGTGGAACACCCCGTCAATCAGCTCCACCTTTATGTCCGGATCCTCTTCGGAGGTCGGATCAAGGGATCTTTCCGGATCCTCGGGCTGTGGAGTTAGGCTTCGTATGCCCTCCACGTCCCGCCGCAGCTCCTGCGTCGAAATCACAGACTAAGATACTTGCCTTTAAAAATATGGATCGGGTAGACGAACATCCGCTTACCCAGCTCCCAGGGTTATTCATAGAAAATCCATTCAACGGATTCTTGCGGAGGAAGTCCTCCTCCTCTCCCTTGTACAAGCCGGACAGGATCTTTGCCAGATCGGCTACCGAGCCTGGCCCTTTGCGGCCATGACGGGTGGCATCGTCTTCCCCGTTGAAATCCCACATAGGGTGGCCCCTATATTGGAGTGGCTGCACCCCTCGCATAATGCACGTGGCCATGACTCCAATCATGGTCAATCCGAGTGGGCCAAGAACCTAATCCGCCCATCGATAATGGACGCTCCTATCATCTTCCCGTTGAGAGCTCAAGGGCGCCAACTCAGGCGTTTCTTCAAGGGAGCATTGTTGAACTCCGGGAGGCCGATCCGAACTGGATCCGCAGAGGGCGCCCTCCATGTAGAACCATTCAAGGCCAGTCTTGGACGCTTCTTCGGGTGCCGGATAGATATCCGGTCCCGGCGATGCGCCATATTTCGGCTCCGCCCACTTGATAAATCGACCCCTCATGAGAACGGGGTACGAGACAAAACAATCTCTTCCATAGGGCAAAATGGGGCTCGATGCCCAAGAACAGCTCGCAAAAAGCTACGAAGCCCGCGATGTGCAAAATGGAGGCATGCGTGAGGTGGTGAAGTTGGAGTCCGTAGAACTCTAGGAGCCCCCGGAGAAACGGATGTATGGGAAATCTGAGTCCCCTTATTAGATAGGGGACAAAGCATACCCGCTCCCCTTTGGAAGGGTTGGGGACGCTCTCCGCCTGCTTTCCACCCTTGTAGGTGGCTAGTCCGGCTCGAACCGAACCATGAAAGCTAGGGAAGATATCCCTCGGTTTGAAGTACCACTAGCTCGCCAGTGTGGAACTGAGCATCTCCCCCAATCTCCTGGCTTAGGGCTGGGAGCACGAGAGGAGGATCCGCGTCGGCTATCCAAGATAGAATGGATTTTTGTCAGAGGCGCTTCAATGAGAACTTGCGGATGGAGGATGGTGTGAGCTGGATCTAGATCCTCGCCTCTCTTATAGGCGGATCGTTCGCACGGCTAGGGGGTAAAATGTAAAAATATCCCAGCCTTTCACATTCGTACGACACGTGGAAGAAGGCCATTAGTGGGCGTAGAAGCCAAGGAGCGCAACATTTATAAAGAAGCCGGACACTATTCGACGGGAACATGAAGACTGAAGGAGAACCCGCCTTGCAACGCCGAAGACAATATACGCTACGGACTCAAGTCGCTGAAGCCCGGTTCGGGGCTACCGAGGGAGTTCCGGACTAGGGGTGTCCGGATAGCGAACTATCATCATCGGCCAGACTCCAAGACTATGAAGATACAAGATTGAAGACTTCGTCCGTGTCCGGATGGGACTTTCCTTGGCGTGGAAGGCAAGCTTGGCGATACGGATATGTAGATCTCCTACCATTGTAACCGACTCTGTGTAACCCTAACCCTATCCGGTGTCTATATAAACCGGAGGGTTTTAGTCCGTAGGACGAACAACAATCATACCATAGGCTAGCTTCTAGGGTTTAGCCTCTTTGATCTCGTGGTAGATCCACTCTTGTAACACACATCATCAATATTAATCTAGCAGGACGTAGGGTTTTACCTCCATCAAGAGGGCCCGAACCTGGGTAAAACATCGTGTCCCTTGTCTCATGTTACCATCCGCCTAGACGCACAGTTCGGGACCCCCTACCCGAGATCCGCCGGTTTTGACACCAACAAGTCCCGTAAAGGGTAAAATAACTTACCTCGCAGGCTTGACGCCGCGAGCTGTATCCACGATCTTTGTTAGCGGATACGGGGGCTTCGGCGCCCTTGAACAGCACCTTCCAGGCATCTTCGTACGTAGTGTCGAAGAGCCGGCTCAAGGTTCGGTGTCAGGCCGGATCGAACTCCCACAAATTGAAGGCCCGTTGTTGGCATGGGAGAATCCGCGGATGAGCATCACCGATTACGCCGACAAGCTCGGGATTCTTGTCCACCAGGTTGCGGACGCATGTTTGGAGTCCAGATAGCTCGTCTGAATTCCCCACGTCCAGTTCGCCTCTCTTTCCATGACGAGAGCCATGTGGGGAAGCCAGATCTGAATTCGGGGGCCGCCGCCCATTTGGGGTCCCGCGGCTCGGTGATATAGAACCACCCCGATTGCCACCCCTTTATTGTCTCCACAAAGGAGCCCCCGAGCCATAGGACTTTGGCCATCTTGCCAACCATGGCGCCTCCACACTCCGCTTTACGGCCGCCCACAACCTTCGGCCTGACGTTGAAGGTCTTTAGCCATAGGCCGAAGTGGGGCTGGATGCAGAGGAAGGCCTCGCACACGACGATAAACGCCGAGATGTTGAGGACGAAATTCGGGGCCAGGTCATGGAAGTCCAGGCCGTAGTAGAACATGAGCCCCCGCACAAATGGGTGAAGTGGAAAACCTAGTCCGCTGGAGGAAGTGGGGAGAAACACCACCCTCTCATGGGGCCTGGGGTTGGAATGGGCTGCCCTGCGTTGGGCAGCTCAGGCGCTGATGTCGCCGGGACAAATATCCGCCTCCCGCACTCTTGTGATGTGCCCCTCCGTGACGGAGGAGGCCATCCACCTGCCTCCCGCCTCGACATGGTTGGAGAAGGTTGAGGTGGGATGTGCGGACTTGGGCGCTGTAGCTCGAGTGCGCGGAAATGGATGAGCAAAGGAGGAAGAAGGCGTAGGTGAAAAGGTGGATCTTTATCCCCTTATATGGACGGACGAAGTTATGCGTCCCCCACCAGCCTGTAAAACTCGCTTATCTCGCAAGCGACGTAATCAATGGCGCGGATGGGTTACCCACGTCCGTATTGATGGGAATCCTGGAATAAGGGGGCATGATCTATGCTTTGATAAGACGTGCCAAGGAAACCGCCTCACTAAACGCACTGAGGTGGAACAGTAAAAAACAATTCATATAAAGACCTGGCATGTGTGATGTCACGCCGCTGAATACGCCAGCAGATCTGTGCAAAATTATTCTCTACGGTGGTATATGGAACTTGTTTTGCAGAGCCGGACACTATCCTTGTGTTCAAAACCTTCTATGAAGTATTCGAAGGAGGAACCAGCCTTGCAATGCCGAAGACAATATGCGCGCCAGACTCGTCGTCATTGAAGCCTGGTTAAAGGGCTACTGAGAGAGTCCTGGACTAGGGGGTGTCCGGATAGCCGAACTATCATCACGGCCGGACTCCAAGACTATGAAGATAGAAGATTGAAGACTTCGTCCTGTGTCCGGATGGGAGTTTCCTTGGCGTGGAAGGCAAGCTTGGCGATACGGATATGTAGATCTCCTACCATTGTAACCGACTGTATGTAACCCTAACCTATCCGGTGTCTATATAAACCGGAGGGTTTTAGTCCGTGGGACTAACAACAATCATACCATAGGCTAGCTTCTAGGGTTTAGCCTCCTTGATCTCATGGTAGATCTACTCTTGTACTACCCATATCATCAATATTAATCAAGCAGGAGTAAGGTATTACCTCCATCAAGAGGGCCCGAACCTGGGTACAAACATCGTGTCCCTCGTCTCTTGTTACCATCCGCCTAGGCGCACAGTTCGGGACCCCCTACCCGAGATCCGCCGGTTTTGACACCGACAGTTAGGGTTACATAGAGTCGGTTACAATGGTAGGAGATCTACATATCCGTATCGCCAAGCTTGCCTTCCACGCCAAGGAAAGTCCCATCCGGACACGGGACGAAGTCTTCAATCTTGTATCTTCATAGTCCAGGAGTCTGGTCAACGGTGATAGTTCGGCTATCCGGACACCCCCTAATCCAGGACTCCCTCAAAGGCCCTGTCGGGTCAGCTTTGTTCTCATTCGAAGATGTCGAGCAAATTGCAGTCCAACATCAAACTATGTCATCAAATTCAAGTTTCGCAGCCAAATATGAGTACAAGTAAACAACAATGTCATCATTATTTAGTTGTCATAAAATCAACAGACACAAATCAGCATACATAACAAGTGATGTTCTCACAGCAAAATAGTAAACAACATGTTCATCAGGTTTCAGTTGTCATAGCAAACACAATTTCACATTGTAGATAAAAAACGTCTTCTGACAGGAAAATACGACAAAAGCAATGTAATCATCACCCGCAGCAGCAGCGTCAATATCTTCGCCATGTGTATCAGTCTGAATCGTAATTCCCCACGGTGTTATCTTCTTCTTCGTCCTCAACGTCCTCGAACGTTGGCTTCTTCTTGATCAACTCTTGTATGTCCACAGCACGACAGGCAATCGTTTCACCGGCGTCGTTGACATGATGGTTCTCAAAGATATTAGGAACATATGTGTTATCTTGTACATCTGGAGCAGTGTAAGCATCATCTTGTTGTGCAACTTCATTAAATGAATTCCTCTACTCAAAACTTTGCAATACTCTCTAGTCATCGCTACGTGCAAATGTGTCTTCCATTAAAAATATCTATGTTGCTTGATTTGCCAAAATAAAAGGGTCGTTGGTCTGGTACGCCGCCTTGACATTGATGGATTTGAAATAATCATCAGCTCTGGGTTTTGCGATCCTGGAAAACAGGTTATACCAACGACAGCACAACAGAACCACACACCGATGATCCTCGAAACTAGAGATATAATGCAACTGAACAATGTCTGTTATGTTAGCATGCATTTCAGTTGTCTCTTTGTCATACGTATCAGTGGTCATGATGGCACTATTTTGTGTCTTCCTGCCTTCGCCTCGCAGTAAGGGTGTTGTAGCGCACATCTCCAACAACGCAAGATTCATAATGTCTTACCCGAGTATCAGGACCCATTGCTAGTGAGTAAAGGGCATCATCAACTGTCTGCCCATCCTCCCGCATCTTCTTAACCTATGGTTAGAAAATAGACAAGCTGATCATCTTATGTACTCAATATATTAAAAAACTGACAGTGCACTTCAAAAGCTTACATGGTTCTTGAACCATTTCGCAAATCCTGCCATAACCAGTTTGTCAATGTTTCTAGGATTTTGCGGCAGTAACTCCTCTTTGTAGATGCTGCACAACATAGTGATCGCGTCAAACATCTAAATATATAAGAATGTGCTGCTAGTTTAGTAGATTATGATGTATAAGCTGCAGTACTGCACTTACTTGATATACGGTAGTATCTCAGGATAGTTATTCAACACATACCAAACCATTTTGTCCAAATCTTTAGGTTTGTCCTCTTGTCGACTCTTCCCTGTAACTCGAACAGAATAATCGAAAACATTGAGCCCGGGATTGTCTTCACCCACCTCTTTGCTAAGCTGATCAGCTGTTTCAATGTATTTTGAGCAGAATGTCAATGCTTCTTTAGCAATGTTGGCCTCTGCAATGGAACCCTCGGGTCTAGCTCGATTCCTAACATAGCCCTTGAAAGTGCCTAGCCGCCTCTCAATAGGGTACATCCAACCATACTGTACTGGACCTCTAAGTAGTGCCTCATCAGGTAGATGAACAGCCAAATGCACCATCACATCAAAGAAGGCTGGAGGATATATCTTCTCAAGGTCGTGTAGGATAGTTGGTATCTTGTCTCTAAGACGCTCCAAAGCATCTATCCTGATATTTCTACTATAGAGTTCCCTGAAGAATTGTCCCAACTCTGCAACTGCTCTGTATAAATCAGGGCGGCCCAATCCTCTAAGGATAACAGGTAAAACCTTTTGAAGTAGGACGTGGCAGTCATGAGTTTTCAACCCTTGTACCTTGTTTCCATCTCAGACCGACTCTCCTTTCGTGGTTGGAAGCAAATCCATGTGGGAATCTCACACGTGACAGGACCTCGCAGAATTCTTTTATTCTTACCTTGTCCAAGACGTACATAGCTGGTGCCATATCCCGTGGTTTACCTTCATCTTGCACCTGCAAATCCTTTCTGATTCCCAGGTGTGTCAAATCAATCCTGGATTTTAAGGTATCTTTCGTCTTGCCTTCAATGTTAAGAAGTGTGTCGATAATGCTGTCACATATATTTTTCTCGATGTGCATCACATCAAGATTATGCCGCAGATCCAAATCTTTCCAAAACTCCAAGTCCCACAAAGTAAACAATAATCTCTCTTCTACCGTGCCATGCTTCCTTTTCTCTCTACCATTACCAGGATTGTTTCCTGGTGTAATATGCCTGACCTTCTCTAATTCCACTTGCAACTCATCGGTGGTGAGCCTCTTTGGCGCATCACGGTTTTCATGCTTTGCATTGAACACATGTCTTTGGTATTTTCTAGGATGCGGCTTGTCCTTGGGAAGGAAACGACGATGTCCAATGTAACAGATCTTGCTAATTATTGCGTATGACAGCGGATTCCAGTCATAGCGAACACATGCATTGTAACCATGTGTCGTTCACCCTGACATAGTGCCCAAAGCCGGATAATCATGGATGCACTAAATTACAACAGCACGCAGAAACAAATCAGCTGGTGGGCTGCTATATAGGTCTCGAGTGAGAACACCCTTCCATAGCTGTTGAAGTTCCTCCACAAGAGGCTCCATGAACAAATCAAAATCCTTTCCATGACTTTTTGGACCTGGGATGAGCAAGGCCGTCATGTAGTTTGATTCTTTGGTGCAGACATTTGGAGGCATGTTGTAAGGGATAACAAGAATTGGCCACATGCTATATGTGGCGCTCTGGTGGCCAAATGGGTTAAATCCATTTGAAGCTAAGCCAAGTCTAATGTTTCTCGGGTCATCAACAAACTCTTTGTGTTTATCATTGAAGATTTTCCACTCACTACCATGAGATGGATGGCTCATTACATTCTGATCTCTGTACTCCTAGTTCCTAGAATGCCACAGTACATCCTCTCTTGTTTCAAAGATCATGAAACAACCTCTCTAATCTTGGTGTAATTGGAAAATGTCTCGTAACTTTATGAGGAATCCTCTTCACAGATCGCCATCTTTCCATCTTGATGATTTGCATTTCGGCATTTACTTAAGTTGGCATAATCCTTCCTAACAGAACAAAATTATTCTTACAAACATGGATCATATCATATCCAATTCCAATTGCACGAAGGAAATTCTTCATTTTATCAGAGGTGTGTGGCAGCTCGTGACGCATCTAGGAAAGATTTATGAAAGCAGCCAACATCGCATCGAATGATTTGTTGGTCATCAGCTCAAATGTCTTCACCTGAAGAAAGGTGACCATAGCTGAGAATACTGACAGCTTATTTCCTGGGGTGACAGCAACGTTCCATTGTTCCAACATGCGGGCCCACCGTTTTTCTTCTGCAGGTGAAAGTTCACGAAGTGCACGAGCATTTGGTAGCATTGTTTCAATGTTGGTCAAACTCACTGGCTCCGCCACCACCACCACCTCCTCCTCTTCCACTGAAAGCATCGTGCAGATCAAGATGGTGATCTGCTACTTCCACGTAGTCAATAACATTGACGCTCACAGCTTCACCATGATGAACCCACCTAGTATATGTGACCGACATCCCATACAAGTGTAGATGATTTTGCACAGTTGACTGGGGTCTTGTAACTGAATTCACACAACTGCTACACGGGCAGAGCACATCTGCTTTCGGACCACCGTACTCAGCTCTGATAAAGTTCATGAAGTTTTCAACCCCCTCGAATATGCAGCGGAGAATCTTCGAGCATAAGTTATCCAAGTCCTGTCCATCTGTTAGACATACAAATTAGTTTTTCTACTAGATATTACAGGAAAAACATATATGCTTTTTTATGAAGTCCAGAAAAAAATACCTAGGTCGATGTCTAAAGCTATGGCAAGATATTTGGACGAACAGATCTAAGTAACGAAATATATGTAAAGCTAATTCGCAAACAGATTTGAGTGCTAAATTATGGCAGGCTGTTTCAAAGCAGTCAATGAGGCCGAGCACAGCCATCGAACTATTGAAGGCCATCGCAACAACAAAGATCGAGTATAAAACGGTGTAGAGCTATTTCACCTAACAGATTGGCTACTAGATCATGGCAATAAGATATTTTAGCAACTAATCGGCCTTGGCATGCCATCTCAGCTAAGCAGATTGAGTGCAGAACAGGGCAAGGAAGCTTCTTAAGCAGAGCATATTGACAGTAAACTACTTCAGCAAACAGTGAGATTAACAGCGTCTATCAGCTAACATTCAGCGCTACACCGACATGAACGGGGCCTCAGTCTATAACGCGCGTACCGTGGGAGAAGCTGACCGCCATGCGTCTCCACGCGAACGTCGACAGCGGTGGCGGCGCTGACCGCCGTGCGCCTCCACAAGAACGTAGCCAAAGGTGGCAGCGCGGCTGGAGGACGGCAGTCTAAAAGAGCGTACTGCGGGAGCGAGAGGATCGTCGTGCATCCCCTCGACGAACCGCGGCACCGACGTATCGGCGCGGCGGGGAGGGCGGCTTTGGCAGGGCGAATGGAGTGGAGGGGGGACGGGGGGGAGGGGGTTTTGGGGAATATTTGGCCGAAGGGCGGCTGAATCGGATTTGGGGGGAATTTTTGTGTGGGGGAGGATTTTTGCGCTGTGGGCGGGGAGTTTGGCGCATGGTCGGTTTCTCCAAGTGCAGTCCCACGTGTCAGTTAAGAGGCAAGCCGAAGCGCGTTCCATTTGCATGAGTCGTGTGCAGGACCGAACGTATGTGGGGTGCAATGCGACCGCGCCAGGAGTGTTGCGAGTGTACCACCTTTTTGCCTTTTAAACTAGTAGGTGCTTCGCCCCCTCAAAAAAAATTGTTGCTTCCCGCGATCCATCGATACTACTACTAGTAATCTGGTAATCCCGACTAAAACGGCGCAGACGGGTCTTTTCCTGCGCGATATGCTGGGAGGTTGGCTTAGTTGGGTTTTTTAGATTTGTCTCGGTTCAATAAAAAGCAGAGTTGGTGATGATGGTGTGCCTGTCATCCTACAATATAGGCCGTCCGATCTATATCTAATGGATAGGAAGGAAACTATGAAAATTTACCCGCACTCCTCTCCACATTTGCAGATAAGGCTTTCCCTCGTTCATCCTTTTCTCCCACAAGATCTTGATATTCCGTGCAATGCACGGGCATCTTGCTATTACTCCCACGATATGTATATTATTGTGCAAGTTCATATACACCAGCCGAGATTAATGCAAACATGGCATATTTTCATTACATTTCCAACTTTTATAGGACAGAAAAATAAAAGAAACCCGACCCTAGACCTATTCTACGGCGGTGACCGACGTCCTCCATCTGTGATCTCTATGTACGGGGGCGGCGTTCAAGACCCGTGAAGTGAAGGTGCGGTCTCCGGCGAGGAAGAGTAGAACACGGGATACGGACCGGCCAGTTGGCACACCATGCCCTGCCGCCTCCCATGCCCTACTCATCCTCGGAGGAGCCCCGACCTCGGGCGGTGCCGGACGTTGGACGGCGGCAAGTAGGACGCGTGGCTGATGGTGCTCCTCGTGCCGGTCGCCAGCGTGGACACCGCTTGTGCGGTCGCGTCTGCGTCGGCTACACCGCTATTAAGGCCGCGAGAGGCGACTTGAGCGAGGGCGGCAACCTCGAGCTTCATCCCGAAGACAAGCTCTCCGCAGAGCGTTCAGACTTGCGGTCATGGCGGATGTGGTGCCAGGTAGGAGGACGATGCACTACGGTGTGGAGGTTAGCTGGGCGTTGCCGCTTTAAGTAGCGCATTCCGGTGAGGCCAAGCGTCCGGGTGCGTCATTAAGTCGCCGGAGTTGGTTCCACAGGTACCGAGCCTCTTAACGATGACCTACAAATGGACGGCATGAATGCGGGCAGCTGGCGCCGGCTGGGAACGCACCGCGCGACGGCGTGAGGGACGAGGGCTTTGGTGTGCCAGGGTAGCCAGCTGCGGTCGTGGCAACGTTGGAGATGCCCTTTGCAAAAATGTGATCCCCGCATGTCATTGAAAAAGCAAGACGACCCGGCATGGTCTCAGGTCCAGAGGATGCAGTTGGCCGCGCTACACCACTCCGCGGATGCGTCGCGGCGCCCTGTGCATCCTCGACGAGCTCGGTGTTGGGGTGTGTTTGGATTGTGGCCAAAGTGCACCTTACCAAAATTTTGGTCATACCCAAAGATTGGTCTTTGTTTGGACGGTTGCCATTTTTTTGGCATGCCAATGAACTCTAGCCAACTCTAGTTCATTTTTCTTGCCAATATCAGCCAAATCATGGGCAACTAATACCTCAACCAAAATTTTGGTCATAGCCCAAAGATTGGTCTTTGTTTGGATGGTTGCCATTTCTTTGGCATGCCAATGAACTCTAGCCAACTCTAGTTCATTTTTCTTGCCAATGTCGGCCAAATCATGGGCAACCAAAACCTCATCCAAAATTTTGGCTACCCAATGCTATGATGGGTCAACTTGGGCACAAACCAAACATACGGTTGGTTGTGCCACAGCACTAACGCCACCCTCGGCACACTGAAACCAACCGTGTCTGGCGACGATATGAGTGTGTCGCTCACCGCTGTCGCCGTGTCCAGAGGCGTTGCTGGAGCTGCGCCCCGTTGTTGGCCCCAATGACCCACATGGACGGTTGTCGGTGGCGAGGAGGTCATGGGCCAGCCCTTCCATTGGACTAGTCTGTGCTACATCGTCCCGACGGGTGTTCCCCACATGTCGGTTTCCCTGTTTTCCCGGCCATATTCGAGCGTCAGTGCTCCGCGTTGCGCATTAGACCTTTCACTATGTAGGCCAATCGAGACAACTTATTGTTTATTTGAGCCGTTCAAGTGTAATCATGTGGCGTTTTCTTATTTCTCATTCCTCTCCAACCCTGTTCTCCATCGATCATGTCGCCTCCAAATGAGTCCATCCTCCCGCATGCCTCATTTGAACATTCCGCCGAGTATCATTCGCATGTACCCACCCTAGTCCTCTTTCAATAGATCTCCGGACCCCAAGATGAAATCGAGACGGAACGAGTGGGGGCACGTGATACCTAAGGCGGGTTCAAAATTTTGAACCGGTGATCATAGCATCCGCAAATCATATATAAAGGGTATTCAATGTTTGTTTCGTTTTTGAACGCATAAAGATACTCCCTCCTATCCTTTCTACTTTACATATAAGTTTTATGTGTAGTCAAAGTATCTCTACTATGATAAAAAAGGTATGAACATTCAACAACGCCCGATCAATATTGTTAGATTCGTACGTACTCCTAGATTTGTACTCGAGATGGTTTCTAATTTGACTATTGACAAGATTAATAGTACATGAGATGTATAATGTGAAAATTATATCATTGGAAACTCCTTTCACATACAAAATTGACCGTATGCTTTGTGTAAGTTGCATGTCATATATTATTACACTACTAGGGAAAACCCTATACACAGAACTTTAGCAGCAGCGTGGGTCAAGAAAGCACGCTGGTGCTAATTAGCAGTAGCGCGCCTGAGGTAACCGCGCTGCAGATAAAGATATAGCAGTAGCGCGTCTTGCTGTACACACGTTACTACTAAAATTCCCACGGCTTAGCCCATAAGTTACACATAGTAGTAGCGATCTATGGCGAACCGCGCTACCGCTATGATGTTTGTAGCAGCGTGTTTTAATGTAAACTCGTTGCTGCTAAAGGTTATAAAATTAAATGGAAAGAAAATGGAAAGGTAATTGAAAATGAAAGAAATAGAATAAGGTGAAAGGAAACAAATAAAATGTGAAGGAAACTAAATGAAAAAGGGAAAAAGAGAAAGGAGTAGCAGTAGCGCAGTATCAACAGACGCTGGCCAGTAGCTAATGTAGCACCAACGCTTTTCTTGGAACGCGCTACTGCTACTTCCGACTTAACCATGGGCCGGGTTCGTCCTTCCCCACGCCACACTTTCCCCCAAATCTCTCCACTCGCCATGCCACGGGTCACCACGCCTCCGCACCCTCTCGCCTCGACCTCGACCTCAACGCCTCGCCCCGACCTCAACGCCGCCCGGATGCCGCCTCAACCCCAGATTCAACGCCGCCTCACCATGACCTCAACGCCGCCTCGGACGCCGCCTCGACCCGCCCGACCTCGACCTCGGCCGCCCCTCCTCGTCAGTAGCACCCGAGGTGAGCACGCCCGCCTCCCTCTCCCCTACCTGATCTGCCTAGGTTTTTTATATTTTAGTTGCATATTAAATTTATTTTTATTTATAGTAAGTTTATTTTAGTTGCATATTAAGAACTAGGTACTAATAGTGTCCCACTACTCAGTTTTGCCATTAGAAGTTACAACTGCTCAAAAATGCCATTGATCCGTGAGATGCTTGCTCAAAAATGCCATTAGATATCTAAAAAATGCCACCATCCCGTTAGATGTTTGCTCAAAAATGCCATTAGACATTATTATTTTCATGTCAAACCCGTTGACCATGTTATATGACAAAAATAAGTCTAGACCCATATGTCAGTTCCTAAGTGTATCCCTACTTGTCAGGAGTAACCAAGCGAATAATTTTACAGGAAAATAAGAACGTTGTTAGGATTAAGTGGGCCCCACACTTTATTGTAGTGAGATAGAGGGAGAGCTGGCATGTTGGTTCATAGGTATTTATGTCACTCTAACATAGCGAAAGGGTTTTGAGATCACAATAATGGTATACAGTGTCATTTTTTAGCATGTACCTAACGAAGTGATGGCATTTTTGAGCAGTTGAAATTCCTAGTGGCAAAATTGAGTAGTGAGACACAACCGGTGGCATAAGTGATAAAAACCCTTTTATTTATAGTAAGTTTAGTTTTAGTAAGAACTAGTTGAATTAATAGAACTAGTTAGTAAGAACTTGTTGCTATTTTTTAGTTAAAGCAATTTTATCCGGCTTGACGTGGACGATGCCTATCCCGCATCCTCGTCGTTGAGTCGGCGGAGGACGACACCTGCTTGACCAGATCGGCCATGTTCGGGACTGGGCTCCGTCGGGGTGGTACTGGGAGGCGCTACCTACCGGGGGGCGCAGGTTGGTGAGGAGCCAGCCTGTCGTTGACCTGAACCTTCTTTGGCGGTGGTCGTGTGGGCCAAAGGATTTATCCAGAGGCTTGAGGACTCAAGGAGGTGGTGCATCACCGTGTCGATGAGGAGGACGCGCACGTCTGCTGCTACTTGTTTGCGTTGGAGCACAGGTCGTTCTCCAATACCGGCAGGTTCTCCGTGGATCTCACCGAGCTATGATCCCATGATGGTTCCTTCTCTGTGGTGTCCACCGCCTGCTACCGCCGATACCCGTCGTGTGCTAGGGTTTTAGTTGTATTAGTGATGTTATATGTATGACACTATTCGTGATGTATTAGTGATAATATTCGACGATGTAGGGACGCATGAGATGATTTACTTTTGCTTATTTAATGCATGCTAATTTGAGTCCTATAAGATATTTTGAAATGTATATCTTGTGTTGCTCAATATCCAAGTGGCCGGTCATGTTTGCATGTTACACCTCCGAGTGCCTATGTTTTGCCGGAGTGTTGATTCATTTCCGTTTCGGAAAATTTCAGGCGCTCGATATGTCCTATTTTAGCAAAGGTCATGCCGGATTTCTCCGTGAATTTTGGCATGACTTGTGCCAGAATATTTTAGCAAAGGTCATGCCGGATTTGTGTGTTGAGTATCCTGGTAGTTGTCTTCGATCGATTTTCAATTAATGTTTTAACTATGAACTTAGGAAATGTCTGACGACGAAAAGGATTTCGGTATTTGCAAATACTGCGAAGACGAAAAGGGCCTGCGACGGAATCTTCCTAGATGATGATAGGCGCTTCAAAGATCAAGCTCGACGAGAACTTCAAGTGGATACAGAAGTCATAACGACAAGTCTTTTTCGTAGCTAAGCATGACATCCGCTTCATTTGCTTGAACTTATATTTTTTTACTATTCTACTAGCGTATCCCCTGCCATGCAAGAGTTTTGTATTGGATAAGATAGGTTTCACCATACATCATGGAGGTAAAGAAAGTTTATTTGAAGACCGAGCATGGTTATATTTTCCATGCAAAATTATACATTTCAGACGACTACACCTATTTTGGATGCAAAACATGGCGAGCACTATGCAAGACTTATGCATTTGAGGTTGATATGGTTATCACCTTTGATATTTGTCCGGAAGATGATATTGAAGGTAATACCGACATCTGGGTCGATGTGCAGACGCCTCCAGTTATACCATTATGTAAGTTTCTCAACCATATTTATGTCTTTGATATTGTTTATTCAAAAATAGTTGACAACTAATTTGTATTGTCAGCTTATTTCGGTGCAAGCAAACATATCCAGCGCTTGGTAGACAGGACCTACTACTGTCCCGAGGCTGAACTAAACTGTGAGGAGCTAAGTCATTATGTTTCATGGCTTGAGGATCTTGATACTGTCAAGGCAAATTTTCTTCATGGATTTATAAATGTTAGTACTGAAAACGTGCGACCAATAGTGTTCGTAATGAACTACGGTCACATCCATTTAGGATGGATGGTAAGATTTTTACTATTTGTTCTCATTGCATCTTTTCCATACATTATTTTTGAAGCTAAACTTCATTGCTAAGTATGTTACCATACGATGTTCTTCAACAGGGACTCCCGATGAATGTTGTGCCTTATGGGATCGAGACTAAAGGTACCATGAGTATTATCACCACGGCCAAGATATCCTACAGATTACTCTAGTGCATTCAAGATTAGCGACGGATGCTTAATAGTGCAAGACTGGACCAAATATGTGTTGGGGGAGCGCAGAGAAGTACTAGGGGCCAGCAAACAGAGGCGCTTTCCATGATTAGGAGACAGGTTCATCTGCATGCTCCAACTTGATCAAGGAGGAGAGCTACACATGTTTTATGTTGTTTTACCTAAGAGAGAGCAGCAGGAGTGATTAGCTAGCTAGAAATGAGTTTCAGGATGATGATGTGCTACACTATTACTATGATGATAAAATAGCTAGTGTTGGTGGTAATGACTATGATGATTATTATTAGCTACTGTTAGTGATGATTAAATAAATACTGTTGGTGGTAATGACCATGATGATGATTAAATATCTTGTGCTGGCGGATTAGATTCAAGTGGAGGTACCATGTGGTGCACATCGAAAGTACTACTAGTCCAAACTAGATCAAGTTTGGATTAGTAGTATAATTTTGACATGCACCACATATTGCCTCCACTTGAACCTAATCCACCTTCATTTGACACAATGTTATGGACATAATGATGGAAACCTCATAACTAGTATTGTACCAATATTTGTATGATGGCGCATAAATACAATAAAAATAAAAAAATAAAAAAGTACTAGTAACGATGGGCAGAAAACACGCTGCAAGTAGTTACCTTAGCAGTAGCGTGGTAACGAACAAACGCTGCAGCTAATTGTCCTAGCAGTAGCGCGGGCTGGCACGCGCTGCTGCTAAGCAATAGCTGCAGCGCCTTATTAGTAGCGCCTACACCCGCGCTACTGATACATCTAAAACCCGCGCTGCTGCTAGCCTTTTCCCTAGTAGTGTTACTCTAACATTTGGTCAAAGTTAGCCTCAAAAAATGCATTAGACCCTGTATGCTTTGTGTAAGTTGCATGTCATATAAAATTACACTAACATTTGTGTAAGTTGCATGTCATATATTATTACTCTAACATTTGGTCAAAGTAGTATAGTGGAAGTGGATCCTCTGACGTAGGTATCCCTGCCTTACCCTACCTTTCGGTCACTTACTGGCGGACCCCATGCTTGCTAGGCCCCGTATGTCAGTTACTCAATGGGTTCGGCCATGTTAGGGGATCCTCATACGTAGTATACTCCCTCTGTTATTATTTACTCCGCATAAAACGGAGGGAGTGGTGGTATAATAAATGACACAGGCGGGGAGGGGGAGGGATGTCGGTTTGCTCTCAACTGCGGTCCCTCAAGCGAGCGAAAACGCAAGACGAAGCGTGTTCCATTCAGTGAGCGACTTGGAGGGTCCAGCGTGCCGGGCTGCAACGCGAACGCGACAAGAGCGATGTACAGTCAAAACCGATTGACCAGTCGTCAGCAGAACCACTATTCACACCAGAATCTTCGCTGCTCGGCCTACGCCAGCCACTGCCCTAAAACCACACAAAATCTCCAGCCCATTCCCCCACCTTTCGATCCCCTAGCCCGCATCAAGCGTCCCCTAGTTCACGGGAAAGCCATGGTGCTCAGCAAGATCACTTACTACAAGATGCTGACGCCGGAGCGCCCGCAGAAATCGCGGCGGCGGTCGGCGCCATAGACCTCCGTTCCCAAGCTCGCTTTGCGGTGGGCCAATCCCCGAGTTCTCTGGAGCCAAGCTACGAGGAGGAGGAAGCCGATCCAATGTTCACTGCTGAGGTCAAGGCGCAGAAGGCCCCCAATGGGTATGAGACGATGGACGTCGACATCGTGCCGGCGTCCGAGTCCCCCATGGTGCAGGCGGACCAGCGGTTCAACATGGCGATACTAAAGGAGGACCGAGAGGCAGAGGCTCAATTCGACGCGGAGCGCGCGCATGCCGCTGCCATCGAAGCTCTCCTGCAGGCAGAACCGGATATCGTAGATGTGAACCGGGTGGCGGAGGCTGAACTTGAGGCGGAGCGCACGGATGCCTCTGCCATCGAGGCCCTCCTGCAGGCGGAACCGGATGTCCTGGACATGAACCGGGCGGCAGAGGCTCGACTCGACACAGAGCGCGCAGATGCCGCTCTCATCGACGCCCTCCTGCAGGCGGAACCGGACGCCCTGACTTGAACTGGCTGTGCTCTCGCCCGTGAAGAGCGCCAGACGCCCGCTTGAACGAGTAGCTGGAGGCCGAGGACAACCACGGTGCGGAGACACACGTCGGCAGCGACGGCTGGTTCGCGCTGGCAGCCAAAGACGACGAGGCTGTCTCTCTCCACGAGCAGTGATAGTTTTTCTTTATGTTGTTGTTTTTATGGATCTTTTGCTGTGTAAAAACATACTGTACTATATTTGTTATGCAAGTCGCCTGACTTGGGTCAGTCTACCATTTCAGGCGGTTGGATGAATATCCTACGTCTCCTAACCCTTCTTTCCTTCTTCCTCACCTCTTATTCTTCCCCAACAGACCACCGCACGGGCCTTACGGATACTCCCCAACATGCGGTTGGATAAACAGACTCTATGAACGAAAATTATCTGTCAGCGATAGGATGGCTGAGTTTGGTTTGTTCACGTGCGACAGCACGTGTCAGTGAGGGTGTGTTCCCTTGGTTGGGTTTGCGGCGTGCAGGAGCGACCATGTGAGGGTGCGGTGCGACTGCCAAGGCCCGTGAGCGATCAGTGTGAGGGTGCAGTGTGACCGCGACAGCCATGCGCAAGTGTACCTCCTATCCATTTTTAAAACTTTAGGCAAGCTTGGCAAAATGTGTAGCAAAGTATGGCAATGCAAGTCCTAGACCCAAACAGGATAAGTAATGCACGCATTTAGGAGTACTAGTGTTAAAAAAGTAAGGCGGGATTTTCCTTCACGGGATTTAATCGATACAAATCCTCGTTTCACGTGTCAATTAATGCGTATTTTTTCGAAAGACCAAAGAGCAAACCATCTCACTCCTCATCGCTTGACTAATGCAGCGCCATGCAAAGCAACCTTCTCACTTCCGCATGCATGCAGGGGATATTAATGTCCTTGGTTGCTAACCCCATCAATTTTGCCTCGATTAGTGTTAGTTGCCCTTTGCAAATTGTAATTTTGATAATACTGGCCTTGTGTACAAAAAAATGGAGGTAGTAACTATATTTGACTTCCTTCCCCATTGCGATGACATCGATGATTTTTTTTGTGGTTTGGCGAAGTGCGTTCGACAGAGAACACCATTGAGGGAGACCACGGTAACTCGTTCGCATGTGCTGCCTGCAAGCCGAGACAACCGCCTTATTTGCATCCAGGAAGTCCTTTACTAGTACTACTACTAGGAGTACTAGTGCGGTGAGATGGTTTCTCGAAGAAGACGATGGAGAAGCGGAGTCAGCGAAGAGTGAAATGATGGTTGCTTCCTCTGTGCTTTGTGATTTGACGCCGCACTGCTTTGTGATTTGTGATAGAAGAGACAGGGGAGTAGACTCTGTGCTCTATGATGTACTACATGCGTCCAAGCATGGGAGAAAGAGGAGAGACGTTGCATTTTTCTATTCCTTCAATCAATCAATCAGGAGCTTTGTTCCATATTTTTCGGCTTTGGCAACACCGTCCACAATGGTTCCCACGATGCCAAAAGCTATTTTCACATTTGGCTACACATTGTGGATGCCCTTAACCGTACCACTTGGTTTTTCTCCTATGTGCTATCTATACAAATCTCAATTATATTGATCTAAAAAATTATAGAGGTGATTTTGCCGCGCGAATGGCGGTTTGCTAACATGTGGTCCCACGTGTCAGTGCTTTACCAAGCCGATCCGCGTCCCACAGAGGAAGAACAACGGCAGAAGCAACACGTGGTTAAGTTGAAGAAGATGAGGGAGAAGCGGATTCAGCAACGAGTGAAATGATGGTTGCTTCGTCCCTCCAACTTCTTTTTTTAGCACTATTACTTCATCCCTCCAACTTAACTGTGGGAATGGTGCAGCTTCGTGATTTGACGCCTCACTGCTCATTACTACGCTGGCGCCACGACGGGGGTGCTTCATCCCGGC
Source organism: Aegilops bicornis (assembly GCA_021605145.1). NCBI lineage: Eukaryota > Viridiplantae > Streptophyta > Magnoliopsida > Poales > Poaceae > Aegilops > Aegilops bicornis. Next base: position 794,303,343 of record CM038673.1, on the reverse strand, counting down.
TGCTCTGCGCTGTATTCCGGTATGGCACGTGGACCTGGTAGCTTGATGTCCCACATGTCGGCGAAAGGGACTAGAAGATTTATGAAAGCGAGCGCTCCACTCTTACGACGGAGGAGTAGACGACACGACGCCCAAAGTGAATCGTCACTTGTATCAGTATAGTACTATAGTTTTGCTGTTTCGCACGATCCATCGATACAAACCTGATTAAACAGGAAAGGGCAGGATTTTTCCCGCGCGGTAGATGATACTGGCCATACATTTCAAAGGCAATTTTAATGTATGCAAACTAAATAATTATAAGTAACAATATGATATCTAGTAAACTAAAAACACATATGATTTATTGTGTTAGAGTGTAGTAGTAGTGTTGTATTGCATAGTTGTTGGATGTAACATGCGAGAACGTGTAGAGTGTAGTTTTAGAGGGCCTATAGTGAGAAAAGCGTAATACGGTCACCGAACTTCAGAATAAGCTGATTACGGTCACTATATACGTTTTGCAGTGATTATCCGGTCACTTGCCCACAGTTCAGCATCGGATTGCACTCTATTGACCGGCAAAATAGTCTGCGTGGCGCCATGTTGACTTGTTAAATTGACCACGTTCCTTGTGGGTCCCACCTGTCAGTTCGCATAGGGAAAAGGTCAGATAAACACAAATTTACGCAGGCGCGACAAGGCTCCAACCCGTGCGCATGCACGTGTAGGTTGAGCACTTGAGCGTGAGAGTGTGTGTTGGTCGTGTGGTGTACTGGTGTGTGCATGCATGCGTGCGTGTGTGCGTGTGAGTGTTGCGTGCGTGTGTGGCTTCGTGGGTACGTGTGAGTGTTGCGTGCGTGTGTGGGTGCATGTGTTTGTGTGAGTGTTGCGTGGATGCAGTTCGTGTGCATGCGTGCGTGTGTCTATAATCACCACACCAGCTCGTGTGTGTTAAAACAGACGGCTCAGCATACCAATACAAGGCCACCTTGTCCGCTGTGCTGGGTCATGACTTCAACCACCGTCAAAATATTTTTTGTCGCTCGCTTTCATTCTTACTAAGAAGATGCCCGTATGCTGCACGTAACATCAAGATGCATTTGTATGAATTGTTTATCTTGTGAGAGAAAAGGATGAATGAGGGAAGGCCTTATTTGCAAATGTGGATAGGTGTGTGGGTACCTTTTTGCAAAATTTCCATAGTTTCTTTCCTATCCGTCAGATATAAATTGGAAGGCCTATATTGCAGGATGGCAGGCACACCATCATCACCAACTCTGTTTTTTATAAGAGTGTATTTTATTTATTTTATAAGATTGTAGATGTAGAGTAGATACAAGTCGATAGGTGGGCACGATGGTAGTGAGATAATGTGATGCAACACTAGAGGTCCCACGTGGAGCGTTTAACTGGTCAACTAGTCATGTCATGAGCAAATACAAAGTTGTACGGTGAGCCCGTGACTGTATAATAACCACTAAACGTAAACGGTGATCGTAATGAGTGGATTATGAAGTCCAATGTATGTATCGTGCTTTCGCTTCAAATACAATGATCATCATTGCATATATTGCGACAGAAAGATGAAACACGCGTGAATTTTCTGGGGGCTTACTTTTAGAGGACCTGGAGATAGTTTTGTGTGCATACGTGAAAAGGGGCGTACAGGGGGGTGTATGTGATGGAGAGAGAGATGCTCTTCGTATATAATATAAAATATACAAATTCACAGTGCGGAATAAATATCATTGTGGGCACCATGCAATGCAAATTAGCGTTCGTACTCCTCCATATAACTTTGTAATGTTGTACATATGTAGAAACTCTAAAATAATTTTTTGGCCACACTTTATTCAAAAGGAATGTTGTATGCGAAATAAACGTGAAGAGAGGGCTCTTTAGATCAATGGGGTACGTGATGTAACATGTGTGAATGTGTAGTTGATGCATTTGGCGGGGCCTAGAGAGGTATGTGTGTGTATTACGCATTCGAGAGAGGCATGGATAGAGGGGCCCACGGGGCGGGAGAGTTAGCACAAGAAATCAGAGTGGTCTAGAGAGAGAGATACGAATATGACGTCACGACAAGAGATTCCATTCCCTTGAGTGTGGATATGCAAGGGGGGAGGGAATAGAGGCACCAGGAGAAATTTTCTGTGTGTGTGGTGTTTGTGTTGGTATGTGTGGGTGTGAGAAGATAATGAGACGTGGGGGCAGAGGGTGTGTCACCGCGTGAGGTCCGGTGGGTCGAGGTGAGGCCCTTCATTCGGTTCCATCCTGCGCCACATTGGTCGGCCCATGACACATTTAGGAAGACCCATGGATGACTAGTCGTACAAGACAAAGATAACAGAAGTCTAAAGGACTCTGTGTCCACTGACAAAGCCCTCTAGGATTTGTAACCCTAGGTTCTCGAACTAAGGTAACCCCTCTATCTCTGATATTACTATTCATCTAACCTAACTTTAAGGGGCATCATACAGAATGCTCTCCTAGAATCACACTCGTCGATTAGGAAGAGAGGTGTGAGACAATGCGTGAGAGACAGGCGTAAAGATAATGTGCATACATGAGACACGTAGGCAGGTCCATGTATATAGAAAGGGTCGATGAGGATTGTGGGTGTGTATGTTTGCGTAGATGAAGAGTGCTTGTGATAAAGGTTAGTGAAAACAGTTGTAAATGGTTACGAGAGGGAGGGAGGGTTATATCTAGAGCATGTGTGCGAGAAAGACACCTCAGGAGAGAGTGTTTGAGCATGTGTGAGAGACCACCGATGGAGAGTGAAACTACACATAAAAGACTGCTCTACACATTGATTGAAGATATAAATTGTATCCAAATATTAGGATGGGATCATGATATTTGCAATTCGCGTAAGGAGCGGTCATTGATCCATCAGACATCTACATTCTATCGAATTTGAGCATGTCTATGTTATTATTTGACACAATTGATCCATATAGTTAGTATTTTGAACTCCAGACAATGCGTCGCTTTAGCAATCGAATATAAACGTGAGTATAGTTCATGTTGTGTGTGTAAAGCACATTATACATACGAAAGTTACACAATGGACATTATAAATAGCTACATATGAACTAGCATACATTTGAATTCAACTTAAGGGGGTTTAAAAAAATCGAATTCAACATGAAGTCCATTCAATTATTTGAAGTTGATATCATGGCATTTGTAAACCATACCTAAATTATGGTGGCACCAATCTTTGCTCTGATTTTGTACATAATAGAAAATGTAGTCATGTACAAAATAGATTCAAATTTAGCTCCTCCATTCCAAAATAATCGTAGTTATAGGATTTTCAAGTGTCAAAATTTCAAAAAGAAGCGGATAATTTAATGAGGTTTTGAAACATACAAGGTCAAATATAACATTGTCTATTTAGGTCAATCCTCATAGTTCAAGAGTACTCTAAACGTGAATGCTTGTGTTTCAAAATTTCGAACGAAGCGCCAAAAGAGCCTCTACTCGCTCGAAACCGCGTGAGACTAATGTTTGGTAGTACAAGGAAATTACTTTTCTAATAACTCCGACCCGTGAAACCCACCGGCCCGACTTCCAAAGGCCTAAACCAGGGTAGGTTTGTAGCTTCATCTAGACGCCACGCAACCGCCTCCGAAAAACATTCATACACAATGGCCGCCTAAGCACACATGCGCGCGACCGAAATTGCTCCCGCCCACAATTTGGGACACCTGGGATTACCATCCTACCCCCGACCCGCAGTAGGTCCGAAATTTAAGAGGGGGTCAAAGTTTGTACTTTCCCCAAATTTCAAACAAGCGCGTCCCATCTTCAGTTCAAAAAAGCCAAAAACAAGCGTTGCATCAGATCAAACATGGTTCCCCCCCACCCGTCCGATTCCCCATTCGTACTCCATGGGCGCCAAAACTACCTCTCCACCAGCCGCGAAACCCCAGCGTCCTCCATCCGCCACCCCATCCCACCCATCAACCACGGCCCTCCTCCATAAGGCCGGAGCCGATACCCCGACGTCATCGTCCACTGCAACCTCAACCGCAACGCCCTAAACGGCTAGTAGTTGAAGCCGAGGCTGAGCCGTCCGTGCACTCGGAGCCGCTTCAACCACGCCGTCTCGCACCTCACCGCTGCTGCTCCAACTTCGCCACCTCCACCGCACCGGAGTTGTTCCTTCCCACGCCGCCCTTCGCCGCCGGATCTGCTTCCCCTCCGCCGACATACGGCCACGGCAACACAGATCAAAATTTGGCCATGGGTTCGCCAAAGCCTGCACCTCCGTAACATCGGTTTTCCGGTAAAAGAAGAAGATCGGCGCGACATGTGGAGGTGACCACACCGGCAACCGAAGAAGGTACTCCTCTTCCCTTATTCGTGCAAATCTTACATCTCTCCTTGCACGGTATTCATCCCACAGAAGACACTAGTTGACCGCTTCTTCTTGATACTAGATGTTCCTAGTAACTCGCGATGCACAAGGTTTCTCCTCATATACTATTTCACCTTAGCTAGAGGTTCGTCCCCCCCCTGAATTTCAATTTCTGGCCAGTTGATTCCCAATTAACGGAAGCATTCCCCGGCGTAACAGGCGCTAGTACGACTATTACGCCGGGGAAGCAGCGCCTTGGTGTTTATCTTAGGGGAGTGTGCGGCCTAGAGCTACTGGCGCTCGATCTGGAGGTCGGCCGGGATTAAAGGGATGACCTGGGGGCGCTGCCAAGCACGGCGGTGGTGTGAGGTCGATGGGAGGGCTGGGCGGCGGAGGCAGGGGTCTGGGCCGGTGGTCGCTGGCGGTTCAAGAAAGATCGTCAACAAGTGATCAAGTGGAGGTAGACGAAGGCCATCTGCCTGCTCCTTATAGATCGACGGTTCATTAAAAATCGATCGACCTATTTATTTTCAATGATCGTTATCTTAGATATGACCACATGTGGTGGTGTGCTGGAGGAGTACCTGCATTTCCTGTGCTCATATATTACAAAATCCTACGGAGTAGAATCTAATTTTGTTTGCCATGCAATGTTGTAGAGCTATCATATGTCTCCTGTCACTTATTTTTCAGCCACCTGCTATCTGCTACTTTTACTGTGCACTAGTTCTGCACACACTTCACCATTGTGTTTTTATGCAAGGGTATTTCAGAGTCAGCCGAAAGAGAAGCAAAAAAGAAAAGAGACAAGTCGTGCCAGCTTTCTACGCGGCTAGGCACGACACGTTACAGCGCTATAAAGGGTGCAGTGTCAGCAGATGGAGACGGTAAACGTTGCTCGAGTTGATGACCTCGCCGCAATGAACCACCATCCCGTGTGCTTGCTTTAACTTCATGTGTCATATGTGGTTGCATGTTCCATATGGTGTCTAGCTTGTATTCGAAAGGCCGAAGTCGGTCTTTATTAAGATAAGGAAATATATTTTTTACATGAACCACCATCCCGTGAGCACCAGAAGACAAATAGCTAGTCAGGGCACTGGCCGAGCCAGTGACAAGCCCAGCAAAGACAGGCATCACCTGGAAGCCAACTAAAAAGCCGCGATGGTGGCGAAGCAGCCCGCCTTCCACCAGGCTCTCAGGTCCTTGATGATCATGTTCACCACTCCAGCCGGATGTCTAGCTTGTATTGCTTCCAATTTGGTTAAATTGCATCTGCTTAGCTTACACATTATACCTTTGAATATGACATGCCTTTCTGTTTTGGTACATACTAGTACATCTGTGTATTAACCATGTTCTTACATCAAACTAATGTTCTTGTGTATCCCTCATCAATCACTTATGACGAGGCAGGCAGGCAAGGGGACTACTCCTCATTTAAAGAATGCAGCGTCAGCCTCCGACATGATTCTCAAGAAATGTAAATGCTAGATGAAGATAGTGAATGTAGCTCAGAGTTGATTACAGCATTTCTACCCTAGCGTCGCAGGTGCTTGCTCTAACTTGGCAAAGTGTGATATGTGGTTGCATGTTGCATATGGTGTCTAGATTGTAATTCTTCCAATCTGGTTAAACTGCATGTGCTAGTCTGTTTATATTTCTCCCTGTTCCATAATTTAAGACGTTTATTGGCACTAAATTAGTGCCAAAAAATGTCTTACATTATGGGACGGAGGGAGTACATTATACCTGTTAATGTGACATGCCTTCCTGTATTTAGTACATAGTACATCTGTCTATTAAGCATGTCCTTACATAAAACTATTGTTTTTTGTATCCCGCATCAATCAATATGACGAGACACCTTTAGTATATGCAAAGGCGATATTAGTTGAATCTTTCATATGATTTATAGCATGCGCGGCTTCTAATTTGTTGAAATTCCATTTATGATGGGACGCTTTTAACTTGGCATAGTCATATTGGTTGCATCTTTCATGTGGTGTCTAGCTTGCATTGCTTCTTATTTGCTGGAATGGTTTCTGCTTAGTTTACACAAACAGTTGTGAACATGCCATGCCATCCTGCTTTCGTACATATTCCATCCTGGTATCATGTGTTTGCCTTACATCAAAGTAGGGATTGTCAGTATCATGCATGAATGAGTTCTGAAGAGAGAATTTTATTGCTTTTTCTTTTCGGTTTTACTTGACAATTCAAAATCAATAAAGCGGAAGGAAGTTAGCAAGGCAGCGGATGAAGGTGCTCCTTCCGAACGGAGGGCCTCTACAGTTTCTACTCCTCCACACCCCCAATATGATTTCCAAGACAACACATGCATAGACACTCAACAAAGTTGTGTTTATGATGAGCACGTCTCCCCTAGTGCAGCATCACCGGTGCTCCCACTAACTTGGCAATCTTATATGTGGTTGCATGTTATGTGTGATGTCTAGCTTGTATTGCTTCTAATTTTGTTGAATTCCATCTGCTTACTTTACACATTATACTTGAATAAGACACGTGTTACTGTTTCTAGAACATACAATATCTGTCTATCACACCATGTTCTTACAACAAATTACTATTGTTGTGTAACCTGCAACAATCACTTATCATAAGACACGTTTGCCTTCAGAGTGTGATATAGGTTACATATCACATTCTTTTCTAGCTTGTACTACTAATTTGTTGAAATGGCACTTATGATGAGACAGTTTTAACTTGGTAGAGTGATATTCGTTGCATCTTTCATATGGTGTCTAGCTTTCATTGCTCCTAATTTGTTGAAATGCCTTCTCCTTAGTTTACACATCATAAGCTGTGAATATGCAATGCTGTGAATATGAAATGGCACTAATGACGAGAGACCTCTAACATGGTAGTGTGATGTTGTTTGCATCTTGCATATGATTTATTTCTTGTACTTCTTCACATTTGTTTAAACGCCATTTATGATGAGACACTGTTAACTTGGCAGAGCGATATTTGTAGCATCTTTCATATGGTTTCTACCTTCCATTGCATTGCTACTAATTTGGTGAAATGTCTTCTTCTTAGTTTACACATCATAGTTCTGGTTATCTCTTCCGTCCTGTTTTTCATACATATTACATCCTCCTATCATGTGGTTGCCTAACATCAAAGATCAGTTCATCTGCATCACGCATCAATTTATTCTAAAGAACTAAATTGTTATTCGTTTTTCTTGTCGGCTTGACTTAACATGGCACAGAGAAAGACAAAGAAACACAGAATGGCAGGGAATGAGAAGCGGATGAATCCTGCAGATTCTGCTGGTACTGATGGTGCAATAGAAGGTCAAAGTCTAGTGGAAAATTCTACAAACATGGCATCCCATGCTACACGAGCTGCAAAAAAAGCCAAACAGAAACAAATAGCTGCCACCAAACAAGCAGAGACAACCCTAGTTCTTGCAACACCTACCACAGTACTACCAGTTGCACGACATACTGCAAGGCCAATCGAGCTAGCAAGACGTTCGAGCTCACTTGCCACCTGACACTACTTCCCAAGCACTCTTGACACAAGACGAGTTGGCAATATCAGATGAACCTCGTGAGCTTCAACAACAAGAAGGTAGTTGCTGGAGTCAAGTTACAGTTCCATGCTTCTTTATATGTAGTCTAACAGTTTGATGTACACTAACACTTCCTATGTTCGTTGTTGGACTAGCACCTAGGCGCAAGAGGAAACAAATATCAGGGATAATGCTCTATAGGTTAACTAAATCTAGAGGAGGAAGAATGGAGATCCGTTTTGAGGCAGGTTTAAAAAGGCCACGTGATGCTACAGAGTCAGCCAAGTTAGTATCAGAGGCAGCGGTTGTCGTTAGGTGTCATGTATGTATCCTCCCAACATGGATTCAGTACAGGAATGACAAAGATGAAACCCAGTTCAACACCTTCCTCGACCATTTATCTGTGAGTATGGTTATGTATGGAAACTAGTAATATCGTCTTGCTATGTCCCATACTTTCTAGGTTGCTGATAATGAGACTCCCATAATTTTCAACAAATGAGGTTCAAGTTGGATAGCCAAGATGACGCAACCAGACAAGCTTGCACCCATGTTTTCAAGTCTGCTCATGACAAGATCAAGATAACTTGAGGAAAACTCACTTTGAAGGCAAGGCTAACAGTGAACTTTCTCAAACATCTCCAGTGGAAAATATATCGGATGAAGACTGGAGGGGCCTTGTTAAACACTGGTTTGATCCGAAGTATAAGGTACATTATATATATGTGATCAGATCACATGTTGAAGTCCTATTTACGCATGTGTCACACAAATATATCTTATTGTAGGTGAACTGTTCAAAGAACAAGGCCAACCGTACGAAAGTGAAATTCCAACAGACGACAGGATCTCGTAGCTATATTGCACACTGCGAGGCTCTTGTAATTAGCTGTTGTTTCACTCTTTTCGCTGTACCATATTATCAGATCTATATTGACTTGTTCGAAATGCAGAGGAAAGCCCGCAAGGACCAAAAAGTACCTGAACCAAATGCTGTGGAAATCTTCAAGGACTGTCACACCAGCAAGAAGAAGGGCATGGCTACACCGGTCAAAGCCATTGTTGTAAGTCCTTAATCCTCATGCCTTTTAACTACTACTTACTATGACTTGTGCCTTGAACTGCATGGTTTGCAGCCAATGTCTATTACTCTTTTCAATTTTATACACAATTGTCTTAGCGTATCATTGCACCTTACAAGGTTTAAAAGAGAGGAGTGATGTCCCTTTGATCTTGACCCGTAATCTAGTTCCGCGGCCTGGACTTGCCCACACAACGTTACAATTGCCTGTTTGTCTCGTTTCTCGGTTGTTTTGTGATATGAATGATGTCATACTATGCTTACCGTATTATAAACTTCGTCTCTTTATCCTTAGCCCTCAATACAATGTGAAGAAATAGACAATACATTACCGATGGTACATGGTCATATGTTCGGAACCTGGTTTTATTATGTACTTTGCAATAAAATACAACTAATATTTTACATGGGTTCACCTGTAATAAGTTCTCAGTATATAGACCAATGCTATTTTGTTTGGTTTTGCTGCCTCCTTAATATCTTCTTTTCTGGTACTACTAATGTAAAACCTCAACTTTTCAGCGAGCTATGGAAAAATGGTGGAACCGCCAACTTGAAGGTGGCGAGGCAACTATAACCGCAATGTCGCCTTCTTGCTGCAGTTGGGTCAAGATACCTGTCCACTAACAAGGCCAAAAGCACGTTCTGCGTAATCTTGGGTTGGTTGTTAAGGCAATATCGTCCAAACTGCCTCATGATCAAGATATGCAAGCTCAAAGCAATGTTGTATCTGTGCTCGCATACACAAGTACATTCCCTAACAGAGGCCCTTTGTGAAACAAGGAGAAACATTGCTCAATGTCGTCAAGATATGCATGGTTTTGAAACCAGACTATCAGACATTTGCTATGTTGTTTAGGAGCCTAGGGGAAATGAAGGCGACAATTATGGTGCTCCATTGGACAATACTGCATGAAAACATAACAGTCAGGTCAAATGAACTGAACTTCTGAACTTCTGGTGGTGCATTTTTCTGCTAGACTTTTAATTTTTATGCCCACCTTCCTTTTTTTATATAGTTGTAATTTGTTTTGGTGCGATACAAAATTTATTCTTAACGTGGAGCCACCGGTTGAAGAAAACAGCAAGCCATTTTTTTATAGTGTAGGGTGTTCCCTATATTTGCACTGGTGGCGATCTTTGATGCCGAGTGGATGTAATCTGTGCAATCGCCTTAATAGCCTTGCGTTAGTTTCGGCCTTATTTATTTCCTAGTCTTATTTTTCCCTGGTTTGCTAGTGGCCGCAACTACCATGGGCCATATATGGGCCGTATGATCCGTGGGTCTTCTACGGGCCGTCGAGAAATGGGCCTATACTCGGTGGGCCTCGGGCCGTTGATAAATGGGCCTGCAATCGGTGGGCCTCAGGCCGTCGGATAAATGGGTCTGCATGGGCCGTAATCGGGCGTAATTGGTATCGGCCCAGCATGGTAATGGGCCGTTAACAGGCCGTAGGACTGCAAAGGCTTAATTCTGTCACAGGCATAACGAGTCGTTAATGGGCCAGAATATAGGACGGGCTGCATAATGCGCAACGGGTTAACAGGCCAGAAACGGGCCGACTCTTGCCATGGGCCGAATTTGGCCCATCAGGGAGCAGGCAAGTAACGGGCCGACTCTTGCCATGGGCCAAATTTGGCCCATTTGGGGAACATGCCAGTAACGGGCCGACTCTTGCCATGGGCCGAATTTGGCCCATTAGGGGAACAGGCCAGTAACGGGCCGGAAGTAATCGAGGGCCGAAAAGGAGCCCAAGAACGTATGGGCCATCAATAGGCCGAAAGCTAATACGGGCTGGAAACAGCCCATGTAAATCACGGGCCGTTAACGGGTACAAAGAAACTTACTATTCATTATGGGCTAGAGTCACCGTGGGCCTGTAAAGGGCCGAAAGATACGAAGGCCTCATATGGGCCGAAAGACGTCGTGGGCCATACATGGGCTGAAAGTGAAATGGGCTGGTGTTATATTCGACGGCCCACATGACGTTGTTGGGCCGATTTCCTTTAGGGCCTAACGGGCCGTGAGTTAACGGGCCATAGAATGGGCTATTTGTGAAGAGACCGTTAACAGGCTTTTCATGGGCCAGCCCGTTAACTTTTGACCAAGTCAAACGGGCCAGCTTTGTAAGCTAAATGGGCCAGTGGTGGGCTGTCGCACGTTTCGACATATCATAGGCGCCTATCTGACCCACTGACGATCTGACACGTGTTTCGTCTGGCCAATAAGGATTTTACATGTGGAAATTTCCCATTGGTCGGGGCTGTTAATGGGTTATCGGATCCAAAACCCGACCCAATAGCTTAACGGCGTTCCGTTATGGTGGATGCCACGTGTCGGCCACCCTTGATGAAAGCACTTCTGTGACGCGTGATTTATCGTCATGGAAGTGGACACTTCCGTGATGATAATTTTCGTAGTGTCATGGAACACTTCTACAATAGCACAGGTATGACTATCTTGATTCTGTCATAAATTTGTCATGGATGTACATGCATGACAAAAAACGCGACCTACTGTGACAAACATGTATCATCACGGAAGTGTATTTTTTTTGTAGTGTGGGCCGCGGCTCCCGAATTCCAGTCCGGGGCCCCGATGATGCTCACCTCCTGGCTAGAGAAAGGCCTGGACTGGTCTTCGTCGGACGAGCTGACAGAGCTTCAAATGCGCATCAAGAGCATGGTAGATAAAGAACATCAAGCTTGTAAATGTGATCCAGGTGATGCTTTTTCGCCGGATCCTTACGTGCCAGAGCCGAACTTTCCATTTGTGGGAATTCGATCCGGCCGAGCACCAGACCCTACAACAGTTCTTCGGCACTATGCACGAAGACATCTGGAAGGTGCTTTTGAAGGCCAATGAGACGTGGCCGAAGACGACCGAGGATCATGGGTAGAACCTGACCCATCCTGCTAGTCTGGTAAGTTTTTCGTATTCCAAAGTATATCCTTCAGCCATACCTTCAAGGAGGAGGTCTCAGCTCCCCCTATCTATCTTTTCAGGGCTGGTCAAAGAGGGAAGAGCGGATTCAGTGTCCGGCTCCGCTGCCCGAAAACCCATCAATCCCACTTCTAACAAAGATGCTGGTTCCGGCGCCCTACCAAGCGTCGGAGAAGAAGGCCAAGGAGACCAAAAGTGGCCTTCGCCGTAAGGGCACTTCGGACGTGACGTCCGAAGATGCCGAGACCCACTCCTCCCCCACAGAGGACGAGGAGGAGGAGGACGAAAGCAACTCTCCCCCTGAGGGGGGAAGGAAGAACAGGGCGGTCTCCACGCATCTGGAGGCTGAAGCATCCAAGAAGGGGAGAGCCTCCCTCGCGGACGACACCGTGCTGAATACTGACAGCAGCTCGGAGTGGCGCCCCAGGGATAAGCCCCTGTCCGAATCGTAAGTACTCGAAGGCACTAACGCACTCATATATCCAACTCCTTTACTACATATTTTTAACATGTTGAAATATGCACTGCAGTCCGGCCCACGACTGCCCCCCAGCGATCCTCATCTTCAGGGGGTTCGCTGGATCCAAAAGCGATGGACAGCGGGTCACTGTCGGCGGCCTTCTCTCCCAAGGCCACGGATGACACTGAGGTGCTGTCCTGAAGGACCTTCCCAGGCCAGGACACATGCGGGAGCAAATCCCCCTGGAGACTGGCGATGGGGGCCATATCCAATTCGTCCCCCAGCCGAATACCATTCCGAAGTCCCATACGGCTTCAGAGTTAGGCAAGAAGCCTCCTTCAAAAGAAGGAGGTGCACCTATCCCGCCGGTGGCCTCTGTCCATCCAGAGGCACCGGATACTTTAATGGAAGCGCAGCGAAGTGCTTCCATTGTTGAAGAACACCATACCCTCATGGGTACGCTGGTTGAGAGGGTTCAGTCTGTTAAAAGCGGACTGACCGAAGCCTGCACCAGCCTTCTGATAGGCTGTGAGGTATGCGACGCAATTATGTAAAAAGAATGTCATAGTATAGAGAGTAGCCCCTGAGACTCTGTCCGGTGTTCGGAAAGAAAAGCCGGACAGAGGATCAAATAATTTTTTCAGGAGACTAACCATACATGTCTATGTGAATAAGCAGGCGTCATTGCTGGTTGCGACCTCTCATGCTGCCGAAGTCTCTGGACTGAAGTAGAGTCTGGAGCGGGCCGATGAACAGCTCGGCCGAGTGAAAAAGCAGCTGGAGGACAAGCAAGGTATGTAATGACCTATTCAGATATAGAGAGATATGAATTGTTTGTGTTGATCACATGATATTTTGTAGGAGCGGTGAGGGAGTCCTGGATTAGGGGGTGTCCGGATAGCCGAACTATCACCGTTGGTCGGACTCCTGGACTATGAAGATAAAAGATTGAAGACTTCATCCCGTGTCCGGATGGGACTTTCCTTGGCGTGGAAGGCAAGCTTGGTGATACGGATATGTAGATCTCCTACCATTGTAACCGACTCTGTGTAACCCTAACCCTATCTGGTGTCTATATAAACCGGAGGGTATTAGTCCGTAGGATAAACAACAATCATACCATAGGCTAGCTTCTAGGGTTTAGCCTCTCTGATCTCGTGGTAGATCTACTCTTGTACTACCCATATCATCAATATTAATCAAGCAGGAGTAGGGTTTTACCTCCATCGAGAGGGCCCGAACCTGGGTAAAAACATCGTGTCCCTTGTCTCCTGTTACCATCCGCCTAGACGCATACGATTCGGGACCCCCTACCCGATATCCGCCGGTTTTGACACCGACATTGGTGCTTTCATTGAGAGTTCCTCTGTGTCGTCATCCTTAGGCCCGATGGCTCCTTCGATCATCAACGACGACGTGGTCCAGGGTGAGACTTTTCTCCCCGGACAGATCTTCGTGTTCGGTGGCTTTGCACTGCGGGCCAATTTACTTGGCCATCTGGAGGAGATCGAAAGCTACGCCCCTGGCCATCAGGTCAGATTTGGGAGTTTGAACTACACGGCCGACATCCGCGGAGACTTGATCTTCGACGGATTCGAGCCATAGCCAAGCGCGCCGCACTGTCTCGATGGGCACGATCTAGCTCTGCCGCCGAACAGTGCCCTGGAGGCCGCACCAGCGTCCGCTCCGACCCTTAGCTCGGAGCCGACACCGCCGATCGAGGACGAGTGGTTGGACATCGACTCAGGGGCTATGATCTCTACGGCTATTGAGCCGAACACCATCCATGTCCTTTGCGGATCCCGTGACTCCAAGGTGCCGGACTCCTCTCCGGACTCCGAACCTCCCGCGCCCCAGCCAATCGAATCCGATTGGGCGCCGGTCATGGAGTTCACTGCCGCGGACATCTTTCAGCACTCGCCCTTTGGCGACATCCTGAATTCATTAAAGTCTCTCTCTTTATTAGGAGAGCCCTGGCCGAACTATGGTCAGGAAGGTTGGGATGCGGACGACGAAGAAATTCAACGCCCACCCACCACCCACTTTGTAGCCACTGTCGATGATTTAACCGACATGCTCGACTTCGACTCCGAAGACATCGACGGTATGGACGACGATGCTGGAGACGACCAAGAACCAGTGCCTACAGGGCACTGGAAGGCCACCTCGTCATACGACATATACATGGTGGACATCCCAAAAGATGGGAACGGCGATGGAACAACGGAGGATGACCCCTCCAAGAAACAGCCCAAGCGCCGGCGTCAGTGGCGCCGCTCTAAATCCCGCCACAACAAAGACGGTGATTCTAGCACGGGAGATAATAACACCCCGGACAGTGCCGAAGACAACCCCCTCCAGCAGGATTCAGCACAGGAGGAGGGAGAAGCCAGCCCTCATGATAGAGCGGCGGAAAGGAAGGTGGAGGACGATAATTATATGCCTCCCTCCGAAGATGAGGCAAGCCTCGACGACGACGAATTTGTCGTGCCTGAAGATCCCGCCGAACAGGAGCATTTCAAGCGCATGCTTATGGCCACGGAAAGCAGCCTCAAGAAAAGGCAGCAGCAGCTTAGAGCTGACCAAGACTTGCTAGCTGACAGATGGACTGAAGTCCTTGCAGCCGAAGAGTATGTACTCGAACGCCCCTCCAAGAGATACCCAAAACGGAGGCTGCTACCCCAATTAGAGGAAGCAGCACCATCACGAGGGCATGATGCGGCCGACCGGCCACCCCGTGGCCGCGACAGAGAGGCCTCTAGGCCCTCCATTCAAGCCGCACCCCGGCGCCGCTCGACCAAGGCATGGGGAAATGCGCCAGACCTGCGAGACATATTGGAGGGCAAGGCAAGGCAAACAAGATCGATCTACGGATCGCGTGGGCGCCCCACGAAACGTGACGATAACCGTGACGCCGGATACAGTAACTCCGACCGGGCCGAACACAGTAGACAAAGCTCATTCGAGCTGCGTCGTGATATAGCCCAATATAGAGGCGCCGCACACCCACTATGCTTCACAGACGAAGTGATGGATCATCAAATCCCCGAGGGTTTCAAACCCATAAACATCAAATCATACAATGGCACAATAGATCCTGCGGTTTGGATCGAGGACTACCTCCTTCATATCCACATGGCCCGTGGTGATGATCTACACGCCATCAAATACCTCCCACTCAAGGTTAAAGGACCAGCTCGGCATTGGCTTAACAGCTTGCCAGCAGAATCAGTTGGTTGTTGGGAGGACCTGGAAGCCGCATTCCTTGATAACTTCCAGGGCACATATGTGCGACCACCAGACGCCGATGACCTCAGCCACATAATTCAGCAGCGGAAGAATCGGCCGACAATTCTGGACACGGTTCCTAACCAAGAAAATCAAATCGTTGATTGTCCGGATGCAGAGGCCCTTGCAGCCTTCAAACATAACATCCATGACGAGTGGCTTGCCCGGCACCTAGGACAGGAAAAGCCGAAATCCATGGCAGCCCTCACAACGCTCATGACCCGCTTTTGCACGGGAGAGGACAGCTGGCTAGCTCGTAGTAACAACTTGACCAAAGATCCTGGTAGTTCAGATACCAAGGACAGCAATGGCAGGTCGCGTCGCAACAAGCACAAACGCCACATTAACGGCGATAATGCTGAAGATACGGCAGTCAATGCCGGATTCAGAGGCTCTAAACCCGGTCAGCGGAAAAAGGCGTTCAAAAGAAATACTCAGGGCCCGTCCAATCTGGACCGAATACTCGATCGCTCGTGCCAAATACATGGCACCCCCGAAAAACCAGCCAACCACACCAACAGGGATTGTTGGGTCTTCAAACAGGCAGGCAAGTTAAAAGCTAAACTCAATGACAAGGGGCTGCATAGCGATGACGAGGAGGAGCCCCGGCCGCTGAACAATAGAGGATAGAAGGGTTCCCCCCCACAAGTGCGATCGGTGAACATGACATACGCAACCCATATACCCAAAAGGGAGCGGAAGCGTGCGCTAAGGGATGTATATGCGATAGAGCCAGTCGCCCCAAAGTTCAACCCATGGTCCTCCTGCCCGATCACCTTTGATCGAAGGGACCACCCCACTAGCATCCGCCATGGCGGATCCGCCGCATTGGTTCTTGACCCAATCATTGACGGATTTCACCTCACTAGAGTCCTGATGGACGGCGGTAGCAGCCTGAACCTGCTCTATCAGGATACAGTGCGCAAAATGGGCATAGACCCCTCAAGGATTAAACCTACAAAGACGACCTTTAAAGGCGTCATACCAGGTGTAGAGGCCAATTGTACAGGCTCAGTTACACTCGAAGTGGTCTTCGGATCCCCGGATAACTTCCGAAGCGAATAGTTAATCTTCAACACAGTCGCGTTCCGCAGTGGCTATCACGCACTGCTTGGACGAACCGCATTTGCAAGGTTCAATGCGGTGCCGCACTACGCATACCTTAAGCTCAAGAAGCCAGGCCCTCGAGGAGTAATCCCGGTCAATGGAAACACTGAACGCTCTCTCCGAACGGAGGAGCATACGGCGGCCCTCGCGGCGGAGGTGCAAAGCAGCCTCTCACTGCAATTCTCGAGTCCGGCTATCAAACGTCCGGACACCGTCAAGCGCGCCCGGAGTGACCTACAACAAGACCACCTGGCATGATTCGAGCACGCGTAGCAATCCGGCCCCAACCCCAGCCCTCGCGAAATTGCGAAGCCGATTACGCGTACATAACTATGCTCGAGATACCATGGGCATAAGGAGGGCACGACCACGGCACGCCTGCACGCGGCTCAACCGCACCAGGGGCTCCCGATTGTGTCATTCTCTTTCTTTCTTCTTTTCCCTTACTTTCAGGACTCCGTTTCCCAAAAGCCCTGTCCGCACTAGAATTGCCGAACTCACGATGCAACAGCCAGGGAAGCAGAAAGCTACGTCCAGTGTCCAGGTGGTCTCTACTGCAAGCATTATACCTATTTTACATACCATCCCGCAGCTTACCCCTGGAGGGGGACATGTTAAATAGTCCCATCCCTTGCTTATCGCACCATTTGTATCGTTCTGCTTTCATTGCAGTACCTTTTTGAATAAACAATACATAGCTTTTGCCTATTATTGCACTCCTCTCTTTATCTACATATATGTTCATTTATGACATGTTGCACCCGTACACTTTGGCACGGCCAATACACCAGAGGCTTAAGTACCCCAAAAATATGGTGTGATAAGTCCGAACATTTTCACAAGTGCGGCACCCCGAACTTATAGCATTATATGCATCGGCTCCGAATCATGTCTTGGGTCAATAGTTGGGTTTGCCCGGCTCCCATGTTTTGGTACCTTACTTTCCGTTATATCGGCTAAGGTAGCGCTGGGAAAACCACTGCGATTGTGCCCCGGTTGAGCTGGGTTGAGCACCTCAGTGGAGAAATCTAAAACGGACCGTCATGATAGGGCGAGAGCCGGTCGCTGTTTGAGAGGTTTTTTCGGGTCCTAAAGACTTATGCCGCTTAGAGCAAGGAGTCTGCATTGTCCGGCCAAGGCGTGGATAGCGCCCCGAACTTGGTCTTCCAAATACTAGGGGCTTCGCCGAAATTTAAAATTATAGAATTCTATGGCTAAGTGAGAGTGTTCAAGCACTATATGTCCGGTTGCCTTGTTCGTTGCGTTGAGCGCCTCCCCCGAAGGACCCAAGAATGGGAACAAGAGCGCTCAAGTTTATCCCGAACACCCCAGCACTCGTGGCATGGGAGCTGAAGCCAACGACTTGCCATCTCCCAAATTTGGTAAACGGCCGCACAGAAGGTAATATTTTAAATTCACAAGCGTTGCTTAGCGCATATGAACAAGTTTTCAGCGTCATGTGATAACAAATGCGAGTCTATTCAAAAATTACATCTTTGGAGCATTCACCCGCTATAAGGCAGGCACCCTTCATGACGCCCTCATAGTACATTTCGGGCTTGCGATGCTCCTTGCCCGTCGGTGGCCCGTCCGTCACAAGCTTCTCTGCATCCAGCTTGCCCCAGTGCACTTTAGCACGGGCAAGGGCCCGAGGGGCACCTTCAATGCAGACGGAGCGCTTGATGACTTCAATCCATGGACAGGCGTCCACCAGCCGCCGCACTAGCCCGAAGTAGCTCCCAGGCATGGCTTCCAATGGCCACATCCGAATTATGAGGCCCTTCATGGCCTATTCGGCGACCTTGTGGAGCTCGACCAGCTGCTTCAGCTGGTCGCTCAGGGGCACCGGATGTCCGGCCTCAGCATACTGAGACCAGAACACCTTCTCCGTGGAGCTCCCCTCCTTGGCGCGGTAGAACGCGGCAGCATCAGACACACTACGGGGCAGATCTGCGAATGCTCCTGGAGAACTCTGGATTCGGGTAAGTAATAGGTAATTCACTTTCACATGCCTGCTTTGCATAAAGAATGCCTTACCCGCCGCTATCGTCTTTAATGCTTCAATTTCTTGGAGGGCTTTTTGGGCTTCGGCCTTAGCGGCTTTGGCACTCTCAATAGCCGAGGCGAGCTCAGACTCTCGAGTCTTCGAATCACGCTCCAAACTCTCGTGTTTTTCCACGAGAGCCTGGAGCTCTTGCCGCACCTCCGCCACCCGCGCCTCCTGCTTCTCCCGCTCGGTGCGCTCCGCGGCCGCCTTGTTTTCGGCCGTGGACACCGCTTCCTTGAGGGTCGCCACCTTGTTCGTGGCCCCTACAATACCCACGTTATTCCTGTCATTTTTTGCAACTAAATCCTTTCTATAAGGTATTACTTTAATTAGGTATTATTTACCTTCCTTGTCCTCGAGCTGCTTCTTAGCAAGGCCGAGCTCGTTCTCGGACCGCTCAAGGCTCTGCTTCAATGCATTAACCTCCGCAGTCAGTGCGGCAGAGGTCAGTAGCGCAGCCTGCATTCCCATATTGACATACTTATGTTAGACTCCTCATTATATCTTTTAGATCCTCAGTCCGGCTTTTCTTTCCGAACACCGAACCAAGCATCTGGGGCTACTGTCTGTGCGGTAATATTTTTACATATTCCAAACTTACCTCAAAGCCTGTTAGAAGGCTGGTACAGACTTCACTCAGCCCGCTCTTGGCGGACTGAACTTTCTGGATCACCACACTCATAACAGTGCGGTGCTCCTCGTCGATGGAGGCGCCGTTAAGCGCCTCTAGCAAGCTATCCGGTGCCTCCGGATGGACGGAGGTCCCCGGCGTCGTAGTCTTACCCTTCTTACGAAGGGGCCGCGTGCCGGACTTCGGAACCAGAAGGTTCGATGCACGGAGTCCGCACAGGGCCAGACTTAGAGCCCTCCGGGGTTTCGCCCCTTTGCGCCTGGAGTCCGGGAGGTCGCCTGTGGCGCCTCCAGACCACCTCCTCCTGGCTGGGCCCTTTTGGGACTCCACCGTGGTGTCGCTCAAGGCCACGAGGGGAGGAGGCGGTCGGAAGTGAAGTGCTATTCACATCCGACGGATTCAGGGAGCCGCTCAACGAAGCGGCGAGCTTGTCCTTGGGCGGGCTACATGGTCATATTCGGCGTTAGGAGACACTATGCGACAAATAAAAAGTCATGAACTATTCCGGAGTCCGGACACTTACGATCTCGCCAGGGGCTTGGCCCTTGTTGGCCACTCCTCCTCGTCATTGTCGGCATTGGTGGAGAAGTCCGGAGGAAGGGTCCTTCCTTTATTGGACCCTTCGGCCTCCCCAGTCGGGGCGGCCTTCCTTTTCTTTTCTCCCCCCACTAGGGGAGAGGCTTCCTTTTCCTCCTCCTCTTCCTCAGGGCAGGATTCCGCCTCAGAGTCGTCGAACGATGAGTCCGACAACACCTGGCGCCGGGAGCTCCTTCGAGTTCCCATGGCCTTCTTCTTGGCCTTCTTCTCCGGCACCACGTGAGGTGTCAGAGCCAGCAGCCCCGTCAATCGGGCGTTCGCTGGGTCTTCTAGCTAAGGGGCCGGGCAATTTATCTGTCCGGACGTCTTTAGTTAGTCCTGTCAAAGGTTAGGGAGTTTTAGATCCCGCAGAGAGTCAAACTATGAAAAAAGAGTCCCATAAAGGGTAAAATAGCTTACCTCGCTGGCTTGATGCTGCGAGCTGAATCTGCGTTCTTCGGTAGCGGATGTGGGAGACTCGGCGCCCTTGAACAACACCATCCAGGCATCTTCGTACGTATTGTCGAAGAGCCTTTTCAGAGTTGGGTGTTGTGCCGGATCGAACTCCCACAATTTGAAGGCCTGTTGTTGGCATGGGAGAATCCAGCGGATGAGCATCACCTGGATTACGTTGACAAGCCTGAGATTCTTGTCCACCAGGTTTCGGACGCAGGTTTGGAGTCCGGACAGCTCGTACGAATCACCCCACGTCAGGCCCGTCTCTTTCCAGCGGATGAGCATCACCTGGATTACGTTGACAAGCCAGATCGGAATTCGGGGGCCGCCGCCCATTGAGAGTCGCGCGGCTCGGTGATGTAGAACCACCCCGATTGCCACCCCTTTATGGTCTCCACAAAGGAGCCCTCGAGCCATAGGACTTTGGCCATCTTGCCCACCATGGCGCCTACACACTCCGCTTGGCGGCCGCCCACTACCTTCGGCTTGACATTGAAGGTCTTCAGCCATAAGACGAAGTGGGGCTGGATGCAGAGGAAGGCCTCGCACACGACGATGAACGCCGAGATGTTGAGGATGAAATTCAAGGCCAGATCATGGAAGTCCAGGCCGTAGTAGAACATGAGCCCCCGGACAAATGGGTGAAGTGGAAAACCCAGTCCGCGGAGGATGTGGGTGAGGAACACCACCCTCTCATGGGGCCCGGGGGTGGGGATGAGCTGCCCCTCGTTGGGGAGCCGATGCGCGATGTTGTCGGAGCCTTCCGCAGCTTTTTGATGTGCCCCTCCGTGACGGAGGAGGCCATCCACTTGCCTCCCGCTCCGGACATAGTTGGAGAAGGTTGAGGTAGGGTGTGCGGACTTGGGCGCTGGAGCTCGAGTGCGCGGAAATGGATGAGCAAAGGAGGAAGAAGGCGTAGGTGAAAAGGTGGATCCTTATCCCCTTATATGGATGGACGGAGCTATGCGTCCCCCGCCAGCCTGGTAAAACTCGCTTATCTCCCAAGCGCCGTAATCAATGGCGCGGTTGGGTTACCCACGTCCGTATTGATGAGAATCCCGGAATAAGGGGGCACGATCTCCGCTTTGATAAGACGTGCCAAGGAAACCGCCTCGCTAAACGCGCTGAGGTGGAACAGTAAAAAACAATTCGTATAAAGGCCTGGCCTTGGTGTGATGTCACGCCACGGAATACGTTAGTAGATCTGTGTAAAGGTTATTCTCTCTACGGTAGTATGTGGAACTTGTTTTGAAGAGCCGGACACTATCCTTGTGTTCAAAATCTTCTATGAAGTATTCGGAGGAGGAACCCGCCTTGCAATGCCGAAGACAATATGCACGCCGGACTTGCGTCATTGAAGCCTGGTTCAGGGGCTCTTGAGGAGTCCTGGATTAGGGGTGTCCGGATAGCGAACTATCACCGTTGGCCGGACTCCTGGACTATGAAGATACAAGATTGAAGACTTCGTCTCGTGTTCGGATGGGACTTTCCTTGGCGTGGAAGGCAAGCTTGGCGATACGGATATGTAGATCTCCTACCATTGTAACCGACTCTGTGTAACCCTAACCCTATCCGGTGTCTATATAAACCGGAGGGTTTTAGTCCGTAGGACGAACAACAATCATACCATAGCCTAGCTTCTAGGGTTTAGCCTCTCTGATCTCGTGGTAGATCTACTCTTGTACTACCCATATCATCAATATTAATCAAACAGGAGTAGGGTTTTACCTCCATCGAGAGGGCCCGAACCTGGGTAAAAACATCGTGTCCCTTGTCTCCTGTTACCATGCGCCTAGACGCACAGTTTGGGACCCCCTACCCGAGATCCGCCGGTTTTGACACCGACAAGCGGCGTCCAAGGTGGAAACCCTCAAGGCAGCGCTGGCCGAAGCCCAGAAGAAAGTGGCGGAGGAACAAGCCGCCCGCGAAAAGCACGAGGCCAAGGTCGGGGAGGTCCAGCAGGAGCTCCAGGACGCCGTGAAGAAATGCGAGTCCTTGGAGCGCAATATTGCGGATCAAGAGTCCGAACTTGCCAAGGCCCGCCAAAGTGCACAAGATGCCCGGGTTGAAGCCCAGGGCACCCTCCAGGAAATCTAGGAGGCCAGGAAAATCACGGTGGGTAGGGCCTTTATTATGCAGAGCAAATATGTGAAGAAAAGGTACCTGTTACTGACCCAGATTTGGAGTTCTCCAGGAGCGTTTGCGGATCTGCCGCACAGTGTTGCTGACGCTGCCGAGTTCTTCCGAGCCGAAGACGGGAGCTCAACGGAGAAGCTGTTCTGGTCGCAATGTCTTGCCCCAGAGCATCCGGTGCCCTTTAGCGATCAGCTAGAACAGCTGACCGAACTGCATAGGGTGGCCGAACTGGCCATGAAGGATTTGATAATCTATGTATGGCCTGCCGAAGCCATACCCAACAGCGACTCGTGAAGCGGCTGGTCAATGCCTGCCCCCGGCTTGATGCCATCAAGCGGTCGGTCTGCATCGAAGGTGCGCGGATGGCCTTCGCCCGTGTCAAGGTGCAGTGGGCGAAGATGGACGCCGTCAAGCTCGCGACCGAGGGACCGCCCGCGGGCAAGGAGCACCGCATGCCCGAGCGGTATTTTGATGATGTCCTGAAGGGATCCCGCATTGTAGAGGGCCAGTGTTCAAAAGACATTATCTTTGAATGAAGATATTCAAGTTATCCCTCCTGTATTATGGAACAATGTCATTATGTAATATAATGCTTGTTATTTGTGTAAAAAAATTACCTCCTGTGCGGCTGTTTTATTAAATCTGAGAGTTGTCCAGTCGTCGGCTTCAGCCCCCACGTAGGTAATATGGGGTGTTCGGGATGGAATCTAAACACTCTTGATCCAATAGATTGGTCCTTGAAGGAGGTGTTTAGCGCAACGAACCACACAATCGGACTATGTGGCTTTATCACCCTCACTTAGCCATATGAGTTTGACAATAGAAGTGCAGGCGCAGCCCCTAGTTGGTATTTGTTAATCCGGACTAGGGTGCTGTAGACACCTGATCGGTTGGAGGCCAATCCATCGGATAATGCGGAAAAAATCGCAAAAGATTTGTAACCTCCGAATAGCTGACCAGCTCTCGGCCATCATGACAGTCAGTTTTTGGCTTTCTCTACTGAGGTGTTTGCTCGGATAAACCAGAAACACAATCGCAGTAGTTCTCCCTTTACTACCCTAGCCGATAGGATGGAACGCAAGGTACTAAGCATAGGAGCCGGGCAACCCAACTATTGACAAAAGACATGATTCAGAGCCAATGCATATAATGCTAAATTCGAGGTGCCGAACTGTACTGTAAAAGTGTTTGGACTTTTGTTGCCATTATATGGAGCGCAATGAAGTCACTGTCCAATTTAAAGCGTACCAAAATGTACGGGTGCAACCTATAAGAATAGCGAAATAAAATAAAGTAGTAAGCTAGTGCCACATAAGTTGGGCCGCAAACTGTTTGCATTATAATTTGATTAATACGTCAAAGCGTATTTGTACAAATAGTGCGATAAGCAACGGGGCTATTTAACATGCCAAGATCAAGGGGAGCTGCGTGCGGGTCCGTAAAACAGGTAGAATGATCGTCAAGAAGAACATCTAGAGATTCCTCCACACGTCACTACTAGAAAAAACCTTACCAATAGCATGGGTTTTTGGAATACCAGTAGCGTAGGTTCCCACGCTACTGCTATGACGCTACAACTATTTTTTAGCAGTAGCGTGTGTTTTACCCCACGCTACTGCTAAACGGACATACCAGTAGTGATGGTGCCCCACGCTATTTGTATTCCACACCCATGCTACTAGTAAAGGAATAGCAGTAGTGCTTCTATGATACACCCACGCTACTAGTAAAGAAATTAGGATTTTTAAAAAAAAGTCTACCGATTTCAGTTTGGACATGCATTTCACAATACGTACATGTTATGCAAACAGTCAATCATCAATCATATATATCTGATGTAGATAATTAACACACGCACATGCACACACGCACGCACGCGCGCGCGCACACACACACAATATATGCCACGCGTATAGGTTGTCGGCATTGGCGCCTCCACAAGCCCGCGTTGATGGGGTTGATGTCGTTGTCGTCGTCGCCGCCGTAGCACCGTGATGATGATGTCGTCGTCACTCCCGCAGCACCGTGTCGATGTCGATGTCGATGTCGTCATCGCTGCCGCAGCCCCGTATCAATGTCGAATCCACCCCCGCCTCCGCCTTTACCTCCTCCCTCCACCTCTCCCTCTCCCTCTCCCTTCACCGTCCACCTCTCCCTCCTCAGCTACGGCCAGGCCACCATCCCCTGCTGCTGGCGCCTCCATCTTCTTTGTTGCTACTCGCCTAGTACTGATGTCGTCTCCTCTTTGCTGCTGAGCAGGAACTGCTGGTGCCTCATATTTGTTGCTGAGCAGGACCTGCCAGGGCTAATATCAGACGGTGTTATTCCAGTAACAGATGAATTTCCTGCACATCAGCAGAAATGAAAAACAATGATGTAAATGTACAACTAGGAAGTAATTGACTGAATTACAGTACAATGATGTGGTAGATTTTGATGTGAAAAACAATGTACTCCAGGAGTACTGTACTGTGAAAAACAATTAGAGTAGAGATGAGCTTGGAACTAAACATTTAGAGAGGACCTGAAAAAGACAAACAACATCTATGTTATGATGTACTACATCCAAAAGAAAAGGATAAAACAAAAGTGATCTTTGTAAGTTGACACTCCTAATCCCAAGAGTATATGTTACAGGAAATGCAAGGCACAAAGGAAAGAATCCTAATCCTAATCCCAGCAACCTGAAACTGTTATAATTAAACGAACAAATTTTAGTTAATTAACTGAAAAGTTTTCATTTAGTTTTAACTAAAGAAAAAGATTCATTTAGAAACTACTCCTATTTCAATACAACTACACAAAACTGCTAAAGCAACAGCAGCATCACATTAAGAAACTACTCCTATTTCAATGTGAATTAGGGAGTACAGCAGCAACATCACATTAAGAAAGTGAACAAATTTATTCAACCTACTCCTGACTTGCACAACTACTCCAACTACTCCTGATCAAGCAGCTCCATCACAGTAGTTTTACAGAACTGCATTTCAGTACAACTACTCCAGCAAGACAAAAGCAAAATGGAGTAGTTCAACTACACAAAACTTGCCATGTTAAACTCTTTGATTTTGATTATACTAGTAGTTCTTTGAATTTCATTGACAAAACTTGCCATGCTTGATTTACAAAATGGAGTTTACCAGTACAAACTCTTTGATTTTGATTTGTGTACTGCTCAACTATGTTGGTTTTGAGGCTGTGATCTACACTCCCGATGTCTGAAATACGCAAGGCCGCCGCAAGAACAAAGCTCACTTCTGGCCAATTCAGTTGACGGGCAGAACAACTAAACTGGACTTATTTAGCTAGTGAAGAAATAAGCAGTGAGTGAATCAATTGAACTGAACTTACTTAGCTACTGAAAATAGCAAGCAATGACTGAAACCGCACATACAAGTTCTATTGTCGGCACTCCCTGTTTCTTGGCCTGCTGAAGAAAGAAAGCAAGCAACAAAATTCAGAGTTTACCACGGCTCGTAAGCAAGAAAGCAGGGCATGAGAGGGATCAGAGGAGGGGCTTACCATCAGCTCTGCCGGAGTGGAATAGAGGTAGCCGGGCGAGGCAGCGCTTGCTGAGGTGGCCTTGGTGTAACCGTCGGACGGTCGATGGAGATGCCTAGGTCGCCGGGCGCGGGCGCATTCCGGTTTCTTGGCCTGCTGAAGCAGCCGGAGGCACGCCACGACAGCGCGTGCTTCGAGCTCGATGAGAGCAATGTCGTGTGGACGACATCTGATAGGCATAGATAACTAAAATGTCAATCAGCAGCATCGAGCCAACAATGACGGAAGAAATGTTCCAGCTCCTTCCTAGGGAACTATAATTTACGGCAGAAAAAGGTTAGATTCTGTCACATAACCACTGAGAGATTCCAGGAATTACACCATTTATTGTTCTAAGCAGAATAAACAAAGTACATCTACTGAGCTAAAGCTTTCCAGTTTGAACTGAGTAACTACACAAAGTTACTGTTAATACAACTATACAGCTAAAGGTCCCTATTGTTTGTTCATTCACAAATTACTTGTTGCATACCTGAAGGCGGTCAAAGTAAACAACCATGGATTTCACAAGTTCAAGTAATTTCCTGTCTCTGAATCCTGCCGCTTGGTCTGTACATTCGATTTTAGTCTAGCAGAAAGAAGTATGAATGGATTATTGTGACCAAAATAGACTGTAGCAAGAAATCACAACCTGCCACACACTAGCTAGAGGCACAAAAAAATTTACTAGTTACACAGAACCACACGGATGGACGAGTTTTCTTGCACTGACTCACAACATGGGACAGCGGTGCGGTCAACGATGTTCTCGGGCATCTGGAAGATGAACTTGCTGTAGACGAGGAAGCGCATGTAGGCCTCAAGGTTAGGCTCTGCTCGTTGGTCGGCGGCCGACCTGGGCACTCGGCAACATGAACACGAGGGCGCCCGAAACCCTAGCCGCAGGCAAGGGTGCATGACTTGTGGCACGGATCTGGACGGAGGGGAGGGAGGGGGAGCTTGGGGATCTTGGGGGCATGTTGCGCGGCCGACGCTCGGCGGAACCGGCCGGCATGGGTGGTGGCGGCGGCGGTGGGGGAGAGGTGCTCGACCGAGGGGTGGGGTGAGATTCGTTAGAGAGTTTTTTTAGATGGTGCGGCGGTGGACACGCGTAGTAGTAGCGTGGGTGTGGGTGTCTCATCTACGCTTTAGTTATTCATTTAGTAGTAGCGCTGGTTAGACGACAAACGCTGCTAATATTTTTTATCGGGTGATGTGGTGTGGCAAAATTACCAGTAGCGTGCCCTCTGGAAACCCATGCTGCTGCTAAGTAGTACCAGTAGCGCGCTTTATAACAAGCGCTACTGGTAATTATCAGTAGCGTGGGCTCCAAAACAGACGCTACTGGTAAACTTCTATGTATAAGCATTTTCCTAGTAGTGCGTATATGCTGCCTGCCACCTTGGTATATCCATCCTTTGGAAGGACCGATGATCAGGCCATCAGAAGGCCTGAAAAGGATAAAAAGAAAGAGAAGGTAAGTGTGCCCAGGTAAGGTCGAGCTGTATTATGGACCACAATCTAGTTATGCCTCTGTCTCTGCCCATGGTATTTTGAGTGCGTAATTATGTATGCGCGGTACGTATGCCGCCATTTGGTCGGGACTGAGATGGAGGCCGAATTGCTAGTCTAACTCCTGACGGCCTGGACTGTCCCGCTGCAGACTAGTCCGTCCTCGTTTGACAGTGTCCGGGAGCTTGGCCGCAGAATTAGAGTTCTGCTTGATAAGGTCGCTCTGTACTTCTGCTGCTAGGGCCGCGGTGTGCTCCTCAGTACGGAGGGAGCGCTCTGTGTTTCCTGATGTCTACTACACAACCTTCTTCTTGTATACGTTGTTGGGCCTCCAAAGTGCAGAGGTTTGTAGGACAGTAGCAAATTTTTCTCAAGTGGATGACCTAAGGTTTATCAATCCGTGGGAGGCGTAGGATGAAGATGGCCTCTCTCAAGCAACCCTGCAACCAAATAACAAAGAGCCTCTTGTGTTCCCAACACACCCAATACAATGGTAAATTGTATAGGTGCACTAGTTCGGTGAAGAGATGGTGACACAAGTGCAATATAGATGATAGATATAGGTTTTTGTAATCTGAAAATATAAAAACAGCAAGGTAACTAATGGTAAAAGTGAGCACAAACGGTATTGCAATGCGTTGAAACAAGGCCTAGGGTTCATACTTTCACTAGTGCAAGTTCTCTCAACGATAATAACATAATTGGATCATATAACTATCCCTCAACATGCAACAAAGAGTCACTCCAAAGTCACTGATACGTTTCCGTCATATCTACTTTTCCAAACACTTTTGCCCTTGTTTTGGACTCTAACTTGCATGATTTGAATGGAACTAACCCGGACTGACGCTGTTTTCAGCAGAATTGCCATGGTGTTATTTATGTGCAGAAACAAACATTCTCGGAATGACCTGAAACTCCACGGAACAACTTTTTGGAAATAATAAAAAATCCTTGCCAAAGATGAAGACAAGGGGGGCCACACCCTGTCCACGAGGGTGGGGGGCGCGCCCTCCCCCCTAGGGCACGCCCCCCTACCTCGTGGGCCCCCTGGAGCTCCTCCGACACCAACTCCAACTCTATATATTTGCTTTCGGGGAGAAAAAATCAAGGAGAAGAAATCATCATGTTTTACGATACAGAGCCGCCGCCAAACCCGAAAACCTCTCGGGACGGCTGATCTGGAGTCCGTTCGGGGCTCCGGAGAGGGGGATTCATCGCCGTCATCATCATCAACCATCCTCCATCACCAATTTCATGATGCTCACAGGCGTGCGTGAGTAATTCCACCGTAGGCTTACTGGACGGTGCTGGGTTGGATGAGATTTATCATGTTATCGAGTTAGTTTTGTTAGGGTTTGATCCCTAGTATCCACTATGTTCTGAGATTGATGTTGTTATGACTTTGCTATGCTTAATGCTTGTCACTAGGGCCCGAGTGACATGATTTCAGATCTGAACCTATTATGTTTTCATGAATATATGTGAGTTCTTGATCCTATCTTGCAAGTCTATAGTCACCTACTATGTGTTATGATCCGGCAACCCTGAAGTGACAATAATCGGGACCACTCCCGGTGATGACCATAGTTTGAGGGGTTCATGTTTTCACTGTGTGCTAATGCTTTGTTCCGGTTGTCTATTAAAAGGAGGTCTTAATATCCCTTAGTTTCCATTAGGACCCCGCTGCCACAGGAGGGTAGGACAAAAGATGTCATGCAAGTTCTTTTCCATAAGCACGTATGACTGTATTCGAAATACATGCCTACATTACATTGATGAATTGGAGCTAGTTCTGTGTCACCCTATTTTATAACTGTTACATGATGAACCGCATCCGGCATAATTATCCATCACCGATCCAATGCCTACGAGCTTTCCATATACTGGTTTACGCTTATTTACTTTCCCGTTGCTACTGTTACAATCACTACAAAACACCAAAAGTATTACTTTTGCTTTCATTACTCTTTTGTTACCATTACCACTATTATCATATTACTTTGCTACTAAACACTTTGCTGCAGATATTAAGTTATCCAGGTGTGGTTGAATTGACAACTCAACTGCTAATACTTGAGAATATTCTTTGGCTCCCCTTGTGTCGAATCAATAAATTTGGGTTGAATACTCTACCCTCGAAAGCTGTTGCGATCCCCTACACTTGTGGGCTATCAAGACTAATTTCTGGCGCCATTGCCGGGGAGCATAGCTCTATTCTTTGAGTCACTTGGGATTTATATCTGCTGGTCACTATGAAGAACTTGAAAGACGCTAAGACAACAATTTATCCCTCATCTACGAGGGAGGTAAGGAACTGCCATCTAGCTCTGCACTTGATTCACCTTTTGTTATAAGTAAGCTTGCGACACCTAAACCTGCTTCTGCTATTCGTTCTGATATGTCACATGTTATTGATGATGCCACTTCTGCTATGCATGATACTTATGATGAAACTACTTCTATGCTTGATACTACTGTGCCCCTTAGTGATTTTCTTGATGAACAAATTGCTAGGGCTAGAGAGAAAGAAATTATTGAAACTGATCATGTTGATGAAATTGATGATGAAAACATGCATGTTATTCCTGAGGGTTATATTTTTTATAAAGAAGTTTTTGCTGCTATTTTAGCTTGCAAAGATAACGATGAGCTTCGAAGGTTATTAGTTAAATGGAATAAGCAATCTCTTAATGATAGAATGAGGCCCGACCCTGCGTTTGCTACTTCACCTATTTGTGTTGACGATAAGGATTATGAATTCTCTGTTGATCCTGATATAATTACTTTGGTTGAATCTGATCCTTTTCATGGCTATGAATCTGAAACTGTTGTGGCACATCTTACTAAATTAAATGATATAGCCACCCTGTTCACTAATGATGAGAGATCACGCTACTTATATATCCTTAAAATATTTCCGTTCTCATTAAAGGGTGATGCTAAGATATGGTTTAATTCTCTTGATCCTGGTTGTGTGCGTAGTCCCCAGGATATGATTTATTTCTTCTCTGCTAAATATTTCCCTGCTCATAAGAAACAAGCTGCCTTGGGGGAAATATACAACTTTGTGCAAATTGAAGAAGAGTCTCCCACAAGCTTGGGAGAGGCTTCTCAAGTTACTTAATGATTTTCCTGATCATCCTCTTAAGAAAAATGAAATACTTGATATCTTTTATAATGGACTAACTGATGCTTCGAGAGATTACCTGGATAGTTGTGTTGGTTCTATTTTCAGGGAAACAACACCGGATGAAGCTGAAATTCTATTGGATAATATGTTGACAAATGAAAATAATTGGGCACCTCCTGAGCCAGCTCCTGATTCAGCTCCTGAGCCAATTACTGAGCGTATTCCTGAACCAACTCCTAAGAAGAGAGGTGTTCTATTTCTCAGTCCTGAAGATATGCAAGAGGCAAAGAAATCTATGAAAGAAAAAGGTATTAAAGCCGAAGATGTTAAGAATTTACCTCCTATTGAAGAAATACATGGTCTTAATTTACCGCCTGTTGAAGAAACATATGATCTTAATCCATTACATATTGAAGAACCTCCAGGTCTTGATAACCCAACACAGGAAGTAAAGGTAAATTCTCTCTATAGATTTGATGAAGGTGATATTCCTCACTATAAGTCTGCTAGGCAATGCTTAGAAGAGTTTGATAATTTTATTGTCAAACAAGAAAATTTCAATGCTTATTTTGGTAGACAATTAAAACAAAATACTTATATGATTAAGCACTTGGGTGATTATATGGCTGATGTTAGATGTGAATTTAAACTTGTTAGTAAACATGCTTCTATGGTTACCACTCAAGTAGAACAAGTACTTAAGGCTCAAAATGATTTTCTCAGTGAAATGAATAGTAAGAAAAATGATTATGCTGTTAGAGTGGCTACCAGAACTGGTAGAATGAATCAAGAACCTTTGTATCCTGAAGGCCACCCTAAGAGAATTGAGCAAGATTCTCAGAGAAATAATATTGATGCACCTAGTTCTTCTAAGAGGAAGAAAATGAAAATGATAGGACTTTGCAAACCTCTAGTGAACCTATTGCTGAACCACCTGAGAATCCAAATGATATATCTATTTTTGATGCTGAAACGCAATCTGGTAATGAACATGAACCTAGTGAAAATGTTAATGATGATGTTCAAGATGATGCTCAACCTAGTAATGATAATGATGTAGAAGTTGAACCTGCTGTTGATCTTGATAACCCACAATCAAAGAATCAACGTTATGATAAGAGAGACTTTGTTGCTAGGAAACATGGTAAAGAAAGGGAACCATGGGTTCAGAAACCCATGCCTTTTCCTCCCAAACCATCCAAGAAAAAGGATGATGAGGATTTTGAGCGCTTTGCTGAAATGATTAGATCTATCTTTTTGCGTATGCGATTAACTGACATGCTCAAAATGAATCCTTATGCTAAGTATATGAATGTTACAAATAAGAGAAAGATACCGGAAGCTTAAATTTCCGCCATGCTTGCTAATTATACTTTTACGGGTGGAATACCAAAGAAACTTGGAGATCCAGGAGTACCTACTATACCATGCTCCATTAAAAGGAACTATGTTAAAACTGCCTTATGTGATCTTGGAGCCGGTGTTAGTGTTATGCCTCTCTCTTTATATCATAGACTTGACTTGAATAAGTTGACACCTACTGAAATATCTTTGCAAATGGCTGATAAATCAACTACTATACCTGTCGGTATTTGTGAGGATGTGCCTGTTGTGGTTGCAAACGTTACTATTTTAACGGACTTTGTTATTCTTGATAATCCCGAGGACGATAGTATGTCTATTATTCTTGGAAGACCCTTTTTGAATACTGCAGGGGCTGTTATTGACTGCAACCACTAGTAGAAAAAGGGTCAAACGTGAAGCACATTAGTGCCGGTTTGAATTTGAGCCGGTGCCGGTTCAAACGGCTAGCCGGGCCGCTTTCATTAGTACCGGTTCGTGGCGAACCTTTAGCACCGGTTCGTGCCACGAACCGGTACTAATGAGAGTGGTGGCAGGATGTTGTCGACTGGGGCCCCTTCCAGTTCTTTAGTACCGGTTCTTGGCACGAACCGGTACTAAAGGTCTTCCTACATAAACCCTTCGGCCCACCCGAGCTCGCTCTGTTCTTCCCCTTTCCCCTCTCCTCTCTGTTCTTCCCTCTTCCTCTCGAGCTCATCACACATTTTGACCAAAATTTGTCAAGATTTGAAGGCCCCATCCATTCAAATGATCACAAAGGTTAGCAACTTTGTCCTTTCATCTCTCATTGCTAGATTAGCTCTTGCAATGCTTTATATAGTGATTAATTTGTGAGTTTAGTAATTTGGGAGGAAATATATATATGTGCTAGTATTTGATTTATATGCAATTTGAGGTAAAAATAACACTTAGTTTGCATATGTAGGTGTGGTTTACTTAGTGCCTTCTAAATCTCCGTCGTAACCACCGTCGATCGCCCTTTTACCGTCCGTCGGCACCACCTTGTGGTGAGCCTCTTGTTCATGAAATTTTATATAAAAATTGATGTTTGTGTGATTTGGATATATAGTTACTCGTGATAATTATCTTACCCGTACGTTGTTTGTTATACATATAGTGCCATGGTTTTGATATCCGTCCCCGTTGGCCCTCGTCCTTGTTATGATTCGGATGTGGTATATATATTCTCTTTTAAAACTAGTTGCATTTCGTGTTTATGACAAATTATACCTATCAAGTTGACATAGATATTTTTATCTAGGAGGTATGTGAACCGGAAATTCCAACCGACCCTATTGTCGAGAGGTTAAATTTAGTTGAAAGAGAAAACGAGTACTTGAAAGAAAAATTGAAAAGAATTGAGGGGGAGAAAATGGAATTGGAGTTGCATGTTGCCGATGTCGTCGATGATCACAAGATCAAGATGGAGAAAATGCGATTGAAGATTAGAAAGATTAGAAAATATGCCATCGATAGTGAGGCTTGGTATCATTATGCTGTTGGATCAATTGTTACCTTAGTTGCGATCTTGATCGCATTTGTTGTTGCATTTAAATGCTTTAGCTAGAGAGTTATTTGTTTGTTGCATTTAAGTGTTGTATGAACTTTATGTATGAACTTGTATTAATTTGGTCTATTCGGTGTTGTTTAATGAAGATGAGCCGGCAATGGATGTACGATGACCGATGCTCTCCCCAGTTCGTTGAGGGCGTGCATACTTTTTACGCTTCTTGGCCGAGGCAAACAAGCGGGCAGATGGTTTTATGCCTTGACCATGTGCTGGCTGTAAGAAGGGGCACAGTTCCTCTAAGTCAAGAACCATTCACGTCCCCCTGTTTGAGTCCGGTTTCATGCCCCACTATAATGTTTGGACCAAGCACGGAGAAAGAGGGGTTATGATGGAAGACAATGAAGAAGAAGAGGACGACGACAGCTATCCTGGCCATGGGTTCCCTGAATACGATGATACAACAATGGGGGAAGAAGCTGAGCGGTAATGCGGAAGAAGCTGAGCCGACAATGCGGGAAGAAGCTGAAGAAGAGGCATCCGATGAGCCTGCTGATGATCTAGGTCGGGCCATTGCCGATGCAAAGAGAAACTGCACAGGTGATTTGGAGAAGAAGAAGTTGCAGCGCATGTTAGAGGATCACAAGAAATTGTTGTACCCAATTGCGTAGGTGACAAGAAAAAGCTGGGCACCACACTGGAATTGCTGCAATGGAAGGCAGAGAATGGTGTATCGACAAGGGATTTGGAAAGTTGCTTTGGTAATGATAAAGGATATGCTTCCAAAGAACAACGAATTGCCGAGAGTACGTACGAAGCAAAGAAGGCTGTCTGCCCTCTAGGGTTAGAGGTGCAGAAGATACATGCAAGCCCTAATGATTGCATCCTCTACCGCGGTGAGTACGAGGATTTGAATGCTTGCCCGGTATGTGGTGCATTGCGCTATAAGATCAGCCGCGATGACCCTGGTGATGTCGAGGGCGAGCGCCCCAGGAAGAAGATTCCTGCCAAGGTGATGTGGTATTCTCCAATAATACCACGGTTGAAACGTTTGTTCCAAAACAAAGAGCATGCCAAGGCGATGCGATGGCACGAAGAAGACCGTAAGAAAGACGGAAAGTTGAGAGTACCGCCGACGGGTCGCAGTGGAGAAAAATCGAAAGAAAGTACGGGAAGGAGTTTGCAGATGACGCAAGGAGCGCATGGTTTGTTCTAAGCGCAGATGGCATTAATCCTTTTGGGGAGCAGAGCCGCAACCATAGCACCTGGCCTGTGACTCTATGTTTGTATAACCTTCCTCCTTGGTTGTGCATGAAGCGGAAGTTCATTATGATGCCAAGCTCATCCAAGGCCCTAAGCAACCCGGCAACGACATTGATGTGTACCTAAGGCCATTAGTTGAAGAACTCTTACAACGGTGGAATGGAACAGGTGTACGTGCGTGGGATGAGCACAGGGGGGAAGAAGTTGACCTAAAGGCGTTGCTGGTCGTGACCATCCATGATTGGCCTGCTCTCGGTAACCTTTCGTGACGGACAAACAAGGGATACCGCGGATGCATGCACTGTTTGGATGATACCGACAGTATATATTTGAATAGTTGTAAGAAGAATTTGTACCTGGGACATCGTCGATTTCTTCCGAGCACGCATCCCATAAGAAAGAAAGGCAAGCATTTCAAAGGTGAGGCGGATCACCGGACAAAGCCTCGCCACCGTCTTTGGTGCTGATGTACATGATATGATCAAGGATTTGAAGGTGATATTTGGAAAGGTCTGGCGGACAACCTGTTCCGAAGGACGCTGATGGACGCGCACCCATGTGGAAGAAGAAATCTATATTTTGGGACCTGCCATATTGGAAAGACCTAGAGGTCCGCTCCGCAATCGACGTGATGCACGTGATGAAGAATCTTTGCGTGACCCTGCTTGGCTTCTTGGGCGTGTATGGGAAGACAAAAGATACACACCGAGGCACGGGAGGACCAGCAACGTATGCACGGAGAAGACGGCATACATCGTGGTCATGCAAGCTATGCTCTTACCAAAGAAGAGAAGGAGATCTTCTTTGAATGCCTGCTCGATATTAAGATACCGTCGAGCTTCTAAATCGAATATAAAGGGAATAATAAACATGGCGGAGAAAAAGTTCCGAACCTAAAGTCTCATGACTGCCACGTGATTATGACGCAACTGCTTCGGTTGCATTGAGGGCCTTCTACCGGAAAACATTCGATTAGCCATTGTGAAGCTATGTGCATTTCTCAATGCAATCTCTCAGAAGGTAATCGATCCAGAAATCATACCAAGGTTACAGAATGATTTGGTGCAATGTCTTGTCAGTTTCGAGTTGGTGTTCCCACCATCCTTCTTCAACATCATGACACACGTCCTAGTTCACCTATGCGAAGAGATTAACGTTTTGGGTCCTGTATTTCTACACAATATGTTCCCCTTTGAGAGGTTCATGGGAGTCTTAAAGAAATATGTTCATAACCATGCTAGGCCAGAAGGAAGCATCTCCAAGGGCCATCAAAATGAGGAGGTCACTGAGTTTTCTACTGACTTTATTCCTGACCTTAAGCCGATTGGTGTTCCTGAATCGCGGCATAAGGGCGAACTGGATGGAAAAGGCACGCTAGGAGGTGGTAAAATAATATGTATGGACGGACATTCTCTCACTGAAGTACACTACACAGTTCTACAGAATTCCGCCTTGGTGGCTCCGTATATGGATGAACACAAGAATTTGCTATGCTCCAAACACCGGAGCGGTCTGATGACTGGATTACACGTGAACAAACAAGGAGTTTCGCCAATGGTTGCGAACCACGTACCATGCATGACACCTCTATTGAAGATGACATGTACTTGCTGTCCCGATTACCATCTTGAATATAATGACTTTCAAAGGGTACGAGATAAACGGTAATACATTTTACACGATCGCCCAAGATAAGAAGAGCACCAACCAAAACAGTGATGTCCGCTTTGATGCAGAAACCAAGACGGGAAAGGAAACATATTATGGTTATATACATGACATATGGAAACTTGACTATCGACGTGGTTTAAAGGTCCCTTTGTTTCAGTGCAAATGGGTCAATATGACACGAGGCGGGTAATGTAAGAACCGCGATGCGGAATGACAACAGTGGATCTCAACAATCTTATGTATGCAGACGAACCATTCGTCCTAGCCAATGATGTGGCACAGGTTTCTATGTGAAGGACATGTCTACCAAGCCAAGAAAAGAAAAGATAAGGAAGCGAATGCATCGCATTTATGAGACAAAGCGGCACATAGTTCTTTACGGGAAGAGAAACATCGTGGGAGTGGATGACAAGTCGGACAAGTCGAAGATTATGAAAAGTTTGATGAAATTGCTCCATTCAGAGTGAATATTGACCCGAGCATCCCGTTAAATGATGAAGATTTTCCATGGTTACGGTATGAAAGGGACACACTTGAAGAAAAAGTTTCACACCCAAAGACACAGGATGTGATCGGCTTCACTATCATCACTTTCTTTTGTGTTTCACACCCGGAGGGGAATCTCTGTAATAGTTAGGGTAGTTATGTGTTTTAGCATTTGAAGCGAAGAAATTTTATGTGCAAACAAATTCTTTCATGCCTTTACTGATTTTTAAAGTTAAATTATTCACAAACTAGTGATTCACACTAATTTCAAATAATTCAAAATTTAAACTATTCAAATTTGAAAACTACGGGCACTAACAGAAATTTTGTAATTTTTTGTACCTAAAGCAAAAATATTCACAAAGAAACTCTAAATACACAAAAAAACAAAACAAAAATAAATAAAGCAAAAGAATAATAAAAAAAGCCCGCCTACTAGGCCAGAGCGGCCTGCATACGACTAGAAACCCAACCTGTTGTTGGGCCAGGATGCAGGCCCGCTAAGGCCAAGTGGGCCCACAGGGCAGCAAAGAACACGTAGGCCCAGTAGGCCTGCTTTGGAGAGAAGCTTGAGAGAGCGACCACACGGGGGTTTATAAACCAGTGTGGTCGCCCCTCGGCTAGCGAGGTGGGACTAAACTTGCCGCACCGCACCTGCGCCAGCGCACCCCCTTTAGTACCGGGTCGTAGCACAAATCGGTACTAAAGGGGGGGCCTTTAGTACCGGTTTGTGCCACCACCCGGTACTAAAGGGAGTCGCTTTCCGCCGCTCGGGCTGGCCAAAACTGGTCTTTAGTACCGGTTGGTGGCACAAACCGGTACTAAAGGCCCCTCCTATATAAACAACACTTACGAAAATTTCAGTTTCTCATCTGGCTTCTTCTCCTCTGCACCGTCGCCCGCCGCCCCC
Source organism: Aegilops bicornis (assembly GCA_021605145.1). NCBI lineage: Eukaryota > Viridiplantae > Streptophyta > Magnoliopsida > Poales > Poaceae > Aegilops > Aegilops bicornis. Next base: position 794,265,332 of record CM038673.1, on the reverse strand, counting down.
GTACGTCTCCATCCCTCGTCGCCGCCCGTCGCCGCCCGTCCCGTCGCCGCCTTCGTCGTCCCCTCGTCACCGCCGCCCGTCCGTGTCGTCCCGTCCCGTCGTCGGTGCCGCCAGACGTCCCGTCGTCGCCGCCCGCCCGTCCTGCCCGTCGTCCCGCTGCCGCCGTCTGTCGTCATCCCCGTTGTCGCCCTTCGCCGTCCCGTCGCTGGCCCCGTCGTCCCTCGCCTCACGGTGAGCCTTGCCACAACACACACACACACATACATTTTTGTTTTTAGTTATACAAATAGTTAGAAATTCTTCTATTTTTTAGAAATTGTTAGAAATTTTTCTGTTTTTCAGAAATAGTTAGAAATGTTAGAATTGTTAGAATAGTTAGAAATGTTAGAATAGTTAGAAATGTGAGAATTGTTATACAAATGTTAGTTATATATATCGAAATGTTATAAATTTTTTTCTGTTTTTTAGTTATAAAAATGTTAGAAATGTTATAGAAATGTTAGTTATATATAGCATTGTTAGAAATGTTAGTTATATAGAAATGTTAGAAATTTTAGTTACCAAAATCCAATCATTAAAAAATGTTACTTTTTGCGGGCATATAGCTAGTATTTGTTCTCGACGATGCCCGACCCGCATCCTCGCCGTCCACGTCCACGACGATGTCCGGCTGACCCATGTCCGGGACTGGGCTCCGCCGGGCTGGCACTGGGAGGTGCTGCACGAGAAGCGCGCCGCTTGATGAGGAACCCGGCCCGGGTCCCGTCGTCGACCCTGATCTCGTTTGGTGGCGTTCGCATGGGCCAGTTCGGTGCGGAGGAGCGGCCCGCCGAGGTGGTACGTCACCGTGTCGGGGAGGAGGACGAGCACGTCCATCGCTACATGGTTGCGTTAGAGAGCAGGTTCTCCAATACTGGCAGTTTCTTGAGGATCTCACTTCAGCTATGATCCTGTGAGGGTTCCTTCTCTTTGGGTGTCCACAGCCAGCGCCAGGAACCGTGAGTGTCCTAGATTCTTCTGTAGTATTCGATCTTTATTAGCTACCTAGCCGGTGATGTATTGAGATTATATCTATTATTCGAGACGATGTATTCGAGATTATATCTATTATTCGAGACGATGTTTTCGAGATTATATCTATTATTCGAGACGATGTATTCGAGATTATATCTATTATTCGAGACGATGTAATTTGAATACTAAATTGTTTTATATTTCTTTTGGATTAGTTAAATAAAAGCTATGGCGGACAATACCCGGCAGAGAGGGAGAACAGGCCATGTTCGATATGATACGCCATCCTCACGGGCCAGATGATGATCAGAATGAAGAAGATTATGACGGCTCCGAATTTCTAAACAACACCGGAGAGGGTGATATGATATTCGATCACGACGACCGAATTGATGAAGTCATGAACTATGATTATGATGATGACGAAGAAAATGTTGATCTTGAAACAACAAAGACCGGCGAGGTATAGATATTTATATAAGCAGGCATCCGTGATCATCACATGTTTTAAATGACTTGAAGATATATTAACAAATCGATCTTTGTTCTTTCAGCCATCCGGATCGAGCAAATCTTCAGGCAAAAGGACGAAACGAGGCCCGGACAAAAAGTTGAAGGAGGGCGTAAAGTACAATATCGAGGCAATCAGACCTAATGGCGAACCATTCGTGCCTAAGAAGATTGCGGACAAGTTCGTTCGTCAGTGCGGAGTTGTTGTGAAGGACCAACTCTCGATCTCCCTTCAAGAATGGAGAGAGCCAGCAAAAGACAAAAGACAAAAAGACAAAAAGGACGCTGCTCCACGTCCAGATGTTACTTTTGTCGACAAAAGACAAAAAGAACTGCTTTGGGATACTCTCATGGAACATTTTACCCTACCAAATCATTTCACAGAAGCAGATGTGCAGAAAGTCAAGGACGCTGCACTTCGGAAGATGGGGTTGCATTCAAGAACCACAAGAATCGTGAATGGGACAAGTACGTCAAGGGAGGAAGGAAGACTCCAGTATTCGAGGGAACACTAGAGAACCAACGTGCTCATTGGGACGATTTCGTGCAATTCAAGGATTCGGAATTAGCTAAGGAACGGTCGAGAATAAACAAGAAGAATGCCGAAAAAAGGATAAGTTCCATAAGTCAGCCGGTGGCTATGCGGTGGCAATGCCTAAGTGGGATAAGTCTGAGAAAGAGATGGAGGATGCAGGTGTCACTCCGGTTACTAAGAGCTGGCCCCCCAGGTGCAGGACTTGGTTCTATGCGCATGGGGGGGGGTTGGACCCGAAGACAGGCAATGTTTCAAAGAGGGCAAGTCTGAAGGGAGCCGATGATGCGATACTTGTTGCAATAGAAGAGGCACGATCGGGGGTGTTCCAGCCCAACAGAGAGAATGACGAGCTTACGCGTGCCCTGGGAAATCCTGAACACCCGGGAAGAACACGAGGCAAGGGCGCTATTCCGTGGTATGAGGGGTTTTCAGACTGGAACAACGACTACATAACCCGTGCGAGAAAGAAGATTGCGGAGGAGAAGAAGAGGAAGATGGAGGAGGAGCAGAGGAAGCGGGACTATGAACGCCTTCAAGGACTAGAAGCAAGTCAAGCGGAATTGGCCGGCAAATTCCAGCGGCAGCAGGAGCAGATCGACTCACTTAGCCAGCAAAGGGGGTCTCAGCATCTGCAGCAGCTAGCGGATGATCCAGCATTGGATATCACCGCCTCATCCATGCCGAGAAGCAGCGTGGGTTCCACCCCGGACGACGCAATGCTGGATAGATACCCCGTGGATGACATCACGGATAACACTAACTGCGAGCTACACGTCAAAATGAAGAACATATCCATGAAGGTGGCGAACGTCGTTGCTTTTACAAATCCCCCCAAGGCAACCTTCCATTGCAACCCGATTCCAGCGGGCTATGCTCGTGTCTTGGTTGATGAGGTGGTGGACCCATATTCGGAGCTACAGCTTGACATTCCTGGAGGTGACGACGAGCACTTTATCGGAGAGGCCAAACATCATATCATCCTATGGAAAAAGGATTGCATCATCTTTCGAAGGCCACCGACACCGCGTCAGCCGAATCCTCGTCGAAGTCCGCCACCGAGTCGGCAGACTCCCGCTCCTGCAAGTCCACCAAGTCCGGCAAAGTGTCAGGCCACTCCTCCTCCAAGTCCCAAAAGTGTCAGCCACTCCTCCTCCTCCAAGTCCGCCCACAGCGTCAGACGTCCACCCCTCCTCCAAGTCCGGCACAACCTCAGGCCACTCCTCCTCCAAGTCCGGCAAAGTGTCAGGCCACTCCTCCTCCTCCAAGTCCGTCACAGCGTCAGGCGTCCACTCCTCCTCCAAGTCCGGCACAACCTCAGGCCACTCCTCCTCCAAGTCCGGCACAGCTTCAGGCCACTCCTCCTCGTCCAACTCAGCCCCGTCAGCCGTCTCCGCTGCCTCAGCAATCGCAGAAGAGACACCTCGCAGCTATGGTGCATAGCGGTACAAGTCGAGGTAGTACCGGAAGTACAGGCGGAGGAATGCGATATAAATATGGTCCAAGACTCACACCTCTTCCGTAGAGGCCTTATGACAGGTCCGAGGAGGAAAACGCAGCCATATTGAAGGCCCGGGTGGAAGCCCATTTTGCACCGAAACCGCCACCGCCGCCAAGGGAGAAAGTGCCTGAGGAAACGATTGACCACTTCATTCGTATGGCTCAACCACCAGCTCCCAAGCGTGTTGACACAGACTATGTGCGCCACATCAGGAAGTTAAATCGAGCACGTCTACGTAAGGAGGCGAGCTTGGGATCGAGCAAACAACAAGCAGCTGTCAAAAAATGCGGGAAAACCATTCCCCAGCTGGGAGAACAGGCGGCGCAATCGATCCCCTCGCTTGTTGTGCCCAACACGTGAGACGATCTGTGCGCCCAATATTATTGTGGGCAAACAGTTTACGTTGCCGAGGTGGGCAATGTGGTAATAACCAAGGACCATATAATGCAGGCTGAAGTTCTCAACATCACTGTTGGACAACTCCTCGAGATCGAGCCCATGCCTGTGCTTACAGAGGATGAAATAAAACGGAAATATGTCCCGGGCCAACCTTTGGTCAAGCCAGACAAGGTCAAGAACCTCCCAACGAGAAAATGTATGAATTGCATCAATGGTACATGAACATTACCAAGATTTCCAATCGATTGTCCCTCATGGTGAATGTCAAGGAGGAGCATTACTTCCATGAGAAAGCTCTGTCCGTTGAGTATTATGTACTGTTTCAGTTATACAATCAAGACGCACTCGACAAATCTATCGTCAGTTGCTATTGTCTGTAAGTGATTTCTTTCTGTAATTTAAGTCTCAAGCTAGCTGTAGTGATCCTTTTGATCAATCATTACCTGTAATTATCCTCACTATATTCTTTTACATTGTATTATGCAGGATGAAGATGTATGAAATGAGAAAAGGTGGGCGCTTTGGCATTGGGTTCATTGACCCAAACACCGTTAATGAATACACATGGAAAATAAATCCACATCATGAAAAGGCCGTGAGGACAACATGCTAGAGTTCTTGAAGCGCCTCAAATACAATGAAGATATACTACTTCCTTACAACTTCCAAAGGAGTCACACTGTCTTGTACTACAAATTCTCTGTTTTTGCCTACTAGCTAGCTACATGTTTTTCCTTACATATGCCCGCTTAATTAAGACATGCAAACGTGTGTGCATGCAGATTTCACTGGATCTTGTGTATCATTAAAGTTGATGCCAGAATAGTTGAAATACTGGACTCACTAATCAAAGCAAATACTGACTATAACATCTTGTTTGGGATAGTCAACAGGTAATTTCAATCATTATTAACTATATATCTCGGCCTATTTAGTTCGTCATTTCATGATATGAACTATTTAATAACCCCTTTATTCATTTTGTTTGTCGGCGGGCAGGGCTTGGGCAAGGTTCATCAGCGTCACGGAAGGCGAATGAAAAGAAAAAGCTTAAATGGTTTCGACCCAAGGTAAGTAATTAAGTAGTACTAGCTAGCTAGCTAGCTGCCATCTCTTTAATTATCATGCTTGATTAATTATTATCTGATCAAATTCCATTCTCGTAAAGGCCACGAAGCGGTAGGGGACTGATCTGTGTGCATTCTGTGTTTGCGAGAACATTCGCATGATGGCGTCCGAAAGGAGCAGATCTCAAAGACAGGAATGGGTACGCTTGTCGTAACACTATTCACAATTTTACACCATTATTGATATCTAGTCACACAACTAATACACATGCATATTGATCTCCTTCTTAACAGTTCATAGAGGTGCGGGACAAGCTCCTAGAAACGGAGCGCGTAGAAGCACTTCAAGAGGAAATAGCGGGATTTTTGCTCGACCAGGTGATAAATCCGAAGGGAGAATACTATTACCCGCTACCGCCCCCATGAAAACCACTTCCAATTGTCATCATGCTCCGAAGGCACCAATTAGGCTAATGCCACTAGCTCCGAAGGCAACATGCATATGTAGGAGAAACTGTATATAGCTATACATGTGTGTATGTGTGAATTAATTAATATGGTGGTTTGTGACACATTGATGATATATATATGCATGATTGGTTCTACTAGAAATTCTATATATATATATATATATATATATATATATATATATATATATATATATATATATATGCATAACGTGTACAATGTGTAGTATCATAAAATACCAGCAAACGAAAAAGAATTAAAATGGAAACACAAAATTAAATGAAAAAGAAATCATAAAACTAAAAAAACCCCAAACCTTATAGTACCGGTTGGTCTTACCAACCGTTACTAAAGGGCTCCAGGCCCCCGGAGCTGGCTCGTGCCACGTGGTTGCCCTTTAGCACCGGTTCGTGCTGAACCGGTACTAAAGGGGGGGGGGGCTTTAGTGCCCACACTTTAGTGCCGGTTATGGAACCGGCACTAAAGGGCCTTATGAACCGGTGCTATTGCCCGGTTCTGCACTAGTGAACAAAGGCAATGTCACTTTTCATGTTAATGGTAATGAGCATACGGTACACTTTCCGAGGAAACAACCTCAATTTCATAGTATCAACTCTATTGGAGAAACTCCATCGATTATATTTGGATGTTTTGAATTTCCTCTTCCTACTGTCAAGAAGAAATGTGATATTCTTATTATAGGGGATGTGCATATCCCCGTTGAGGTAACATAGTGTTATTGGAAATTTCTCCGGTTTCATGTCATTCGGAATGAGTTTACTAACAAGACCTGATCAACCTTGTTTGTGGATTCCTTTTGATGAGCATGAGATGGATGAAACTAGCAGGCACAACCTTCTGTACCCTCTTTATACTTTCTGTTATTTAGTTGAAATAAAGTAAAAATAGTATTTTTCTGTCTGTTTCCTGATTTATCCGTGCAATATAAAAATACCCCGAAAATAAAAGTCCTCCAAATGCCATGCCAATTTAATATGATTTTTTCTGGAATATTTGAGGATTTATGGAACTGAAAACACTGCGGGGGGAGCTGCCACCTGGCCACGAGGGTGGATGGCGCGCCCTACCCCCCAGGGCACGCCCCCCTGCGTCATGGGCCCATGGTGGCCCTCCTCCACTTATTCCAGCACCCATCCTCTTCTTCTTCCTCCCACAAACACGAATATCTAGCTCAAGCACTAGTTCTAGCTCACTTTGTCGCGATTTTTGATCTCCTTGCTCAAATCACCTCTCACAAAACTGCTTGGGGAGATTGTTCCTTGGTATGTGACTCCTCCATTGGTCCAATTAGTTTTTTCTCTAGTGCTTTATTCATTGCAAATTTGTGTTGCATAGGTAACCATGTTATTAAGCTTGTATGTCAAATTTATATGGTTCCAAGTAGTTCTAATGCATGATATATCCTCTAGGCACTTGTAGGAGTAGTTGCTATCAATTTTGTTGAGCTTGGCTCACTTCTGTTTGAAGTTACTAAAAATTTCAGAATATTTCAGAAAATGATGAAGAGACTTTTGAGGGGCTCATCGAGCCGAAGCTCGAAGGAAAAGCAAAATGAAGAAGCACAGAGGCCCAACTATAATTTGCCTCGTACCGCGGAGGTCCAACCATGTGAATGGCCTTCCAATGACTGAGAATGCTGGCCTCACCGACTTCCTCCGCGACCAACGTCATCAGTATCTCTTAGTCACTAATACTTTTGTGCAAAACTTCTACTATTATCCTAAGGAATCACCTCCTTCAGTAGAGTTTCATTTATATGACGTTGTTAAGAAGATGCCACTAGATGAATTTTGCGAGGTTTGCAAAATACCCTTCGAGGGTACCTTAGATGAACCACATCGTAAGCATGTGGAAGAATTTATTAACACCATCACTGTGGGGGAAACCAGGAAGGTTTCCGATGCAAGAATCACTAGCATACACTTTCCTGTTTTACGCTACTTTGCCTTATTTGCTAGTCGTTGCTTGATTGGTCGCGGAAACTATGGAAACCTTAGTGTTCCTGATATTATCATTTTGTTCCATGGTTTATACAGGGATAACACTGTTAGTATGGGCGGAATTATTGCTAAACGGTTAAGTTTGAACCGTACTAAAGGCCCCATCTTTGGAGGTATTTATGCTTCGCGCCTAGCTGCACATTTTAACATACCCATTAGGCTTTATGAGAAAGAAGAAAAATTGCTACCTAGTGCTTATTTAGATTATAAGAGTATGCTAGCGCATGATTTTATTGTTAAGGGCAGGGAAGGGGAGCTTAAATATAAATTGTACTTTAATAAACATCACCCTGAGACTATTACTTTGCCTGCTCCTTCTTTGTTTAACTTGTCTGAAGGTCCTTACCTCGTTCCGTGGGCGGCCGTTCAAGCCTACCGGAATCCTGCACCAGCCCCGGAGCCGGAACCACAATACGAGCCTCCACGCCAGTCTGTTTATTCTTGGGATCCGGAGATGGCTGCCAGCCAGTGGCAGTCAGAGTCCTCTTCATCACAGTACGACCCCAGCTACAACTATGGGTATCCGCCAGGCCATCCTTGGCAATGAACGAACTTAGGCCAAAAGCCTAAGCTTGGGAGAGTATGTATTTCCCACCGACATTACATTTATGTTTACACACACTCATTGTTAGATGTCGGTGCTCATACTTTTTCACTGAATATCCATGTTAGTTTATTTTTCTTTTCCTGCTTTCTTCTTGTGTGTTTGTTAAACTTTAAGAAAAACAAAAAAATAGTAATAGCTTCTAGTTAGTTTACTTTTCCTGCTGTAGTAGTAATAAAAAGAAAACCCAAAAAGATTTCCTGTTCTTCTTTTGCTTGTTGGGAGATTTCCCGTGTAAATAGTTTTTATTTCTTTTCTTTTCTTTGGGGGTCGATAGGAGAAGACCATGATTAAATTGTTGAAGTGGCTCTTATATACATTATCGTTGATTTAACCAAGAGCCCATATTGCTTTGTCTTCTCCTGCTTATTGAATGCTCGCAGATTCCAGCTTAGCCAATGCACGTGCACTCTTATTATTATTCACATCGTTCGGTCGTGCAAGTGAAAGGCAATAATGACGATATATGATGAATTGATTGGGATAAGCGAAGCTGGTATGAACTCGACCTCTCTTGTTTTTGTAAATATGATGAGTTCATCTTTCTTGATTCAGCTTATTATGAATAAACATGTTTGTAATGACAATTAGAGATCATAGTTGCTCGTGCCATGCTTGATTAGCTATGAGTTATAATGGTTTACCTTGCGTGCCAACATGCTATTAAAATGGTTGTGATGTGGTATAGTGGGGTGGTATCCTCCTTTGAATGATTTAAGTGACTTGACTTGGCACATGTTCACACATGTAGTTGAAACAAATCAACATAGCCTTCACGATATTTATGTTCATGGTGGATTATATCCTACTCATGCTTGCATCCAATGTTTATTAATTTTAATGCATGTTCATGGTTGTTGTCGCTCTCTAGTTGGTCGCTTCCCAGTCTTTTGCTAGCCTTCACTTGTACTAAGCGGGAATACTGCTTGTGCATCCAATCCCTTAAAACCCAAATTTATTCCAGATGAGTCCATTATACCTTCCTATATGCGGTATTTACCAACCGTTCCAAGTAAATTTGTATGTGCCAAACTCTAAACCTTCAAATAAACATTCTATTTTGTATGCTCTAATAGCTCATGTATCAACTAGGGATGTCCTTATCTTCCATGTTAGGCGGGTTATTCTCAAGAGGAGTGGACTCCGCGCCTCATTCACGAGAACATGGCTGGTCACCGGGATGCCCAGTCCCATGCTTTATGCAAACTAAATCAAAATAATTGCAAACAAAACTCCCCCTGGGACTGTTGCTAGTTGGAGACACTCGTTGTTTTGAGCAAGTCATGGATTGATGCTTGTTGGTGGAGGGGGAGTATAAACTTTACCATTCTGTTTGGGAACCGCCTATAATGTTTGTAGCATGGAAGATATCGCCATCTCGTAGTTGCTATGTTGACAATGAAAGTATGCCGCTCAAAATATTATCTCTATTTCAAAACCGAGCTCTGGCACCTCTACAAATCCCTACTTCCCTCTGCGAAGGGCCTATCTATTTACTTTCATGTTGAGTCATCACCCTCTTATTAAAAGCACTAGTTGGAGAGCGCAGCTATCATTTGCATCCATTACTATTAATTCATATTGGGTATGACTATGATTGGATCTCTTTTACCATGAATTACAATGTCTAGTCAGTCCTTGATCTTTAAAGGTGCTCTGCATTTATGTTTTGCGGTCTCAGGAAGGGCTAGCGAGATACCATCTTGTTATATCATATTATGATTGTTTTGAGAAAGTGTTGTCATCCGAGATTTATTATTATGACTCTCTAGTTGATTATGCCATTGATATGAGTAAACATGAGACCTGAGAATTATTGAAAATGTGGTTAGTTATAATCTTTGCTGAAAACCTGAATGCTGGCTTTACATATTTACAACAACAAGAGCAAACAGAGTTTGTAAAAGTTTCTCTTTTTCTCTTTCAGTTTATCAACTGAATTGCTTGAGGACAAGCAAAGGTTTAAGCTTGGGGGAGTTGATACGTCTCCATCGTATCTACTTTTCCAAACACGTTTGCCCTTGTTTTGGACTCTAACTTGCATGATTTGAATGGAACTAACACGGACTGACGTTGTTTTCAGCAGAATTGCCATGGTGTTATTTATGTGTAGAAACAAACATTCTCGGCATGACCTGAAACTCCACGGAACAAGTTTTTGGAAAAAATAAAAAATCCTTCCCAAAGATGAAGACCAGGGGGCCCACACCCTATCCATGAGGGTGGGGGCGCGGCCTCCCCCCTAGGCGCGCCCCCTACCTCGTGGGCCCCCTGGAGCTCCTCCGACGCCAACTCCAACTCTATATATTTGCTTTCGGGGAGAAAAAATCAAGGAGAAGAAATCATCACGTTTTACGATACGGAGCCGCCGCCAAGCCCTAAAACCTCTCGGGAGGGCTGATCTGGAGTCCGCTCGGGCTTCGGAGAGGGGATTCATCGCCGTCGTCATCATCAACCATCCTCCATCACCAATTTCATGATGCTCACCGCCGTGCGTGAGTAATTCCATCGTAGGCTTGTTGGACGGTGATGGGTTGGATGAGATTTATCATGTAATCGAGTTAGTTTTGTTAGGGTTTGATCCCTAATATCCACTATTTTCTGAGATTGATGTTGCTATGACTTTGCTATGCTTAATGCTTGTCACTAGGGCCCGAGTGCCATGATTTCAGATCTGAACCTATTATGTTTTCATGAATATATGTGAGTTCTTGATCCTGTCTTGCAAGTCTATAGTCACCTACTATGTGTTATGATCCGGCAACCCCGAAGTGACAATAATCGGGACCACTCCCGGGTATGACCATAGTTTGAGGAGTTCATGTATTCACTATGTGCTAATGCTTTGTTCCGGTTCTCTATTAAAAGGAGGCCTTAATATCCCTTAGTTTCCATTAGGACCCCGCTGCCACGGGAGGGTAGGACAAAGATGGCATGCAAGTTATTTTCCATAAGCACGTATGACTATATTCGGAATACATGCCTACATTACATTGATGAATTGGAGCTAGTTCTGTGTCACCCTATGTTATGACTGTTACATGATGAACCGCATCCGGCATAATTATCCATCATCAATCCAATGCCTACAAGCTTTCCATATACTGGTTTACGCTTATTTACTTTCCCGTTGCTGCTGTTACAATCACTACAAAACACCAAAAATATTACTTTTGCTTTCATTACTCTTTTCTTACCCTTACCACCATTATCATATTACTTTGCTATTAAACACTTTGCTGCAGATATTAAGTTATCCAGGTGTGGTTGAATTGACAACTCAACTGCTAATACTTGAGAATATTCTTTGGCTCCCCTTGTGTTGAATCAATAAATTTGGGTTGAATACTCTACCCTCGAAAGTTGTTGTGATCCCATGCAGTTGTGAGTTATCAATCACTTATAGAGGAGAACAAACGAAGACATTATTGTAGGGTACGAAATCTCCTCAAAGCTATCCTTTCGGATCGATCTATTCAAGAGTCCATAGTAAAATAGCACGAAGCTATTCTTTCCGTTCGATCTATCATAGAGTTCGTACTAGAATAACACCTTAAGACACAAATCAACAAAAACCCTAATGTCACCTAGATACTCCAATGTCACCTCAAGTATCCATGGGTATGATTATATGATATGCATCACACAATCCCAGATTCATCTATTCAACCAACACAAAGAACTTCAAAGAGTGCCCCAAAGTTTCTACCGGAGAGTAAAGATGAAAACGTGAGCCAACCCCTATGCATAGGTTCATGGGCGGAACCCGCAAGTTGATCACCAAAACATACATCAAGTGGATCAATAGAATACCCATTGTCACAACGGGTATCCCATGAAAGACATACATCAAGTGTTCTCAAATACTTAAAGACTCAGTCCGATAAGATAACTTCAAAGGGAAAACTCAATCCATTACAAGAGAGTAGAGGGGGAGAAGCATCATAAGATCCAACTATAATAGCAAAGCTCGCGATACATCAAGATCGTATCACCTCAAGAACACGAGAGAGAGAGAGAGAGAGAGAGAGAGAGAGAGAGAGTCAAATACATAGCTACTGGTACATACCCTCAGCCCCGAGGGTGAACTACTCCCTCCTTGTCATGGAGAGCGCCGAGATGATGAAGGTGGCCACCGGTGAGGAATCCCCCATCCGGCAGGGTGCCGGAACAGGGTCCCGGTTGGTTTTTGGTGGCTATAGAGGATTGCGGCGGCAGAACTCCCGATCTATTGTGTTTTCTGGAGGTTTCAGTATTTATAGGATTTTTGGCGTAGGCCTCACGTCAGGGGGGTCTCCGGGTTGTCCACGAGGCAGGGGCCCACGCCCAGGGGGGTGGGCACGCCCCCCACCCTCGTGGGAAGATCGGGATTCTCCTGGCCCAACTCTTTTACTCCGGGGGCTTCTTTTGGTCCAGAAAAAATCATCAAAAATTGGCACATCAATTGGACTCTGTTTGGTATTCCTTTTCTGTAAAACTCAAAAACAAGAAGAAAAAAACAAAAACTGGCACTGGGCTCTAGGTTAATAGGTTAGTCCCAAAAATCATCTAAAATAGCATATAAATGCATATAAAACATCCTAGAAGGATAAAATAATAGCATGAATACTTCATAAATTATAGATACGTTCGAGACGTATCATTTCCATTTACTGTTATGACATCGCATGGTCCGGGCATCTTGAGCTTGAGATAAGCATAGTGCGGCACCGCATTGAATCGAGCAAATGCGGTTCGCCCGAGCAGTGCGTGATAGCCACTGTGGAAGGGGACGATATCTAAGATCAACTCTTCGCTTTGGAAGTTGTCCGGGGACCCGAAGACGACCTCCAATGTGATTGAGCCCGTGCAGCGGGCCTCTACACCTGGTATAACTCCTTTAAAGGTAGTTTTTGTGGGCTTGATCCTTGATGGATCGATGCCCATTTTGCCCACTGTATCCTGATAGAGCAGGTTGATGCTGCTGCCACCGTCCATGAGGACTTGCTTGAGGTGGAATCCATCAATTATTGGGTCGAGGACCAGTGCGGCTGAACCGCCATGACGGATACCGTTCGGATGGTCCCTGCGATCGAAGGTGATCGGGCAGGACGACCATGGGTTGAATTTTGGGGCGACTGGCTCTACCGCATAGACGTCCCTGAGCGTGCGTTTGCACTCCCTCTTGGGGATATGGGTAGCGTATATCATGTTCACCGTTTTAACCTGAGGGGGAAACTTCTTCTGTCCCCCTGTGTTCGGTGGACGGGGCTCCTCGTCATCATCCTCACTTTGTGACCCCTTCTCCTTGTTCTCAGCATTTAACTTGCTAGCCTGTTTAAAGACCCAACAAAATCTGTTGGTATGATTGGCTGGCTTATCGGGGGTGCCGTGTATCTGACATGGACAATCGAGTATGCGGTCCAAGCTGGATGAGCCCGGATTGTTCCTTTTAAATGGATTCTTCCGCTGGCTGGACTTGGAGCCACTGAATCCGGCATTGACCGTCGTGTCATCGGTATTATCACCATTGCTTCGACGCTTGTGTCTGTTGCGTCGGGGCTTGCCGTTGCTATTTTTGGCTTGAGAGGTGCCAGGTTTGCTTGCATTATTATTGCTACGGGCTAGCCAGCTATCTGTGCCCGCGCAAAAGCGGGTCATGAGTGCCGTGAGGGCTGCCATGGACTTCGGTTTTTCCTGGCCGAGGTGTCGGGTGAGCCATTCGTCATGGATGCTATTCTTAAAGGCCGCTAGGGCCTCTGCATCTGGACAGTCGATGATCTGGTTCTTTTAGTTGAGAACCTAGTCCAGAATTTCATGGCTGACTCTCTGGGCTGTTGGACTATGTGACTCAAGTCATCGGCATCCGGAGGTCGGGCGTATGTACCTTGGAAGTTATCACAGAAGGCGTCTTCCAGGTCCTCCCATCTACCAATGGAGTTTTCAGGCAGGCTTTTCAACCAGGGCTGAGCTGGTCCCTTGAGTTTTAGTGGGAGGTATTTGATGGCATGAAGATCATCATCGCGGCCCATATGAATATGGAGAAGAAAATCCTTAATCCATACTGCGGGGTCTGTTGTCCCATCATATGATTCGATGTTCATGGGTTTAAACCCTTCTGGGAATTCATGCTCCATTATTTCATCAGTGAAGGAAAGGGGGTGTGCGATGCCTCTATATCGGGCCAAGTCGCGACATAGCTCGGATGGAGTCCGTCTGCGGTTTTCGGCCCGGGCGTGATTATGCTTGTCACGTCCGTCTAGATAGCCGTCGTCGCGCATCGGGGCACGCCCCCGCGATCCGTAGATCGATCTGGTTTCACCTGCTCTATTGTCCAGGTCCTGCCGTAGGTCATATATATATATCCCCGAGCTGTTAGATCTCTACCTTTACGGCGAGGTAGTACGAGCTGGTGTTCAGCATGAGTTGCCGCTTTGTCCCGGCCCCGTGGTGGTCTGTCAGCCACGTTACGTGCTAATGGTACGGGCTCGAGGGCCGCGTCATCAAATTGGGGTATCAGTTTACGCTTCGGGTAACTTTTGGTTGGGCGCTCGAGGCCATATTCCTCGGCTGCCAGGACATTAGTCCATCTGGCGTTGAGCAGATCTTGATCAGCTTGAAGCTGCTGCTGCTTCTTTTTCAGGCTCCTTGTTGTGGCAATTAGCTGGAGCTTAAAGCACTCCTGCTCGAGAGGTTCCTCAGGCACGATAAAGTCTTCGTCACCGAGGCTCACCTCATCCTCGAAGAGTGGGAGATAATTACGGTCCTCCGAGTTTTCGTTTACGGCCTGTTCACCAGGGCTAGCACGCCCATCTTCCCGATCGTCCTGCTTGGAGGTTGGCTCGATGGGGTCTTCTTGGTCTTCGGCACCATCCGGGGTGTTGTCTCCCGTGCCGGTATTGCTGTCTTTTCCATGGCGTGACTTAATTAGAGAAGCGTCGCTGACTTCGATGCTTTCGCTGTATCTCAGGAAGTTTATCCTCGACTGGATCTTCTTTGTCGTCACCGTTATTCTCTTTGGGTGTATCCACCATGTACATGTCATACGAAGAGGTGGCCATCCAGCGTCTGGTAAATGGCCGGTTTTGGGCATGTTCCTCTCCGGCATCGTCGTCCATAGCGTCGATGTCTTCAGAGCCGTAATCGAGCATGTCGGTTAAGTCCTCGACAGTGGCTATAAAGTGGGTGGTGGGTGGGACATAAAATTCCCTTCTCTCAGCCCCTAGTCCGGGCTGGGTGTAGTTCGGACGTAGCTCCTATGTAATGACAAGGGATCACATTAAGTCCAGAGCCTCGCTTAAAGCCGAGGTTTGACCAGCGAGAAGAGAGTCCGTGGAGTACGGCGGGAGGGAGACTCCTTGGCCGAACTTGCACGATGCTAACTCCGAGGGTTCGGAGCCAGTGTCTGCAGAAGGGTCCGGCTTCATGATGGTTGCCAGCGACACTACTTCCTCCGGCTCTCCCGTAATGGGCTTAGTGGCCGCAAATAGTCCGGTAGGCTTAGGAAGCCCATCTTCGGACCTGGCGATACGCTCCGGATCTAAGGCCAAGGCGGAGGTTGGGGTCGCGAATCCTTGGAAGATCAAGTCTCCTCGGATATTAGCGACATAGTCCAGGTTTCCAAAACTAATCTGGTGACCTGGGGCGTAGCTGTCGATCTGCTCTAGATGGCCAAGCGAGTTGGCCCGCAGTGCGAAGCCGCCGAACACAAAGATCTGGCCGGCGAGAAAAACTCCCCCCATGGCAGCATTGTTGTAGATGATTGATGGAGCCATCGAACCTCTTGACGATGATGCAGTGGAACTCTCAATGAAAGCACCAATGTCGGTGTCAAAACCGGCGGATCTCGGGTAGGGGGTCCCGAACTGTGCGTCTAAGGCTGATGGTAACAGGAGACAGGGGACACGATGTTTACCCAGGTTTGGGCCCTCTTGATGGAGGTAATACCCTACTTCCTTCTTGATTGATCTTGATGAGAATGAGGATTACAAGAGTTGATCTACCACGAGATCATAATGGCTAAACCCTAGAAGTCTAGCCTGTATGATTGTGATTGCCCCTATGGACTAAGTCCTCCGGTTTATATGGACACCGGAGGGGACTAGTGTTGTACAAAGTCGGTTACAGAGAAAGGAATCTACATATCCGAACGCCAAGCTTGACATCCACGCAAAGGAGAGTCCCAACCGGACACCCGAGGACCCCTTAATCCAGGATTCCCTCAACCGCAAGGTGGAGAACCGTGAGAATCGTGTCGGGCTTAAATTACCGGAGCGAAGGTGTCAGTGAAGTCGATGCCAGCTGAGGGAGTCTTGGATTATGGGGTCCTCGGATGTCCGGGCTGTGTAGAATGGGCCGGACTGATGGGCCGTGAAGATACAAGATAGAAGGCCTTCCCCCATATCCGGATGGGACTCTCCTTTGCGTGGATGGCAAGCTTGACGTCCGGATGTATAGTTTCCTTTCTCTGTAAAATGACTATGTTCAACCCTAGGCCCTTTCGGTGTCTATATAAACCGGAGGGTTTAGTCCATAGAGGCTATCAGAATTTACATAAGCTAGACAACTAGGGTTTAGCCATTACGATCTCGAGGTAGATCGACTCTTGTAACACCTACTCATCAAAGTCAATCAAGCAGGAAGTAGGGTATTACCTCCATTAAGAGGGCCCGAACCTGGGTAAACATTGTGTCCCCTTGTGTGACGCCCCCGATTCAATCGTACACTAATCATGCACGCAAATGTGTACGATCAGGATCAGGGACTCACGGGAAGATATCACAACACAACTCTAAAACATAAATAACTCATACAAGCATCATAATACAAGCCAGGGGCCTCGTGGGCTCGAATACAAGTGCTCGATCATAGACGAAGTCGCTGGAAGCAACAATATCTCGAGTACGGACATAAGTTAAACAAGGTTGCTGACGGCTGGCACAAAGCTGGGATCTGGATCGAAAGAGACGCAGGCCTCCTCTGCAGGATCCTCCTAAACTACTCCAGGTCATCGTCGCCGGGCTGCTGCGTAGTAGTAGGCACCTCCGGGTAGTAGTCGCCATCGACGGTGGCGTCGCTCCTGGGCTCCATCGCTCGCTTGCAGCAATCGGGTAAAGAAAGGGGGAAAAGGGGAACAAGGCAACCGTGAGTACTCATCCAAAGTACTCGCAAGCAAGGAGCTACACTACATATGCATGGATATATGTGTAAAGGGCCATATCGGTGGACTGAATCAGAATGCCGTAATAATAGGGGATAGCTAATCCTGTCGAAGACTACGCTTCTGGCAGCCTCCGTCTTGCAACATGTAGAAGAGAGTAGACTGAAGTCCTCCAAGTAGCATCGTATAGCATAATCCTACCCGGCGATCCCCTCATCGTAACCCTGATAGAGAGAGACCACCGGGCTGTATCTGGCACTTGGAAGGGTGTGTTTTATTAAGTATCCGGTTCTAGTTATCATAAGGTCAAGGTACAACTCCAAGTCGTCCTGTTACCGAAGATCACGGCTATTCGATTTGTTTAACTTCACTGCAGGAGGGCACCACATTACCCGACACGCTCGATCCCATTTGGCCGGACACACTTTTCTGGGTCATGCCCGGCCGCGGAAGATCAACACGTCGCAGCCCCACCTAGGCATAACAGAGAGGCCAGCACGCCGGTCTAAACCTATGCGCACAGGGGTCTGGGCCCATCGCCCTTAGCACAACCGCATGTTGCGTACGCGGCCGGAAGCAGACCTAGCCTAGTGGCATTCCAGTCCAATCCGGTATGCGCAGCTCAGTCGCTGACGTCACGAAATGCTTCGGTTGATACCACGACGCCGGTTGCCCATATCTTGTCCCACATGGCGGTTAGTGCGTATAAGGTCAACGACCCAACTCAGATCAAATACCAAGATCTCGTTAAGCGTGTTAAGTATCCGCGAACGGCGAACAGGGCCAGGCCCACCTCTCACCCAGGCGGTCTCAACCCACCCTGTCGCTCCGCCACAAAGATCCACCCAGAGGGCCGTCGGGACAAGGTCCTTTCAGCCCCCAATCCGTGAATCACTCGCGGGTGCTCCTCGAGCCGACCCGACTTTAATCACCACATGTATCATGTATAGAATATAGTATATACCCGTGATCACCTCCCGAGTGATCACGGCCCGATAGTATAGCACAGCAGACGGACAAGAATGTAGGGCCACAAATGGAAATACTAGCATCCTATACTAAGCAAGTAGGATTGCAGGTAAAGGTAACAACAGTAGTAGCAAGGACAGGCTATGCATCAGGATAGGAATAACGAAAGCAGTAACATGCTACACTACTCTAATGCAAGCAGTATAGAGGAGAGTAGGCGATATCTGGTGATCAAGGGGGGGCTTGCCTGGTTGCTTAGACAAGAAGGAGGGGTCGTAAGTGACGTAGTCGACCATAGGGGCATCAGCATCGTCACGGGGTCTACCGGAGAGAAGAGGGGGGAGAAACAGTAAATACATAGCAAGCAAGTGCATAACAGGACAACAAGCAGAGCTAGACGTGTTCTAACGCGGTATGAGGTGATACCGGTGTAGGGGGGAAACATCCCGGAAAGTATCCCCGGTGTTCCGTGTTTTCGGACAGATGAACCGGAGGTGAAATGTTGCAGGTTCACTATGCTATGGACGCGTGGCGGACGAACGGGCTGCTTATTCGGATTCGTCTCGTCGTTCTGAGAAACTTTCATGTTGAAAATATTTTAATCCGAGTTACGGATTAAAAGATATGATTTTCTAAAGATCTAATTAATTTCTGGAATTTAATTAATTATTTCATTAATTCGAAAATGATTTAATGACATCAGCATGATGTCAGGCTGACATCAGCAGCCAACAGAGTTGACTGGTCAACCTGACCAGTGGGTCCCACTGGTCAGTGACACATTTTAATTAAACAGATTAATTAAATTAATTAGAATTAATTAGGGTGTGGGCCCCACTCTCATTGTTTGATTAATTAACTAACAGTAAATTAGGTTAATCTAGTTGTGATTAATTAACTTAACTAATTCGTTAATTATTTAATTAATTTAATTATTATTACCTATTTATTTATTTTTAATTTTATTTTTTTAATTCTTTTTTTAATTAAAACGTTCTGGGGGGTAGGGCCCCACATGTCATAGGGCCATAGGGGGCACTGGCCCATTGGTCATTGGCCCATAGGCCAAAGTGGATCGGGCGCTACGGGCGCTGCGGCGTCGGGCGCCCGCCTCAACGGGATCGGCGAGGGCGCTGGCGGCGGTTGCCCGCTGGGCGAGGCTCCGCCAAGGGGAGTGGAGGTGGCCGAGTGGCGCTGAAGAGGACGCGCTTCTGTGGGGTTCAAGGGCGCAAAGGACGGGCGGCGATGTAGCCGCAGCAGAGCCAGCGAAAAGTCGGCTCGCGGCCCGAGGAGGAGGAGGACCGGGCGCGCGCTGGGGCATCGACGGGTACACGCCGAGGTGTGCGCATGGAACGGAGCAGAGCCACGGGCTGCGCGGGCAACGGAGGGGCGTGGGAAGCGCGGCGCCTGCAAGCGCGAAAGTCTTGGCGTGGGGAGGAACGTGCAGGGGAGGGGAAGCTCACATCGCGGAGCAGGGAACGGGGCAGTGGGCTCGGGGAAGGTTGGTGGGGGACGACGGGGACGAGCGACGGAGTGGAGGAGGACGGCGAGGTGGCGGCGTCCAGTGAGGGAGGTCCTGAGGCGCCGGGTGGCAACGTC
This sequence comes from Aegilops bicornis, assembly GCA_021605145.1. Classification (NCBI taxonomy): domain Eukaryota; kingdom Viridiplantae; phylum Streptophyta; class Magnoliopsida; order Poales; family Poaceae; genus Aegilops; species Aegilops bicornis. The sequence continues at coordinate 794,245,509 of CM038673.1, read as the reverse complement.
GTGGCGAAGGCATCGGGGCCCTCTGCCCCGATCCAGCCGGGGGGAAGGGGAGGGAGACGAGGAGGCGGCGGATGGGAGCCGCGAGGAGGAGGCCGGAGGGCGGCGCTCGGCGCCGGCGGGCGGCGACTGTCCTCGGGCGCGGGCGCTCCGAGAGGAGGGGAGCGAGTAGCGAGGGGAGTGGGGGTCTTCGCCCCGATCCAGATTGGATCGGGAGGAGGGAGAGGGAGTGGCGACGTGGGGGGGAGTGGGAGCTGTAGTGGCTAGGGTTTCGGGGCAGGGGGGTTATGCGGGGAGTGGGGTGGCGGCTTGGGCCGGTCGAGTGTTAGCCCGGTGGGCCGAACGGCCCAGGGGGATGGGGGGTCTTTGTCTCTTTTATTTTTGTTTATTTTCTCTTTTCTTTTCTGTTTTAATTTTACATTTTAAATACACTAGTTTTATAAAATACATTAGTTGTACCTAAATTAGTATGAACAAATATGCCACCACCACAATTAACTTGGCACCTAAAATAAATTCGTTTGTAATTGTTTATTATTTTAAAAGCATTTAAATAATTGTTCTCGCTATGTTTTATTCATTTTAGAGTATTTAAACAATTTATAAAAGTGTGGTCTCTCCACCATAATTACCTATGCATTATTTGGCACAAACCGAATATTTTAGTTTTAATATTTGAAAACTTTAATTGTTTGACTTGATTTTGAATTTGAATTTTGGATCGATTTTTGAACTAACCCGAGATTAATTACAGAGATAGAGGTGATGTGGCATCTAACGAGGGATTACTGTAGCCTAATTATCCGGGCGTCACAATTCTCCTCCACTACAAGAAATCTCGTCCCGAGATTTAAGAGGGGAGTAAGGGGGATAGTTCTGGTTATGATATTCTAACGGATCTTCTCGAGGAAGTTAATCCCTTCCGTTGATGTCTTCAATTCTTTATTCCAATGCATCATGATAAACTTGTCATCATTCCTTCGGGAACTCCATCGTACTTACGAAAGGATAAGGGGCAACTCAGCTACGACAGAATGCTTTTGAGGGAACAATCTGGGGTTAACCCATGAATGAGTATAAGATTATCTCTCGAGTTGAACATATAAAATACATCCAGAGTAAGGTACGAAGGTACAATAAGAGGTTCCAAGCGAATAGATAGTTGCTCGAAGTCTGAACCAGGGTGAGAAAAGGGTTTCAGAGTAGCGAGAGTAAGTATTGCGTCTGATAACAGATTAGAGCACTAGGAAGGTGGCCCATGAATTACATACGAGTCCACGCGCCAGGAATAACTTTGGGAACAGGGGTGTACAGGAGAGTCAGGTTTCGATCCTGTGGAACTTGTGGGTTATGGGCCCACCATGTGGGTTAAAGACAGAAAGAGTGGTGTCATCTTGCACGGTTACGATAACCATGCAGGTCAGACCATAACCTGTCTGTTATGTCGGCAACAACGTCGGAACCAAGGGCGGGGGACGAAGAGAACCATTTTCCTGCTCGTTGAACGAGGCGGACCAATAGGCAACGTTCTCGTCCATCGGTGGTTACCGGAATGTCATCAACAAAAGTAACAGGGCCTTACTGACAGAATTGCACTCTGAGGTGTTAACATAAGCAGGGGATTAACACTGCTTAGTTCATAATGATCACCAGAAAGGTTAGACAAAACAATGGAAAGGAAAAGATGTTTATTAGATTAACAACTGACTGGAAAGGGAAATGTGTTTAAACACCTATTTCAGGGGTATATCCTTTCCAAGGACAAGCGGAGCATGATGTCCATGACAGGATAGAAAGTAGAAAACCATTAAGGTAAGGGGAAGGGATTTCATGATATTACCCATACAACGGTGTCTGGATAATTGAGCAAGAAAACATTTAGCATTGGGCTTCAAATGTTCTTGTCGAAAATCGGAGTACCACAGACATGCTTCGAGATAGCCTTGACATGGTCTTCAAGCAAAGGTCGGACTTTGGATACTCAAAGGATTCATCAGGAATAACTTATAGAATAAGTCTTATAATTTCCTCATGGAAGAATGGTTAACCTTGCCAAAAAGGAAGAACTATAACAATAGGTCCTCCGGCCAGGTGTGCTAGGCATGACATCACCTTATCGGGTCTTATGAAGACTAGCGTTGTAACTCTTGTAAATATGTTCCCACCATCATATCTAACGGAGATTCAGGTATGATTGGTGTCAGGATACCTCAGGCTCAGGATGCCTGAGCAGAAAGGTGCAACACAAATTTGACGAGATGACATTGTGAGATCCTCGGAATGATCTAGGGAAACGAGTTCTGAAAGAAGAGTTCATCATTAAACCCACGAAGGGATAAGGTGGTAGCTGATAGGCTCAACAACAAATCATCGAGATTTCCAAGGGATGAATTTCCACAATTAGGTGAACAAGGAAATATCATTTGTCGGATCAAATGATATAATGATGTATGCTCGAGGGAAAACATACACAACTGAACAATGATAGTAGGGTGCACCCAGGAATCTGGACTAGGTAGCACGATCAATGTTCGAATGATGACTCAATAAGCAATAGACTTAGAATGGAACTATCGACCATTAAATTCAAAGCAATAGGGTTGCTAGAAGTGCAGAATCCAAACAGCATCGTTCACTTGTTGGTACCCCGTCGGGATCAACACAAGGACCAAGAAAAATGGTGATGGTGAGAAGTATCACTATAGCAAGAATTTCTTAAGATGTGGAGCAAACCTCACAACATACTTGACATCAAAGAAGGTAATAATCAGCGTTAGTCATAACATAAGTTGGATAGCAAGGAACTCAAGGTACAACACAAAACTTAGAACAAGTTTGTGTTGGAGGGAAGGCAATAAAGTGGTCGATGACAACAAAAATCATCAAGGCAAGGATGGTATTTCTCATCATGAATTCAATTGATATCTTGGAAGACCCCAAAATGTTGATGATGATCACGACACATTTGTCGAGAGGTTTCGAGAAGATGTAAATTATCGGCGATGACATCAAGTCAACGGAAATGATGAAGCCAAAAGTCATTGGAACCATGGGTACGACACAAACTCGAAATCAAGCTTGCTGTCCAAGGACAAACGGTATGACGAGGAAGATCGATTGTAAGATTAGCTATCGTCGCAGTTTGGTGCTCCGAGAATAAGGACCAGGTAGGACAGTTAGAATCATCACGACAATGATATAGCCAAACAGGCTAGGAATGGCGTGATCGGGTACAAACTCGTACTTATAGAAGCTTAATGAAGAGTTTTTTTTTAACCGTAGTGCGGACTTGGTTCAGATATCGGTGTCTTTGTGTGTCTAATAACTCAGAGCCCGTGAAAAATTGGAATCAGTGGGAAGGTAGCACTTGATGAAGAACTCATAAGAAGTTATGTAGTTCCATGATAATCTCGAGATTCCAGGGGGGGTAATACTCGATGACAGATCAAAGTAGAGGTTGGACTAGGGTAATGCTCTACAGAAGACAAGTACTCTAACTTGTCCGAGAAATGGAATCAAGAAGAAAATATGGTCGGAACCACGGTTGCAAAAGACCAATTCCCATATATAAGATGAACCTATACCGAATAGGGTTTAAGAGAAGCATCCATGATAAGATCATCATCGTGTCCATGGGCATGAACGCAAGGTTCAAGGTCGACTCCCACTTCTCCAATACACAACTTCTCATTTGCTGCTCTCAGTTAAGAATTTTTAGAGTTTGAAAGTTTAACTGGCGGAATACCAGGAGGTTATGACCCATGAAGACTTTTGGGTTCACAAAAATTAAGGAAGGTATACGTTCGACCCATCAGGGCATCTTAGAAACATATACCACAATCTTTAGGAGTAATTAACTCAAACTCGAAGGGAGATCATGGTTGAGAAAGCAAAGGATACAATTTACCAAAGGCATTAGGTATCCGGGGAAAGGCTCACAAGGTTATTGAATATGAAGGGCGTTGTCGGATAAAATCCAACAAGGATCTGGTGGTCCATAAGGGATCTGATGTGAGTATCGGTACTCAATGAGAGCAAGAAATAATGCAAATGCAACAGGTTATGGAATCATCTGAATAATTCGAAGCTTAAATGCAAAGGAATTATGATTCCAAATCGAAGGATCAGAAGCAGATGCTCTGATCAAGGGTGGATATATTCAATAGACCTAAGGGCACAATTGACGACCAATAGTTTGGTCGAGAACCAGCTCATGTTCCAAAATGATGTCTGAGCCGGAAAGATAATTTAGAAGGGTTGATAGATGATTGTGTGCATTCGCACACATGTTGAATCAATAGGATCAAATGATGTTGTCAAAAGATACAAGTGAATATTGCCAGATATATGTGAAGCATCCATAATGCGAGTAGACAAGTATTTGCAGAGCAATAAAGCTGCTAAGGATTTTCGGAGGATTGAATAGTATTTCAAAGACTTCCGTGAAACACCTGAACAACTGGGGATGAGCGGATGGGTATTCAGGTGGCAAAGAACTGCAAGGCAGTAGGCACAAAATATTCTCGGGGTATCTTGTAATAACAAGATCGACTGGGAATAAAAGTAAGCATGACAGGTGTAAGTAATTATCCATAGGGATATTTCGGTGGAAGGGAATTACAAAAGCAACGGGCACAAGGTCTCGAGAGAAAATCGGAGAGTATCTTCGAAATCTTCTGGTGCAGTCGACGATCATCTGGACTGAAGGGCCTCTCCGAGAAAAAGTATTTTCGAGAACCTAAAGTTAGATTTTAGTAAAATCGTTTAACCTGAATAGTAGAGAGATCGAGTCCCGTAGTATAGATGGGGAATAAAAGATCCTAATACCACCCAATGGCGACGTGGGCCCATGGGCCGCACAGCCATGTTAGTAAAACAGTTTTCATCGACTAGACTCAACTTCGGCCAAGGAGTATGGAAGGGGGATTCCTACAGGCAGTCGGCTCTGATACCAACTTGTGACGCCCCCGATTCAATCGTACACTAATCATGCACGCAAATGTGTACGATCAAGATCAGGGACTCACGGGAAGATATCACAACACAACTCTAAAACATTAATAAGTCATACAAGTATCATAATACAAGCCAGGGGCCTCGAGGGCTCGAATACAAGTGCTCGATCATAGACGAGTCAGCGGAAGCAACAATATCTGAGTACATACATAAGTTAAACAAGGTTGCCTTAAGAAGGCTAGCACAAACTGGGATACAGATCGAAAGAGGCGCAGGCCTCCTACCTGGGATCCTCCTAAACTACTCTAGGTCGTCGTCAGCGGGCTGCACGTAGTAGTAGGCACCTCCGGGGTAGTAGTCGTCATCAACGGTGGCGTCTGGCTCCTGGGCTCCATCGTCTGGTTGCAGCAATCGGGTAAAGAAAGGGGGAAAAGGGGGAACAAGGCAACCGTGAGTACACATCCAAAGTACTCGCAAGCAAGGAGCTACACTACATATGCATGGATATATGTGTAAAGGGCCATATCAGTGGACTGAACTGCAGAATGCCAGAATAAGAGGGGGATAGCTAATCCTGTCGAAGACTACGCTTCTGGCAGCCTCCGTCTTGCAACATGTAGAAGAGAGTAGACTGAAGTCCTCCAAGTAGCACCGTATAGCATAATCCTACCCGGCGATCCCCTCATCGTAACCCTGATAGAGAGCGACCACCGGGCTGTATCTGGCACTTGGAAGGGTGTGTTTTATTAAGTATACGGTTCTAGTTATCATAAGGTCAAGGTACAACTCCAAGTCGTCATGTTACCGAAGATCACGGCTATTCGAATAGATTAACTTCCCTGCAGGGTGCACCACATTACCCGACACGCCGATCCCATTTGGCGGACACACTTTTACGGGTCATGCCCGACGCGGAAGATCAACACGTCGCAGCCCCACCTAGGCATAAAAGAGAGGCCAAGACGCCGGCCTAAACCTATGCGCCGCGAAGTGCAGGCCCATCGCCCTTAGCACACCTGCACGCGTTGCGTCTGTGGCCGGAAGCAGACCTAGCCTAGTTGCGTTCGGTCCAATCCGGCTAGCGCCGCCGATCGCCGACGTCACGAAATGCTTCGGCTGATCCCACGTCGCCAGTTGCCCATATCTTGTCCCACATGGCGGTTAGTGCGTATAAGGTCAACAACCCAACTCAGATCAAATACCAAGATCTCGTTAAGCGTGTTAAGTATCCGCGAACGCCGAACAGGGCCAGGCCCACCTTTCACCCAGGCGGTCTCAACCCGCCCTGTCGCTCCGCCACAAAGATCCACACAGAGGGCCGTCGGGACAAGGTCCTTTCAGCCCCCAATCCGTGAATCACTCGCGGGTGCTCCTCGAGCCGACCCGACTTTAATCACCACATGTATCATGTATAGTATATAGTATATACCCGTGATCACCTCCCGAGTGATCACGGCCCGATAGTATAGCACAGCAGACGGACAAGAATGTAGGGCCACAAATGGAAATACTAGCATCCTATACTGAGCAAGTAGGATTGCAGGTAAAGGTAACAAGAGTAGTAGCAAGGACAGGCTATGCATCAGGATAGGAATAACGAAAGCAGTAACATGCTACTCTACTCTTATGCAAGCAGTATAGAGGAGAGTAGGCGATATCTGGTGATCAAGGGGGGGGCTTGCCTAGTTGCTCAGACAAGAAGGAGGGGTCGTCGGTGGCGTAGTCGCACCACAGGGGCATCAAAGATCGCCACGGGTCTACCGGAGAGAAGAGGGGGGAGAAAAAGTAAATACATAGCAAGCAAGTGCAAAATAGGATAACAAGCAGAGCTAGACGTGTTCTAACGCGGTATGAGGTGATACCGGTGAAGGGGGGAAACATCCGGGAAAGTATCCCCGGTGTTCCGTGTTTTCGGACAGATGAACCGGAGGTGAAATGTTGCAGGTTCACTATGCTAGGGACGCGTGGCGGACAAACGGGCTGCGTTTCCGGATTCGTCTCGTCGTTCTGAGAAACTTTCATGTTGAAAATATTTTAATCCGAGTTACGGATTAAAAGATATGATTTTCTAAAGATTTTATTAATTTCTGGAATTTAATTAATTATTTAATTAATTCGAAAATGATTTAATGACATCAGCATGATGTCATACTGACGTCAGCAGCCAACAGAGTTGACTCGTCAACCTGACCCGTGGGTCCCACTAGTCAGTGACACATTTTAATTAAACAGATTATTTAAATTAATTAGAATTTGTTAGGTGTGGGCCCCACTCTCATTGTTTAATTAATTAACTAAGAGTTAATTATATTAATCTAGTTGTGATTAATTAACTTAACTAATTCATTAATTATTTAATTAATTTAATTATTATTACCTATTTATTTATTTTTAATTTTATTTTTAATTATTTTTTCAATTAAAACGTTCTGGGGGTAGGGCCCCACATGTCATAGGGCCATAGGGGGCACTGGCCCATTGGTCATTGGCCCATAGGCCAAAGTGGATCGGGCGCTACGGGCGCAACGGGCGCCGTGCGTCGGGCGTCCGGCCGAACGGGAATGGCGAGGGGGCGCGGGCGAGCACAAGGCGCCACAGGCTCCGCCAAGGGGAGTGGAGGTGGTAGTGGCACGGCAGAGGACGCAGCGCTTCAGGGGTTCGCGAAAGCGCCGTGACGGGCGGCGCATGTAAGCAGAGAGCTGGGCGAAGTGCGGCTCATGGGCACGGGAGGAGGAAGACCGTGGGCGCCGCTGGGGCAACGACGGGTACGCCGAGGTGTGCGCGCATGGAACGGTGCGGGGGATGGAGCGGAGCCACGGGTCATGGGCGCGAAAAGCCGGCGCCGTGGGCTGGCGCGGGCGACGGAGGGGCGTGGGGAGGCGCGAGGCGGCAGCGCGAAAAGCGCACGGGGAACGCAGGGAGGGAAGCTCACATCGCGAGCAGGAACGGGCAAAGGCTCGGGGAAGGTTGGGGGGACGACGGGACGAAGCGACGGACCGGAGGAGGACGGCGAGGTGGCGGCGTAAGGGAGGTCCTGAGGCGCCGGGTGGCAACGCTGTGGCGAAGGGGTTGGGGCCTCTGCCTGATCCAAACCGGGGAAGGGGAGGAGATGAGGAGGCGGCGGATGGGAGCCGCGAGGAGGAGGCCGAGGGCGGCGCTGGCGCCAGTGGCGGCGATCCTCGGGCGCGGGCGCTCCGAGAGGAGGGGAGCGAGTAGCGAGGGGAGTGGGGGGGTCTTCGCCCCGATGCAGATTGGATCGGGAGGGGGGGAGAGGGAGTGGCGACGTGGGGGGGAGTGGGAGATGTAGTGGCTAGGGTTTCGGGGCAGGGGGGTTATGCGGGGAGTGGGGTGGCGGCTTGGGCCGGTCGAGTGTTAGCCCGGTGGGCCGAACGGCCCAGGGGGATGGGGGGTCTTTGTCTCTTTTATTTCTGTTTTATTTTCTCTTTTCTTTTCTGTTTTAATTTTACATTTTAAATACACTAGTTTTATAAAATACATTAGTTGTACCTAAATTAATATGAACAAATATGCCACCACCACAATTAACTTGGCACCTAAAATAAATTCGTTTGTAATTGTTTATTATTTTAAAAGCATTTAAATAATTGTTCTCGCTATGTTTTATTCATTTTTGAGTATTTAAACAATTTATAAAAGTGTGGTCTCTCCACCATAATTACCTATGCATTATTTGGCACAAACCGAACATTTTAGTTTTAATATTTGAAAACTTTAATTGTTTGACTTTATTTTGAATTTGAATTTTGAATCGGTTTTTGAACTAACCCGAGATTAACTACAGAGATAGAGGTGACGTGGCATCTAACAAGGGATTACTGTAGCCTAATTATCCGGGCGTCACAATTCTCCTCCACTACAAGAAATCTCGTCCCGAGATTTAAGAGGGGAGTAAGGGGGAAAGTTCTGGTTACGATATTCTAACGGATCTTCTCGAGGAAGTTAATCCCTTCCGTTGATGTCTTCAATTCTTTATTCCAATGCATCATGATAAACTTGTCATCATTCCTTCGAACTCCATCGTACTTCACGAAAGGATAAGGGCAACTCAGCTCTGACGAGAATCGCTTTTGAGGAACAATCAAGTTAACCCATGAATGAGTATAAGATTATCTCTCGAGTTGAACATATAAAATACATCGAGAGTAAGGTACGAAGGTACAATAAGAGGTTCCAAGCGAATAGATAGTTGCTCGAAGACTGAACCAGGGTGACAAAGGGGTTCAGAGTAGCGAGAGTAAGTATTGCGTCTGATACCAGATTAGAGCACTAGGAAGGTGGCCCATGAATTACATACGAGTCCACGCGCCAGGAATAACTTTGGGAACAGGGGTGTACAGGAGAGTCAGGTTTCGATCCTGTGGAACTTGTGGGTTATGGGCCCACCATGTGGGTTAAAGACAGAAAGAGTGGTGTCATCTTGCACGGTTACGATAACCATGCAGGTCAGACCATAACCTGTATGTTATGTCGGCAACAACGTCGGAACCAAGGGCGGGGAACGGAGAGAACCATTTTCCTGCTCATTGAACGAGGCGGACCAATAGGCAACGTTCTCGTCCATCGGTGGTTACCGGAATGTCATCAACAAAAGTAACAGTGCCTTACTGACAGAATTGCACTCTGCGGTGTTAACATAAGCAGGGGATTAATACTGCTTAGTTCATAATGATCACCAGAAAGGTTAGACAAAACAATGGAAAGGAAAAGGTGTTTATCAGATTAACAACTCAATGGAAAGGGAAATGTGTTTAAACACCTATTTCAGGGGTATATCCTTTCCAAGGACAAGCGGAGCATGATGTCCATGACAGGATAGAAAGTAGAAAACCATTAAGGTAAGGGAAGGGATTTCATGATATTACCCATACAACGGTGTCTCGGATAATTGAGCAAGAAAACATTTAGCATTGGGCTTCAAATGTTCTTGTCGAGAATCAGTACCACGAGATGCTTCGAGATAGCCTTGACATGGTCTTCAAGCAAAGGTCGGACTTTGGATACTCAAAGGATTCATCAGAATAACTTATAGAATAAGTCTTATAATTTCCTCATGGAAGAATGGTTAACCTTGCCAAAAAGGAAGAACTATAACAATAGGTCCTCCGGCCAGGTGTGCTAGGCATGACATCACCTTATCGGGTCTTATGAAGACTAGCGTTATAACTCTTGTAAATATGTTCCAACCATCATATCTGACGGAGATTCAGGTATGATTGGTGTCAGGATACCTCAGGCTCAGGATGCCTGGGAAGAAAGGTGCAACACAAATTTGACGAGATGACATTGTGAGATCCTCAAAATGATCTAGGGAAACGAGTTCTGAAACAAGAGTTCAACATTAAACCCAAGAAGGGATAAGGTGGTAGCTGATAGGCTCAACAACAAATCATCGAGATTTCCAAGGGATGAATTTCCACAATTAGGTGAACAAGGAAATATCATTTGTCGGATCAAATGATATAATGATGTATGCTCGAGGAAAACATACACAACTGAACAATGATAGTAGGGTGCACCTGTGAATCTGGACTAGGTAGCACGATCAATGTTCGAATGATGACTCAATAAGCAATAGACTTAGAATGGAACTATCGACCATTAACTTCAAAGCAATAGGGTTGCTAGAAGTGCAGAATCCAAACAGCATCGTTCACTTGTTGGTACCCCGGTCGGGATCAACACAAGGACCAAGAAAAATGGTGATGGTGAGAAGTATCACTATAGCAAGAATTTCTTAAGAGGTGGAGCAATCCTCACAACATTCTTGACATCAAAGATGGTAATACTCTGCGGTAGATCGTAACATAAGTTCGATAGCAAGGAACTCAAGGTACAACATAAAACTTAGAACAAGTTTGTGTTGGAGGGAAGGCAATAAAGTGGTCGATGACAACAAAAATCATCAAGGCAAGGATGGTATTTCTCATCATGAATTCAATTGATATCTTGGAAGACCCCAAAATGTTGATGATGATCACGACACATTTGTCGAGAGGTTTCGAGAAGATGTAAATTATCGGCGATGACATCAAGTCAACGGAAATGATGAAGCCAAAAGTCATTGGAACCATGGGTACGACACAAACTCGAAATCAAGCTTGTTGTCCAAGGACAAACGGTATGATGAGGAAGATCGATTGTAAGATTAGCTATCATCGCAGTTTGGTGCTCCGAGAATAAGGACCAGGTAGGACAATTAGAATCATCACGACAATGATATAGCCAAACAGGCTAGGAATGGCGTGATCGGGTACAAACTCGTACTTATAGGAGCTTAATGAAGAGTTTTTTTTGAACCGTAGTGCGGACTTGGTTCAGATATCGGTGTCTTTGTGTGTCTAATAACTCAGAGCCCATGAAAAATTGGAATCAGTGGGAAGGTAGCACTTGATGAAGAACTCATAAGAAGTTATGCAGTTCCATGATAATCTCGAGATTCCAGGGGGGGTAATACTCGACGACAGATCAAAGTAGAGGTTGGACTAGGGTAATACTCTCATGTAAGACAAGTACTCTAACTTGTCCGAGAAATGGAATCAAGAAGAAAATATGGTCGGAACCACGGTTGCAAAAGACCAATTCCCATATATAAGATGAACCTATACCGAATAGGGTTTAAGAGAATTATCCATGATAAGATCAGCATCGTGTCCATGGGCATGAACGCAAGGTTCAAGGTCGACTCCCACTTCTCCAATACACAACTTCTCATTTGCTGCTCTCAGTTAAGAATTTTTAGAGTTTGAAAGTTTAACTGGCGGAATACCAGGAGGTTATAACCCATGAAGACTTTTGGGTTCACAAAAATTAAGGAAGGTATATGTTCGACCCATCAGGGCATCTTAGAAACATATACCACAATCTTTAGGAGTAATTAACTCAAACTCAAGGAGATCATGGTTGAGAAAGCAAAGGATACAATTTACCAAAGGCATTAGGTATCCAGGGAAAGGCTCACAAGGTTATTGAATATGAAGGGCGTTGTCGGATAAAATCCAACAAGGATCTGGTGGTCCATAAGGGATCTGATGTGAGTATCGGTACTCAATAAGAGGAAGAAATAATGCAAATGCAACAGGTTATGGAATCATCTGAATAATTCGAAGCTTAAATGAAAAGGAATTATGATTCCAAATCGAAGGATCGGAATCAGATGCTCTGATCAAGGGTGGATATATTCAATAGACCTAAGGGTACAATTGACGACCAATAGTTTGGTCGAGAACCAGCTCATGTTCCAAAAATGATGTCTGAGCCGGAAAGATAATTTAGAAGGGTTGATAGATGATTGTGTGCATTCGCACACATGTTGAATCAATAGGATCAAATGACGGTGTCAAAAGATACTAGTGAATATTGCCAGATATATGTGAAGCATCCATAATGTGAGTAGACAAGTATTTGCAGAGCAATAAAGCTGCTAAGGATTTTCGGAGGATTGAATAGTATTTCAAAGACTTTTGTGAAACACCTGAACAACTGGGGATGCGCGGATACTCGGAAAGTGCAAGAAATTATTCTTAGGGGTATTCAGGTGGCAAAGAACTGCAAGGCAGTAGGCACAAAATATTCTCGGGGTATCTTGTAATAACAAGATCGACTGGGAATAAAAGTAAGCATGACAGGTGTAAGTAATTATCCATAGGGATATTTCGTTGGAAGGGAATTGCAAAAGCAACGGGCACAAGGTCTCGAGAGAAAATCGGAGAGTATCTTTGAAATCTTCTGGTGCAGTCGACGATCATCTGGACTGAAGGGCCTCTCCGAGAAAAAGTATTTTCGAGAACCTAAAGTTAGATTTTAGTAAAATCGTTTAACCTGAATAGTAGAGAGATCAGAGTCCCAGAGTATAGATGAGGAATAAAAGATCCTAATACCACCCAATGGCGACGTGGGCCCATGGGCCGCACAGCCATGTTAGTAAAACAGTTTTCATCGACTAGACTCAACTTCGGCCAAGGAGTATGGAAGGGGGATTCCTACAGCGATCGGCTCGATACCAACTTCAGACGCCCCGATTCAATCGTGACACTAATCATGCACGCAAATGTGTACGATCAAGATCAGGGACTCACGGGAAGATATCACAACACAACTCTAAAACATAAATAAATCATAAAAGTATCATAATACAAGCCAGGAGCCTCGAGGGCTCGAATACAAGTGCTCGATCATAGACGAGTCAGCGGAAGCAACAATATCTGAGTACAGACATAAGTTGAAAAAGGTTGCCTTAAGAAGGCTAGCACAAACTGGGATACAGATCGAAGAGGCGCAGGCCTCCTGCTCAGATCCTCCTAAACTACTCAGTGTCGCCGCCGTGGGCTGCACGTGGTAGTAGGCACCTCCGGGGTAGTAGTCGCCATCGATGGTGCCGTCGCTCTCGGGCTCCATCGTCGCCTTGCAGCAATCGGGTAAAGAAAGGGGAAAAGGGGAACAAGGCAACCGTGAGTACTCATCCAAAGTACTGCAAGCTAGGAGCTACACTACATATGCATGGATATATGTGTAAAGGGCCATATCAAGGACCGAACTGCGTAATGCCGTAATAAGAGGGGATAGCTAATCATGTCGAAGACTACGCTTCTGGCAGCCTCCGTCTTGCAACATGTAGAAGAGAGTAGACTGAAATCCTCCAAGTAGCATCATATAGCATAATCCTACCCGGCGATCCCCTCATCGTAACCCTGATAGAGAGCGACCACCGGGCTGTATCTGGCACTTGGAAGGGTGTGTTTTATTAAGTATCCGGTTCTAGTTATCATAAGGTCAAGGTACAACTCCAAGTCGTCACATTCAAGATCACGGCTATTCGAATAGATTGACTTCCCTACAGGGGTGCACCACATTACCCGACACGCTCGATCCCATTTGGCCAGACACACTTTTCTGGGTCATGCCCGGCCGCGGAAGATCAACACGTCGCAGCCCCACCTAGGCATAACAGAGAGGCCAGCACGCCGGTCTAAACCTATGCGCACAGGGGTCTGGGCCCATCGCCCTTAGCACACCTGCACGTTGCGTACGCGGCCGGAAGCAGACCTAGCCTAGTGGTGTTCCAGTCCAATCCGGCGCGCGCCGCTCAGTCGCTGACGTCACAAAATGCATCGGCTGATACCACGACGCCGGTTGCCCATATCTTTTCCCACGTGGCAGTTAGTGCGTATAAGGTCAACGACCCAACTCAGATCAAATACCAAGATCTCGTTAAGCGTGTTAAGTATCCGTGAACGCCGAACAGGGCCAGGCCCACCTCTCACCCAGGCGGTCTCAACCCGCCCTGTCGCTCGGCCACAAAGATCCACCCAGAGGGCCGTCGGGACAAGGTCCTTTCAGCCCCCAATCCGTGAATCACTCGCGGGTGCTCCTCGAGCCGACCCGACTTTAATCACCACATATATCATGTATAGAATATAGTATATACCCGTGATCACCTCCCGAGTGATCACGGCCCGATAGTATAGCACAGCAGATGGACAAGAATGTAGGGCCACAAATGGAAATACTAGCATCCTATACTAAGCAAGTAGGATTGCAGGTAAAGGTAACAACAGTAGTAGCAAGGACAGACTATGCATCAGGATAGGAATAACGAAAGCAGTAACATGCTACACTACTCTAATGCAAGCAGTATAGAGGAGAGTAGGCGATATCTGGTGAAACGGAGGTGAAATATTGCAGGTTCACTATGCTAGGGACGCGTGGCGGACGAACGGGCTGCGTATCCGGATTCGTCTCGTCGTTCTGAGAAACTTTCATGTTGAAAATATTTTAATCCGAGTTACGGATTAAAAAATATGATCTTCTGAAGATTTTATTAATTTCTGGATTTTAATTAATTATTTAATTAATTCGAAAATGATTTAATGACATCAGCATGATGTCATGCTGACATCAGCAGCCAACAGAGTTGACTGGTCAACCTGACCAGTGGGTCCCATTGGTCAGTGACACATTTTAATTAAACAGATTAATTAAATTAATTAGAATTAATTAGGGTGTGGGCCCCACTCTCATTGTTTGATTAATTAACTAACAGTTAATTAGGTTAATCTAGTTGTGATTAATTAACTTAAATAATTCGTTAATTATTTAATTAATTTAATTATTATTACCTATTTATTTATTTATAATTTTATTTTATTTAATTCTTTTTTTAATTAAAACGTTCTGGGGGGTAGGGCCCCACATGTCATAGGGCCATAGTGGGCACTGGCCCATTGGTCATTGGCCCATAGGCCAAAGTGGATCGGGCGCAACGGGCGCTGAGCGCCCGCCAACGTGATCAAGGCGAGGGGCGGGCGGCGAGGCTCATGGGCGCCGGGCGAGGCTCCGGCCAAGGGGGAGTGGAGGTGGTGAGTGGCGCTGGCCAGAGGACGCCAAGGCTTGTGGGGTTCGCGGCGCCGTGGACGGGCGGGCGATGTATACAGAGAGCTGCTGGCGAGTGCGGCTCATGGGCACGGGGAGGAGGAAGAGCGAAGGCGCCTTGGGCCTGGGGCAACGACGGGTACGCCGAGGTGTGCGCGCATGGAGCAGTCTTGCGGGGATGGAGCGGAGTTACAGGCGCGACGCGGCAAGCGCGAGGCGTCTTGGGGGGAGGAACGTCAGGGAGGGAAGCTCACATCACGGAGGCAGGAACGGGCGGTGGGCTCGGGGACGGTTGGGGGGACGACGGGGACGAGCGATGGAGTGGAGGAGGACGGCGAGGTGGCGGCGTCCGGTGAGGGAGGTCCTGAGGCGCCGGGTGGCGACGTCGTGGCGAAGGGGTCGGGGCCCTCTGCCCCGATCCAGCCGGGGGGAAGGGGAGGGAGACGAGGAGGCGGCGGATGGGAGCCGCGAGGAGGAGGCCGGAGGGCGGCGCTCGGCGCAGGCGGGCGGCGACTTTCCTCGGGCGCGGGCGCTCCGAGAGGAGGGGAGCGAGTAGCGAGGGGAGTGGGGGGGGGTCTTCGCCCCAATCCAGATTGGATCGGGAGGGGGGGGAAGGGAGTGGCGGCGTGGGGGGTGAGTGGGAGCTGTAGTGGCTAGGGTTTCGGGGCAGGGGGGTTATGCGGGGAGTGGGGTGGCGGCTTGGGCGGTCGAGTGTTAGCTGTGGGCGAGCAGCCCGAGGGGATGGGGGTCTTTGTCTCTTTTATTTTTGTTTATTTTCTCTTTTATTTTCTGTTTTAATTTTACATTTTAAATACACTAGTTTTATAAAATACATTAGTTGTACCTATATTAGTATGAACAAATATGCCACCACCACAATTAACTTGGCACCTAAAATAAATTGCTTGTAATTGTTTATTATTTTAAAAGCATTTAAATAATTGTTCTCGCTTATGTTTTATTCATTTTTGAGTATTTAAACAATTTATAAAAGTGTGGTCTCTCCACCATAATTACCTATGCATTATTTGGCACAAACCGAACATTTTAGTTTTAATATTTGAAAACTTTAATTGTTTGACTTGATTTTGAATTTGAATTTTGAATCGGTTTTTGAACTAACCCAAGATTAACTACATAGATAGAGGTGACGTGGCATCTAACGAGGGATTATTGTAGCCTAATTATCCGGGCGTCACACCTTGTCTCTTATTACCTTCGATCCTTAGACGCACAGTTCGGGACCCCCTACCCAAGATCGTCCGGTTTTGACACCAACACCAGCATGTTTTGGGAAGCCACGAACAACCCAGTGCGCTTTATAGCGATCAAGGGTACCATCATGACGGAGCTTGTGTTTGAAGACCCACTTCCCGATAATCACGTTGGCGTGCCAGGGACGGGGAACAAGCTCCCACCTCCGGTTGCGCAGCAAGGCATCAAACTCCTCTTGCATCGCAGCCATCCAGAGAGGGTCACAAAGAGCGGCTCGAACGAAGGACGGCAGTTGCGATGGCGCAGAGGTGGATGCCGCGTGGACATAGTCATCCGAAGCGTAGCGCGAGCTCGGGTGAAAAACGCCCGCACGGGCGCGGGTGACCGGACCGGGCGCGGGAGACTCAACCGTAGATGCTGGTGATGAAGACATGGGCGCCGGGACCGCGGGCTCGGGACGGGGCCATGACCTTTGCCGAGGCCGGGCATGGGGCCTGGCCGGAGCTCGAGCCATGGCGCCGAGGCCGTGGGAGGAGGAGGCGCCGGGGCGCCAGTGCCGCGGCCGGAGGGGGCGCCGCATGCAGGGGATACGTCTCAAAGCCAGGGGCGGGCCAAGGGCGGCGCGCGAGCGCCCTGGGACAAGCGTCGAGGAGCCCGCGTCATCAGTGGCGGGAGGAACAGTCGGGGGTACCTGTTGAAACAGAAACACATGCTCATCAAAGTAAACGTGCCGAGAAGTGAACACACGATGCGAGACTGGAACATAACACCGATATCCCTTGGAGTTAGAGGGGTAGCCGATGAAGATGCAAGCGACAGAACGGAGTGCAAGTTTGTGAGGAGCGATGTCGGCAGTACTAGGATAGCAAAGGCACCCGAAAATATGCAAGCCATGATAAGATGGGGGCGTACCAAAGAGAAGATGGTGAGGTTCATAGTTCCACCGTGGGCGACTGGGTCGAAGGTTAAGGAGAAGTGAAGTAGTAGCAAGTGCGTCTGGCCAAAAGCGAGGTGACACAATAGCATGGAACAGTAGCATGCGAATGACACGTTTGGCTCGACAGTTCTGCTTTGAAGTATACGGGTATGTGAGATGAAAAACGGTGCCGTGGTGCGTCAGAAAAGTGCAGAAAGCAAGATTGTCGAATTCTTTTCCATTGTCAGTCTGAAGAGCAAGATTCTGACGCCCAAACTGCATGCTGACATAGGATTAAAAGGCCGTCAAGCTGGAGAGTGCATCCGACTTGCGTCGCAAAGGAAAAGGCCACACATGTTGAGAATAATCATCAAGGATAACCAGATAATATAAATAGCCCTAATTACTAGGAACCGGGGAGGTCCACACATCGCTATGAATCAACTGAAAGGGAAAAGAAGCAATGGTGGTGGAGTTATTAAACGGAAGGCGAACATGTTTGCCAACACGACAGGCATGACAAGTGTGATCCTCTATCTTATTACAATTGAAACTGAAACTCCTAAGAATATGACGAAGTGTGACAGGGTTGGGATGACCCAAACTAGCGTGCCATAGATCGATGCCAGCGGAGAGAGCAACCGGTGCGGTGGTGGCGGATGAAGGCGAGTGCGCCGGATAGAGCTCGTCGGGGTTGTCACATCGGTGGAGTACCATCCTGGTTCGAGCGTCCTTAACACAAAAACCAAGCTCGTCAAATTCAACAGTGATAGGATTTCACAAGTGAGACAATGAACGGAAATAAGATTCTTAATAAGATGAGGAGACACATGTTAGAAAAGATAATGGGGTGGAATTAGAAGGAAAAGAAGTATGCCCAACGTGTGTGATAGGAAGTGTGGAGCCGTCGCCGACAATGATGCGGCGTTCGGTGGTGACGGGTGTGAAGGAGGCAAGATTACCAGGATGAGCAAAAATGTGAGTCGTAGCCCCGGTGTCCATGTACCAATCACCGCCTCCAGTGTAGTTCTTCGGCGTAGGCCCGGTCTGCAGCGCGGCGAGGAGCGCCGGATCCCAAGGCGCCGGCGGCAGGGCCGGCGAGGGTGGCGATGGCACCACAGGGAGGCCGTAGCCGCTGCTCAGCTGCGGCGGTGGGTACCCTCCATAGGGCTGCGGAGCCGCGTAGTACGCCTGATGCGGCGGCGAGCGCGACACGCGAAGCGTCGGTGGAGGGGCCCATGTGGACCGGCATGGTGTAGGCATGAACGTACACCGGTCCACAGTTCTAGCCGGAGGCCCACGGAGGAGGCACCTGGAGCAGCTGCTGTTGTTGCTGAAGAGGCTGGTCGGTGCCCTGTGGCTGCTGCTGCTGACCACCATGGCGGCCACCGCGCCGCCCCCCACGGCGCCGCTTGGCGGGAGGGGCGAGAGGGGTGGGCGGGCCATACGGCAACGGGAGCAGCCCCGGCTGCTGGGGCGGCGGGTATGGCGGCGTCGGGAAGGGCGCCTGGTGGCGCGGCTGGGGCAACGGGAGGTGCCGAGGGCCCGCCACGCGTGGTGCCGGCAGCGAGGGCGGTGTGGATGGCCCGCACCTTCACCTGCTTCATCCGCCGCTCCTCGAAGAAGAGGTACGCAACAAACTTGGCGAAGGACGGGTTGGGGATGAGGATGAGGTTCACCCGGGCGTTGCCGAAGTCCTCGTTGAGCCCGGCGGTGAGCGTGCTAAGGAGGAGGTCATCATCGATCTTCGCGGCAATGTCGCGGAGCTCGTCAGCGAGATTCTTCAAGCGGCGACAATAATAGTCGATGGAGGTGTTCTCCTGGTGCCATCCAAAAAACTCTTGCTGCAAAAAAACGCGTGGTTGGAGTTGGTTGTCGGTGAAGAGCCCGTTCAGCTTGGTCCACACGGCGCATGCATCATCACCGTCCTGCACGACCGTCTGAAAGAGGTCCGGTGGGATGGTGAGGAAGAACCACCGGATGATCGTGGTGTCGATGGTAGACCAATCATGGAACTCGGGGACGAGGCTGGAGTCGACGGAGCCGTCCACATGGTCGACGAGGTGGTACTCCCGGAACACAAGGGAGAAGTACGTCCTCCACGTGTAATAGGAGGAATCCTTCTGGGAGAGACGAACCGGCACCCTCTCGAAGATGTTGAGGTTGCAGATGTCATTGATGTCGGGAGGGTTGGCGTCGGCGAACGGGTTGGAGTTGGTGGACGCGAAGGAGGTGACGGACGATATGATGAGGGTGGGGTGGCTCGGGTGTTGCAGCGGCTTCGGGTGGTACGGCGGCAGCGAGCGGCTCGAGTGGCGGGGTTGGGCGACGCGGGCGGCTCGGGGGTGGGGGCGGGTGGTGGCAGTGGGTAGGCGGGTGGCTCGGGTTGAGCGGCTAGACGAGGGCTGCGGCGGCCGTATGGTTTCGATGGTGGCGGCAGCAAGAGGGGGCAGCGGCGCGGGGAGGGAGGGGAGGCGCGGTGGCAGGGAGAGGCGGCGGCGGCCGGCGTGGGAGGCGCGCGGGCGGCGGCGGCGGCATAAGACTAGGGTTAGAACCCGGAAACTGATACCATGTATGTTGTGGGAATTGCACGGCGTATTACTCGTGTGCAAAGGCACGCATATATGATGTACAAAGGTGGGTCACGACCTCAACTATACAAGGAACTAGGAGGTGGGCCCAATATACACAACACATATACTCAACAGGCTTCTTCAGGGATTCCAGTAGTGTATTTCTTGTATCTCAAAACAGAAAAGTTCAAATTCAAATCTCCTGTGTTATTATTATGACCCATCACATAACGGATGTAGAAGACTATTTATCCTGTATGGACGACCGTGGTTCTTGTTCGACTCTTCCTGTTTTAGTAGATGACAAGTCTTTTTGCCTAGTGAATAAAAAATTCGGGGTCGAGGGGAATATGAAAATCAAGACCAGCTACTTATATAGCCACTCTTTCCAGGCGCGCCTGCAAATTCAAAACCAGTGCTGCTATAGCAGTTAGTTGTGCTAAAAATGTTGATCACACACACCACCCTGCTGCTCTCCCTAATCCAGCAATGGGAGCTCATCTTCTTAGCACTTGCTTCTGTTGTTTCCCTTTTGCTCTTGACACGGAGCCGGAGCAGGTCTTCCCAGAAAGAGATGAAGCTGCCACCAGGTCCAGCGCCGGTGCCTTTCCTGGGCAACCTGCACCAGCTGGGCAGGCTTCCGCATCGAACTTTGCGTGATCTGGCACGGCTTCACGGGCCCGTGATGCAGCTTCAGCTCGGCAAAGCACCGACTGTGGTTTTGTCGTCGCCGGATGCGGCATGGGAGGGGCTCAAGGTGCACGACCTGGACTGCTGCACACGGCCTGTGTCACCCGGGCCGAAGCGCCTCACCTATGACCTCAAGAACGTGGCATTTGCGCCATTTGGCTCATATTGGCGCGAGATTCGTAAGCTCCTGGTGGTCGAACTTCTCAGCGGGCGTCGCGTTAAGGCTGCATGGTACGCACGGCAGGAGCAGGTACACAAGAAATGGATGTCGTTTTAATTTCTTGTTGATTATGTTACTTAATAACTAACCGGTGGCACTCGCGTGGACTGATTTAATTTACTACATGTGTTGGTATATTTAATGTTTGGGCATGACCAATCCGTATTCAGTTCAATTCTGACTACATATATGAGCAATGATGTATTATGAAAGATATGATACATATCATATCACTATACACATCTTGCTAACACATACTTAAGTTTTCGTAGAAGCCATTGCCATTTCACTAAAGTTATTAGGTTATGGGTTGTGTAAGAAGTAAGAACGACAGAACGGTGACATTGACGTCCATGGTCTTTCATGCATCATCAAGGACTATTTGCTTATTAAGGAAAACCACTGCCTTCATCTTACATTCATTCACATCATGTCTCTCCACAAATCATTTTCAGGAATTTTGCACACAAGTCGAATCTAAACAGTGATTCTATTATTTTATTTCTAATATCTATTCATTCTCCTCCTCCTCGAGTGGCGTAAACTGCTGCAGTGAGACTGCTCTCGTCTTTGTATCATGCATCTTTATTTATTTAAACAACTCCACAGATATGGATGAAAGAATAGTTGGTTTTAGGTTGTCACTCTTGCTTACTTTTGTGGGTGTCAGACTAGCAGTAGCAAACACATGGTCAGTAGAAGCGGGGTTTAGTGTGCAACTCCCTTTCGAGGCATCTAATATTTTAAATTTTTGGCTTGCTACTTCTCAGTTGCCTGAGAATATTTGATGTGTCGGTCGATATCGCAAGGATGAGTAGCAGTGCAGCACTAAGGCCAAGATAGGGGCACCGAAGCGAGTGGCACAATGCGCGGGGATACCAGAGAGGCCAAGCCAGAAACGAGCCCAAGCCGGGGACTACACGGCAATGGTGTCTCCAGTAGAGGGTAGTCAGAGATTGACAGGTTTAGGCATGCCGTTCACGAAAACCGTGTCAAGTTTAGAAAGATGGCCGGGACGACAACAGACGGAGGGTTGCCTTAAATAAGTAAAAATATATTAAAATCATACAAATTCACTAAAAATTATGCCTAGGTACGTAGGCCAATTTTTTTGTAGCGGTAAAGCAATGTGGTTGATTTCTGGAACTATAGAGTAGAATGTTCTGGATTAGTGCTATTTACACTTTTAACATGTGGAGCAAGATGAAGATCACGCTGCATATAGAGAAATAAAAGGAGTGAGGTGACAATTGGCGTGCGTCCCTTGATTTTGAAAGTGCATGAGCCGACTAGACGTGTCCTTCCTTTTAAGTTGCAAATCTCTACTACTTAAAAATAATGTAAGATTCTCATTTCACTCCTCTTTTGTCCAACCTTTTTTTTTTACAATCAATACCATGCTATATTATAGTAGCAAATTATACATGATAGAGATACATGAGCTGACTAGAGCGATTACAAAATAAAATCTAAAAGAAACGAGCAAATCATATTCAGACCTTAGCCAGACCGCCGTACGGGAGATAAGTAGTGGCTAACATGCGATTGAAATCACGGTCGACCAGAAGGCAACATGCGTTTGAAATTATATTGAATTCTTGATTGATCAGGTGGAGAAACTAATAAGCACCCTTAGCCGTGCGGGAGGGAAGCCAATGGCGCTGGACGAGCACATCTTGAGCCTGTCCGATGGCATCATCGGCACAGTGGCTTTTGGCAACATCTACGGCAGCGACAAGTTCACACAGAATAACAACTTTCAGCACGCGCTGGACGAGGCAGCGGAGGTGTTATCCAGCTCCTCGGCCGAGGACTTCTTCCCCAAAGCCATTGGGTGGTTCATCGACCGCATCACCGGCACCTTCGCCCGGCGCGAACGGATCTTCAAGCAACTCGACGCCTTCTTCGAGATGGTCATTGAGCAACACCTCGACCCTAAGCGCACCAAGCCTGAGAACGGCGGTGATCTCGTCGATGTGCTCATCGCCCACTGGAAGGAGCATCGTGGCACACTCAAGTTCACTAAGGACCATGTCAAGGCCCTAATCTTCGTACGTTAATTAACTTGACACCTACAGGCCATAATCAATTTCAATTGGTAGCTAATTAATCTAGTACGCACTAATCTCATCATGCATCTTCGTATGGCTTTATCTGGCATTTTATTTAATTTCAGGACACATTCATTGCTGGCGTTGACACGAGCTCCGTGACGATTCTGTGGGCGATGTCGGAGCTGATGCGCAGTCCGCGCGTGCTAAGCAAGGTGCAGGCTGAGATCAGGGCTGTTGTGGGCGGGAACGACAGGGTGCGCTCAGAGGACGTGTCCAAACTCGAGTACCTTAAACTAGTGGTGAAGGAGACCCTGCGGCTGCACCCACCGGCGCCACTGCTAGTGCCGAGAGAAACCATGCGGCACATCCAGATTGGTGGATACGATGTGCCAGCCAAGACACGGATCTACGTAAACGCTTGGGCCATTGGTAGAGACCCAGCAAGCTGGCCTGACAACCCAGAGGAGTTCAACCCTGAGAGGTTTGAGACGAATGAGATTGACTTCAAGGGGGAGCATCCTCAGATGCTGCCGTTCGGCACGGGGCGACGGATATGCCCAGGCATATCAATGGGCATTGCCACTGTGGAGTTTACGCTTGCCAATATGCTATGCTGCTTCCAGTGGGCGCTTCCTGATGGGATGGAGCCTCAAGATGTCAGCATGGAGGAGGAAGGAAAAATAAACTTCCACCGCAAAACCCCGCTCGTACTAGTGCCCACCATACGTTAGGGTAACTAGCACAATGCCCGTGTATGTGTATTGCGGAGCAATATAATAAGGGTGTGTCTATGGCTCATATAGATGTGACATAACAATGTCACATCTAAGAAAGTGATGGCTGTGCACAAAGTGTGATCCCATTTCACTCCGTAGTTCCTCTTTTCTCTTGTCCTTTGTAGTTGTTGTGATTGTCCACCGATGTTCTGCTTGTTGTCTGCAAACCTTTTGCTGAGCCTACTGGGCTTTTTGTTTTCGGTTGTCTGCAAAAGAAAAGTGAAGTCCTTGTATCATATGTTATCCCACTTGCAGACTTGTAGTGGCAGACACAAAAATGCATGTACCTAGGTGATGTGTAAAACCACTTGTAAATCTCAAACTACCCAGATATATTGCAGATGGCCAAAGGCGAAAAGGGAAACCATAGGAAAAATCTGAACATGTCTTTCAAGAAAACACAAACAAAAACAGGATACCCTCCAGCAATTTTGTCTTCGGAGGGACAAAAAAGTGGTCTAACAAATGAATGAATGTTATGGTGCACGCACGGTTTGCCTGTTATTCTGCAAACAACACCTCCTAACTGAAGCATGCCATAAAACAAAAGTTATATGTGATATGTGATACCATATTTCTACACATTATGTTGTTTTTTGGTGCTATAATTTTGTTCTAAGATGATTTAAATTAGACTTAGACTTTACATATTACTACCTCCGTCTTGGTTTATTGGTCTCCTTCGTATTTTATGCAAAATTTTGATCTTAAGTTTAACTAATAAATTGTTTAATGCATGTCACCAAAAATAATATCATTGAAATCATGTTCAAATACGAATCTAACTATATAATTTTTGGTGACACACATTAATATTTTGTTAGTTAGATCTATGGTCAAAATTTAGCACAAAATACGAAGGGGACCGATAAACCAGGACGGAGGTAGTAGTACTAAGTTCTCACAACGAGTCACGGAGTGGACCCAATGGCTAAATATTCTGGCTCTGCCCCTGCATAAGTCATTAGGGCCGAAAGGAGGAAACGTTGTATCCATCCAAACCATTTTACCATCAGAAGACACATTGCGATTCTCACAGATTATACTGTTATAGGACAAAGTGAACATTCCCTAAAAGCTTTGCCAAAAAGAAATACTTGTGCTCCCCAACTGTAGAAACAAAACATATAATAGGATTAACACACCTGGTCATTTCTTTTACAAAAACTATCATAGTATCTTTGCTTAAAACATTACCGCACAAAAGTTAACCATACCCATGGAGGTAACGGTGTATGCACAACAGAAAATCTCATGGAAGCAGACATGCAACTCGGTCGGGCACGAGTTGCTTTGGAGGGTGGACATGAAAAAGGGTCAGGGGTAGGTTGCGTGTTGAGGGCAGACTTGCACTGGGTCGGGCGCAAGTTTTATGCCAAGCATGAACATGCAACTGGATCGGGTGAGTTGCATGTTGGATTTGGACATGCAAGTAGGTAGGAGAGCACAAGCAAGTTATGTGTCAAGGGTGGACATACAACTAGGTCGGGCGAGTTGCATTTTGGAGTTTACATGCAACTAGATAGGGGAGGGACAAGTTACATGTCGAGGGTGGACATGCAACTGGATCTGACGAGTTGTGTGTTGGGCTTGGACATGCAACTAGATTGGGGGCGAGAGAAGTTGCCTGTGAGGGTTAGACATGCAACCGGGTCAGGCATGAGTTGTGTGTTGGGGTTGGATATGCGACTAGATAGGTGTTATGCCCCCGATTCAATCGTACACTAATCATACACGCAAATGTGTACGATCAAGATCAGGGACTCACGGGAAGATATCACAACACAACTCTAGACACAAATTAAAATAATACAAGCCTTATATTACAAGCCAGGGGCCTCGAGGGCTCGAATACATCAGCTCGAAAACACAAGAGTCAGCGGAAGCAACAATATCTGAGTACAGACATAAGTTAGACAAGTTTGCCTTAAGAAGGCTAGCACAAAAGCAACATCGATCGAAAAGGCAAGGCCTCCTGCCTGGGAGCCTCCTAACTACTCCTGGTCGTCGGCGGCCTCCACGTAGTAGTAGGCACCCTCAGTGTAGTAGCAGTCGTCGTCGAAGGTGGCGTCTGGATCCTGGGCTCCACCATCTGGTTGCGACGTCCGAGAAGAATGGAAAAGGGGGGAAAAGGGGGAGCAAAGAAACCGTGAGTACTCATCCAAAGTACTCGCAAGCAAGGATCCACACTACATATGCATCGGTGTCAAGGAAATGGGTAGTATATGTGGACTGAACTGCAGAATGCCAGAAGAGAAGGGGAAAGCCTAGCCTATCGAAGACTAGCATCTTCAAGCAGCTTCAAGCATCTTGCAAAATAAGAAGAGATACGAGTAGCATAAAGTAAAGTAGTAGTGGAGTTATCAACCTTGGCCGGAGATCCTTTCTCGACTCCCTGTGAGAAAGCAATCCCAGAGCCATACTATCCAGTTATCACCTCAAGTATCCAGTTCTAGTTATATCGATCGGGATACAACTCCAAGTGTCCGTTACCGTAGGACAGGCTATCGATAGATGTTTTCTTCCCTGCAGGGGTGCACCAACTTACCCATCACGCTCGATTAACTCCGGCCGGACCCACTTTCCTGGGTCATACCCGGCCTCAGTCAAACAATATGCCGCAACCCGACCTAGGCTTAATAGAGAGGTCAGCACGCCGGACTAAACCTATGCCCCCAGGGGTCATGGGCCATCGCCCCGGGAACTCCTGCACGTTGCGTGGGCGGCCGGTGAGCAGACCTAGCTACCTCCTTAAAAAAGGCAGGAGCTTACCAGTCCAACCCGGCGCGCGCCGCTCAGTCGCTGACGTCTAATAAGCTTCGGCTGATGCATACGACGCAGAACGCCCATACTATGCCCACGTGATGGTTAGTGCTATCAGGCCAGAGGCCCCTCGGATCAAATATCCAAACCGTTAGTGTGTTGGTAGTGTGGTCACGAGCAAAGACTCACGAAAGATGTGACCCCGTCGCCCCGTGTCGAGGACTTGCGGCAATGGATAAGAATGCCCGGCCACGCCTCGTATTCAGCTCTCGTGTACCGACCAAGTCAACCTGTCTCCAAATCACTCACGGGTACCCCTCAGGATCGACCTGCCTTTCCAAGTAACAGTTGCAAAGTCCAAGTATCCGTGTGTCCAAACACCAAGGGGAAATTCCGAGAAACCACCCTCAGTGTATTCCACTCGATGTAATCATCAAGGTGAACATAAGAGAAACCACCCTCGAGGTTCACACTTGAGGGGTTGCACGACAGAGTCGTGTCGGAAGTGGTTAAGGAGGAAATCACCCTCAATGACTGTCGGTGTCAAAACCGGCGGATCTCGGGTAGGGGGTCCCGAACTGTGCGTCTAGGCGGATGGTAACAGGAGACAAGGGACACAATGTTTTTACCCAGGTTCGGGCCCTCTCGATGGAGGTAAAACCCTACTCCTGCTTGATTAATATTGATGATATGGGTAGTACAAGAGTAGATCTACCACGAGATCAGAGAGGCTAAACCCTAGAAGCTAGCCTATGGTATGATTGTTGTTCGTCCTACGGACTAAAACCCTCCAGTTTATATAGACACCGGAGAGGGCTAGGGTTACACAGAGTCGGTTACAATGGAAGGAGATCTACATATCCGTATCGCCAAACTTGACTTCCACGCCAAGGAAAGTCCCATCCGGACACGGGACGAAGTATTCAATCTTGTATCTTCATAGTCCGGGAGTCCGGCCAAAGGTCATAGTCCGGCCATCCGGACACCCCCTAATCCAGGACTCCCTCAGTAGCCCCTAAACCAGGCTTCAATGGCGACGAGTCCGGCGGGCAGTTTGTCTTCGGCATTGCAAGGCGGGTTCCTCCTCTGAATACTTCATAGAAGATTTTGAACACAAGGATAGTGTCCGGCTCTGCAAAATAACTTCCACATACCACCGTAGAGAGAACAATATTCACACAAATCTAATATGCTGACGTATTTCGCAGCATGTCACCACACCACGGCCAAGCCTTTATTTGAATCGTTTTTACTGTCCCACCTCATCGCACTTAGCGAGGCGGTTTCCTTGGCACGTCTTGTTAAAGCAGAGATCGTGTCCCCTTATTCCGGGATTCTCATCAATACGGACGTGGGTAACCCAACCGTGCCATTAATTTACGGCGCTTGGGAGATAAGCGAGTTTTACCAGGCGGGTGGGAGCGCATAGTTTTGTCCGCCCATATAAGGGGATAAGGATCCACCTTTTCCATCTACGCCTTCTTCCTCCTTTGCTTATCCATTTTCGCGCACTCGAACTCCAGCGCCCAAGTCCGCACATCTCACCTCAACCTTCTCCAGCCATGTCCGGAGCGGGAGGCAAGTGGATGGTTTCCTCCGTCACGGAGGGACACATCAAGAAATTGAGGAAGGCCGGATACTTGTCTAATGACATCGCGCACTGGCTTCCCGACAAGGGGCAGCTCATCCCCACCCCCAGGCCCCATGAGAGGGTGGTGTTTCTCACCCACTTCCTCCGCGGACTAGGTTTCCCACTTCACCCATTTGTCCGGGGACTCATGTTCTACTACAGCTTGGATTTCCACGATCTGGCCCCAAACTTCATCCTCAACATCTCGACGTTTATCGTCGTGTGCGAGGCCTTCCTCTGCATCCAGCCCCACTTCGGCTTATGGTTGAAGACCTTTAGTGTCAAGCCGAAGGTAGTGGGCGGCCAACAAGCGGAGTCTTGAGGCGCCATGGTGGGCAAGATGCCCAATGTTACATGGCTCGAGGGCTCCTTCGTGGAGACCATAAAGGGGTGGCAATCGGGGTGGTTCTACATCACCGAGCCGCGTGACCCTGAATGGGCAGCGGCCCCCCGAATTCCGATCTGGCTTCCCTACACGGCTCGCCTCCTGGAAAGAGACGGGCTTGTCGTGGGGTAATTCGGAGGAGCTGCACGGACTCCAAACCTGCGTCCAAAACCTGGTGAGCAAGAAGCTCAAACTTGTCAATGTAGTCCAGGTCATGCTCACCCGCCGGATCCTCCCGTGCCAACAACGAGCTTTCAGCTTGTGGGAGTTTGATCCGGCACAACACCAAACCCTGAGCAGGCTCTTCGACACAACGTACGAAGATGCCTGGAAGGTGCTGTTCAAGGGCGCCGAGGCTCCCGCATCCGCTACCGAGGATCGCGGATTCAGCGCGCAGCATCAAGCCAACGTGGTAAGTTATTTTGCCCTTTACGGGACACTTGTTTTCATAGTTTGACTCTATGCGGGATCTAAACTCCCTTACCTTTGACAGGATTGGCAGAGGACGTCCGGGCAGATTGACTGTCCGGCTCCCTTGCCAGAAGACCCAGCGGATGCCCGCTTGACGGGGCTGCTGGTCCCGGCACCTTACGTGGTGCCGGAGAAGAAGGCCAAGAAGAAGGCCATGGGAACTCGAAGGAGTTCCCGGCGCCAGGTGGTGTCGGACTCATCGTCTGATGACTCCGAGGCGGACTCCTCCCGTGAAGACGAGGAGGAGGACAGAGAGGTCTCTCCCCCAGCGGGGGAGAGAAGAAAAGGAAGGCCGCCCCAACTAGGGGGGCCGGAGGGTCCAAGAAGGGAAGGACCCTTCCTCCGAATTACTCCACCAACGCCGACGACGGCGAAGAGGAGTGGCCATCCAGGGCCAAGCCCCTGGCGAAATCGTAAGTTTCCGGATACCAGAATAACTCATGGCGTTCCTTTGTTGCACAGTACCTTCTGACGTCGGATATAATCATGCAGTCCGCCCAAGGCCGGGCTTGACACTTCGTCGAGTGGTTCCCTGGGTTCGTCGGATGTGAACATCACTTCACTTCCGACCGCCTCCTCTCCTCGCGCCGCGGATGACGCCGAGGTGGTGTCCCAAAAGGGGCCAAGCCAGGAGGAGATGGTCCTGGAGGCGCCGCAAGGCGACCTCCCGGACCACAGGCGAAAAGGGGATAAAATCCCTAAGGGTTCTAAGTCCGGGCCTAGGCCGGACACCGCACTGGAACCTTTAACGGTACCGGCATTCGGCAGGCGGCACCCTACTAAGAAGGGAAAGCCTACGACGCCGGTGACCTCCTTCCAACCGGAGGCACCGGATAATCTGCTGGAGGTGCTTAACAGCGCCTCCCTCGACGAGGAGCACCGCACTATTATGAGTGCGGTGATCCAGAAGGTTCAGTCCGCCAAGAGCGGGCTGACCGAAGCCTGTGCCAGCCTCCTAACAGGCTTTGAGGTACGTAGTTAAGATATGTAAAAATATTACCGCATAGACAGTAGCCCCTGATGCTCAGTTTGGTGTTCGGAAAGAAAAGCCGAACTGAGGATCAAAAAGATATACGCAGGAGTCTAACATAAGTGTGTCAATATGGGAATGCAGGCTGTGCTGCTGACCT
Organism: Aegilops bicornis; assembly: GCA_021605145.1. Taxonomy (NCBI): domain Eukaryota; kingdom Viridiplantae; phylum Streptophyta; class Magnoliopsida; order Poales; family Poaceae; genus Aegilops; species Aegilops bicornis. Next base: position 794,215,344 of record CM038673.1, on the reverse strand, counting down.
CTGCCGCACTGACTGCAGAGGTCAATGTATTGAAGCAGAGCCTCGAGCGGTCCGAGGACGAGCTCGGCCTTGCCAAGAAGCAGCTCGAGGACAAGGAAGGTAAGTAATACCTTATGTAAGTATATATAAAAAAGATGTGGTTGCAAAGAAAATGACAGGATCAACGTGGGTATGCACGGGCCACGAACGAGGTGGCGACCCTGAAGGAAGCGCTGTCCAAGGCCGAAAACAACGCGGCCGTGGAGCGCACCGAGCGAGAGAAGCAGGAGGCGCGGGTGGCGGCGGTGCAGCAAGAGCTCCGGGCTCTCGTTGAAAAACACGAGAGTTTGGAGCGTGACTCGAAGACTCGAGAGTCCGAGCTCACCTCGGCGCTTGAGAGCGCCAAATCTACGAAGGCCGAAGCCCAAAAAGCACTCCAGGAATTGAGGCGATGAAGAAGATAGTGGCGGGTAAGGCATTCTTTATGCAAAGCAAGCATGCGAAAGTGAATTACTTGTTACTTACCCGAGTCAGGAGCTCTCCAGGAGCATTTGCAGATCTTCCCCGGAGTGTGTCCGACGCAGCCGCATTCTACCGAGCCGAGGAGGCAAGCTCGACGGAGAAGGTGTTCTGGTCTCAGTATGCTGAGGCCGGACACCCAGTGCCCTTGAGCGACCAGCTGAAGCAGCTGGTCGAGCTCCATAAGGTGGCCGAACAGGCCATGAAGGGTCTCGCGGTCCGGCTGTGGCCTGGGGAAGCCATGCCTGGAATCTACTTCGGGCTGGTAAGGCGGCTGGTGGATGTCTGTCCAAGGCTTGAAGTCATCAAGCGCTCCATTATGCATCGAAGGTGCCGTGGGGCCTTGCCCATGCTAAAGTGCACTGGGGCAAGATGGACGCTGAGAAGCTTGTGACGGACGGACCACCGTCGAGCAAGGAGCATCGCAAGCCCGAGATGTATTATGAGGGCGTCCTGAAGGGTGCCCGCCGTATAGCGGATGAGTGCTCCAAAGATGTAATTTTTGAGTAAACTCGCATTTGTAATCCTGTACGCTGAAAACTTGTTCCATATGCGCTAAGCAACGCTTTTAAATTTAAAATATTACCTTTTGTGCGGCCGTTTATCAAAATTGAGAGATGGCGAGTCGTCGGCTTCTGCCCCCATGCCATGAAGTGCGGGGTGTTCGGGATAAACTTGAGCGCTCTTTTTCCCATTATTGGGTCCTTCGAGGGAGGCGCTCAACACAACAAACAAGGCAATCGGACTATAATGCTTGAAACCTCCCACTTAGCCATAGAATTCTATAGTTTTAAATTTCGGCGAAGCCCCTAGAATTCGGAAGACCGAGTTCGGGGCACTATCCACGCCTAGGCCGGACAAATCCGACTCCTCGCTCTAAGCGGCATAAGTCTTTAGGGACTCGAAAACCTCTCGAACAGCGACCAGCTCTCGCCCTATCATGACGGTCAGTTTTAGTTTTCTCCACTGAGGTGCTCAGCCCGGCTCAACCGGGGCACAATCGCAGTGGTTCTCCAGGCTACCTTAGCCGATATAACGGGCGTAAGGTACCAAAACATGGGAGCCGGGCAAACCCAACTATTGACCCAAGACATGATTCGAGCCGATGCATATAATGCTATAAGTTCGGGGTGCCGCACTCATGAGAGTGTTCGGACTTCTCACACCATATTCTGGGGTGCGTAAGCCCCTGGTGTATTGGCCGTACCAAAGTGTACGGTTGCATAATGTCATAACTGAACATATTTTTATATATAAAAAAGGTAATGCAATAATAGACAAAAGCTATGCATTGTTTATTTGAAGAGTCTGCGGTAAAAGCAGAACGATACAAATAGTGCGATAAGCAAGAGATGGGACTATTTAACATGTCCCCCCTCCAGGGGCGAGCTGCGGGATTATATGTGAAACAAGTATACTGCTCGTTATAGAGACCACCTGGACACTCGACGTAGCTTTCTGCCTCCCTGGCTGTTGCATCGTGTGTTCGGCGATTATGCTGCCGGACAGGCCTTCCGGAAAGTGGAGTCCTGAAAGTAAGAAAGAAAAAGAATGACAAAATCGGGAGCCCCTTGTGCGGTTGAGCCGTATTTTGGGCGTGCCGTGGTCGTGCCCCCTCCCCCTATGCCCATGGTATTTCCAAAGCGTAGTTATGTACGCGCAGTACTGGTTTCGCAATTTCACGAGGGCTGTGGATAGGGCCGCATTGCTATGCGTGCTCAGAACGTGCCAGGCGGTCTTGTTGTAGGTTATTCCGGGTGCGCTTGACGGTGTCCAGATGTTTAATGGCCGGACTGGAGAATTGCCTTGACAGGCTGCTTTGTACTTCCGCCGCGAGGGCCACCGTATGCTCCTCCGTCCGGAGAGAGCGTTCGGTGTTTCCATTGACCGTAATGACTCCTCGAGGGCCTGGCATCTTGAGCTAGAGGTATGCGTAGTGCGGCACCGCATTGAACTTTGCAAATGCGGTTCATCCGAGCAGTGCGTGATAGCCACTGCGGAATGGGACTATGTCGAAGATTAACTCCTCGCTTTGGAAATTACCCGGGGATCCGAAGACCACCTCCAGTGTAACTGAGCCTGTACAGTTGGCCTCTACACCTGGTATGACGCCTTTAAAGGTCGTCTTTGTGGGTTTAATCCTTGAGGGATCTATGCCCATTTTTCGCACTGTATCCTGATAAAGCAGGTTCAGGCTGCTGCCGCCGTCCATAAGGACTCTAGTGAGGTGAAATCCGTCAATGATTGGGTCTAAAACCAATGCGGCGAATCCGCCATGGCGGATGCTAGTGGGGTGGTCCCTTCGATCAAAAGTGATCGGGCAGGAGAACCATGGGTTGAACTTTGGGGCGACCGGCTCCAACGCATATACGTCCCTGAGTGCATGCTTCCGCTCCCTTTTGGGTATGTGGGTTGCGTATATTATGTTCATCGTCTGCACTTGTAGGGGGAAACCTTCATCCCCTATTGTTCGGGCGGCCGGGCTCCTCCTCGTCATCGCTATGCAGCCCCTTGTCATTGTTTTCGGCGTTTAACTTGCCTCGCTGCTTGAACACCCAACAATCCCTGTTGGTGTGGTTGGCTAGTTTTTCGGGATGCCGTGTATCCGCACGAGCAATCGAGTATTCGGTCCAAATTGACGGGCCCGGAGTATTTCTTTTGAATGGCTTTTTCACTGACGGGTTTAGAGCCTCTGAATCTGGCATTAAGCGTCGTATCCTCGGCATTGTCGCCCGTTAATGCGGCGCTTTTGCTTATTCTTGACGCCGACCTGCCCATGCTGTCCTTGGTATCCGAATTACCAGGGATCTTGGTCATGTTGTTACTACGAGCTAGCCAGCTGTCTTCTCCTGCGCAAAAGCGGGTCATAAGTGTCGTGAGGGCTGCCATGGATTTCGGATTTTCCTGTCCTAGGTGCCGGGCAAGCCACTCGTCGTGTATGTTATGCTTAAAGGCTGCAAGGGCCTCTGCGTCCGGACAGTTGACTATTTGATTTTTCTTCGTTAGGAACCGTGTCCAGAATTGCCTGGCCGATTCCTCTGGCTGCTGGATTATGTGGCTTAGGTCATCGGCGTCTGGTGGTCGCACGTAGGTGCCCTGGAAGTTGTCGACGAATGCGGCTTCCAGGTCCTCCCAACAACCAATTGATTCTGCTGGCAAGCTGTTAAGCCAATGCCGAGCTGGTCCTTTAAGCTTGAGTGGGAGGTATTTGATGGCGTGTAGATCATCATCGCGGGCCATGTGGATATGAAGGAGATAGTCCTCGATCCATACCGCAGGGTCTGTTGTCCCATCATATGATTCAATGTTTACGGGTTTGAAACCCTCGGGGATTTGATGATCCATTACTTCATCTATGAAGCATATTGGGTGTGCGGCACCTCTGTATTGGGCTATATCACGACGTAGCTCAAATGAGCTTTGTCTGCGGTGTTCGGCCCGGCCGGATTTACCATATCCGGCATGACGGTGATCGTCACGTGTCGTGGGGCGCCCACAATATCCATAGATCGATCTTGTTTGCCTTGCCCTATCCTCCAATATATCTCGTAGGTCTGGCGCATTTCCCCGTGCCTTGGTATTCTTTGAGCGGCGCCGGGGTGCGGCTTGAGTGGAGGGCTGAGAGGCCTCTCTGTCGCGGCCACGAGGTGGCCGGTCGGCCGTATCATGCGCTGGTGATGTATGTCTAGGTGCTTCCACCTCTAATCGAGGTAGCAGCCTTCGTTTTGGTAGCTCTTGGAGGGGCGTTCGAGTTCGTACTCTTTGGCCGCAGGGACATCAGTCCATCTGTCGGCTAGCGAGTCTTGGTCAGCTCTAAGTTGTTGCTGTTTTTTCTTGAGGCTGCTCGCCGTGGCCATGAGCCTGCGTTTGAAACGCTCTTGTTCGACGGGATCTTTAGAGACGACAAATTCGTCGTCGTTGAGGCTTGCCTCATCTTCTGAGGGAGGCATGTAATTGTCGTCCTCTACCTCTCTGTCTGCCGCTCTCTCATGAGGGCTGGCTTCTCCATCCTCCTGTGCTGAATCCTGCTGGAGGGGGTTGTCTTCGGCACTGTCCGGGGTGTTATTGTCTCCGGTGCTGGAATCGCCGTTTTTGCTGTGGCGGGATTTAGAGCGGCGCCGCTGACTCCGGTGCTTGGGCTGTTTCTTGGAGGGGCCATCCTCTGTTGTTCCGTCGCCGTTCCCTTCTTTTGGGGTGTCCACCATGTATATGTCATATGACGATGTGGCCTTCCAGTGCCCTGTAGGTGTTGGTTCTTGTTCGTCTCCTGCATCGTCGTCCATACCATCGATGTCTTCAGAGTCGAAGTCGAGCATGTCGGTTAAATCATCGACAGTGGCTATGAAGTGGGTGGTGGGTGGGCTTTGAATTTCTTCGTCGTCGCATCCCAACCTTGCCGACCATAGTCCGGCCGGGGCTCTCCTGATAAAGAGAGATACTTTAGTGAATTCAGAATGTCGCCAAAGGGCGAGTGCTAAAAGATGTCCGCGGCGGTGAACCCCATGATCGGCGCCCAATCGGATTCGATTGACAGGGGCGGAAGGTTCGGAGTCCAGAGAGGAGTCCGGCCCCTCGGAGTCACGAGCTTCGCAAAGGACAGGTATGGTGTTCGGCTCGATCGCCGTAGAGATTGCAGCCCCCGAGGCGGCGTCCAGCCACCCGTCCTCGATAGGCGCAGTCGGCTCCGAGCTAAGGGTCAGAGCGGACACCGGTGCGGCCTCCGTGACACCGCTCGCGGCAGAGCTGGATCATGCCCATCGTAAAGGCGGCGTGCTTGGCTGTGGCTCGAACCGTCGAAGATCAAGTCTCCGTGAACGTCGGCCGTGTAGTTCAAACTTCCAAATCTGACACGATGGCTGGGGCGTAGCATTCAATCTGCTCCAGATGGCCAAGCGAATTGGCCCGCAGTGCAAAGCCGCCGAATACGAAGATCTGTCCGGGGAGAAAAGTCTCACCCTGGACCGCGCCGTTGTTGACGATCGAAGGAGCCATCGGGCCTAAAGGTGACGACACAGAGGAAATCTCAATGAAAGCACCAATGTCGGTTTCAAAACCGGCGGATCTCGGGTAGGGGGTCCCGAACTGTGCATCTAGGCGGATGGTAACAGGAGACAAGGGACACGATGTTTTTACCCAGGTTCGGGCCCTCTCGATGGAGTTAAAACCCTACTCCTGCTTGATTAATATTGATGATATGGGTAGTACAAGAGTGGATCTACCACGAGATCGAGAGGGTAAACCCTAGAAGCTAGCCTATGGTATGATTGTTGTTCGTCCTCTGGACTAAAACCCTCCAGTTTATATAGACACCGGAGAGGGCTAGGGTTACACAGAGTCGGTTATAATGGAAGGAGATCTACATATCCGTATCGCCAAGCTTGCCTTCCACAGCAAGGAAAGTCCCATCCGGACACGGGACGAAGTCTTCAATCTTGTATCTTCATAGTCAGGGAGTCCGGCCAAAGGTCATAGTCCGGCCATCCGGACACCCCCTAATCCAGGACTCCCTCAATGACCACAACCGAATAGCTACACTACAGAGATCTCATCAGGAGTGATGTATGAGGTTCCACCCTCGGCACTCGATGGTAACTCTGCGGAGTCGAGCAACAAAAGAGGCGTGATGTGATGTGAGGTGTCGGGCTCTGGTCGTCGATCATGTTGATCGAGTCGTCGATGATGAAGCAGGGGCAACAATGACCAGGTGGGGGTCACTGATGGATCACTAACCAACCTATACTAAGAAGTTTAGGATAAGCAGGTAGGTAACAATAAGCAGGTTATGCATCAGAATAGGAGGCAACAATAACAGTAGCAAAATCTAATGCAAGCATGAGAGAATGGAATGGGCGATATCGGGATGCTCAAGGCTTGCCTGGAAGCTCACGAAAAGGAAGAAGAATTAGTTGTCGGCGTGATAAATCACGAAGCGACATCGGTCTCGGGGTCTACCGAGAGAAGAGGGGGAAGAAACAATAAATATAAAGCAAACAAAGCATCACAAAGCATAACATGGCAATATGATTTGCCAGGTGTGACCTAACGTATGGCTACAATAAAGGTGAAGGGGGAAATCAACCGAGAATGTTTTCCCGGTTCCGGACCTGTGTCAGACAGATGAGCGGAGGGGAATGTTCCATGTTCAGATAGTTAGAGGCATCTGACAGGTAAACGGACCGTGTACCCAGATTCGTCTCGTTTTTCTGAGCAACTTTCATGTAGAAAACATTTTCATCCGAGTTACGGTTTATTTCCTATTAATTTTCAAAGATTAAATGATTTTCGGTAATTTCTAGACTTATTTAAATTCGAAAATAAAGTAAAAGGAAAAGGTTAGATGCACCCGAAAGTGTACCAGCACTGACCAGCGAGGTCAGATCAACTGTTGACCCAGCAGTCAACGGTTGACTGGTCAAATGTGAACAGTGTTGTGGGCCCCAGGTGTCATTGTAACAAGTTTAACAATGTATTAAGGGGGGGTTAATTAGAGGAGTGGGGCCACCTATCATACGGTAGTTAGAGTATTTAGAAGGGGGGTAGCTAACGGACGAGACTTGCCTGTTCCCTCCCCATGCTCCCATCCGTGCTCCCACCTCATCCTACGGCTATCTTTTTTTCTTTTCTCTTTCTAATTTAATCATCTCGCCCCTGATTTTAAGGGGGTGGGGCCGGGCTTTATTTTATTCCAATCAAATCAAGCCACCTATGCGGGAGCACAGATGGGAGCACGCGCGGGGAGCAGGCAAGTCTCGTCCGTAGCTAACAGGGGGTTAGCTCCTGATCTAAACAGAGGGCCGGCCCCAACGTGCGGTGGCCCAGGGCCATGGTCGGAGCGCACACAAACTCAATTTCACCAGCTCTGTTTGCCTAGTTCTTTTCGTCGCGAACTCAAAAAAGATGGGCCGCTCGAATTACTTTAAAAAAATAAGTAATAGAAAATGTTTACCGAGTTGCCGTCAGAAGGAACTCGGCAAATGAAGAGCATCGTCACGGCTCCGTCGCTTGCTGCAAGGCGTGGCCCACATGTCAGTGTTTGCCGAGTTTTTTCCGTCCGAAACTCGGTGAAATTGATATTATGCCGAGTTTGTTTTGTTCGACGAGTCGTTCTGGATCAGGACCAGGCAAAGGCACAGCTCCGGTGAGTTGCTTATTGTTGACGACTCGGATTTTGTATCAAACTCGGCGGACAGAAGTTCGCCGAGTTCCTGATAAAATAAACTCGGCGAACTCTTGGAACTCGGGACAAAACCAGATTCTAGTAGTGGGGGAAGGTAAGGAATAAACAGACGTCCTACTTACATCCATCTAACACATCTTTAGTTCAAAGAGTTGTGGCGCTACTAGGTTCTGCGACAACTAATATTTAGGGTCTTGCCCAAAGCACTGTGATAAACGCTTGCGTCATGGCATAAGAGGAGCTCCTCTTCAGGCCCGAAGCACCATGATAAACACTTGCATGTGGTGTGCATCCACTGACGTTGGGTTTCCATGGCCCATCACATACGTGGCAACACAAATGCAACAGATACGACAACGGCAACCGGCTGACACACATCATTTTCCAGTTACTATATGTGATGATGGTTGTAGCTTTGTCCACTGTTCGAGACGGCTAAGTCTTCTCTGTGCTGTCACTCTATAAACAAGCTATCCGATTGAAGATTATATAATAACAAAGATCGTTACAAAAGTTGGTAACCTATCACGCATCATGACTGGCGCCCGAATTATATTGTCTATAAACAATAAATGGTTAAATGTGGCTGCCATATGCGCCAAACATGAAATATTTCGTCATATCACTAGATTCCAATAGTACAAAGTACTATATCTTATCTGTCAAGCCCAAGTCTTCTCTTATTCGCCACTCTACAAACAATATATCCAATTGCAGATTATATGATAATAAAGATCGTTTCAAAAGTTGGTAACATATCATGCACCATGACCTGGCACTGGTATTTTTATTTTCTATAAACAATCAATGGTTAAGTTTGTCTATCATATGCACCTAACATGCATTATTCCATCATATAACTAGATGCCAATACTACGAAGTATACCTTATCTGTCATGCCCAAGTCTTCTCTCATTCACCACTTTATAAACAATGTATCCAATTGCTGATTATATGATAATAAAGATTGTTTAAAAAGTTGGTGACCTATCACGCACCATGACCTGACGTGTGTATTTTTATTGTGTATAGACAATAAATTGCTAAGTTTGGCTGCCATATGCACCTAACATGTAGTATTCTGTCATATAACTAGATGCCAATAGTACGTGGTATATCTTATCCGTCATGCCCACAGAACGCATTATTATTGTTGATAAAAAAATGAATGGTTAAGTTTTGGCTGCCGTTTGCGCCTAACATTCCAGTGGAGGTTAACCACTAATGTTGTCTACACTGTGAAGTCTATGTACATGGATCTTACAGATTGTAGACCTATTTTTCGCAGAAAACACATTTGGAAGAAAAAGGTTTCTTTCAAGATCAAGGTTTTCATGTTGTCTTTTGCAGAGAAAGGTAGTTGTTACCAAAGATAACCTTGCTAAGCGTAACTGGCATGGCAGCAAAAAATGTTATTTTGTGATTGGGAGGAGATAATTCATCATTTATTTATGTCATGTCCTTTTTCTACATTGATCTGACGCACGGTTCATGTTTCATACAATTTAGCACCACGAACGAGTATTTCAAATTTATTCGGAAACTGGTTAGATGGTATTCATCATAAGTTGCCGGTCCTCGCTGAAGACCTCTTGTGAGCAACTGTGCCGAGACTTCATTCGTGAATTTGTAGTCTTGGAAACTACTACAAGCGGCACCTCTCCTTGGGCCCAAGTGAACGCCAGCGGGCCACAGCGTTACAAGCAGTCCAACCAACGTTATGGTGGCTCGGAGTGGACCCGGTGAGCACCTTGCCTCTCTCCCTTATAGCATGTGGTGCTGGTGGTGGTGGTGGTGGTGGTGGTGGTGTGTGTGTGTGTGTGTGAGGGGGGGGGGGGGGGGTTGAAGATCGGAACCCTGAACCAGCCACCTATAGCGTCTACCTCTTCACCCACCTCCCAGCTCTTTTCTTCCAGATCCCCTTTCTTGGTGCTACTTGAACTACATGTACCTGAATATTCATGAGAGATAGATCACTAATCCGCTTGAGGTAGTTAGATATTTGTCGTAGGACCCCTCCTCTAACACTCCCACCCCCACACTTCCCCATGTCTTCCTATTATTTACTAGTAACCGTGCACGTGCGACGCACTTGTCGACTTATATGTTTGAGTTAATCATATTCAAAGGATATGAAATTTAGAAGCCATATTTATGGCGCATTTATTTAAAAATTAATCGAGCGAAAACATATAGGACATACAATTGTCTTTTTGAGAACCATATCATATAGTTCCTCCGCCCTGTTTTATTGGGCCCCCTCGTATATCAGGTAAAATGTTGACCATCTATATGACTAACAAAATATGATGTATATTCTACCAAAAATATAATATTGGATTTGTATTCGAAAGATTTTTCACATGGTATATTTTTGGTGACATGAAGTTTATATATTATTAATTAAATCTTTTACCAAAATTTGACATAAATACAAAGGGTCTTAATAAACCAGAATGGAGGAAGTAATACGCAAGTAATATTCGACATATCATCAATTACATCAGGTTGTGAATTTAAAAGACGTTAGTCCCAAATCTTAGGTGAAACCCATAAGATATTACAACCAACTCATGGTTCTGGCATATGGATAGCAAGCTGTAAAATACAGGAATGTAATATACATCACCTCCACTAATAGTAGCTTTAAATTAGCACCTGATATACATGTTCTCGGGTTTCTTTTTGCCGTTCGCCATCATTAGTTTAATCTGAAATACCTCTTTGGCGGCCACATTGTCCCTTCCGTGTGTGTTGAAACAAACATGGAAGTAGTTAGCTAGAAAATAAGGACATCAACAAACCCAGTAGAATTCTAAAGCAAGTGGATCACTAGAAGATGGTGAGAGGAGCTAGAAGCATGAAACTGTTACAACTCGTCACAAAAGAAACTATTCACCACATATGCGTTCATCAGTGTCGCTAGCTGCCGTGTTCCATGCTCCTTGCCTTGTGCCTACGATCATCTCCCATGCGACACCGCTTGCCACAGGGCGAGAATAGCAAGCGCGGGAATAGTAGGCAGCGCAATGGCCGAAAGATGGAAGGGGGGGGGGGGTGAGTGTCTAGTGCTCCCAGTCTTTACTCCCAATGCTCCAAATTTAAAAAAAATAAATGATTTTTAAAAATTCAGAAAGATTCGGGGATGTTCACAAGGAATGTCACTACATCCCCTAAAAATCAGGTCCAAATTCGAAATGTACAATGAGAAACAAAAAAGAGAAATCCATATCTGAATAGTGTCAATGTTGCTTTTGTCTCTTCTTTACACTATTCATGCTAGATTTCACATTTTTGTTTCTCAATGTTTGTTTCGAGTTTGGACCTGAAACTTTCAAGGCTTATGGACATATTCTTTGTGAACATTCACAAATTTTTTCGGAACTTGTTTGAAACATTAAGAAATGTTTTCTTGAATTGGAGTACCGGGAGTACCCTAAGGCTGGGAGCACCGGATGTAGTCCTGGCGATTTGGAAGTATAAATTCTAAGGAAAAAAATAATGCATCGCGACATGTTCGAAGACAGCACTGCAAGGTTTGAACAATAACTTTGAGCAGTCTACAGTTTCAATCTATACAACATATACAATGTGATGGAATCGTGATTTACCATCCATTTAAATTTTATTGTATCGTTTTAGGAGCATGCATGCCTGCCACTCTTGTTTTTGCCCATTGCAACACATACGGAAGATGGTCACGATCGAGCTTCATCACAGTCTCGACACATGACACGACGGCACAAGGTTTGACAACTGCCTCCTCAAGATCTTCCCAGCCGGCGATTTGGGTATGGAGTCGACGAACACCACCGTGCGCACCTTCTTGTACGGCGCCACCTGCTTCGCCACATGCTCCATGACTTGTGCCTCAGTGACCTTGCTTCCGGGTCGCCTCACCACGAGCGCCATTGGTATCTCTCCTGCCTCTTCATGGGGATATCTGCATGACCGACCGACCGACCGAGTAGAGTCTTCATGTTCATTATCAAATTCACAACATTTATATTATATGGTATGCGGTAAGCTCTCACGATCCTTCTCAGAATAATAATTTCAGTGGACTTACGGCATAACAGCGGCATCAGCAATTTCTGGCAGTGATTGCAGGACAAGCTCCAGCTCTGCAGGTGCGACCTGCAGTATTCAGTTTATCTAGCTAAGCATCGTATCCACCATTAGAGGTAAGTTGTTCACGAGCTAATAAGAGCAGACCTGATAGGCCTTGTACTTGATGAACTCCTTGAGCCTATCCACAATGAACACAAACCCATCCTCATCAATGTAGCAAAAGTCGCCCGTCTTCAGCCAGCCTTCCGAATCGAAAGCGGCCGCGTTCGCCTCGTTGTCGCCTACGTAACCTGCACCGACATAGAAGATAGAACCATAAGTGATCTCAGTGCACCTGAAATAACCAAGGGAGGGCGACGTGCATTAATTGTAGGAAGATGTTCGTGGGGTCACCTGTCATGATGGAAGGACCTCTCACGCACAGCTCCCCTTTCTGGCCGACCAACAAGGGCTCGCCGGTGACGATGTCGACGATCCTTACCTCGACATTGTGGTAGATGCGGCCGGCGGAGCCTATGCGGGAACACTCCTCCTGGTTACTCATCAAGGATATGCCCCCAGTCTCCGTTGAGCCATAACCCTTAAGCAGATTTACAGCACAAGATTTTAGAATATGTACTGAAAATCTCTTAGGCTTGCACAAATTTGACACGGTGAGCATATCTTATGCCTGCGGATTGCAATCATCATGGGGTGCCATCTTATAATGATCTGTGTTCAAAAGTAACGCAACATTCTGTGGTCAAAAGCGTCTGGGATCATGATCGGGATGGATGATGCTTGTGTGAAGATTTTGCAACACCCTTTGTGCGATGCCAGTCCTATCACATGGTTGGTAATCCCTCATCGAAGATTCAGGCAATTGCATGAGTGACGCTAAGACATGGGAAGCCAGTAGCATGGGAGCATGTGAAGCCCGTAGCCCCAACCCTTTTACATGTTCATGTTCAAGTTGTTTAAAATTTTCAAATAGATTCAGTTTGTGCTTGGTTCGAAGGATCAAAGGCTGAAAATGGAAACCGTGGTTCCAGAGTTTTTTGTTTATGAAATATTTCGAGAAAAGTTGAAACACCAAAATTTTGGTTGTTGCGGTTTTCAACTCGATCAGTGACCAAATGTTCACATCAACTTGACTGAATTTCAATAAAAAAAATTCAAATTACTCGATTATAGTTCTACTATTGTTTGACTATGTCCCGAACTGGTTTTTGTGACTTCAGATTATAATATTATACTTGTATTTTTGATGTATGCCCAATTTGCATGCCACATTTCTTCTGTGAGGGAACTCCCACATTAAGTGGCAGTAGGCTTGGTGGCTTGAGATATGCATGTTGAATGTGAGATTTAATTTAGTTTATCTTTTAAAAAAATGGAGGCAAAATACTGCTACAGAGCCATAACAATATTTCTCTTCCCAACATGCATGCTGCACTTTTGGTCGATATATATGCATTTGCTAGCTTACGACATATTTTACGTAATTTATTTTCACCCGTATGTGTGCATGCTTAGTTAGCAATAGCAGTGCCAGCTCGGTGAGCGTTATATTAATTATGTTTTGCAGTTTTGCTAAAGATTGACACCTGCAAAATTTCTTGGCGCATACGAGCCATGAACGAGGGTCCATGACGAGGGTGGATGAATAAGATGAAAGGAAATACTACTCACCATGCAGAGATCCACGTGAGGGAACCGCCGCCGGAACTGCTCCGCCACCGATCCCGGCAGAGGGGCGCCGCCGCAGATCACCCGCACCAGATTCGTCAGCCGGCGCGGGTGTTTGGTTATCCCGAGCACCACGGGAGGCGACGCCATTATCTCCGTCACCTCCCACCGTTCTGCTGCCCCCAGCATCCCCCTTAACCCCGTCCCCGTCCCCGTGTCCGTCATCACAACAGTGGTGAGTCCCCGCGCCAGCCCGTTGAGCGCGAAGAAGAAACCCATGGCGTGGAACATGGGAGCACCCATCAGAGTCCTCTCCTTGGCCTTCCGCGACTTGTTCACGTGCAGGGCGTGGAACCCCAATGCCTGCGCGATCAAGCTCCGGTGCGGCACCGCCACCGCCTTCACCGGCCCTGTGGTGCCAGAGGAATAATGTATCGTCGCTGTCGTCGACTGGCACACTCCTCCAGTGTCCAGCTCCAGCGGCTGGAGCACCGACTCCTTTTCATCCTTGCCGTCGTGGAGGAGGGAGCGGAAGTGCGTGGAATCCAGGAGGACGGTGTGGAGGCCGGCGGGGAGCTTGGCGGCGGTGGAGGAGACGGCGAAGGCGATGGACGCGCCGGACAGGGACACGAGGCGCGCCACCTCGCCGCCGGTGAGGGCCGGGTTGGCCGGGGACACGATGACGCCGGCCGTGAGGAGCGCGAAGTGGAGCACGGGCACGTCGAGCCGCGCGGGAGCGAGGACGAAGGCCACGTCGCCGCGGCCGAGCGGGAGTAGACGCGATCGCAGGGCGCCCACGAGCGCGCGCACCTGGGACAGGAACGCCGGGTAGGAGATGGCCTCGCCGGTGGCGGCGTCCAGGAGCGCGGGGTGGGCGGGGAGAGGCGACGGCAGCAGCGACAGGACCAAGGCCGGGAATGTGAGTGGGACTTCCGCCGCCGGCAGCGGCTGCGGCGGGCGGAGGCTGACAAACGATTTGGTCGTTGCGCAGTAGCCGGCGCCGCTGATTCCCCCGTGGCCGTGGCCGTGGGGGCTCGACATTTTCGACTGGGAAACTAGTACCCACGCCAATTGCATATATATACTACTATATCGATATATTATACTCCCTCCGTAAACTAATACTCCCTCCGTTCCTTGATATAAGGTGTATAGATTTTTGAGAAAAAATTCAAAATATAAGGTGTATTGCGTTGCACCACTCATTTGGATAATTATTTCAGGGAATTGATTACATTTCCTTATGTGAGGCAAGCTTCTCTATTTTCTCATGTCAATTAGTCAGGTGTAATCTTGCCCAAAATTTGTGAAATTTTCCCTCCACGTGCGTTCTTTAATTTCCGTGCCAAAAACTATACACCCTATATTGAGGAATGGAGGGAGTATAATATAAAGAAACGCTTCGGTACACCCCCCTCACAAAGCGTATAAAGGGTAATTTAGACTTTTGACAAATCGTAGCCATTTTCGTACGTACGCTGGAATGTGCCATACGTTCGGAGGACCTCCTCTACGCTGCAATACGAGCTAACCTGGGCCGGCCCATTTGGGCTGGAAAATCAACAAAAATTGCACCCTAGATGGGTATCGAACTCACAGCCAGGTATATAATTCCTAACGCTGCTAGCCACTTCGCCTGCCTAACTCAACCGACACAATAGCAGTGTCACTCCTAAAGAATTAGCGAGAGCGGCAACACTACACCAATTCACAAATACTAAAATGGGTGCGCGGATCTAACACACAAGCTCCATGAGTGCATAACATCACTAGTCTAAAAATGATTTATTTTTTTCAAAATTTCGTATGCAATTTCTGTTTGACAAAGTAAATATGTTTTAAACCCAAAAATTTCACAATCTGTGAACATATTTTTAAAATTCAAACCTTTAGTGAGCAATGTTTCAGACTCTCAAACTTTGTTTTAGAAAATAAGAGCAGAATTGAAAGCGAGAACATTTCTTGAAACTACAAACAATTATTTCTAAATACGAACATTTTCTTAAAAGAGAAACAAAACTGAAAACACGGACATTTTCTGAAACTACGAACAATTACTTCAAAATGCTAACATTTTATGAATTCCTCAGAATGTATTTGTATTTTCAAATTGCTCATAATGTCAAAACACAAACATTTTTACAAAGAGCAAACAAAATTTTCCACACAAACATTTCTTATTTAACATTTTAGGAAAATCACTATTAAATTTGGAACTTCAAGAAAAATACGAATAAAAATTTGAAAAGATTTTTTTGAATTTTCTCGAACATTTTTTGTATTCGTAAAAAAATCACCATTTTCAACGTAGGGTGTAGGGGTAGGTAAGAAGGCTCCGTTTGGGAGCATGTTTTTTCTCAACATCCATCAAATGACCTATTTTTTTCACTGGCTTGTATGAAGAATTCAAGGCACCATGCCAAGGTTTTTTGGTTTTCTAATTTTACATTTTCTGGTGATTTCTTTGTCAAAAAAGAGCGATAAATTGCCGAACGTGTCGCAACTAGCATACGGTGTCAAAAATCGGTCAAACTTGGCATATATGCCTACCATGTGCATGCTCACCTTCTTGAAAAAGTTGTGGTCTTTTGAAGGATATCTAAAAACTGACCATGTTCAAATGAGGGTGTTCGTAGGTCGAAGCTCCGTCTGAGAGCACGTTGTGTTTCGACATCCATGAAATTGCCCCAATTTTTTATATGACCTTGTATGGCCAACTAAGTGCACCATGCCAAGTTGTTTTTTTTTTGATGAATTTTGCGTTTTCTGGAGTTTCCTCGGCCAAAAAAGGTCGATAAATGGCCAGACGTGTCGCCACTTGCATACGGTGTCAGAAATCATTCAAACTTGACATGGATGTCTTGCATGCGGTGTCAGAAATCATTCAAACTTGACATGGATGTCTACCATGGGCATGCTCATCTACTTCAAAAAGTTGGGGTCATTTCAAGAATGTCCAAAACTAGACCATGTTCAATGAAGGGTGTTCGGTTGCCAGAAGGCTCTGTTTGAGAGCACGTTGTTTCTTGACATCCTTGAAATGGCCCCAACTTTTTTCATGGCCTTGTATGACCAATTCAAGACACCAAGCTAAGTTTTTTGGATTCTCGGCATTTTCTAGAGTTTTTCCGGTGAAAAAAGACCGATAAATGATCGGACGTGTCGCAACTTGCATACGGTGTCAGAAGTCATTCAAACCTGTCACTGATGCCTACCATGGGCAATGCCCACCTTCCTACAAAAGTTAGGATCATTTGAATGATGTCCAAAACTATACCATGTTCTACAAAGAGTATCCGGTAGGCCAGAAGGTTTAAATGCAGGAGCATGTTATTTCTCAACATCCTTAAAATAAGCTCATAGATTTAAAAAATCATGAATTTAATAAAATGAAAATAAGAAGAAACAAAGACAAATAAAAAATGAATAAAACGGAATAAAAAAGGCCAAACAAAAGCAAAAGAAAAAACAGACTGAGAAGATGCTCTAAAAAAGAAGTCATTAGACACAACAAGTGAGCTGTCCTAGTTGGTTATAGTGGGTAGAAGTAACCCAAGAGGTCCATAGTTTGAATCCTATACTTCATGCACCTATTTTTGTAAAGGTTGAAAAAAGAAAATAAAAATGGGCAGACCTAGGATGGAGGGGTGTGTGTGTGTCGGCATGTGTGACGCTACTCCCTGTCAGTAGGAGCGCCTAGTCACCGCTTTTTCCGCTAGTTAGTGGACGCATCGCTGAACACCACCTTTGATGGGTCAAGAAACTACACGAAAGCGATCAGCTGTCGTCAAATCAAGAGCATACGCCGATCGCTTCTTCGTGGTTCGACCAAAAGAAAACTTCTTCATGGTTGACCTGGACAAAAAGTTGACCATTGACCATTGACTATAAAAAAAGGGTTCGCCCTTTTGGAAAAGTTCATGGACTTGAAAAAAATAAGTGGATTTGCAAAATGTCCAT
The DNA here is from genome assembly GCA_021605145.1 of Aegilops bicornis. Lineage (NCBI taxonomy): Eukaryota > Viridiplantae > Streptophyta > Magnoliopsida > Poales > Poaceae > Aegilops > Aegilops bicornis. The sequence continues at coordinate 794,197,970 of CM038673.1, read as the reverse complement.
AAATTAAAAATTCCATGAATTAAAAATAACCCATGGATTTTGGTAAAAAAAAAGTACAAGGATTCGAAAAAAGTTCACGATTTTTTAAAAATCATCGACTTTGCAAAAGTTTATCAATTTTGAAAAAAAAATCCATCGATTTTGAAAAAAATCATCTACTTTGAAAAACAATATTCATCTTGAGAAAGGTTCATCAACTTAGAAAAAAATCATCAATCTTGAATAAAGTTCATCGACTTTGAAAAAAATCATCAATATTAAAAAAGGTTCATTGATTTTTATAAAGGAAACTGAAAAAGTTTGCACATTGCAAAAGAAAAAGTAAAACAAAAAGGAACATAAAAAGGAAAAGAAAACGAAAAAGAAAAAAGGAAATGAAAACCCAAAAAACGTTTGAAAAACAAGAAAAAAGGACATAAGAAAGAGGAAAAAGGAAAGAAGAAAAGGACGAGAAAGAACTATCTGCACACAAGTGCTCAAGTTGGCTGGTTGGTTATCACGTCCTACTATGTACCAGGAAGTACCTGGTTCGATTCCTGTCAGGATCAGATTTTTTTTGGATTTAAAATCAGAAAAAAAGGGAGAGATGGGCCGGCCCATCTCACTGTACACGTATACAGCGGACGAATGATTTTTAATATATGACCATCATGCCCTTACTTATGAGGAGGTATCGACTAATCTGGGCCGTCCATGTGTTTAGGGGGGGTGTACCGAAGCATAAGTATATAATATAAGAGCATTTAGATCACTACTTTAGTTATCTAAACGCTCTTATATTAGTTTACAGAGGAAGTCGAGTCAAAATGTAGGTAAATACAATTCATGTTAGGGCTTCCTTTGCTTCTGTTTACCCAGCCAATCAAGTAGCAAAGGACCCGGACAATAGGTTTATGACTGAACTGAAATCTTTGACAGAACGGAGCACAACGTTGCCCAAACCAGATGACAAGTGGGCCTTGTAATGAATTTTCAGAATTTTATAATTTGGACCGGAAATAATAAAGATTAGGTTCGTCGACAAGGAACATAACATACACGACCCACACCACACACACACAACACACACGCGCGCGTACGCCCTAGATCGATTTGAAAACAACATTATCAAATGGACATGGATACATGCATACCAGTGGGTGTGGATTGATGTCTGTATGAACATTATCCATGTATGTATGAACAATATTAAGCAGGAAGGATTATTAAAAAAATACATAAATTTAGAGAATAAAAAATTTGAAATAAAAAAAGGAAAACGAAAATGAAAAACTGAAAATATATAATAAGAAAGAAAAGAAAAACATAAATACCAGTATAGAAGTTTCTCAAAATCGAAGCTAAATAGGCCGGGCGAGGGCTCCGTCCATCTTGCAGGGTGCGAGACATAGCATTTGCGCCCCCAGCCCCCCTGTCCATTCTCATCCGAGGAGACAATGCCTTCTCTTTTTTTCCCCTTTTACTCTAATATATCGTACAACCTCAAGGTTATAAAATATAGGAAATAATAATATAGGTGGGTCTCATAATAATTAAGGCCCAAATAGTGGAGAGAGTTCATTTCCAGAAAAGAAATAAAAATATACAAACCCCTAAATAAATATTAAATTATCTAAAAAAGTCAAAGAAATTTCCTTCCTTCATAAAGAAATATTAATAATCAAAGAAATTATTTTTTGGAAAACAAGAAGCAAATTTTCAATGATCTCTCCTTTCCCCTTTGTTCATGAATAGTTTTTTGAAGTCCTCAACAATTTCAAATTCTTGAATAGTTTTTAAATTTGCGAGCAGTTTTTTAAATTCATGCATATCTTTATAATTTGTGAAAATTTTCAAAATTCATGAGCATATTTTGAATTCATACACTTTTTTCAATTCGTGAAGAAGTTTTGAATTCATGAACATGTTTTCAACTTTTTTGTTTTGAAAATTTATGATTTTTTTTAAGTCTCAAAAATGAAGTATGGGAGGTATGGAGTAAAAAGCGCTATATAGCGCTGCCCCTCGAAAAGAGGAGCGATAGAGTAAAAAGTGGACTCCATGAGGGTTATGGCCCCCTTTTGTGATAAATTTCATATTTGCTAAATATGGGCATGGAGGCCGATGCCCCCCCCCCCCCCCCCCTCACACAAAAATTCTATACTTGTGATCTAAATTCAAGTATAAAGTAACAGGCTAACTTCTGACGAGCAAGCTAGCATGCTTTGGTGCTCAACTAAGAAGTGTACACCATTACTAAGTATCCCCCACATGTTTCAGCAAAGATGTTGTAACGTGCAGCTCCGGTCACCTTCCTGCTTCTGCCTTGGCTAATCATCAACTACTAATAATAATAACTCTCCATATGAATTTCTTCTTCTCGTTGCCAATTTGCAATGCATGCATGCGTTCTTTCTTGCTTGGACAAAAACAACATACAACATGTATGCTAGCCCGTAGCAAGGTTTTAAATTTCGGAAACGGATTTTTTTTTCCAGCATCACCAAAGTATGTGAGATTTCACATACTTTGAAAGTTATTTCGGATTTTGAGTTTTCAGAATTCAACATTTCTTATTGAATCGGAACCTAATTTATATTTTAGTCTCCATTGGGCTCGAAATTTCAGTGTTACAAGTGTTTCTGATCCACACCAAAATATCTTGCCTACTAGAAACTTAAACAAAATGCTAGTATAAAGTTTCAAATTCAAGTGCCAAGAAGACATGCTTATGTGATTTTACATGCCCTTTGCACTGTTTAATTTTCTAGACATGACCAAGATGCATGCATGCTGCAGCAAAGTGGTGCCGTGCAAGCCTTGTAATCAGCAAACTCTTCATCTGGTTTTGGAATTGCTTATCCTCCCGTACGTCGACCCCATTGCCTACTTGCCAAGCTACATGCATGCACGCACGCATGCCGTGCAAGCCTTGTAATCAATGAACCCTTCATCTGGATATGGAATTGTTTCTCCTACTTGCCAAGCACACACGAATGCTCTCTTGCTTGCACATAAACAACTATCTAATATGTCATGCATGGTTTTAAAAAATTAACCTTTGATGTTCAACTGCAAACAAGACATGCATGTATTATTTTACATGGACTTTGCACCATCATATTTCTTTTATAAAGGTAACAAATAAAATATAGTAGATATTTGTAACAAAATTCAATCTTATGTGTTCATATTTGTAAAACATAGTAGATATTTGTAATAAAACCTTAGATTTCAGACGAATTTATCTACAAAATGAACATTACCAGAACACTATTTATAGGAATTAAAGTGTGTGCCTTGTCCACAACAGGACTGTGCCAATATGTACTCCATTTATGAGGTCAATGCCCATTTTTGTGACAACTTCCATATTTGCTAAATATGGACAAGGGGGCCCATGCCCCCCTCCCCCACCTCCACACATAAAACCTATATTCATTGGTAGCTCCATTTTATAATGCATGAGCAGAACATTATTAGGAGGTACTTCGGATTAATTCTTCATCAGTCCAAGCAAGTTGCATCGTTGGACTAGTAGAATCTATGGATGCAGGCGAGGCACATGTCCGGATGCCCTATAGCCAGTTGTCGCCAGCAAAGAAAAATATCAAAAGTTGGATTCAGTTAATATTGCAAGTAGTCTTCACACCCTGTTTTCGAGATTTTGTGGCAAGTTCTGCTCGCAAATACCTATGATCACTCTTGTGTAGCATGTACCTATGATCACTCTTGTGTAGCATGTATCCATTATGGTAACTATCTCGGCTAATACTGAAGACACCGCTACAAACCTGCAAAGAGGCTCGGTAGTTGGTAATGCTAAAAAACTCACTTGGTTACCTTTGAACTTTGAAATTTTGACACTAATGTTTCTCTGAATAGGTATCTTAGTTAGAGATTCTAAGAGATATGTATGCTTATTTCGGTTCGTCTCAGTTAGCTTTAAGTTGGATTATGCATTAACGCATGGCACATGGTACAAACTAATTTATAACTTCCTTGACGTATTGTTGCAAGCATATTTCCATTCTAATGCTATAAGCAATCTGATAGCCTATAAGGGTTTAATAGCATATAACTTTTCTTACGAGTATAGAGAGACATCTCTCTCTGTAATCGTTTTGATATCCTTATGAGTAGATCAAGCTAACTTCTATTGGCGCATTTTATTTACAAATTCGTTCATGTAACATAAATTAAAATATTAGCGAATTTTATTTAAAATTTTTAAAACATCATACATCTAAAACATATGTGTACCATTCGACGAAAACCTATTCAACCAATTTTGAAAATATGTTCATCACATACAAAAGACATTTGTACAATTATAATAAAATATTTGAGATATTTTTAAACAGTACATAACATAAGAGATGTTCATAACATATAAATAATATTCATAAAACTGTATAATATTATTCATGCGATGTGAAAAATATATTCATGACAAATAAGAAATATTTGTATATTAAGCAGGAATGACTATTAAAAAAGAAATAAATTTAAAGAATAAAAAAGGTGAAAATTTAAAAGTAAAACGAAAATGAAAAACTGAAAATACATCATAAGAAAGAAATGAAAAACATAACTACCAGTATAGAAGCTCCTGAAAATGGAAGCTAAATAGGCTGGGCGAGGCCTCCATCCATCTCACCGCGTGCGAGACATAGCATTTGCACCCCCAGCCCCCCTGTCATTTCCCATCCGAGCGGGCCATTCCTTCTCCTTTTCTTTTCTTTTCCATTGTACTCTAACATACTCCCTCCGTCCGGAAATACTTGTCGGAGGAATGGATGTATCTAGACGTATTTTAGTTCTAGATACATCCATTTTTATGATTTTTGTGACAAGTATTTCCGGACGGAGGGAGTATATCGTACGACCTCAAGGCTATAAAAATTAAGGCCCAAATAGTGGAGAGAGTTCCTTTCCAGAAAAGAAGTAAAAATATACAAACCCCTAAATAAATATTAAATTATCTCATAAAGTCAAAGAAAATTCCGTCATTCATAAAGAAATATTAATAATCAACGAAATTATTTTTTGGAAAACAAGAAGCAACTTTATTCAATGATCTCTCCCTTCCCCTTTGTTCGTGAATAGTTTTTTTGAAGTCCTCAACAATTTCAAATTCTTGAATAGTTTTTAAATTTACAAGAAGTTTTTTAATTCATGCATATCTTTATAATTTATGAACATTTTCAAAATTCATGAGCATATTTTGAATTTGTACACCTTTTTTTCAATTCGTGAAGAAGTTTTGAATTCATGAACATTTTTTAAATTTGAACATGTTTTCAACTTCATGTTTTTGTTTTGAAAATTTATGATTTTTTTGTTTTTGAAAAATCTCAAAAATGAAGTATGGGAGGTATAGAGTAAAAAGCGATATATAGCACTGCCCCTGGTAAAGAGAGAGCGATAGAGTAAAAAGTGGGCTCCATGAGGGCTATGGCCCAAGTAAAAAAGCGATGTATAACAAACAAAATTTTCTTTTCCATAAAAGATATATGACCTTAACTAAATTCTCAAATGGAAATAAAATACTAAGAAAAGATATAAGACCTTAACTAAATTCTGAAAAGATAAATATATGTCACATCCAACACATGAAAACATGCTTGAATTTTTTTTCCAAATGATGGAGTAGAGATAAATATGAAAACATGCTTGTCCTACTAACAGATGAAGCTGAAAGAACAAAGTGAGGCTTGAATTTTCCAAATAATTTGGACCAAAACATGCATATACAAGCTGGCGGCATATACGGCTAATTAGAGATTCATGCAAGTAGACATCCCATGAAGCATCGAAAACTTTTATAAACAAATGGCTTGCAAAACCAGATGAATAAGTTCCCATGGCATGGCTGCTCCCAGAGAGTTGAGCACGGCAAAATTAGAGAGCCGACAGGCGTGGTATTATTGATCATTTCCGTCCAGTCCAGAGCATCATGCATGCATGCCGTTTACTGTCTTTCTGCTCCTAGTCAGTTCAGCTCTGCTCTGCACGACCAAATTAGACAGCGACGGACGCGGGCGCATTGGAGTGTCACCTGAATCAACCATCCATCACACAGCAACTAACCAGGATCGATCGGTGTTCGGTGATGCTGAGCACACCACCCCAGTAGTATTTTGCGGTTTCTTTCAGACCAAGCTTATATATATATATAAGCTTGGTCTGAAAGAAACTGCTCCTTGCAACTGGCCACTCCCTTGAGCTCTACCTCCTTTCCTGCACATTGTGATACTGATCTTGAGTGAGATTCAGCAAGTACAGAACAGGTCATGTGGATGTCAACTATTAGATGTTACCGCGCAATGAAAAATTGCCTGCTTGAAGAGATGAATTTTCAATTTAAGCAAGTAGTAGCAGAAACAGAGAAGAAACAATAATGAATAAGGCAAGTCTTTAATTACTTCTTGGATGCTAGTTCAGTTTCTCAATGTTAACAAGATTAGTTACAACAAATTAATGATGCACACAAGGGAAGAAAAAAGTGTTGATGTGTGGAACAGTAGGCCGCTTATCTCCTCTCCTCTGCACCGAACAAGAATGAGAGGAAATATGGATGGCCTCAGATGAATTCGAGTTTGGAGATGTTTCGAATCTTGTGGGCATCCTCCCCTTGGCACCTCGCAATCAGACTTGGACATCTAACAATTCTGAGTAGCTTCAAATCAGAGAGACTCCGTATGCTTTCAGGCAAACATGTCAGATTGGGGCATTCGCCGATTTCAATTTCTTCTAGGGAAGTCAACTGTCCCAACCATCCCGGTAATATCTCTAGGCCTTTGCACTGCATCAACCTCAGTATTTTAAGAGCGCTGAGGTTCTTTATGCTTTCAGGCAAACATGTTGTCAGGCTGGTGCAATCTTGGATGTGAAACAACTGTAGAGAAGTCAACTGTCCCAACCATTCAGGAAATGTCTCAAAATGGTGGCCGTGGCGAAGAAGACGAAGAAGAGGATGCAGTCACCGGGAAGCTCCTCGCTCGGCGCGGACAGACTATGGTGGTGCATGCAACAGCCGTGCCACCACCCCTCCACCTCCGGTGGCTGACGCCAAAGCCGGATTCAGATGAGACACGGAGCAACGCCGACATGCTCGATGAAATGCCCACGAGGTAAAAAAAAATATCCAAGTGGTGCTACCACAACGCCGACCAAACAAAGGAAGTTTTTGGATGAGGATCGAGGACTGCTACAACAACCATGTGCGACTGCATGAGGCTCACACTAGTGCGGAAATGCTTACAAACAATCTTAATTGGTGATATGACAAAATAAGTCTCCATGTGTTTGAAGTGTATGAAAATCCCCAGGCTGTGGCATCAAGATATCTAATTAGCTTCAAATGACTAATGGAATGTGGCGGCACCACGCTACTTGGAGCAGATTGGCCTTTAGCTGAATGTTCACTCAGGTCCAAGACACGTATGTACTTGGACCGAGAAAATGCCTTTTTCGGGAGCTGCATGTGTTAGAATAAACCTTGCAAGCTCAGTAGCTTCAGAGTTTCAGAAAATTCAGTTAGTTTTGCTGCCATGGCTTCTGTGTCGGTAGTTTTCTGTCAGTTCCGACAGTTAGCAGGTTAGCGAGATTAGCTCAAGTGCTTAACGGTTCCATACTGATTTGTTCGTGGGATGGTACGAGCATTATGGCGCAAAGTCAGGAGGCCACAAGCCACGTTTCCCTCGCTTGTTGTAACTCTGAATAAATTCAATGAAAGAAACCGAAAAGCTGCGGGAGTTTTCTGAAACCTCATTTTCCACCTCGGTTCACTATTGTTTGATTCCAACACGTTTCCCTCGCTTGTTGTAACTCTGAATAAATTCAATGAAAGAAACCGAAAAGCTGCGGGAGTTTTCTGAAACCTCATTTTCCACCTCGGTTCACTATTGTTTGATTCCAACACGTTTCCCTCGCTTGTTGTAACTCTGAATAAATTCAATGAAAGAAACAGAAAAGCTGCGGGAGTTTTCTGAAACCTCATTTTCCACCTCGGTTCACTATTGTTTGATTCCAACATTGCAGTCCTCCCAAATCCCATGTATGTATGTATGTATGTATGTATGTATGTATGTATGTATCCCTTGATCTTGAGCAGGAGACTGCGGGTTCTAAATCCTGTAGTGAAGCAGTGACATGTAGCACCTAGGACATGAGGTAAGCAGTGACCCCTATTTAATGAGCTGCAAAGAAAAGCTCCTACCCTCTAGTACTACTTACTTGTGTATAAGAGCAAGTGTGTGTGTGTGTGTGTGTGAGAGAGAGAGAGAGAGAGAGAACAAAATACTCGGTGTTCTCCTTCCTGTGCTAGCACGCAAGAGCAGCACTTGCTTTGCCTCTACTCAGTCGACCAGAAGTAGTTGGGGGCTAGCAGATGCCTCGTTTTTTTAAGCCGATTTGTTTGGCATCAATGCCTGACTTTGCTTGGAATCGTTTTCAGTAGTAATATAAATAATAATATGGCTGGGTGTATCAACTGATCCAGAAGAATCATTTTTCTCCAATGAACTGGAAGATGGTTGCCCATCCCATAGAGTTTCTACTTGTTCCAAAACGGAACAAATTTACTCTATTCTACTCCCTCCGTTCGGAATTACTTGTCGTAGAAATGGATGTATCTATACGTATAAATACGTCTAGATACATCCATTTCTACGACAAGTAATTCCGAACGGAGGGAGTAGAAAAAAACTGTTCTACCAATTTCATTTACAGAGGCGAACACACAAAAATTGCTTGTCAAGTCTTGCGAGCGAGTCTGAAGCTGAATCCCAATAACCACCATCTCGCACCTTGGCACCCTTTGGATGTCTTTGGAATGCTGTGCTCTGCTCTCTTCTCTTCGCTGCTGCTGCTCCTGCTGCTGTATCCACAAAACCCACTTCTTTAAAGGAAGGAAGGACATCCCACTGCGAGACATTACTTACGTCGATGTTCTGCAAACACGCAAGACAATTATATCAGGTGGTGCTTGTGGAATGTGGCCCTTATACCCTTACAAAGCAACAACATTCTGGTGGTGACAGGCAGATTTGAGCAATTCATCAGAGATTACAATGTTTCAGTGCACAACACTTTTGAGCATTATATTAGGTAGTAGGGAAAACCAAAAAATGAGAACAAAGTGTGACATATATTGACTTGCAGAGAAATATCGATCATGTAGCAGAATGAAGAGTTAACAGCTAGCGTTGCGTTGCAGAATGAAAAGTCAGTTGTTGTATCTCGAACCTGCTGATTAATGTGCAGGTTTGACAACTTGTGTGCATAAAAGATTGATTGCAACAGTGGTGGAGTGGAGTGGAACCGCTAGTAGTCTGTAAAATTTGACAACAGTGGTTAAGATGAGGCAGAAATATGGATGGCAAATAAACCTCGCTTCATCAGAAATAGAAAAACAATAAAAATAGGGAGGCGACAAGTGTTACCTTGGGTGTAGTTAGTAATCCGAGACGGATAAATCTGGGTTGCTTCTTTTAATTTTCTCAATTTGCTCGTCTATCTCAGCATTGCAAGGATTAATGTGTAGTTTTCTCAGCGAAATCGGGAGGCCCTCCTTGGGCATCGATCGGATTTCTTCACACCCAATGACACGTAACACCTTGAGAGATGAAAGGCGATGTAACCCTTGAGGAAGGGACTGCAGACCCCCGCAATAGGAGAATTTTAGGTTCTGGATGGAGGTGAGGAGCTGTAGCACTTTCTCTTGCTCTTCCGTGAAGCTTTCCATGCTCTCATCAAACCAGAATTCAAGTGTGTGGAGGGCCGGGGCAAGGAGGCTGCAAATAGGAGCAACAAGAAATCCAGAGATGTTATCCACACTGAGTACCTCCAATCTAGAGATGTAACCTGCAAGCAATACTAATTTGGCCACCTCTGAGAGCATATCTGCTGCTAAGGTATTGCTGAATCTAACTTCCAGTTCTATGAGGTTGGCTGTGATGAGAGGATTGAATCCTTCAACTATTAAATTACTGCATCCTATTAGCCTTAGAGTGGTGAGAGACGTGAGGTTTGAGAGCAGAGCCATTGACTTCATGCTTGGCTCTTGGACAACCTCAAGTTCCCTCAGGAAAGCAGGGAAAGGGCAAATGGTCTCTGATTCTCCCATTGGCCACTGAGAGAACAATTCGCCACATTCATCTATTGTTAATGATTGGAGCAATGAGTTGTCCTCCTGAATTCCTCCTCCATTCTCCACAGGCACAAGAACCAGGCCCTTACAGTTTGAGAAGATAAGTTTCTGCAGTGAGATGGATGATGACAACTGCATTACACATTCCTCATAGCCATCATTTTGAACTACCAGTATCTTCAACACAGAGAGAGCTGGGAAATAGTTTAACACCTTTGAAAATGATGATTTGCCACTGGTAAGGTGAGATACATCTAATTGGAGACTCTTGACCGAACGCAAGACAAAACTGCCATCCACCTCTTCAGAGAACAAACCTTGGCATCTTCCGACAATCATATCTTCTACTTTATCCATATTGTGGAAGGCCAAAGCGCCGCCATACCCACTAACAACCAATCTCTTTCCTTCATAACACAACACTTCTGAATGACATCTTCCGACATCATAATTTGTCAGTGTGGAGGTGTGAGGCATGGAAGGCAGAGACATCTTGGGGCACCCAGAAACTCGAAGACTGCGCAAATTGGTGCAAGACACCTCCGACAAGGGCATCACACGGAGATTGGGGCAATCCATGCATTTGATTCGTTCAAGACTAGAAAAGGAATGGCAATTAGGTTCCACAACCCATTCAACAAGTTCTGGCATCTCATAAAACCCAACTTTCTTCAAGCGCATAAAACATTTCCGTGGAGTGCCACCACATAGAGGCCCAAACTGACGCATTCCAGAAATTTTCTTCAACTTGAGTCCCTTAAGATTTGGTAGCTTCCCAAAAGGCGGGAGGGTGCTCCAAGTTATGCCTTCTAGAGTGAGATTCTCTAAACTTGTTAACCACGTGTCAAGACACAACCATCTAGGACCAATGGTACCACCATGATTTGCAATTGTAAGTACTCTAAGATTAAAGTGTGGTTGAAGGGCATCAAGAATATCAGCATCTGTAGTTGGTCGATCTCTGCCCCAGAGTAGTTCCAGCTCCTTCAAATTCCTTTTGAAGATCAGTTTCGCTGCAGTAGCTTCCTCTGTGGTTGCCACGTGTTCAAGATCACGTATAATCAGTCCTCCTTCAAGCTCTGTCAATGCCCCAAGTTCTGTTAGTTCAAATCCCATGCTCCCTTTCCTGACATGGAATTCTTTTAGCCTCAGTAGATGCTTCATCTTTCCCACATTGCAAATATTGGAGTGGAGTTCACTTCTACCATGGAAGTCATGCAAATTCTCAAGGTGGCAAAAATCTTCAGGCAAATCAGAACGACCATTCCAATAATCTAGGTCCAAGAATTTCAAGTGATAAAATCTTGATAGTGTACTAGGTAACCTCATTTCATTGTCACTATAGAAAGATGAAGTAATTTTGAGGTACTGGAGGTGGATAAGTTTTGAAAACCTATATGGAAAATATTCTGGAGAATTCCCTGCTATAAATAGGACACGCAGACTACTTATTTCCTTGAAACTATCTTTCAAAATCTTGGCGATTCTTTCTTCATATTCTCTAAAAATCATCAAAGTCCGCAGATTTGCAATAAAGTGTTTCCTCTCCCTTAGTTTACACATTTCTTCCTCAAAATTTGCATCATATTTGTCTTCTATGTTGATAGATAAGTGCCGAACAGATTGTGGGATGGCATCAGCTCTGAAATCTAGGCTGCTTATATTGAGACATTCTTGTGCAGAAACACTCTTAGATAACTCATGCATTAAATCATGCATTATATACCAGCATCGATCAGCCCGATCGTGTTTCTTCATGAGAAAACCATTGTCCACTAGTTCTTCCAAGTAATTCCTATCGACGTGGTGATCAGAGTCTATGATGCCAATTGAAACCCAGAAATGATTGATTTCTGAAGAGGTAAACCTGTGATCTTCAGGGAAAAGGCCACAATAGGAAAAGCATTTCTTCAGATGAAAAGGGAGGCAATCGTAGCTAATCTTTAGAGATGACATGATATCATGATTATTTTTCTGCTTTAGCCACTGATGCTTTTCAAGAACTCCATTCCAGTGTTTCTGAGAAAGGTCCTTCCGCAACAGTCTACCAACTGTTTTAGCTGCCAACGGGGAACCCTTTAGCTTGTTTGCAATTTTCCGTGCAATACCAGCTAACTCGTCTTGGTAATGCTCAGGCTTGGTGTCTTCACCAAATATACATGCTTCAAATAATGTGATGAAATCATTAGACTCCAAACCTGACAGTTCCAAAGAACCAACACCAACTGTTTCCATCATTTCTGCTAGCTTTGGGAATCGAGTTGTGACAAGTAGCATGCTTCCTTTCGTTTCTCCCTTTGTGAACGGAGCTAACAAGGTTTTCCACTGATCCTCACTTTCACATTTCCATATATCATCCAAGACAATCAGAAACCTCTTGGACTTGAGACGATGCGATATGGATATCTGAAGCTGGTCTAAATTGGTTGTTTCATTTGCAACACCGCTGCTTCCTGCTCCTTCAGTTGCAGGTATGCAGCCAAGGATCTCCCTGGTGAGCTTATTCACATCGAAATCAGTGGATACACATACCCAGACCTTGACTTGGAAGTGCTCTTCAGTCCTTGAATCATTGTACAGGTGAGTGGTGAAAGTTGTCTTTCCAATACCCCCTGGACCAACTATAGGAAGAACAGAAACAGTCTTCGTGGCACCGGTAACAGTGGTGATACGATTGACAGTTTCCTCAAAAGTGCCTGTCCTGCCATACAATGAGTTCTGTATAACCGTGGAAACGGTCTGAGGCCGATGTAGAAAAACTGTCGTGCTGTTGGTTGGGGTACTGCTCAGCAATTTGGAGACCGAATCACAGTGGGACTCCATGCCCTGTAACAGGGACTTGATTTCTCTGGACATGGACACTCTGTCGAAATGCAGTGTATCACTAGCAGGGTTGGAGTTGATGACGCCGACAACAGCAGCATCACAATCATCACTATTCCTCTTGGGCTTATGCGAGCAGGAAAAGCAGTGGAGCAAGGTGCCTAGCGTGTGGCGAAAAGCACTACTGGCGTGGAGAGCTTGATGGCGGACAACGCCGTCCAGATCTTGGGTCGTGGCATAGTTGGTGCCGTGGAGCTTGTCATGGATCTGAAAGTAGTGTACCTCATCCAGCAGGTCCTCTGCCTGGTCGGCGTCCCGGCTTAGCTTCTCCAGCAAGCCCTGCAGGCCAGGGTTGTGGCCGACATGGCTCCCCTGGGCCTGGGCGTTGTGCAGCAGGCCTTGCGTCTGCAGCAGCTTGTCCATGATCTGCTCCGAGTTGTGGCCGAGCTCGAGGCTGTCCACGTACGCCGCCACCAGGCCGTCGGACAGCGTCGTCCACACCTTGCCGAGGAGCGAAGCCGCCGAGCCGAGAGCCAGCTCCATCTACCTGTACTCCGCTGGCCACCTCGCCTCGCCGCGCCGGAGCAGTAGTGGAAGCAGCAGAAAGGCTTGTGTAGGGTAGGTGGGCAAGGCAGCTCCTTGAACAAATAGTCTCCAGCGGTAGGTAACCACGCAGAAGCAGAGAGTTGCTTGAGCATGTCCAACCAGGAGAGACAATACTCTCTGTTAGCTAGCTCGATTTCTTTTTTTTTAACAAGTGGCATATTTGATTAAGCCAGACAACTTGCTTGCTAAAATATTTACAGTATTGTAAGTATTTGGTTAGGTACAACTACTACTATGTCTCATCTGTCCGGCGGCGACCAAAACCAGAAACCAACTCGATCATTTGTTCCTTTCTTTTGGCTAACAGAAATAGCACATACTGCATGAACTATATGAATTCTTCCTTCCTTCCGAAAGAGAGATGACACCCATCGCATGGTGTTCCGGTTTTTCAATACTGTAAGTTAGACTAGTACAGGGTACGCAATTCATGTTGTGAGCTAAAGTAAACCCAATCCGTGAATTAATGAACATTAAAATCGAAAGGCATCACTGCTTCAAGGTGACTCAAGTTGCAAGGGGATATATTCAAAACAGGTGTAGATGACAAATCAATAAAATCGGTAAAATTATCTATGTGTCACAAACTCCTATCCAGTAAAATCATCATATACATGTTTCTAGAATGAGAACAGAACTGACAGCCAGCGACCGCCTTCACATACCAGCAGCAAGTTCTTCTACCTTAATTTTCGCAAACTTGAAACTAACTTTCTAGAAAATCTGAGTGCAATGCTAGAAACAAAGCAAATGGTCAGTTAATGGAGAAAGAAATTGACAACTAAAAAGGTAAGGAAGAAACATTCGATCATTAATTCTAGCTTCTCCCTCAGTTATTAATTCTGATTTCGAACCAGCACCGGAAGATTTTTTCTCTTTTTTTAGTATCTGGGCCATTATTTAGTTATTCCAAAGATTTCATGGTATTCTAAAAATAAATAAATATTTAGCCAATATTTTTGAGAATATCCCCCCTAATATTGAGGAATCAGCAATAGACAAAGATCAAATTTGAAGGAATAACCCCACGCCCCCGCAATCACACCCCCCAAGTCCACTAATGGTGAGACTGCTAACCAGAATGGTTGTGTGAGGATTGGGTTGAAGATAATGGTATTTTTGTGTAGGGGTAGGTAACCACGCGGAACAAGTAGAGACAAACCGCAAAAAATTAAGAAGCAGAGAGTTGCTTGAGCCCATCCAACCAGGAGAGACAATACTCTGTGTCAGCTAGCTCCAACTTTCTTTCACCAAGTGGCAGATTTGATTAAGCCATCAGAAAACTTGCTAGCTTAATCTTGTAGTATTGTATTTGGTTAGGTACAACTACCATGTCTCATCTGGCCGGCTCTTCTTGTTTGGTGGGAGATGGAGTCCTTTTTGGCTCTTTTGCATGACAGAAATGGCAGATACTGGTGTGCTACAACTATATGTATGTAAGTATTCTTCATGAGGCATTATATACATATATATATATATATATATATATATATATATGATACCAACAATATAGGGATATTCATTTTATTAAACTTTTCTAATCAATATATAGGGAAACTGAAATTTTATTTAGCTAAAATGTAATTAGATATTGATTAGGTTAATTTGGGATTAGGTGGAAGTGGTAGACAAGTATGCTTTTTATCTTGAATAGTATTTACTATTCACTAGGTAGGGCACTATTCATAATAGTGCTCTACTATTAAATACACTATTTGAAATAGTATTTCACTATTCACAGCAATATTTAATTCAATATGATTACCTTCACGTTCTAACTTGATTATATATTTAATGCAGGATCTATTTAGAGGCTGGCGAGGCCAACAATTCGTCCGACGGTGTGCGCAGAGGTGTAAAATCCTACTCGGTACTCACCATATTTTTCATTATGTTGCATCAGATGTAGCTAGTTACGTTCACTTAGCAGTTTTAATTGCAAATTTATGGGGTAAATTCCTATCGACTTCCCAGGCAGTTCCACCCGAAGGAACACTTTCTCTGACCACAAGGTTCTCATTCAAACGCCACTCTGGGCTACACAGAGAACTACACACGCAGAGGTTTCTCCTATGGGATCCTTAGCATAAGAACCCGTCCCATAAATTCATAAGTAAAAATATCAAGTGAAACCAAGAAACTACATCATTTCAACAACATAATTTACATATGGCTTTCCCTTTCAGGATGCCCCGAAGGGATTACACACAACTAGGAAATTACCTTCAAACTCTTGGCGAACTAAGCGCCTTCTTGGCTATTCTACTAGTAGTGGTGGTGGCTAAACTAGAAGGATTTGGTGCTCTGGTGGAGAGTCTCGATGCTCTGAGTGCTTCGTGTTCTCCCGTCTCTTGTGTGTTGTATTGTCTTCTTGAGCCCAGCGTCTCCTTTTATAGCCGCGAGGGGTGGCTGCAAGGGAGGCCTTCGGGAGCCTTCCTTCACTTATTTTACACACGGTAGTATGCACACGTGTCCTACTAGGGTACACACGTGTCCTTCTAATAATATAGAAAAGTGTGAGAGAGTGCCGACAAGCTTCAATCTTCAGGAATATTTGCTTTCTTCACGTGGCATTGTCTCTCGGTGAATAATTGGCTGGCTCTTCTTTTCTTCTTCGCTTGCCAGCGATGCACTTCTTCATGCCTTCAGATAGGTAGCTCTTCCTTAGGAATCCTTGTGTCAGTGTATGCGTACATACATGCCAAGGCTGCTTAAATATTCAACACTGCTTATTCATTTAATTTAAATTTAATTTAACTTGTTTAAATATTAGACATTGCTTATTTTTATTTATTTATATATAATATTTTTTTTTACAAGGGGGGTCCTCCCTGCCCATATAATTGATAATACCTTATCAATATTTAAAGGATCTATTATGGGAATTTCTATCAATATTCGGGTCGGGTATATAGGTCCTCCGCGCCCGAATAATTGATAGCAATATCAATATATGCAATTTGGGCTTTATTCAGGCCGCTGCCCATGCCCTGCTATGTCCATATGATCCTCATCATTTAACAGATTGAAATCAAATTTTTCATCACATTCTTTCTTTATCTCTTCAAATTTTTCATCCATTTCTTGCCTTAATTCTTTTAATATTTCCTCCTTTAATTCTTTCTTTATTATCTTTGAAAATTCTTCAAACCTTTTATCCATTTCTTCATCCAGGTATTCATTGTCTAAAGGGTCAAGCCCCTTTAGAAGGCATTCTTGGTATGTCTTATATTTTGGGGATTCTTCCTTCTTTATATTTTTTGAGCTTGATGCCTCCCCCTTTGTGGGAGTTGGTGAAGCAGGTATGCCTTTTTTCATTTGGATATAGTCTTTAGCCTTTGGGTCAATATAATAATCTGGTCCTAATACCTTTCTTGCCCAAAGTAAGGCCTCATCTATACTGTAATATCTTTTGAATGTTAAATCTCCTCCATTTCTTTTTGCATCTAGTTTTTCAATCATAATATTTTCCCATTCCAAATATATGCCAGGTTTATTTCCATCGAATATGAGATATAGAGTTTCTCCTTTTGGTATTTCAACCTTTGCTGGCTTTGGCACATTTTTGTTTAATTCATTAAAATATTCAGCCAAACTGTTGAGAATTGATAAAAAATATCCTTGTTCCTCTCTTTTACGAGCATATTGGAATCAAAAGTTATCCAATATGCATCTTTGGGCTTCATCGAGCTTAATATGGGATTTTGGCTTAAAATTCAATGTATTTGGCTGAAACATTTTCAGCCTATTTTCTTCTCCAAAGAAGAGATATTCATCCTTGTTGGCGAATAATCCTTTCTTCATTCCTGCAAATTTGATGCACGAGAAAATATGTCAAGTAAGGTATTATCCTTCCCCTTAATATGCTCAAAAATAACTTTATAACCATTCCCAGCTATGGTGTCTTCAAATAAGACCCATCTTCTGGTTGAGCTTTTCTTACTATTAATTTTATTGTAATATCGGCATATGGCTTCACAGTCTGTTCGTACTGTAAATTCTTTAAATCCTAGATATAACCTAAATGCGTTTATTGCATTTACAACTGCAAGAATTTCTCTATCAATATTATTTACCGTCTTTAATTTGTAACTTCTGAAGCATATCTGCATATTTTTTCGCCTGCCTTTGGAGAGTATTTATTGGGCTTTTGTTTTAGTATCGCACCCCATCCTACCTTAGATGCATCTGTCTCAATTATAAAATAATTGTCTTCTAGAGGCAATTCTAGGGGTTTTAAATTCTTGACCTTTTCCTTGATGGCCTTTACTAATTTTATATCTTCAGAATTGAAGTATCTTTGACCATTTTTCTTAATTTAGCATATAAAGGTCCTGCTAGCTTTGCTAAGTTATCTATATAGTTTCACGCATAGTTTACAATTCCTAAAAACTGTTGTAAAACCTTTTTATCACTCATATTATCAGGAAACTCTAGTATTTTCTTTGCAATATGTTCTTGTAGATATATCTTTCCTTCTCCTATTTCATGACCAAGAAAATTTATTTTCTCTTTGCAAATTTCCATCTTCTTTTTAGATAGTATGAGCCCATTTTGTTCTACCTTTTGAAAGAACACTTCAAGATGGGCTATATGCTCTTTGTATGATTTTGAGAATACTAACAAATCATCTACGTATACTAATATAAATGCTTGATTCTCATTAAATATATTTTGCATCTTTCTTTGAAATAGTGCAGGTGCATTCTTTAGGCCTAATGGCATTACTAGCCATTCATAATGGCCTTGTGGACAAGTAAATGCTGTCCAGGGAATAGATTCTTCAGCCATTTTTACTTGCCAAAATCCTGCCTTTAAATCGAATTTGGAGAAATATTTACTTCCTTGTATTCTGTTAATCCATTCCTGCTTATTGGGTATGTTGTATGCATCGTCAACTGTATTATCATTAAGCCTTTTAAAGTTAATTACCATTCTAGATTTACCTCTAACTTCTTCAGCATGATTTCTAACTATAAAAGCAGCAGATCGATGAGGGCTTCTGCTTTCTCTTATAGCTTTTAACTTTAATAACTCTTCAATATGAATTTTGAACTCTTCGATATCTTTAGGAGTAGCTTCTATTGGTCCTGACTTAATTATATAATCTGGATTTATGATATTTATTTTGCAAACTATAGAGTTCTTATCCCAATGCTTCATTGGTATTTCTCCAATAATTTGTATGCTTTCTAGTCTTTGCACAATCTTATCTATATCCTTTTTAGATTTTATATCTCTATACCAATTTGGAGAGAATGATTGCAACCCAATGCATTCTGTACATGTATTTTCTATATGATATTCTTCTATGGTCTCACTAAGTTCTTCGTCTTTACAGAATTCAAAGGGATCTGGACTTGTGCTATATTCATCATCTAAATTAGATATTTCTACATTTTGCAAGGACTTTCTTTGTTTTCGTACTTCAGATATGTATGGAACATTATCTTGATAAGGGATAAATGTTACACCCTCTTCATGTATGATTGTGGTTTGTAAAGATTGTTGTAAAAATCTTAACCCTATTATCATGTCATCATTTATTACTGACAAATCTCTTATTGTAATTTCATCTATTATATATTTTGTGCCATTTATGTAAGCTTCAATATTATATGCTAGCTGATTATGGATCTTCTTTATTCCTGACATATCGGTAGATACTTCAGCTTTATTATCATCTATAGTTTAAACTAATTTGGGACATCTCATAAAATATTTATCATGGATGATATTCTTAGTGCAACCAGTATCTAATAGTGCCAGTATTTTATATGAAATATTTGGCTTCAGAACAATCTTAACTGGGATCCTTATTCCTAACACTTCTTTGAATGGTAATCGAACAATATATTTGTTTCCAAAACTAGTAATTGCATCTTTCAATTGTATTAATTTGTCTCCTTTTTTATCCCTTACTGTTATCATTTGCTCTTTCATTTCTGTGTTTTTTGGAACATTATTATTTTCCTCTTTACTATTTTCTAACTCATCTTTAAGTTTTTCTAGCTCTGCTTCTAGCTTATTTATTCTATTTTCTAAATTTCTAACCCTACTGGATAATATTCGCTCTTCTGGTTCCAATTCTATCTCTTGTCTACATTTTTGATTATTGGCTTTTAGACATGAGGCACATGATTGTTTTAAACACAAGCTACAAGTGAACCTATTATCTTGGCTTGGGTAATATATACAGAAAGCACATTTTATGTTATAATCACCTTTTCCTCTAATCCAATCATGTTCACAATCTACTTGGTTCATCATTTCAATTTTTAAACCGGCTAAATCATCTATTAGGTCTATTTCATCTTCACTTGATTCATATTCTGGAGCCTCATTTTCTACTTCATCTGTTTCTGTAATTGAATATATTGACTCATCGTCCTTTATTTCATCATCACATACTAATATATTTTCATTAACGCTATCTATAATTAACACTCTCTCTTGTTTTTCATATTTGCTGGAGTATCTTTTCTGGTCTTTATTAGGGCAAGTTCTACTTAGATGATCTGGTGAGTTACATATGGAACACCTGCATGTTTTATCATAGGTTTTCTTAGGATTGTATCTTCTTACATTTCTTTTATGCAAGAATGGGGCTCTATTGTCTGATCTTCTTAAGAAATATCTTTTCTTTGTTCTAAAATTTCTATTATCTCTCCTTTGTGGTTTATAATATTTGTTTTTCCTATGCCTTTCTTCTCCATATGTAAGTGGTATTTGGACTATGTTATTGCAAAAATTATAATCCGATTTCTTCATAGATCTTTGGGCTTGAATACTAGTACACACCTTTCTTAATTGTTTGAAAACAAATGTTACAGCTTGAGATATATTTACCACGTTTCCGCCGTTTCCTTTTTATATTCTTCAAATATTATTGACCCTAGGGTCAGGCAACTTATTAAAATATCTTTCTACTACGCCTACATTAAAACCTTGTTTAGCAGTAGTAGCATTATACAAATAATGCTGGGAAAATTCTTTAATACCTTTCCAGCTAGTTAATGTTAATTTTTCTATTTCTCTTAACCTTTCATTTTGCAATGAGGTATGACCTAATTCTGGATCTTCTGCTATGATCATATTTGAGATAACATTCGCAGTTATTAGGGTTACTTCCTGCCCTTTTTAATTCTTCATATTGACTAGGGTATGATTCTACCCATTGTTCCCAAAGAACTTTTACAGATTCTCCTAAAATGTTTCAAGATATGTTAACATATCTTCTACCTTAGTGCCTATGCTATACTGATTTCGTATATATTTTTGTACTATTAAACCTTTCCATATGCTAATTATATTCGGCCAATCTATTGGATCATGAGCTGCTAGGTTTAATATAGCACCATCATTTTTATAATTTTGGAATTGCACTGGTTTTTCAAAATCTCTTCTTTTAGTACCCATGTATCTATATTGTCCTGGGATATATGTAGGCTGATAATCATCTTTTTCTGGAGGCCATTGTCCAGCTGTCCTGGTAGGTCTCTCTCTTTCTCCTTCTCTTTTTACAGATGATTCTCCATATCCCCTTCTTCTTTTACCACTACTTTCTACTTCCATGGCTTCCATTGCATTGTCTAAATTATGTAGTCCCACATCATCTAGTGAGTTATAGAAATCAGTATTATTTTCTGAATCATCATACCTTTCATCTTCTAACCACATTTCTTTTATTAATTCCTCCTCTTCCTCATAACTTTCTAATAATAACTTATTATTTATATCCCATTGCTCTTCTTCACTAACAATTTCTTCTTTTTGAAGAATATTCTTATCTTTATTATTATTATTATTGATAGAATTTTTATTAATAATAGCATTTGCTTTTCTTTCTGCGGATGCTATAATTTTATCTTCCAATCTTGAACTACTAGTGGCAGACATTTTATGGTTTTTTAGTTTCTTTAACCTTGCAATTTCTCTAATGATAAATAGTTCTCTTTCTCTAATTTTTGGCCAATCCTTTGTCATAGAATGACTATATTCCCATTCAATATGCTTTAGCTTCTTTTCCCAATGAATTATTTCGTCATCTAAATTAGCCTTTTCCATACATTCAGATATACCTTTATTCTTATCATCATTAATTTCTGATTCTGACATAAATGATTCAGAGTCTTCTATTGAAGCAGCTTTATAGTTCATAAATCGAATACTGCTACTTCCTTCACAATTTTGATAGCTTATGTAATTTTCAGGTTGCTTTAATTCCTTTTTCTCTATTAGATCTCCTATCTTCCATTCTTCTCCTGCTCTTTCTTCAGAGCCAATTTTAAGAGGATTCATAAATTTAATACCTTTTGATTGCATGCTATCAATTACGTCATTCACATTCACTCTATATCTGGAGCTACTTCTATTAGTGAGCCTTCCTATAAATTCTATGCTTACTAGAAAATTTGTTCCTTTAAAATCTTCATAACCTTTAGTTTGGAAACCAAAACTCATTTTTCAATAAATTCTTTTACAGGCATCATTAGGTCTGGAGCTATATAGGTTATTAATCTATTTTCATTCATGTCTCCTTCCAAAAATCCTAATGCTGCTTTGTCTACTGATTCCCATCTTCTATCTAATAGAGTTATCAAAACCTTCGCACCTAATTTCTTCCTTGTCATACCTTTGACTCCTATGATATACATACCTTGATGAATATATTTATAACCACAATATTTTAGTTCATTTTCAATATTTTTGCTTACAATTCTTAAATCTACTGGGTGTGTTAACACACTTAATTCTACTTCTCTGGATATTCTATATAGACCACTTTTACTTTCAAACATACCCATGTGGTATACTTGCTGCGGCTTTATTTTTCTCAGGGTATCCTTTTGATATCTTTCTAGATCTCTTTGTATATCTATAACTTCTTCAATGCTATCAATATCATCAGCTTTGCATGATAATCTGTGCTTCATGGCCAGAGGTCTTGAATCTTGCCTTACTAATTGGAGGGTTTTGTCTCTTCTAAGGAAGCCTTTAGATACGTCCATTTTTCTGAATTAATATTTCTAGTAGAGGCAACTATTCCAGATGATGACAACACAATTTCTTTGTTGCTTTGAACACTTTTTAGCTTATCTAATACTTGAATTAGTAGTTGGATGATTGTGTTATTTTGTCTTATTATTACTTTGGAATCTTCCTTTGGGGAGTCGTGATCGGAGAATCCTACATGAGGTGACAGGTATTTTGCTACTTCGTTTAATGCTTGAGTATATTCAGTCATAAAATTATGAGATAATCAAAGTTTTAACCTCTTGCACCAACTTTTTAATTTCAAGTATATCTTGTCTTGTATCAGTGCGTGGGAGTGACTCTTTGCCTTTACTTAAGTAACGGCCTATTGACAACACTTCCTCTTTAATATAATCGTTATTCTTGCAAACTGTATTCTGTCTTGCTTTTGCTTCCTCTAGCTTATGTAAAGCTAGATCAATTTTATTATTCAAACCTGAATACTTATCCGCAAGTATTTGGTATTCTTTAAATAAACTTTCAAATTTTTGGTCTAAGTTATCTTGTCTTTTCCCCAAGATATGTAAAAGTTATATATCAAATCGACGATTTGTATTTAACTGGCTATGAGATGAATGCCAGATATGCTCTTCAGAAGGATTTACTCTACACCTTATATTTAGATTTTCCTTAGTATTTATAACTTTACCTGCGCTAACTTCTAAGTTTAAATATTTTAACCTTTCAATGATTAAACGCTGGACCTGATACCAATAATATAGGGATATTAATTTAAACTTTTCTAATCAATATATAGGGAAACTGAAATTTTATTTAGCTAAAATGTAATTAGATATTGATTAGGTTAATTTGGGATTAGGTGGAAGTGGTAGACAGGTATGCTTTTTATCTTGAATAGTATTTACTATTCACTAGGTAGGGCACTGTTCACAATAGTGCTCCACTATTAAATACACTATTTGAAATAGTATTCCACTATTCACAGCAATATTTAATTCAATATGATTACCTTCACGTTCTAACTTGATTATATATTTAATGCAGGATCTATTTAGAGGCTGGCGAGGCCAACAATTCGTCCGACGGTGTGCGCAGAGGTGTAAAATCCTACTCGGTACTCACCATATTTTTCATTATGTTGCATCAGATGTAGCTAGTTACGTTCACTTAGCAGTTTTAATTGCAAATTTATGGGGTAAATACCTATCGTCTTCCCAGGCAGTTCCACCCGAAGGGAACACTTCTCTACGGCCACAAGGTTCTCATTCAAACGCCACTCTGGGCTACACAGAGAACTACTGCACGCAGATGTTTCTCCTATAGGATCCCTAGCATAAGAACCCGTCCCATAAATTCATAAGTAAAAATACCAAGTGAAACCAAGAAACTACATCATTTCAACAACATAATTTACATATGGCTTTCCCTTTCGGGATGCCCCAAGGGATTACACACAACTAGGAAATTACCTTCAAACTCTTGGCGAACTAAGCGCCTTCTTGGCTATTCTACTAGTATTGGTGGTGGCTAAACTAGAAGGATTTGGTGCTCTGGTGGAGAGTCTCGATGCTCTGAGTGCTTCGTGTTCTCCCGTCTCTTGTGTGTTGTGTTGTCTTCTTGAGCCCAGCGTCTCCTTTTATAGCCGCGAGGGGTGGCTGCAAGGGAGGCCTTCGGGAGTCTTCCTTCACTTATTTTACACACGGTAGTATGCACACGTGTCCTACTAGGGTACACACGTGTCCTTCTAATAATATAGAAAAATGTGAGAGAGTGCCGACAAGCTTCAATCTTTAGGAATATTTTCTTTCTTCACGTGGCATTGTCTCTCGGTGAATAATTGGCTGGCTCTTCTTTTCTTCTTCGCTTGCCAGCGATGCACTTCTTCATGCCTTCAGATAGGTAGCTCTTCCTTAGGAATCCTTGTGTCAGTGTATGCGTACATACATGCCAAGGCTGCTTAAATATTCAACACTGCTTATTCATTTAATTTAAATTTAATTTAACTTGTTTAAATATTAGACATTGCTTAATTTTTTTTTACAGGGGGGGCCCTCCCTGCCTATATAATTGATAATACCTTATCAATATTTAAAGGATCTATTATGGGAATTTCTATCAATATTCGGGTCGGGTATAGGTCCTCCGCGTCCGAATAATTGATAGCAATTCCCATAATAGATCCTTTAAATATTGATAAGGTATTATCAATTATATAGGCAGGGAGGAGATGACACCTAACTCGAGTACCCATTGCCCATCGGACTTGGCTAACAGCGTTTAGTCTTTTCAATAAATATTGTATAAGTTGGGCTAGTTGTGAGCTAAAGTGAGCCCAATATATATGTGCATCAACCAACAACGGACATGGAAAGGCATGACTGAAGTTGCAAGAGGATGTCATATATATATTCAGAACAGGTGCAGATAATAACCATACAACGAAAGTAAATACAGTAACAAGATTTCGAGAGCATGTTGATTCTTACTTTCCAAAATCGAAACGCAGATGCTGTCCCGGATGTTATCCTCTCCTCGATAGAAATGCTCATTAGCAATTAATCCTTTAAAAGGTCGCCAATATATGTAATTAATCTTGTCCAGTTGCAGGCTGCAGCTGATGAGTTTTGTAGCAGACCCATCCATCTGAATCTGAATCTGAATCTAAATCTGAAAGAAAGAAAGAAAGAAAGCACAAGAAGAGGCAACAAGTAGGAGTACTCGTCATGGAAGATTTTGTAAAAAAAAAACAACTGAAAGGAAACTACAAAGAGAAGAAGTAACATAAGCTACAAGAAGAAGGGCCAACTCATACCTGATTGATTGGATTGGATTGGATTGGATTGAATTGGATTGGAAGGGGCCGGAACGTAGAGCCCCAATGAGAGGATGAGGAAGCTGCCTCGCGTCGGCCGGGGCACCTCCGACCCCCACCACCACCGCCGGCGACCTCCTCCCGGATAAGGAAGCTCAATCATAGCCCAGATCCGAGGCCGCCGCCGCCGCCGCTGCCCAACAACTCTGTCCGCCGGTTGCCTCTTTTCGCTTTTTTTTTGCAAGGAAAGATGAAAAATGTGATTCGTCTATAGGAATATTGATTGAAAACCTTTTCGTTTTTTCTTACAATATGAAATGTTTATGTGTGGATGCCACGAGTACTGATCCACCTCCCTCAATTTTCTAAAAATATATATACTTAACCAACCCCCTCACAAAACACGTATCAATTCACCTATAATACAATTGGATCTTCATAATATGATGTTGGTGGGTGCCCGCCGGCAGCCTCCGCACGTGTGGTGGAAGCGGATCCTCTAACATCCTGAAGGGATGTCACGTAAGCTACAGTAACCGTAACATCCCTTCTTCGCATTCATATGGTTAAGCCTAAAATGATTATAATTAATTTGCAAATTACAAATCTATTGTATACATTTACAAAAATTACATACAAACAAAATTATGGTGTAATAAAATTATTTTTTGATTTTTTATACATGCTACAGTAAATCCGCACAGTGATTGCTACAGTACTTCACTGTAGCTCGTGACATCTCTTCTTCGTTTTACATACACATGTCATTGTAGCTTCGTGACATTCCTTTAGGATGTTAGATGATCCACTTCCACGTGTGGCTGCCTGGCTCCTTCGTCGATGAGCTTGCTTGTCGGTGGTGGTGGTGCTTGGTGGACTTGCCAACACCGGTGTGGGTTGGGTGTTTGGGAGCTTGGGTGAAGACCATGTCTTGGCCTTGGACCTGTGACCCAAGATGCGGTGGGCGTTGTTGACATCCGTAGAGGCATCACTGCATTGTCGCCACACCCCTCTTGCATGGATCCAGCTTCAGTGGAAGCCCTAGATCCCCTGTGATCAGACAATGGTGGTGCCTTGACATCGTTTCCCCTCTCGAGGGCTTCGTCCTTGGAGCTGGGCATCGGCAAGCGAGACTAGTGGAAGGCGTCGATGTTAGTGTCGAGGCTTTCTATGGCAGTGATGACGGGGGTGAGTGAATCTGAGGCATGACAACAGCCTCGCACACAAACTTACGGTGCAAAATACCGTCAGATCCCTTTGTAGGGATCCAAGCGCAACTGTAAAATCCTGGATCGGAGGTCACATGAGGGGTTTATCTAGGTTCAGGCTTTCGGAGAATAATCCCCTACTTCCTGCTGGTTTTTATTATTCATGTTGGATGGATACCTCACGCGAGGGGTTACAATGGTATATGTGATTGCTATCGAGATTTTTTTATCATGGGATAGATGATGAATGAGGACCCTAGACCTCCCTTTATATAGGCAGGAGAGGTCTTGGGTTCACATGGTGGTAGATGCGATCTGGAGTTTTGCTGCCCTCTAGTCTTGGAGGCCACGAAGATCGTCTACGCCTCTTAGGGTTTGCTCCTTGTCTTGGGCTTAGTGGGCCCCTCGTAGATGATGAGGCGGGCTCCTTGGCGCTAGCCACCCCCAATACAGGCGTCAACTATGGCATCGCTCCTCCTCATCTTCACGGAACTAGCAATATATAGTTTCAAATGATCCCATCTCTTTAGATAATTTGAATTAAGCTGCATGGTTTGCCTGATTTTGATGGCACAAAATATGATGGAAAAAACATGATGACATTATTTCGTATAGTCATCATATTATAGTAGCACACAGAGCCCAATAAACCAAAGAGAACAAGCCAACCTATAATTGCAACAGTCATTCACATAGAAGGTACATATATTACTATCACAAATCACATTGTTCTAAATAGTCAGTCAGACAAGACGACACATACATTATCAGCCAAGTGCCCAAGTACTTGTTTAATAAATATAAGGTCATAAATAGCGCTTCAGGCGCATTACATAGTTTTGATTTGAAGGACAGTGATACAGTAATCATAGTACAACGGCCAGCCTGGCGTCTAAAGCAGAGTCCTTCCACGAAACTCCGGGAGATGGTACATATCCAGCTCAAGTAGACCATGATACCAATATGGCTCGGGCACAGGCCACCTGTCATAAAACAATACTCTTCATATGTGGTCCATATTAAAATCTCTAAAAAGATGTATATTTAGGAATGGAGGGAGTAAATTCGTAATCCGGGATTGAATTAACAGTACATGCTACAAGCATAAGGGGGCAACAGAAACAGAAGGAATACCTATTTTTCCTTGTCCTGCCTCGAGCACCATATTCTATGTGCTCAGGACGACCATTCAATGATCTGTCAACAACACACTGTAAATTCACAGAGCAAGTATGGCCATACCCAGTTAGTATTGAGATGTAACAGAAAAAATACCTTGATGGTAGTGAGAGGCCAACCACTTTTCTTTAGAACTTC
The DNA here is from genome assembly GCA_021605145.1 of Aegilops bicornis. Classification (NCBI taxonomy): domain Eukaryota; kingdom Viridiplantae; phylum Streptophyta; class Magnoliopsida; order Poales; family Poaceae; genus Aegilops; species Aegilops bicornis. Next base: position 794,170,072 of record CM038673.1, on the reverse strand, counting down.
AACAATCTTACTCCTTGGCAGGAAAGGAGTTTCTTCACTTCCATCATAGAAGTTCATACCAACAAAACTCCCACCAAAATTAATAAGAGGCCCTCCAATCCCAGCCTATGACAACCATAAAATATAAGTAAAAGCCATAAGTAACTGAAGAAGTTTCATTTTCAAATATAAAAGCAAAATAGATGTATAATATGACTAAAGAAATGACTCAGTCCTAACACAACTATCTATACTGGCTACCATGTAAGAGAATTTCACCATTGTACCTTGTTGATTTTACAAGTGGACAGCTTAAGATATCTGCAGTCGAGTTTGATACTACCATTGTTTCTCTGCTTCACTTCACCAGGTAATTTGATATGCTTGCTTCTCCGCTCCACTTCACCAACTGAGTCAAGTTTGATGCCCTTGTTTCTCTGCTTCACTTCTCCCATTGAGGCCATTAATAATCTTTTTTGAGTGCTAAACCCTATGGCTACTACTTTTCCAACCAACGAAGGGAATTTTCTTCGACCCAAAGTAGGTAGACCATTTCGAGATGGCATTTGCACCGCATTAAAAATATTTTCTGGGCGACAAGCACAGACATAATCCGCAACACTGACAATAGCTATGTTATAGTCCACGTTATACCATTCCAATGTCCCAGTGACGGTCCTATTTTGTGGGAGAGACACCTCAATCTACAATGGTAAAAGATGAGGTCAACTAAACATCAAACAACTTAAACGACAAGACAAATGATTAGGAGCACCAACCCTCAAGTTCTTAATATGGTCATCATCATCATGACCTCCAACCCCAGAATCACCACACCTCAAGCTATCAATATAGTACTCATTATCATGACCTCTAACCAAACTGGCTGAAGTGAGAATGACAGAGCATGCCCCACTACTTTCAGGCCACCAAATAAGCAACCCTGTGCATGCAAAATACCTCACATGTCCTACACCAAATTTTTTATGATTAGTTAATGAAGAAAACTAGCACGGAAATGTAATGAGCACATAACTGTAAAAATTACCACGGAATGATTTGAGTGAGACAACACGTTGGGATATATCAGAAACAACTTCCTTTGGAAATTGCCCCCAGACACGATTCTCATGAACAAAGGGTGGATCATCATAAGGATACCCTTCCAAAGCAAGTAAACCACCAAAATATCCTTCAAATCTATTAAGCAATTCCCCGTTGACTGTTCAGAGAAACAGACTCAGAAGTTAGCTCAAAGAAAGGTAAGGGAAAGGACATCAATAGCAAAAGCAACGACTTACATTCAAGCACAAGTGGTGGTGCCATGGGATAGCCAAGGGATTTCATACGGTTAATTTCTCTCCTAAATCCTGATGCGATAAGATGATCAATATTACTACTCAGATGATATGCATGAAAATATTCACATAATATTCCACACACACACACACACACACACACAGAGAGAGAGAGAGAGAGATAGATCAATAGATAACATTTGGAAATGATAGTCGCATGATTGATTATTCACACCTGACGGGCTTGCACAGAATACATCTTAAGGCAACGAATAACCACGGAAGTCGAGTTTTTTAGGACTGCAATAGAACAACAGTCATACCAACACATCAACAAAATCTTACAAAAGGAAACAAGGTATTAAAAACATTTATAAACATTTGACAAAAGAGATGATGTAAGTATGAGTTGCAATGTCGATATTGTCCAAAAGAAAAGTTTAGCTCTTCCTCGCTTAGAGAAATGTAGCGTCCACATTAAGCAAGAGCACCAAATTAGCAACAAGAGATTTGGCCTAACGGAGGTAGCAGGACAAGATTGTTTTCAAACCACAGATTGCATGGAAACTCCTTTGGTCAAAATGGTATTAAAAAATGGCTACCTTAATGGAACATCATATGGGCTTAGATCAAATATAAATTAATATGCCTACTGGGGGAGAAAAAAAATAAGCAGATATATGAAGTATAAAATACATACTCAAGTATCCCAAAATGCCTCAAGCGATTAAGAAGTATCACCCCTCGAAGGAACATGACATTTCTTCCCGTAAAATCATCTGAATCATCAATAGGAAGGCTCATCCCAAGAAATCTATCACCAGTTCCTATAATTGGCCCTCCAAATACAGCCTAGAACAAACATATATAAAGTGGTAAGGTTTATTGAGGAAAGGCATCTTCACTTCCGGGAACAGTGATAAGTAAACCATGAATATCATAATGCCAAGAAACTAATTAAGATACAAATCTGCAGCATACCTCTGTCAATGGAACTTCAGAAACCCACATGGAAGGCTTTGTACTCTGAGGCTCATGTGCGGCCAAACTGCCTGACGCAGCCATCAAACTGCCTGACGTGAAGGCACGTCCGACAGCTAGTATTGGATCACCACAAGAGGGTGTTAGAATAAATCCGAGGCATACCGTCGATCATTCGAGGACCAAGCAATCACACGAGGCACGACATCGAGATTTGTTAACGAGGTTCATCGATATGGCTACATTCCCGGGGCATGACTACGGGCGCTCCTCCCCGTGACACCATCACAATACCGCACACCGGCCACCTGGGCGCCGGCACAGGCCGCCGGCTCCCCCTTGCGAGCCTGTGCTATTATGTTGGCATAGGTTACATCGTGTGTCTACCCCCGCTATATAAGAGAGGCCTAGGATACAAGTGTCCTACTAGGACACGACTCCACATCCTATATAAACACGACACAACTACAAGTCCAACTGTAACCTACCTTGTACACTATATTCGACACAACTCTAACAAACTCCACCTTGGCGAATATTCTCCACCACCTTGAATTTATCCATGCGTCAAACTTCCATGTACATTGGACTTGAGCTTATCCCATGAGTACTGCTGCTACTCCAAAGACTCCATGCGACTCCACCTGCAACTTGTAGTCCCTTCTTTTCTTAACCACAGCAACACTCGAGCAAAATTAAGTTCCTTGTTACTCTAGTTTGCGCTCCCAACTTCCAGAGCATCAGTCCAACGCCATCAAACACTGATCGCTGACCTGCGTGAAAGTGAACAACTAACATATTGGGTGTCACGCATAAGAGTTACCTGAACTCAACATCACCGCTACTTTCTTGACCGCCTGTCTGAAACTTGAAGGAATTTCACCATTGCTTGTAGTCATCCCGAGTCAAATTCGCAGTTGTCTCACCACATGTATGACCACCAGAGCCCTGGCCCGTCTCCATGCCCGTGCATACCGCACGCCTCGCCGATATTACCGCGTCGAGCCTCCACTATCCTGGTCAAGTCTCAAGGGTCGCGAACCCACACCACTCAACCTCCACTGCAGAGTACCACCGATCATCACCGACCGATGACGAGTTTCACGCTTCCATCAGACCACTGGGCTCCAGTCCGAACTACGTGTCCCTCGCTTTTTTTTCGCCTGCTGAATAGGCTTCGACCCCGTCGACTCACGCCAGAGCCCTCAATCCAGCTCCACCTTCAACATGACTCCATGGTAGATGATCAGTCTACCCCTGCGCCTCATCGACTTCAAGCTCCGTGTATACACCACCTTGAATCAATCCCGCGTCATAGTCTTGTTGAAGCCACACAAGCCCTCGGGGCCTGCGCCACGTGTTTCCACGCCCAGAAGTCGATCACCATCAGCATCATGCTTCTATGTCGTTGTCGCCGATCCCATCACCGTCTTCTGTTTCAACCAACTCACGTCGATCCGTCAGACTACCTAGTCCGACCCAGCCGAACTCGTTCGACTGTAACGACACGCTCCAGACTCCTCAAGCCTTCACCGTAACCAACGCCATCCATACACAGAAGTGTACCAGCAAAGAAAAAACTCAAAGCACAATCCTTCATAGCCTTCCCGCGTGAACACCTAAAGAGATTAACAAACAAACCAAGCTCCTAATTGACCACACGTACGTAGCTGTTGAATGAGCTTCTATATTTCTTTCGTGATAGCATCCGGTCTTGACTAGTCTTCGTGTCAATTTTTTTCCCAAACAAATCTCCAAACGTGCAAGCCTACACATCCCAGAGCACGACACTTATTCGGCTACGATACGCCTGTCTCCGGCTTTCCACAACTGAACCGACCTGCTGCCTTTGTACGTGTCCCGCTGCTGTACGACTCATCGATCTACCGAAGACCACCATCGTACACGCCGCCCGCCGAGTTCCACGCTGCCGCCGCCGCGTGGTACGCTCCTGCCGCTGCATGCTCTACACGAGTTCACTACCGCCGTATTGCTCCTTCTCGATCTCGTCCGATCGCTCTCGTCCAATCGCAGCCATCGGACGGCTTCCACGAAAAAAATTCCCAACCGATTTCGATACTGATTTCTTCGTATACCATCTTCGCGCGAACTGACGATGATCCATCCTCTAGATCAACAATCCAGCAACCTTCGAACAACCTAGCTCATGATACCACTTGTTAGAATAAATCCGAGGCATACCGTCGATCATCCGAGGACCAAGCAATCACACGAGGCAAGACACCGAGATTTGTTAACGAGGTTCACCGATATGGCTACATCCCTGGGGCATGACTACGGGCGTTCCTCCCCGTGACACCGTCACAATACCGCACACCGGCCACCCGGGCGCTGGCACAGGCCGCCGGCTCCCCCTTGCGAGCCTGTGCTATTATGTTGGCATAGGTTACATCGTGTGTCTACCCCCGCTATATAAGAGAGGCCTAGGATACAAGTGTCCTACTAGGACACGACTCCACATCCTATATAAACACGATACAACTACAAGTCCAACTGTAACCTACCTTGTACACTATATTCGACACAACTCTAACAGAGGGCTTTCGATGCCGAGGATTCAGATCAACTTCATGGAGAGATGGGAGGTCTGCGGTCTGTGACAATTGCAATTTGTCGATCATATAGACCCAACAACCCGCCGGTAGTAGTGTTATCAGGAAGGCGCACTTTGACCTTAATTTCAGTGACAAAAGAGCAGTACATTAGGACAGGGTCACACAAATTAATTAGATTGCTTGAAAAACAAAGCAAAAAATGGAAGACGTAATAATTAGGAGCTAGCACAACCCTCAAATCATCATCTCTGTTTCTATTAGCAGTATATGCAGTAGCCAAACGTGCAGAGGTCACAAATCTTGTCAGCCGTAACGCAGTTCGTCTGTACGGTAGAGGTATGCCCGAGCATGCAAATAACATCTTTTCTCGTGCAAAAGATAATGATTTAGACCATTAATATATATATAAGCAACAGCTAGATACAAATTAGGAATGAAAATTTCATAAGCATGTATACTATATATAGCAGGGCATGCAGCACACTGACCATCAAACAAAGCAATGGAGACGACAATGGAAGACAAATCTCGAGGTAGTCCGGCACTGGTTAGATAGCGTTTTTGACGAGGTGCGCATTCAGTGCCAAATGATTTCTCTATAAAAGGACTGCCACTGCCGGCAGCAGGTGCAATCGGTTCGCCAAAAAGCTGTTCCTCAACAGCACATTGTTTCTCCTCGGCATCAACAAGCTCAGCACGAATAGCATTTACTAATTAATGAATGAACATGCATGATTCAATGGAATTAGTAATTGTGAGAGCAATATGTGTGTGCACGAGAAGGAAAAGAGAGAGCAAAAGCATTTACTCACGTACGTTTGTCCATTATTTCTATGGCGCTACTCAAGCCTTCTTGTTCTGCGCTACCGCCCGTTGAAATTGTAAAGAAATAGTGCGATGAACAGTAATGATCGCTGTTGATTGACTGCAATGATGTACATATTTATATGTCCGGAAGGGACACGTCGCACAGTCGTAACGCTTACAAGAGGCAAGATTAAAAGGACGCGTCCGTTACATTAGGACGTGACCCATCGGGGGAGAAACCGCACATCGGTTTGGAAAAGCTGGGATTTCCCTTTAATTAAACTAATTAACTAAATCTTAACACTCCCCCTAATCCCTGCTTTCTTTATTCTTGTAAACATCATCATCACCATCAACATCATCATCATGATCAGTCTCCTCCAAAAAACCCTGTAGGAAAAATATGAGGAGATATATACAATATGCCATCAAAAACTCCTTCCAAAAACCCAGTGGGAAAATAAGGAGAAACTGACATATCACAATGCCTGCATTACTATTGCCTCATTAAAAACCTTCCATAAGAAACCATTTAGGAAAACTTATAAAGGAAAAGAGTGCAATATCAAAGATCGGAGGATCACAAACAGATTATCATTCAGGGAGACACTCCCCCTGAACTTTGCAAATCCCGAAGTCGTTTCATACCAATTCCATTGATGTACTTCACAAATAAAGAACTTGGTAATGATTTTGTAAACAAATCAGCAAGATTATCACATGACTTCGTTTGCAAAATATTTATCTCCCCAGTCTGCTGTAACTCATGGGGATAAAATAACTTAGGAGAAATATGCTTTGTAATATTACTCTTTATATAACCTGTTTGCATCTGTGTAATACATGCAGCATTATCTTCATAGATAATAGTGGGTGATTCCAATGATCCAATCCCACTTGAACTTTCAATAAAGTTAATCATTCTGCGAAGCCATGTACATTCACATGATGCTTCAAACAAAGCAATAATTTCAGAATGATTCGTGGATGTAGCCACCAGAGTTTGTTTTGTCGACTTCCAAGAAAAGGCCGTACCTCCACTCAAGAAGACAAAACCAGTCTGTGATCTGGCATTATGGGGATCCGATAGGTATCCAGCATCACAATATCCCACCATGGTCTTATCTTGATTTTTACGATAGAACAAACCAAGATCTTTGGTGCCTTGAAGATATCTGAAAATGTTCTTCACACCAACCCAGTGCCTCTTTGTTGGTGATGCACTGAATCTAGCCAATAAATTTACTGCAAATGATATATCAGGCCTGGTGCAGTTTGCTAGATACATTAGTGCTCCAATAGCACTGAGGTAAGGAAACTCAGGCCCTAATACCTCTTCATCATCACCCTTAGGTCTAAATGGGTCTTTATCTCTATCAAGATATCTAACAACCATTGGTGTTTTCGATGGATATGCTTTATCCATATTAAATTTCTCAAGAATCTTTTGGATATAAGCAGGTAGATGAGCAGTATTCCTGAAGGAAGATGTTCAAGTTGTAAGCCCAAACAAAATTTAGTCTTACCCAGATCTTTCATCTCAAACTCCGTCTTAAGATGATTACTTGCCTCATGTATTTCTTGTGTAGTCCCAATGATATTCAGATCATCCACATACACAGAAATAATGCAAAATCCATTCTTAGATTTCTTAATAAACACACATGGGCAATCACTGTTGTTTGAGTAACCCTTCTGAAGAAGGAATATACTCAGTCGGTTATACCACATTCTTCCCGACTGCTTCAAGCCATATAATGACTTACTAAGCTTTACGCAATACATGTTGCGATTAGCCTTTGGATTCGGAAGCTTCATTCCCTCGTGAACTTTCATATAAATATCCGAATCCAAAGGACCCATATAAATATGCAGTCACAACATCCATCAGTTGGATAGACAAATTCATTTTCACTGCCGGTGATATTAAATATCGGAACGTTGTTCCACTCATAACAGGAGAATATGTTTCATCATAATCGATGCGGGTCTCTGCGTGAACCCACATGCTACAAGCCTCGCCTTATATCTCACCACCTCATTGTTCTCGTTCCTCTTCTGACGAAAACCCATTTGCTCCCACAGGGAACACATCTTTGAGGAGTGGGTATTACTGCAGTGAATACCCCTCTTTTTTATGAGCGAGCGCAATTCGTCCTCAATTGCTGCCTTCCATTTGGACCAGTCTGAGCGCTTCATGCACTCTGCCATGGACTTAGGTTCTCGATCCAAATCAAGGCCTTCTGCAATTCTAGAGGCGAAATAAATGTCGACAACTGTAGTCTTTCTATTGTATGATTCTCCTGAATCAATATAATTAATGGATATCTCATCAATACCTTTTGATCCTTCGTGATTTCCCTCAACAATTGGATCAAGGTCTTCGATGTCCCAACACCAAAATTTGTGTGCACACTGTGTTGGGTTCTGGATGTCCAACATCCTTCAGGTGTCCTTCAACCCTAGGTTGAATATCAACATCTTGTTGACTTGCATTTACCTTTTGAGGATTCCTCATTCCCTTGGGCGCTTTTGCAAAGCCTTGTCCTTTGTGTCCAGATTCCTCCCCTCTTAGGTGGCTGAGTAGATCTATGGGTCACATCCACTCTCTCCGCACATTCATAGCGGGAACATTTGATTTTGTGACACCTTTATAATCAGTAAATGCATCGGCAGATTATTTGCAATATTTTGCAAATTTATAATCTTCTGAACCTCCGATTCAGACTCATTAAATCACGTGGATCTAAGGACTGGATGCCTTTCACATCCCAATCTATTTCTCGGCATTCTTTGTGGTTATTCTCTCCCCCTAATGCCGGGAAATTGTCCTCATCAAAAATGCAATCAGCGTACCGGGCTGTAAACAAATCCCCTGTCAAGGGTTCCAGGTACTTAATGATTGACGGAGAATTGTACCCCACATAGATCCCCATTCGTCTATGAGGGCCCATTGATGTACGCTAAGGTGGTGAGATCGGTACATATACCGCGCAACCGAATTGCCGCAGATGGGAAATACTTGGCTGGTTTCCACGTACTAACTGCAATGGGGAGACCGTATGATATGCAGTTGGTCGAATTTGTATCAATTCTGCAGCATGTAAAACTGCATGACCCCAACATGAAGCTGGAAGATTACTATTCTGCAGGAGCGGTCTTGCTATCAACTTGATCCTCTTAATAAGTGATTCCGCAAGACCATTCTGGGTATGTACATAAGGTCTTGAGTGCTCCAGAAATGCCCAAAGCTAGGCAGTAATCATTAAATGCTCGTGAACTAAATTCCGCAGCATTATCCATTACGATGGTTTTATCCTATGCTCAGGATGATTTGCTCTCAATTTAATAATCTGAGCAATTAGCTTTGCAAAAGCATGGTTCCTTGTTGACAGTAGACACACATTTGACCATCTCGTTGATGCATCAATTAGGACCATGAAATATCTGAATGGTCCAGATAACGGTTGTATTGGACCACAAATATCTCCTTGAATGCGTTCAAGAAAATTAAGCGGCTCATCCTTTATTTTCACATAAGATGGCCTTGTGATCAATTTCCCAGTTGCACATGCTGTGCATACAAAATCCGATGATTTTGGGAACTTTCTATCCGTTATGTTGTGTCCAACAGAACCATCAATAATTTTTCTCATCATCCCAATAGCAGGATGACCCAGGCGACCATGCCAAATCTTGAACTTATCAAGATTCTGAAAAATTATCTTGTACGCCAAATGCGTCTCTGGTTTAATGTATGTATAATACAACCCAGAAGATAGAGAAGGCAAATTCTCAAGGACTTCCTTTCGAAATCCCTTTTGCTGAGTTATGAGTAGGCATTCAGTCCCACTCTCTTCATTAGTTTCCACATGGAAACCATTTTTGCGGATATCTTTAAAACTCAGCAAGGTACGAGTAGAATCTGGATACAGTAGAGCATCCGGGATTACCAATTTAGTACCCATAGGGAGTGTAATTGTAGCTTGACCAGAACCAACAATTACCGTGTCTCGACCAGCAATTGTCATGACACTTCCATTACTCTTCTTGAGTGTTTGGAAATACTTCATCTCCCTAAGTATCGTGTTAGTAGATCCACTATCCACTAAACACATTTCCTCCTCCATTGTATTATTTCTTGAAGTTCGTTTTTCTTCTCCGGCGAGTTCCTGTGGCCTATCGCTCTCGCTGGAGAGAAGTGCGTGATAACGTGTAAAAGAAATAGTGCGATGAACAGTAATGATCGCTGTTGATTGACTGCAATGATGTACATATTTATATGTCCGGAAGGGACACGTCGCACAGTCGCAACGCTTACAAGAGGCAAGATTAAAAGGACGCGTCCGTTACATTAGGACGTGACCCATCGGGGGAGAAACCGCACATCGGTTTGGAAAAGCTGGGATTTCCCTTTAATTAAACTAATTAACTAAATCTTAACAGAAATGGAGGATGAGTCTTGGGCGCTTCTTGTATCACTGACTCTGTCTCAAGTCCTGTATCAGTTGAGATGCATATAGTACGTATAAGTTGAATTCGAACAACTGCTAGCTAGCTAGCTCCGTGACCGTGAGGAAGGACAAGTTGAACTGCTAGCTAGATGCGGACGCGGAGGAATTGATCCCGGATGAACAGTAAAATCCGAAAAAATAGTAAAAAATTCAAAAAAATCTGAACTTTTTTGTCAAGAAACTTTGATGTTTTTTCTACATGCGTGCCAATTTTCGTGATGAAATGACATTTGTGGAGGTGTCAGCAAAAAAAACAAAATCATGCTCCAAAAAAACTGTTTTTGGAAGCATTTTGGAGCATCGATTTTGTTTTTTTGCTGAGACCTGCATGAATGTCATTTTGTCATGAAAATTTGTACGCATGTGAAAAATATATCAATGTTGTTACCAAAAAAATTCAGTTTTTTTTGAACTTTTTAAATGTTTTTTTCGTTTGTACTGTAGCAAAGGGTGCCTGTGAGCTCGAGCTCACAATAGCACTTTCGGCTAGATGCTACACTTACGACATTGCGCACGCAATTGATTCCGGCCGGCCGCCTGCACTGCACGTCGTGAAATCGAAACGCCGAACGATCGAGTAAGGCGGCCGATCGAGAGGATGAATGGAGAGATGCAGGAAGGCGGGCGGGCGGGCAGGGAGGATTTGGGGATGGATCTTATCTAGGGTTCGTTGCTATCTCATCTAGGGATCTCATCTAGGGCTCGGTTAGGGAGGAGGTCTCGGCTGCGGGTGCGGGATACGTACGAGATCGATGGATACGTTTGTGTTTTTTTTTTGCGGTCCTGGATACGTTTGTGTGTGCCCCTTAATCGTGGCCCGTGTCAGAGTATGTAGAGCGTATTGTATTGTATTTTATGTGCTAGCTCCTGTATTCTGTATAGGTTAGTGGCGCACGATCGAGAGTATGTAGACGGAAAATATCCTATGGAGCTTAGGCTCATGGACACCCCCTTATCTAGCCATTCAATTCTGCATCACGATTCGTGCAAGTACTTTTCTCTTTTTCGTTTCTCTCATATAGTTTAACATATGAACTTCATACTTTTTCAGCACAACAGAACATTCTTACTAGAATGTGGGAAAAATACTTTCAGATTTTTTCGCGCATCATAAATAATAGAAATAAGATTTTTTAATTAAAAAAATCTCATTTTCTATATTTTTCTTGGACAAAAAAATCTGAAAGTTTTATCCCACATTGTTCTAAGAATGTTTTGTTGTTCTGGAGAGTTTCAAGTTCATTTGTTGTTTTGTTTTAAAAAAACAAAAAAGAGAAAGTTTGCATGTAGTAAGTTAGTTGTGTAGTACGGATCTCAAAGCAACATTAGATGGTGAGGATCTCAAAACCTTACGGTGGATCATCCCGACCCTGATGAGCTAGCGTGTGAGCTAACATATTTGATTATTTGTTACAAAATTCAAAAATGACCTTCCCGAAATCTGCACATAATTACCGACATTCATCCAGTATTGGGCCAGGCACCATAGAGAAACCAAGATTGTTCGCCACCCCTGCCTATGTGCTAATCAAAATGTGCTGAACATTCTCCCTAATCCTCGTCTAACATGGTGGTATCACATACCCCCTCTCTACTCAACCCCTTTGCGCAGAACCACAATCGCTTCTGCGGCCATAGAGCATGCCGGTGATCGACGATGCTGCTGATGTCGTCCCGCTGGCCAACGCGCCTCCTGCCGCTAGCGCACTCGTCGCTGGGGCACCCGGTGTAGGCCCAGTCGCCGCAGCTCCACCACCAGCCATACTCCCACACGCGGCGGTCATGCCTGCGGTTGCTGCTGCGGCTCTGCTTTCTCCTTTCTTCCTATCGTTCCAACCGTCGACATTCGCCGCCACGTCCCCATCACACTTGACCTACTTGCCGGCAACTACTCGCAGTGGCGTCGGCACTTCGATACCGTCATCGGCATGTTCGGGCTGCACAATCACGTCGACTCGAGCCGTTCCACGCTTCGACGATCTGGAATGGCAGATGGCAGACCACGTCGTGGTGCACTGGCTCTACACCACCATCTCGCCAGAGCTCCTCGATGGTGTGATGCAACCAGAGGACACGGCGCTCGCCGTGTGGACCGCCCTCGACGGCATCTTTCATGACAACCAGCTCACGTGCGTTGTCTACATGACGCCGAGTACAACGTTGTCGTCCAAGGAGACATGTCCATCATGCAGTACTGCCAACGGCTAAAAACATTCACGGAATCAGCCCTCGTGACAGACACTCGCCAAGTATTCCATCTCCTCCGTGGTCTCAGCCGGCCATACCTATTTTGTGCCATGTATACTTGTGTTATGTTTTTTCTCTATATTGTCATCATGTTTTTATTAACTACATGACAAAAAAAGTTTTGTCTCTATTATTTCAATCGCAAATTTATCATCCATGATTTCTTTTTTGAGTCTCACTAGCCATACCGCATTTGTGTCATGGCTACATTTTTTTAGTGTAGTGGTAAATTTATGTGTTTTTCGACGATTTTCTCACACCCTTGTTATGTCATTGGCGGGAGTTGTGGGGTTGAACTTTTTCAATTATGTAGCATGGAAAAATTTTTCTCGCCTTGTATTTTGACATTTTTTTTCTTGTTGTAATCACTGTGGCAAATTACGTAGAAATTTGTGTATCTTTTTTTTGCGGGGTAATTTGTGTATCTTCTTTGCATGGCAATTTTTTTAAAATTGTTTCTATTTCTATGCAATATTGTGGCAAATTCATGTTGTACATAATGGCAATTTTATGTGCTATTTTCTATCTCGTAATTTGGTTTTGGACAATAGTCTTAGTCTTCTACAACATGGCAATTAGTGGCCCGTTGTTTAGTGAACCAACTGGCGCCCACTGCAGTGCATAGCGGGCTGGCCCACAAACGCATGACGCAGTGCACTTTCTTGGGATGTCCCGGTGATGCACTGTTCTGAATGCCTTAAAGTATCCCAGGCTGGAAATCTTTTAGTTAAAATGAACTTTCACTATGATTTATACCATAAGAGACTAACAACGCACAAAGCGAAGTCCCTTGCTGGACTCAATAGTTATGAGCTCGAAAGTGAATGCAGTGGATTGGAAAAAGCCAATCACCCATGATGCTCGCGAGATCGAGAGGAGAGGACGGATCGGGACTCGGGAGCGAGAGGGTCTGTGGGACGTGGTGCGGTAGTGGGTCGTGATTGTTTTTTCTTTTTCTTTTCCTTTTGATTAATCGCGCGAAGAAAGTCTGTGAAACCCTCGCCGCATCCACCCACCATGCCACCGCCGGCGCTGCCGGACAAGCTCCTCGAGGAGGTCATCTTCCGCCTCACGCCGGACGAGCCCGAGCACATCCTGCGCGCCTCCCTCGTCAGCAAGGTTTGGCTCCGCCTCCTCTCCGACTCTCGCTTCCGGACGAGCTCATCAATCTTAATAACCATCTCCCCATTCAAAATCCCAATAAAAGACTTGAACTGATTGGATCTTTGGAGGGCAATGATATCATTTCCATGACCACGGGCCTCAACATCTACGAGGTCAGTCTCAAGACTCTATGGTGGAAGACGCTACATGTACAAGAGAGAAGAGCTTCGTGGTTTGATTCCGTACATGAGTTTCTACAATCCACAAGGTACGTATATTTGTATCTATATGCATGCATGCCCTCTCAATTGTGTGTGATTCAGGAACTACTCTTAAGTGATACTCCAATATTAGTTAGTGCCAAAGAACACATTGAATGCCTACTCAGGTTGAAATTTATATTTGAAATGTGCCCGAGCAAACTTTAAGTGCTATGTAATCACAACTAATTATGCTTACTACTCCCTCCGTTCCTAAATAATTGTCTTTCTAGAGATTTCAACAAGTGACTACATACGGAGCAAAATAAGTGAATCTACATTTTAAAACATATCTACATACATCCGTATGTTGTAGTCCATTTGAGATGGCTAGAAAGATAAATATTTAAGAACGGAGGGAGTAGTTGGTTTTGTGCAGTGGTGCTTGCTTTTCATACTCTTGTTGGCTTTTGCCACTAAGCTTATAATTTCCCCTTCAGTAGCTATATGTGTAAGTGGATGAATCGGTTATCTTATAATGAACCTCCAATTTCTTGATGCGTCAGCTATGTGCTCTGATGTCAGTAGCTATGTTCTCTGCAGTTTGGTGTCACAACTCTGGATCCATTCTTTAAATTAATGTCAAAGGATGTTCCATTGATGAGAACATGCCCAGAGTTAGTGCACTAGTTGAAAAAGGACCTAATGTGAGACACATTAGTCCCGGTTTAATTTTGGTCCGGTGCTAATGGTATCATTAGTGCCGGTTCAAACGGCTATGCATTAATGCCGGTTCGTGCCACGAAGCGATACTAAAGGGGTGGTGGCAGGCTGGCGTCAGGCCGGGGCCCCGCGATCACCTTTAGTACCTGTTCGTGACACAAACCGGTACTAAACGGCTAACCTTTAGTACCGGTTCGTGCCACGAACCGGTACTAAAGGGGTTTGACCAATAGTGCCGGTTGTACACTCAAACCGGGCATATAGGGCAATTTTCCAAAAATACCCCCCACCCCCCCCCCCCCCCCCGCGTGTATCGCCATTTTAGTTTTGAAAAATACAAAAGAAAATGATTAAAAAATCAAAAAATAAAATTCTTCGAGATGTAGTTATATTACTACATCTACTAGTTAGGAAAATTAAAAAACTTAAATTTGGACATGTTTTGTAAAAAAGTGTAGGGAAAATGTAAAACGGCTATAACTTTTGCATACGATGTCGGAAAAAAAATTAGTTTCTCGAGGGAGGTGAGGAGCTGCAGCGCTTTCTCTTGCTCTTTCGTGAAGCTTTCAATCCTCTCATCACACAAGAATTTAAGTGTGTGGAGGGCCGGGGCGAGGAGGTTGCAAATATTCCCTCCGTCCAGGAAAAGTTGTCTCCATGGTCTTTTTCTGAAAACACCCCTAGTGAATTCCCGACAAACCCGCAGCTCCCCGTCGTCTCCCCCGCCCCTCTGTCGTGCTCCCTCGCGCCTCGGCAGCTCGGCTCCTCCGCAGCCCCCCCGCAGGTCCCCGCGTCGCCGGAGCTCTCCTGCCCCAAGCCTCCCCCACCCCACGCCTCCCCCGCAGCTTCCCTCTCCTTGTTCCCCTCCTCTTTCCCCATGGTGATCCACGGTGAGGAGAAGGCTCAATTTTTCTTCGATCTACTCGGCGGCGGCCATTTCCAGGTCCTCCTCCTCGGCGCTGCGGCGGCGGGGCCGAGCAGCAGAAGTGGACGCGCGAGTATGCGGCAAAGGAGGTCACCTTCGGCGTTGGCGCGCACGCCGGCATGCTGCGGTGCGTTAACGAACTCGCGAACGCCGTCAAGGTCACCATGTGCGGTGCGAAGGGAGGGGCCGCGGCGGCGGCGCCGTGGTGGAGGCTTCCCGTGGAGGTGCTGCTACTGTGGGCGACGCGCGCAGCGAGGAGCGCGTGGTCGGTGCCCGTCGCCATCGCGCTGCTCGGGATCGCCGTGCGGGGCCGCCGGATGCGGAGGCAGAGCAAGGCCGTGGCGCGCTTGCGGCTTGTCCTTGACGATAAGGTCAGGCCCTTTGCCCCTTTCAGCCCCATGCCGCGTCCCAATCGCTTGATATTGCCCCGCTGTGCTTGATGTGATCTTTGTGCTTCACGGGAAGAATGTTGAAATTCAGTTTGCAAAGAATTGCATTGAACCTCTCTGGAAATTCCTGAACTTGACGAACCAGCTCAACAAGCTGCTATTTTAGCATTCCCCTTCCTTTTTTGTGCCTGCAGGACTATAGTAGGTTTTGATGCTAGTTCAGTGATTTAATTGTTATAGCTCGCTGCAATGTGATGTTCAGTCATTAGTGCCTGCAGTACCAAATGTGATGTTTGATGTTTGCAACTTGGTCATAACTCTGATTATCCAAATCAACATCAACATTTACTCATCTGCTAACTTATGCTTCCCCAATGGTGGGCAGGTCTAGGTTATTGAGGCCAATGACATGTATTCCTTCAGGAGCTGCTAGCTAACAAAATTGTCCATTGTAGTTCAGTGATTGCACAAAATGTGTCCAAAATCTAGCCTAATTTATTTACTGTCAGTATCCTGTGTTGTAATTCAGATGTTTACAAATTCAGTGCCACACTGAAATTTTGATCTACCTTCACCAAGTTCAGTAAATCTTAACTCTTAATGTCAGATTGTTAATTCTGAAACTGTGATTTCTGGAGTACATGTGGAGTAGTAGGATCTGAAGATTTTGTGTGTCTAGATGTCGTTGCTGGAGTACATTATCTACCAAAATCACCGCAATCAAGAGTACACAAAGTCTAGATATGCACCATGTTCCTGTTAATTCTGAAACACACCCTGTTAGTTGCTACTCCATCTAACAGTGTTGCCACCATGTTCTTGTCCTGTTAATCAAGAGTGCTACTCCATCTAACACAGGTACCTACTTCAGACAGTTTTCAAATTTCGAGGGTTGTTTTGCAAAAAGAACATTACACTGCGCTCTGGACAACTTTTCCCGGACGGAGGGAGTAGGAGCAACAAGCAATCCAGAGATGTCATCCACCGTGAATTTCTTCAATCTAGAGATGTAACCCGCAGGCAATAATTTGGCCCTCTGAGAGGCCACCTCTGAGAGCATATCTACTGCTAAGGTGTTGCACCCATGCACTCGCAGTTGTATGAGGTTGACTACGATGAGAGGATTGAATCCGTCCACTGTCAAATTATTGCACTCTAGTAGGCTTAGACTGGTGAGAGACGTGAGGTTTGAGAGCACATCTATTGATTTCATGCTTGGCTCGTCCAAAACATAAAGTTTCTCCAGGGAAGCAGGGAAAGCGTAAATGCTCTCTGATTCTCCCATGGGCCACCGACAGAAAAATTTGCGACATCTCAATATACTTAATGATTGGAGCAATGACTTGTCCTCCTCAATCCCTCCTCCATTCTCCACATGTACAAGAACCACGCCCGTACAAAATTTGAAGGTAAGGTCCTGCAGTGAGCTCGATGATGGGAACTGCATTACACATTCCTCAGAGCCATCTATCGACAGAAACACTTTAACACTTTTGACGATGAAGATTTGCTGCTGGTAAGATGAGATACATCTAATATGAGACTCTTAACTGAACAGAAGACAATACTGCCATCCAGCTCTTCAGGGAACAAGTCGTCGCATCTTCCGACAGTTAATTCTGTTAGGGATTTAAGCTTTTCGATGTCTGTCAATGATATGCCCGATACGTTTGCAATAGCCATATCTTCTACTTTATCCAGATTGTGGTAGGCCAAAGCACTGCCATACCCTCTAACAACCAATTTCTTTCCATCATAAGACAACAACGTTTCTGAATAACCTCTTTCACCTCTTTTAACATCCAAATTTTTCAATGTGGAGGTGTGAGGCATGGAGGGCAGAGACATCTTGGGGCACCCAGAAACTTCAAGTCTGCGCAAATTGGTGCAAGATACCTCCGAGAAGGGCATCACACAGAGATTGGGACAATCGATGCATATGATTTCTACAATACTTGTAAAGGAATGGCAATTAGGTTCCACGGCCCATTCAGCAAGTTCTGGCATCCTCATAAAACTCAATTGTCTTCAAGCGCATAGAACATTTCCCTGGAGCGCCACCACATCGAAGCCCAAACTGATGCATTCCAGAAATTTTCTTCAATTTGAGTCGCTTGAGATTTGGTAGCTTCGCAAAAGGTGGGAGGGTGCTCCAAGATATGCCTTCTACAGTGAGTATCTCTAAACTTGTTAACCAGATGTCAAGACACAACCAGCCAGGACCAACTGTACCACCATGATTTGCAATTGTAAGTACTCTAAGATTAGAGTGTGGTTGAAGGGCATCAAGAATATCAACATCTGTAGTTGGTCGATCTCTGCCCCAAAGTAATTCCAATTCCTCCAGATTCCTTTTCGACATCATTTTGGCTGCAGCGGCTTCCTCCTTGTTTGTTATGTGTTCGATGCCACGTATAATCAGTCCTCCTTGTTTCACCCACAAATAAATGGGTGAAACTTTTTCAGACCAACAATGATTTACTCCATCAACCACAAACTGGGTGAGACTAGTCATGTCACGAATGCTATCAGGGCAGGACTCCAAATGTAAAAGACCATTCATGTGCAGTATATGAAGCTTAAGTTCACCAAATGAGGAGGGGAGGTCACGGAGCATCAGACAGTATGACCAATGGAGACACCTCAACTTAAACAATTTGCATAGCGACTCAGGCAATTGTTGGAGCTTAGCACAACTTGTTAGGTTCAAACCTTCAAGCTTAGAGAGGTGACCAAAAGATTCAGGGAGTTCTTTGAGGTTATGACAATCTGAAAGATCTAGGTGCTTCAAATGATTAAGTTGGCAAAATGACCCTGGCAGAATTGAAACCTTGTAGCAACCAGAGAGGTCCATGAACTCAAGCTTGGGGACGTGGCCGAAATCAATTGCCATCTCTTCTAGCTCTTGGCAACTCGATAGGTTTAGGTGCTCTAAACACGGAAAGCTTATATTGTCAGGTAGTTTGGTGAGCTTTGAACAACTTGATAGGTTTAAGAATGAGAGTTTAGGAAGGTTACCAAATTTATCCGGGAGCTTTTCAAGAGCAAAGCAATCTAACCTGTCTAGGTGGTGTAAGCATGCAAGGTCACAGATTGATTCATGCAGGCTCTTGGAGTATAGGACACCCAGATAGATTGAGGAAAAGGAGTCGAGTGAGATCACCTAGTGATGGAGGTAGCTTATCGGAGGATGCTACTACCAGATAGGTCCAAATAGCAAAGTTTGCTGAGGCAACAAATATTGTACAGGCAAGGTTTCAAGCAAGGAATTGGACAGAATGAGAGTTTCCGTGTTTTGAAGTGCATGAAAATTCTTAGGAAGTGATGTTATTGGCAAGCCTGTGGCATCAAGATACCTAACTAGCTTCAATTGATTAATGGAAGATGGCAGCAGCATGCTACTTGGAGAAGACTGGCATTCAGCTGAATGTCCACTTAGGTCCAAGACATGTATGTACTTGGACTGAGAAAATGCCTTTTTGGGAGTTGCAGTCCCCCCAAATCCCTAAAGTTGAGGGATCAAGCCTGCCTGGAATTATATTTGAAAACCTCAGCATCATTCTTGAAGTTGGTTAATTGTGCATGTCTGCAGTAACGATCTCTCTTCCAGCTGGTGCCTTTGGTAGCATCCAGAGCGCAAGTGGCAAAGCTGATGGCTGGGACAGCTGACTTGTCTAGAAGATATTTTTATCAAGGATTATCACAACCTGACATCTTTTTCTGAAAGCATGAAGAACCTCACCGCTCTTAAAAAACTGAGCTTGATAAAATGCAAAGGCCTGGAAGCATTACCGGGATGTTTGGGACAGTTGATATGCTTAGAAAAACTTAGCATTCACGATTGCCCCAACCTGACATTTTTGCCCAAAAGCATGAAGAACCTCACCGCTCTTAAAAGACTAAGATTGATAGGGTGCAAAGGCCTGGAAGCATTACTGGGATGGCTGGGACAGTTGACTTGTCTAGAAGATTTTTTTATCAAGGAATTCCCCAACCTGGCATATTTGCTTGAAAGCACGATGAACCTCGCCGCTCTTAAAAAATTGGGCTTGACAAAGTGTAAAGGCCTGAAAGCCATCGTTTTTCTGTCGACGGTCGCATCACAAGTTGTTACTGATGGTTTGCACGGTGCCTTGAAAAGGTAGTTATGAAATAGTTTATGTGTAGACTTCGTTCGAGAGCGTAAGTTACAGGGTTTCACAATGGGAGGTCATATATGAGGACCTATTTTGAGAAAAGTTTGTGAATGCAACTTGTTACTGATGGTTTGGGCACACCACCTCACGTCGTACCCGACCACATTCGCTCGCCGCCCATACCATCCCACACCCACCCCGGGTCGTCCCGCAGTACTTTCAACCGCCGCCGCCTCCCTGCACCCCACTCCGGGTCGTACCCGACCACATTCGCTCGCGCCCCCACCGCCCCACACTCCACCCTAGGTCGTCCCGCAGTACTTTCAACTGCCGCCACCCTGCACCCCACCCTGGGTCGTACCTGACCACATTCGCTCGCCGCCCCCACCACCCCATACCCCATCTCGGGTCGTCTCGCTGTACTTTCAACTGCCGCCGCCACCCTGCACCCCACCCTGGGTCGTACCCGACCACATTCGCTCGCCGCCCACACCACCCCACACCCCACCTCGGGTTGTCCCGTAGTACTTTCAGCCATCGCCACCACCACCCCACAACCCACCCCGGGTCATCCCGCATTCTCCCATCGAAGCCTCGAGTAGGTCGGCAGCCCCGGCCACATCACCGACGAAACTTCAAGCCTCCTCCCTGGGACGCGTGACCCTCGGGCACCTCGTCCCGCACGTGGTCGCCGTGCTGCCCACGCCGACAGGAGCGCGAGTGGCGGAGCTAGATGAAAGTCATTGAAGGGCGAAACGCAAATCATCAGTAATGGGGGGGGGGGGTCAAATGTTTAAAACTTGTAATCTAAGTCTTCCTAAAAAGATCTTTAGAAATTGAGGCAAGGCTGGGGGGGGGGGGGGCAGCGCCCCCCGTGCCCCAACATAGCTCCGCCATTGAGGAGCGGCCACTCATCCGTCGGTGTCGGCCTCTGCCCCAGGGATGGGCAACTGGATTACCGCGGGAGTGAGGATTGGAGGGAAAACACGATTGTCTGAAGAATGGAATGGATTCAGTTATCCTTCCGCCATGCACAGTGACGGAGCCAGGATTCGAGTATAGGGAGGGCCGAGTATGTATATTGATCTAATTTCGTTGGTAATTACTCGTCGTTTCTACTAAAATTGTTGATCGTTGGGGCAGGCCCCTGCTCGTCCCCCCTGGCTCCGCCCCTGGCCATGCAACATGTCATGTTCACCTTAATTTCTCTCGCTATTTTATTTATTCCGTATGTCATGTGCACTCATTGATGCAGTGAACAGTGCTACTTTGATCGATCAGCAATAAAGTGATAAATGAATACGCATGTTCGCTCGTGGGCTGTGCAGCGAGTGTGGTATAATAACTGATGTAGAGCGCGTCACATAAGAGTTCCCGTCTTTTCTTTGGGTCCGGGTCGACCATTGCCCTGAAATGAACAAGGCTGAACTTCCATAAAAAACAAAAGCCTAACTCGTAACAATGATAGTCAGATGCACAGTCACCTATCACTAGTAGAAAACAGGGCATTTGTCCCGATTCGTAAGGGCCTTTAGTCCCGATTCTAACATAAACCAGAACTAAAGGTCGCGGCCACGTGGAGCTTCACCTTTAGTCCCGGGTGGTAACACCAACCAGGACTAAAGAAAATTTTATGATTTTTTTTGAAATTTATATTTGAATTTTTTTATTTTCAAATTTCTGAATTATTTTAACCTCTAATCTCTAATCATCACCCCTCATCTCTGCTCAATTTATCCTCTAATCTCTAATCACCCCTCATCATTCCAAATCATCTAACTTCCCGAACGGTCACCTATCCTCCCACTCCCCCAGCCTGAGCACCCTTAACTTCCGGGTTCTATTCTCCCTCGTTTCCAAGTCTGCACTTGTTGTTTTCCTGACAATAGTAAGATGTCAATACTATTAACCCTCAGGAATTTTGCTTGAGCATGAAGTGACACATTCCACTGTTTGAGTTTGAAACCATTGTTTTAAAAAACAATAATTATTTAGTAACACTAATATTTCTTGAATAATTAGTTTGACCATTGTTTGACCACAGTTTGACCAGATTTGACCAAAATTCAAAATAACTGAAATAATTATTTAGTAACACTAATATTCTAGAATAATTAGTTTGACCATTTTTTGACCACAGTTTGAAATTTTTTCGATTTTTTCCACTCTAGATCTTAAAAGCCCCGTAACTTTTTTCTGTTAGGTTTTTGAGGATTTTGAGTAGATGATTTTTCATATAAATTTTTTTTTCATCCGAGTTAGTATGCAAAAGTTATGCCCATTTTACTAAATTCTAGAGAGATTTTGCAAATAAAGTCGAAATTCACATTTGCAAAATTTCCCAACATCTAGACCACATATCACATGGGAAACTTATATTTTTTATTTTTTGACATTTTTATCATTTTCTTTTATTTTTTAAAAAACTAAAAAGGCGATCCACGCCGGGGGGGGGGGGAGTTTGAAAATTGGACCTTTAGTACCGGTTCGTGCCATGAACCGGTACTAATGCCTCAAACCCCATTAGTACCGGTTCGTGCCATGAACCGGTACTAATGCCTCAAACCCCATTAGTACCGGTAGGTGGCTCGAACCGGGACTAAAGGTCTAACCTTTAGTACCGGTTGGTGCCACGAACCGGTACTAATGGGCATCGCACCCTTTAGTCCCGGTTCGTGGCACCAACCGGGACTAAAATGTCTAGACGAACCGGGACAAATGGCCCACGTGGCCCCTGGGCGCACAAACCGGGACTAATGCCCCCATTAGTCCCGGTTCTAGACTGAACCGGGACTAATGGGCTAACCCGGCCTGGACCAAAGCCCTCTTTTCTACTAGTGCATATATGCTCGACCCTGGGCTAAATTAAGCCTAGTGACTTTGATCAAACGATGCACATCCCGTGAGTAGACTCATCATTTATTTTAAATAAATTATTGTTAATATTTTTAAATAGCTACAAACATTTTATGAAGTAAACATTTATATGATAATGCGTGAATATTTTTTAAATACATGATAAAGTACAAATTATTTGACAATGCATGAATATTGTTTAAATACATGAACCTTTTTAAAATATAGATGAACCTTTTTTAAAATTACATGAACATTTAGAGAGAGGAAACATAAACACAATATTTTTATGATTTAAGCAACATTTTAAAAGATACAAGAACACTTATTTAAAAGCTACATCAATAAAATTTTGAATTTCTATTTTAACCAGGTTATGTAAAATTTTAACTTTTTTTTTCAAAATGCATATACATTTAGACCATTTTGAAATATATATAAAAGGGAAAACAAAAAAAAAGGAAAAACTATGTTGCGTTGTCGGGTTTGACTTGCCCTTCTACTTGCTACAGGTGAGACATAGCTTGTGTCAAAAAAAAAGGGTGAGACATAGCACCACCGAAATCTCCTTTTCAGATTCTCTCTCAATCTGCCGGCACCCGCACCCGTGAATCTAATCCCATGCTGCTTCAGGTAACTCGCCTCGAGCTTCAGGCTGGTAATGGGGATTCCCCGGGCAGGTATTGCACTCCCATCCCTATCCCTGTCTTGCGCGTTGGGTAAGGTATTTGACCCACTAGCTTTCCTATGGGCATTAATGCTGACACATCTCCATCCCCTCATAGAGTTATTACCTACAGGGACGAGGGTAACGGTTAATTATTGCCACCTTGACTCGAAGTATATGCTCCCAAAATCAACTCAACTTTTGCTAAAAAATATCAACTCAACTACTCTCAAAATATTTTTTTAAAAAGTTTACTCAACTGAAAGAATAGAAAACCAGTCGCCTAAGGTTTGGCAAACGCGAAAAGGAAATCATACACTAGTTGGGTTGGATTGATTTTGTGCAAAGATATGGAAGAGCCTAACACAAGATCGAAGCTAGCAGTGACGCTGTACGTTTGTTGTTTTGTTGGCTGAATTTAATAAAGAAGAAGAGTAGGTAAATTAACACAGTTAATTGAGTAGTGCAGAAAACCTAATATAGAATAGCACGCCGAACAAACAGCTCACAAGAAAAAGTAGCCGCTGATTGAATGAACATAAATCTGTACCTAATCTCTACTATTAAAAGGGGATCAAATGTCCTGATGATTCGACCTCCTTAGGTCCCCCCACTTCCTTGGTGGGAAACACTTCCTATCATACGTCCTACGAAACGAAATCATCAGACCACTCGCAAGCCATTGATTCGCGTTTGATCGCACGGTCAGAGAGACCATGCAAAATCCCCTTGTAGCCTCCCGTATTTCACGCAGACAAATTTCCATAATGCTCGCTCATTCAACTCAAACCCGAATCCCATCTCTCTCTCCTACTCTCCGACCCCTACCCCATCTCTGTCGAGGACGACATCGGCCGTGCAGCCTGTACTCTCTGCCAGCGCCGTCCAGCTTGGATCCCTGCAGCGCCCCACTTCTCGTTGCGCCCCCCACGCCTCCGCGCATGCCGCCGTTCTGCGGCACATCACCGACCATTTCAAATCCCCCCCGTTATCCGATGTAAAATACCCCCCCCCCCCCCCCCCACCCCCCACCCACCCCATCTTGCCCAGATCATGCTCCCCATCCCCGCCTCGCTGCAGTGTCGTCGCTGATCTAGGCATCTGTGTAGCCCTTCGTCAATGATGGAACATGTGCCCCGAAGATTCACCAGCAGTGGGATCTGGTTCCTTTTCATGTAGATGTATTTGCAGAATGTTAGTTGACGTAAGCTCACAAAACCTACAAATTAGAGTAGATGAGATCAGTTTGTAGATTATAAATTTCTTCACCCGGATACCAGGGGCAAGCATGCTACTTTGCATCTTCAACATATTTTTTTTTGTGCTTCCAAGACGTCTTTTTTATATAGTGATAGCAAGAAAAAATTGCTTCAAGAATTCATGCTTTCTATGTACTGCAGAATTTCAATCTATTGCATGCCTCCATGTAGCTTCCTATGCATTGGTGCATCTATCATCCTTCATGTACGGTTGGAATTTCAGTTTATTGCCATGCTTTCTAGGTGTTCATATTATTTCTTCATACGTTAGCATATATACTTCCTAGGTGTCTTATGTACATATACTTCTTCAACGCTATGGAACTTTAGTATTTTGCCATGTTTCCTAGATGTACAAGTGTAAAGTTCACTGCTTCGGAACATTTATGCTTTTACATACAGATAGAACTGCAATCAGGCTTCTTTTCTTTTTGAACATCAGTACAGACACAAGCGCTCATATACACGTGCATACCCTCACCCCTATGAACGCACACACGCACACCCTACCCCTATGAGCACCTCCAAAAGACTAAGCCGGCATATCATCTTGAAATTTACGAAGTCGCCGTAGGCACCTCGTCCCTCTAACCATCCAACCACAGGCTTCTTGATGTAGTATATGTATTCCCAACGTGTGTAGATTATTATTTTATTTTGAAACAAACACGCTTCATTATATTTCTCATCACTTGTATAATTTCCTTTTCTTGCATGGCCCCTTCAAGTTCTGTAATTAGACTTTTCATTCTAGTAATAATGCATATAAATTTAATCTTTAATCCGTATATATTTTTATTTCATTGCTTATATCTCCTCGGCGGTCTGTTCAGCACGTTTGTAATCTTATGTGTTCATGCTTAAGAATTTTAAGACGACACGATTGTCAATCCATTTGCTAGTGTATGTAACTGTATATGTATGCTTCCATCTTACTTTATTATTGCTTCAAAATGCTAAATTATGTGCTTTGGACATGCATATTGTTCTTCCACACTAGTTCACCAACACACTTGCTTATATGCTTCCATACAAACCTTCTATTGCTTCAGCTGGAATGATGTTTTGCTTCAATCTATTCCTTGTTATTTAGACAACATTGAAAGCACCATTTGATGCACCGGCCACACTGACAAGTTACTTCTTGAGACTGGTGGAAGCAAACCGATATGCAGCTTGTAGAATCTCACCAGTACCAAGATAATGCGCTCCATGAGGAGCTGCACCAATGGCCAGCTTGAGGGGCCGCATTGTCACATCCCGTACAGAAGCAAGTAGGGAAACTAGTGGGAGGAATATCCAATTTGTAAGGAACGATTCGATGTAAATTGTTTCTCAAAGAGGCAGATTTGTTTGTGTATGGAAGTATGGAAGCATAATATTTTGTACAGGGAAAAAATCGAGCACATTCATATTTCTTGGAAACACCGTCCTAATATGTTTGAAGCAAGCGTACTCATGATAATGATTCTTTCTATGGAAATGTTTTGTCTGTTTAGAAGAAATTTTCTACTTGACAGAAACACAATTTTCATGTTTTTAGAGTAAAACAAATCATCACTTGCGTAAAATGTCCAATACAATTATAGCAAGTTTAATTCACCGGGGAACCCAATTCATTGGTAGGCGGAAGCGCGTTAAATTCGTCAGAAAATGATGCTTCTATTTGCCAAGAAGAATGCTTCTGTGGTATTGAAATCTCGTTAGAAAATGATGCTTCCATCGGTCAAGAAGAATGCTTCTGTGGTATACTGGTATTGAACTCGTTTGAAAATGATGCTTCCATTAGTCAAGAAGAATGCTTCCATAGTATTAAAATCATGTTACCAGTAAGGAAACACATCTTAGGAAATATCGGAATTAATTGCTTGATTATTTATTTCCGTGAATATATTTTTCCAAAATTATATCAGCAAAAAAATGCGATTAGAATCCATTTTAGGAAGTACTTTTCGGAAACAAATCACAAATTGTGGGACATCAATTAGGAAGCAGCAAAACTGACGGGAGTAATTACCAATAAAGAAGGCATTTATAACCAAGTAATTTTTTTTGCGGGGGTATAACCAAGTAAATTAACCTACCACGTACAGCACATAGGTAGTAGATCGGACGACCGGAATGCTTTTAATCTAATGGCTACCGACCGGTCTGATAGGAAGCAGACTATCAGTAGTCTGATTTCTAGCGGTGCCCTTCCTTGGTAGAGAACCATCGCTGGAGCAGGGCAAAATCCAACGCCAACTCAGCCCACATACGAGACCCGCAGCCAAAAAAACACAGCGGCTCAACCCACGAACGAGGTCACCCAGCTAAAAAACGGTTCGGCAACCCACGACGAGGTCCATCGACCAAAAAACAACACCTACGAGCTCCATCGACCCGCGAACGCATGTCGCCAGGGAGAGAAACGCCAGTTATTCGTCGCGTACGAGCTCCATCGACTCGCGAACGCACGACGCCGAGGAGATCAAATACCAGCGCACGGGAGGTCCGTCGACTTGCAAACGCACGCCGCCAGGAAGTCACCGTCCGGCCACGTCCTACGACGCCAAGGAGGCACGGGACATCCATCGACCCGCTCGCGCACGTCGCCAGGAAGTCGCCGTTCGGCCACGTCGTACGCACACGAGCTGTGCGAGCTGCAGCCTCCGCCGCAGCCACCGCCGGGAAGTCGCCTCTGTTGTTGCCATGCCATCATCCTCTGATCGCCCCATCATCCAAAATCCAAGAGCCCACCCTCCCAAGGTAACCCAGTCGTACGACCCACCGGCGGAAGCCAACTCACGCATACCCATTGCCATCTCCCTCACCACCGTACTTCTTCCCAACCGCAGCTGCCGATCCAGGCAGAAGTCGCCAATCTCCTCTCCCACTCCGTTCTCCTCCTCATATCGCCGCAAAGATCTCCTCTCTCACTCTCGTTCCCCTTGCTACAGTGCAAATCTCCTCCGTACTACAGCCAGAACAACGTGGACACCGGACACCACCACCACATCCTTGGCGGTGGTGACGCCGCCCTTCTGCTGGTGGCAGCTCAACTACTGTTTGCTACCGTTGCGGCACCAGCGGTTTATCCTGCTGCTGGGTCGCCGTTGTGGCGCCGCTGATGAACCGTGAGCCCGTATACCGGTGTTGTCCCCTCCACGTGGGCTGACCTGGACGGAAGGCAACGAATCTAGTGCCTTTCACCTCCAAGGACGCAGTCTCCTCAACTGAACGGTGATGGCGAGCCCGTATACCGGCATTGTCCCCTCCACGTGGGCTGACCTGGACGGAAGGCAACGAATCTAGTGCCTTTCACCTTCAACAGCACAGCCTCCTCAACTGAACGGTGATGGCGAGCCCGTATACCGGCGTTGTCCCCTCCGCGTGGGCTGCCCTGGACAGAAGGCAACGAATCCACTAGTGGAAAAACAGGCTTCCGTCCAGCCCCATAAGTCGCGAAGCTGTAGGAACCGCGACTAATGGGACCTTTAGTCGCGGTTCTGGAGGTGAACCGCGACCAAAGGCCTGGGCCTGTGGCGCTCGGTGGCCAGCTGGTGCACGTGAGGGGCTTTAGTCGCGGTTGGCCAGGACAACCGCGACTAAAGGCTCTAACCTTTAGTCACGGTTTGCCAGGCCAACCGCAACTAAAGCCCCTCCCTATATATACCCATCCAGCAGCCAACACTTAGCCATTTGGAGCCATTCTCTTCACAAGTGGGTGTAGGTTTGCTTTTGGTTCCTCTTATGCACATAAGGTGTTTGATGAAATGCCCCAAGAGCATGAAACAAACATGACATGAAGTGTTGGAGCCACACTCTTCGATCGCGGTTAGCAACTTGATGAACCTTTGATGTGTCAATATGCATGTGTGTAGTTCATTGTTTAATTTATATTGTTTGTAGCTAGTTAGTTTAACAAATGCATGATGGTTAATTATATATTTTATATTATAATAATGCAGATGAATCGGCAATGGATGTACGGTAACCGACTCTCCGGCGAGTTCACTACGGGTTTGAAAGATTTCCTCGTAGTGGCTAATGCGAACAAGCGGGGGGTTTGTTATCTGTCCATGTGTTATCTGTAAGAATGAGAAGGGTTACTCTTCCTCAAGAGTTGTTCACATGCATCTGCTTGAAGGGTTTCATGCCAAGCTATAATTGTTGGACCAAGCATGGAGAAAGAGGGGTTATAATGGAAGAAGATGAAGAAGGGGATGATTTCATCGATGAAAGCTATCTTGCTCATTTCGGTGATACTTTCATGAAGGATGCTGAAGGTGAAGGGGAAGGTGAAGAAGAGGCACGCGATGATCCCGTTGATGATCTTGGTCGGACCATTGCTGATGCACGGAGACGCTGCGAAACTGAAAAGGAGAGGGAGAATTTGGATCGCATGTTAGAGGATCACAGAAAAGGCGCTGTACCCGGATGCGATGATGGTCTGAAAAAGCTGGGCTGCACACTGGATTTGCTGAAATGGAAGGCAGAGGCAGGTGTAGCTGACTCGGCATTTGAAAACTTGCTGAAAATGTTGAAGAATATGTTTCCAAAGGATAACGAGTTGCCCGCCAAGACGCATTTAAGCAAAGAAGGTTGTCTGCCCTCTAGGTTTAGAGGTTACGAAGATACATGCATGCATCAACGATCGCATCCTCTACCGCGTGAATACGAGAATTTGAATGAATGCCCGGTATGCACCATTTGCGTTATAAGATCGAGGCGATGACCCTGGTGACGATGTTGAGGGCCGAAACCCAGGAAGAGGGTTCCCGCCAAGGTGATGTGGTATGCTCCTATAATACCACGGTTGAAACGTCTGTTCAGGAACAAAGAGCATGCCAAGTTGTTGCGATGGCACAAAGAGGACCGTAAGTCGGACGGGGAGTTGAGACACACCGCAGATGGAACGCAATGGAGAAAGATCGACATATGGTTCAAAGATTTTGCAGCCGACGCAAGGAACATAAGATTTGCTCTAAGTACGGATGGCATGAATCCTTTTGGCGAGCAGAGCTCCAGCCATAGCACTGCCCGTGACTCTATGCATCTACAACCTTCCTCCTTGGTTGTGCATGAAGCGGAAGTTCATTATGATGCCAGTGCTCATCCAAGGTCCGAAGCAACCCGGCAACGACATCGATGTGTACCTAAGGCCATTTAGTTGATGAACTTTTACAGCTGTGGGGTGGTGTCCGTGTGTGGGATGAGCACAAACAAGAGGAATTTGACCTACGAAGTTGCTTTTCGTAACCATCAACGATTGGCCTGCTCTTAGTAACCTTTCGGACTGTCAAATAAGGGATACAATGCATGCACGCACTGCTTACATGAGACTGAAAGTGTACATTTGCCAAATTGTAAGAAGAACGTGTACCTTGGGCATCGCCGATTTCTTCCGAAAATTCATCCAAGAAGAAAGAAAGGCAAGCATTACAACGGCAAGGCAGATCACCGGCGAAGCTCGCGGAACGACCGGTGCTGAGGTATTTGATATGGTCAAGGATTTGAAAGTCATCTTTGGAAAGGGTCCCGCGGACAATCAGTTCCGAAGGGAGTTGACGGGCACGCAGCCATGTGGAAGAAGAAATCTATATTCTGGGAGCTAGAATATTGGAAAGTCCTAGATGTCCGCTCTGCAATCGACGTGATGCACGTTACGAAGAATATTTGCGTGAACCTCCTAAGCTTCTTGGGCGAGTATGGGAAGACAAATGATACAAAGGAAGCACGGCAGGACCAGCAACGTTTGAAAGACCCTGATGACCGGCATCCGGACTGGTTTCAAGGTCGTGCCAGCTACGCCTCGACCAAAGAAGAGAAGGTCATCTTTTTGAATGCCTGAGCAGATGAAGGTTCCGTCTGGATTCTCGCCCAATATAAAGGGAATAATAAACATGGCGGAGAAAAAGTTCCAAAACCTGAAGTCTCACGATCGCCACGTGATTATGACGCAATTGCTTCCGATTGCTTTGAGGGGCTCCTGCCGGAAAATGTTCGAGTAGCCATTGTGAAGCTATGTGCATTCCTCAATGCAATCTCTCGTAAGGTAATCAATCCAGAAGTTCTACCACGGTTACGTAACGATGTGATCCAATGTCTTGTCAGTTTCGAGTTGGTGTTCCCGCCATCCTTCTTCAATATTATGACGCACCTCCTGGTTCACCTAGTCGAAGAGATTTTCGTTCTCGGTCCTGTATTTCTACACAATATGTTCCCTTCGAGAGGTTCATGGGAGTATTAAAGAAATATGTTAGTAACCGTGCTAGGCCAGAAGGAAGCATCGCCAAGGGCTATGGAAATGAGGAGGTAATTGAGTTTTGTGTTGACTTTGTTCCTGACCTTAAGCCGATTGGTCTTCCTCGATCGCGACACGAGGGGAGACTAAGTGGAAAAGGCACGATCGAATGAAATCAACGATATGTATGGATTCGCCATTCTCTGATCAAGCACACCACACCTTGTCTTGACCAATTCCAGCTTGGTGGCTCCGTATTTTGAGAAACACAAGAATATTTTACGTTCTGACAACCCGGGGAAGCCTGAATCCTGGATTAGGAAGGCCCACATGGAGACTTTCGGCAGTTGGTTGAGAAAACATTTAATGAATGACAATGATGTTGTAGATCAGCTGTACATGTTGGCCAAGACACCATCTTCGACTATAACGACTTTCCAAGGGTACGAGATAAATGGGAATACATTTTACACGATCGCCCAAGATAAAAAGAGCACCAACCAAAACAGTGGTGTCCGCTTTGATGCAGCAACCGAGAATGGGCAAGAGGTCACATATTATGGTTACATAGAGGAGATATGGGAACTTGACTATGGACCCTCCTTTAAGGTCCCTTTGTTCCGGTGCAAATGGTTCAAGCTAACAGGAGGTGGGGTAAAGGTGGACCAGCAATACGGAATGACAATGGTGGATTTCAACAATCTTGGTTACCTTAACGAACCATTCGTCCTAGCGAAAGATGTCGCTCAGGTTTTCTATGTGAAGGACATGAGTAGCAAACCGAGGAAACGGAAAGATAAGAAAGCGATCAGTACATCATGCGATGATCCAAAGCGCCACATTGTTCTTTTCGGGGAAAAGAAACATCGTGGGAGTGGAGGACAAGATGACATGTCGAAGATTATAATATGTTTGCTGAAATTCCGCCCTTCAAAGTGAACACCGACCCAAGCATTAAGTTAAATGATGAGGATGCTCCATGGATACGGCACAATCGTAAGCAAGCAGGGACACAAGGGAAGAAAAATGATGTGTAATAATTTATTGTACCAAACTTTGTTGAATGGATCATGTGAATTATATTACCCGTGATGTGTTTGGTGTCCATTTTCGAATGATTCGAGATACCACTGATGATACATGAAATTTGGAGTGATTTAGTCATACTCCTGCCTAGGCGGATAATATGCATACTCGTAGTCTTCATAGCCGCCGTCGTCGTTGTAATCGTAGTCGCCGCTTTCTAAGTTGCCGCCGCCGTGCCGCCGCTGCCGTCGTCGCTGCTGTCGTCCGCTGTCGTCGGGCGACGCCGTGGCTCGAATCGAGGGTAGCGCAGCGGGGATATCGCCGGCCGTGATGTAGTCCATGACGCTCTGCAGAGTCCGGCCATACCACCATAGCCGACGGCCAGCCTCGTGGAAGTTCCCAGGAGGCAGACCGTCCTCCTCATACCTGGCGAGCGCCCTCTCACGCCGATTGATGAAGAAGGCGTCCCAAGTATGCTGGTTATCGGGATGCCAGCGGGGATTCATCCGCTGCTCCGGCGTGAGGTCGAGGTAGTAGTGGTTCGTGATGGCCGCCCGGCGCACAGTACCCTGAGGGACGGGAGGGACTGCACGCCACGGGCGCTTAGGCTCCAACCCGGTGGGGACGCGGTAGCCCGGTGGACAAGGGTAGTTCGAGAAGAAAGCTCCTCCACCTGCTGGTAGGTTAGAGTGGGTGCGGTGGAAGCCATGAGAGAGTGATGAGAGATTGTAGAGATGTGATAATGCTGGCCAAGCCGGGCTACATATATGTAGTGAGAAATGGCGGGAAAAATGGGAGCGGGAAGACAGGAGGCGGGAAGAAAGTGGCGGGAAGAAAGAGGCGGGAAGACAGGGAAGAAATGGCGGAAAACCCTAAACTCATATGCCTTTTAGTCGCGGTTGGGCAAAGGCGACCAGCGACTAAAATAGCAACAATAAGTATTTTGTTGTAAGTAGAAACAAAATAAAATAAATAAAGCAACAAAGAAAACAAAAAAGTGTTTTCAAATTTGAAAACTAATGGCACTAACAGAAAGTTTATAATTTTCTAAAACTAAAAGCAAAAAGAATTAAAAATAAAGCAAAAAACAACAAAAAATAAATAATAATGCTGAAAACAAAACAAAAAACTGGAAAAAATAGTGCCGCCATCGACCCCCACGGCCTGAATACGACTAGAAACCCTACATGGGCCAGGATTCAGGCCCGCAGGAGGCCAAGTAGGCCCACAGGCACATAGCTAGTGACAGATTAGGCCGGAAAGCCTGCAGTTGAGAGGAGCTCGAGAGGGTGGGCGCAGCAGCGCTTATAAACCACTCTCGGGCTCTCTCAACTAGCGAGGTGGGACTAAACTTTGGGCGCCAAGCACAAGGCCTTTAGTCGCGGTTGGGCAGGCGACCCGCGACTAAAGGGTACCTTTAGTCGCGGGTCTCGTCGCCAACCGCGACTAAAGGGGGGGGCGCGGGAACGCAAAAAACCCGCCAAAAACCCTTTAGTCGCGGTTGGGCAGGCGACCCGCGACTAAAGGGTACCTTTAGTCGCGGGTCTCGTCGCCAACCGCGACGAAAGGGGGGGGGGCTATAAATACAAGGCTCCGATTCCGATTCTCGTCTTCTCCGATTCTACTTTGTTATCGCCCTCGCCCTCGGCCGCCCGCCCGTCGCCCTCGCCCTCGGCGCCGCCCGCTTCGCCCTCGCCCCGTCGCGCGGACTGCCCGTCCCGCCTCTCGCCGTCGGTCCTCCCGCGACGCCGCCTCTCCTTGGTGAGCTCCCCATCGGGCCCGTCCGGCCGTCTCCCTGCCCTCCGAACGCCCGCCCGTCCGTCGCCCGCGCCCGCCTCTACGCATGGCGGCGCCCGCGTCATGCGCTCCCGCCGTCCCGGTTGCGCTTCGCCCGGACCGGCCACTTCCCCTCCGCCCTGCCGCCCTGTTCCGGCCGGCGCCATCGCGGCCCTTGGCCGCCGGAGCTCGTGCCCGGCTCCCCCCCTCGCCCGGGCAGGCTACGGCCTCGGCATGGGCACCACACCGCTGCCCGCTAGCGCCATGGCGCCCGTTAAGGCCCCCTGCCCAATGACAATTGGGGCCCACGCCTTAAACGATTTAAAAAAAGGAGAGAAGAGAATTTAGAAAATAAATAAATAAATATATTAATTAATTAATCAGTTAATTAAATTAATTAACTTAATTAATTGTGTTTAGTAAACCTAATTAAATAACTAATATAACTAATCTGTTAATTAATCTAATTAACTTGGTTAATTAGTTAACAGACAATTTAATTAATTCTGTTATGGACAATATGATCCGGACAATATGATCCGGACGGTGAAGCACATATGTTCGGCATCATAAACGGCGATATTCAATATGTGCCGACCGGAGAAGAAGAAGATGATATCTCTTCTTATCTGAACCTTGACGGTGAAGATGAAGGGCGCCGTCAAGAAGATGATGTCAAGAAACGCGTCGATAAACGCATTTATCTTCAAATGGAAGTAGCAACCACCTCCGGCGCCGAGGTATATATATACATTGAGCTTTAAAAATTAATTCTAAAAATGATATAAAACTTTAAAAATTAATATAAAATAATCCGTAACTCGGATGAAAATACTTTGTACATGAAAGTTGCTCAGAACGATGAGGCAGATCCGGATACGCAGCCCGTTCGTCCGCCACACATCCCTAGCATAGCAAACACGTAACTTTCCCCTCCGGTTCATCTGTCCGAAAACGCGAATCACCGGGATACTTTCCGGATGTTTCCCTTCGCCCGATGCGACCCTACTGCGGCGTTAGGGCACACCTAGCACCGCGTTTTGCCAGGTTAAGCTTTGTGATGCTTTGATTGCTCTGTTATTTATTGTGTTCCCCCTTCGTTACTTCTTTCCGGTGAACCCGAGACTGGCGACCCCCAAGTTCGACCTACGGAGCACCGTCTCGCTCTACCCGCGACACCCTCTCCCACCCTTCCTCGCCCCCTCCTTTTGCCACCGCCTTCGCCACCGCCACCGCCACCGCCCCTTCTTCACTTAATTAATTTGTTTTTACTACATGTTTTCAGGACTGACATAATGGCGGACGATAGAGCTGACCCGATTATGGACAACTATGATCCGGACGGTGAAGCACATATGTTCGGCATCATAAACGGCGATATTCAATATGTGCCGACCGGAGAAGAAGAAGATGATATCTCTTCTTATCTGAACCTTGACGGTGAAGATGAAGGGCGCCACAAGAAGATGATGTCAAGAAACGCCGATAAACGATCTTCAAATGGAAGTAGCAACCACCTCCGCCGAGGTATATATATACATTGAGCCTCCGGTGATACAAACTAACTGATTTGAATAAATATGTGTGTACTAACGCAGCGACTCTCTTTCTTATTTTAGCCCTCGGCCGGATCGTCAAACAATCGAGTACGCCCTCAAAGCGTGGCGCAACCAAGACGATGAAACAAGGAGAAACATGCACCATCGAGGTTGTCGACAGTGCAACCGGCAGGTCAGCTGGAGCCCCGCAAGAACGCCACCAAGTTTGTCAGCCAATGCGGAGCCATTGTTAGAGACAACGTCTCGATCACCGCCCAGGAGTGGAATGAGCCACAGAAGGCACGAATGGATGGTGTCACTTTTGTCGATAAGAGAACAAACAAAGAGTGCTTCAAGAAGCTTATGGAACATTTCGTTCTACCTCCGGAATACAACAAATTCGATGAGGAGGGTAACAAGATTGAGGAAAACAAGGAGAGGAGGAGGCTAGTCAAACAGTTCGCTCTTCATAAGATGGCCGACGCATTCCGGAAATTCAAGCAAAATCTAGCCCGTGACTTTGTCAAGCAGTTCAAGACTCCATATTTCAAAGGAAAATATGAGAAACTGAAACATGATTGGCCAGAATTTGTGAAGCAAAAGAATTCGGAGCAGTTCATTGAAATATCGAAAAAATAAGGAAAATGCGGCTAAGAAGGAGTACAATCATGTTATGGGGCCAGGAGGGTATCGCATTTTGGTGCCTAGGTTGGAGAAGATGGAGAACGAGATGAGGGCGCGAGGAATCCGTCCAGTGCACGGAGGGATGGGACCCAAGGGCCAAAAGCTGGTGGTACGGGCATGGGGGAACGCTGAACCCGGAGACAGGGGAGTGTGTTTACCGGGCAAATTAATTAAACCCACCCAAGCCCTTATTGACGCAATGAAGGATGCTCAACAGGGAAGATCAAGTTCAACGGAGAACGACGCTACCGACAAAAGCCCTCGGGAATCCTGAACACGGAGGACGTGTACGAGGCATGGGGCACATTCCGTGGAAAATAGGGTTCCCCAGGCGATGACCCGTGACGGTTCTGAAGCCGTAAGAGAAAGATGGATCGGGAAGCAGATGTTGTGGCGCGGTTGGCATCGGAAATGGATGTGATGAAGAAAACCATGAGTGTACTAGTAGACGAAAGAGATGCAGCTCGGGTGCAGCATGAAGATCATCCAGCGGATCTCGGAAGCCAGCAGCGGAGAAGCAGCGTGGCTTCCACGGAGGCCCCACCGGCTGGTGCAGATGCACCGACGATCGAAATTACTGCACCGGAGCCTCAGGTGGTCGAAATTACTGCACCGGAGCCTCGGGTCGTCGAACTTACTGCACCGGAGCCTCCTCGCTACCCCCTGGACGATATAAAGGAGATGAAAGAATGTCATCTGTATTATCCTATCGGGAACATGTCCATGAAGGTAGCCATCGGCAGTGCTTTACCATGTTTACAGAGCACTCCACCACAACAACCCCATTCAAGATGGCTATGCTCGTGTCACGGTGGAGGACATAGTCCAAGGGTTTGAGGACACGGAGATTGACATTGCTACACCTCAAGGGGATAAAAGACTTGGAGATGTCAAGCGCCATTTCATTCTATGGCAAAAGAAGTTTATCAAGTTTCGAGCGAGGCGCCAAGGACAACAAGTCCACCCCCTACGGTGGTGGTGGTGGCGGTGGCGGTGGTGGTGGTGGTGGTGGTGGTGGCGGTTCACCTACACCTCCGCCACGTAGCCGCCGCCGCCCCAGTCCACAATGTCCGGCGGGTGATCATCCGCCGCCCCGATCCTCGTCCGGCGGGTGATCGACGCCGCCGCCCCAATCCACCCACGGCAAAGAGGCGTATAGTCCTGGATTATTAACCCGGACCCTTATGTACCTAAGACCACAAAGGTACCGGAGCCATCATCAAGCCTCTCCCCACAAGGCCTTGGGAACGTGGTGCCGAGGAAGTCGGCCGCGGCTGCTGATTTGGAGAAATGGAAGGCGGACTGCAAGAAGAAAAGAGAGCCCGAGCCCAAGCCAGTATTTTCTGATAAGCAAAAGAAGTGGGCTAAGTCATTTTTGAGCACACCGTCCCAAGCCGCGAAGAATCTGCCTGACGACTATGCACGTGAACTTCGCGAGGCAGGCACTCATGTTCAAGGAGAACAAAGAGCGGAGAAGGCCGAAGTAAAAAAGCGGGAAACAAGTTGCCCAGCTCGGGAACAAAGTAAACAATCGATTGCCCCGCTTATAGTGCAAGCCTTCATCCGGATGACCCGAGATCATACAAGCTGCGGCAACACAGGGATTGATCATAACGAAAAGCCGAGAACAAGCGGCCAACTTAGGTATTACTCTTCGTGAACTGTTAGGCCTTGATGAGGCGCCAAAGTGAAGGAGGTAGTAATTACATATGTCAAGAATGGGCCTCTCGTCGAGCCTTGCGAGGAAAATGATCTACCTTTCCAAATGAAAGGTATGCTGAATTTGTAGATGGGTTACATAAAATATAAATACGCCAAAGAATATATTTATGCGGAAGTTAGACATGAGCATCACTTCAAACATTACTATGTACAAATTGCAGGAGTGAATTGTTCCAGCTTTTCAATCTGCTGAGCTCGACAAATCTATCATCGGTTGCTACGTTACGTAAGTGATTTATTAATTTCTACCCCATCTCGTTCATATTGCCTGCACTATATATATGTCCTAACTATATTGTTGTGTCCGCTATTATACATGCAGAATGAAGATTAAGGAATGCAGTAAGGAACATCCATGATGTTGGGTTCATTGACCCACACATCGTTAATGGACATGTGTTGGAGCGTCACCCCGCCCGACGTGGAGGCAGACACTGTGGCAGTTTCTTACAAAGCAGGATCTCAAAAGTGATATTCTATTTCCTTACCATTTTGGGTGAGTGTTTCTGTCTTGAGCACATTCTCTTTTGTTTACTCCATGCATGGTATGTGGCGGCTAATCGATGAGTTATGCATGACGTCTTGTGCATGTATCGTGTCCGCAGGTTCCACTGGATTCTGCTAGTAATTAAAGTTAACACCTCGTAATGTCTCGCCCACGACTCTCTGAATATGGATCCAAAGCTTTGGGCCGACATGAGAAGAATGCTGCGAAGTAATTATTTTCATTCATTTGCGCCTATATCGATCGGCCTATTTCGTTCATTTCCTAATATCAAGTAACTAATAACTCTCTTGTTCATTTAATTTTCTTTTGCCTCATAGGGTTTGGAGACGGTTCGTAGATACAAAGGTCGGTGAATTCAAAAAGAGCTAGAATTCAAAATGTTAAAGCCTAAGAATGCTGGGGATATTCAGCCACCGTTGACCAATCTATGTGGATACTATGTTCAGGAGAGGATCCGAGATACACCTCTGAGCGGGTTCCGAGTGATACCAATGCTCGGAGGAATAACCTCCGGATGATGCTTAGTCCGTAAGCTCGCTTCCGACCACTTCAAGAGGAACTAGCTGGATGGTTCAGCAGGAAGTCCTCCATCCTAAAGGAGAACACTATTACGAGGACGTAGAACTTTATATGGATTAAATCATGTATGGAAACTTGTTCAAAATTGTATATGGTCATCCGATGATATTGAATATATATTGTATATTCCTCTTGAATTCTTTTTGGTTCTAATTTCAAATTTATTTGAAATTGTACATTCATATGCATGTATGTAGTACCGTAGAATATATGAAACTCCTTCAAAATTAAAATAAAGCACAAAAGAAATAAAACAATACAAATTAAACAGAAAACAGGTTTAGGGGGTGGCTAAAACCCTAAACCTGTGGCGGCCTTTAGTCGCGGTTGGCGGAAAGAACCGCGACTAACGGTCCTCCGCCCCGACGGCCGCCTGGCGCCCCCGTGGACGGGCCGTTAGTCGCGGATCTTACCCAACCGCGACTAAAGGTGGGGGGCTTTAGTCGCGCTTATTTGGTCGCGGTTGCGCAACCGCGACTAATGGCAGTTGCGAACCGCGACCAAAGGCCTTTTTTCCACCAGTGATCTAGCGCCTTTCACCTCCAATGGCGCAGCCTCCTCAACTGAACGGAGATGGCGAGCCCGTATACTGGCGTTGTCCCCTCCACGTGGTCTGACCTGGACGGAAGGCAACGAATCTAGCGCCTTTCACCTCCAACGGCGCAGCCTCCTCAACTAAACAGTGATGGCGAGCCCGTATACCGGCGTTGTCCCATCCACGTGGGCTGACCTGGACGGAAGGCAACGAATCTAGCGCCTTTCACCTCCAACGGCGTAGCCTCCTCAACTGAACGGTGATGGCGAGCCCGTATACCAGCGTTGTCCCCTCCGTGTGGGCTGACCTGGACAGAAGGCAATGAATCTAGCGCCTTTCACCTCCAACGGCGCAGCCTCCTCAACTGAACGGAGATGGCGAGCCCGTATACCGGCGTTGTCCCCTCCACGTGGTCTGACCTGTACGGAAGGCAACGAATCTAGCGCCTTTCACCTCCAACGGCGCAGCCTCCTCAACTGAACGGAGATGGCGAGCCCGTATACCGGCGTTGTCCCCTCCACGTGGTC
Organism: Aegilops bicornis; assembly: GCA_021605145.1. Classification (NCBI taxonomy): domain Eukaryota; kingdom Viridiplantae; phylum Streptophyta; class Magnoliopsida; order Poales; family Poaceae; genus Aegilops; species Aegilops bicornis. The sequence goes on along the minus strand of CM038673.1, from coordinate 794,130,290 downwards.
TGACCTGGATAGAAGGCGACGAATCTAGCGTTTTTCACCTCCAACGGCGCAGCGTCCTCAATCGAACGGAGATGGCGAGCCCGTATCGGGCGTTGTCCCTCCACGTGGTCTCGACTCTGGACGGAAGGCAACGAATCTAGCGCCTTTCACCTCCAACGGCGCAGCCTCCTCAACTGAACGGTGATGGCGAGCCCGTATACCGGCGTTGTCCCCTCCGCGTGGTCTGACCTGGACGAAAGGCAACGAATCTAGCGCCTTTCACCTCCAACGGCATAGCCTTCTCAACTAAACGGTGATGGCGAGGCAACGAATCTAGTGCCTTTCACCTCCAACGGCACAGCCTCCTCAACTGAACTGTGATGGCGAGCCCGTATACCGACGTTGTCCCCTCCGCGTGGTCTGACCTGGACGGAAGGCAACGAATCTAGCGCCTTTCATCTCCAACGGCGCAGCCTCCTCAACTGAACGGTGATGGCGAGCCCGTATACCGGCGTTGTCCCCTTCACGCGAGCTGACTTGGACGGAAGGCAACGAATCTATCGCCTTTCACCTCCAACGGCGTAGCCTCCTCAACTGAACGGTGATGGCGAGCCCGTATACCGGCCTTGTCCCCTCCGCGTGGGCTGACCTGGACGGAAGGCAATGAATCTAGCGCCTTTCACCTCCAACGGCGCAGCCTCCTCAACTGAACGGTGATGGCGAGCCCGTATACCGGCGTTATCCTCCGCATGGGCTGACCTGGACGGAAGGCAACGAATCTAGCGCCTTTCACCTCCAACGGCGCAGCCTCCTCAATCGAACGGAGATAGCGAGCCCAGATACCGCATTGTCCCCTCCACGTGGGCTGACCTCGACGGAAGGCAACGAATCTAGCGCCTTTCACCTCCAACGGCGCAGCCTCCTCAATCGAACGGTGATGGCGAGCCCGTATACCAGCCTTGTCCCTCCGCGTGGGCTGACTCGACGGAAGGCAACGAATCTAGCGCCTTTCACCTCCAACGGCGCAGCCTCCTCAATCAACGGTGATGGCGAGCCCGTGATACCGGGCGTTGTCCCCTCCGCGTGGGCTGACTCGACGGAAGGCAACTAATCTAGCGCCTTTCACCGCCAACGGCGCAGCCTCCTCACCTGAACGTTGATGGCGAGCCGTATACCGGCCTTGTCCCGTACTCCGTGGGCTGACACGACGGAAGGCAACGAATATAGCGCCTTTCACCTCCAACGGCGTAGCCTCCTCAATTGAACGGTGATGGCGAGCCCGTATACCAGCGTTGTCCCCTCCGTGTGGGCTGACCTGGACAGAAGGCAATGAATCTAGCGCCTTTCACCTCCAACGGCGCAGCCTCCTCAACTGATCGGTGATGGCGAGCCCGTATACCGGCATTGTCACTTCACGTGAGCTGACCTGGACGGAACGCAGCGAATCTAGTGCCTTTCACGTCCAACGGCGCAGCCTCCTCAACTGAACGGTGATGGCGAGCCCGTATACCGGCCTTGTCCCCTCCGCGTGAGCTGACCTGGACGGAAGGCAACGAATCTAGCGCTTTTCACCTCCAACAACGCAGCCTCCTCAACTGAACGGTGATGGCGAGCCCGTATACCGGCGTTGTCCCATCCACGTGGGCTGGCCTGGACGGAAGGCAACGAATCTAGCGCCTTTCACCTCCAACGACGCAGCCTCCTCAACTGAACGGAGATGGCGAGCCCGTATACCGGCATTGTCCCTCCACGTGGGCTGACCTGGACGAAAAGCAACGAATCTAGCCCCTTTCACCTCCAACGGCGTAGCCTCCTCAACTGAACGGAGATGGCGAGCCCGTATACCGGCGTTGTCCCCTCCACGTGGTCTGACCTGGACAGAAGGCAACGAATCTAGCGTTTTTCACCTCCAACGGCGCAGCCTCCTCAACTGAACGGAGATGGCGAGCCCGTATTCTGGCGTTGTCCCCTCCACGTGGTCTGACCTGGACGGAAGGCAACGAATCTAGCGCCTTTCACCTCCAACGGCGCAGCCTCCTCAACTGAACGGTGATGGCGAGCCCGTATACCGGCGTTGTCCCCTCCGCGTGGTCGACTCGACGAAGGCAACGAATCTAGCGCCTTTCACCTCCAACGGCATAGCCTTCTCAACTGAACGGTGATGGCGAGGCAACGAATCTAGTGCCTTTCACCTCCAACGGCACAGCCTCCTCAACTGAACTGTGATGGCGAGCCCGTATACCGACGTTGTCCCCTCCGCGTGGTCTGACCTGGACGGAAGGCAATGAATCTAGCGCCTTTCATCTCCAACGGCGCAGCCTCCTCAACTGAACGGTGATGGCGAGCCCGTATACCGGCGTTGTCCCCTTCACGTGAGCTGACCTGGACGGAAGGCAACGAATCTATCGCCTTTCACCTCCAACGGCGTAGCCTCCTCAACTGAACGGTGATGACGAGCCCGTATACCGGCCTTGTCCCCTCCGCGTGGGCTGACCTGGACGGAAGGCAATGAATCTAGCGCCTTTCACCTCCAACGGCGCAGCCTCCTCAACTGAACGGTGATGGCGAGCCCGTATACCGGCGTTATCCCCTGCGCATGGGCTGACCTGGACGGAAGGCAACGAATCTAGCGCCTTTCACCTCCAACGGCGCAGCCTCCTCAACTGAACGGAGATGGCGAGCCCGTATACCGGCATTGTCCCCTCCACGTGGGCTGACCTGGACGGAAGGCAACGAATCTAGCGCCTTTCACCTCCAACGGCGCAGCCTCCTCAACTGAACGGTGATGGCGAGCCCGTATACCAGCCTTGTCCCCTCCGCGTGGGCTGACCTGGACGGAAGGCAACGAATCTAGCGCCTTTCACCTCCAACGGCGCAGCCTCCTCAACTGAACGGTGATGGCGAGCCCGTATACCAGCCTTGTCCCCTCCGAGTGGGCTGACACCTGGACGGAAGGCAACGAATCTAGCGCCTTTCACCTCCAGCGGCGCAGCCTCCTCAATCAACGGTGATGGCGAGCCCGTATACCGGCGTTGTCCCCTCCGCGTGGGCTGACCTGGACGGAAGGCAACTAATCTAGCGCCTTTCACCGCCAACGGCGCAGCCTCCTCACCTGAACGTTGATGGCGAGCCCGTATACCGGCCTTGTCCCGTACCCGTGGGCTGACCTGGACGGAAGGCAACGAATATAGCGCCTTTCACCTCCAACGGCGTAGCCTCCTCAACTGAACGGTGATGGCGAGCCCGTATACCAGCGTTGTCCCCTCCGTGTGGGCTGACCTGGACAGAAGGCAATGAATCTAGCGCCTTTCACCTCCAACGGTGCAGCCTCCTCAACTGATCGGTGATGGCGAGCCCGTATACCGGCATTGTCACTTCACGTGAGCTGACATGGACGGAACGCAGCGAATCTAGTGCCTTTCACGTCCAACGGCGCAGCCTCCTCAACTGAACGGTGATGGCGAGCCCGTATACCGGCCTTGTCCCCTCCGCGTGAGCTGACCTGGACGGAAGGCAACGAATCTAGCGCTTTTCACCTCCAACAACGCAGCCTCCTCAACTGAACGGTGATGGCGAGCCCGTATACCGGCGTTGTCCCATCCACGTGGGCTGGCCTGGACGGAAGGCAACGAATCTAGCGCCTTTCACCTCCAACGACGCAGCCTCCTCAACTGAACGGAGATGGCGAGCCCGTATACCGGCATTGTCCCTCCACGTGGGCTGACCTGGACGGAAAGCAACGAATCTAGCCCCTTTCACCTCCAACGGCGTAGCCTCCTCAACTGAACGGTGATGGCGAGCCCGTATACCGGCCTTGTCCCTTCAAGCGTGGGCTGACACGGGACGGAAGGCAACGAATCTAGCGCCTTTCACCTCCAACAACAGCGCAGCCTCCTCAACTGAACGTTGATGGCGAGCCCGTATACCGGCATTGTCCCCTCCCCGTGGGCTGACCTGGACGGAAGGCAACGAATCTAGCGCCTTTCACCTCCAACGACGCAGCCTCCTCAACTGAACGGTGATGGCGAGCCCGTATACCAGCGTTGTCCCCTCCGCGTGGTCTGACCTGGACGAAAGGCAACGAATCTAGCGCCTTTCACCTCCAATGGCACAGCCTCCTCAACTGAACGGTGATGGCGAGGCAACGAATCTAGTGCCTTTCACCTCCAACGGCACAACCTCCTCAACTGAACGGTGATGGCGAGCCCGTATACCGGCGTTGTCCCCTCCGCGTGGTCTGACCTGGAAGGCAACGAATCTAGCACCTTTCATCTCCAACGGCGCAGCCTCCTCAACTGAACGGTGATGGCGAGCCCGTATACCGGCGTTGTCCCCTTCACGTGAGCTGACCTGGACGGAAGGCAACCACTGAACGGTGATGGCGAGCCCGTATACCGGCCTTGTCCCCTCCGCGTGGGCTGACTCGACGGAAGGCAACGAATCTAGCGCCTTTCACCTCCAACGGCGCAGCCTCCTCAACTGAACGGAGATGGCGAGCCCGTGATACCGCATTGTCCCCTCCACGTGGGCTGACCTGGACGGAAGGCAACGAATCTAGCGCCTTTCACCTCCAACGGTGTAGCCTCCTCAACCCGAACGGTGATGGCGAGCCCGTATAACAGCCTTATCCCCTCCGCGTGGGCTTACCTGGACGGAAGGCAACGAATCTAGCGCCTTTCACCTCCAACGGCGCAGCCTCCTCAACTGAACGGTGATGGCGAGCCCGTATACCGGCGTTGTCCCCTCCGCGTGGGCTGACCTGGACGGAAGGCAACTAATCTAGCGCCTTTCACCTCCAATGGCGCAGCCTCCTCACCTGAACGTCGATGGCGAGCCCGTATACCGGCCTTGTCCCGTACCCGTGGGCTGACTTGGACGGAAGGCAACGAATATAGCGCCTTTCACCTCCAACGGCGTAGCCTCCTCAATTGAACGGTGATGGCGAGCCCGTATACCAGCGTTGTCCCCTCCGTGTGGGCTGACCTGGACAGAAGGCAATGAATCTAGCGCCTTTCACTTCCAACGGCGCAGCCTCCTCAACTGAACGGTGATGGCGAGCCCGTATACCGGCGTTGTCACTTCACGTGAGCTGACCTGGACGGAACGCAGTGAATCTAGCGCCTTTCACCTCCAACGGCGCAGCCTCCTCAACTGAACGGAGATGGCGAGCCCGTATACCGGCATTGTCCCCTCCACGTGGGCTGACCTGGACGGAAGGCAACGAATCTAGCGCCTTTCACCTCCAACGGCGCAGCCTCCTCAACTGAACGGTGATGGCGAGCCCGTATACCAGCCTTGTCCCCTCCGCGTGGGCTGACCTGGACGGAAGGCAACGAATCTAGCGCCTTTCACCTCCAACGGCGCAGCCTCCTCAACTGAACGGTGATGGCGAGCCCGTGATACCGGGCGTTGTCCCCTCCGCGTGGGCTGACCTGGACGCAAGGCAACGCATCTAGCGCCTCTCACCGCCCACGCCGCACCCCCCTCCCCTGAACGGTGATGGCGAGCCCGTATACCGGCCTTGTCTCGTACCCGTGGGCTGACCTGGACGGAAGGCAATGAATATAGCGCCTTTCACCTCCAACGGTGTAGCCTCCTCAATCGAACGGTGATGGCGAGCCCGTATACCAGCGTTGTCCCCTCCGTGTGGGCTGACACAGACGAAGGCAATGAATCTAGCGCCTTTCACCTCCAACGGTGCAGCCTCCTCAACTGATCGGTGATGGCGAGCCCGTATACCGGCATTGTCACTTCACGTGAGCAGACATGGGACGGAACGCAGCGAATCTAGTGCCTTTCACGTCCAACGGCGCAGCCTCCTCAATTGAACGGTGATGGCGAGCCCGTATACCGGCCTTGTCCCCTCCGCGTGAGCTGACCTGGACGGAAGGCAACGAATCTAGCGCTTTTCACCTCCAACAACGCAGCCTCCTCAACTGAACGGTGATGGCGAGCCCGTATACCGGCGTTGTCCCATCCACGTGGGCTGGCCTGGACGGAAGGAAACGAATCTAGCGCCTTTCACCTCCAACGACGCAGCCTCCTCAACTGAGCGGAGATGGCGAGCCCGTATACCGGCATTGTCCCTCCACGTGGGCTGACCTGGACGGAAAGCAACGAATCTAGCCCCTTTCACCTCCAACGGCGTAGCCTCCTCAACTGAACGGTGATGGCGAGCCCGTATACCGGCCTTGTCCCTTCCGCGTGGGCTGACCTGGACGGAAGGCAACGAATCTAGCGCCTTTCACCTCCAACAGCGCAGCCTCCTCAACTGAACGTTGATGGCGAGCCCGTATACCGGCATTGTCCCCTCCCCGTGGGCTGACCTGGACGGAAGGCAACGAATCTAGCGCCTTTCACCTCCAACGACGCAGCCTCCTCAACTGAACGGTGATGGCGAGCCCGTATACCAGCGTTGTCCCCTCCGCGTGGTCTGACCTGGACGAAAGGCAACGAATCTAGCGCCTTTCACCTCCAATGGCACGGCCTCCTCAACTGAACGGTGATGGCGAGGCAACGAATCTAGTGCCTTTCACCTCCAACGGCACAGCCTCCTCAACTGAACGGTGATGGCGAGCCCGTATACCGGCGTTGTCCCCTCCGCGTGGTCTGACCTGGACAGAAGGCAACGAATCTAGCACCTTTCATCTCCAACGGCGCAGCCTCCTCAACTGAACGGTGATGGCGAGCCCGTATACCGGCGTTGTCCCCTTCACGTGAGCTGACCTGGACGGAAGGCAACCACTGAACGGTGATGGCGAGCCCGTATACCGGCCTTGTCCCCTCCGCGTGGGCTGACCTGGACGGAAGGCAACGAATCTAGCGCCTTTCACCTCCAACGGCGCAGCCTCCTCAACTGAACGGAGATGGCGAGCCCGTATACCGGCATTGTCCCTCCACGTGGGCTGACACGGACGGAAGGCAACGAATCTAGCGCCTTTCACCTCCAACGGTGTAGCCTCCTCAACCGAACGGTGATGGCGAGCCCGTATAACAGCCTTGTCCCCTCCGCGTGGGCTTACCTGGACGGAAGGCAACGAATCTAGCGCCTTTCACCTCCAACGGCGCAGCCTCCTCAACTGAGCAGTGATGGCGAGCCCGTGATACCGGCGTTGTCCCCTCCGCGTGGGCTGACCTGGACGGAAGGCAACTAATCTAGCGCCTTTCACCTCCAATGGCGCAGCCTCCTCACCTGAACGTCGATGGCGAGCCCGTATACCGGCCTTGTCCCATACCCGTGGGCTGACTTGGACGGAAGGCAACGAATATAGCGCCTTTCACCTCCAACGGCGTAGCCTCCTCAATTGAACGGTGATGGCGAGCCCGTATACCAGCGTTGTCCCCTCCGAGTGGGCTGACCTGGACTGAAGGCAAAGAATCTGGCGCCTTTCACTTCCAACGGCGCAGCCTCCTCAACTGAACGGTGATGGCGAGCCCGTATACCGGCGTTGTCACTTCACGTGAGCTGACCTGGACGGAACGCAGTGAATCTAGCGCCTTTCACGTCCAACGGCGCAGCCTCCTCAACTGAACGGTGATGGTGAGCCCGTATACCGGCCTTGTCCCCTCCGCATGAGCTGACCTGGACGGAAGGCAACGAATCTAGCGCTTTTCACCTGCAACAACGCAGCCTCCTCAACTGAACGGTGATGGCGAGCCCGTATACCGGCGTTGTCCCATCGACGTGGGCTGGCCTGGACGGAAGGCAACGAATCTAACGCCTTTCACCTCCAACGACGCAGCCTCCTCAACTGAACGGAGATGGCGAGCCCGTATACCGGCATTGTCCCTCCACGTGGGCTGACCTGGACGGAAAGCAACGAATCTAGCCCCTTTCACCTCCAACGGCGTAGCCTCCTCAACTGAACGGTGATGGCGAGCCCGTATACCGGCCTTGTCCCCTCCGCGTGGGCTGACCTGGACGGAAGGCAACGAATCTAGCGCCTTTCACCTCCAACAGCGCAGCCTCCTCAACTGAACGTTGATGGCGGGCCCGTGATACCGCATTGTCCCTCCCGTGGGCTGACTCGACGGAAGGCAACGAATCTAGCGCCTTTCACCTCCAACGACGCAGCCTCCTCAACTGAACGGTGATGGCGAGCCCGTATACCAGCGTTGTCCCCTCCGCGTGGTTCCGACTCGGACGAAAGGCAACGAATCTAGCGCCTTTCACCTCCAATGGCACAGCCTCCTCAACTAAACGGTGATGGCGAGGCAACGAATCTAGTGCCTTTCACCTCCAACGGCACAGCCTCCTCAACTGAACGGTGATGGCGAGCCCGTATACCGGCGTTGTCCCCTCCGCGTGGTTTGACCTGGACAGAAGGCAACGAATCTAGCGCCTTTCATCTCCAACGGCGCAGCCTCCTCAAGTGAACGGTGCTGGCGAGCCCGTATACCGGCGTTGTCCCCTTCACGTGAGCTGACCTAGACGGAAGGCAACCACTGAACGGTGATGGCGAGCCCGTATACCGGCCTTGTCCCCTCCGCGTGGGCTGACCTGGACGGAAGGCAACGAATCTAGCGCCTTTCACCTCCAACGGCGCAGCCTCCTCAACTGAACGGAGATGGCGAGCCCGTATACCGGCATTGTCCCTCCACGTGGGCTGACCTGGACGGAAGGCAACGAATCTAGCGCCTTTCACCTCCAGCGGTGTAGCCTCCTCCACCGAACGGTGATGGCGAGCCCGTATAACAGCCTTGTCCCCTCCGCGTGGGCTTACCTGGACGGAAGGCAACGAATCTAGCGCCTTTCACCTCCAACGGCGCAGCCTCCTCAACTGAACGGTGATGGCGAGCCCAGATACCGGGCGTTGTCCCTCCGCGTGGGCTGACCTGGACGGAAGGCAACTAATCTAGCGCCTTTCACCTCCAAGGGCGCAGCCTCCTCACCTGAACGTCGATGGCGAGCCCGTATACCCGGCCTTGTCCCGCACTCCGTGGGCTGACTTGGGACGAAGGCAACGAATATAGCGCCTTTCACCTCCAACGGCGTAGCCTCCTCAATCGAACGGTGATGGCGAGCCCGTGATACCAGCGTTGTCCCCTCCGTGTGGGCTGACCTGGACAGAAGGCAATGAATCTAGCGCCTTTCACCTCCAACGGCGCAGCCTCCTGAACTGAACGGTGATGGCGAGCCCGTATACCGGCGTTGTCACTTCATGTGAGCTGACCTGGACGGAACGCAGCGAATCTAGATCCTTTCACGTCCAACGGCGCAGCCTCCTCAACTGAACGGTGATGGCGAGCCCGTATACCGGCCTTGTCCCCTCCGCGTGAGCTGACCTGGACGGAAGGCAACGAATCTAGCGCTTTTCACCTCCAACAACGCAGCCTCCTCAACTGAACGGTGATGGCGAGCCCGTATACCGGCGTTGTCCCCTCCACGTGGGCTGACCTGGACGGAAGGCAACGAATCTAGCGGCTTTCACCTCCAACGGCGCAGCCTCCTGAACTGAACGGTGATGGCGAGCCCGTATACCAGCCTTGTCCCCTCCGCGTGGGCTGACCTGGACGGAAGGCAACGAATCTAGCGCCTTTCACCTCCAACGGCGCAGCCTCCTCAACTGAACGGTGATGGCGAGCCCGTATACCGGCGTTGTCCCCTCCGCGTGGGCTGACCTGGACGGAAGGCAACTAATCTAGCGCCTTTCACCGCCAACGGCGCAGCCTCCTCACCTGAACGTTGATGGCGAGCCCGTATACCGGCCTTGTCCCGTACCCGTGGGCTGACCTGGACGGAAGGCAACGAATATAGCGCCTTTCACCTCCAACGGCGTAGCCTCCTCAACTGAACGGTGATGGCGAGCCCGTATACCAGCGTTGTCCCCTCCGTGTGGGCTGACCTGGACAGAAGGCAATGAATCTAGCGCCTTTCACCTCCAACGGCGCAGCCTCCTCAACTGATCGGTGATGGCGAGCCCGTATACCGCATTGTCACTTCACGTGAGCTGACCTGGACGGAACGCAGCGAATCTAGTGCCTTTCACGTCCCAACGGGCAACCTCCTCAATCGAACGGTGATGGCGAGCCCGTATACCGCCTTGTCCCTCCGCGTGAGCTGACCTCGACGGAAGGCAACGAATCTAGCGCTTTTCACCTCCAACAACGCAGCCTCCTCAATCGAACGGTGATGGCGAGCCCAGATACCGGGCGTTGTCCCATCCACGTGGGCTGGCCTGGACGGAAGGCAACAAATCTAGCGCCTTTCACCTCCAACGACGCAGCCTCCTCAACTGAACGGAGATGGCGAGCCCGTATACCAGCGTTGTCCCCTCCGTGTGGGCTGACCTGGACAGAAGGCAATGAATCTAGCGCCTTTCACTTCCAACGGCGCAGCCTCCTCAATCGAACGGTGATGGCGAGCCCAGATACCGCCTTGTCCCTCCGCGTGAGCTGACCTGGATGGAAGGCAACGAATCTAGCGCTTTTCACCTCCAACAACGCAGCCTCCTCAATCGAGCGGTGATGGCGAGCCCGTATACCGGCGTTGTCCCATCCACGTGGGCTGGCTCGACGGAAGGCAACGAATCTAGCGCCTTTCACCTCCAACGACACAGCCTCCTCAACTGAACGGAGATGGCGAGCCCAGATACCGGCATTGTCCCTCCACGTGGGCTGACTCGACGGAAAGCAACGAATCTAGCCCTTTCACCTCCAACGGCGTAGCCTCCTCAACTGAACGGTGATGGCGAGCCCAGATACCGCCTTGTCCCTTCCGCGTGGGCTGTCCTGGACGGAAGGCAACGAATCTAGCGCCTTTCACCTCCAACAGCGCAGCCTCCTCAACTGAACGTTGATGGCGAGCCCGTATACCGGCATTGTCCCCTCCCCGTGGGCTGACCTGGACGGAAGCCAACGAATCTAGCGCCTTTCACCTCCAACGGCGCAGCCTCCTCAACTGAACGGTGATGGCGAGCCCATATACCGGCGTTGTCCCCTCCGCGTGGTCTGACCTGGACGAAAGGCAACGAATCTAGCGCCTTTCACCTCCAACGGGTTAGCCTTCTCAACTGAACGGTGATGGCGAGCCCGTATACCGGCGTTGTCCCCTCCGCGTGGGCTGACCTGGACGGAAGGCAACTAATCTAGCGCCTTTCACCGCCAACGGCGCAGCCTCCTCACCTGAACGTTGATGGCGAGCCCGTATACCGCCTTGTCCTGCACTCCGTGGGCTGACCTGGACGGAAGGCAACGAATATAGCGCCTTTCACCTCCAACGGCGTAGCCTCCTCAATCAACGGTGATGGCGAGCCCGTATACCAGCGTTGTCCCTCCGTGTGGGCTGACACGGACAAGGCAATGAAGCTAGCGCCTTTCACCTCCAACGGCGCAGCCTCTTCAACTGATCGGTGATGGCGAGCCCAGATACCGCATTGTCACTTCACGTGAGCCGACCTGGACGGAACGCAGCGAATCTAGTGCCTTTTCACGCCCAACGCGCAGCCTCCTCAATCGAACGGTGATGGCGAGCCCAGATACCGCCTTGTCCCCTCTGCGTGAGCTGACCTGGACGGAAGGCAACGAATCTAGCGCTTTTCACCTCCAACAACGCAGCCTCCTCAACTGAACGGTGATGGCGAGCCCGTATACCGGCGTTGTCCCATCCATGTGGGCTGGCCTGGACGGAAGGCAACGAATCTAGCGCCTTTCACCTCCAACGACGCAGTCTCCTCAACTGAACGGAGATGGCGAGCCCGTATACCGGCATTGTCCCTCCATGTGGGCTGACCTGGACGGAAAGCAACGAATCTAGCCCCTTTCACCTCCAACGGCGTAGCCTCCTCAACTGAACGGTGATGGCGAGCCCGTATACCGGCCTTGTCCGTTCCGCGTGGGCTGACCTGGACGGAAGGCAACGAATCTAGCGCCTTTAACCTCCAACAGCGCAGCCTCCTCAACTGAACGTTGATGGCGAGCCCGTATACCGGCATTGTCCCCTCCCCGTGGGCTGACCTGGATGGAAGGCAACGAGTCTAGCGCCTTTCACCTCCAACGACGCAGCCTCCTCAACTGAACGGTGATGGCGAGCCCGTATACCGGCGTTGTCACCTCCGCGTGGTCTGACCTGGACGAAGGCAACGAATCTAGCGCCTTTCACCTCCAATGGGACAGCCTCCTCAACTGAACGGTGATGGCGAGGCAACGAATCTAGTGCCTTTCACCTCCAACGGCACAACCTCCTCAACTGAACGGTGATGGCGAGCCCGTATACCGGCGTTGTCCCCTCCGCGTGGTCTGACCTGGACGGAAGGCAACGAATCTAGCGCCTTTCATCTCCAACGGCGCAGCCTCCTCAACTGAACGGTGATGGCGAGCCCGTATACCGGCGTTGTCCCCTGCGCGTGGGCTGACCTGGACGGAAGGCAACCATCGAACGGTGATGGCGAGCCCGTATACCGGCCTTGTCCCCTCCGCGTGGGCTGACCTGGACGGAAGGCAACGAATCTAGCGCCTTTCACCTCCAACGGCGCAGCCTCCTCAACTGAACGGAGATGGCGAGCCCGTATACCGGCATTGTCCCCTCCACGTGGGCTGACCTGGACGGAAGGCAACGAATCTAGCGCCTTTCACCTCCAACGGTGTAGCCTCCTCAACCGAACGGTGATGGCGAGCCCGTATAACAGCCTTGTCCCCTCCGCGTGGGCTTACCTGGACGGAAGGCAACGAATCTAGCGCCTTTCACCTCCAACGGCGCAGCCTCCTCAACTGAACGGTGATGGCGAGCCCGTATACCGGCCTTGTCCGTTCCGCGTGGGCTGACCTGGACGGAAGGCAACGAATCTAGCGCCTTTAACCTCCAACAGCGCAGCCTCCTCAACTGAACGTTGATGGCGAGCCCGTATACCGGCATTGTCCCCTCCCCGTGGGCTGACCTGGATGGAAGGCAACGAATCTAGCGCCTTTCACCTCCAACGACGCAGCCTCCTCAACTGAACGGTGATGGCGAGCCCGTATACCAGCGTTGTCCCCACCGCGTGGTCCGACACGGGACGAAGGCAACGAATCTAGCGCCTTTCACCTCCAATGGGACAGCCTCCTCAATCGAACGGTGATGGCGAGGCAACGAATCTAGTGCCTTTCACCTCCAACGGCACAACCTCCTCAATCGAACGGTGATGGCGAGCCCGTGATACCGGCGTTGTCCCTCCGCGTGGTCCGACCTGGACGGAAGGCAACGAATCTAGCGCCTTTCATCTCCAACGGCGCAGCCTCCTCAACTGAACGGTGATGGCGAGCCCAGATACCGTGTTGTCCCCTTCACGTGAGCTGACACAGACGGAAGGCAACCATCGAACGGTGATGGCGAGCCCAGATACCGCCTTGTCCCTTCCGCGTGGTCTGACCTGGACGGAAGGCAACGAATCTAGCGCCTTTCACCTCCAACGGCGCAGCCTCCTCAATCGAACGGAGATGGCGAGCCCGTATACCGCATTGTCCCTCCACGTGGGCTGACCTGGACGGAAGGCAACGAATCTAGCGCCTTTCACCTCCAACGGTGTAGCCTCCTCAACCGAGCGGTGATGGCGAGCCCGTATAACAGCCTTATCCCTCCGCGGGCTTACTCGACGGAAGGCAACGAATCTAGCGCCTTTCACCTCCAACGGCGCAGCCTCCTCAATCGAACGGTGATGGCGAGCCCGTATACCGGGCGTTGTCCCTCCGCGTGGGCTGACCTGGACGGAAGGCAACTAATCTAGCGCCTTTCAACTCCAATGGCGCAGCCTCCTCACCTGACGCCGATGGCGAGCCCGTATACCGGCCTTGTCCTGCACTGGGCTGACTTGGACGGAAGGCAACGAATATAGCGCCTTTCACATCCAACGGCGTAGCCTCCTCAACTGAACGGTGATGGCGAGCCCGTATACCAGCGTTGTCCCCTCCGTGTGGGCTGACCTGGACAGAAGGCAATGAATCTAGCGCCTTTCACCTCCAACGGCGCAGCCTCCTGAACTGAACGGTGATGGCGAGCCCGTATACCGGCGTTGTCACTTCACGTGAGCTGACCTGGACGGAACGCAGCGAATCTAGATCCTTTCACGTCCAACGGCGCAGCCTCCTCAATCGAACGGTGATGGCGAGCCCAGATACCGCCTTGTCCCTCCGCGTGAGCTGACCTGGACGGAAGGCAACAAATCTAGCGCTTTTCACCTCCAACAACGCAGCCTCCTCAATGAACGGTGATGGCGAGCCCAGATACCGGCGTTGTCCCTCCACGTGGGCTGACCTGGACGGAAGGCAACGAATCTAGCGGCTTTCACCTCCAATGGCGCAGCCTCCTGAACTGAACGGTGATGGCGAGCCCGTATACCAGCCTTGTCCCCTCCGCGTGGGCTGACCTGGACGGAAGGCAACGAATCTAGCGCCTTTCACCTCCAACGGGCGCAGCCTCCTCAAGCCCGAAGCGGTGATGGCGATCCCGTATACCGGCGTTGTCCCCTCCGCGTGGGCTGACCTGGACGGAAGGCAACTAATCTAGCGCCTTTCACCGCCAACGGCGCAACCTCCTCACCTGAAAGTTGATGGCGAGCCCGTATACCGCCTTGTCCTGCACTGCGGGCTGACCTGGACGGAAGGCAACGAATATAGCGCCTTTCACCTCCAACGGCGTAGCCTCCTCAATTGAACGGTGATGGCGAGCCCGTATACCAGCGTTGTCCCCTCCGTGTGGGCTGACCTAGACAGAAGGCAATGAATCTAGCGCCTTTCACCTCCAACGGCGCAGCCTCCTCAACTGAACGGTGATGGCGAGCCGTATACCGGCGTTGTCACTTCACGTGAGCTGACCTGGACGGAACGCAGCGAATCTAGCGCCTTTCACGTCCAACGGCGCAGCCTCCTCAACTGAACGGTGATGGCGAGCCCGTATACCGGCCTTGTCCCCTCCGCGTGAGCTGACCTGGACGGAAGGCAACGAATCTAGCGCTTTTCACCTCCAACAACGCAGCCTCCTCAACTGAACGGTGATGGCGAGCCCGTATACCGGCGTTGTCCCCTTCACGTGAGCTGACCAGGACGGAAGGCAACGAATCTAGCGCCTTTCACCTCCAACGGTGTAGCCTCCTCAACTGAACGGTGATGGCGAGCCCGTATACCGGCCTTGTCCCCTCCGCATGGGCTGACCTGGACGGAAGGCAACGAATCTAGCGCCTTTCACCTCCAACGGCGCAGCCTCCTCAACTGAACGGTGATGGCGAGCCCGTATACCGGCATTGTCCCCTCCGCATGGGCTGACCTGGAAGGAAGGCAACGAATCTAGCGCCTTGCACCTCCAACGGCGCAGCCTCCTCAACTGAACGGAGATGGCGAGCCCGTATACCGGCATTGTCCCCTCCACGTGGGCTGACCTGGACGGAAGGCAACGAATGTAGCGCCTTTCACCTCCAACGGCGTAGCCTCCTCAACAGAACGGTGATGGCGAGCCCGTATAACAGCCTTGTCCCCTCCGCGTGGGCTTACCTGGACAGAAGGCAACGAATCTAGTGCCTTTCACCTCCAACGGCGCAGCCTCCTCAACTGAACGGTGATGGCGAGCCCGTATACCAGCGTTGTCCCCTCCGCGTGGGCTGACCTGGACGGAAGGCAACTAATCTAGCGCCTTTCACCTCCAACGGCGCAGCCTCCTCACCTGAACGTCGATGGCGAGCCCGTATACCGGCCTTGTCCCGTACCCGTGGGCTGACTTGGACGGAAGGCAACGAATATAGCACCTTTCACCTCCAACGGCGTAGCCTCCTCAACTGAACGGTGATGGCGAGCCCGTATACCAGCGTTGTCCCCTCCGTGTGGGCTGACCTGGACAGAAGGCAATGAATCTAGCGCCTTTCACCTCCAACGGCGCAGCCTCCTCAACTGATCGGTGATGGCGAGCCCGTATACCGGTGTTGTCACTTCACGTGAGCTGACCTGGACGGAACGCAGCGAATCTAGCGCCTTTCACGTCCAACGGCGCAGCCTCCTCAACTGAACGGTGATGGCGAGCCCGTATACCGGCCTTGTCCCCTCCACGTGAGCTGACCTGGACGGAAGGCAACGAATCTAGCGCTTTTCACCTCCAACAACGCAGCCTCCTCAACTGAACGGTGATGGCGAGCCCGTATACCGGCGTTGTCCCCTCCACGTGGGCTGACCTGGACGGAAGGCAACGAATCTAGCGCCTTTCACCTCCAACGACGCAGCCTCTTCAACTGAACGGAGATGGCGAGCCCGTATACCGGCATTGTCCCTCCACGTGGGCTGACCTGGACGGAAGGCAACGAATCTAGCGCCTTTCACCTCCAACGGCGTAGCCTCCTCAACTGAACAGTGATGGCGAGCCCGTATACCGGCCTTGTCCCTTCCGCGTGGGCTGACCTGGACGGAAGGCAACGAATCTAGCGCCTTTCACCTCCAACAGTGCAGCCTCCTCAACTGAACGTTGATGGCGAGCCCGTATACCGGCATTGTCCCCTCCTCGTGGGCTGACCTGGAGGGAAGGCAACGGATCTAGCGCCTTTCACCTCCAACGACGCAGCCTCCTCAACTGAACTGTGATGGCGAGCCCGTATACCGGCATTGTCCCCTCCGCGTGGTCTGACCTGGACGGAAGGCAACGAATCTAGCGCCTTTCACCTCCCCGTGTGTGTGTGCGTGAGTATAAATACTCTGTGTTCTCCTTCCTTTGCCTCTGCTCAGTCGACCAGCAAGCACTAGTTTTTCTTTGCAAGCCGATTTGTTGGCATCAATGCCTGACTTTGCTTGGAATGGTTTTTAGTAGTAGTAGTAGTAATAATAATAATAATAATAATAATAATAATAATAATAATAATAATAATAATAATAATAATAATAATAATAATAATAATAATAATAATAATGATATGACTGGAAGAATCATTTTTTTCTTGGAGGAACTGGAAGATGGTTGCCCATCCCATCGAGTTTCTACTTGTTACAAAATGGAACGAATTTACTCTTATACTCTGTCTAGAAAAAACACAATTCTACTGCCGTACCAATTTCATTTAATCTACAGAGGCGAATACACAAAAGTTTCTTGTCAAGTGGTGCGTGCGAGGCTGAGGCTGATGCCGAATCCCACCCAATAACCAACCTTGGCACCCTTTGGAGTTGGAATGCCCTGCTCTGCTCTCTTGGCTGCTGCTGCTGCATACCGCTGCATCCACAATTTAAAGGAAGGAAGGACATCCCACTGTGAGCCATCACTAGGTCGATATTCTATTCTGCAAACACGCATCACAATTATATCAGCTGCTGCTTGAGGAATTACCTGAAAGCAACAGCAACATTCTGGCAATAGACAGATTCAAGTAATTCAGAGAGAGATTACAATGTTTCAGTGCATGACACTCCTATTTGAGCATCAGTACAGAAAACACAAAAAATGACAACAAAGTGTCAAGTACTGACCTTTCAGCTTATCAACACAGCGCACTTCTGTTCTGTTTGTTTGCTTGCTCTGAATCAGCTGTGAAATTTACTACTGGGACTGCAGGATCCAATCAGCTGTACAATAGATGAACTTTGGTCAGAATATGAAGAAAGCACTCTTAATAAGGTAACTTAAACCCACCCAATCATTCATTACCTTCACTTTATAGGGTGGAATAGAATATAATGATGGAGGTTATGTGGAGAAGACAAAAAGGTGAAAGTCTCACATCAACGCGGCTAATCAACGGGCTATGGAGATGCCCATCAATTGATGTCAATGCGAGGAGTAGGGATTGCCATGCAACGGATGCACTAGAGCTATAAGTGTATGAAAGCTCAACAAAAGAAACTAAGTGGGTGTGCATCCAACTTGCTTGCTCATGAAGACCTAGGGCATTTGAGGAAGCCCATCGTTGGAATATACAAGCCAAGTTCTATAATGAAAATTCCCACTAGTATATGAAAGTGACAACATAGGAGACAATCTATATGAAGAACATGATGCTACTTTGAAGCACAAGTGTGGAAAAAGGATAGTAACATTGCCCCTTTTCTTTTTCTTTTTTTCTTTTTTTTCTTTTTTTTCTTTTTTTTCCGGTGGGCTTCTTTAGCCCCCTTTTTTATTTTGGCTTCTTTGGCCTTTCCTTTTTTTTCTTTTTTCTTTTTTTATGGGGCAATGCTCTATAATGATGATCATCACACTTTTATTTACTTACAACTCAATATTACAACTCGATACTAGAACAAAGATATGACTCTATATGAATGCTTCCGGCAGTGTACCGGGATGTGCAATGATCTAGCGTAGCAATGACAGCAAAAAACGGACAAGCCATGAAAACATCATGCTAGCTATCTTACGATCATGCAAAGCAATATGACAATAAATGCTCAAGTCATGTATATGATGATGATGGAAGTTGCATGGCAATATATCTCGGAATGGCTATGGAAATGCCATAATAGGTAGGTATGGTGGCTGTTTTGAGGAAGATATAATGAGGCTTATGTGTGATAGAGCGTATCATATCACGGGGTTTGGATGCACCGGCGAAGTCTGCACCGACTCTCGAGGTGAGAAAGGGCAATGCACGGTACCGAAGAGGCTAGCAATGATGGAAAGGTAAAAGTGCGTGTAATCCATGGACTCACATTAGTCATAAAGAACTCATATACTTATTGCAAAAGTTTATTAGCCCTCGAAGCAAAGTACTACTACGCATGCCCCTAGGGGGATAGATTGGTAGGAAAAGACTATCGCTCGTCCCCGACTGCCACTCATAAGGAAGACAATCAAAGAAACACCCCATGCTTCAAATTTGTCACTAGCAGTTTACCATACGTGCATGCTAAGGGACTTGCAAACCTCAACATAAGTGTCTCTACAATCCACAACCACCCACTAGCATGACTCTAATATCACCATCTTTATATCGCAAAACTATTGCAAGGAATCAAACATATCATATTCAGCGATCTACAAGTTTTATATAGGATTTTATGACTAACCATGTGAATGACCAATTCCTGTCATCTCTCTAAAAAGATATAAGTGAAGAGAGAGAGTTTAATTCTTTCTACAAAAGATATGCCCACACTCTAACAAATATAAGTGAAGAAAAAGAGCATTCTACAAATGGCGGTTTTCTATGTGAAGAGAAACATGCAATCCAAACTTCAAAAGATATAAGTAAAGCACGTGAAGCATTCTATAAAGCCATACTCAAAAGATTTAAGTGAAGTGCAATGAGCATTCTATAAATCAACCAAGGACTATCTCATACCAGCATGGTGCATAAAAGAAAAATGAAAACTAAATGCAAAAGACGCTCCAAGACTTGCACATATCGCATGAACAAAACGAATACGAAAACATACCGATACTTGTTGAAGAAAGAGGGGATGCCTTCCGGGGCATCCCCAAGCTTAGATGCTTGAGTCTCCTTGAATATTTACTTGGGGTGCCTCGGACATCCCCAAGCTTGAGCTCTTGCCTCTCTTCCTTTTCCTCATATCGAGACATCCTTGATTAGACACTTCATCCACACAGAACTTCAACAGAAAACTTGGTAAGATACGTTAGTATAATAAAGCAAATAACCACTCTAAGTACTGTAGCAAACCAATTCATATTTTTTTTTTGCATTGTTTCTACTGTAACATAACTTCTTCATGGCTTAATCCATTGATATAAATTGATAGATTCATCAAAACAAGCAAACTATGAATCAAAAACAGAATCTGTCAAAAACAGAACAGTCTGTAGCAATCTGAACAATCACAATACTTCTGGTATCCCAACAATTCTACAAATATTAGTAAAAATAAAAAAGTTGTACAGAAAGACAGTGCAAAAGGAATTAGAACCGTTTGACATTCCAGATAAAAATGTAAAATGGCGCACTACAGCCAAAGTTTCTGCCCTGCACCGTACAAACCAACAAGCATTGTAAACATCCTAAAGGAAAACCTTGGCACATTATTTTTATAATACAAAGGAATTGTACAAGGGGGTAATTATTTTTGATGAAAAGTTTCTGTAATCAAGATTCACAAAGTTTCCGTGAGCATGAACAAAGTTCAAGGAGCTCTCCCACTTCAACAATGCTTGTCTTTCTTACTTTCACTTTCCTTTTTGAAAAGTTTTTAGGTTTCCCTCTTTATTTTTTTTGTTTTTAAACTATATGAAAGCACTGAACAGAAATAAATGACTCTCTAAAACTTCTGGGTTGTCTCCCTGGCAGCGCTTTCTTTAAAACCATTAAGCTAGGCATATAGTGCTCAAGTAATGAATCCACCCGGATCCCAAGGTATATCAAACACAATTTTAATTAACAATGATTTGTAATTTAGTAGTGAGCACAAAGTAACATATATCAAGCAATGACGAAGTCTAACTCTCTTCCTATGCATCGGCATGTCATAAAAGAACAATTCATGCACACATAGTAAAGGCCAATGCATAGTATAAGCAGTTTCTTGCAATTTCATCGTGTGGGAAACATAGAGAGGTGGAGAAATAGTTCCTCTTTCATAATAATTGCAAGTAGGAGTAGCAAGCACATGCATATTACATTCATCAAAATCATCATGTGCAATGGTAAAAGGCAACCCATCAATATAATCCTTAATAAGCACAAACTTCTCCGATAAAGTGTAGTAGGGAGAATTCAAAAAGATAATAGGACTATCATGCATGGGTGCAATAGAAAAAATTTCATGTTTAACATAAGGAACTATATAAAGTTCATCTCCATAAGCATAATTCATATTGGCATCTTGGCCACAAGCATAGAAAGCATCATCAAAAGGGGATATTTCAAGAGAATCAACGGGATCATAACAATCATCATAGCAATCATCCTTCGGTAAGCACGAAGGGGAATTAAATAATGTATGAGTTGGAGGGTTACTATCATTAGAAGGTGGGCACGGGTAGCTAATCCGCTCTTCCTCCTTTTGTTCTTCGCTCTCCTCATCATCTTTTTCATCCAATGAGCTCAAAGTTTTATCAATTTCTTCTTCCATAAATTCCTGCAAAATATTAGTCTCTTCTTGGACAGCGGAGACTTTCTTAATAAATGCATTAATATAGTAATTGTATTCATAATTTTCATAGCAATATCTAAGTATAGCAAGATTTTCAGGCCTATAAACATCATCATCTAAAGCTTCATACTTTTCAAACAAAGATTCAATTTCATAAGCAGCCTTAAAAGCAAAAAATTCTTCTATTTGTTCCACATCATAGTAATCATACATGCCATTACCATAAGAAGCTAAGGTTTCATCATCATTAAATTTGCATGAAAAGGGAGGGTGTGGAGCCTTCATCCTAGTGCAACAAGTAATATCATATCTCAAGCATAGATCCCGGGCATACCAATGCAACATAATAAATTGATCCCATAATAGTTTCCCTTTTTGTGTCGAGCGATAATCCCTAAAGTATTCACGTTGATCCAACGTGTCTCCCATTATAAAGTTGGATGGGGTTTTCTCAGGATTATCAAAGTAGTACATAATATCTTTCACATAATGAGAATCGAGGGTTTTAGGAGTTACCCCATCTACATGAGTAGCAAGTACCTCTAATTTTTTTGGTATTTTGCGTTCCATATCCATAACTAAAGATAGAGAACAACTTAGAACAGCAAATAAAAATTACTTAGTGATAAAGCAAACAAGCACACACGAGAATATTCACCCCACGCTATGACTCCCCGGCAACGGCGCCAGAAAAAGGTCTTGATAACCCGCAAGTATACGGGATAGTTGTAGCCTCTTTCGATAAGTAAGAGTATCGAACCAAACGAGGAGCTAAAGGTAGAACAAATACTCTCTCAAGTCCTATCGGCCACTGATACGACTCTACGCACGCTTGACGTTTGCTTTACCTAGAACAAGTATGAAACTAGAAGTACTTTGTAGGTGTTGTTGGATAGGTTTGCAAGATAATAAAGAACGCGTAAATAAAAAGTAAGGGCTGATTAGATAAAGATGCAATAAAGTAAATATACCGAGTGTGGAAAAGTGGTGGTAGGAGTTATGAAAGTGTCCCTAAGCAATTGACTTCGTTACTAGACCGATAGCAAGTTTTATGTGGGAGAGGCCACTGCTAGCATGTCATCCCTGACTTGGAATTCTATGCACTTATGATTGGAACTATTAGAAAGCAGTCCACAACTACTAACGATCATTAAGGTAAAACCCAACCATAGCATTAAGATATATTGGTCCCCCTTTGTCGGTGTCAAAACCGGCGGATCTCGGGTAGGGGGTCCCGAACTGTGCGTCTAGGCGGATGGTAACAGAAGACAAGGGACATGATGTTTTTACCTAGGTTCGGGCCCTCTCGATGGAGGTAAAACCCTACTCCTGCTTGATTAATATTGATGATATGGGTAGTATGAGAGTAGATCTACCACGAGATCAAAGAGGCTAAACCCTAGAAGCTAGCCTATGGTATGATTGTTGTTCGTCCTATGGACTAAAACCCTCCAGTTTATATAGACACCGGAGAGGGTTAGGGTTACACAAAGTCGGTTACAATGGTAGGAGATCTACATATCCGTATCGCCAAGCTTGCCTTCCACGCCAAGGAAAGTCCCATCCAGACACGGGACGAAGTCTTCAATCTTGTATCTTCACAGTCCAGGAGTCCGGCCAACGATGATAGTTCGGCTATCTGGACACCCCCTAATTCGGGACTCCCTCACCCTTCAATCCCATACGCAACAATCGCCTTACTCGGGTTTAAGCTTCTGTCACTCTAGCAACCCACTATAAGCGAATCATGAACATATTGCAACACCCTATAGCGGGAATCCCTCACGCTTGCGCGACACGGAGAGCACAATAGGACAACAACATAACCACAAGCAAATTGAACCAATCATAGCAATTCATCAACCACCAATAGGACAACGAAAATCTACTCAGACATCATAGGATGGTAACACATCATTGGAAAATAATATGAAGCATAAAGCACCATGTTCAAGTAGAGGGTACAGCGGGTTGCAGGAGAGTGGACCGCTGAATATAGATGGGGGAAGGTGATGGAGATGTTGGTGAAGATGATGGAGGTGTTGGTGAAGATCGTGGTGATGATGATGGCCCCCGGCGTTCGGCGCCACCGGGCAAGGGGGACAGCCCCCCCGTCTTCTTCTTCTTCCTTGACCTCCTCCCTAGATGGGAGAAGGGTTTCCCCTCTGGTCCTTGGCTCCCATGGTGTGGGAGGGGGACGAGAGCCCCTCCGAGATTGGATCTATCTCTCTGTTTCTGCGTTCTCTGATTCTGCCCCTTCACCGTTTCCTTTATATCTGGAGATCCGTAACTTCGATTGGGGTGAATCTTTCGCCCAGATTTTTCTCATAAAATTAGCTTTCTTGCGGAAAAAGAAGAGCATCAACCGCCTTACGGGGGGCCCACGAGAGTCCAGGGCGCGCCCAGGGGGGAGGGCGCGCCCCCTGTCTCGTGGCCACCCCGGACACCGTTTCGCATTGATTCTTCCTCCGGAAATTCCCAAATATTCCAAAATAATTCTCTGTCCGTTTTTATCCCGTTTGGACTCCGTTTGATATTGGTTTTCTGCGAAACATAAAAATGCAACAGACAGGAACTGGCACTGGGCACTGGATCAATATGTTAGTCCCAAAAATAATATAAAAAGTTGCCAAAAGTATATGAAAGTTGTAGAATATTGGCATGGAACAATCAAAAATTATAAATACGACGGAGACATATCAGCGCCTCCCCTAGGACAGCAGCCCCTCCCGGCTTGGGGGACAAGTATCCTAGGGGTGGGGGCTCCCAAACCCATCTAGGGTTTCCCCTGTGGCCGCTGCCCCTCCCCTAGGGAAACCCTAGGGCGCCTCCTCCTCCCCCATTCCCCCTATATATAGTGAGGGAGAGAGAGGGCAGAAGCAACCCTTCCCCTGGCGCAGCCCCTCCTTCCTCCAACACCTCCTCCTCCTCCATAGTGCTTGGCGAAGCCCTGTAGGAGAACCACAAGCTCCACCACCATGCCGTCGTGCTGCCGGAGCTCTCCCTCAACTTCTCCTCTCCCCTTGCTGGATCAAGAAGGAGGAGACGTCCCCGGGCTGTACATGTGTTGAACCGGAGGCGCCATCCGTTCAGCGCTAGATCGGATCTTTCGCGATTTGAATCGCCGCCAGTACGACTCCATCGACCGCGTTCTTGTAACGCTTCCGCTTAGCGATCTTAAAGGGTATGAAGATGCACTCCCTCTCTCTCATTGCTAGCATCTCCTAGATTGATCTTGATGACACGTAGGAAATTTTGAATTATTACTACATTCCTCAACAATGGTATTGGAGCCAGGTTTATGCGTAGATTCTGTGCACGAGTAGAACACAAAGTAGTTGTGGGCGATGATTTGTTCAATTTGCTTACCGTTACTAGTCTTATCTTGATTCGGCGGCATTGTGGGATGAAGCGGCCCGGACCAACCTTAGACGTACGCTTACGTGAGACAGGTTCCACCGACTGACTTGCACTTGATGCATAAGGTGTCTAGCGGGTGTCTGTCTCTCCCACTTTACTCGGATTAGATTCGATGAAAAGGGTCCTTATGAAGGGTAAATAGCAATTGGAATATCACCGTTGTGGTTTTTGCGTAGGTAAGAAACGTTCTTGCTAGAAACCCATAGCAGCCACGTAAAACATGCAACAACAATTAGAGGACGTCTAACTTGTTTTTCCAGGGTATGCTATGTGATGTGATATGGCCAAAAGGATGTGATGTATGAGATTGATCATGTTCTTGTAATAGGAATCACGACTTGCATGTCGATGAGGATGACAACCGGCAGGAGCCATAGGAGTTGTCTTAATTTATTGTATGACCCGCGTGTCAATGAAAACACCATGTAATGACTTTACTTTATTGCTAACCGTTAGCCATAGTAGTAGAAGTAATAGTTGGCGAGACAACTTCATGAAGACACGATGATGCAGATCATGGTGTCATGCCAGTGACGAAGGTGATCATGCCGCGCCTTGAAGATGGAGATCAAAGGTGCAAGATGGAATTGGCCATATCATGTCACTTTATGATTTGCATGTGATGTTTGTCATGTTTACATCTTATTTGCTTAGACCGACAGTAGCATAAATAAGATGATCCCTCACTAAAATGTCAAGAAAGTGTTCCCCCTAACTATGCACCATTGCGAAGGTTCGTTGTTTCGAAGCACCACGTGATGATCGGGTGTGATAGATTCTAACATTCGCATACAACAGGTGTAGGCCAGATTTACACACGCGAAACACTTAGGTTGACTTGATGAGCCTAGAATGTACAGACATGGCCTCGGAACATGAGGGACCTAAAGGTCAAACATGAGTCGTATGGTAGATGCGATCAACATGGAGATGTTCACCGTTGATGACTAGTCCGTCTCACGTGATGATCGGACACGGCCTAGTCGATTCTGATCATGTATCACTTAGATGACTAGAGGGATGTCTATCTAAGTGGGAGTTCATTAAATACTTTGATTAGATGAACTTAATTATCATGAACATAGTCAAAAGGTCTTTGCAAATTATGTCGTAGCTTGTACTTTAGTTCTACTGTTTTAGATATGTTTCTAGAGAAAATTTAGTTGAAAGTTGATAGTAGAAATTATGCGGTCTGGGTCCGTAAACTGAGAATTGTCCTCATCGTTGCGCATAAGGCTTATGTCCTTAATGCACCGCTCGGTGTGCTGAATCTCGAACGTCGTCTATGGATGTTGCGAACATCTGACATACACGTTTGGATGACTACGTGATAGTTCATTGTGTAAGTGATAGTTCATTGTGTAATGATAAACGGTTTAGAATTGAGGCGCCGAAGACGTTTTTTGAAACGTCGCGGAACATATGAGATGTTCCAAGGGCTGAAATTGGGATTTCAGGCTCGTGCCCACGTCAAGAGGTATGAGACCTCCGACGAGTTTCTTAGCCTACAAACTGAGGGAGAAAAGCTCAATCGTTGAGCATGTGCTCAGATTGTTTGAGTACTACAATCACTTGAATCGAGTGGGAGTTAATATTCTAGATGAGATAGTGATGGTTCTCCAAAGTCACTACCACCAAGCTACTAGAGCTTCGTGATGAACTATAACATATCAGGGATATATATGATGATCCTTGAGCTATTTGCGATGTTTGACACCGCGAAAGTAGAAATCAAGAAGGAGCATCAATTGTTGATGGTTAGTGAAACCACTAGTTTCAAGAAGGGCAAGGCAAGAAGGGATACTTCATGAAACGGCAAGTCAGTTGCTGCCCTAGTGAAGAAACCCAAGGTTGAACCCAAACCCGAGACTAAGTGCTTCTGTAATGAGGGGAACAATCACTGAAGCAGAACTACCCTAGATACTTGGTAGATGAGAAGGCTGGCAAGGTCGACAGAAGTATATTGGATATACATTATGTTAATGTGTACTTTACTAGTACTCCTAGTAGCACCAAGCCAATAGATACCGGTTCGGTTGCTAAGTGTTAGTAACTCAAAATAAAAGTCTACAGAATAAACGGAGACTAGCTAAAGGCAAGGTGACGATATGTGTTGGAAGTATTTCCAAGGTTGATGTTATCAAACATCGCACGCTCCCTCTACCATCGGGATTGGTGTTAAACCTAAATAATAGTTGTTTGGTGTTTGCGTTGAGCATAGACATGGTTGGATTATGTTTATTGCAATACGGTTATTCATTTAAGGACAATAATGATTGCTCTGTTTATTTGAATAATACCTTCAGTGTACTTGCACCTAAAATGAATGGTTTATTGAATCTCGATCGTAGTGATACACATGTTCATGCCAAAAGATATAAGATAGTAATGATAGTACCACCTACTTGTGGCACTGCCATTTGAGTCATATTGGTATAAAATGCATGAAGAAGCTCCATGTTGATGGATCTTTGGACTCACTCATTTTTGAAAAGTTTGAGACATGTGAACCATGTCTATTGGTATGTACGCATGAAGAAACTCCATGTAGATGGATTGTTTGAACTCACTTGTTTTTGAATCACTTGAGACATGCAAATCATACCACATGGGCAAGATGAGTGAAAAGCCTCATTTTCAGTAAGATGGAACAAGAAAGCAACTTGTTGGAAGTAATACATTTTGATGTGTGCAGTCCAATGAGTGCTGAGGCACACAGTGGAAATCATTATGTTATTACTTCACAGATGATTTGAGTAGATGCCAAGTATATTTACTTGATGAAACACAAGTCTGAATTATTGAAAGGTTCAAGTAATTTCAGGGTGAAGTTGAAGATCATCGTGACAAGAGGATAAAATGTCTATGATATGATCATAGAGATGAATATCTGAGTTACGAGTTTGGTACAAAATTAAGATATTGTGGAAATTGTTTCACAACTAATACCGCCTGGAACACCATAGTGTGATGGTGTGTCCGAACATCATAGTTGCACCCTATTAGATATGGTGCATACCATGATGTCTCTTATCGAATTACCACTATCGTTATGGGTTAGGCATTAGAGACAACCGCATTCACTTTAAATAGGGCACCACGTAATTCCGTTGATGACACTGTATGAACTATGCACTACTAGGGAAAACCCTAGCAGTAGCGCGTGTTTTGTGTCCACTAGTAGCGCGGGAGGCCGCGCTACTAATAAGGCGCTACAGCTATTGCTTAGCAGTAACGCGTGCCCGCACGCGCTACTGCTAGGACAAATAGCTGCAGCGTTTGTTCAGTACCACGCTACTGCTAAGGTAACTACTTGCAGCGTGTTTTCTGTCCATCGCTACTAGTATTTTTTTTAGTGTATTTATGCGCCATCGTACAAATATTGGTACAATACCAGCTGTTATGAGGTTTACATCATTATGTCCATAACAGTGTGTCAAATGAAGGTGGATTAGGTTCAAGTGGAGGCAATATGTGGTGCATGTCAAAAGTATACTACTAATCCAAACTTGATCTAGTTTGGACTAGTAGTACTTTCGATGTGCACCACATGTTGCCTCCACTTGAATCTAATCCGCCAGCACAAGCTATTTAATCATCATCATAGTCATTACCACCAACAGTATTTATTTAATCAGCACTAACACTAGCTAATAATAATCATCATAGTCATTACCACCAACACTAGCTATTTTATCATCATAGTAATAGTGTAGCACATCATCATCCTCAAACTCATTTCTAGCTAGCTAATCACTCCTGCTGCTCTCTCTTAGGTAAAATAACATAAAACATGTATAGCTCTCCTCCTCGATCAAACTGGAGCATGCAGATGAACCTGTCTTCTAATCATGGGTAGCGCATCTGTTTGCTGCCCCCTAGTACTTCTCTGCCCCCTAGTACTTCACATATTTGGTCCAGTCTTGCACTATTAAGCATCCGTTGCTAATCTTGAATGCACTAAAGTAATCTGTAGGATATCTTGGCCGTAAGCTGATAATACTCATGGTACCTTTAGTCTCGATCCCATAAGGCACAACATTCATCGGGAGTCCCTGTTGAAGAACATCGTACGGTAACATACTTAGCAATGAAGTTTAGCTTCAAAAATAATGTATGGAAAAGATGCACTCATGACAAATAGTAAAAGTCTTACCATCCTTCCTAAATAGATGTGACCGTAGTTCATTACGAACACTATTGGTCGCACATTTTCAGTACTAACATTTCTAAATGCAGGAAGAAAATTTGTCTTGATAGTATCAAGATCCTCAAGCCATGAAACATAATGACTGAGCTCCTCGCAGTTGAGTTCATCCCCAGGACAGTATACGGTCCTGTCTACCAAGCGCTGGACATGTTTGCTTGCACCGAAATAAGCTGACAATACAAATTAGTTGTCAACTATTTTTGAATAAACAATATCAAAGACATAAATATGGTTGAGAAACTTACATAATGGTATAATCGAGGCGTACGCACATCGACCCAGATGTCGGTATTACATTCAATATCATCTTCCGGACGAATATCAAAGGTGATAACCATATCAGGCTCAAATGCATAAGTCTTGCATAGTGCTCGCCATGTTTTGCATCCAAAATAGGTGTAGTCGTGTGAATTGTATAACTTTGCATGGAAAATATAATCGTGCTCGGTCTTCAAGTAAACTTTTTTCCCTCCGTACTATGACTGAAACCTATCTTATCCAATACAAAAACTCTTGCATGGCAGGGGATACGCTAGTAGAATAGTAAAAAAATAAAAGTTGAGCAAATGAAGCAGATGTCATGCTTAATTACAAAAAAAGACTTGTCGTTGTGACTTACTGTATCCACTTCGAAGTTCTCGTCCAGCTTGATGCTGAAGCGCCTATCATCATCTAGGAAGATTCCGTCGCATAGGCCGCGCTCGTCTTCGCAGTATTTGCAAATACCGAAATCCTTTTAAATGCCGAGACATTTCCTATGTTCATAGTTAAAACATTAATTGAAAATCGATCGAAGACAACTACCAAGATAATCAACACACAAATCCGGGGCACTCGATATTTCCTACATATTCTGGCACAAGTCATGCAAAAATTCACGGAAAAATCTGGCATGACCTTTGCTAAAATAGGACATATCGAGCGCCTGAAATTTGCCGGAACGGAAATGAATCAACACTCCGGCAAAACATAGGCCACTCGAAGGTGTAACCTGCAAACATGACCGGCCACTTGGATATTGAGCAACACAAGATATACATTTCAAAATATCTTATAGGACTCAAATTAGCATGCATTCGATAAGCAAAAGTAAATCATCTCATGCGTCAGTACATCATCGAATATTATCACTAGTACATCACGAATAGTGTCATACATATAACATCACTAATACAACTAAAACTCTAGCACACGACGGGTATCGACGCGGGCGGTGGACACCCACAGAGAAGGCACCATCACGGGATCATAGGTCTAGTGAGATCCCCGGAGAACCTGCTAGGTATTGGAGAACGGCCTGTGCTCCAACGCAAACAAGTAGCGACGGACGTGCGCGTCCTCCTCACTGACACGGTGACGCACCACCTCCGCGGAGTCCTCGAGCCTCTGGATCGTCACTGGCCCACGCGACCGCAACCAAAGAAGGTTCGGGTCAACGACAGGCTGGCTCCTCACCAACCTGCGCCCCCTGGTAGGTAGCTCCTCCCAGTACCACCCCGGCGGAGCCCAGTCCCGGACATGGCCGATCTGGTCAAGCAGGTGTCGTCCTCCGCCGACTCGACGACGAGGATGCGGGATAGGCATCGTCCACGTCGAGGCGTGAAAAATTTGATGCAACTAAAATTTGAAGAACCCTAATTAGTACCTAGTTCTTACTAACTAGTTCTTACTAACTAAATAGAAGAAGGTCAAATTTTACTCGTTTTATTATGCATTACACTAGTGTTTATTCATCATCTAAGAAAACATCACCTAAGAAAAATCCCAGCCGCATCTCAGATCCAATTCATTTCCACCCATAGATGAACCCTAACTAATTTGATGCAACTAAAATTTGAAGAACCCTATCTATGCAGAGGTAGGGGAGGGGGAGGAGCAGGCGTGCTCACCTCGGGTGCCTGCGGCGAGAGAGGGGCAGGCGACGTCGAGGTCGGGCTTGGGGCTCGGGCGCACGAAGGAGGGCGGCGTCGAGGTCGGGGCCGGGGGCGGCGTCCGGGGTGGCGTTGAGGTCGGGGGGTGGGGGCGGCGTTGAATCCGGGGTCGGGGGCGGCGTAGAGGGTGTGCGGAGAGCGCGTGGCGACCGACGGGCGACGGCGGCAGCGAGATGGGAGGAGTTCGATTTGGGGGGAAGTGGCCGTGGGGAAGGACGAATGCGGTGGTTAAGTCAGAAGTAGCGATGGCGTTAGGAAGCGCTCTTGCTGCTACAATAGCTACAGCGTTACGGTATCTGGCCATCTGCTACTACTTTCTCCTTTTTCCCCTTTTTCATTTATTTTTCTTGACATTTTATTTTTTCCCTTTCACCTTCTTCTATTTCTTTCATTTTCAATTACCTTTCTATTTGCTTTTCATTTAATTTTATATCCTTTAGTAGTAGCGAGTTTAGGGCAAAATGCCCTGCTACAAATAAAGTAGCAGTAGCGCTGTTCCATACAGATTGCTACTGCTATGTGTACCATATCGGCTAAGCCGTGAGAATTTTAGTAGTAACGTGTATGCAGCAAGACGCGCTACTGCTACGAAGTTATCTGCAGCGCGGTTTTCGTAGGCGCGCTGCTGCTACTTAGCACCAGCATGCTTTTTTGACCCACGCTACTGCTAAAATTCTGTGTATAAGGTTTTCCCTAGTAGTGCTGGTTTAGAGAAACCTAAGTTGTCGTTTCTTGAAAGTTTGGGGCTGCGGCGCTTATGTGAAAAAGTTTCATCCTGATAAGCTCGAACCCAGAACGGATAAATGCATCTTCATAGGACACCCAAAATAGTTGGGTATACCTCCTATCTCCGATCCGGAAGCAAGAGTGACTGTTTTTAGAAACGAGTCATTTCTCGAGGAAAAGTTTCTCTTGAAGAATTGAGTGGGAGGATGGTGTTGACTTGATGAGGTTATATGAACCATCACTTCAACCAGTGTGTAGCAAGGCATAGGAAGTTGTTCCTGTGGTGCCTACACCAGTTGAAGTGGAAGCTGATGATAGTGATCATGAAACTTTGGATCAAGTCACTACCAAACCTCGTAGGTCGACAAGGGCAGCGTCTTGCTTGAGTGGTACGGTAATCCTGTCTTGGAGGTCATGTTGCTAGACAACAATGAACCTACGAGCTATGGACAAGCGATGGTGTGCCCGGATTCCGACAAATGGCTTGAGGCCATAAAATTTGAGAGAGGATCCATGTACGAAAACAAAGTGTAGACTTTGGAAGAACTACTTAATGGTCGTAAGGCTGTTGGGTACAGATGGATTTTAAAAGTAAGACGGACAATGATGGTAAGTGTCACCATTAAGAAAGCTCGTCTTGTCGCTAAGATGTTTTCTGACAAGTTCAAGGAGCTGACTACGATGGGATTTTCTCACTCGTAGCGATGCTAAGAGTCTGTTGGAATTATACTAGCAGTTACTACATTATTTATGAAATCTTGCAGATAGGATGTCAAAACATTGTTTCCTC
Source organism: Aegilops bicornis (assembly GCA_021605145.1). Taxonomy (NCBI): domain Eukaryota; kingdom Viridiplantae; phylum Streptophyta; class Magnoliopsida; order Poales; family Poaceae; genus Aegilops; species Aegilops bicornis. Next base: position 794,098,252 of record CM038673.1, on the reverse strand, counting down.
GACGATTTTCTTGAGGAAAGGTTGTATGTGATACAACTAGAAGGTTTTGTCAATACTAAAAGATGCTAACAAGTATGCAAAGCTCCAGCAATCCTTCTAAGGACAGGAGTAAGTATCTCGGATTTGGAATATGCTTTGATGAGATGATCAAAGATTTTGGGTTTATACAAAGTTTATGAGAAACTTGTATTTCCAAAGAAGTGAGTGGGAGCACTATAGAATTTCTGATGAGTATATGTTGTTAACATATTGTTGATCGGAAATGATGTAGAATTTCTGGAAAGCATATAGGGTTGTTTCAAAAGTGTTTTTCAATGGAAAACCTAGATTAAGCTACTTGGACATCGAGCATCAAGATCTATAAGGATAGATCAAAAATGCTTAATAGTACTTTCAAATGAATACATACTGTGACATGATTTTGAAGGAGTTCAAAATAGATCGGCAAATAAGGAGTTCTTGGCTGTGTTATAAGGTGCGAGTATTGAGTAAGACTGATACGTCTCCGTCGTATCTACTTTTCCAAACACTTTCTCCCTTGTTTTGGACTCTAACTAGCATGATTTGAATGGAACTAACCCGGACTGACGCTGTTTTCAGCAGAACTGCCATGGTGTTATCTTTGTGCAGAAACAAAAGTTCTCGGAATGACCTGAAAATCCACGGATATTACTTTTGGAAAATATAAAAAATACTGGCAAAAGAATCAAGGCCAGGGGGCCCACACCCTATCCACGAGGGTGGGGGGCGTGCCCCCTACCTCGTGGGCCCCCTGGATATCCACCGACCTCAACTCCAACTCCATATATTCTCTTTCATGGAGAAACAAAATCAGAGAGGAAGTTTCATCGCGTTTTATGATATGGAGCCGCCGCCAAGCCCTAATCTCTCTTGGGAGGGCTGATCTGGAGTCCGTTCGGGGCTCCGGAGAGGGGGATTCGTCGCCGTCGTCATCATCAACCATCCTCCATCACCAATTTCATGATGCTCACCACCGTGCGTTAGTAATTCCATCGTAGGCTTGCTGGACGGTGATGGGTTGGATGAGATTTACCATGTAATCAAGTTAGTTTTGTTAGGGTTTGATCCCTAGTATCCACTATGTTCTGAGATTGATGTTGCTATGACTTTGCTATGCTTAATGCTTGTCACTATGGCCCGAGTGCCATGATTTTAGATCTGAACCTACTATGTTTTCATGAATATATGTGAGTTATTGATCCTATCTTGCAAGTATATAGTCACCTATTATGTGTTATGATCCGACAACCCCGAAGTGACAATAATCGGGATACTACTCGGTGATGACCGTAGTTTGAGGAGTTCATGTATTCACTATGTGTTAATGCTTTGGTCCAGTACTATATTAAAAGGAGGCCTTAATATCCCTTAGTTTCCACTAGGACCCCGCTGCCACGGGAGGGTAGGACAAAAGATGTCATGCAAGTTCTTTTCCATAAGCATGTATGACTATATTCGAATACATGCCTACATTACATTGATAAACCGAGCTAGTTACGTGTCACCCTATGTTATAACTATTACATGAGGAATCGCATCCGACATAATTATCCATCATTGATCCAATGCCTACGAGCTTTTCACATCTTTTGTTTTGCTTATTTACTTTACCGTTGCTGTTGTTACAATTACTACAAAACTGCTACTGTTACTTTTGCTACTGTTACCATTACTACCATACTACTTTGCTACTAAATACTTTGCTGCAGATACTAAGTTATCCAGGTGTGGTTGAATTGACAACTCAACAGCTAATACTTGAGAATATTCTTTGGCTCCCCTTGTGTCGAATCAATAAATTTGGGTTGAATACTCTACCCTCGAAAACTGTTGCGATCCCCTATACTTGTGGGTTATCAAGACTATTTTCTGGCACCGTTGCCGGGGAGCATAGCTCTATTCTTTGAGTCACTTGGGATTTATATCTGCTGGTCACTATGAAGAACTTGAAAGATGAAAGAACTAAGATTTTTCCCTCAACTACGAGGGGAGGTAAGGAACTGCCATCTAGCTCGCACTAGATTCTCCTTCATTATGAGTAAACTTACGACACCTAAACCTGCTTCGCTATTAATTACGATATGTCGCATGTTATTGATGATGCCACTTCGCTATGCATGATACTTATGTTGAAACTTCTTCTGTGCTTGTTAATTCTGTGCCATTAGGTGAATTTCTTGATGAACAACTTGCTAGGGCTAGAGAGAATGAAATTATTGAAAATGAAATTATTGAAGATAGTGATGATGAAGGTTCTCCCCCTAAATATGAATTGCCTGTTGTTCCTGAGGGTTATGTTATGAATGAAGAAACTGCTAGAGATCTTCTTGTTTGCAATGATAGATCCGGTCTTAAGAATTTACTAGTTAAACTTAAACAGAAATCTCTAAATGCTAGAATGAAATATAACCCTGCTTTTGCTACTTCACCTATCTTTGTTACTGATAAGGATTATGAATTCTCTGTTGATCCTGAAATAATTACTTTGGTTGAATCTGATCCTTTTTATGGCTTCCAAGAATTGCCTGAATCAATATGTAAGCTTACATGCTTGCATCACCTAGATATCTCATATTGTTGTGCTCTTCAAAAGCTCCTTGATAAATTTGGTAGCCTTCCTAAACTCTCATTCTTAAACTTGTCAAGTTGTTCAAAGCTCATCAAACTACATGAAAATGTTAGTTTCCCGTGCTTAGAGCATCTTAACCTATCTAGTTGCCATGAGCTAGAAAACTTGATAGTTGATATTAGCCACCTTCAGAAACTTGAGTTCATGGACCTCTCTGGTTGCTACAAGGTTCCAGTGTTGCCAGGATCATTTTTCCAACTTAACCATTTGAAATACCTAGATCTTTCAGATTGTAATAACCTTGAAGAACTCCCAGAATGCTTTGGTCACCTCTTCGAGCTTGAATATATAAACCTAACAAGTTGTCCTAAGCTACTACTATTGCCTGAGTCATTCTGCAAGTTATTTAAATTGAAGCATCTCTACCTGTCATACTGTCAGAGCCTTATTGAGCTCCCGTCCTTATTTGGTGACCTTAAGCTTCAGATATTGCACATGAATGGACTTCCAGATATGCTTGACTGCCCTGATAAGATTGGTGACATGACTAGTCTCAGTCAGTTTGTGATTGATAGTGGAACAACTAGTTTTCTTAAAAAGGTTAATGTCATTCAAAAGCGTGTAAATTGTGTGGGCAAAGTGGAACATCATGTGCATGAGATAGAGAGCAGAGGATGCAGTAGCATACTAGATCTTTTGGCATTGCCTTGTTCAGAGTTGATACTTGCAGACCTTCAGAATGTTAGGCACCCGGATGATGCAGATAGAGTCAAACTGTGTGATAATTCAGACATTCGAGTATTAAGACTTCTTTGGGGGAATGAAGGAGGCAAATTTGTGTTGGACAAGCTCGTACCTCCTCGGACTCTTGAAATTTTGCAGCTAGCTGGGTATACGAGCAAGGATTTCCCTAATTGGATGATTAACGTCTCGTGCTACCTCCCGTTTCTTAGTGAAATGACACTTCAAGGTTTGGAAGCATGTGATTGTCTACCTGAATTTGGGGCATTGCCAAATTTAAGAAGTTTATGTCTGGTGATCATTCCCAACATCAGGAAAATTGGAAAGGAATTCTATGGACAGGGCAGACCTTGTATGAAACTAAGAGTAATATTGCTGAAGTTGATGGATAATTTGGAGGAATGGTGGACAACAAAGTCAGGTAAAGAAGATGAAGAGTTTTTAGTCCCCAATTTACATGGTTTGGAGGTAGTAGACTGCCCAAGGTTGAAGTTCCTACCATGTCCTCCAATAAGTATGAGTTTGATTTTAATCAACAGTGAGACAGTTTTGCCAGAACGAGGATTTGGAAAGCTCTCATCGTTCGTTACTCCTTCTGTGATGGTTCTAGAGAGATGTAGTTTCTCTCAAGAAAAGTGGGACAGACTTCGATACTTTCCCACCCTTGAGATTTTCTGGGTAATCTCCGTGAGTGGTTTGGGGACTTTGCCAGAGGCTATCCAATGCTTCACTTCTCTCACTAAACTACATTTGGTGTCATTGAAGGACCTGGAGACACTCCAAGTATGGTTGGGACACCTTGATTCTCTGGAAGAACTTGTCATCAACCATTGCCCCAACCTAACATCTTTGCCTGAAAGCATGAAGAACCTCACCGGTCTCAAACAACTGAGATTGATAGGGTGAAAATCCCTCAAAACATCAAGTGAATGGTTGGGAAGTTTGACCTGTCTAGAAGGACTTGTGATTGAGGATTACCCCAACCTGAAATTTTTGCCTGAAAGCATGAAGAACCTTACCGCCCTTAGAAAGCTGACGTTGGCAGAGTGCAAATACCTAGAGATACATGATTGGCCGGGACAACTTACTTCTCTAGAAGAACTTATCATTAGAGATTGCCCCAACCTGACATCTTTGCCTAAAAGCATGAAGAACCTCACCGCTCTTAGAAACTTGTGGTTGGCAGAATGCAGAGACCTAGAGATAAATGAATGGTTGGGACAAGTTACTTCTCTGGATGAACTTACCACCAAAGATTGCCCCAACCCGATATCTTGGCCTGAAAGCATGCAGAAGCTCATCGCCCTTAGAATACTGAGGTTGGTAAAGTGCAAAGACCTATAGATACATGAATGGCTGGGACAATTGGTTTCTCTAGAAGAACTTATCATTGAAAATTGCCCCAACCTGACATATTTGCTTGAAAGCATGAAGAACATCACTGGTCTTAGAATATTGTCATTGAGCAAAGGCCTAGAAACATTACCAGAGTGGTTGCGACAGTTCACTTCTTTAGAAGAAATTCGTATCGGCTATTGCCCCAACCTACCATTTTTGCCTGAAAGTATGAAGTACCTGACCTCTCTTAAAATACTAAGGTTGCTGAAGTGCACATGCCTGGAGATATTACCGGGATGTTTGGGACAGTTGACTTCTCTAGTAGAAATTTCCATTGACGATTGCCCTACCTTATATCTTTGCTGGAAAGCATGAAGAATCTCACCGCGCTTAAAAAATTGGCCTTGATAGAGTGCAAAGGCCTTGAAACATTACCGGGATGGTTGGGACAACTGACTTGTCTAGAAGAAATTATCATCAAGAATTAGACCAACATGACATTTTTGCCTGAAAGCATGAAGAACCTCATTGCTCTTACAAGTCTGAAATTGACAGGGTGCAAGGGCCTTGATGTTGGAAATATGCCCTAGAGGCAATAATAAAATGATTATTATTATATTTCCTTGTTCATGATAATTGTCTATTATTCATGCTATAATTGTATTAACCGGAAACAGTGATACATGTGTGGATACATAGACCACAACATGTCCCTAGTAAGCCTCTAGTTGACTAGCTCGTTGATCAACAGATGGTCATGGTTTCCTGACTGTGGACATTGGATGTCATTGATAACGGGATCACATCATTAGGAGAATAATGTGATGGACAAGACCCAATCCTAAGCATAGCACAAGATCTTGTAGTTCATTTGCTAAAGCTTTTCTAAATGTCAAGTATCAGTTCCTTAGACCATGAGATTGTGTAACTCCCGGATACTGTAGGAGTGCTTTGGGTGTACCGAACATCACAACGTAACTGGGTGACTATAAAGGTGCACTACAGGTGTCTTCGAAAGTGTCTGTTGGGTTGGCACGAATCAAGACTGGGATTTGTCACTCCGTATGACGGAGAGGTATCTCTGGGCCCACTCGGTAATGCATCATCATAATGAGCTCAATGTGACTAAGTGGTTAGTCACGGGATCATGCATTATGTAACGAGTAAAGTGACTTGCCGGTAACGAGATTGAACGAGGTATTGGGATACCGACGATCGAATCTCGGGCAGGTAACATACCGATTGATAAAGGGAATTGCTTACGGGATTACTTGAATCCTCGACATCGTGGTTCATCCGATGAGATCATCGTGGAACATGTGGGAGCCAATATGGGTATCCAGATCCCGCTATTGGTTATTGGCCGGAGAGCTGTCTCGGTCATGTCTACGTGATTCCCGAACCCGTAGGGTCTACACACTTAAGGTTCGATGACGCTATGGTTATTAGGAAGACTTGTATGTGATTACCGAATGTTGATCGGAGTCCCGGATGAGATCCCGGACGTCACGGGGAGTTCCGGAATGGTCCGGAGGTGAAGATTTATATATGGGAAGTTGTCATACGGTCACCGGAAAAGTTCGGGGGCATACCGGTATTGTACAGGGGCCACCGGAGGGGTTCCAGTGGTCCACTGGGAGGGGTCACCTCTCTCGGAGGGCCTCATGGGCTGTAGTGGGAAGGGAACCAGCCCTTGTAGGGCTGGGTGCATCCCCCCCTTGGGCCCATGCGCCTAGGGTTGGGGGGGAACCCTAAAGGGGGCGCCCCCCTTGCTTGGGGGGCAAGCCCCCTCCCCTTGGCCCCCCCCCCCTTTAGATCTCATCTAGAGGGGGCCGATGTCGGTGTCAAAACCGGTAGATCTCGGGTAGGGGGGTCCCTATCTGTGCATCTAAGGATAATGGTAACAAGAGGCATGGGACATAATGTTTACCCAGGTTCGGTCCCTCTATATGGAGGTAAAACCCTACTTCCTGCTTGATTGATATTGATGATATGAGTGGTACAAGAGTTGATCTACCACGAGATCGTAGAGGCTAAACCCTAGGAGCTAGCCTATGATGATTATGATTCTGTCTCTAAGGACTAACCTCTCCGATTTATATAGACACCGGGGAGGGCTAGGGTTTACATGGAGTCGGTTACAGAGAAGGAAATACACTATCCGGATCGCCAAGCTTGTCTTCCACGCAAAGGAGAGTCCCATCCGGACATGGGACGAAGTCTTGAGTCTTGTATCTTCACGGTCCAACAATCCAGCCAAAGTATATAGTCCGGCTGTCCGGATACCCCCTAATCCAGGAGTCCCTCAGTAGCCCCTGAACCAGGCTTCAATGACGACGAGTCCAGCGTGCAGTTTGTCTGCGGCATTGCAAGGCGGGTTCCACCTCCAAATACTCCAAAGTAATTATCGAACATTGAAACCGTGTCCGGATCTGCAGGATGATCTTCACATACCACTATAGAGAGAATGATATTTCACAAATGTAATCTGTTGACAAATTTAGACAACGTGACATGACACTACGGTCGGGCCATTATTTGAACTATTTTCCGACAACCAGCCATAGCGCATATTGCGAGGCGGTTTCTTCGGCACGTCTTGTCAAAGCAGAGATCATGTCCCCTTATCGTGGGATTCCCATCAATACAGGTATGGGTAGCCCAACCGCGCCATCAGTCGTGGCACTTGGGAAATAAGCAATTCTCAACGGGAAAGTGGGGAGGCGCACCGTTCTCGTCGCCTCTATAAAGGGATAAGGATTCCCCATTTTCACCCACGCCTTCTTCTTCCTTCGCTTATCCATTCTTGCCTCCTCGAGCTCCAACGCCCTAGTCCACGCCTTCTCCGCACAGCCAAACATGTCCGGAGCAGGAGGCCAGTGGGCGGCCTCCACCGTGAAGGAGGAGCATATTGCGAAGCTTCTGGCGGCGGATGCTTGGCCGCGGACGCCATCGCACCCGGCTACGGGCCTTGAGGCAGATCATTCCAACTCCAGAACCCCATGAGAGGGTCATGTTTCTCTCCCATTTCGTCCGTGGACTGGGATTTCCACTTCACCCCTTCGTCCGCGGACTCATGTTCTACTACGGGCTAGATTTCCATGATCTAGCCCCAAATTTCGTCCTCAACATCTCGACGTTTATCGTGGGTGTGCGAAACCTTCCTCCGCATCAAGCCTCACTTGACGTGGCTACGAACCTTCTGCGTGAAGCCGAAGATCGTGAGTGGCCAGCAAACGGAGTGCGGAGGCGCCATGGTGGGCAAAATGCCCAACGTCACCTGGCTTGACGGCTCCTTCGCGGAGAACGTGAAAGGGTGGCAATCGGGGTGGTTGTACATCACCGAGCCACGTGACGCCAACTGGGTGGCGGCCCTGGATTCCGATCCGGAATTCCCATGCGGCTCACCTCCTGGGAAAAGAAGGGCCTGCCCTGGGGCGAGCCTGCGGAGCTGACCGGACTTCAGAACTGTATCAAGAATATGATTGACAAGAACATCAAGCTTGTCAACGTAGTCCAGGTCATGCTCATCCGCCGAATTCTTCCGTGCCAAAGACGGGCTTTTAATCTGTGGGAATTCGTCTCGGCCGAACACCAGACACTCCGAGAGCTCTACGGCATGAAACTCAAGGGCGCATGGAAGGTGTTGTTCAAGGGCTCCGAAACACCTCCTCCTACGTCCGAGGACCGCGAACTCCATGCCGCGCGGCCCCCTCATCCGGTGAGTTTTCTAACCATCACCAGATGTAGTTTTCCCAGCATACTCATGGGAGGATCTCAAGTCATCGTGTGTACTTAATCAAGAGTACATAGAGACGGCGGGGCGGATCGACTGTCTGGCCCCATTGCCAGAAGGTCCGGCGACCGCTCTTCTGACGGAAATGCTAGTCCCGACGCCCTACAAGGCACCGGAAAAGAAGGCCGAAAAGAAAGCCCCGGGGACCAGGAGGGGTCTCCGGCGCAAGGCCGTACAAGACGCCTCGTCCGAAGACGACGAGGCACACTCCTCCCATGAAGGGGAGGAGGAGAAAGAAAGGGCCGCCCCATCCAGGAAGGACAAAGGGTCTAAGAGGGCGGCCCAGGGGACCAGGAAGGGCCCCCGGCGCAAGGCCATCGTAGGCTCGTCGTCCGAAGACGACGAGGCAGATTCTTCCCGCAGAGGCGGGGAGGATCACGAAGAAATGCCACCTCCCCGCACTGGGAGGAGAAGAAAAGGAAAGCCACCCCGGAGGGGGAGGCTAGGACGCCCAAGAAGGGAAAGGTGTCCCTTCTGGATTACTCCACCACGGCCGCCTACAGCGAGGAGGAGTGGCTGCCTAGGGGGAAGCCCCTAGTAAGATCGTAAGTATCCGCACTTCCGTTGTACTTTAGTGCGACTTTGCTTCATAGTCTGTTATAACGCCGAACACGCATATGCAGTCCGGCCAGGGCCCATCCCGAGGTATTTTATTCGGATGTGTCTTTGAGCGATTCGGTGATGAATTCGCTCCCAACGACCACTTCCCCTCGGCCTGCGGACGACACGGAGGTGTTGTCCCAAAGGCTCCCTGAGCAAGGGGAGGTGACTCTGGAGACGCCCCAAGGCGAAATTCCAGACGCCGGGCACACGGGGCGCCGGATCCCTGCGCATTATGTCGACGGGAGCCACAACAAGTCGGGCTCCCAGCCGGACAATATACCGGAACCTCCAAAGGCTCCGGATTCGGCAGGCAGCCCCTCGCTAAGGAGGGCGAGCCATCCGTGCCGATGACTTCCGTTACGCCAGAGGCATCGGATAGTCTGCTGGAAGCGCTTCGTGGCGCTTCCATGGGTGAAGAGCACCATACTCTTATGAGTGCGGTGATTCAGAACGTCCTGTCCGCCAAGAGCGGACTAACCGAAGCCTGCACCAGCCTTCTAACAGGCTTTGAGGTAAGTAATCAAAAAGTGTGGGAAATTATCACCCGGTAGGTAGTAGCCCCTGATACTCAGTTTGGTGTTCGGAACGAAAAGCCAAACGAAGGGTCAATTATAATCCATAGGAGTTTGATAGTAGGTGTGCATGTGAATGAGCAGGCAGTGCTGGTTGCCGCTGCTGCCCGCACGGCTGAGGTCGCCGGAGTCAAACGGGACCTGGAGCAGGCCGAGGGAGAGCTCGGCCTCTCGAAGAGGCAGCTCGAAGAGAACAAAGGTGAGTGATAACCCATTCATATATCACAAAGAGTAAAAATTGATGACGCTAAAAACGTCATGATTTTGCAATAGGGGCCACGACCGAAGTGGCGTCTCTGAATAGAGCGCTATCCGAGGCCGAAAACAAGGCGACCGCGGAGCGCATTGAGTGTGAAAAGCAAAATGCTAGGGTGGGCGAGGTACAGCAAGAGCTCCAGGAGCTCGGCAAGAAGTTCGAGTCCTTGGAGCATGACTTCAAGACGAAGGAGTCTGAGCTTGCGAAGGCCCTTTTGAGCATGAAAGATGCCAAGGCCGAAGCCGAAAAGGCCCAGCAGGAAATCCAAGCGGCCAAGAAGATAGCGGCGGGTAAGACATTCTTTATGCAAAGCAAGCATGTGGAGGGAGGCGTTTCTTTTACTTACCCGAATTCGGAGCTCCCCAGGGGCATTCGCAGATCTACCACGCAGCATATCGGATGCCGCGGAGTTCTACCATGCCGGAGAGGGGAGCTCAACGAAAAAGTTGTTCTGGTCCCAGTATGCTGGAGCCGAACACGCGACGCCTCTGAGTGACCAGTTAAAGCAACTGGTTGAACTCCACAGGGCGGCCGAAGTGGCTATGAAGGATTTCATAGTCCGGATGTGGCCTGGTGAGCCCTTGCCTGCCAGCTACTTCGGCCTGATAAAGCAGATGGTGAATGCCTGTCCGCGGCTGGAAGTGATCAAGCGGTCCGTTTGCATTGAGGGTGCCCGCCGAGCCTTTGCTCGTGCGAAGGTGCATTGGGGCAAGCTGGACGCGGAGAAGTTGGTGAAGGATGGACCGCCAGAGGGCAAGGCGCATCGCTATCCGGAAAAATATTATGATGGCTTTATGAAAGGTGCTCATCTCATGGCCGATGAATGTACCAAGGACACGATCTTGGAGTGAATTTACTTCTGTCATTTTTGTAATATAAAGATGAAGTTACTTGCGCTATATAGCGCTTTTTTGATTTAAAATATTACTTTATGTGCGGCTGTTTATAAAATTCTGAAAGTAGGCCAGTCGTCGGCTTCCGGTCCCGTATAACTAGTATCGGGGTGTTCCTGGAAAAAACCCAGACACTCTTTATTCAAATTTTTTGGTCCCTGAAGGAGGTGTTTGGCGCAGCGAACAAGGCAATCGGACTATGCGGCTTTATAACTTTCACTTAGCCATAGAAGTCTACAATTTTAAATTTCGGCGAAGCCCCTAGAATTCAGAAAGCCGAATTGGGACGCTATATACGCCTAAATTGGACGAGGCCGATTCCTCGCCTAAAGCAGAAAAAATCTTTAAGGATTTTAAGACCTCTCGAACAGCGACCAGCTCTCGCCGCATCATGCCGGTCAGTTTTTGGCTTTCTCTACTGAGGTGTGCAGTCTTGGTTGCCCGATGCTTTTCGATTGCGTCGATGGTGTAGTGCCGTGGTTTAGTCTCGGCTCACCGCTGCAGTTCAAGCGCCGATGGTGCCCCTTGGTGTGTTGTGTCCCCCCTCGCCTTGTGTTGTTTGTGTGTTGTTTTGCTTTATTTCTCCCTTCTGTGCCCTCCTGTATTTCTGGTTCACTTGGGCCCTATCTTGTATTAGGCTGCAAAGCCTATAGGCAACAAATGAATACAATTCAGGTGGGGAGGATTTCTTCTCCCCCGGTGACATTAAAAAAAACACTTGAAACAAAGTTTTGCTGCATAGTGCACATAATATTTCAATATAATCAAATATGAAACCTATCACTTTCACTAAAAAAAAAGAAAGGGTACGACGAAACCTGGTGCTGCTGTGTCATAAAAAAACAGATAGTCTCAAAGAATAGAAAAAAGAAAGACTATGCTGCCTCGGTGGACGTGGCCCATTTAGGGATGTGCGTGGGCGAGCACGTACTCTTGCTCGCTAGAGGCAAGACATAAAACTGTGCTACTGAACCCACCTCTCCTTTTCAGGGGGGAAATGAACCTGGGCCAACATCGACATTGCAGCATGAACATAATTTATTTTTTAAAACATCAACATTGGAACTTAGGAGGTCACACCAGTAAACATCGACATCGTCTCTGTTGTGTTTGAATTCAAATCTGAACTAAAACCATGACAAAAATTATAAAACGGAGGGAGTACTTAAGAGCTCTTCCGACATCAAAATATACTACTTGAGAATCACAGCGTGCTTGGTCTGAGAGAAATTGCTCCTTGCAAGTGGCCACTCCCTTGAGCTCTTCCTTATTTTTCCGTCATCTGGATGTTATGGCTTCCTGGTCGAAGAGATGAATTTTCAAGTTAAGTAATCAATAAAAACAGATATATAAGAGAACCAATAAGTTGTATTCCATGTCTGTTGTGCAACCACAACAAACCATGAAAGGCAAGTCCCTTTAGTTAATAAAATAGTTAATTATATGTAAGTTCAATTTCTGTTGCTGCTATATGTTTCTGCATCTTACAAGAAAGCAAATGTATATGTTTCTGCCCTTGAAAAACTGCATGGTATAATCCATTTGGACACTTGATAAGTAAATAAGGCTCCAGGCGCTTACCTGCTCTGCAGCAGCCGGGAGTAAAATAAGGATTGGTGATGCTGAGCCAGCACGCCCGCTAGTGTTTTGCAATTTTTGGCTGCTAATGTGGCTGAGAGAGTACATGCAGGGATCCCTCTTCCCTGCCATGGTCGGCCACATCGGCACTGTCTCTGCCTCAGGCGCTCCTCTCCTCTATGATCCCCAAATCATCTGAACTGAAAAGAAATACATCTGCCTAAGGTTTAGCAAACGGTGAAAAGGATATCATATCACAATGGAGCACACTAGTGGGTTGGATTGATTTTGCACGGAGACATGGAGGAGCCTAACACAATATTGAAACTGAAGCATTGACGTTGTAATTTTGGTGTTTTGTTGGTTGAAATACAGGAAGAAGAGCAGCAAACCTAGTATAGATTAGCACGCCCAGCAAGCAGCTCAGAACGAAAAGTAGCTGCTGCTTGAACACTAAGAGACAAAATGGGAGGTGGAAAGCATCCAAAGAAAATACTACTCCAGGAGTTAAGCAGGACTCTCTCAATACATTTTTAAATTTCAGAATATATATTTTGCAATTTGCATAGGCCCATTGCCAAAAATGCGCAGTATCTGGAATTGGAAGACAGTCGACACATTAGCAGGCACAGATGAAGATGCAGAGGCCGGGGTTTATCCTCCTTTTCTAAAAAAAAAAGCAGGCCCAGAAAGTAAAAAGCAGTAACACAATAGAAAAATTATATACATGAATGAATGAAGCATTGCTAAGAAATGACTGAGTTGGAAATTAATAACCTTCTGGTAATCATGGACAAGCACTAGTAGTCAGTCACCACTTGAGAGCTCTCTGCCATCAAAGTATGCTCCTTGAGAATCCCAGCGAGCCTCTATAACTTGAATCAGCCTCTTCCTTGAGCTCTGCCTCAGTTTTTCGCATTGTTAACTTGATCTTGTGCACTATTCGGCAAGTCCAGAACAGTGATGCAAACCTGCACGCATGATTGAAGAGATAAATTTTTCAAGTTGAGTAGTAGAAACAAAAAAGAGAACCAATAACTAGTTGTATTCAGTCATTCCAAGTCCGATGAGCAGCCAACCATCAAAGTCAAGTCCCTTTAATTACTCCCTCCGTTCCTAAATATATGACGTTTTGGCTGCTAAATTGAGGTGCCAAAACGTTTCATGCAAGTTTAGCTACAACTAAGACTGCATTGTGATCTAAAAAAAAAGACTGCATCTTAGTATAAGAAAACAATTACATATGCAAAAGCATGGTATAATCCATTTGGGCACAATAGGCTTGCAACACTTGAAAAAGAAGGCTCCAGGCCACTTACCTCCTCTGCAGCAGTTGGGGCCAACTTCAGCACCGAACCAGTATGGAGTATGGAGTAGAGCACCACGCCACCACTTATGTAGCCACCCGGAGCAAAGATGGAGAGGTGGGTGGCGACAATGGCCTCAGAGAAGAAGCTGAGGAAGCCCGGGTTGTCGCTGCACACCTCCACCTCGTATTTGTCCAATCAGAGGATGTGACAAATCTTGTGCGCATTCTCCCCTTGGCGCCTTGCAGTCAGACTTGGACATTGAATACTTTTGAGTAGCTTCAAAGCAGAGTGACTCTGTATGCTTTCAGGCAAAGATATCAGGTTGGGGCAATCTCTGATACAAAGTTCTTCTAGGCAAGTTAACTGTCCCAAACATTCCGGTAAAATCTCCAGGCCTTTGCACTCTAGCAACGCCAGTTCTGTAAGAGCTGTGAGATTCTTCATGCTTTCAGGCAAAGATGTCAGGTTGGGACAATCTCTAAAGAAAAGTACTTCTAGAGAAGTCAACTGTCCCAACCATCCTGGTAATGTTTCCAGGCCATTGCACTCTATCAGCGTCAATTTTTTAAGAGCGGTGAAGTTCTTCATGCTTTCAGGCAAAAATATCACGTTGCAACAATCTCGAATGTCAAGGACTTTTAGAGAACTGAGATGGCCCCATACCGGGAGTGTCTTCAAGTCCTTCAACGACTCCAAATATAGTTCAGTGAGAGAGGTGAAGTGTCGCATGACCTCTGACAAAGTCCTCAAGCCACTAACAGATTTTACAACTAATATCTCAAGGGCGGGAAAGTGTTGAAGTCTATCCCACTTGTCTTGAGAGAAACTACAGTTCTTTAGAAGCATCTGGTAAGGATGAACTGAAGAGGAGAGCTTTCCAAATCCTCGTTCTGGTAAAACTGTCTCGCTGTTGCTCAAATTCCAATTCATACTTCTTGGGGGATATGGTAGGAACTTTAACTTTGGGCAGTCTATTACCTCCAAACGATGCAAATTAGGGATTAGAAACTCCTCGTTTTCTTTACTTGACTCTGTTGTCCACCATTCCATCAAATTCTCCATCAACGTCAATACCAGCATTCTTAGTTTCCTACAAGGACCACTCTCTCCATAGAATTCCTTACCGATATTCCTGATGTTGGGAATCTTATGCAGACCCAGCATTCTTAAATTTGGCAGTGCCCCGAATGGAGGAAGACAATCACAATCTTCTAAACCATCAAGAGTCAGTTCGCTGAGAAAAGGGAGGTAGGACGAGATGTTTAACATCCAGTCAGGTAAATCCTTACTCCCATACCGAACTAGCCAAAAGTGTTCAAGAGTCCGAGGAGGTACGAGCCTGTCCAACACATATTTACCTCCTTCGTTTTTCCAGTGAAGGTGTAGTCTTCGAATATCTGAACAATCACGCAGTTTGACTCTGTCTGCATCTTCCGGATGCCTGACATTCTGAAGGTCTATAAGAAACAGCTCTGAACAAGTCAATCCCACAAGATTCACTATACTGCTGCATCCTCTGCTCTCTATCTCATGTACATGATGCACTGCTGTGCCCACAAAATTTAGACGCTTTTGAATGGCTCGAGCCTCTTTAAGAAAGGTAAAAGTTGCACCATCAATCACAAACTGGGTGAGACTAGTCATGTCACCAATGCTATCAGGGCAGTCAAACATATCTAGAAGGCCACTCATGTGCAGTATTTCAAGGTTAAGGTCACCAAATGAGGAGGGGAGCACATGGAGCCTCAGACAGTATGACAAATAGAGACACCTTAGCTTAAACAACTTGCATAGTGACTCTGGTAATTGTCGGAGCTTAGGACAACTTGTAAGGTTCAAATCTTCAAGCTTGGAGAGGTGACCAAAACATTCAGGGAGTTCTCTGAGGTTATGACAATCTGAAAGATCTAGATATTTCAAATGATTAAGATCGCAAAATGAATCTGGCAGAACTGAAACCTTGTAACAACCAGAGAGGTTCACGGACACAAGTTTCTGAAGGTGTCCGAAATCAATTGGCAGCTTTTCTAGCTCATGGCAACTTGATAGGTTCAGATGCTCTAAGCATGGGAAGCTAACATTGTCAGGTAGTTTGGTGAGATTTGAACAGCCTGACAAGTCTAAGAATGAGAGTTTAAGAAGGCTACCAAATTTATCAGGGAGCTTTTGAACAGCACAACAATCTGACATGTCTAGGTGTTGTAAGCATGTAAGCTCACAGATTGAGTCAGGCAACTCTTGGAGTACACAACACCCAGATAGACCAAGGAAAAAGAGTTGGGAGAGCTCCCCTAATGATGCAGGTAGCTTACTAAGGCTGCTACTGCCAGATAGGTCCAAATAGCAAAGTTTGCTGAGCTGACAAATACTGTCAGGCAAGGTCTCAAGAAAGGAATTGGAGAGAATAAGAGTTTCCATGTTTTGAAGTGCATGAAAATTCTTAGGAAGTGACTTTATTGGCAAGCCCGTGGCATCAAGATACCTAATTAGCTTCAATTGATTAATGGAAGATGGCAGCACCACACTACTTGGAGCAGATTGGCCATTAGCTGAATGTTCACTTAGGTCCAAGACTCGTATGTACTTGGATCGAGAAAATGCCTTTTTTGGGAGTTGCAGTCCCCCAAAATCTCTAAAGTGGAGAGATCTAAGCTTGCCTGGAATATATTTGAAAACCTTAGGATCATTCTTGAAGTTGGTTAACTGTGCATGTCGGCAGTAACGAGCTCTGTTCCAGCTGCTGCTTTTGCTAGCATCCAGGTCAACCAATTCATCAGCAGCAATAATTGATGCAAGATCATGCACCAAATCATGCATGACGAGTTCTGGAGGAGCCTTGAAATGCAATGGACTTGGACTAACCTGCAGAGGTAATTACTATCAATATATTATTGCAAAGAGAAAGTAAAACCCGATAAGACACTAAGATCCAGTAATATTTCAATTCCTCAGTATGTGGAGCCCTTGTACATCCTACAATGAATTTGTTTACTAGAAACCAAACATTTTCATAAATTTCTTTTATGATATTAATTATTTTTTGGATAACTAACCAAGCACGTACAACTAATAAAGTATATGATGTGTGCGCAGAATTTTTATACATATTTCTGAGGATGTTTTTGTTAATTTTTCGAATTTGGATATGTTATTGTTAATTTTTTGAATCTGAGAACGTCAACTAGTTCAATAAGTGCCAACTAATTTGTAATTATACATAACTTGCTAATCAGTCCTATCTAGATAAGTGACACTCCCTAGGCGGCACTGGTGGTGGCTAACTCTAGCCGCCAAAAGTTCACCCATGCAAAGGTGGGTGGGTGTGTGTGTGTGGGTGGGTGGGGGAATGGAAGCCGAACAGCGATCTAGGGGCCAGCGGCGCCTCTGAGCTCGTGGCTTGAGGTCAGACGGGCATGGCGCCCTCGTATTCGCTATTGAAATTTGAGTGACAAATGGACCAATAATATATGAGTCATGTGTCATAAAGAATATGCCATTGGAAACTACTCGTTAATACGAATTAAATAATATAAATTTGTGGCATATAACCCACATTTTATTGCTTAAAACATGGTCAAAGTTAAACTTCGAAATACATGGACTTCAGGTAAATAGGGAAGGAGGGAGTACTATAATTATGAACAGTGCCACCGTATGCAGTTGGCCCATTGGTAGTTTGATGACGGCGCCATACAAGGGCAGTTTGATGCCTATTTTAAATCAATTCCAATTTGAGACCACAAAATGACGCTCTGTTAAAATGGCCTATTTTATGTCAAAGTAGTACTAGTATGTGTCCAAATAATCAATAAAGTCTAGCTCAACACCACCGCTAAGAGGGACCTTACATGTCGGCCCGCCTTGCAACACTCGAGTCATAAACCTAAATTCCTCCCTCTCTCTCTCTCTCTCCCTCCCTCCCTCTCTCTCTCTCCCTCTCCCTCTCCCTCTCCCTCTCCCTCCCTCCCTCCCTCTCCCTCTCCCTCCCTCCCTCTCCCTCTCCCTCCCTCCCTCCCTCCCTCTCCCTCTCCCTCTCCCTCTCCCTCTCCCTCCCTCCCTCCCTCCCTCCCTCCCTCCCTCCCTCCCTCGCTCGCTCTCTCTCTCTCTCTTTCTCTCTCTCTCTCTCTCTCTCTCTCTCCCCCCCCTCTCTCCCCTCTCTCTCTCCCCTCTCTCTCTCTCTCTCCCCTCTCCCCCTCTCCCCTCTCCCTCTCTCTCTCTCTCCCTCTCTCTCTCTCTCTCTCTCTCTCTCATCAACCACACACACACCACCACCGAATGTGCTTGAACTGCACTTTTTATGTTTCCACAATCAGTTCATTAAGTTTTAGGTGAATCCAGGTTTGTTCCCAAGAAATGCTTGTGTTGGAATGTTAAGTTGTTAGGTGCTGTAACACTCCACTAAGTTAAGCTAGTATTGGAAAGTCTATTTTCTAAAATTATTAAATTAATATACATACATGTAGGGGTTGCAAACAGAATGCCACGAATTGTCACTAGAAAAGAATAGCACCACACATAATTTGGCAGACTCTAACTAGGATTGAAACATGAATATGCCATATTATTGGAGAGATCTAGAGCGAAGAATCCAAAAGTAGATATAACATGTCTGATTGAAAATCAATGAAAAGAAATTATTTAGATTAGTAAAGTCATTAAAAATTACATTTTTGTTGTGTGGGACATAATCTAGACATTAGATCGATAAACCTAAGGACAAGGAAGCAAAACTAAAGTAATATATAAACCCAACATAGTCAATACAATAGCCTAGTAAAGTACTGATCTTATCAGTACTAACAATAAATTAACATTTAGAAATGAAAATATTAAACCATTAACAGAAATTAAAAATCAAAGTGCAGGCCCAAATCTAGAACCTATGAAAGCGTGTTCTTGTCTATAAATAAAGTTAAAAAAAACATAATGGTAAAATGAACCAGCCATACAAGAGAACCAGACATAAACATAATGGAATATATAGGTACTAACCGAAGCAGATCCTGGAATCCGAAGAAAGGACATGCCCAAAAGGTAGTTGATGCACCTTTGACCATCGTGCCTTGAATTGATGTATCCAAGTGCATTCCATTGCTGGATTATATGATTGTTGTCCATGACAAAGCCCTTGGGGAAGGCTGCCAAGTATGTGAAACACATTTTGAATTCTGGCTTCATGAGGTAATAGCTCAGCATTAGCCTCGCTAATGTTTCTTTCTGATGTCTTTCTTTCAAACCCAAATCAACCTTAGTGTCTCTTATATGTTCCCATGCCCCCACGTCCCTTAGCTCTGACATTACTTGCCCCAGAGCATTTGCCACGAGTGGTAAACCCCCACACTTGCCTGCAATCTGCTTTCCAATTTCTTCCAAGCGACTCTGGTCATCATCAGGCCCAAATGCCCTTTGCTTCATTAATTCCCAACAGTCACCAGGTTCTAAAACACCCAGCTCTATTGTCTCAGACTCAGGAACTGGGCAAATTTTCCTGTTATTTGCAAGAAAACCAGTGCGCAATTGTTGCACTACGCTTCGGTTCCGGGTAGTTATTATAACCCTACTACCCTTGAGACCATGATGTAACATCTGCTTCAAACTTTCAAGTTTATGTCCATCTTCTTCCCAGAGATCATCCAGAACAATCAAGTATCTTCTAGTAGCAAGTTCTCTACTCAGATTATCATGCAGAAACTGCAAATCACAGTTGTCAAGGTCGATGTTGCTATTCATCATTCTTTTCAGGATTGCACTCCCAATTTTGAGCAAATCAAACTCCTTGGACACATGAACCCAGACGGAGGCATCAAAGACAGTGACCCTCTTGTCTGCCAGAACTGATTCAACCAATGTTGTCTTGCCAATGCCACCAAGGCCAACAACTGGAATGATGGAGATATCCTGGTTAGCTTCTTCACTTGGGAGTAGCAGGTTGATTATCTTCTCCTTCTCGATACCCCTCCCCACCATTCTAGTTTTCCTGCCATCATCATTCCAGTTGGCTGCAGGAGTTTCATTATTTCTGCCCCCTTCTGCCCTTGCTGCTTGAGGCACAAGATTGAGCTTCCTTTTGCCCTCCTTTTCAATTTCATATATCTTCTTCATCACCTGATTCATCTTGTGGGGCATGGTTATTCGCTGCAGGAGCTGATTGTTTCTGGAAAACCATAAGTCAATCTGCAAAAAATGAATAGTTGAAGTCAACTTGAGTCTCTAAGCACATCTTTTTTTGGATTAGTTTCAGATGATCGACTCTCATCTGCTGCACAGGTGGACAAGAACGTTGCATGGATGGCATAATCAGATACACAAAGACATTTGCTCCAAACACGATTAATCAAATAATCAATATCAGAATGAATACCTTGGATTGGCTCTTTTTAATGAGCTCGTTGGCATCCAACTCATCGAGCACGTCCTCGACATCGTAGGCGGCACGCTTAAACTTGGTAAGCCACCGCTCATACACTCTTCCACCTCCCCGTCCTTCTTGACGCGATTTCTCATCGGCATCACCCAGCACGGCCTCCAGATCTTTCATCTTCTCCTCCAACTCCAGCACGTCCTCTCTGTACCTCCACTGCAGAGTGACCTCCGACGCGGCGTATTCACTGAGCTTGCCGACGATCTGCTTCCCTACAGCACCCGCAATCACAGCCCCAAGCCCGCTCATGGCTGCTCTCCAGCGAAGCCAAGCTATTGCTCTCCTCTCTCTGAAGTCTGAACCCACGAGAAGAGAATGGAGTATTGCTGCTGTGTATGTAAAAATTGGTTAAGGGTGCAGAGAGAGAGACTCTGCACAGATTAAAATATGGCGGGTGTGTCCCTCGTTCGAGGAAGAGATTAAGATATGGTTGGGCTGGGCAACTCCACAGATCGAAAAATGGTTGGGTGTGCCTCTGACTATCTGTCGGCTGCTACCTAGCTCAAGGTTGTCTCTGCAAAAACTAACAGCAGAATGTGACTGACGAGAAGTAAGAGTATGTAGTAAATCTGAGCCGTTGATCACATTAATTAGTGGTCGGATTAACTCTTACCTTCGTACCTCATATGTAAAAAAAGAGGGGTAAAAGGGAGCATGTTAAAATTTGGCGCTGCTTAAAGGCCGACTGAAACATATGATGTATAGATGAGTCAAAATGACAATACAAAGAAAGTAAATAACAAATTTCAAGTGTACCTTGATATATCTTCGAAAAATAAAGGCAGTTGCTATCCTGGATATTATATTATAGCCCCAATTAATATGGGGTGTTCCCAGTAATAATAATCAAAAGACAGTCCAATCTGTGTAAAAATGAACATCTAAAGCATCACTGCTTATCCTGGATGCAATTATCCCCAGTTAATATGCCCGGCCGTTAAATTACTGATCTAATTTAGAGGTTAGTTAGAGTAATTAAAGTAGAAGATGATGCATTGGGATCCAGCCAAGCCATTACTCCGTCTCAGCTAGCTCTAATTTTTTGTTAGCAAGTGGCAGATTTCATCAAGTCAGACAACTTGCTAACTTGCATGAGTATTGTACTGTATTTTGTTAAGTACTACCTCTGTAAAGAAATATAAGAGTTAGTGATCTAAATGCCCTTATATTTCTTTAAGGAGGGAGTAGAAACCAATTTGTCTCATCTGGTAATCCAACCCAAATACTCCCTTCATTCAGAATTACTTGTCACAAAAATGAATGTATCTACAACTAAAATACATCTAGATACATTCATTTCTTGGACGAGTAATTTTTTATTTTAGTTGGCTAGCTCGAGGTGGGAGATGAGACCTTATTTTTTGTTTAACAGAAGAAGAAGAAATTAATGGCACGTACCCTGCGCTAGCGGTGACTTGGTGGGCGAGCAGATCCACAAATTCAGCGGTGATTTTCTGTAGACAAGTTGACAAACGAATATGTCTCATCTGGCAATCGAACCAAGGTGGGAAATGGAGACCTTTTTGTTTAATGGAAGAAGAAGGGGATGGAGACTTCCTGGGCGCGGAGCGGGAACGGCGGAGGACTGTCGGCAGCCGCGGGGCGGGGAGAGGCATGGCCGGCGGCGGCGTTAGAGTTAGGGATCGGCCGCCGGGGCGCAGAGGAGAATCCCAGCGACAGCGGGGGGTAATTTTATCTTTATCACCCACTCGTTTTTCTTTTGATTGATTATTTGGAACAAATTATATACTCCCTCTGTCCGGAAATACTTTTTATCAAACTGTATAAAAGAGGATGTATCTAGATTTATTTTAATTCTAGATACGTCTCTTTTTATTCATTTTGATGACAAGTATTTTCGAACCGAGGAAGTACTACTCTAGCTATTAATCATGATTTTGAAATTCGAACCAAGATTCCCCAATTTTGGAACGAATTTCATTTAGTTATTCCAAAAGATTTCGTGGCATTTTGATATTAAATATCTAGAACCCAATATTTTTTGAGGGAATAGTCCCCCTAATGCTTTACTTTATTTTTTGCCACAACCCCCTAATGCTTTACTACACACAAAGATCACTTTTGGGTCCGTAAATCAAAAAAATTGGTGATTCAATATTTTAGCTATTTTTAAAAACTGAACCTCAACAACAACCAATATATATAACACCCTTATTCTGCTAACACCCCTTAAGACTCTTATTCTGCTAACACCCCGCTTATTCTAATAACACCCTTAAAACTCTTATTTTGCTAACACCCCGCTTATTCTGCTAACACCAAACCCCACCGAGAGAAACCCACCCCGTGCCAACCAACCCACCTCCTCCCACACTTCTTCCTCGCCGCACCATCTCCCTCACGGAATCTCCTCCCTCACTCCCCCACACCTCCATCGCACAACCAACCACCGGCCAGCGGCACCATCTCCCACCCCGCGCCGCCTTCCCCCGCAGCGTCGCGCCATCTCCCTTCCAGGGCTCCACCTACCTCCCGCCTTGGCCGTAGTCGACTCCACCCAGGGGCGCTCTGGTACCTCCCTCCGGCGCGGCAAGCCCGACCGCCACCTTCCCGTGCCATCCCCGCCCCAACCCCAACCAGCCACCGTCCATCCACTCTCCTTACCACTTCTTCCTCTTTGTCGTGTCCCACCCCAACCAGCGGCTCCCTCCACCTTCCTCTGGCAGATCTCGCTGCCCCCGCCTTGGAGACGTATCACCAAACATGCCCTATATAGCTCACCTTATGTGGCTGGTACACTCAACCCCGCAATCCCACCCATGGATGGCCGCACCCATGGGCACCCGACCCGATTGGGTAGGATATGGGTCGGTATATTCACCGGTGGTAAGTTTGATGGGTAACCGGTAGTGTATGGGCACGAGGTCCTGCCGTGGACCATCCAATGGCCCGCCCGATTAGCTGACATGAGGGCCCTTTATATCTAATTAGTAGTAGCCTCTCCAGTCCAATCTTGCGTGCCGACCCACCGTCGTCGGCCCAGTCAGTAAGCCAGCACCTTAGGTTTTACGAGGCAGAGAACTCAATCGCGTCCTCCGCTCCACGCCTCCTCACTCAGCCACAAACCTAGTTGCCATAGTATCGCCCTCTCGCATCCACAAGCTGCCGCCCATTGTCCCATGCCGCCGCAGGCTGTCGGATCCCTGCAGCCACCATTCTCGCGAGCCACAGGATCCCCACCGCCTCCATTCTCACGGGGACGCAGCATCCCTCCACCTCCATCATCACGGGCCGCAGGTCGATGGATCCCCAACCAAGCACCACCACCGCCGTCTCAATCCTCGTTCTCCCTTGAGCAGTGCTCACTTTCATCGCAGTGCGTTATGCGCCTAATAGGTGGTCCCCCAACTTGCACACCATCCTTCGCCCTTCAAGGTAGATCCTATTTGGCGCTTCAGGCATTCGTTATGTGCCATTTTACAAATGGGCGCCTGAAGCACACCCCCACTCCTGTGATCTGGGCCGGCTCGTTTAACTTTTCTCTTTTCGGTTACAAGGAACAAAAAAAATGTTTAACCTTTTCTCTTTTTGATTAGAAGAAACGAATAAGAGCGGGTACTTGAGTCAAACTCGGAACCTCTTTTTCTTATTTCGATCCAAATTACCAATTAGGACAAGATGGATGTGCCCATATACTCTTCTTTCTCCTTTTCTTCTTTCTAATGTTCGAGGTTCATGTACTCAATTTTTCTTCTTCTTTTCTTTTGTATTTTTAAATACCGAACTTTTTTAAAATTCATGATTTTTTCTTCAAATTTGATGCATTTTTTCAAAATTGATGAACCTTTTCCAGATCTGTGAACATCTTTTTAAATTTGATGAACTTCTCTCAAATTTGATGAACTTTTTTAGAAAAAATCAATGAACTATTTTTCAAACTTGATTTTTTTTTCAAATTTATGAACCTTTTTTTAAAATCAATGAACATTTTAAAAATTATTGAACTATTTTTTGAAATCGATGAACATTTTGGAAATTTAATGCGCTTTTAAAAATTGATGACTGCTTTCAATTTTGATGATTTTTTGTTAAATTTGATGAACTATTCTTAATATTTGATGAACTTTATTTAAATCCGTGAATGTTTTCCGAACTTACGATTATTTTTCATTTTTGTGAATAATTTTCTTAAATTAGCCAACTTTTTTTATATCATGAACTTAATTGAATTCATTAACTTATTTGACTATATGATTTTTTTTGCATTGGCCAACTTTTTTATGCATATTCACGAACTTTCGAAATTTTGTTTGCATTTTTCCAAAAATCACGCTTTTCGTAATATTTTCAAATAATTCAAAAATCTGAGCGAGGTACACTGTACAATAAATAGCACGGCGCTGAAGTGATTCACAAGCTGTTAGCTATATATACTCGAACACGAGTCAAAACAAAAAATTGGAGAAAAACGAATGAAGGAGTACTTGTTTCAAAGATCACTCTCAACACCTCAGATTGCGACGCAACAAGCTTGTAGCAACCCGTGAGTTTTCTCTTTTTCGTATATCCGTTTATTCCAAACATTTTATTTATTAAACTGTGCGTCGAAATCTGGAACTATTTTCACCATTGGATTCCTCACGTCAAGGTCTTCAAAATTAGATTCCATGTTGATACGTTTTAACAAACTTTTTTTCACGAGAAAACCGAACAAAAAAACCAGACTGGGAGCACATTTTTTTTCCGAAAGAGGCATGGCCGTGCCACTCACGAAAGCACAACCGTCTCTCTCGCATAAGCAAAATTGTGCATCTCGCGGCAGGAAGAAAAACAGAAAACATATTTTTTTCATTTCTGTGCCTCTCACGAAAGCACAACCATGCCTCTCACGGAAGCAAAATCGTGGCTTTCACGAAAGGGAAAAAATAAAAAACGTGTTATTTTTCGTTTTGTCTCGCGGAAGCACAACCGTGCCTCTCGCGAAAGGAAAAAAAAACAGAAAACACGTTTTTTCGTTTTTGAGAGGCACAGAAACCCGTGCCTCCCGCGGAAGGAAAAAAACAGAAAACACATTTTTTTTTTTGTTTTAGAGAGGCATCGCCGTACCTCTCACGAAAGCAAAACCGTGTCTCTCACGGAAGAAAAAAAATAGTGGTTTAGCGGAAAAGAAAATCGAAAGGCTGAATCTAAAGTCACCATCTGAATATGTAGTATACAGAAGTTTACATGTATGGACCAATGATAATGAGTGGATATGTTCATAGCTGACAAACCATACGCACTACATATCCCTTGATGTTTGCAGCCCAGACCAACTGGGCCGTTCCTCTACTGCACTTGGCCAATGGTTTCCATAAGAAGCTGGTCTGCTTCGTCTTCCCACACGAAGAATCAGTGCACGAGGCTTTCTACCCGTCACCCGCTTCCTCTTTTCCTGCTACTGTACTTGATTACCTCACAAACTGTACTTGATTAATCAGTTAACCACAGGATGACATATAGAGTTAATAGTCCTAACTGAATTCAGAGAAGCAATGTAGTGAAAAACTGAGTGTGAGTAGAATGTACTCCAAGTAGACAAACTGAATAATTTCTTAGTAATGTTGTTTTTAGCCTGTAGGAGTGTTAGCAGTATAAAAACAGTTGTCCGTTTTAACATTCTCAACATAAATTATGTTCATACTGTTTATAGTCTGAATCTTCAGTTAAACTTCAGAATTTATACTGCTAACTAAATTTGTCACCAACTGAAATTACTGTGCCATGGCAGCCATTTCTTGTTTGGCTGCCATGCTATGCAGCTTTTGTAGAAATGGTGCTAAGTGCTACGTTCTGTGTGTGATGTACTAAAAATACAGAGTGTGAACACCTGCATTGCTGTGTGTATGTGTGTGTGATGAACATGAACATGTGTGGATTGGTACTAATTAAGGGCCCCTTTTTATAACCACTGAAGGTATAAAGAGGAGAAACATGTGAAGGAGCAGGATCCGAAAGGTTACTTTAGCTTAGTTTGCAAGTGGTTGGATCAAGACCAAGGGTAGCAGGAGCAGGAGAAAAGGTATTATGTCAAAATTCAGTGATCATTATACTCCAAATAGTCAGAATGGATTCACAAATGTCAGAGTTATCTCTTGGAGTGCTGTTATCTAGTCTGATTTGAGTTGTTGATTAGTAAAAGTAGTGCGTTCACTGAAGGTGTTGATTACCTAGATTGTTCAGTGGGACCAAGAAAGCTGCCGACCTGGCCTCGGTTATATATCTCGTGCAGCTCCACGAGCTTGGCAATGGCGGCCAACTCTTCCTAGAGCTAGCCTCTCGAGTACAAATACACGGATTTATCTCGGACTAAAAGATCTAGTACTATGTACAGTACCACATAACGGAATACCACATAAGGCTCAAGCAATTCCAGTATTATTCCATAAAAAAAAACTAGCATATCAGATATAGTACGTACAGACAGAAGTGCACCGTATGTATATACGGAAAAGAGATGAATCATCTCAGATGGAAGAGTACAAACAGAAAAGAGGGACGTACAACAACATTCAAGCAATTCATCAGAGATTACAATGTTTCGGTGCACAACACTTTTGAGCATTATATTAGTATAGTAGGGAAAACCCAAAAATGAGAACAAAGTGTGACGTACTGACCTTTCAGCATAGCAAGACACTTGCTTCAGTACTGTTTGTTTGCTCTGAATCAGCTGTGAAATTCACTGCTGGGACTGCAGGGATCCAACAAGTACAATAAATGAACAAAGCACAATCTTGCTTGAACACTCAATCATTCATTACCTTACAGTGTATGCAATCTCCATGCAAGATTGTAGCTGCATACTCTGCCCCAGCATAATTCTCATTGCTCCGCTCCTACAGGAATAATTCAGTATCAGGCTAAATAGATTCAAGATTCAAAAAAATTTGGAAATCATTCTTCATTCTTGTAGAGTACTCCCTCCGTCCGGAAATACTTGTCACTTCTTGCAGCTACGACTCAAGACTTCTTCTTGATGGGTACCAAGTGAGGGAACAGAAGCCTGACGAAGAGAATGCACGCATATATATATTATGAAATGTAGCATCAACGGTGTGTGAATCTCAAGTCTAATACATAGCAGAAAAGGGGTACAAAAAGAAGTGGATGAGCACATATTATAAACTAGAGAAAGCAAGCGGGAGAAAGATAAATAAGCAAGCCAAAGTGGTTGCTTTGCACTGTGAATGCAGTCATAAATTAAGGGTCAGAAATTTGGGTTCTGCAGGTACTAACCGGCAGATCTGACTTGCAGAGAAATATCAATCATGTAGCAGAATGAAGAGTTAACAGCTGATTAATGACGAGTCGGTTGGTTCTATTCTATCTCGCACCAGACCTGTTTGATAACTTGTGTGCACAAAAGATTGCCACAGTGGTGGAGTGGAGTGGAACATGCTAGTAGTCTGTAAGATTTGACAACAGTGGTTAAGATGAGGCAGAAATATGGAGAATAAACCTCGCTTCAGAAATAGAAGAACAAAAAAAATAGGGAGGCCACAAGTATTACCTAGGGTGTATTCACTGTCCCAAAGTAATTCCAACTCCTTCAGATTCCTTTTCAACATCAGTTTGGCTGCAGTAGCCTCCTCCTTGGTTGCCACGTGTTCAAGACCACTTATTGCCAGTCCTTCAAGCTCTGTCAATGACCCAAGTTCTGCCAGTTCAAATCCCATGCTCCCTTTCCTGACATGGAATTCTTTTAGCTCCTGCAGATGCTTCATCTTTCCGACATTGCAAATATTGGAGTGGAGTTCACTTCTAGCACGGAAATCATGTAAATTCTCAAGGTGGCTAAAGTCTTGGGGCAAATCAGAACTACCACACCAACCATCTAGGTCCAAGAATTTCAAGTGATAAAATCTTGATAGTGTGCTAGGTAACCTTATTTCCCCGTCACCATAAGATGAGCTAATTTTGAGGTACTGGAGGTGGATAAGTTTCGAAAACCTATATGGAAAAGATTGTGCAGACTTCACCAGTATAAATAGGACATGCAGACTATTTATTTCCTTGAAGCTATCTTTCAAAATCTTGGCGATTCTTTCTTCTTCATATCCTCTAAAAATCATCAAAGTCTGCATATTAGCAATGACCAGGCCAATCGAATTTCTCCATGAGAAAACCATTGTCCACCAGTTCTTCCAAGTAATTCCTATCGGCTTGGTGATTAGAGTCTGTGATGCCTATTGCAACCCAGAAATGATTGATTTCTGAAGCAGTAAACACATGATCTTCAGGGAAAAGGCCACAATAGGAAAAGCATTTCTTCAGATCAAAAGGGAGGCAATCGTAGCTAATTTTTAAAGATGGCATGATATCATCATTCTTTTGCTCCTTTAGCCACTGATGCTTTTTAGAACTCCATTCCAATGTGCAATAGTCTACCAACTGTTTTGGCTGCTAGCGGGGAACCCTTTAGCTTGCTTGCAATTTTTTGTGCAATACCAGCTGCTAGTGGCAGTGTGGCGGAGAGCATTGCGACCATGACGGAGAAAATTGGCCTCTTGGGTGGTGGCGTAGGTGGTCCTCTGCTTGGTCGGCGTCCCTGCTCAGCTTCTCCAACAAGCCCTGCAGGCCAGGGTTGTGGCTCCCCTGGGCGCTGTGCAGCAGGCCTTGCGCTTGCAGTAGCTTGTCCCTGACCTGCTCCGAGTTGTGGCCGAGCTGGCTTGCAGTAGCTTGTCGCTGACCGACCTTGCGCTGCATCTTCACCAGCTCTTTTGAGAGTGAGTTGACGTCTTCCTTCACGCTTGTCACATCCGTGTGGGGGGTCATGTTTGCAGGTTGACTGCGTGAAAAGTGCTCTGGTCGGTGGAAATTACGGCGATCCAGTTGTCCTCGCACGCTGTCTTTGTAGCCGCCAGAATTGATGGCCTTGCATGATGAACAATGTAGCAGTACGATTAAAGAATAAATTTATTTTACTATGTCAGGATTACTTCATGAAGCTCACCTTGCGCTTGCGCGTGGGCTCATATACAAGCATCAAATCCACCTCATCAATCACTTTACCGGCCACTTCATGGAATATATCTTCAGTGATATCTTCGACTCTAAGACCCTCATTCACTTTTGTGCTCCGCACGATGAGCTTGTCAGCATTCTGTGTAACTTGCGGTGATGTCACTGCTATCTGAACAAGACACTCACTACATCCTGGTGTCACAATACCTTTGTCAGGTTGTATGGTGTACTGCTTGCTTGGTCTTTCAATGCTGAAGGCAAAACAGGCATTTGTCTTATTGGTTAGCTTAACTGACCATGACGTCTCCTCGTCAAACTTAAGCTCGAGTGGCTCAATGCCAAGCATGTCATCGTCCAGATAAGTGCTTCCCTGCGAGAAAAGAGAGATGTGTTATTGGAAAGTACACTTTTTTTTTCCTTTCAGAAATGATATATTTATGATTTAGGCTACTATGATAGTTGTCAAACACAAATTTGGGATTATTCTAACCTAACAGGGTTAAGATGAGCTAACCTATGCATTTTTTTTGCAGGGCATATGTACTTGAATCTGGAACCAAATTAACACAACCTTAGATTTGAATACTTGACTGTTTCACACTTCATTAGCTGTTTGATCTCAGTAACACCTATCTCTTTTGACTTCAAATGATGCATCCATTTCCACAGTTTTGATTACAAGGCATCTTAAACTAGCTATAGCTTACCTGGCCAGTGTGCCCATCCGTACTTCCAGATTCACTCAGAATGCTGATTATATCACCTATAGAAGGTCTAGCTTCCGGTTCTTGTTGCCTGCAGCGTTCCGCTATTTCAATGCAACTGGTTACTTGCTGGTATTGTAGTAATGTTGGTGGCTTCTTCCACCTGTGTCTCCACCTTCCAACTACCTACATTTAACACATGTTAATTATTTATTATATTCCCAGAATCTTACAGTACCATTTTCTAGTTCAAGGCCAGACGTTAGGCACATAGTGTGTGTTCGCCTCAGCGCCACAAACAAATCCATTCAGCCACGCACGATACATATGAAGAAAATGTTGTTTAAAGTAGATATATGCCATTCGGTACTATACTAGGCATATTAAAGAACGAACAAATGATGGATGCAAAACATTAATTGTTGCTGTTCTAAAAGGTGAGAGATATCACCCTTGCATTATTTTTGTGAGGGACGCTCTTACGCCCTGTTACCAATTCTGTGATTATGACACCCAAACTGTATATGTCACACTTGAATGAAGTTTTGCCATCTTTCTTGTATTCTGGAGCGACATATCCTCTGCAACAAAACACAATAGTGTGATGCATTACGACCAACAAAGTAAATTTGGGGCTGTAATGATAGAAAACCTTAAATAATGGTTCCTAGTAGCTTACGGTGTTCCAAAACATTGGCCCGTAGTATGCGACATTTCATTTGATCTTGACAACCCAAAATCAGTAATTTTTGGAACCATATGATCATCAAGTAATATATTTGGCGGTTTAAGATCCATATGAACAATTCTTTTTTCCTCGTGAAGATAAAAGAGACCCTTGCAAATTCCAGAGATTATGTCATAACGTGGTTCCCATTCCAGCCCCCTTAATTCATCTGTAGAATAATAAACACACAAAAAATGAAGAAGTTGTGTTAAATTTCATACGGAGCAATATTAATGATGGAACGACATTTTAGATGCAAGTCTGTCACTAAGGTTGATCTGGACTTGAGAACCGAGCAAGCACTAGTCCAGGCAGCAAGGTAAAGAAGTAGAGTAAGAAAGAATAGCTGCATAAATTGCAACAAGACCTCACCAGTAATATGCTTATCAAGACTTCCATTGCTAATGTACTCAAAACAGAGCAATCTTTCTCTTACGTTGACAAGGCTAATTTCTCCAGCCTCTTTTATCATCGTTATATGATGTGTATTAGAACAGAAGCCAAGAAAGCGGACTACATTTGGATGATTGGTGTTGATGAGGCTATTAAACTCACGGCGAAATGACACATCATCAATTGTGATTTGGTTGACGTCAATCCTCTTAACAGCAACAATAGTCCCATTCTGGAGCGTATACTCAACGGAGACGAGGAACCCAAGGATCTGCCATTACCACTCTTACAAAGCATCACCAACCATTTCTCTCAAGACAGAGAAATTGGTCATGGTGGATTTGGAGTGGTTTACAAGGTACACTTCACCATTCACAACAACAACATACATAAACATCTTGTTTTGTTCTTAAAGGTATCCTTTAATATTAACCAGTTTTTGCCGTGACCCTCTCTACTCTTTTGCACATGCTATGCAGGTGAAATGATGATACCTTGAACATTTTCAGAGTTTGTTTTGTAATGATTTTCATTTTCACGGTCATTTAGCTCTTATCTGAACAAATTGGTGACTGAAAAACAGCAAATGATGTCAGAACTGTTGAAAATTGATGACGTCGCTTCGAATGCTGCATAATACCGGCTCAAAAAAAGTTTGGAGTTCAAATATGTTAAAAAAAATGAAGTGCCCGTGTAACTGATGAGTTCTCGTCCGAAACCCTGATACTCCGAAAGAGATTGTCCAGTTTGTACACGTAGTTCGTCCAGTTTTTGCCGTGACCCTCTCTACTCTTTCGCACATTCTATGCGGGTGAAATAATGATACCTTCAACATTTTCAGAGTTTGTTTTGTAGTGATTTTCATTTTCACGGTGATTTAGCTCTTATCTAAACAAATCGGTGACTGAAAAACAGCAAATGATGTCAGAACGTGTTGGAAATTGATGACGTCGCTTCGAATGCTGCATAATTTTGACTCAAAAAAAGTCTGGAGTTCAAATAAGTTCAAAAAAATGAAGTGCCCATGCAACTGATGAGTTCTCGTCCGAAACCCTGATACTCCGAAAGAGATTGTCCAGTTTGTACACGTAGTTCATCCAGTTTTTTCCGTGACCCTCTCTACTCTTTCGCACATGCTATGCAGATGAAATGATGATACCTTCATCATTTTCAGAGTTTGTTTTGTAGTGATTTTCATTTTCACGGTCATTTAGCTCTGATCTAAACAAATCGGTGACTGAAAAACAGCAAATGATGTCAGAACGTGTTGGAAATTGATGACGTCGCTTCGAATGCTGCATAATGCCGGCTCAAAAAAAGTCTGGAGTTCAAATAAGTTAAAAAAAATAAAGTGCCCGTGTAACTGATGAGTTCTCGTCCGAAACCCTGATACTTCAAAAGAGATTGTCCAGTTTGTACATGTAGTTCTCCAGTTTTTGCCGTGACCCTCTCTACTCTTTTGCACATGCTATGCCGGTGAAATGATGATACCTTGAACATTTGCAGAGTTTGTTTTGTAGTGATTTTCATTTTCATGGTCATTTAGCTCTAATCTACACAAATCGATGACTGAAAAACAACAAATGATGTCAGAACGTGTTGGAAATTGATGACGTCGCTTCGAATGCTGCATAATGCCGGCTCAAAAAAAGTCTCGAGTTCAAATATGTCAAAAAAATGAAGTGCCCATGTAACTGATGAGTTCTCGTCCGAAACCCTGATACTCCGAAATAGCTTGTCCAGTTTGTACACGTAATTCGTCTAGTTTTTGCCATGACCCTGTCTACTCTTTCGCACATTCTATGCGGTTGAAATGATGATACCTTCAACATTTTCAGAGTTTGTTTTGTAGTGATTTTCATTTTCACGGCCATTTAGCTCTTATCTAAACAAATCGGTGACTGAAAAACAGCAAATGATGTCAGAACGTGTTGGAAATTGATGACGTCGCTTCGAATGCTGCATAATGCCGGCTCAAAAAAATGTCTGGAGTTCAAATAAGTTAAAAAAATGAAGTGCCCGTGTAATTGATGAGTTCTCGTCCGAAACCCTGATACTCCGGAAGAGATTGTCCAGTTTGTACACGTAGTTCGTCCAGTTTTTGCCGTGACCCTCTCTACTCTTTCGCACATTCTATGCGGGTGAAATGATGATACCTTCAACATTTTTAGAGTTTGTTTTGTAGTGATTTTCATTTTCACGGTGATTTAGCTCTTATCTAAACAAATCGGTGACTGAAAAACAGCAAATGATGTCAGAACGTGTTGGAAATTGATGACGTCGCTTCGAATGCTGCATAATGCCGGCTCAAAAAAAAGTCTGGAGTTCAAATAAGTTCAAAAAAATGAAGTGCCCGTGCAACTGATGAGTTCTCGTCCGAAACCCTGATACTTCGAAAGAGATTGTCCAGTTTGTACACGTAGTTCGTCCAGTTTTTGCCGTGACCCTCTCTACTCTTTCGCACATGCTATGCGGATGAAATGATGATACCTTCATCATTTTCAGAGTTTTTTTTGTAGTGATTTTCATTTTCACGGTCATTTAGCTCTGATCTAAACAAATCGGTGACTGAAAAACAGCAAATGATGTCAGAACGTGTTGGAAATTGATGAGGTCGCTTCGAATGCTGCATAATGCTGGCTAAAAAAAGTCTGGAGTTCGAGTAAGTTAAAAAAAATGATGTGCCCGTGTAACTGATGAGTTCTGGTCCGAAACCCTGATACTCCAAAAGAGATTGTCCAGTTTGTACATGTAGTTCTCCAGTTTTTGCCGTGACCCTCTCAACTCTTTTGCACATGCTATGCGGGTGAAATGATGATACCTTGAACATTTTCAGAGTTTGTTTTGTAGTGATTTTCATTTTCACGGTCATTTAGCTCTAATATACATAAATCGATGACTGAAAAACAACAAATGATGTCAGAACGTGTTGGAAATTGATGACGTCGCTTCGAATGCTGCATAATGCCGGCTCAAAAAAAGTCTCGAGTTCAAATATGTTAAAAAAAATGAAGTGCCCATGTAACTGATGAGTTCTCGTCCGAAACCCTGATACTCCGAAAGAGATTGTCCAGTTTGTACACGTAGTTCGTCTAGTTTTTGCCATGACCCTCTCTACTCTTTCGCACATTCTATGCGGGTGAAATGATGATACCTTCAACATTTTCAGAGTTTGTTTTGTAGTGATTTTCATTTTCACGGTCATTTAGCTCTGATCTAAACAAATCGGTGACTGAAAAACAGCAAATGATGTCAGAACGTGTTGGAAATTGATGACGTCGCTTCGAATGCTGCATAATGCCGGCTCAAAAAAAGTCTGGAGTTCAAATAAGTTAAAAAAATGAAGTGCCCGTGTAACTGATGAGTTCTCGTCCGAAACCCTGATACTCCGAAAGAGATTGTCCAGTTTGTACACGTAGTTCGTCGAGTTTTTGCCGTGACCCTCCACTACAAGAAATATGTCAACTTGTGACCTTGACTATTGGTCACTGAAAGGTCATTGTTTTTCATTTGCGATCTTTTTTTTTGACCAAAAACATAAGGTCAAAAGCTGAGGGTCGTTAACTGACTATAGCGACCTTCTCTGTGAGAAGGTCGTGGACGTTTACGACCAAAATATTCCTACTGTGGCGTTTTGGTCACTAGCAACCTCCCCAGGCCACGTAGGCATCCAGCATGGCAAGCTGATGTGGCACAAGATTCAGCCCGGTCCAATTAGGTGTTTTACATGGGCCGAGCCCATTAATTCAACCCATTTGGTATATTTATTTCTGTTAATTTTTATCTGCTACATGGGCCAAGCCCAACTGGTCAGCCCATCAATTTTATGCACGTTTGGCCTTTCAAGAATATATGTACAATTTTGTTCAGCCCATTTCTGGTTTACATTCGGCCTTTTTATACATTCAAATATTAATTCAATCCTGGAGTTGGTCCATTACTCACTACTAGAAAAACCCCTACTAATGGCGCACCTAGTATGGCTATTAATGGCGCATCTGTGGTGCGCCATTAATAGCATGCCATTAGTAATTTTACTAATGGCGCACCACCTGTGCGCCATTAGTATCTGATATACTAATGGCGACCGCTGGTGCGCCATTAGTATAAACCGAAATGCGCCATTAGTATGCCTCCCATGGGCCATGTATACCCAGGTGCTATGGCATACAAATGGCTCACCACCTCTGAATCGCCATTAGTAACATGGCATACTAATGGCGCACTACCCAAGATGCGCCATTAGTATGCACTGTCATACTAATGGCGCACTGTCATGTGATGCGCCATTAGTATGAATATTAGGTTTTTTTATTTTTTATTTTCTGTTTTTTGCACAGGTTACAAAATGTATAATTTGACAAAATATAGACAGCACACATCAACAACAGATTCATCAAATACAATAGAAGATTAGTCTTTGAATACAATTCATCATATTAGTCTCCGAATACAATTCATCATATTAGTCTCCGAATTGAAAAGACCGAACAAAGATAGAACATTATATTACAAGTCTCGAGACCGCGAGTAGCGAGTTTGTCTTCACATTACAAGTCGATATCGATCATCTAAACTACCATCACATAGAAGAGAGCTGCGGTCATCACGATGAGCATCATCACGATGAAACTTCGTCTTCATCCGGTTCCTCCAATGCTCCCTCCCCTCTCCCGCTAGATAGCGGGCGTATCTAGATTCGGCCTCGGCCCTAGTGGTGTACCCTTTGTAACTGTTACCGCTGAATCGGTGAACCTGTCTCCGACACTCCTCCCAGTCATTGTAGACTCCGGGAACCTTACCCTTGTACACGACATACGTCGGCATCGCTATGCACTAGCCAAACGTAAACGTTAGTACCAATTCACGCAGACAATACATAAGCAATATATAAGTATGCAACAGAATGATCGGAAGAGAAAAGCAAGACATTAATAGCATCGATTACATCTAAGTTGAACGACTCTCGAAACCAAAGAGACATACTACAAGTTCATTAAAGTTTAATTACAACATGAGCCAATCGATGTTTCAGAACTAGACACAGCATCACTGCTTTCGACTCGATTCAAGGGACCGGAGCGTGGATGAAGCCGCCGTCTATCGTGGGAGTCATGAAAGAACGGGCGTTGTCATCCTGCATTTGTAGCATTGTGTCGATGTCACTGTTGGACGGTTGATTTCTGAGGTAGAACTTGCCCGAGGTACGAAGGACATCTTGATGGATGATTTCCGCAAACTCCGACTGGATGCGAAAGAATTCTTGTTTGATGTCCGCGTCCTGGATTGCCGACACGCTCGCGGCCCAATCCTGGAGTTTACTTGGTAGCAGAAGTTGATGATGGTCCCGTACGATCGCCCGCATGTGATGGATGGCGTAGTAGGCACCCTTCTGACCGCCAGGCGGCTGCTTGACGCAGCAGAACATCATATTGTGGGAGAACACGTGCTTGCCGTGTTCTGAATAGGCCTGGTGAAGGTGCCGCCAGATTTGGCGTGGCTGGGAGAACATCATCAAGAACCTTCTTGACATTTGTGTAGTCTACGCTCGATCGACGGTCCGGGTCGAAATACGTGGCCATGGACTATTTGGGGCTTAGGAGGATGAGCGTGCAACGTGTGTCACTGCAGAAAACACGGAATGTTAAAAGAAAAGCGATCGAAATGTAAGAATTCATATGTTACGGGCGGTTGAGGGAGGACTTACTCGGAAAGTAAGGCACGAGGAAGTTATCCTTATCTTGGTTTGCCGAATGACGCCTTCGAGGTAAGAACTCGCGACTTGCGGTCCCCGCGCTGCCCAAGATCTTGGCACGCATGTAGAAGGGGTCGACTATCACGATGTCCGGGTCTTGTCGCGAATGATCCGCATCTCCATACTCAGCGAAAATAGCCGAACGAAGGTGTAGTGCAGCGGATGAAGGTTCAACATAAGCGTGGATGTCATCAAAACGCAGGACGATCGTGCCCGATGGAGTTATCCACAAAGCCCTTGCCCTCCGGCACCTTGGCCGCGAAAACTGGGTATGCCACATCCTTCTCCACTGAGACGCCGCTTCTCCAAAGAAAGAACACATCATGCAGACTCCGCATAGCACCGGTTGCAGCATTGAGCATATTTGTCGGTAGCATCGCCCTACCCTCCACATGCACCCTCCTCGAGATATCCTGCGGTGAAGGTGGCCCGTCTGAGCACGGATCATACTACTGTGCGGCTGGCTCGCACCCTTCTTAGTCTTTCTTTTGCGTGCCTTCTTCTTCTCCTGTAATGGGACCGAGTTTTGCTCACAGACCACCTTCTTGAGTGTGTTGGGGCTGATAATATTTCGCACCTCGCCTATCTGAGGCTCGGTGAAGTCGGCAGCTGGAGGCGTCTCCTGAGAGCTGAACGCATGACGGCGCTGTTGCAACTTGGCTTCTCCGCTGCACGAGCTAGATCGCACACGTCTTTTGTTGGGTTTAGTTCTTGAGAAGGAGGCCCCATGAAGTCGCCATCGTACCCATGATCGGCAAAGTACTGATCGACGTTGCCAAATGTATCATAGTCGTCATCGTCGTCGTTCTGATCCTGTGCCATATGCATGTTTGGATCGATGGCATAGGGATGTCCGGCACCGTTCTGGCGGTCTTGCCATGGGGCCGACTTGGCGCCGCACGACCGGGCGGTGTTGTCTTTGGGGTGGTGTCCCCGCCCCCAAACGAATCTGGCTCTTCGCCAAAGCGAGGCCAGCTCGGGCATCTGGCGAGGGTCATCACGTCATCATCGTCGGCCCCGACGGGTCGATTCGGAGGTAACAACTCGTCGCAGCCTGGCAGCACCGAACCAGCTTGAACCCTAAACAAGTTGGGTGGCATCTGGGTACCGTGGAACAAGGGTTGCCGGTTGAACTATTTTGCCCTTGGCGACATCGACCAACTCGTTGTTCACGAAGTGGAGGAGAGTGCACGGAACGTTGGCGGCGCCTGCGAAAACATGTAGGGCGTCGGGGATGCCCGATCAAAGGCAAGGAGATGAAGTCCTCGGCGAGAGAGGCTTAATTAGTTACCGTGATGATGGCGTCGAGCTCGGCTAATGTAGAGGCACCGCCAGCGGGCGTGCGATTGACGGAGGGGCGCTTCTTGCTGCGGAAGGTGCCGGCGGCATACACCGGGTGTATTAAGCTCCCGTGCGGCGTCGGAGACACCAATGCCGCCTCGCCGGAGGCACCAATGGCCCCGCCATCGCATTATGCGAGTTGCTGGCCGTGAAGCTAGGAATCGGGCGGCCCTGTTGGCCGCCCGTAATCCACGCACTCAACCCCGAGATCAAGGTAGGCACAATGGCGGTGATCGTCGCTCCGAGTCGTTGTTCCACTTGCTCTTGGACAATCTCCGGAATCCGCGCCACCTGTGCCTTGAGTTCTTGAACCTC
The DNA here is from genome assembly GCA_021605145.1 of Aegilops bicornis. Classification (NCBI taxonomy): domain Eukaryota; kingdom Viridiplantae; phylum Streptophyta; class Magnoliopsida; order Poales; family Poaceae; genus Aegilops; species Aegilops bicornis. The sequence goes on along the minus strand of CM038673.1, from coordinate 794,059,952 downwards.
TCGCGCCTGGCTTTTCGAGCTGGTCTTTTTCTCCTTCCGCACACCAGCGGTATAGTATGACCCCCATTTTGTCGACAAGCCTTTGTCGGCCACACGACCAGCTGACTTCGGCTTACTGAGCTTATCCTTGTTCTTCATTACATTCAACCCCTTTAGAGTGGTGTCCCAAGGGTTGCTCTGAGTCGACCCAGCTCTGCTTTCGATCGCTGCGGAAGGAATGTGAACCATTTAGAAATTTGGCTTCATTAATTAGAATGCAACCATATGGAGCTAATTACGCGGGGGTGTATTCCTTACCAGAACAAGCTCAAGCGACCTGGTCTTCGGATCCGTGGTAAGCTCCTTTGTTTTCGGGTCCTTCTTGTACCGGGCCCTGACAAAGTTCCTGCTTGTCACCGTATTTATCAAAGAGGGGCGGTAGGCCTTGCTCGGCACGGTCCGCCTCCTCCTTGTCCCATATAGGCTCCGCCACTCTGTAATCGCCGGGACCGAGTGTGTGTTCCCCTATGTTCAGCTCCGGCATTTGTTTCCCCCACTCACTTGATTGGGAGCTTGCGGTGCTCGAGCAATTGATCTTGAAGTCGTTGTAGTCATCTTCGGTGATCGAAGGATGTTTCTCCTTGATCTTCTGATAACTCTCACCTTTCTCGATCATTCTCTTCACATTGCTTTTCCAAGTAGACAGGGCCTTGCTCATCTTCGTGAGGGCAGCATTGTTCACTTTATTCCCTTTGAGGCTTGTGTTTTCAAATTCAGCGGGGAACTTGTATCGTTCGTGCAGCTTCGTGAAGAGGAGGTTGCGCAAATTCCCTCGGTCAGGATGCCTCAAGTTCTCGGTGTTGATCGAGACGGTGCTCCGGACAATGCACCCGAGCTGAAGCGAGTACCCCTTGACTATTCGTTCGGGCGCCATTGGATTCCGTTGGAGTCCACTTCAAGAACTTCCTCCTTGAGGGTGCGGAGCACGATCGGGCGCCAGTCCTTCCGTTGCCTCTTCGGTTGGCTGCCATCTGTGCGTGCGCCGCCATCATCGATGGTGGCATCCTCGGCGGCACCATCGGTGGTGGCATCGGTGTGGTCATCCTCGGCGGCACCATCCGTGGTCTCGGGATCGGTGGGGAAGGCGGCGGCCTCATACAAGTGAGGTTGTTCCTCCATCTCCTGGGACAGCTCCCTGAATGCCTTGCCGCCTCAACCCCTGGCCTCATCGTTGTGGGCCATGTTTCTCTCTAAATAGAAACAAAGTTTGGTCAAAAGTTGGTTATTGTCAAGGAACAAGATCATGGTCTCATCATTTAGGGTTTGTCGACACCGAGGCATCCTAAAATCTAACCTTTTATCATTGAGGGTTTTTCGACGCCAAGGCACCCTAAAAGCCTAACCTTTCATCATTTCGGTTTTTATCGACACCGAGGCACCCTAAAAGCCATGCATTAGTCACAAATGCACGCCGGGCACTTGATCCTACTTAATTAACTACTAAGATACCCGGCCCATGCATTAGTCACAAGTACCCCATATGTCCTATTTTAGCAAAGTCATGCTAAAATTCACGGAAAATTTCAGCATGACCTTTACTGAAAATAGGACATATAAATACCAATTTGCCGGAACGGAAGTTAATCGACATTCCGCAAACTCAAGGGCCTCTCGGGTACCTGCAAAATCATTATCCCAGGTGGACATGGATGCAATGTCACATGTCACATGGATCCCACACCCACAGGAGCTGGTGAAGCTTCATGTGTATTTCACGAAACCAGCCTAACTAAAGAGCTTTATGTAGAAAACAAATCACTCCACCAGCTCACACAGGATCATCCCTCTAAGCAGTTACTCAAAATGGGCACTAGCAGCAAAATGAACACTTTACAATCTGAACTTTTTTTTGTCATCTATGTGCTCATTTAACTTTGATCCAAATAGTATCAAAGTTCTTAGAAACAAGCAGCTCTGCTAACAAAGAAAAGTAAAAATGGGGCTTTCCTTAAGATGGGAAGTAAAGTTGCAAAAACTATCACAAAGAACAGTAAAAATGGAACATAGCTCAGCATTTGTATTGATAGGAACAAACATAAAATCAAACCATGGGCATCTACTAGGTAGACCAACATAAAATTTTGACTGGAGTTACATAAGGGGAAATTGATGTGATGAATGGCAGTTAGGGAGCTGAGCTGATCATGTCCATGTATTCTAATTCTACAGTAAGATGGCATTGCTGTTGGTACCAATTTATTTGTTCACAAAGATACATTTTTGGTAATGCATAGACAACATCAAAGGGGGGGTTATCATCAATTCTTCTGTAAAAAAACAAAGACGACAGATGATGCGGGAGGAAAGTGAGTATAGCATCAAAGGTCCCCCTAGACGGATGCATCATTTGCAACCCCCCGATCTGAATCGGGAGCGCTGCAGAGACCATGTTTTAGTTGTCATCATGTGCTAACCTTGCTCGTGCGGCGAAATAGCTGTTAGTAAGATCCTAGCTCTCTCTTTTCTTAGAAATAATAAATCGCCAAGCAGGAATGAAAATATTATTTGATTGAAGAAACCACCATGGCAGCAAATAACCGAACGTTCACTCTGTTTTAACTGAATATATATTTGAAAAAAAAAACTTTTACACGTGTGAAAATCTTCTCTACAGGTGGAAGAACACATCAAACACAGTGCAAAAACTAAACCCTTGCACTCTGTCAAAACTAGAAGAAAATGAACATATATTCCTATACAGTGCAAAAACTAAATATATGCCCATATTTAAGTCCGAACATTACGTTCTTTTAATTGAAGAAACTAAACATTTGATCATATTCAGTGCAGAAACAGAGTTTATAATATTTTGAAGTGGACAAACTGAAGATTGGCTTTTTTAAGTGCAAAAACTGAAGATAGATGCTACGTTATTGTGCAAAACGTTTACATTAACTCTGTGTAAGTGCAAGTGATGAAAATCTGCTCTCCTTATGAGAAAAAACTGAATACATGCCCTGTTTATCTGAAGAATTGAATGAACATTGGCCCCAAGCATTTTCTTGACTAAACTGTGCTCGTAATCCAATTTATGGCCTAATCTACTCAGATTTTACTCAATGACCATGTGCCCAGAGAAAAGGGGAAGAACAGAAGAGGAGGAAGAGCGTACCACGTCTGTAGTCGGGCTAAGCTGTCGCCGGTGACGGTGGAGACGAGGCTGGCTGACCGACCCGGCAGCCAAATGCCTTTGTTCGTAGGCAACTTCTCTGGGCAACCTCCCTGCTCTGTGAGAGTCTTCTTACTGTAGGCGGCGGGGCAGCGTCGAGGTGGCGGGGCAGCGGCGTCGGGGCGGGGTCGAGGCGCGCTGGGCGGCGCTGGGCGGCGGGGCGCGTCGAGGCGGCATCGGGCGTGAGGCAGCGTCGGGAGAGGAGAGGGGAAGGGATCTAGGGCGAGGGAGAGGGCGAGAGGGAAGGCGAGGAGAGGGCGAGGGAGGGAGAGGGCGAGGCGAGGGCAGCAGTGGGTCAGGCAGCGCGGCGGCGGCGGTGGATCGAGAGGGAGAGGAACTGGCGAGGGGAGAGGGAAGGGGATTGGGCGAAGGCAGAGGGAAGGGGGATCGGGCACAATACTAATGGCGCACCTCACCGTGGTGCGCCATTAGCATGTCATACTAATGGCGCACCTCACCGTGGTGCGCCATTAGTATTTTTTTATTTCAACTCGAGCCAACAGGTTATGTACCACCGTAACTGATCCACATCAAGTCCCTCTACTAGCTCGACCGGGTTAGCAGCCACTTCTCACCCCAGGAGGTCCTGGGTTCGACTCCCAGGCTCCACAATTTTTTTTTAGCATTTAAAAAGCTGTTTGATACTTATTTGTGTTTAAATATGTTCAAACTTGTTTAAATAATAACAGTAACATTTTTTATAAGACAATAGCATTTCAAAAGCTGTTTGATACTTATTTTTTTATAAGACAGTCTTGTGGGTGCGGGGGTCGGCCGGCGGTTGAGTAGGGGAATCGAGGTGCGGGGGTTTGGCGGCGTGGCCGGTGGACTGGGGGTGCTCGGCGAGGGGACCGGATCTGGCAAGGTGGGATAGCGATCGAGATGGAGGGGGATCGAGATCGAGTGTCCATGAAATTTAAAAATATTCATGATAGTTCAAAAAGTACCCATGAAATACAATCGAGAAATGAAGGCTACGATTTAAATACAATCGATTTTAGCTAGCTATCTGTTCACAATCTTCTTGCCCTTCTTTTTCGCAAATGGAGTTCTTCTGTGGAACGGACGTCCTTTAGGTAGGGTGGTCCTGCTTCTTCTTGTGGTGTATGCTGCTACTTCATCATCGTCGTCATGTTCGATCCTCGGGTCACCGTCCTTGTCGAAGTCTTGCTCATGGGCTACTCCATCCATTCCGATGATCTTCCTTTTGCCTCTCCTCACGACAACACGGTGGGCTTTGGCGGGTCGGTAATGAAGAAGCATTGGTCCACTTGGGAAGCCAGTACCCATGGCTCATTTATCGCGGTGACGCTTTGCGCCCTTGATCTTGGATTTAACCGGGTATAACCATGGTGGTGAAATACCGGTCTTCTTTTATGACGTTCTTGGCCCATCGACACGGAACATCGGGACCTTCTCTCGAGTAGCTCAGCTCCCAGATCTCCTCGATCCTTCCGTAGTATCTGTCCTTGTCGTTACCGGTGTAGGATTCCATCGTTACCCGGAGTTCTGATAACCATCGCTCTTCATGTCCTTGTCCTTGGTGTAGAATGTGTAGCCGTTGATATCGTACGCCTCATAGGTTATCAGGTTATGCTCGGTGCCCTGTGACACGGCGAATATGAGTTTTTCTTCCGCGGAAGAATCCTCATGTAAAGGGTACGGTAGCTTCTGCTTGAACCAACGCGTGAAACATGAGTTGTGCTCTTTGAGTATATCTCCGTCCGTCCTTTGTTGGCCTCGGTCATTGTACGTCTTCTTAATAAATGTTTTGTGCTCTACCACCCAAGGATCGACCACGTCTATGTGTTGTAGCGCGACTAGGTTTGCTCTTTCAAAGTCGGCGAGTCGACCCTCGAAGTCGACATGCATTTCGCGGCGACCCTCACGGTGACCCCATCCAGCGAGCCTGCCGAGGTGCTGTTGACGGGCAGACCAACGGGTTCTCGATGCCTAGATAATTCGTGCAGTAGGAGATGCACTCTTCGTCGAAAGCCCCGGCTATGCTTCCTTCGGACATGACATGTTGCGAACGTATCCTTTGATGACACCATTCATCCTTTCGAGCGGCATCATGCTGTGCAGGAGCGTCGGCCCGAGTTGGATGATATCCTCCACTATATGGACTAGCAGATGCACCATAACGTCGAAGAATGCGGCGGGAAGTACATCTCACGCTGCGCATAGTATCACCACGATCTCTTCCTGTAGCCTTCGAGTTGCCTCACGCCAATCGACTTCCGAGATGACATCGAAGAAGTTGCATAGGCCAAATAGCGTTTCCGCGGACGTGCGCGTCCATGATCCCACGGATTGCAACTGGAAGTATTCTGCGTCATCAGCACGTGATGTCGTGAGACTTCATCCCGCTGAACTTCGCTTCATTTGGGTCTAGGTATCTGCTTATCTTCCCAGCGTAACCGTAAGGAAGTTTTACTCCTAGGAGGCAGGTGAAAACTGCTCGATCTCCTCCTCGACTTAGAGTGAAGCACGCGGGAGGGTAGTCATTTCCGGTCTTCTTGGCCTTGTTGCCTTTGCGGCGACTTTACGTGTCTGTGGTCCCGCTTCACCATCATCATCATCATCATCATCATCATCATCATCATATATAGCGTGAAGCTCTGCCCGATGCCCATTGATTTCAAGTCTGCCCTTGCTTTCGCCCATCTTTGGTCCTCTCTGGCATGTTGAGCAGGGTACCAAGCAGACTCTCGCACACGTTCTTCGTGGATATGCATGACATCAAGGCTGTGAGGCACACGGTGGATCTTCCAAGACGGCAAGTCCCGGAAAACAGACCTGCTTTTCCATACCTTCAGCAGCGGCTCTGGCGCCTTTCGCTTCTTTCCGGCTCTGGCGCCTTTTGCTTCTTTCCGGCAAAGGCAGTCTTTCCAATTTTTCAACAACTTGTCTATTTCCTCGCCGCTCCTCGTGCAGGCGTTTTCGGGGTTCGGTTTCACCATCGAACAGATCCTTGCGTTTCCTCCACGGGTCATTGTCGCTGAAGCCACCTTCGATGTCCCCTGAACACGGTTTTCGAAGACCCGGGATCTCTATCTAGCTGGCGATTCGTTGTGTCATCCATGCACCTGACGCATCCAGAAAATCCGTGGACCACCTGCTCCGCAACATATCCGCAACCGAGATAGTCATGCACCGTCGTGAGCAGTGCGGCTCTCATAGGGAAATATTCTTTCTGCGGCATCCCACGTATTACGGGCGTTTTCCACAGCGTGTCAAGCTCCTCTTTCAGCAGCCCCGACATACAGATTGATGTCGCTCCTGGTTGTTTCGCCCTTCAATTAGCATACTCATGTGAATGTACTTCCTCTTCATGCACAACCAGGGGAAGGTTGTACATCCACACAAACACAGGCCAGGTGCTATGTGTGCTTCTCCGCTGCCAAACGGATTGACTCCATCGGTGCTCGCGCCCAACGATGTTCCTTGGATCGCTCCCAAATTCTGGGTATTCAAGTTCAACGCTTGCCACCGGCTCGCATCCTTAGGGTGACTCAGCATCTTGTCTTTTTTATCTATCTCCGGATCATTTGCGTCATCTTCTCGCTTCTTCTCCTCCCTATCCGGCGTGCCAACGCAGGAGCTTTGCTACCTTAGGATCCGCGAAATACCGCTGCAGACGAGGAGTGATCGGAAAGTACCACACCACTTTTCGAGGAGCTTTCTTCCTCTTCTTGTATCGAGTGACACCGCACACGGACATATGGTAGACTTCGCGTGCTCGTCCCGATAAATGATGCAATTGTTCATGCACACATGGTATTTCACGTGCGGTAAATCCAGAGGACACACGATTTTCTTCGCCTCCTCCAAACTGGTCGAGCACTTGTTCCCCTTGGGAAGACGTTCGCGCCAGAATGACATGTTCTCGTCGAAGCATGCGTCGGTCATTTTGTGTTTTACCTTCATCTCCAGAGCCATGAGCGTTACTTTCAGGCGGGTATCCTCAGGCCTGCATCCTTCATACAATGGAGTAACCGCGTCTAACTCAAGTTGATCCATCTTGGCTTTCTCTTGGGCGGCAGCTCTTGCGTTATCCGTCCGCTTGAGAAGCAGCTCTTGAATATGAGGGTCCTGCACCCAGCCCATCGATGGTCCAGCGTCGTCGCCCGCCGCATCATCATCATCATGTCCTGCATCTTCTACATGATGACTGTGTACAAGATCACCGTCGTGATCATCTCCTCGGGATTCTTCGTCTTCGCCCCGAGCCGCGGTGGTTGTCTTGCTGCCCTTCCTCATTTCTTGCCCGGCCCCCATGGGCGACTTCGTAGTCATCTTCATCACCTTGCCACCGATAGCCATCCATGAAACCACGCAAGAGCAGGTGGTCCCGCACCTGCCCGGAATCCGGGTCCGCAATAAGGCTATTCAGCTTGCATCTTCGACACGGACATCTTATCTCCGTCTCGTTCTTTTGAAGCATCTCGGCCTTCGCGGACCTCAAAAACCTATTCACGATGCCTTCGGTCATCGTGCGGACCATGGTCGTCATGGGTAGAGCAAAACGATATTTTAGAACCAAGAAAAATTTGGCATGACTTTCCCTAAAAATAGGACCAAATATAATGCTTTATGCCAAAATTCTCGCCGAAACGGAAATGAATCAACATTCCGGCAAAATATTGGCAACTATCGCATTTCAATTACCGGTACACCTCCAAACACAAACACATATGCAACACCACAAACATATGCAACACCACGAACATACATAGATCTAGCTAGGCCATAAAAAGTGCATGTGCACATTGTTGTAGGGAGAACAACATAAATGTAGCTTCCCCCCTTACTTACCTAGCAAAACAAGGTAACTTAACCACTTAATTTGAATGACTCTATGGTGGAAATGAGGTGAAAAAGAGGAGGCACCCTAGGCGGTGGAGAGAATGAAGTGGGGAGAAAGTGAGTGTGGGAGGAGAGGCTGTCCAAAATATCTTGTTGCTGCCCACTTACTAATGGCGCACCAGCAACAAATGCGCCATTAGTAATCCAGGTTACTAATGGCGCACCCCCTGGTGGTGCGCCATTAGTACTTTTGCAAAAAAAGGAATAAAAACAATAATAAAAAAAAACATTAGTGGCGCACCTTCTGGCTGGTGCGCCATTACTAGTTACAACTAGTAATGGCGCACCACCAGCGGATGCGCCATTAGTATGTTTGGACAGGCGCACTAGTTCAAAAAAAAATTTGGTACTAATGGCGCACCGTGGGCAGGGTGCGCCATTAGTAGTTTCAACACTAATGGCGCATCAGAGGGTGGTGCGCCATTAGTATATACTAATGGCGCACCACATGTCTGGTGCGCCATTAGTGTCAATTCCATCTATAGCCCTTTTCCTAGTAGTGACTCTTTTTAGCCCATTCACATATTCATACATATGATCCACCTTTTTGACAAATTTTGCAAATAATTTCATATTTCAGCACTAAATATGTTTACATCATAGGCCATAAAGACCTACAAAATAGTATCACTTGTTCCTACACAAAACTATCAAATGATACGTACAACAAAACAGAATACAAAAAATTTAGTTCAACAATTTCTTTCTCTTCCATCTTCCAGAACACACAACACCTGTGAAAATAAAGATGCCACAACAAAAATGGAAGGATCAGCCACTAGAAGCATATTGAATACAAGGGAAACAATCAAATTAAAGAAATGAAAGACACGCACTGTGAAAATTTTGACAGCACGAATATTTTTTATATTACCATAACAAACAGAAATGTAATCTGATTGCACAAGACAAATGGCATTATCACACACCCGGACGAGCGAAGCATTAACTTGTGAGGAAGCTATAGAAGCTACTCCATGCTTTAACGAAAATACAGAAATACAGAAACTATAGAAGCTACTCCATGCTTTAACAAAAATACAGAAACTATAGAAGCTACTCCATGCTTTAACAAAAATACAGAAACTACATAAGCTGCACATTCAGGTTGTGATACTCCCATCTTCAGTATATGCATGTTGTGATACTCCCATCTTATGCAATTTGACTCACAGAACAAGAAACCACAACAAAACTGATTTTTAACATTCCATGCAAAATACGGTAAATAAGTCTTGTATCTACTCCTTGGCTACTATTATTTCAACTGTAAATTTAGCCAGCAATCATCAAAAGCAAGTACAGAGTAAACTAGGACTTTGTTGTAGCTACAGAAACTGAAACAACACACACATCATGGAATTTCATATCATAGCAAACAAATATTTTACCAGAACACAGGGTGTTCTTCTCTGTATTTTAGAAACATGCAAACAAAGGTTTCAGTACAATCAAACAAGTGGAGTAGACAAATTTCAGAACTGAATGTGTTCGCACCGTTTGGTTTATTAGCTCGGTTTATTTAAACAAAAGTTTATGTACAAATAGACAAGTGGAGTAGCATGTGTTTACTTTGCATGCTCAAGGTACACTGGTCTGATGAAAACAATATGATGTGTTTACATTTCAGTACAAGCTAGTGGCGTCAAAAACCAAGTAGTAGCAAGAAGAAGAGAAACTCTAGTAAATGATGATTATATGAAGAAACATGAACTACATTCAGTAGTGATGCTTCCATCATCCTACTATCACGGGTAGAGCAAACTACGGGTTACCATAGTTCCAGAACCATGTACTTCATGACAGATGTATGTAGTAACACAAGACGCATGACACATAAAGAAAAATTATTCATTCAAGAGACTAGAAATTATACATACAAGTACTGGTGGCCTAAAAATCAATCTACAAATGATAGATAATAATAAACAAGCGACAACAACATATTTTTTTCATTATATAAAGAGAAACTAACAGACTGTTATGTGCACGCAGATGCACCAAAAGAAACTAAAGACCGTTTATCTTAAGAATTCCACATAGCTGCGGAACATGCTTATCATCCAAGGAAAGAAGCATAGCTTTTTCAGGGGAAATCAATCTACAACCCTACGGATATTAGGTCTATCTCGGTACAGAATGAGCATGAGCAATACATCAGGCAGTATATGCGTCTGGAGAGAAAGAATTACGACCCACAAGGCTAACAAAGAGTTAACCGAGTCTATCACGAAGGAGCGGCCAGAACCAGTACATCAATCATGAAGGAGCGGACGAACCAGTAAAACGAGAGGAACCGCCCTACAAAAATAAGGAACAAGAGCGATTTTAGTTGTTCAGAATTTTAGTTTTAAGTCTGAAATAGAAATTCATGCTAGAAATAGCATCAAAGTGTATCTAATGAAAGGTGTTGTCCTGCAATACACATAACTGGATCTTGGTCGTCGATTTTCGCACCAGACGATCAGTTTAGACACATATTTTACTCCCAGTTGCAACCTATTTGGATCCCTTCTGGCAGCAAAAAATACACAGACAAGAGATTAGTAAGTTAAACTAAGAAACATTAAGCAAAGCAAATGATATGGGCATGCATGATTGATAGTCTGGAAGTGCGTTCTCTGCATTGTACTCGTAGTTTTTTCTTTCTGAATGGTAATTGTACTCATAGTAACACCTCCAGATGTATGAACAGCTATTCAGTCAAGCATATGTTCATCTCGAGCTGTATGGTATCATTATATATAAAAAACAGTGCCAATTCAGATTTGATAATCCGTTTCAGATGCTGGCATGATTGATTGATACCAGAAGAAAAAAAATGATTGGATCAATCAGGCAGAAACATGCCCTGCCCCCAGATTTGTGCCACCTTTCCCCCTCCTGTACCGAAACTATAATAACCCGGCTCCACCTAACCACCGGCTGATAAGCCAGACCGCTTCAAATCATTGCCGAATCACCAACCAAGAACACCCAGGGGCAAGCCAATTTACAGTTATACAGTTGCATACACCCCGATAAAAATCCCAGAAAATAAAATTCGAACCCAAGCTCTCCCGAATTCCATGACTAATAGAGTAGCAGTAACAGTAAAATCACCAAGGCCGTCGCGGATTCGCAAGCTCACCTGAGTTCAACGGAAGCGGCGTCCGTCCTTGCAGTACTCCATTCCTTAGCACCACCAAGTCCTCCTCCAACAGCTGCAGAAACCAGGATGACAAATCCAAAATCAGCTCACCTGCTCGGTCAGAAAGAAGAAACAAAAGCGAAAATCCAAGAACAAGACAAACCTGGCGAATGCCGCCGTGTTGAGCGTCTTGCCGTCCCCCACCGCCCCGTACTCCGTGACCCTCCGCATGTGCTTCCGGCACCCCGCGCCCCTCGCCGCAGGCGACGCGCCAATGCAGCCCGCGCACAGCGCCAACGCCACCGCCACGCATAACACCGCATGTAGCAAGGAAGGAACCAAACCCATCCATCTGTCTCGATCCGCGCCCGCGCCGGCGCCGAGCAAACAACTTGCTTACCTGAAGCCTGGGGTGTGCTACGCGCCGGCGAGAGCCGCCTCAACTCGCCGGAATCGAGTGGAGTAGAGGAGTCGCGCGAGGGAGAGAGAGGGCTCGCGGGGGAGAAGGGCGTGGGGGAGGCCATGGACGGCGAGGAGCTCGTCCGGAGGGAGGTGGAGGTGGCGATCTAGAAAGGAGGAGGTGGCGGCTGTGATCTGGAAGGGAGGAGGAGTGGTGTGCGGGGGACAGAGGGGCTAGGGTTCGCTGCACGGGGGAGAGGGGAGAGGATCTGAGGGGGGGAGAGAAAGAAAGAAAGAATGGAGCGGGGGTGGGTGGAAAATGTCCATGAGGACAGACCTAGGGTTTCGGCTCGGGTGAATTTGGGCCGTTGGATCCGGAAGCATCCGACGGTGGTTGATGCGTGATCCGTGTGATATGCTCATGGTCCAATCAGAATGAAGCAAACCATTTGATGACCTTATGACCAATATAAATTGGTCGTGATCGATTCAATATAAAAAATTTCATTCCATTTTTCAGTGCTCAAAATTAGTATTTTTGTGAAATTCCTATCAAATATTTGTTAAAATGATATCATATTTTGCACAAGTTTACATCATGGATTTGCAAACAATATTGACGAAGGGAGTTTTTATTTCCTTTGCACAAAAAATCAATATTCCATTTTCGAGTGTCCAAACTGAGTTTTTTTGTGAAGGACCTATAATATATTTGTTGCAAAATTGGACCAAACCATTTTTCTAAAATACTAGGCCATATTTAATGCAGAATTGACCAAATTATTGGGTGTAAAAAGTTTTGATCCAACTCTAGTGAAAAAGACAAATTTTCGCCGATTCAGCTGGAAGCGGGTCAAATTTGAACTGCGGATGCGTCATAGTTTGCTCTTTATTTTTTACAAAAATCATTTATAGGTACAAAAGTATCTATTTAATTGGAGAAACACCAAAAAAATTCCAAGATTCAACCACTAGCTAGGAACGGTCATTCCCGCCATTTTGACCGCATTTTGAAACGGGCATAAAAAATTCAAAAAAAATCAAAAAATTGGAAAACCTTTGCATTGTGTCATTATATGTGACCAGTTTCCAGGAAAAATAATAAACTTATAATACCGTAATTATTTTAAAAAAGTGTTCTCAGAAATGAGCTATCATGCGTGAAGATTCATGGCTTTTAAGTCAAATGATCAATCTTATGGCCACATTCATGGCATAGTTTGTTCAAATGATCTCATATTATGCACAAGGATGCATCTTGGAATGGCAAACAATGTTGCCTAATGAAGTTTTCATTTTCTTTGGACGAAAAAACCATTTTCCATTTTTTGAGTGCCCAACAGGAGGTTTTTTTGTGAAGGACCTCCCAAATAATTGTTGCAAAATTGGACCAAATCATTTTTCTAAAATACTAGGCCATATTTAATGCACAATTGACCAAATGGTTGGGTGTAAAAAGTTTTGATCCACCTCTGGTGAAAAAGACAAATTGCTGTCGATTCAATTGGAAACGGGTCAAATTTGAACTGTAGCTGCCTCATAGTTTGCTCTTTATTATTTCCAAAAATCATTTCTAGGTACATAAGTATCTATTTAATCATAGAAACGCCAAGAAAATTCCAAGATTCAACAACTAGCTAGGAACGGTCAAGCCCGCCGTTTTGACCGCATTTTGAAACGGGCATAAAAAATTCAAAAAAATCAAAAAATTGGAAAACCTTCGCATTGTGTCATTATATGTGACCAAGTTTCCAGGAAAAATAATAAACTTGTAATACGGTAATTATTTTGAAAAAGTGTTCTCAGCAATGAGCTATCATGCGTGAAGATTCATGGCTTTCAAGCCAAATGATCAATCTTATGGCCACGTTCATGGCCTAGTTTGTTCAAATGATCTCATATTTTGCACAAGGGTGCATCTTGGAATTCCAAACAATGTTGCCTAAGGAAGTTTTCATTTTCTTTGCACGGAAAATTCATTTTTCATTTTCCGAGTGCCCAAAAGGAGGGTTTTTTGTGAAGGAACTACCAAATAATTGTTGCAAAATTGGACCTAATAAATTTTACAAAATACTAGGCCATATATAATGCACAATTGACAAAATGGTTGGGTTTCAAAATTTTTGATCCACCTCTGGTGAAAAAGACAAATTCCCGTCGATTTAGTTGGAAGCGGGTCAAATTTGAACTGCAGCTGCCTCATAGTTTGCTCTTTATTTTTTCCAAAAATCATTTCTAGGTACATAAGTATCTATTTAATAATAGAAACACCAAAAAGATTCCAAGATTCAACCACTAGCTAGGAACGGTCAAGCCCGCCGTTTTGACCGCAGTTTGAAACGGGCATAAAAAATTCAGAAAAAATCAAAAAATTGGAAAACCTTCGCATTGTGTCATTATATGTGACCAAGTTTCCAGGAAAATAATAAACTTGTAATGTCTGGTAATTATTTTAAAAAAGTGTTCTCAGAAATGAGCTATCATGCGTGAAGATTCATGGCTTTCAAGCCAAATGATCAATCTTATGGCCACATTCATGGCATAGTTTGTTCAAATGATCCCATATTGTGCACGAGGGTGCATCTTGGAATTCCAAACAATGTTGCCTAAGGAAGTTTTCATTTTCTTTGCACGGAAAATTCATTTTTCATTTTCCGAGTGCCCAAAAGGAGGGTTTTTTGTGAAGGAACTACCAAATAATTGTTGCAAAATTGGACCTAATAAATTTTATAAAATACTAGGCCATATATAATGCACAATTGAAAAAATGGTTGGGTGTCAAAATTTTTGATCCACCTCTGGTGAAAAAGACAAATTCCCGTCGATTTAGCTGGAAGCGGGTCAAATTTGAACTGCAGCTGCCTCATAGTTTGCTCTTTATTTTTTCCAAAAATCATTTCTAGGTAAATAAGTATCTATTTAATCAGAAATACATGGTTTGATGGCGATACATCGAGGTTTGGTCGGTGGCCAAGGGCCCCAACTCTAGAGTGCGTAAGCTCGCATGCCCGCCGCGTGGTCACCGCATGACCATGGCGTTGCCATGTGTTCTGGACGACCTAGGCATGTCTAGTTGGTTGGGCACTCACCAGGTAGGTGCTAGGAAGAAAATCACAACCTAAGATTCTCACGAGGAGACCGATCGATGCTCAAACTTGAATAAGCAGCCAAGTGTTTGATTTGCGGTACGGGAAATGCACATGGCTAATTGGCATGAGTTTTGGCTGAGGATGATCAGTTACTAAGAAGATCATCTTCACAAATTTTCACCTCAAAAGGAGGAGCCTAGGTGGTACTTGCTTTACAAACTACCACACTGGACATAAATATGAATGTTGAAGCTGGGCTCAAAATAATGAATGGATTGAGCTGGCATTTGGTGGAGGATGGTTATTTGGGCATAGGAAAGCACTGTAGAAAATGGATACCATTTGGACATGCCAAAGTGGTACTTCCTTCACAAAGTGCTGCTCTGAACAGAATAGGAAAATGAATATTTTCAAATTATTTTGAACTAGGCAAGGAATGTTTTTACATATTTAACGAAGATATGACCCAAAGAATTTATGAGATTTTTTTGGGAATTTTGGGAATGACAGAAATATAGGTTGCTTCACAACCTAGGGCAAAAACTGCCACATGGACATGACACATATGCAAACTGATGAGGTGGCGCCTAGTCATAGCAACCCACCATAATTTACAAGGCTATGACCATCTATATTGGTCGTTAACAAATAGAAATAAGGCAGCGGACTAGCGCTGTTTGCTTTATGACCTTTTCGTAAGGAAATTACGACCTTCGACCAAAATGGTCGCAATGGTTTAGGGTTTGGAGCCCCTCGAACAGCTTTTGACCAATTGGTCTGAAATGGTCATAGATCTATGACCAATTCTTCCAGGGTCACTGACAGAAGGTCACTAGTTGACATATTTCTTGTAGTGCTCTCTACTCTTTCGCACATGCTATGCGGATGAAATGATGATACCTTCAACATTTTCAGAGTTTGTTTTGTAGTGATTTTCATTTTCACGGTCATTTAGCTCTTATCTAAACAAATCGGTGACTGAAAAAAAACAAATGATGTCAGAACGTGTTGGAAATTGACGACGTCGCTTCGAATGCTGCATAATGACGGCTCAAAAAAAGTCTCGAGTTCAAATAAGTTAAAAAAATGAAGTGCCCGTGTAACTGATGAGTTCTCGTCCGAAACCCTGATACTCCGAAAGAGATTGTCCAGTTTGTACACGTAGTTCATCCAGTTTTTGCCGTGACCCTATCTACTCTTTCGCACATGCTATGCGGGTGAAATGATGATCAGTACCGCCTTTCAGCCAAAACGCGCTACTGCTACAGAGAAGTACATAAAAAATACATTGATCATCAATGTTCTTTTTGTATGGAATCTAAATTGTCAATAGGAATCTACCACCGATTTAAGAACCGGCGAAGACTCTCCTATTGCAGCCACAGATCCTACACATAGAGTTCAATGAAGACCAAATGCTTGTGATAGTTTGAGAAGTAACATATTTAAGGTGGTCAAAATCTTGTTAGGGGAGCAAGGTGGGATTAAAAAAAGCCCTGCCACAACCTCTTTAGTACCTGTTCGTGGCACGACCCGATACTAAAGATTCTGGTGCCCGGCCATCACCTTTATTACCGGTTCGAGGCACGAACCGGTACTAAAGATTCGCATTGAACCGGTACTAAAGATCTCCTCCTGCCTAGTCATCTAAACCGGCACTAATGGACACATTAGTGCCGGCTCATATGCAAACCGGTACTAATTTTTCTCAGATTTGCCCCTTTTTCTACTAGTGAAAAGAACCATCTGATATTCAGTTCCATCTTCTGCATAATGATTAGCTAGCAGTTGTTCTATCATATCTGAAGGAATTTGATAACCAATATTTTCAGTAGGTGCAGTAGGATGAGGGGCAACTAACAATACTAGGGGAAACCCTAGTAGTGGCACGAGTTTGATGGCTATCAGTAGTGCAGGTAGCCGCGCTACTGCTACGACGCTACAGCTAACTTGTGGTAGTAGGGCGGTCTATACCAGCGCTACTACTAGTCACCTTACCAGTAGCGCTCTTCTGTCATGCGTACTACTATTTAGCTGTAGTGCTTTTCCTGTCACCACGCTGCTGCTGTATTGTTCGACATTTTTTTCTGCTTTCTATATTGTAGAACAGTACCCTTTTCAATAAACTGCAAATTCACAAATAGTAGGAACTCATATAACAATATCATTAACCACAATACTAGATTTACTACCAGATTTAATATAACCACAATCTCACAAACATTGTAGGTACTCATATATAGTCAACATGCATGGATACATCTCATATGGCGAACTAATAATAGTTGATAAGTAATCTACTAGGTAGTCATATAGTAGCATATATATGGTTCAACAGCCACACACATATATAGTTCTAGATGATATCGATGACGATCATCATCCTCAAGCCTTGGCGGTGGGTGTTCCTGATAGTAATTAGGATGGCCTGTCCAACACAAAGATTCTTGCCAACGAGGAAGCTCTTCTACCCTACCGAGCTTAAGTGTGTGCGATTGTCCGTGTCCATGTCCATGTCGTACACGCAGGTGGTGACGGAGGCCCTTGCGGTAAGGCGTATTCCAGCAGAGCCTTCTTCGTCAGGCTCGATACCACAACTCACAGATAGGCTGTTTGACAATTTCTGAATAAGAAAAACATATCAATTAATAAGTAGCCTCGCACATACTCTTGCAAATATATTTCTACTAAGTATAGATTTCACACTATCAAAAGACAGTACTACATTTCTGCTAAGCATGAATTCTACTAATAAGTATGCATTCTACACTATTTACAGTTCCTTCGATTCTACACTAAGCATATATGTCATTGGACTCTAGCTAAGCTAAAGCATACCATCCATCGGATTCTACACTAAGCATATATATCATTGGACTCTAGCTACACTAAATCATATCATCGATCAGATTCTACAGTAAGCATATATATCATTGGACTATAGCTACACACTAAAGCATATCATGGATCGGACAGTAAGCATGTCATTGGACTCTACACTAATTAAGCATGTCATCAGACTCTACACTAAAGCATATCATCAACTCACTACTAGGGAAAAGCCTATACACAGGATCTTACCAGCAGCGAGTATTAAAATAAGGTGCTGTTGCAATTTATCAGTAGCGTGCTTCACCAGAACTCGTTGCTGAAAGAAAAGTAGCAGTAGCGCGCCACCTCTAAGACACGCTACTGCTACAATTCCCACGACCCTGCCACGGAGCTAGTTATAGCAGCAGCGCATTAAATATAAGGGCGCTACTGCTAGGTAGTTTAGCAGTAGCGCCTTCACGTGCACCGCGCTACTGCTAAAACAAGCTATCTCACCACCCACTCTCCTCTCTATCTGATCCACACTCACTCGATCCCCCCTCAACCCCCCCGCGCCGGTCCTCCCCCGTCGGCCGCCGTCACCTACCCCTCCTCCCTCTGTGCCGCCGTCACCTCCTCCTCCTCACTGGACTCGGTACCGCCCTCCTCCTCCGTCCACCCTGGACTCGCCGCCGGCTGGCCCCTCCTCGCTCCGCCCTTCCTCCTCCGTCCTACTCTCTCCTCCCTCCTCTAGTCACCCCTCCTTCTCCCTCCTCCCTCCTCCCTCCTCCATCCACAACCCCTCCTCCCTACTACATTTTGATTTAGAAGGCTAGGTCATATGCAACATTTTGATTTAGTTCATATGATTTAGTTGATTTAGTAGGCAAGTTGATTTAGAACATTTTGATTTTGTTGATTTAGTAGGCAAGTTGATCTAGTAGGCTAGTTGATTTAGTTGATTTATAGAATATTTTGATTTATTTGATTTAGTAGGCAAGTTGATTTAATAGGCTAGTTGATTTAGTTGATTTATAGAACATTTTGATTTAGTTGATTTAGTATGCTAGTTGATAGCTCTGAAGATTTGGCACCACCTAGCTGTGAAATTATAAGTGAAGAAGAACCAAAAAAATCACATGCTACTATTTTTCTTTCGTGTGAAGTGGATTGTTAATCCTTTGCTCATATTGCTTTAGGAAAATGGCGCCACCACCACCACCACCATGGCCATTGTGCAAGTAAAGGTGCGCCAGCAGCCTTGCAACTGGCAAGCTGTTCGGCATCTACTTCCAGCCGAGTTTTCGTCATGCGGCGTTAAGAAGTTATATGAAATGTAACAACTATTTTATTTTTAGTGTTGGCATTACTGCATTGTGTCATTTTGCTTTTTTACACAGATCGCCCCATGCAATGTGAGGTTAAAATTCAACAAGCTGACAGGAGACACTGTGACATTTGAGGCTCCTGTGGGGCCGTACACTATGGAGGTCGAGAAAGGACGCAATATTTCGCAAATTGGAGGAGATGGATGGGCCCGTTTCCTCGCCCACATGCGTCTTACTGGTGCTGAGTTGATCAGCTTCTCCTTCAGAGCAGAAATACCCAAGCTGGCTATAATTTATATCAACCTGGTGTAAGATTATGAAGATAATGAGGACCCACTTGATGAAGATGACGAGGACCCACTTCTGTAGCGACCAGACCTCAAACAGTCTGATCTCTATGCATCAGTGTCATCCCTGGATCAGTAATGCTGACACGCACAGTACTTGAAGGATTTATAACAGAGTGGCAATCACACACTTATTACATCGAATGTCTCAAAAGAGAACTCATTACAATAAATATGGCTTAAGGCCATCTAACAACGATAACAGCGGAAGGCTTGGAAAATAAGTGAGTCCATCAACTCCAACGTCATCACTGAGTATAGGACCACGATCCTAAGGCATTTTACTCGTCGTCTGAAAAGTCTGCAACATGAACATTGCAGCCCGAAAACGGGTCAGCACATGGAATATGCTAGCAATGTAACACATAGAGAGTAATGAAAGAAATATACTATAGTACATGCATATATGGCTGGTGGAAAGCTCTATGGTTACAATTTTTTGCATAAAGCCAATTTTTCCCTACCGCAAAGGAATAAATTTTATTAAACTATCATGGTGGTTGTTAAACATTCAGAATGGTTGACATCATTCTCAATTCCAATTAAGTATCATCATTAAAAACCCAACAACATTAATTAAAGTAACATGATGAGATTCACATGATAATCCATGTACTAGATACTCAAAACGTCCATAACCGGGGACACGGCTAACCATGATTAGTTTCTACACTCTGCAGAGGTTTGTGCACTTTTCCCCACAAGACTCGATCTCCTCCGTTGGTTTTCTCGCACTACATGGTGTTTGAGAAACGGATGACCGAGACATAGTCTTTCATAAGCGCTAGCACCTTATGATGGGTAGACCGTTACACCTACTTTCCCCTACATCTGCTAGTCTACCACTGTAAGAGTACGCACGACTTAATCAACTATGCTAGAGCCCATAGTAGCTTGCGGCTGCACACGGAAGTTTCTAGCATGAATAATCTTATGATCCCTTTGAGCCTGGGTGGCGGTCCATAAAACAAATAGGCAATCCTGGAATACCCAGGTGCCTCAATCCACCCATATGTGTATTAAAGTTGCCACCTTAAATAAACCATTAATTAACAATCTCACATCTATCATGGATACACTCACCAAATCCACGTCTACTAGCATAGCATGGCAATAAGCAAACGTAGAAGTAACTCCCAAGGGTTTGATAATAAAATAGGTAATAGGTACTAACTCATCTACTTCCCAAAACCCACATATTAATCAGATCCTAATCATGCAATTGTTTGAGGATTGATCTAATGCAATAAAACTGGGTAGTAAAGAGATATGATCAAAGTGTTACTTGCCTTGCTGATGATCCGTGAAACCTAGGGATTCGAAGTAGCAAGCGGCGCAATCTGGATACTCTACCGCAACAAACAAACAAACAAGCATACAATAAGTACTCATCTAATGCACAGGTAAAAGTCAAATAAGAGATCTAACCAGAAAGTTCAACTTAAGAACTCTGGTTGGCAAAAAGAATCAAATCGAACGAAGCATCGAAAATCAAACGGCGAAAGAAACAAGCTTCGTTTACTAATCTGGACCTAGGTCAAATTTTACAGAAGCAAAAACTTGTTTGAGTTGCTTAAACAGAAATAGGGTTTCGAGACGAAACTCTAGGCGCTTGAATCACATGATTCCGATAAACGAGCGAAAAGTTAAACTAAAACGAAGATCGAATCAGAAATCGCGATTAGAAATAATCGCGGAATAATCCGATAAAAAGAAAATTGATGAACAGATTAACGAACGGACGTTCATTAACTGAAACTAAACGGCGAAATTCGTTCGTTAAAACGAACGAACGGGCGAATGCTCGCTAAATAAAATAAACCCTAAAAAAGGATCTAAAAAACGGATCTAGGTTTTCTAAAAAAACAAGATTGGTTTTATTAGAAAATCGGGGCGGCGGTAGCGGCTACCTTGGCTCGGGCTCCGGCGAGACTCCGGGGTCCCGGGTTATGGGTCGGTGGGCGGCGGGACCCGGCCGGCCAGCGTCGATGGTGGCGGCAAGGCGGCGGGGCGGTGGCTGCAGCGGAGGCGGCATGGGGCTCCAGGGGGGCCCCGGGCTCGGTGTTTAAAGGGGACGGGGGGGGGGGTGCGGGGGCTTGGGGGAGGGGGCACGGCCGCGGCGGCGGGGAGGAGTCCGGCTTGGACTCCGTGTCCGGGTCGGCGGCGGTGCGGAGCGACTGCGCAAGGGAGACGGCGGTGGCAGGCGGCCGGCCTGGCTCGGCTGGGCTTCGGCCCAGTCGGGCGCGCGCGTTTAAAAAAAAATTTAATTCCGCCGAGCAGAAAATAAATTCTAGAAAAAGAAATAAAAATCTAAAAATGCCAAAACAAATTTTCACCGTCTAAATAAAATATTTAGAACAAGATGAACATTTTTCTTGGCCCTAATATGCAGTTTTGAAAAACGTGCAATTTTTCCTAAATTCAAATAAAATAGCGAAAACTCCAAAATAAACCTTATTTGATTTTTTTATTAAATCCGCAATATTTGTTTATTTTGGGAAAGTCATTTTATTCCCTCTCTCTTATTTTTATAATCGAAATAATTGAAGATCAAATAAATAAAATCAAATGATCCTATTTTCAAAATTCGAGAAAACTCAAATATGAAAATAACGAAACCCACAACTCTCTCTCCGAGGGTCCTTGAGTTGCGTAGAATTTCTAGGATCAAACCAAAAACAAAGAAAATATGATATGCATTGATGATCTAGTGTATAACATTCCAAATTGAAAATTTGGGATGTTACAAACCTACCCCCCTTAAGATGAATCTCGCCCCCGAGATTCGGGTTGGCTAGAAAATAGGTGAGGGTGGTCCTTCAGCAGATCTTCCTCTCGCTCCCAGGTGGCTTCATCCTTGGTGTGGTGGCTCAACTGAACTTTGCAAAACTTGATAACCTTGCTGCAGGTGACTCGGCTGGCATACTCAAGAATCTTGACTGGTTTCTCCTCATAGGTCAAATCACTGTCCAACTGAATCGCTTCCAGTGGCACTGTATCTCTCAGTGATATATCAGCCATCTCTGCGTGGCACTTCTTCAACTGGGACACGTGGAATACATCATGAACTGCTGACAATCCTTCGGGCAATTCCAACTTGTAGGCAATTTCCCCCATACGCTCCAAAACTTTGTATGGTCCCACAAAACATGGCGCTAACTTTCCCTTAACACTAATACGCTTAACTCCTCGAAGTGGAGATACTCGAAGATAAACTCTGTCTCCGACTTCGTAAACTGACTCCTTGCATTTTGAATCGGCGTAGCTCTTCTGCCTGGACTAGGCTACCTTGAGCATATCGCGAATCAATTTCACCTTCTGTTCAGACTCCTTGATCAAATCTGGTCCAAACAACTGGCGGTCTCCAACGTCATCACATGACAACGAGGTCCTACACCTCCTTCTGTACAAGGCTTCGAAAGGGGCCATCTTCAAACTGGATTGATAACTGTTGTTGTAAGAAAACTCTGCATATGGTAAATTGTCATCCCAACTAGATCCATAATCTAGCGCACAGGCTCTCAGCATATCCTTCAAAATCTGATTGACTCTCTCCGTTTGTCCATCTGTCTGCAGGTGAAAAGATGTACTGAACTCTAGCCTGGTACCCAAAGTTTCATGCAACTGATTCCAGAACTTTGAGGTAAACTGGGTTCCTCTATCTGATACAATGCTCCTGGGAACTCCATGCAGACATACGGTCCTGGTCATGTATATCTTTGCCAACTTAGCACTGGTGTAAGTGGTCTTTACTGGGATGAAATGAGCTACCTTCGTCAAACGATCAATTACAACCCAAATCGAGTCATAGCCTGAACGAGTCCTAGGAAATCCCGTAATGAAATCCATGCCTAGTTTATCCCACTTCCATTCGGGTATTGGCAATGGCTGTAACAATCCTGCTAGCTTCTGATGCTCTGCCTTTACTCTCTGACATACATCACAAACTGCTACATACTCTGCAATATCCTTCTTCATTCCGGTCCACCAGAAGGTATCCTTCAAATCTAATTACATCTTGGTATTTCCTGGGTGAATCGAATATGGTGAATCATGGGCCTCTTGCAGAATCAACTTCCTGACCTCCGGGTCATTAGGCACATAAAGACGATCTTCAAACCATGAGGTATCGTGCTCATCCTCACGAAATCCCTTAGCTTTTCCTTTGCTCATCCTCTCCTTTACGGAGGCAATCTCCTTGTCAGTCTTCTGAGCTTCTCTGATCTTATCCATCAAAGTAGACTGAATCTCCAATGCTGCTACATAGCCTCTCAGAACTATCTCCAAACATAGCTCCCGAAGGTCCTCGGCCAACTCCTTTGGTAACTCTCCATTCATGAGGGTGTTGACATGGCTCTTACGGCTCAACACATCGGCTACTACGTTAGCCTTTCCGGGATGATAATGCAAGCTCATATAATAATCTTTGATGAGTTCCAACCATCTCCTTCGCCTGAGATTCAACTCCTTCTGCGTGAAAATGTACTTCAAACTCTTGTGATCCGTGTACACCTCACAATGGTTTCCGATGAGAAAATGTCTCCAAGTCTTCAATGCATGCACTACGGCTGCTAACTCCAAATCATGGGTAGCATAATTTAACTCATGAGGCTTAAGCTATCGTGAAGCATACGAAACAACTCTCCCCTCCTGCATAAGCACTGCTCCAAGTCCTCGACGTGAAGCGTCGCAATACACCTCGTAATCCTTGCTCTGATCTGGCAGAATCAACACTGGCGAGGTAACCAAACGTTTCTTCAACTCCTGGAAACTGGCCTCACACTCCTCAGTCCAAATGAACTTGGTATCCTTCTTCAACAACTCCGTCATAGGTTTTGCAATCTTCGAGAAATCCTCAATAAATCTCCGGTAGTATCCTGCGAGTCCAAGGAAACTCCGGATCTCTCCAACTGTTGTTGGTGCTTCCCAGTTTGTCACGGTGACAACTTTGGTGGTGTCTACTGCTATTCCTTCTCCGGATATAACATGTCCGAGGAATCCAACTTCCTTCAACCAAAATTCACATATGCTGAACTTGGCATATAACTGATGTTCTTTGAGCTTCTCCTATACCAAACGCAAATGCTCCTTATGCTCCTCTTCGTTATTCGAGTAGACCAAAATATCGTCAATGAACACCACGATGAACTTATCCAAAAACTCCATAAACACCTTGTTCATCATGTTCATGAAATAGCAGGTGCATTAGTCAGACCAAATGACATAACAATGTACTCATACAGCCCATACCCGGTGGTAAAAGCCGTCTTAGGTATATCCTGCTCTCGAATCTTCAACTGATGGTATCCTGATCGCAAATCGATCTTGGAAAATACCTTATCTCCTTGCAATCGGTCAAACAGATCATTGATCATCGACAGTGGGTACTTGTTCTTAATTGTTACTGCATTCAGTCCTCGATAATCAACAACCATCCTCAATGATCCATCTTTCTTCTCCACTAGAAGTACTGGCGATCCACAAGGCGAAGAACTTGGGCGAATATATCCTTTATCCAGTAACTCTTTAATCTGCTTCTTAATTTCCTCCAAATCTTTAGCGGGCATCCTGTACGGTCTCTTAGAAATCGGCCCTGTGCCTGGCAAAAGCTCAATCAAAAACTCGATGTCTCTATCCGGTGGCATGCCTGGCAACTCTTCTGCAAATACATCAGGGAAATCCTTCACCACTGGTACTTCCTCCTGCACAACTCCTGATAAGGAATATAGTTGCATCTTCTTCGGCTCATGTCTTGATACATACTTGATCCTTCTCCCTTCTGGGGTGGTAAGCAAAATCGACTTACCGGTGCAATCGATGTTTCCTCCATACATCGATAGCCAATCCATACCCAGAATTACGTCCAAACCTTGAGATTCCAAAATGATTAAATCCGAGGGGAAAACATGCCTACCTATACTCAATGGCACTTGAAAACATCCTCGACTGGCCATATACTCCGCTCCTGGTGAGCTTACTAACATAGATGTTCTAAGAATTTTGGTGGGAAGTTTATATTTATCCACAAATCCCCTTGATATGTATGAATGCGATGCACCAGTATCAAAAAGAACGATTGCAGTAAATGACTTAACCAAAAACTTACCTATTACTGCATCTGGCTGGGCTTCAACCTCCTCCACGTTAACGTGGTTCACCTGTCCCTTGTTAAAAGGGTTCGGCTTCTTCCCAGAGCTTCCATAGCCATTACCATTCTGGGCTTCAGGACATTCATTGGCATAATGTCCAGTCTTCTGACACTTAAAGCAAGTGACTTGACTCAGGTATTTCTTAGCTGGGGTTGATGGGTTGGTACGGTTCTAGCCGTTGCTACCTCCATTCCCATTCTTGGGTCCATTGTGATTGTGTGAGCTACCTCCTCCATGGGTATGCTGAAAATGTCCTCCCGATTTCGGGGTAAAACGTGGCTTCTGCCGAGCTCCAGAATTGTACTTCCCTTGTCCATACTTCCTATTGCGGTTTCAATCTGCTGCTGCTTCCCTTCAATCATAAGAGCACGGTCTACCAACTCCTGGTAGTTGTTGAAACTTGCTACCGTCCTTGGGACAATCTATTTGATTGCAGGGTTTTGTTCCGAAGCAAAGATATCCGCGGAGGCCGGTTCGTTCGTCCTATTCTGATATTCAGGACCAAGAGGTACTGGATTCTCTTCGGATAGGCCCTGAAAGGAGAAGAAAGGCTGAAATGCCAACGGACCTCTGTCTATTCTCTAATTCACCCGATCCGATAGTACCCGTTTTTGGAACGTCCAGTGCCAAAGTCACTGAATGGAACTACATGCTCATCTCATCATTTAGTCCTTCCAGAAACTTCTTTTGCTTAGTTGCATCAGTAGCAATGTCATCTGGGGCATAACGTGCTAACTTACTAAAGTCATCCACACACTACTAGGAAAAGGGCTATAGATGGAAATGACACTAATGGCGCACCGGAAAGATGGTGCGCCATTAGTATATACTAATGGCACACCTCCATACGATGCGCCATTAGTGTCTAAACTACTAATGGCGCACCATGCCTTGGGTGCGCCATTAGTACCAAATTTTTTAACTAGTGCGCTGTCCAAACATACTAATGGCGCATCCTGCCCGAAAGTGCGCCATTAGTAGTTGTAACTACTAATGGCGCACCAATGTGCGGTGCGCCATTAGTACCAATTTTTTTAAACTAGTGCGCCTGTCCAAACATACTAATGGCGCACCCACACCCCGCGCGCCATTAGTAGTTGTAACTACTAATGGCGCACCAAAGGTGTGGGTGCGCCATTAGTATAGAAACTTTTTTTGAACTAGTGCGCCTGTCCAAACATACTAATGGCGCATCCTTCCCGAAGTGCGCCATTAGTAGTTGTAACTACTAATGGCGCACTGTGGTGTGGGTGCGCAATTAGTACCAAATTTTTTTTTTAAACTAGTGCGCCTGTCCAAACATACTAATGGCGCACCCACACTCAGGTGCGCCATTAGTAGATGTAACTACTCATGGCGCACCTGTGTGTGGGTGCGCCATTAGTATAGAAACTTTATATCTGAACAGTCCAAACATACTAATGGCGCATCCTGCTTAGGTGCGCCATTAGTAGTGGTAACAACTAATGGCGCACCATGCAAGAGGTGCGCCATTAGTAAGTGGGCAGCAACAAGATATTTGGGACAGCCTCTCCTACCCACACACTCACTTTCTCCCCACTTCATTCTCTCCACCTCCTCCTTGTCTCGGTGCCTCCTCTTTTTCACCTCATTTCCACCATAGATTCATTCAAATTAAGTGGTTAAATTACCTTGTTTTAATAGGTAAGTAAGGGGAAGCTATATTTAGGTTGTTCTCCTTACAACAATGTGCACATGCACTTTTTACGGCCTAGCTAGATCTATGTATGTTCGTGGTGTTGCATATGTTTGTGGTGTTTGCATATGTGTTTGTGTTTGGAGGTGTACCGGTATTTGAAATGCGATAGTTGCCAATATTTTGCCGGAATGTTGATTCATTTCCGTTTCAAGTAGAATTTTGGCATTAAGCATCCTTTTTGGTCCTATTTTTAGGGAAAGTCATGCCAAATTTTTCTTGGTTCTAAAATATCGTTTTGCTCTACCCGCAGCGACCATGGTCCATACGATGACCGAAGGCATCGTGAATAGGTTTTTGAGGTCCGCGAAGGCCGAGATGCTTCAAAAGAACGAGACGGAGATAAGATGTCCGTGTCGAAGATGCAAGCTCAAGAGCCTTATTGCGGACCCGGATTCCGGGCAGGTGCGGGACCACCTGCTGTTGCGTGGTTTCATGGATGGCTATCGGTGGCAAGGTGATGAAGATGACTACGAAGTCGTCCATGCGGGCCGGGCAAGAAACGAGGAAGGGCAGCAAGACAACCACCGCGGCTCGGGCGGGCGAGAAGACGAAGAATCCCGAGGCGATGATCACGGCGTGATCTTGTACACGATCATCATGTAGAATATGCAGGACATGATGATGAGGAAGATGCCGGAGCAGGCGACGGGCATGATCATGAAGATGATGATGCCGGGCGGAGCGTACGACGCTGGACCATCGATGGGCTGGGTGCGGGACCCTCATATTCAAGAGCTGCTTCTCAAGCGACGGATAACGCAAGAGCTGCCGCCCGAGAGAAAGCCAAGATGGATCAACTTGAGTTAGACGCGGTTACTCCATTGTATGAAGGATGCAGGCCGAGGATACCCGCTGAAAGTAACGCTCATGGCCACGGAGATGAAGGTAAAACACAAAATGACCGGCGCGTAGCTTCGGCGAGAACATGTCATTACTGCACGAACGTCTTCCCAAGGGGAACAAGTGCCCGACCAGTTTGGAGGAGGCGAAGAAAATCGTGTGTCCTCTGGATTTACCGCCGTGAAATACCATGTGTGCATGAACAATTGCATCATTTATCGGGACGAGCACGCTGAGTCTACCATATGTCCGATGTGCGGCGTCACTCGATACAAGAAGAGGAAGAAAGCTCCTCGAAAAGTGGTGTGGTACTTTCCGATCACTCCTCGTCTGCAGCGCTATTTCGCGGACCCTAAGGTAGCAAAGCTCCTGCGTTGGCACGCAGATAGGGAGGAGAAGAAGCGGGAAGATGACGCAAATGATCCGGAGATAGATAAAAAAGACAAGATGCCGAGTCACCCTAAGGATGGGAGCCGGTGGCAAGCGTTGAACTTCAAGACTCGGAATTTGGGAACGATCCAAGGAACATCGTCTTTGGCGCGAGCACCGATGGAGTCAATCCGTTTGGCAGCCAGAGAAGCACACATATCACCTGGCCTGTGTTTGTGTGGATGTACAACCTTCCCCCTGGTTGTGCATGAAGAGGAAGTACATTCACATGAGTATGCTAATTAAAGGGCGAAACAACCGGGGAACGACATCAATCTGTATCTAGGGCTGCTTGAAAGAGGAGCTTGACACGCTGTGGAAAACGCCACCAATACGTGGGACGCCGCAGAGAAAGAATATTTCCCTATGAGAGCCGTGACCGCTCACGACGGTGCACGACTATCTCGATTACGGATATGTCACGGGCAGGTAGTCCACGGATTTTACGGATGCGTAAGGTGCATGAATGACACAACGACGCCAGCTAGATAGAGATCCCGGGTCTTGAAAACCGTGTTCATGGGACATCGAAGGTGGCTTCGCGGCGATGACCCGTGGAGGAAACGCAAGGATCTGTTCGATGGTGAAACCGAACCCAAAACGCCTGCGTAATGAGGAGCGGCGAGGAAATAGACAAGCTGTTGGAAAATTGGAAAGACCGCCCACCGCCGAAAGAAGCAAAAAGGCGCCAGAGCCGGGAAAGAAGCGAAAGGCGCCAGCTGCTGAAGGTATGGAAAAGCGAGGTCATTTTACGGGACTTGCCGTCTTGGAAGATCCACCGTGTGCCTCACAGCCTTGATGTCATGCATATCACGAAGAACGTGTGCGAGTCTGCTTGGTACCCTGCTCAACATGCCGAGAGGACCAAAGATGGGCGAAAGCAAGGGCGGAACTTGAAATCAATGGGCATCGTGCAGGAGCTTCACGCTATATATGATGATGATGATGATGATGATGATGATGATGATGATGATGAGGCTAAGCAGGACACGTAAAGTCGTCGCAAAGGCAAAAGGCCAAGAAGACCGGAAATGACTACCCTCGCGTGCTTCACTCTAAGTCGAGGAGATCGAGCAGTTTTTCACCTGCCTCCTAGGAGTAAAACTTCCTTCTGATTCTGTGAGGGAAGATAAGCGGATACCTAGACCCAGCGAAGCGAAGTTCAGCGGGATGAAGTCTCCACGGTATCACGTCGTTGATGACGCAGATACTTCCAGTTGCAATCCATTGGGATCATGGACGCGCCACGTCCGTGAAACGCTATTTGGCCTATGCAACTTCTTCGACGTCATCTCTCGGAAGTCGATTGGCGTGAGGCAACTCGAAGGCTACAGGAAGAGATCGTGGTGATACTATGCGAGCTTGAGATGTACTTCCGCCCGCATTCTTCGATGTTATGGTGCATCTGCTGGTCCATATAGTGGAGGATATCATCCAACTCGGCCGACGCTCCTGCACGGCATGATGCCGTTCGAAAGGATGAATGGTGTCATCAAAGGATACGTTCGCAACATGTCACGTCGTAAGGAAGCATAGCCAGGGGCTTTCGACCAAGAGTGCATCTCCCATCGCACGAATTATCTAGGCATCGAGAACCCCGTTGGTCTGCCGTCAGCGAGCACCTCGGCAGGCTCGCTGGGTGGGGTCACCGTGAGGGTCGCCCGCGAAATGCATGTCGACTTGAGGGTCGACTCGCCGACTTTGAAAGAGCAAACCTAGTCGCGCTACAACACATAGACGTGGTCGATCCTTGGGTGGTAGAGCACAAAACCTTTATTAAAAAGACATACAATGACCGAGGCCAACAGAGGACGGACGGAGATACACTCAAAGAGCACAACTCATGTTTCACGTGTTGGTTCAAGCAGAAGCTTCTGTCTTACCCTTTACATGAGGATTCTTCCGCGGAAGAACA
Organism: Aegilops bicornis; assembly: GCA_021605145.1. Classification (NCBI taxonomy): domain Eukaryota; kingdom Viridiplantae; phylum Streptophyta; class Magnoliopsida; order Poales; family Poaceae; genus Aegilops; species Aegilops bicornis. Next base: position 794,029,718 of record CM038673.1, on the reverse strand, counting down.
ACTCATATTCGCCCGTGTCACGTATGCCGAGCACAACCTCGATGACCTATGAGGCGTCTTATATCAACGGCTACACATTCTACACCGAGGCCAAGGACATGAAGAGCGATGGTTATCGAACTCCGGGTAACGATGGAATCCTACACCGTAACGACAAGGACAGATACTACGGAAGGATCGAGGAGATCTGGGAGCTGAGCTACGCTGGAGAGAAGGTCCCGATGTTCCGTGTCGAGATGGGCCAAGAACGTCATAAAAGAAGACCGGTATTTCACCACCATGGTTTACCCGGGTTAAATCCAAGACCATGGGCATAAGCGTCACCTTGAAAAATGAGCCATGGGTAATGGCTTCCCAAGTGGACCAATGCTTCTTCATTACCGACCCGCCAAAGCCCGGCCGTGTTGTCGTGAGGAGAGGCAAAAGGAAGATCATCGGAATGGATGGAGTAGCCAATGAGCAAGACTTCAACAAGTACGGCGACCGAGGATCGAACATGACGACGATGATGAAGTAGCAGCATACACCACAAGAAGAAGCAGGACCACCCTACCTAAAGGACGTCTGCTCCACGTAAGAACTCCATTTGCGAAAAAGAAGGGCAAGAAGATTGTGAACAGATAGCTAGCTAAGATCGATTGTATTCAAATCGTAGCCTTCATTTCTCGATTGTATTTCATGGGTACTTTTGAACTATCATGAATATTTTAAATTTCATGGACACTCGCTCTCGATCCCCCTCCCTCTCGCTCGCGATCCCACCGCGCCAGATCCGCCCCCCCGCCGAGCACCCCCAGTCCACCGGCCCGCCGACCCCCCGCACCTCGATTCCTCCATCTTTTAAAATGGCTTTTTAAATGCTACTGTCTTATAAAAAATGCTACTGTCTTATAAAAAAATGCTACTGTCTTATAAAAATAAGTATCAAACAGCTTTTTAAATGCTCTTGTCTTATAAAAAATATTACTGTTATTATTTAAACAAGTTTGAACATTTTTAAACACAAATAAGTATCAAACAGCTTTTTTAAATGCTAAAAAATTTGTGGAGCCCACCTCGATCCCTCCATCTCGATCATGTCCCACCTCGCCAGATCCGTCCCCCTCGCGCCGAGCAACCCCCAGTCCACTGCCGCCACACCCCCGCACCCTCGATTCCCCTACTCAACCGCCGCCGCCGACCCCCCGCACCCCGCGCACCGTCTTATAAAAAATAAGTATCAAACAGCTTTTTAAATGCTACTGTCTTATAAAAAAATATTAAAAAAATTTTTGTGGAGCCTGGGAGTCGAACCCAGGACCTCCTGGTGTGAGAACTGGAGGCTGACCAGTCGAGCTAGTAGAGTGGGCTTGACATGGATAGGTTCTGGTAGTAGATAACCTTTTGGCTTTTGTGGAAATAAAAAAAAAAATACTAATGGCGCACCACGGTAAGGTGCGCCATTAGTGTGAACATGCTAATGGCGCATCAGCAGTGAGGTGCGCCATTAGTATTGTGGCCCCCTTCGCCTCGATCCCCTTCGCCCGATCCCCTAAACCTGCGGCGGCCTTTAGTCATGGTTGGCCGGACCAACCGCGACTAAAAGGTGAAAGCGCGGAACGCATAAAAACCCGCCAAAAACCCTTTAGTCGCGGTTGGGCAGGCGACCATGACTAAAATAGCAACAATAAGTATTTTGTTGTAAGTAGAAACAAAATAAAATAAATAAAGCAACAAAGAAAACAAAAAAGTGTTTTCAAATTTGAAAACTAATGGCACTAACAGAAAGTTTATAATTTTTCTAAAACTAAAAGCAAAAAGAATTAAAAATAAAGCAAAAACAACAAAAAATAAATAATAATGCAGAAAACAAAACAAAAAACTGGAAAAAATAGTGCCGCCATCTGGACCCCCACGGCCTGAATACGACTAGAAACCCTACATGGGCCAGATTCAGGCCCAAGAAGAGCCAAGTAGGCCCACAGCACATAGCTAGTGATGATTAGGCCCGAAGCCTGCAGTTGAGAGGAGCTCGAGAGGGTGGCGCAGCAGCGCTTATAAACCACTCTCGAGCTCTCTCAACTAGCGAGGTGGGACTAAACTTTTGGGCGCGGGGCAGCACAAGGCCTTTGGTCGCCAAAAACCCTTTAGTCGCGGTTGGGCAGGCGACCCGCGACTAAAGGGTACCTTTAGTCGCGGGTCTCGTCGCCAACCGCGACTAAAGGGGGCGAACGCATAAAAAACCCGCCAAAAACCCTTTAGTCGCGGTTGGGCAGGCGACCGATCCCCTCGCCCGATCCCCTCGCCAGCTTCTCCCTCTCGCCCCACCGCCCGCCCGCCGCTGCCCTCGCCCTCGCCTCGCCCTCTCCCTCCATCGCCCTCTCCTCGCCGCCCGGACGCCGCCCGACGCCAGCGCCGCCGCCTCGACCCGCCCGACCTCGCCGCCCGGGCCGCCGCCCGAGGTCCGCCCGACCCGCCGCCCGGCGCCGCCCAGACGCCGCCCGACCCGCCGCCCGGGCGCCGCCCGACGCCGCCCGACCCGCCGCCCGGACCCCGCCCCGCCCGCCCAGCCGCCTCGACCCCGCCCAGCGCCGCTGCCCCACCTCGACCCGCCCGTCCACACCACCGTCGACCCGCCTCCCTCGACCCGCCCAAGGTACTTACTTCACCACCGTCGACCCGCCTCCCTCGACCCGCCTCCCTCGACACCGATGATCACTCCATTGTCTTAGGAAATACAACTTCACCATCGGAACACATCTAGCTCTGCCTATCTCTTTGTTTTCATTTGTTCTCAGTACTACTCGATGTGATATTGTGCTTTATTTTTCTTTAGCAGGAGCACAAAACCACAAATTAATATTTAAAAGATTTTTTCTAAAACAATATTAAATAGATTGTGCCGTGTCAAGAACATATCTGATTTATTGCTTGCCAATGTGACACCAATATTCGAGTAGTAGATCACAAATTAATAGTCATATTTTTTGAGGAATTTACTGTAGGTTAAATTTCACAATGTTCCTAAACCCTGATTTTCCATGAATTTTGTAAATCCTGAACTGCAAAACCACCGTCCAAAACCCAGATATGGTTTAGTTTAAATGTTTTTGCAAAGTGTGGAGTCCACCAGTAAATTTGAGCATAGGTTTTCCAAAGCATCTAGCCTAGTCATGTCCTCTCTTTCTTTCTCGCATAAAGCTAGTTAGATGCGGAATTCTTTCGCTTCCTCTGGATGCTGATATATAATTAAGTTCTTGTTCCACGACTTCTGAATGGTCGAGAGAACTAATACTAGTCGTGCATTGCATGGCCCAACATATTCTGCTCAGTCTTCAGTGCGCACAAAATGTAGGCCCTTGATAGGTTGTTTGGACAAGCATTTCCTCCTTCGGTGTGTTTCAATTGCACCTTCGATTTTGTTTATGTTCTTTTCTTGTACCCAAGAAGCTGCATCTGAATTATGTTTGATCAACATGATAGAGAGAATAAGCGACATATGCAACAGATTGTTGAAACTAGTCATGCAATTGAGATCATAAGCAACAAACATCATATCCACGTCGATCACTACTAACAGTAAAACAAATACTAGCCCTAAGAGAGAGAATAAGTTATGAATAAATATTTTATTTTTATTATTGCAGCCAGCTACCACTATCTTTTTCGTTCTGATACATTGCAGCCAGCAGATCAGTATATACTTGTACAATAACTCGTACAAGCTCACCTGTACAAGTCCCAGCATTTATTTTTCTGGACCTGGCAATAGACGTGGCTTCATTTACTATCCTTGCCACAAAAGCCAGTTTCCCATACTCTACATGATTACATTGTGGTTTGCACATATGCCTTCTTCATTGACTCAACTTCTCTTTATTTTCATTTGGTTCTGTGCTTCTTTTGCTTCTAGTCAAGGGAGTTGGGTGGAAAGGAGTGGATCGGGAACTGCGATCACACAAGATCTGCTAACGTGCTATCTTGGTCGAAAAACTTAGGTAAATTTATCTTTTGTACATCTTTTTTCTTGGTTACTCAGTTTACGGAAAGCTGCATTGTCTATTCATTTTTGAATCTGTGAAGGACAGTAGGAGAGGCTCCTACAGTCTTGTATTAATAAAACAAAATTAAAGATACATGGTATGTATAAGGTATAGGGTCTTTGACCCTAACCAAAAGATAAGATACTAGTACAAGGTTTTTAGGTAATTTGTTGCACTAGGGAGCTTATGAAATCCTCAAGCTCAGACTTCCTCCCTATATCTCAACAATGGCAAAATCATGATTAAATCTAGAGAGCCAAACATTTTGTTTCGTTTCTTTCCACAAGTACCAAACAGCTACAGTACACACCTACATGAACATGGGTCTGTCCCAGCCTGTTTGGCAGCGATTAATAATCCTCATATGAGATGAGAGGATTTTTTTAATTGGCTTCTTGCAGTTTTGAAAATTCAGTTTATTCGTTACTGAAAATTCAGTAAATTCAGTTAGGCACACAAATTTCAGAACTTTTGTGTGCCCTAGTACTTGGTGTTTGTAGAAAACCAGGAGTGTCAATGGGACTAGAATTCACTTGTTCTTATATGGGTGAAACTTCACTTGTTTTTAGGCTAGTGTAGGGTGTTGCTTTATTCTGTCATCATTTGTAACTATGTCACAAGTAAATTGTTCCTTCTTCTCGTATTTGACAAGTAATGACTGTTGATAAGTCGAGGCATGGATTAAGCTGTTTCTTTGTTGTAACATACCGTATATAACTCCACAATGAAATACAATACATATTGATGTGCTTTTAAAACTTGTTCATGTAATCGAACTACTAATGCCTTGTGATGCTCTGAATTACTTGTGATGCCTCTGAATTACTTGTGATCACATTGAGAAAGACTTGTAAAGATGATGATCATCTTTAATGTAAAACAATTTGTGATGATTTTGCTAGTTTGCTGGGTTTTGTCTCCGACCATCGTGTCGTGATGATATTGCAGGTACCCCAGAGGCCCTTGAGTTTGCCGGAATGTCGATTAACTTCCGTTCCGGCAAATTCGGGTACTCCATATGTCCTATTTTCAGCAAAGGTCATGCTGAAATTTTCCGTGAATTTTAGCATGACTTTGCTAAAAATAGGACATATGGGGTACTTGTGACTAATGCATGGGCCAGATTCGTTTGGGGGCGGGGGACACCACCCCAAAGACAACACCGCCAGTCGTGCCGGCGCCAAGTCGGCCCCATGGCAAGACCGCCGTAACGGTGCCGGACATCCCTATGCCACTGGATCCAAATATGCATATGGCACAGGATCGCAATGATGACGACGACGACTATGATACATTTGGCAACGCCGATCAAGACTTTGCCGAGCATGGGTACGATGGCGACTTCATGGGGCCTCCTTCTCAAGAACCAAACCCAACAAAAGACGTATGCGATCTAGCTCGCATCATGGAGAAGCCAAGTTGCAACAGCGCCGTCTGGCGTTCAGCTCTCGAGACGCCTCCAGCTGCCGACTTCACCGAGCCTCAGATAGGCGAGGTGCAAAATATTATCAGCCCCAACACACTCAAGAAGGCGGTCTGTGAGCAAAACTCGGTCCCATTACAGGAGAAGAAGAAGGCACACAAAAGAAAGACTAAGAAGGGTGCGAGCCAGCCGCACCGAGTACGATCCGTGCTCGGACGGGCCACCTTCACCGCAGGATATCTCGAGGAGGGTGCATGTGGCGGGTAGGGCGATGCTACCGACAAATATGCTCAATGCTGCAACCGGTGCTATGCGGAGTCTGCATGATGTTGTTCTTTCTTTGGAGAAGCGGCGTCTCGTGGAGAAGGATGTGGCATACCCGGTTTTCATGCCAAGGTGCCAGAGGGCAAGGGCTTTGTGGATAACTCCATCGGGCATACGATCGTCCTGCGTTTGATGACATCCACGCTATGTTGAACCTTCGTCCGCTGCACTACACCTTCGCTCGCTATTTTCGCTGAGTATGGAGATGCGGATCATTCGCGACAAGACCGGACATCGTGATAGTCGACCCCTTCTACATGCGTGCCAAGATCTTGGGCAGCGCTGGGGACCGCAAGTCGCGAAGTTCTTACCTCGAAGGCGTCATTCGGCAAACCAAGAAAAGGATAACTTCCTCGTGCCTTACTTTCCCGAGTAAGTCCTCCCTCAACCGCCCGTAACATATGAATTCTTACATTTCGATCGTTTTCTTTTAACATTCCGTGTTTTCTGCGGTGACACACGTTGCACGCTCATCCTCCTAAGCCCTAAATATTCCATGGCCACGTATTTCGACCCGGACCGTCGATCGAACGTAGACTACACAAATGTCAAGAAGGTTCTTGATGATGTTCTCCCGGCTACGCCAAATCTTGAGGCACCTTCACCAGGCCTATTCGTAAATACGGCAAGCACGTGTTCTCCCACAATACGACGTTCTGCTGCGCCAAGCAGCCGCCTGGCGGTCAGAAGGGTGCCTACTACGCCATCCATCACATGCGGGCGATCGTACGGGACCATCATCAACTTCAGCTACCAAGTAAACTCCAAGATTGGGCCGCGAACGTGTCGGCAATCCAGACGCGGACCTCCGACAAGAATTCTTTCGCATCCAAATGGAGTTTGCGGAAATCATCCATCAAGATGTCGCTTCGTACCTCGGGGCAGTTCTACCTCAGAAATCAACCGTCCAACAGTGACATCGACACAATGCTACAAATGCAGGATGACAACGCCCGTTCTTTCATGACTCCCACGATAGACGGCGGCTTCATCGACGCTCCGGTCCCTTGAGTCGAGTTGTCTAGTTCTGAAACATCGATTGGGTCATGTTGTAATTAAACTTTAATGAACTTGTAGTATGTCTCTTTGGTTTCGAGAGTCGTTCAACTTAGATGTAATCGATGCTATTAATGTCTTGCTTTTCTCTTCCGATCGTTCTGTTGCATACTTATATATTGCTTATGTATTGTCTGTGAATTGGTACTAACGTTTGCGTTTGGCTAGTGCATAGCGATGCCGACGTATGTCGTGTACAAGGGTAAGGTTCCCGGAGTCTACGATGACCGGGAGGAGTGTCGGAGACAGGTTCACCGATTCAGCGGTAACAGTTACAAAGGGTACACCACTAGGGCCGAGGCCGAATCTAGATACGCCCGCTATCTAGCGGGAGAGGGAGGGAGCGTTGGAGGAACCGGATGAAGACGAAGTTTCATCGTGATGATGCTCATCGTGATGACCGCAGCTCTCTTCTATGTGATGGTAGTTTAGATGATCGATATCGACTTGTAATGCGAAGATAAACTCGCTACTCGCGGTCTCGAGACTTGTAATATAATGTTCTATCTTTGTTCGGTCTTTTCAATTCGGAGACTAATATGATGAATTGTATTCGGAGACTAATATGATGAATTGTATTCAAGGACTAATCTTCTATTGTATTTGATGAATCTATTGTTGATGTGTGCTGTCTATATTTTGTCAAATTATACATTTTGTAACCTGTGCAAAAACAGAAAATAAAAAAATAAAAAAAACCTAATATTCATACTAATGGCGCATCACATGACAGTGCGCCATTAGTATGACAGTGCATACTAATGGCGCATCACCAGGAAGTGCGCCATTAGTATGCTGCGGTTACTAATGGCGCATCCGGAGGTGGTGCGCCATTAGTATGCCAAAGCACCTGGGTATACATGCCCCCTGGGAGGCATACTAATGGCGTGGTGCGCCATTAGTATACCAGATACTAATGGCGCACCAGCTGGTGCGCCATTAGTATACCAGATACTAATGGCGCACGATGTGGTGCGCCATTAGTATCTGATATACTAATGGCGCACCACCTGCGCGCCATTAGTAAAAATTACTAATGGCGTGCTGTCAATGGCGCACCTCTGATGCGCCATTAATGGCCATATTAGGTGCGCCATTAGTAGTGGTATTTCTAGTAGTGACATACTGACCAACTGTACATCCTCCTTGGCGTAAGTTGTGAAACTCACGCTTCTTCAGGGCCATAGCTCCTGCTGAAACATGGGCAGTACGGAAAGCCTGCTGAAACTGATCCCATGTGACAGTGTCTACTGGATAGGTGGCTGTGAAATTCTCCCACCATGATGCTGCGGGTCCTTCAAGCTGATGTGCGGCAAATCGCACCTTCTCCGCGTCTGTGCATCCTGCAGTGGTCAACTCCCTGGCTGTCTTGCGGAGCCAATCATCTGCAACTATCGGCTCGGTGCTACTGGAAAACACCGGCAGATTCAGCCTAAGAAAACGGGTTAAGTGATCAACAGGTGGTAGTGGTGGTGGGTTGTTGTTGTTGTTGTTGTTCCCCTAATTCTGATTCTGGACTAGCAATTGCATCAAGGCATTCTGCTGCTGGATCAACTGAGTGAGCTCCAGTGGGAAAGCAAATCCATTGTCATGTCTCGGAGGCATCTGAGGGTTTAGAAAAGATGAGAATACAGAATAGAATGAGTTCTAGAGGTAAAACACTACCCATATGCACATGAGACAAAAAGCAATCAAAACACTCCACTCAATTCAAACAAGGGCATACAACGGTCTAACTATCGTTACAAAAGTGCTCAGACTATACTAGATACATGGGGGTATACTACTACTGTTATGGTGGTCGACTAGAAAAAATGCTCTGATGAAGACTCCATGATGTCTGCTCCAGCTTCATCAACATAATCATCATCGCTATCGTCTGGGTCTGAGTCGGTGTCGTCGATGATGATGTAGTTCTCTGGACAGGTGCAATCTTCGTCTTCTCCTCCAGTCGCAGAAAATCCCATGAATACTTTTAGCTTCTTCTTCAGATCATCGCTCTTCTCCACTAGGGTTGCTATTTCCTCCTCACATCCATCGCGAGTAGACTTGAGTTCTTTCTCCAGTTTCGTGATCTTGGTTCTGGCCTTCTTCAGATCTATCGTGCCTACGCACATTTGGTTCTCCTGGCGTCGAATGTGCTGGTTTAACTCCTGGATGAAAGCTGCAATTGATATGTCCTTCCTGGTGCTGATCATCTCCCATTGCTCATCTCGGCGCCCACAAATCTGGTAGATAGTATCCTTAAGCTCCTTGTGGTAAACTAATCCAATACGTCCCATTGTGATGTGGTCTGCCATGCTCTTTCCTAGACTCCAGGTTGGTGCATCAAAGGAAAACTCTATGGGCTCGGTGACGGGCATGAACGTCCTTCCTGGTACTTGAACTTGAATCATCCAGCGCTCCTTTTTAGGTAAAGTGGCGTTGTAGGTCCCGGTGAAGCTTGGTACTCCGATGTTCAGATACTTAGTGACTTCCTTAGGTGTCGTCCAAAGGGTGTATCTTCATCCGGTTGCGTGAATTTGTTCCTTGCATCCGCCATCCTAAAAGAGAGTAGAAAAGATGAGGAGTCAGAAATGAGAAGAGTGAGTAGTGATCTAGGGCTTTAGCTTAGTGGTCGTGTCCTACAGTTAGCGTGTGCTCTCATACCATCTTGTAGCGACCAGACCTCTGACAGTCTAATCCCTGTGCATCAGTGTCATCCCTGGATCAGTAATGCAGACACGCACGGTACTTGAAGGATTTATAACAGAGTGGCAATCACACACTTATTACATCAAATGTCTCAAAAGAGAACTCATTACAATAAATATGCTTAAGGCCATCTAACAACGATAACAGCCGAAGGCTTGGAAAATAAGTGAGTCCATCAACTCCAACGACATCACTGAGTATAGGACCACGATCCTAAGGCATCTTACTCATCGTCTGAAAAGTCTGCAACATGAACGTTGCAGCCCGAAAACGGGTCAGCACATGGAATATGCTGGCAATGTAACACATAGAGAGTAATGAAAGAAATATACTATACTACATGCATATATGGCTGGTGGAAAGCTCTATGGTTACAGTTTTTTGCATAAAGCCAATTTTTCCCTACTGCAAAGGAATAAATTTTATTTAACTATCATGGTGGTTGTTAAACATTGAGAATGGTTGACAGCATTCTCAATCCCAATTAAGTATCATCATTAAAAACCCAACAACATTAATTAAAGTAACATGATGAGATTCACATGATAATCCAAGTACTAGATACTCAAAACGTCCATAACCGGGGACACGGCTAACCATGATTAGTTTGTACACTCTGGAGAGCTTTGTGCACTTTTCCCCACAAGACTCAATCTCCTCCGTTGGTTTTCTCGCACTACATGGTGTTTGAGAAACGGATGACCGAGACATAGTCTTTCAGAAGCGCTAGCACCTTACGATGGGTAGACCATTACACATACTTTCCCCTACATCTGGTAGTCTACCACTATAAGAGTTTGCACGACTTAATCAACTCTGCTAGAGCCCATAGTAGCTTGCGGCTGCACACAGAAGTTTCTAGCATGAATAATCTTATGATCCCTTTGAGCCTGGGTGGCGGTCCATAAAACAAACAGGCAATCCTGGAATACCCAGCTGCCTCAATCCACCCAGATGTGTATTAAAGTTGCCACCTTAAATAAACCATTAATTAACAATCTCACATCTATCATGGATACACTTACCCAATCCACGTCTACTAGCATAGCATGGCAATAAGCAAACGTAGAAGTAACTCCCAAGGGTTTGATAATAAAACAGGTAATAGGTACTAACTCATCTACTTCCCAAAACCCACATATTAATCAGATCCTAATCATGCAATTGTTTGAGGATTGATCTAATGCAATAAAACTGGGTAGTAAAGAGATATGATCAAAGTGTTACTTGCCTTGTGTTGACACACGAACACGTCACGTGTACCCTCGACGCCGGGGGTGATGCACTGCAGCTCACGTCGAAGGAGACCCGACCGACAACGCGATACACAAGACAGTCGACGGGCGCTTTTGCAGACCCGAAACCCCACACCCCCGGGAGGGACTCCGTCAGGGAGTGCGGCGGCTATGGGCTGCCCTAGGTCGATTCGCTCGCCCCTAGAGCCTCGAGATTCGCAGCTCTCAAACACAAAGAACAGCGAAGAACGAGAGAGAAAAACGGTGAAGAGATAAAACGTAGATGAAAAAGTAGTATATTGATTTGCTCGATTGTCTGTTGTCTAATCGACCGTCACCCCCAACATATATAAGAGGCGGCTGGACTTCCCGTACAAGTAAAGGATTCATCTAGGCTTTCCTTACAAGAAAAATTACATCAATTCGCGTCCTAGAGTCCTAGTTCTATTCCAACTCGGATTCAGTCTGAATCTGGCCCAAACTTTGTCTTCCTTCTTGCGCGGGCCGCCGAGCTTGCATATCATCTCCGATCAAGACAGCCCAAATATCAAACTTGTGCGCCTCGATGATACGAACAACTCTCATGTTGATTACTTTTTCAAATAAGGCCATCTTGAATACTCCTCGAGGTCATCTTTACCTTCCAGTCGGACTCGGTCTTGCAGTAGACTGGACTATCCGAGTCTTGTAGTGAACTTGTAGGCCATATACTATCTCTGATGATGATGACTCCAAAATCAAAGTTTACCGTCTTGATGATATGCATAACTTCTGTATTGAACACTTCTTCATCCGAGGTCATCCTGATAAACTTTCGGGCACATGTTCAGTTTCACTCAGAATCGAGCTCATCCACTCGGATATTAGAGACTTTCACTCGGACCATCCGACTGGACTTTTTCACTCGGAAAACAATCTTTCACTCGGAATATTTTCATCTTGCGGACAATTTCACTCGGATGAATATATTTTATTCGGATAATAATAAGTTCATCCGGTCAGAAAACTTCCACTCGACCCGTAATTTTCACTCGACCGGTAATTTTCACTCGGATGATAAGCTTTTTATCGATCGGTAGGTTTTTACTCGAAAGTTAAGCTTTCACTCGACCGGTAAGTTTTCACTCGGACGGCAAGCTTTTCACTCGACCGAAAACTTAGCCTGATCTTGATTTGTCTCCTCAGGTCCCATACGACCTCGGATTGAGACGAATTATATACGAAAATCGATCGGCTCGACGGGACGAAACTTTTCTATGTTAAAGGTTTTTCGATTCAAAGACTTCTTAAGGGCCGAATTGCTCGCGCGACCCATCAGACAGGGTGTGTGGTACTTCGCGCCATATTTCCATTCAGCTTCGGTCCGCAGTGTATTGCCTCTAACTTTTGCATATGAACTCGGATTGAGACGATTTATATATCAAAATTGATTGTCTCAACGAGACGAAGACAATTCCTTTAGAGTACGCCTTCATCCGAGGTCGTCTTGAAGGCATGATCGGCCGAAAACCACTCGGAAAATTGAATTCTGCCACTCGGAATACAATTTCGGCCCCTAAGATGGAGTCGGACGATGATAACCTAAACATCAAAGTTGTTCCACTCGGTGATGTAAAACTTTTCATGCTGAAAACCCTTTCACTCGAAGTCATCTCATTTTCTTTTATGCCGTGCCAAAATCTGATGTCAACACATGCCCCCCTGTTTTTCGGCAAAGCTTGCACGCTGAAAAATAATATGCACGGTGTTTGTTCTAAGGGCGATGTCAACACTCCATCGGCCATTTATTTTCTTAGGGCGATAATTATGTATCGGATGTGTTTGTGCTAAGGGCGATAATCATATATCGGCCATTGCCTACTTAGGCTTCTTGCCACACACTCTGGTGGTATTTCTTCAAGTATTTGCCATTGAGAGCTCTAGGTAACACCGTCCCTTGTACAGATTCCACCAAATAAGAGTTTCCGGGAACTACTCTTGTAATTCTAAAAGCTCCTTCCCAACTCGGAGACCACTTCCCGAATTTTATATCTCTTGAACCAATCGGTAAAATCACTTTCCAGACGAGATCACCAACTTGAAAATTCTTCAACTTGACTTTCTTATTGTAAGCTCTTGCAACCCTCAACTTATCTCTCTCTATGGACTTCAAAGCAGCCAAACGTTTATCGGCAACCTCATCAATATTGTCCATCATCAAGTTATAAAAATCTACTACCGATAAATCATTTTGTTTGGCTATTCTCAAAGCATTCAAATTTACTTCCACTGGTAAAACAACCTCTTGACCATATACTAGCTCATAAGGAGTTACCTTCGTAGCACCATGCCTCGAAATTCTATGTGCCCATAAAGCTTCAGACAACAACTCATGCCATCTCCTCGGATTATCCTCAATCTTCTTCTTGATGAGCTTGATTAAAATTTTATTGCTAGACTCAGCTTGTCCATTAGCTTGGGCATAATACGGAGAGGAATTGAGCAACTTTATGTTATAAGATTCGGCAAACTCTCTGACTTGGTGTGACATGAAAGATGAACCTTGATCCGTAGTTAATGTTTGAGGAACACCGAATCTATGAATAATGTGCTCGGTTATTAATTGAATTACCTCCGTATGTGTCATGTTCTTGAGAGGTACTGCTTCAGACCATTTAGTGAAATAATCAGTTGCCACCAATACGAACTGATGCCCTTTTGAGGAAGAAGGGTGGATTTTTCCAATGAAATCTAAACCCCAACCTCTGAAAGGCCACGGTTTGATAATAGGATGTAACATAGCAGCAGGAGCCAATTGAATATCACCAAACTTTTGACAAGCTTCACATCCTTTATAATATCTGAAGCAATCATTAATCATAGTCGGCCAATTAAACCCAGCACGACGCAATAACCATTTCATCTTGGGAGCCGACTGATGAGTGCCAAAAATACCTTCATGTACTTCTCCCATAGAAACTCTTGCCTGGTCCTCATCCAAACACTTTAGAAGAACATCATCGACTGTTCGGCGATAAAGACCATCATCTCTCATTGTATACTTGAAAGCCATACGCCGAACAGCCTTGTCCACCCTTTCACTCGGATTGCACAAGTAATCAACAATGGGCTTTCTCCAGTCGGAATTATCACCTGCACTAGATTTTTTGTTAATGGCCGAATCAGTGGGTTCAGGTTCGGCCTCTCCCATATTGGCAAGACAAGTCATCGGTCTTTGAGAGATATGAAACATGCCATGATCAACATGATATCCAGATGCTTGGTGTGCCAACTCATTTGCTTTCCAGCTGTCATGTCTAGATATATGTGCAATGCTAAAACAATCCAAAGTAGAAATTATATCTAGACATTTATCAAGATAAACATTAAGTGATTCGTCCGAACACTGAAAGACTCAGGATATTTGCTGCACCACTAGTAACGAATCACCGTAAGCCTCAATATGTGTAACACCTATAGCAAGTAACATCTCCAGACCGAATAACAATGCTTCATATTCGGCTTGATTGTTTGTGCAAAAATATTCTAAGCGGCATGAGGCTTCAAAAACAGCACCATGCGGAGATATATAAACAATACCAACACCTTGGCCATTGCTACAAACTGAACCATCAAAGTACAATCTCCATGGCACTAATGAAACAAGGTTCGTATCAACATCATGCTTGTCATTAATCCGATGTTCAACAATGAAATTAGCAACAATTTGGCCTTTCATGGATTTTAGAGATTCATAAGCCAAATCATATTCAATCAAAGCATAAGCCCACTTGCCAATTCTACCACTAAGAATTGGCCTATGCAACATGTACTTAATGACATCGGTTTGACAAGCTACTATACAAGCACTCGTCACTAGGTAATGTCTCAATTTTGTGCAAGCATAATACAAGCATAGACATAGTTTTTCAATAAATGTATACCTTGCCTCGGCGTCCAATAAGCGTCTGCTCAAATACGTAATGGCATGCTCTTTTCCTTCGGTATTTTGAGTCAAAACAGCACCAATAACACCTTTCTCTGCTGCGATATAAAGCTTGAAAGGCTCTCTATGCTTGGGTGCTTTCATTACCGGAGGAGTGCACAAATAATTCTTGATCATATCAAAGGCTTCTTGCTGTTTTGCCCCCCAAGTGAAATCAACATCATTCTTTAACCGAAGGATAGGAGTAAATGCATCAACTTTCCCGACAGATTAGCTATGAACCTTCTCAAATAATTGACCTTGCCAAGGAACTTTTGCATATCTCTCTTGCATGTTGGAGCCTCCACTTTCTGTATGGCCTCTATCTTTTTGGGATCAATTTCGATGCCATCTTCATGAATAATGAAACCCAAAAATTTGCCAGCTGACACGCCGAATGCACACTTTAAAGGATTCATCTTCAGTCCATACCTTTTCATTCTTTCAAAAGTTAAACACAAATCGGCCAAGTGAGATTCAAAAGCATCCGATTTGACAACAATATCATCAATATAAACTTCAAGTATGACACCGAGTAAACCATGAAAAATCAAATTCATAGCCCTTTGATATGTAGCTCTAGCATTTTTTAATCCGAATGTCATCACTGTCCACTCGAATAAACCAAGGAAACTAGGGCATCGAAAAGCGGTCTTGGACATGTCCTCTTCGGCCATAAAAATTTGATTGTATCCGGCATTACCATCTAGAAAGCTAATAACCTTATGTCCAGAAGCATCATTAATAAGCATATCGGCTATTGGCATGGGATACTCATCTTTGGGTGTAGCCCTATTCAAATCTCTGAAGTCAATGCACACCATCAACTTGCCGGATCCCTTCTTCTCCACTAGGACAATGTTAGAAATCCACTCCGCATACCTGCAAGGTCGAATGAAATTAGCTTCAAGCAGTCGTCCGATCTCTTCCTTGATCCGGTCATATGTTTTTGGATTAAACTTTCTTGCCGACTGTTTATAAGGTCTAAAATCGGCCTTTATAGGCAACCGATGCTCCACTAGCGCTCGGCTCAACCCTGGCATCTCATGATATTCCCATGCAAAGCAAAAAACATATTCTTTCAATAGCTTGATTAATTTAGCCTTACAATCGGCTTTCAAATTTTTGTTTATAAATGTCGGTCGAGTGACTGAACCATCTCCAATATCTATCTCTTCTAATGGATCAGCCGATGTAAAACCTTGTCCAAGTTTATCCATGTCATCCAACTCCTCTATAGACTCATACATATCGTCCTCACTGGACCGATATTTTACAAGACGTTTTTGTAACCACTCGGAATTAGGATCCATTTAAACATATCATACCTTGGAGCCGATTGCATTCAGTCGGCTTTAAAGACACGGGCACAAAACCATTCTTGGTCGCGCTGAGAAAATCAAACTCTGATAAGTCACGTCCCGTCAAGCAAGTAGCATTGGGATGTTGCCAATCCACTGATGCATCGGCCAAGGCAACACATGCCAAGTTATCCGCATGAATGACTTCCACTTCATCATCAACCCACTGAATCAAAAACTGGTGCATAGTGGATGGCACACACTGGTTTGCATGAACCCAATCACGGCGTAGTATAACGTTGTAGTTACCTTGCACCTCAGCAACATAGAATGCAGTAGCCAAAGTTTTGCTTCCGACTGTAAGCTCCACATACATTACACCTTTGGCTTCAGTTTTCTCTTTGCCTTCAAACCCGTTGAGCACCATATTGGTCTTGATCAATTCTTCATCAGGCAAACCCAATTTCTTGAAGACCGAATAGGGCATAAGATTTACCACAGCACCTCCATCCACAAGCATCCGAGTGAGCGGCGACCCATTGATATGACCTCTGAGATATAACGGTTTCAGATGCGTTACTGGTTCTTTTGGCTTCTCGAATATTGCATTTTTAGGGCCAAAATCCAGCTGAGCCACCTCCCCTTCCTCATCTACAGCACGAAACTCACCAGGTAAGTAATACACCATATTGATATCCATACCTTCATGACCCGGTTTAGACCCATAGTCCAACATATCAACCTCTTCTTCAAGTGGATCGACCGATTCTGAAATCTGGCCGAGTGAAGGAGAAGTAAGAAGTGTCGTAGACGATGTAATAGCTGTCATGACGCCCTCCTTGGGTGGTGTAGGCACTTCTATGATAGATGTAGAAGCTGATGTATCTTGTATTTGTTTTGGCCTCCACACTTGTTTTGCTGGAACCATGGGCCGAGTGTCATTGAACAACTTATCCCTTTGCTTCTCGGCCTCCTGCTCTGCCATCTCTTGACTCCTTAACCTCTGTAGTTTCCTCTTCTGTGTCTTTGTTAGCCCTGGAGGACACCACTTTGGTCGAGTGTATTTAGCATCTCTCACCTTTACTTGGCTGGTACTTGCTTCATGGTCATTAACCGAGTGCTTTGGCGCGATAGCAAATGTCGGCTCGATCAGTGGTTATGCAATCGACTGCTGTATGGGGAATGTTTCGGTGCCCAAGATAAGTGAGTCGACATCCATTTTCTCCTTGCCTTTTCCCGACTCAACTGCTGCAACACTTCGTGACTTAACACGCCATTCTTTTCGAATTTCCAGATGCATGAAATTTCCACTCGGGGGCATCTTTTTACTCGGATGGAATCCACTCGGATGGACATCACTCTGATGGAATCCACTCGGATGGAACTCACTCGGATGGATTTCACTCAGATGAAATCTACCCATCCATATTTTTTCATTTGGATAGCTTCCACCTGGGTGCATTTTTACACTAGGATAGTTTCCACTCGGCCGCATATTTTGACCAGCCGACTGATAGTCGCCAATGTTCAGTCGGCCATTATATGAGTATTCAAGTCGGTCCCAAACAGTTTGCCTCTGCTCTTACGGAACAAGGTTTTGGTCCACTCGGTTTCGCATACCGACTGAACATATCATCTGATGGTGACCTTGGTCGCTTCAAGTGTGATGACCGGTTAGAGCTGGGACCAGTCTACTGGTTGGCGTACTTGGACATCAACATGTCAAAAGTTGGTTTGATTCATTTGCGCTGTACTTTAGCTTTGTTCATCTTCCACTTGCCAACTTCATGACTCTTGGGCTTAACAAATTTAACTCGAGTGTCCTGTTGCACCTGTGTTTGCTCCTCGAGTGTAGGATTCTTGATGGTGATCTTGATCACTTCCTTGCCATCGGGTTGCTTATCAAGCACAACATGTCTCCCCAAGACCTTGTCGCCCTCCTTGTCCTTCCTGGGCTCACCAACAATGACATTAGCTTTATTAGCAGATTCGGCTACCTCCGGCCGAATGAGCAGCTTCTTCCCTTCTAAATCCATGGTGTTCATTGGAAAGGGCTGTTTATCAACTTGCATCTCAGAAAAGTTCAATCGTCCGTCATTAATGGCCGATTGTATCTGTCATCAAAAAACATTGCAATCGTTAGTAGCATGAGAAAAAGAATTATGATACTTGCAATAAGCATGCCGTTTCAGCTCTTCAAACGGCGGTAAAGTATGATATATTCTAATAATCTTAGCCTGCAGCAAAGCATCAAATATTTTATCACACTTAGCAATGTTAAAAGTAAACTTCATATCTTCATCACGATTCTTATGAATCGGTTTCAGATCATTGCAAGTAAAGGGTTTGGCCTTAGATGGACAAACAAATTCAGTAGCAAAAATATCACCCTCATCGTCCGAGTGATCACTATCATATTCCACCATATTCATCTTTGGACGATCGGCTTTGTACCTATGCACTTCTTTGAGATCTTTGCTTCGGCTTTCCTGAGCAAAAGCCCTTTGTAAGACTTGGTTAATATTTAAGAACTCATAGTCTTCTAGCTTTTCTCTAATGGGAGTTTTCAAACAACTCAGCACTAGGTCTGCCAAGTCTCTCTCGGTTATCACCAAACTAAAACATCGGTTTTTCGTTTCTCTGAATCTCTTGACGGAATCGGAGACCGATTCATCATGCTTCTGTTTAACCGATGTTAAATGTGACAACTTGAGTTCATTATCACCGCTGTAAAAGTGATCATGAAATTTCTGCTCTAGCTGCGACCAAACTCGAATGGAACCATGTGGTAAAGAAGAAAACCATGAAAATGCGGTACCAGTTAATGATAAAGGAAATAAACGCACTCTCAACTCATTTAGTGAGCCTGCTTTACCTAATTGTGCTAAGTATTGACTAACATGCTCCCATGTGGTTTTTGTGCCCTCTCCATTGAACTTAACAAAATCTGGTATTTTATATCCTAGAGGGCACTGGATGGCATCAAAGTACTCGGGGTACGGCTTTTGGTAAATCCGATCCCGAGGTAACTCAACCCCAAAATTCTCTCGAAGCATCTTAGCCATCTCCTCTCTAAGATTAGCTAGACCATCATCCATAGTGGATCATGAAACTTGTGGCAGTGGCATAGGAGGAGTAGGACTACTAGTTGTAGGTAGGAACTGTGGCATGTATGTCGACCATAATTTGCTAATGGTCGAGTGGTTGTAGCTGTAGGTAAGGTTGGGTTCGGCGTTGCCACCGAACCTGGCATGCTCATAATAGGATTAATGGGTGCAGCCACAATCTGATTTGTTTGGGTAGGATAATAAGCCATCGGCACGGGAGGCACCGATGCAATAGGTAAAGCCAGATTAGGGTTTTGCACACTAGCAGCTACACCATCATTACCACTAGTCGATTGAGATGTATTCTTCTAAGCATTAGTATTTTCTATGAAAGTTTCATAGACTAGATTGTTACCATCAGCAATACGACTTTCGATCTGAGCCCACTGCTCAGGAGAAAAGGCAGTACTTACAGAGGGTTTAACCTGCTCGGCTTGAAGAGGAGGGAACTTGATTTCTTCAATCGGAGTGATGTTGCCTTGGCGATCCTTCTTGAACTTTGCAAGGAACTCCTGCAAATCCTTCTCTTCGCGTGCCTTCTTGTACTCCTCATACACTTGGCGATGATCAGCCGATATCTCATCAAGACTGGGCTTAATGATGTTATCAGCGTCTACCTCGGATGGCTTGGGAAGATCGGACATGGTGGATGATGATGATTGATCTTCGTTCCCCGGTGAGTCGCCAAACAGTGTGTTGACACACGAACATCGTCCGCGGTACCCTCGACGCCGAGGGTGATGCACCGCAGCTCACGTCGAAGGAGACCCGACCGACAAAGACGATCGCAAGACAATCGACGGGCGCTTTGCAGACCGAAACCCCACACCCGGGAGGGACCCCGTCAGTGTGAGGCGGCGGCTATGGGCTGCCCTAGGTCGATTCGCTCGTCCCTAGCGCCTCGAGATTCACAGCTCTCAAACACAAAGAACAGCGAAGAACGAGAGAGAAAAACGGTGGAGAGATAAAACGTAGATGAAAAAGTAGTATATTGATTTGTTCGATTGTCTGTTGTCTAATCGGCCATCACCCCCAACATATATAAGAGGCGGCTGGACTTCCCGTACAAGTAAAGGATTCATCTAGGCTTTCCTTACAAGAAAAATTACATCAATTCGCGTCCTAGAGTCCTAGTTCTATTCCAGCTCGGATTCAGTCTGAATCTGGCCCAAACTCTGTCTTGCTTCTTGCGCGGGCCGCTGAGCTTACATATGATCTCCGATCAAGACGGCCCAAATATCAAACTTGTGCGCCTCGATGATACGAACAACTCTCATGTTGATTACTTTTTCAAATAAGGCCATCTTGAATACTCCTCGAGGTCATCTTTACCTTCCAGTCGGACTTGGTCTTGCAGTAGACTGGACTATCCGAGTCTCGTAGTGAACTTGTAGGCCATATACTATCTCTGATGATGATGACTCCAAAACCAAAGGTTACCGTCTTGATGATATGCATAACTTCTGTATTGAACACTTCTTCATCCGAGGTCATCCTGATAAACTTTCGAGCACATGTTCAGTTTCACTCGGATTCGAGCTCATCCACTCGGATATTAGAGACTTTCACTCGGACCATCCGACTGGACTTTTTCACTTGGAAAACAATCTTTCACTCGGAATATTTTCATCTCGCGGACAATTTCACTCGGATGACTATATTTTATTCGGATAATAATAAGTTCATCCGGTCAGAAAACTTCCACACTCGACCGGTAATTTTCACTCGACCGGTAATTTTCACTCGGATGATAAGCTTTTTATCGATCGGTAGGTTTTTACTCGAAAGTTAAGCTTTCACTCGGCCGGTAAGTTTTCACTCGGACGGCAAGCTTTTCACTCGACCGAAAACATAGCCTGATCTTGATTTGTCTCCTCAGGTCCCATACGACCTCGGATTGAGACGAATTATATATGAAAATCGATCGGCTCGACGAGACGAAACTTTTCTATGTTAAAGGTTTTTCGATTCAAAGACTTTTTAAGGGCCGAATTGCTCACGCGACCCATCAGACAAGTTACTTCGCGCCATATTTCCATTCAGCTTCGGTCCGCAGTGTATTGCCTTTAACTTTTGCATATGAACTCGGATTGAGACGATTTATATATCAAAATCGATTGCCTCGACGAGACGAACACAATTCCTTTAGAGTACTCCTTCATCCGAGGTCGTATTGAAGGCATGATCGGCCGAAAACCATTCGGAAAATTGAATTCTGCCACTCGGAATACAATTTCGGCCCCTAAGATGGAGTCGGACGATGATAACCTAAACATCAAAGTTGTTCCACTCGGTGATGTAAAACTTTTCATGCTGAAAACCCTTTCACTCGAAGTCATCTCATTTTCTTTTATGCCGTGCCAAAATCTGATGTCAACACCTTGCTGATGATCCGTGAAACCTAGGGATTCGAAGTAGTAAGTGGCGCAATCCGGATACTCTATCGCAACAAACAAACAAACAAACATACAATAAGTACTCATCTAATGCACAGGTAAAACTCAAATAAGAGATCTAACCAGAAAGTTCAACTTAAGAACTCCGGTTGGCAAAAAGAATCGAATCGAACAAAGCAACGAAAATCAAACGGCAAAAGAAACAAGCTTCGTTTACTAATCTGGACCTAGGTCAAATTTTACAGAAGCAAAAACTTGTTTGAGTTGATTAAACAGAAAGAGGGTTTCGAGACGAAACTCTAGGCACTTGAATCACATGATTCCGATAAACGAGCGAAAAGTTAAACTAAAACGAAGATCGGATCAGAAATCGCGATAAGAAATAATCGCCGAATCCGATAAAAAGAAAACTGACGAACAGATTAAAGAACGGACGTTCGTTAACTAAAAGTAAATGGCGAAATCCGTTCATTAAAACGAACGAATGTGCGAACGCTCGCTAAATAAAATAAACCCTAAGAAAACCGATCTAAAAAAACGGATCTAGGTTTTCTAAAAAAACCGGATTGGTTTTATTAGAAAACCGGGGCGGCGGTGGCGGCTACCTCGACTCGGGCTCCGGCGAGACTCCGGCGGGGTCCGGCGGGGCTGCGGGGACGGGCGGCGTTGGCGGCGAAGGTGCAAGGCGGCGGGCAACGGCTGCGCGGCGGTCGTGTCTGGCGGTAGCGGCTTGGGGCTCGGGGGCCACTAGTGCGAACCGGCAATAGCATCGGTTCAGAGGCCCTTTAGTGCCGGGTTCCATAACCGGCACTAAAGTGTGGGCACTAAAGCCCCCCTTTAGTACCGGTTCAGCACGAACCGGTGCTAAAGGGAAACCACGTGGTACGAGCCAGCTCGAGGGCACAGAGCCCTTTAGTACCGGTTGGTAAGACCAACCGGTACTATAAGGTTTGGGGTTTTAGTTTTATGATTTCTTTTTCATTTAATTTTGTGTTTCCATTTTAATTCTTTTTCGCTTGCTGGTATTTTACGATACTACACATTGTACACGTTATGCATATATATATATATATATATATATATATATATATATATATATATATATATATATATATATATAAATAGAATTTCTAGTAGAACCAATCATGCATATATATATATCATCAGTGTCTCACAAACCAGCATATTAATTAATTCACACATACACACATGTATAGCTATATACAATTTCTCCTACATATGCATGTTGCCTTGAGCCAGTGGCATTAGCGTAATTGGTGCATTCGAGCACGATGACAATTGGAAGTGGTTTTCATGGGGAAGTAGCGGGTAATAGTATTCTCCTTGGATTTATGACCTGGTCGAGCAAAAATCCCGCTATTTCATGTTGAAGTGCTTCTACGCGCTCCGCTTTCTAGGAGCTTCTCCGCACCTCTACGAACTGTTAAGAAGGAGATCAATATGCATGTGTATTAGTTGTGTGACTAGATATCGATAATGGTGTAAAAATTGTGAATAGTGTTTTGAGAAGCGTACCCATTCCTGTCTTTGAGATCTGCTCCTTTGGACGCCATCATGTGAATGTTCTCGCAAACGCAGAATGCACACAGATCAGTCCCTCATACCGCTTCAGGCCTTTACGAGAATGGAATTTGATCAGATAATAATTAATCAAGCATGATAATTAAAGAGATGGCAGCTAGCTAGCTAGCTAGTAGTACTTAATTACTTACCTTGGGTCTTCCCCATTTAAGCTTTTCTTTCCATTCGCCTTCCGTGACGCTGATGAACCTTGCCCATGCCCTGCCCGCCGACAAAGAAAATGAGTAAAGGGGTTATTAAATAGTTCATATCATGAAATGACGAACTAAATAGGCCGAGATATATAGTTAATAATGATTGAAATTACCTGTTGACTATCCCAAACAAGATGTTATAGTCAGTTTTTCTTTGAGTAGTGAGTCCAGTATTTCAACTGTTCCGGCGTCAACTTTAATGATACACAAGACCCAATGAAATCTGCATGCACACACATTTGCATGTCTTAATTAAGCTGCCAGCATATGTAAGCAAAAACATGTAGCTAGCTAGTAGGCAAAAACAGAGAATTTGTAGTACAAGACAATGTGACTCACTGGAAGTTGTAAGGAAGTAGTATATCTTCATTGTATTTGAGGCGCTTCAAGAACTGTAGCATGCTGTCCTCTACGGCCTTTTGATGACGTGGATTTATTTTCCATGTGTATTCATTAACGGTGTTTGGGTCAATGAACCCAATGCCAAAGCGTCCACCTTTTCTCATTTCATACATCTTCATCCTGCATATAATACCACGGAAAAGAATATAGTGAGGATAATTACAGGTAATGATTGATCAAAAGGATCACCACAGCTAGCTTGAGACTTAAATTACAGAAAGAAATCACTTACAGACAATAGCAACTGACGATAGATTTGTCGAGTGCATCTTGATTGTATAACTGAAACAGTTCAGAATACTCAATGGACACAGCTTTCTCATGGTAGTAATGCTCCTCCTTGACATTCACCATGAGGGACAATCGATCGGAAATCTTGGTGATGTTCATGTACCATTGATGCAATTCATACATTCTCGTTGGGATGTTCTTGACCTTGTCTGGCTCGACCAAAGGTTGGCCCCGGACATATTTCCGTTTTATTTCATCCTCTCTAAGCACAGGCATGGGCTCGATCTCGAGGAGTTGTCCAACAATGATTTTGAGAACTTCAGCCTGCATTATATGGTCGTCCGTTATTACCACATTGCCCACCTCAGGAACGTAAACTGTTTGCCCATAATAATATTGGGCGCGCGTACTGTCATGTGTTGTTGGCACAACAAGCGAGGAGATCGATTGCGCCGCCTGTTCTCCCAGCTGGGGAATGGTTTTCCTGCATTTTTTGACAGCTCCTTCTTGTTTGCTCGATCCCGAGCTCGCCTCCTTACGTAGACGTGCTCGATTTAACTTCCTGATGTGGCGCTCATAGTCTGTGTCAACAGGCTTGAGAGCTGGTGGTTGAGCCATATGAATGAAGTGGTCAATCGTTTCCTCAGGCACTTTCTCCCTTGGCGGCGGTGGCGGTTTCGGTGCAAAATGGGCTTCCACCTCGGACTTCGATATGGCTGCGATTTCCTCCTCGGACCTGTCATAAGCCCTCTGCGGAAGAGGCGTGAGGCTTGGACCATATTTATATCGCTTGCCTCCGCCTGTACTTCCTGTACTACCTCGACTCGTACCGCTATGCACCATAGCTGCGGGGTGTCTCTTCTGCGATTGCTGAGGCGGCGGAGACGGCTGACGGGGCTGAGTTGGACGAGGAGGAGTGGCCGCCTGAAGCTGTGCCGGACTTGGAGGAGGAGTGGCCTGAGGTTGTGCCGGACTTGGAGGAGGTGGGACGTCTAACGCTGTGGCGGACTTGGAGGAGGAGGAGTGGCTCGACACTTTGCCGGACTTGGAGGAGGAGTGGCTGACACTTTGCCGGACTTGGTGGACTTGCAGGAGGCGGAGACTGCTGACTCGGTGGCGGACTTCGACGAGGAGTCGGCTGACGCGGTGTCGGTGGCCTTCGAAAGATGATGCAATCCTTTTTCCATAGGATGATACGATGGTTGGCGTCTCCGAGAAAGCGCTCGTCGTCACCTCCAGGAATGTCAAGCTCTAGCTCCGAATATGGGTCCACCACCTCATCAACCAAGACACGAGCATAGCCCGCTGGAATCGGGTTGCAATGGAAGGTTGCCTCGGGGGGATTTGTAAAAGCAACGGCGTCCGCCACCTTCATGGATATGTTCTTCATTTTGACGTGTAGCTCGCAGCTAGTGTTCTCCGTGATGTCATCCACGGGTATCTACCCAACATTGCATCGTCTGGCGGAACCCACGCTGCTTCTCGGCATGGATGGGGCGGTGCTATCCAATGTGGATCATTCGCTAGCTATCGCAGCTGCTGAGACCCCTTTGCGGGTAAGGAGTCGATCTGCCTTGCTGCCGCTGGAATTTGACTACCAATTCCGCTTGACTTGCTTCTAGGCCTTGAAGGCGTTCATAGTCCCGCTTCCTCCTGCTCCTCCTCCATCTTCCTCTTCTTCTCCTCCGCAATCTTCTTTCTCGCACGGGTTACGTAGTCGGTGTTCCATCTGAAAACCCTCATACCACGGAATAGCGCCCTTGCCTCGTGTTCTTCCCGGTGTTCAGGATTTCCCAGGAGCACGCGTAAGCTCGTCGTTCTCTCTGTTGGGCTGGAACACCCCGATCGTGCCTCTTCTATTGGAACAAGTATTGCATCGTCGGCTCCCTTCAGACTTGCCCTCGTCAAACATTGCCTGTCTTCAGGTCCAACTCCCCATGCGCATAGAACCAAGTCCACGACCTGGGGCCAGCTCTTAGTAACCGGAGTGGCACCTGCATCCTCCATCTCTTTCAGACTTATCCCACTTATGCATTGCCACCGCATAGCCACCTGGCCCCAGCTTATGGAACTTACCTTTTTTTCGGCATTCTTCTTATTTATTCTCGACCGTTCCTTAGCTAATTCCGAATCCTTGAATTTCACGAAATCGTCCCAATGAGCACGTTGGTTCTCTAGTGTTCCCTCGAATACTGGAGTCTTCCTTCCTCTCTTGACGTACTTGTCCCATTCACGATTCTTGTGGTTCTAATAATAATAATCTAAATTATATACTAATAATAATAATCTAAATTATATACTAATTCAACATAAAAATTTCCATACTAATTAAACACTAATTTCCATATAAATTTTTTTTTGATAACTAAAACAATAATAATCTAAATAATCTAAACTAATTAAACATACAAAATACGTATATACTAATATATACATGCATTAATTCATACATATGTGTGTGTGTGTGTTCCATATAAAAAAATTTGATAACTAAAACAATAATAATCTAAATAATCTAAATTATATACTAATTCATGCTTGTGTGTGTGTGTGTTTTGGTAACTAAAACAATAATAATCTAAATAATCTAAATTATATACTAATTCATGCTTGTGTGTGTGTGTGTGTGTGTGTGTGCTCGGGGCCGGGAGGGGCGGCGCCCATGGTGGCCGCCGGGGGCGAGGGAGAGAGGTTAGAGGGGGAGAGCTCACAGTGACGGCACGACGGCGGCGGGGCGAGCGGCGGCGGCAGGGGCGGGCGGCGGCGGGGGCAAGGCGGCGGCGGGCGGGCGGCAGCAGACGACGGCGGCGACGGGCGGTGGACGGAGGCGGCGACAGGGGCGAAGGCGGCGGCGGCGGAGACGACGGAAATAGAGGAAGAATGATAATTTCGTAAGTCGAGTATATATAGAAGGCACCTTTAGTATCGGTTGGAGCCACCAACCGGTACTAAAGGCCTGTTTTGGCCAGGCCAAGCGGCGGGAAGCGACCCCCTTTAGTACCGGGTCGTGGCACAAACCGGTACTAAAGGACCCCCCTTTAGTACCGATTTGTACCACGACCCGGTACTAAATAGGTCGCGCTGCCACCCCAAAGTTTAGTCCCACCTCGCCGGGCGAAGGGCAGCCGCACTGGTTTATAAACCCAGCCACGGCTACCACTTCGAACTCCTCTATATAGCTAGCAGGCTTGTGGGCCTAAACTCTACGCGCTGCCCTGTGAGTCTGCTGGGCCTTTAAGGCATGTAATTACACACCTGTGGCCTATCAGGCCCACAGGGCAGCGCCCCAATTTTTTATAGTTTTTTTCTTTCCTGCTTTATTTTTTTCTATTTATTTTTGTGTAGTTTTTTTTATAGTTTTTTCTTTTCTGTTATATTTATTTTCTTCTATTTATTTGTGAGTAGTTTTTCATCTAGTTTGCCAAAATTCAACATTTTCAGAGTTCATTTTGTACTAATTTTCTATTTCACGGTCATTTTGTAAACGATTGAAAAATAGCAAATATAATTTTTTTCTTTTCTGGTTTATTTTTTCTTCTATTTATTTCTGAGTAGTTTTTTCTTTTCTGCTATATTTATTTTCTTCTATTTATTTTTGAGTAGTTTTTTATATAGTTTTTTCTTTTCAGCTATAGTTTTTCTTTCTTTTCTGCTATTTTTTCTGTTAGTGCCCGTAGTTTTCAAATTTGAATAGTTTAAATTTTGAATTATGTGAAATTAGTGTGAATTTGTTTGCACATAAAATTTCTTCGCGTTTCAAATGCCAAAACACATAACTACCCTAACTATTACAGAGATTCCCCTCTCGGTGCGAAACACATAAGAAAGTGATGATAGCTAGTGAAGCCGATCACATCCCAGATCTTTGGGTGTGAAACTTTTTCTTCGTGTGTGTCCCTTTGCGCCGTAACCATGGAAAATCTTCATCATTTAACGGGATGCTCGTGTCAATATTCACTGTTAATGGAGCAATTTCATCAAACTTTTCATAATCTTCCGACTTGTCTGTCTTGTCATCCACTCCCACGATCTTTCTCTTCCCGTAAAGAACTATGTGCCGCTTTGGCTCATCGTAAATGCGATGCATTCGCTTCCTTATCTTTTCTTTTTCTTGGCTTGGTAGACATGTCCTTCACATAGAAAACATGTGCCACATCATTGGCTAGGACGAATGGTTCGTCTGCACACGCAAGATTGTTGAGATCCACTGTTGTCATTCCGCATCATGGTCTTCCGTTACCCGCCTCGTGTCATATTGACCCATTTGCACCGAAACAAAGGGACCTTTAAACCACGCCGATAGTCAAGTTCCCATATGTCCTGTATATAACCATAATATGTTTCCTTTCCGTCTTGGTTTCTGCATCAAAGCG
The DNA here is from genome assembly GCA_021605145.1 of Aegilops bicornis. NCBI lineage: Eukaryota > Viridiplantae > Streptophyta > Magnoliopsida > Poales > Poaceae > Aegilops > Aegilops bicornis. The sequence goes on along the minus strand of CM038673.1, from coordinate 794,001,394 downwards.
GACACCACTGTTTTGGTTGGTGCTCTTCTTATCTTGGGCGATCGTGTAAAATGTATTACCATTTATCTCGCACTTTGAAAGTCATTATATTCGAAGATGGTAACTGGGACAGCAAGTACAGGTCATCTTCAATAGCGGTGTCATGCATGGTACGTGTCTGCAACCAGCTGGCGAAACTCCTGGTTTGTTCACGTGTAATCCAGTCATCAGAGCCACCAAGGCGGAATTCTTGTCTTCATCCATATACGGAGCCACCAAGGCGGAATTCTGTAGAACTGTGTAGTGTGCTTCAGTGAGAGAATGTCCATCCATACATATTATTTGTTCCCCTCCTAGCATGCCTTTTCTATCCAGTCTGCCCTTATGCCGCGTTCAGGAATACCAATCGGCTTAAGGTCAGGAATAAAGTCAATACAAAACTCAATGACCTCCTCATTTTGATGGCCCTTGGAAATGCTTCCTTCTGGCCTAGCACGGTTATGAACATATTTCTTTAAGACTCCCATGAACCTCTCAAAGGGGAACAGATTGTGTAGAAATACAGGACCCAAAACGTTAATCTCTTCGCATAGGTGAACTAGGACGTGCGTCATGATGTTGAAGAAGGATGGTGGGAACACAACTCGAAACTGATAAGACATTGCACCAAATCATTCTGTAACCTTGGTATGATTTCTTGATTGATTACCTTCTAAGAGATTGCATTGAGAAATGCACGTAGCTTCACAATGGCTAATCGAACGTTTTCCGGTAGAAGCCCCCTCAATGCAACCAGAAGCAGTTGCGTCATAATCACGTGGCAGTCATGAGACTTTAGGTTTGGAACTTTTTCTCTGCCATGTTTATTATTCCCTTTATATTCGACGAGAAGCCAGACGGTACCTTAATACTGAGCAGGCATTCAAAGAAGATTTCCTTCTCTTCTTTGGTAAGAGCGTAGCTTGCATGACCTTGATGTATGCCGTCTTCTCCGTGCATACGTTGCTGGTCCTCCCGTGCCTCAGGTGTCTCTTTTGTCTTCCCATACACGCCCAAGAAGCCAAGCAGGGTCACGCAAAGATTCTTCGTCACGTGCATCACGTCGATTGCGGAGCGGACCTCTAGGTCTTTCCAATATGGCAGGTCCCAAAATATAGATTTCTTCTTCCACATGGGTGCGCGTCCGTCGGCGTCGCTTCGGAACAGGTTGTCCGCCAGGACCCTTTCCAAATATCACCTTCAAATCCTTGACCATATCATGTACATCAGCACCAGTACGGTGGCGAGGCTTCGTCCGGTGATCCGCCTCACCTTTGAAATGCTTGCCTTTCTTTCTCACGGGATGCCTGCTCGGAATAAATCGACGATGTCCCGGGTACACATTCTTCTTACAACTATTCAAATATATACTGACGGTATCATCCAAACAGTGCGTGCATCCGCGGTATCCCTTGTTTGTCTGTCCTGAAAGGTTACTGAGAGCAGGCCAATCATTGATGGTCACGAACAGCAACGCCTTTAGGTCAAATTCTTCCCCATGTGCTCATCCCACGCCGCACACCTGTTCCATTCCACAGTTGTAAGAGTTCTTCAACTAATGGCCTTAGGTACACATCAATGTCGTTGCCGGGTTGCTTAGGGCCTTGGATGAGTAATCGCATCATAATGAACTTCCGCTTCATGCGTAACCAAGGAGGAAGGTTATACAAACATAGAGTCACGGGCCAGGTGCTATGGTTGCTGCTCGCTCCTCAAAAGGATTAATGCCATCTGCGCTTAGACCAAACCATACGCTCCTTGCGTCATCTGCAAACTCCTTCCCGTACTTTCTTTCGATTTTCTCCATCATGCGACCCGTCACCGGTACTCTCAACTTTCCGCCTTTCTTACGGTCTTCTCTGTGCCATCGCATCGCCTTGGCATGCTCTTTGTTTTGGAACAACGTTTCAACCGTGGTATTATAGGAGAATACCACATCACCTTGGCAGGAATCTTCTTCTGGGCGCCGCCCTCGACATCACCATGCTCATCGCGGCTGATCTTATAGTGCAATGCACCACATACCGGGCAAGCATTCAAATCCTCGTACTCACCGCGGTAGAGGATGCAATCATTAGGGCATGCATGTATCTTCTGCACCTCTAACCCTAGAGGGGAGACAGCCTTTTTTGCTTCGTACGTACTCTCGGGCAATTCGTTGTCCTTTGGAAGCATATCCTTTATCATTACCATCAACTTTCCAAATCCCTTGTCAGATACACCATTCTCTGCCTTCCATTGCAGCAATTCCAGTGTGGTGAACATCTTTTTCTTGTCACCCTCGCATTCGGGTACAACAATTTTTGTGATCCTCTAACATGCGCTGCAACTTCTTCTTCTCCAAATCACTTGCGTAGTTTCTCTTTGCATCGGCAATGGCCCGACCTAGATCATCAACGGGCTCATCTGATGCCTCTTCTTCAGCTTCTTCCCGCATTGCCGGCTCAGCTTCTTCCCGCATTACCGGCTCAGCTTCTTCCCCCATTGTTGTATCATCGTATTCAGGGAACCCATGGCCAGGATAGCTGTCGCCGTCCTCTTCTTCTTCATTGTCTTCCATCATAACCCCTCGTTCTCCGTGCTTGGTCCAAACATTATAGTGGGGCATGAAACCGGACTCAAACAGGTGGACGTAAATGGTTCTTGACGAGAGTAATTGCGACCATTCTTACAGCCAGCACATGGACAAGGCATAAAACCATCCGCCCCGCTTGTTTGCCTCACCGCAAGCGTAAAAGTATGCACGCCTCAACGAACTGGGAGAGCATCGGTCATCGTACATCCATTGCCGGCTCATCTTCGTTACACAACACCGAATAGACCAAATTAATACAAGTTCATACAACACTTAAATGCAACAAACAAATAACTCTCTAGCTAAAGCATTTAAGTGCAACAACAAATGCGATCAAGATCGCAACTAAGGTAACAATTGATTCAACAGCATAATGATACCAAGCCTCACTATCGATGGCATATTTTCTAATCTTTCTAATCTTCAAGCGCATTTTCTCCATCTTGATCTTGTGATCATCGATTTACATCGGCAACATGCAACTCCAATTCCATCTTCTCCCCTCAATTATTTTCAATTTTTCTTTCAAGTACTCATTTTCTCTTTCAACTAAATTTAACCTCTCGACAATAGGGTCGGTTGGAATTTCCGGTTCACATACCTCCTAGATAAAAATATCTATGTCAACTTGATGGGCATAATTTGTCATAAACACGAAATGCAACAAATAGTTTTAAAAGAGAATATACCACATCCGAATCATAACAAGGACGAGGGCCGACGGGGACAGATATCAAAACCATGGCACTATGTATAACAAACAACGTACGGGTAAGATAATTATAATGCGAGTAACTATATATCCAAATCACACAAACATCAATTTTTTATATAAAATTTCATGAACAAGAGGCTCACCACAAGGTGGTGCCGGCGACGGGACGGTGCGGGCGATCGACGGTGGTTACGACAGAGATTTAGAAGGCACTAAGTAAACCACACCTACATATGCAAACTAAGTGTTATTTTAACCTCATATTGCATATAAATCAAATACTACCACATATAATTCCTCCCAAATTACTAAAACCCACAATTAATCACTATATAAACCAATGCAAGAGCTAATCTAGCAATGAGAGATGAAAGGACAAAGTTGCTAACCTTGGTGATCATTTGAATGGATGAGGGCCTCAAATCTTGACAAATTTGGGGCAAATTTTGTGATGAACTCGAGAGGAAGAAGGGAAGAACAGAGGAGAGGGAGAGGGAAAGGGGAAGAACAGAGTGGTGGACGAAGGGTTTATATAGGATTTGACCTTTAGTACCGGTTCGTGCCACGAACCGTACTAAAAGGTGCCGGAAGGGCCCCACTCGACAACATCCTGCCACCAGTCTCATTAGTACCGGTTCGTGGCACGAACCGGTGCTAAAGGTTTGCCACGAACCGGTGCTAAAGGTTTGCCACGAACCGGTACTAAAGAGCTCCTCCCGGCTAGCCGTTGGAACCGGCACTAATGGACACATTAGTGCCGGTTCTCATATAAACCGACTAATGTGTCTCACATTTGACCCTTTTTCTACTAGTGGGCCCGGGCTCGGTATTTAAAGGGAAGGGGGTGCGGTGGCTTGGGGAGGGGGCAAGGCAGCGGCGGCGAGGAGGAGTCTGGCTCGGACTCCGTGTGCGGGTCGGCGGCGGCCAGCGCCAAGACGGAGACGGGCGGCGGCAAAGGGCCGGCTGCCTGGGCTTCGCCTAGTCGAGCCAAGACGCTTTTTTAAATTAATTCATGAACAGAAAATAAATTCTAGAAAAAGAAATAAAAATCTAAAAATGCCAAAACAAATTTTTACCGTCTAAATAAAATATTTAGAACAAAATGAACATTTTTCTTGGCCCTAATATGCAGTTTTGAAAAACGTGCAATTTTTCCTAAATTCAAATAAAATAGCGAAAACTCCAAAATAAACCTTATTTGATTTTTTTATTAAATCCTCAACATTTCTTTATTTTGAGAAAGTCATTTTATTCCCTCTCTCTTATTTTTATAATCGAAATAATTGAAGATAAAATAAATAAAATCAAATGATCCTATTTTCAAAATTCGAGAAAACTCAAATATGAAAATAACGAAACCCCCAACTCTCTCTCCGAGGGTCCTTGAGTTGCATAGAATTTCTAGGATCAAACCAAAAACAAAGAAAATATGATATGCATTGATGATCTAGTGTATAACATTCCAAATTGAAAATTTGGGACGTTACAACTTCATGAAGCCATCGTAGCTCAAAGAATGAGGCTAAGCAAGGAGGAGGTGTGCAACCTATGGGACATAATGCCGCCACGTGCTGACTTTGTCGGGGTACCATTTGTGACCCGCCTGACAAGTACCATGGTCGATCGACATGATATGGTATGTTATACTTACAAATGCAAATTATCCGATGATATGCTTAGTGTAGAGGCCAATGATATGTTGTGTGGAATCTAGTTGATGATATGCTTATTAGTGTAGAATCTAAGGAACTATTAATAGTGTAGATAATTCATATATACTTATTTGCAAGAGTATGTGCGAGGCTGTTTATTAATTGATATGTTTTTTTTGTCAGAAATTGGCAAAGAGCCTATCTATGAGTTATGGTATCGAGCCTGATGAAGAAGGCTCAGCTGGACTACGGCTTACCGCAAGGGGCTCCGTCACAATCTGTAATTACCGTGTGGACACAGACGGTCGCACACACTTAAACTCAGTTGGGTGGAAGAGATTTCTCGATGACAAGAATCTTCATGTTGGACAGGCCATCCTAATTACTATCAGCAACACCAACCGCCCAGGCTTGAGGATGATGATCATCTTTGATATCATCTAGAACTACATATGTGTGTGGCTATATCATCTAGAACTACATATGATGATCGTCGTCGATATCATCTAAAACTACATATGATGATCATGGTCGATATCACCAAGTACTGCTTGAGGATGCATGTTGACTATATATGGAATTTTTATCTAGTACTCCATTCGTTCCAAATTACTCGTCATGGTTTGAACCACGACGAGTAATTTGGAACGGAGGGAGTACTACCTAGTACCTATAATGCTTTGTGAAATTGATATCTAGTAGTACCTAGTATCTGGACTGAAACCACCGAAACAGGGTAGGAAGCTGGGAAAATGATGAAAGATATAGCAGTAGCGAGGGGCTAGGAAACCGCTACAGCTAACTAATAGTAGCATGTTTCATAAAAGCGCTGCTGATATAGTCAATAGTACTAGTGAGGGTACGGACCGCGCTACTACTAAGAGTTAGCTGTAGCGCCTTACTAGTAGCGCTGCAACCCGCGCTGCTGCTAGCATCAAAACCCGCGCTACTACTAGGGTTTTCCCTAGTAGTGACTAGCTTCTACACAACATAGCATTGGACTCTACACTAAGCATATCATCGGATTCACTAAGCATATCGATGGACTCTACACTAAGTAAGCATGTTATCAGATTCTACACTAAGCATATCATTGGATTCTACAATATGCATATCATCAGATTCTACGTACAGATAATTTGCATTTGTAAGTATAACAATAATGCATATCATCAAATTACTACAGTAAGTATAACATACCATGACATGCTGATCAACCATTGTACTTGTCAGGCGGGTCACGAATGGCACCCCGACGAAGTCAGCACGTGGCGGAATTATGTCCCATATAGGTTGCACAACTCCTCCTTGCTCAACCTCATTCTTTGAGCATAGATGGCTTCATCAAGTGGGTCCTCATCATCTTCATCTGTGTTGACATAAATGATGGCCAGCTTGGGTCTTTCTGCTCTGAAGGAGAAGCTAATCAACTCACCACCAGTGATACACATGAGGGCGATGAAACAGACCCATCCATATCCTCCCATCTGCGACATATTTCATCCTTTCTCGACCTCCATAGTGTAGGGCCCCAGGAGCCTCAAAGGTCATAGTGTCTCCGGTCAGCTTGTTGAATTCCAACCTCACATTTTATGGGACGATATGTGTAAAAAAAAGAAAAATGATATATACACAATGCATTAATGCCAATAACACTAAAAACAAAAATAGTGGTTACAAGTTTCATATAATTTGTTACCACCGCATGAAGAAAACTCGGTCGGAAGTAGATGCCGAACATCGTGCCAGTTGCAAGGCTGCTAGCGCACCTTGACTTGCACAGTCAACATGGTGGTGGTGGTGGTGGTGCCACTTTCCTATTATATATAAGCATTGATTGGATAGAGCTAATTAAACATCAATATTTGTTCTAATGCAAGCATTCCTCATAGGGTTTATTTCAACGTTAGGGAAACTACTAGGGAAAAATATCATAGGGTTTATTTCAATGTTAGGGAGACTACACTAGGGAACCATTTCATATATATATCAATGACACTAGGGAAATTAACTACACTATAAAAGTGCTCCTGCCCAAGTTCTGCCTCGAGACGGCGGCACAATGTCCCGAAAGTCCTCTCCTTATTTTTTCTAGGTCAAAATGACTTATATACCAGAAGATGGGCACTGGAGGTGAGCCGAGGAGGGCACAACCCACTAGGGCATGCCTGGGGGCCCTGGCGCGCCCTGGTGTCCTGTGCTCACCAGGGTGGCCCTCCAGTAGTTATTTGCTCCAGTGTTTTTCATATATTCAAAAACAATTCTTCGTAAATTTTCGGCTCATTTGAAGATGTCCAGAATAGGTGGCCTGACCTAGCTTTTCCAGGTCCAGAACTCTAGCTGCCAGTATTCCCCCTCTTTGTGTAGACCTTGCAAATTATGAGAGGAAAGACATTATAATTACTTCATAAAGCATTATTATTTATGAAAACATTATAAATAACAGTACGAAAACATGATGCAAAATGGACGTATCAATACCCTACCTGGTGTGTATATAAGGCAAAGGGTTTTAGCTCGTAAGGGGGACTCGAACACAACCGTATTCACCTAGCTTAGAGTTAGAACACATCTCACGATCTCAAGGTAGATCAACTCTATACTTGATACATATTCATCAATATAAACAAGAGCAGGACATAGTGTTTTACGTCCATCAAGATGGCCCGAACCTGGGTAAAACATCATCTCGTTGTTCTTGTTACCAACTATCCGAGAGGCAGAGCTCGGTACCCCCTACCCCGAGATCTACAGGTTTTCACACCGATACTGGGGCAACGGATTGCGAAATTCCAAGGCTAGGTTCGTCATAGGAAATACATCTGCATGCCAAACCGATGCACTGCTAGGCACCATGGTAGTGTTGGCACTAGGCTAGATCGGGGCGGCGTGGGGGCCTGTTGCTGTGATGCTTATGGTGGCGGTCCTCGTTCTATTTTTGCTACACGACAACGTCCAGCAAGATCGATCCTCCTCGACCTGGTCATCGACGTGTTCTAGAACTACCGCTGGAGATCTTGCCCAGGATATCTGGATTCGACTGAATCTATCATGCACGTCCATATCAGCCTACGAGGTTCTGAGGGCGTGGCGCGAAGCTCTGTTGGTTGATGACACCTTGGGACATGTCGGCTTCTCGATTTCCATGGTGGAGACATCGTTGCACAAGGCCATGGTATTCGAGATCGGAGGATCGGTTAGACATACGCAACCTTGGTAGCTATTGAGTCAGCCAGGTGTCAGATAACTCTCAAGAGCAGTAGTGATAAGTGGGGGCGGCAACACTGGCAGATTTTATTTTTGGTGGTGCTCCGCGGGTGCCGAGTCATGACTTTCAGGGTAAAGACCTAGGGTCTGACCTTCATCGGTTGTACCTGGCGATTGCCTTGCTGAAGGAATTGTTTTGAGAGCATGGAATTTCTCGAGGGTGAAAATATAAGATCTTGGATCAGGCGACGGCAGCGCTTGTGCACTGTTTCCTTGTTGGAGGCATTGCTTTTCGGAGACCTTTTATGTTTTTCGGGTGCTGTGTTAGGTGGTTGTATGTGTGCTGCAGTTGAGAGCAGTCGATCGCTGTGGCAGGACCTTTCTTTTTTTTTTCCTATTTTCTTCTTTGACTTGTGTGCATCCTAAATGTCTCTGTGACATCTTGTTGATGCATAGGCTGCGTGTATTTCTTCGCGGTAATAATATATTCCCCTTTTCAAAAAAATATCGAATCCAAGTGCGAGACAACAAGTCAAGTCACTAGGAACCGCATGGCAGTGCTCTATGTTTAGCCAGGCCAGCTTGTGCTGTGGCAGGTGGTTGGTACGATCAGATGGCTATTGGTTGTATTGAGTATAATGTTTATTTAGGAAATATAAGATATCATAGGGTTTAGTTGATCTTGCTTTGTGTTTCAAGTAGATCATGTACTTTTATATATACCCACGAGACTCAAGCAACAAATCATCCACCATCAATCCCTCTCTATTACTTCTTACATGGTATTACCTTCGTACTGGTTTATCGGTCCCCTTCTTATTTAGTGTCTAATTTTGATCATATATTTAACTAACAAAATGTCAATGCATGTCATAAAAAAAACCCACGTAAACTATGTTCAAATACGAATCCAACGATACTATTTTTGGTGACATGCATTATCGTCTTATTAGTTAAATCTACTGTTAAAATTTGACACAAAATACAAGGGGGCCAATAAACCAGGACGGAGGTAGTATTAGCCTAACCGTTTCAACCCTATCCGCCGCCCCTGGGGCGGTCGGCCTCCATGACCACCGCAGGGGGCCGAGTCTTTTCCGCGATCCATTGATCTGGGTTTTCTCTCTTTCGTTGGTCGTTTTGATTAACGTTTTCCTTTTTGGTTTTCTGATCTAACATCGGTTTGCATCGCTTGCCGCCATCGTCGAGCCCCGAGCGCCTCCATTCCGACACCGGCGTGATCGGCCCGCCTCACCTCCGACTCAGCGGCCATGCGCGCCACGATGGCCCCACACCGCCAGCTGTTGTCCACGCGTCGGCCCGCCCGTTGCCCTGCACCGGCCATCGCCGCCCTGCTCCGACCGAGACCTCTAAATCGCCACCCGCCTCCGCCGGGTCTGTATGGCCATCGAGCCGTCTGCCTCGCCGACCCCGTCGGTCCGGCTGTGTCGTGCCAGCTGCTTTGGGCTCGTAGGCTGCCTCGAGCTATGGCGCCACATCTGCATTGGCAGTCGGGCGCCGGGTGCTAGCCGCTCGTTCCCACGCCGTTACCCACCGTCAATCTTCGCCGGCTTCATCTCAGACTCCGTCGCGACCCCGCCTCCACCAAGCAGCGTCCCAGACCTCGCGCGCGGTTGGATTGATCACCCGCCCATTCGCGATCCATCTCCTCTACGTCGTGCGGTATATCTGACCTGTCGGTTGCGCACGCCTCCGCAGGTCCCCCGAAAATTGTCCTGAATACAGCGCCACCCCTCTGCCGATCGAGCAATGGGTTGCCGCTATGTCGCCCCGTCGAGCTGTAGCGCCGCCGCCGGGTGGTTCTCTCCAAGGCTACCCAGACCCGTGAGCAGTCGTTGCATCGCCCCTTCGGGTCGTAGCGCCACAGCATGCGGTCCCCGCGGCTGCACTGACTCATGCGCCACTGCTGTGCCACCCCTTCGGGCCACAACGTCGTAGCATGCGGTCCATTCCGCCGCCCCGAGGTCTTCCCGCAGTGGATCCAACCCGCCTACTCTCGCTGCGTTGCCCCTTCGGGCCGTAGCGCCGGGACCAGCGTCCACCCCGCCGTCCCCGCTCATCGACTTCCCGTGGTATGAGTCGTGTCGCCTCCCTTGGCGCGAGAACAGCACCATTTGCGCCGGTCTTGTCACACTGTCGGGTTCCACGCCTACTTCGAGCATTGCTGCCACACCCCTAACCTAGTCGTCGCCGTCGCCGTCAGGCCACCGCCGTCGCTCTTTTTGGCCGCTGCTACCCCCATAGCCACCGCCGCCCGTCCACCCCTTAGACCCTAAACCCTAAACCATTATACTCCAAGTGGATCATGTACTCCTATATATATACCTACGAGACTCAAGCAATAAATCAACGATTCCACCAATCTCTCTATCCCTTCTTCAGGTGGGAGCAGGCTGCACGACAGATGCAACGGGAGTAGGTTGTCATGCAGCAGCACGCCGGCGCCATTGACAAGCTCGAGGTTGGTGTCTTTGGCGGCCATGTGCAGCGCCGTTTGCTCCTTATCAACCTGGAGCATGATGTCACCATGTTCATATACGACGGAGCACGAGAGCAAGAGCTCAGACCCCTTGCTTGTCTCATGTGCTGCTGCACAACAACCTGCCCCGTTGCATCCGGCATGCCGCATGTACCCTGCCCCCACCAATAGCCATCTGAGTGTACCAAATCTCCAGAACCACCTGGCACAGCACAAACCGGCCAGGCTAAGCACAGAGTACCTCCATGAGGTTCCTAGCCACTTGACCATGCCAGTCTGTACAACACCATGTGAACCACGACATCAATCCTCATACTCAAGAATTTTTTTGTAAAACAAAATATTTGTGTCATATTTAAGATACTACCTACGTTCCTAGATATAAGTCTTTGTAGAGATTTTAATATAAACTACGTACGGATGTATGTCAACATAGTTTAGAGTGTACAAAGATTTAAATTTAGGAACAGAGGGAGTACATTCTTTCTCCATATTTGATTATGATTAATTATTTAGAACTTACATGTGCTCTAACTGGAGCCATGAATAAAAAATAACAATTAGAGGAAAGTTATTCTAAAGTTCATTAAACATGCAAAACTGATCACATTGAAGTGTTCGCATTGTTTATTTAGAGAATCATCCATAGTAAAATGATTATGTTGTTCTTATGTTCCTTTTAGATATTTATTTATCAATAACTATTAACATATGATCGTTAAAGATTAAGAAACTATTAGTCACAATGACAATAGCACGTTTATAACAGTTCTCACATAGAAATAAATTGATATAGCATCTTCTTATAGTTTAATAGATATTTATAAATGTTTTTTTACATATATTATAAGATTATCAATATTAATAAACCATTATTTACACAATATTTATATATATAATATATATATTAATAAATCATTTCCATATATTTCTTATAAGAAGACATTATTGAATGATTTCCAATATACTTCTTGTGTTCAGCAAATCACACAATTAATAAAATACATTTTTAATAAGATAGATTTTGATAAATTATTTATATATATATTTCTTATAAGAAGACATTAATGACTGATTTTCAATATATTTCTCGTATTCCAGCAAAGCACACAAGTAATACAAGATATTCCAACATGAGTATACATTAATAAATTATTTCTATATATTTCGTATAATAGGAAGACATTAATGAACAATTTCAATATATTTCTCGTCTTCAACAAAGCATAGAACTAATACAAATTTTCTATATACTATAAGATGGATGCCAATTAATATAGACATTAATGAGTGATTTCGGTGTATATCTCATATCACAGCAAAGCACACATTAAAAGCTGTTTTTGCATACATTACCAGTACTACACTGAACGTATTTTGTCTCTCTGTACAACCGACAGTAGATGCAGCCAACACCAACCGACGATAGAGCACCGCGCCCCGCTCCACGGGCGAAAGAGCTCGCGTCACTGCATCACTCACTGACAGCCCATCTCCACCTAAGCATCCCTGGCCTCTCGTCCACGTGTTCCATTCGCCCCGTCTATATCTTCTCCTTTGCTTCTCCCCGGAGAAATCCCTCCCCTTATCGCAGCCCCGCTTTGCTCATGAGCTTCCGATTTACCTTTCTTGATCTCTAACCTCCTCCTCCCTCTCTCCCCCATCGCTATGCCCATAATTGCACCCGTCGCAAATAATGGTGGCCCTCGTCGCTCTCTAACCTGGTTCGTCGGTGGAGGTGCCCCCATCAGCGCAGCACCCTGGAGTAGTGGGGTGGGGGAAGAACCCACGCCCGTCGTGCGGCCTCGCCGTGCTGTCGCGGGCCACCATTATTTGCGAAGCCTGCGAACGTGGGTTCCCCGAATCCTGCATCCACGTCTTTGGTCCGCTTATGCGCCAGCCTCCACCACCACCGCTGCCCAGCTGCCCTGGTGTGCGTGTGCGGCGGCCTACGGCAGCGGTGACCCAGGACTGGATGGGCAAGAGGGGTCAAATTCTGGTCAAAATTGTGATGCAGGTAGTATGGGTGATGAAATTGTGTCAAAATCAAAGGAGCCAGCCCCTGATACTGATACTACTTCCTGTGAGGAAGCATCATCTTCAAAAGCAGTCAAACCAACAAGATTGCTGGCTGTTAACGGTGGCTTGGTTCCGGAGTCATCACTGAGGCCGGTTACTGGAAGAAACTCTCATATCCTGAAGCAACAAAAGATAAATTTGCTTGATATAGAAGCAGCGTTGCCTGAGGAAGCTTTCAGAGCCTCAAAGTCTCAACAAATGAGAAGGCGTTCTTTTGTGAAGCGTGCAGAATCAATCCCCGAGGTGACTTCATCATCTATTTATTCACCTTAATTTGTGCCACACAAAATATAGACTAGTGTTTATTATTTTTGTGCCTGTCCATTATATTAAAAGCTCTCTAACATCATCATCTCCATACAAAATAAATGCTTGAGAGGGTCTGTACTGATTAATCGTATCTATTCAATGCCTCTTCCAGATGGTACTGGCGACCAGCATGTTGGAGAGAGCGATAAAATCCGAATTCTTGAAGAATGATTGTTGGTACTGGTCCTCCTTCACAGTAGCTATCAAGACCTCAACTCTATCCTCGCTCGCTCTCAGGATATGCACTCTCGACGACTGTATCATGTACACCAAGGAGCCTAACATCGTGCTGGCGACAAAGGTTGTAAACAAGGGGAGGACGAGGAAAGAACCAGAACCATCGGTGTCATAATCTGTGCCGCTTGATCTATTGTATACCCCAAACTTAAGATGTTCTGCAGAGCAGTGCAAAACAATTTGATGGCGATAGATAGAGATGCTATAGACAGTCTTCCGTTATGTGGTCCCTTGAGACTTTAGGGCTAGCTTTGATTCTGGTGTTCCTGCAAGGGTGCAACCTTGACCGTTCATATTAATAAGTCATATTTACCAGACTATAGTTGTGCGCCTTACTTATGTTAGGGCCAACGAAGAAGGAAAACTCGTTGTTTCTGTTAGCGGCAGGCATGTGCAGTGCCCGTACGCGCGCGCTGCGCGTGTCGGGTCCTGGTCCATGGCCATGTCGAGTCCGTGGTGCGTGCGTGTGTGTGCGCGCGTGGCGCGGGGTGTGCGGGTATGAGGGCACTAATCGCATGTAAGTAGGCCTAGGTACTTAATGGATCACGGGGGTAATCGTGCAGATCGCTGCAGGCTCGCCACGACCCGTCCGCGTACGTGTGTGTGGTTGGCTCGAGCAGAGCTGGCCGATCAGGCGCTCAGCTGGGTAGGAGGCGTGGGGATCATGCCCCAGCGCGGGCGCGGCCCACTGGGCGAAGCCTTTGCCGAGTATTGTTCTCGGCCAAGGGTACTCAGCCCGAATCCTACCAGCAAAGTTGAGTTTGCCAAGAACCAGAACACAGGGACTCGGCCAAGTCTTTGCCGAGAGCTAAAACGGGGATTCAGCACAGAAAAAAAAGACTTCACGGCCGGACGGAGACGGTGGCTGCCACGTGGCTGAAACTTTGCTGAGTACGTGTCGTAGGCATTTGGCAAAGATGAAAGCGCATGAGTGAGACACGTCTGCACAATTATTTAGTTTCCAGAAATAAATCTCGGCAAACGATGTAATTGCCAAGTTTGTGTTTCCCGAGTGGCCCACTAGGCGATACGGAGCCCAGGCAAGCCCCAGGTTCCCCTGTTTGCCGAGATCCTTGACTTTACACTCGTCAAAGAAATGAACCATGCTTTCAGAGAAGGACACGTGGCTTTTTCGCTGAATTGTGTTCTCGGCAATCCTCCTTTACCGAGTGGCAAACTTGGCAAAGATTTGTCATATTTTCTGTTCTATTTGTTTCTGCATCTGCCCTGGAACAAAAGACATATACACAGCAAAAATTTGTCCCCAGACAGTACCATATCATGGGCAATGCACAAGCATCATAAAAAGTTCAATATTCTTCATCAAATTAACTAAAGCATCATACCAAGTCTAAAGATATTCATCAAACTAACTAAAGCATCATTACAAGTCTCAAATAGTCGCTAAAACCTCAATGTGACCCATTTGTCTTACATGGACCACACAAGCCTCAAACAGATGAAGATCTAAAGTGGGACAGAGAGATATTCATCCACTTCCACCAGGTCTGATTTCTTCCTACTTGGAGCAAATACATGGAGTAAGCATGCTCTGCCTCCTCTCTAGTATCATACCCTTTGTAGCAATTGTCTATGTAATGATTGACTTGTTCATGGCATGCTTCCCATGGATCATAAACTTCTGGATGTCTACCTGAGTACACCACATACCACCTCATCTTTATAGAAGACAGAATAACAAAATTTCAACACATAGCAAAGTGTTAGAAAAACACATGCATGAAGCAATATAAGGCTTCATGATTCATATACCAAAAGCATCAGAAGTTGTCATCTGAGTGCACATCATCATCTACATAAGTACACCATCCCTACATCATCGTCAAGCTATCAAACACACTACTAAGAGAATGGAGCTCTACTCTGAGGCATAGTCAGTGAAGCCAGTGATCGTGGAGTCGGAGGAGGCGGGCAAACACTCTCCTTATGTCGTGGGTGAACGCTCTCCTTACGTGGCGGGCCCTTTCTCTCCTTATGTGGTGGGTCCTCGCTCTCCTTAGTAGGTGGATTCTTCTTGGACAAATGGTGAAAAAGCTTTAGTAGGATGAGCTCGGGGAGTGCCTTGAGGAGCTCATCCAAAGAGTCCTCACTCACGTGCTCCTCCTTGACCACGAAGCCGACCCTACCAAAAGTTGAGTCATCGTAGGAAGCCATAACCGCGAGAATGATCGGTGCTATCACCTTTTCAAGACATGATGAAAAAATAATTAAATAAGCAAACATCAAAGAGTAGTTCTATTCTATTCATCATGCATTACCAAGTTATCATCGGATGAGCTCACCCAGATCGACCGTCAATGTAAAAAGTTGATCACAACTCCCGTATCTTATGGGTTTCTATATATAGTGCACACTCTCGCTGATATTCAACTTTTGTTGATGGTCAAGCTGGGCGAGCTCATCGTGTTTTACCAACGTATCATAGGACGAACTCGTCCAGATTGACCGTCAACATCAAAAGTTGATTTTTTTCCTTGGGGAGCATCTCTTGCAACTCTCACTGTTATTTCAACTTCCGGTGATGGTCGAGCTGGGTGAGCTCATCGTGCGTTATGAATGTATCATGAAAGAAGAGTCATGAACTTCTTCCATCCCTGACATGCAAATATTTGCAGTTCCAATTCTTGTTCTTCCACAATAGCTTGAGTGTGATACTTCTATCTTCACATGGAAAATGATTAAGAGCACAATCCTTGCACATTTCTGATAGCTGAAGGATTATCCTCTCCAACACGTCCCATGTGAAAATCAGACTCAAGCTGCATGGGAAGAACAAGAACTGGAAGTGCAAACTGCATAGCAGGCCATCCTTGAAGTCAAATATTCTGCATATCTTCCACAATGGGGGTTGCTCAGATTAAAGAAGAGAGCCATGCATAACTTGATGTCTTTTGATTTGTTTAGTAAAGGACCCGAAAGCTGACAAGTTATGAATTTTATCTTCTACCAACCTGGACATGTGAATATTTGCACTTGCAATTCTTGTTCTTCCGAGATAACTTGAGTGTAATACTTCCATCTTCACATTCAATATTTGCTCTCCTTACTGCTTGTGCTATCATATATAACTATCTTAACAGTGTCACCATCACATTGTATACTTTTCCAATTAGGGAATACCCAAGGATTATGCTCTAAAACACCTCCCATGTGAAGATAGAAGTATCACACTCATGTTGCCTATCAAGAACAATAATGGAAATGCAAATTGCATATCAGGCCATCCTTGAAGTCAAACATTTTGCATTCCTGTCACATGGCGGTTTTCCCAAGATGGAAGAAAAGACAGTCATTATGAACATAATGACTTTTGAATTCATTAACTCGAAAGCCATTATGTTGTGAATGATACTCTTCTTCCATCGTAGCGAAACCGCTATGTGTTAGGAATAAAGCATAGTTGACTTTGACATTAAGCTCATACATTAATGCCAGTCATTCCAAACATAATATTAATTAGGTTCACAACCATCATACAAGTACCAAAATATTCAATGCATGGACACGTTGGCTCTCCTTCGACTCCGTCAAGGGGTTGTCGCGGTTCTGACCACGACAATGGTGGCCATCAAGGAATCTATTGATGCACGAGCCCTCTCAGCTGATGCAGCCGCCCTATCAGCCACTGCACACGCACCCTCCTCGCATGCAGCCTCCCTCTCTACCACTACCTCCGCTCTCTCGGCCGTTGCCTGAGCAATATTCTCGCAGGTCGGTCCCCTGACGGCCGCTGCCTCCACTCTCTCGGCAACTGCATGAGCCACCTCATGGGAGGCCGACACCCTCCGTGTCGCTACAGCCGCACTATCAATGGCCTCGGTGTCCCTAGTAACGTGTCTCCAAGTCCCCATAATTTTGGTCCACTACTAAACAGGATGACCTAACATAACATGAAGAAAAAACATATTAAATTTGGAATCACAAAGGAGGAGAACAAGAAAGACCGGCCACCTATAATAATAGACCTAACCTAACATAAGATCAAATTAGTCCTAAAAATAGTTTATTTGGCATGTGGGTTGACTTTCAGTCTGTCAAGGCTCCCTTCGACAACTTTCATCTCTTAAATGGTTGTATATATCATGGAGACACTCTCTCTATCTGGTATTTTGATTATCGGTGATGAGTGTCCTTGACGCAGTCAAGTCTGTTTTTCGTGATGATGACCTTGATGGATACAATGGGAATGGGCTTCGGTTTCTTGTCCACCTACAGTTCTTCATCTCCCTCCTTGAAAGGTGGCTCCTCCGGGTCTTCCTCTGAGGAGGAAAAATCACGAAAATGACAAATCCTCTCCCTCTTGCTTGCCAGAGAGTGATAGGCCTCTTTCTCCAGATCAACCTCCTCCAGAGAGGAGGTTTTCCTCTCATACACAAACGAGATATTGCTTCCTGCACTTCAAAACTCAAAGAGACTTGGGCTAGATTGATGTTTTAACTTTGATAAAGGAGGCAAGGGCTTTGTATATAACATGTTAGAGGTATGGGTTTCAACGAGATACGTAAGTTAAAGAGAATCGGCAACAAACCAGACAAAATCAGGCAAAATTCTGTTATGGAACCGAAAGAAATCATGATTGAAAATCTTTCATACGACCATGTCCGATTGTATGAGCAGTTGCATGAATCCTTCGGTCGAGTTATTCCTTCGCAGAGCGTTTCAAATGGTATCCTCACATATCTGCAAAACTTTATCAGATAGTAAAGGGAATCATCAAAATATGTCTTATAGATAGAAAAATCGTCCATCAAACTGTCATGATTTCTTCAACGAAACTAGCAAAGGTAGCCTTCATACATCTTTGAAAAGTAGCTGGTGCATGGTACGTCCATTTTGCATCATGTTTTGTTACTGTTATTTATTATATTTTGGAGTGTTATTTCACTTTATGATGCAATTATTATGCCTTTTCTCACTTATTTTGCAAGTTTCACATGAAAGGGGAGATTCCAAGCGGCTGGAATTTTGGACCAGAAATGGCTACATCATTGATAGATATTCTGCACAATGCTACACGACCTAAAAATTTACGAAGATCTATTTTGGAATATATAAAAAATATTGGTGGAAGAAATACCATAGGGGGACCGACTAGGAAGCGACAAGCCTG
This sequence comes from Aegilops bicornis, assembly GCA_021605145.1. Taxonomy (NCBI): domain Eukaryota; kingdom Viridiplantae; phylum Streptophyta; class Magnoliopsida; order Poales; family Poaceae; genus Aegilops; species Aegilops bicornis. The sequence continues at coordinate 793,982,971 of CM038673.1, read as the reverse complement.
AGCGTCCCCCTCCCCCAGCTTGTGGGGCCCCTGGCAGGCCTCTGGTGCCCATCTTTTACTGTATGAGGGGTTTTGACCTATAAAAATAAGAAGAGACCTTTCAAGATGAAGCGTTTCCGTCTCCAGGCGGAACATGGGCGCGCAGGAGCACTTTTGCTCTCTGGCGGAGAGATACCGCATGGGATACTTCCCATCGGGAGGGGGAAATCGAAGCCATTGAGATCACCAACAATCCTCTCATCATGGTAGGACCAATCTTCATCAACATCTTTACCAGCACCATCTCATCTCAAACCATAGTTCAACTCTTGTATTCGATCTTTGTCTCAAAACCTTGGATTGGTACCTGTGGGCTGGACTACTAGAAGTGTTGATTACATCTTGTAGTTGATGCTAGTTGGTTTATTTGTTGGAAAATTATATGTTAAGATCCTTAATGATATTCAAAAACCTTGTGATCTTTAACATGAATATGATTTGGTATTCATGTGACATTGGTATTCGTTCGATATTTTGATGATCTTTATTTTTTTGTTTCCTTTAGTGGTGTCATGTGTGAAGGAAATATGCCCTAGAGGCAATAATAAAGTTGTTATTTTATATTTCCTTATTTCATGATAAATGTTTATTATTCATGCTAGAATTGTATTAACCGGAAACTTGATACATGTGTGGATACATAGACAAAACACCGTGTCCCTAGTAAGCCTCTACTAGAGTAGCTCGTTAATCAAAGATGGTTAAGTTTCCTAACCATGGACATGTGTTGTCATTTTATGAACGGGATCACATCATTAGGAGAATGATGTGATGGACAAGACCCATCCGTTAGCTTAGCATAATGATCGTTCAGTTTTATTGCTATTGCCTTCTTCATGTAAAATACATATTCCTTCGACTATGAGATTATGCAACTGTCGGATACCGGAGGAATGCCTTATGTGCTATCAAACGTCACAACGTAACTGAGTGATTATAAAGATGCTCTACAGGTATCTCCGAAGGTGTTTGTTGGGTTGGCATAGATCGAAATTAGGATTTGTCACTCCGAGTATCGGAGAGGTATCTCTGGGCCCTCTCGGTAATACACATCATCAGCTTGCAAGCAAATGACTAAGGAGTTAGTCACGAGGTGATGTATTAAGGAAAGAGTAAAGAGACTTGCCGATAACGAGATTGAACTAGGTATGAAGATACCGACGGGCAAGTAACATACCGATGGACATAGTGAATAATGTATGTTGTCATAACGATTCGACTGATAAAGATCTTCGCGGAATATGTGGGAGCCAATATGAGCAACCAATTTCCTATATTGATTATTGACTGGAGAGGTGTCTCGGTAATGTCTACATAGTTCTTGAACCCGTAGTGTCCGCACGCTTAACTTTCGATGACGATATAGTACTATATGAGTTATGTGATTTGGTGACCAAATGTTGTTCGGAGTCTCGGATGAGATCAGGACATGACGAGGAGTCTCGAAATGGTCGAGAGGTAAAGATTGATATATAGGACGATGGTATTCAGACACGGGAAGTGTTCCGGAGGGTACCGGGTACATATCGGATCACCGAAAGGGGTTCCGGGCACTGTGGCAAAAGATATGGGCCTTATGGGCCAAGAGGAGAAACATAACGGCCACAAGGGGCTGGTGCGCGCCCCATATGGGCCGGCCAAAGAGGAGAAGGAAATAGGGGAAGGGAAAAAAGGAAAAGTAGGAAGTACTACTTCCTTCTTCCCCCTTTCCTCCCCCCTCCGGCAATTTATGGAAGAGGGAGCGCCATTTGGGAAAACCCCGAGTAGGATACAGATCCTACTTGGGGCGCCCCATGGCTGCCTCCCCTCTCCCTGCAACCTATATATATATGTGTGAAGGGGGGCGCCCTAGCACAACACTACATCAATCGTTATCCGTGTGCGGCGCCCCTCCATAGTTTACAACACCGGTCATATTCTCACGGTGCTTAGGCGAAGCCCTGTGATACCTCCATTTTGCATCATGCTTTTATGATCATATTTATTGCATTATGGGCTGTTATTTCACGTTATGCCATGATACTTATGGCTATTCTCTCTTATTTTACAGGGTTTACATGAAGAGGGAGAATACCGGCAGCTGGAATTCTGGGCTGGAAAAGGAGCAAATATTGAAGGACTATTCTGCGCAACTCCAAAAGTCCTGAAACTCCACGGAATACCTTAGAATAAATAAAGAAAATCATCGCCAAAGATGAAGGCCAGGGGGCCCACACCCTGCTCACGAGGGTGGGGGCGCCTCTGGGCGCGCCTCACCTCGTGGGCCCCCCGGTGGCTCTCCCGACGCCCATCTTCTCCTATATGAAGTCTTTCGATGAGAAAAAATCGAGAGAACCTTTCGACGAGACTCCGCCGCCACGAGGCGGAACCTTGGCGGAACCAATCTAGGGCTCATGGAGCTTTTTGCCGGGGACACTTCCCTCCAGGAGGGGGAAATCATCACCATCGTCATCACCAACGCTCCTCTCATCGGGAGAGGGCAATCTCCATCAACATCTTCACCAACACCATCTCATATCCAAACCCTAGTTCATCTCTTGTATCCAATTCTTGTCTCCAAGTCCGGGATTGGTGCTAGTAGTTTGCTAGTAGTGTTGATTACTCTTTGTAGTTGATGCTAGTTGGTTTATTTGGTGGAAGATCATATGTTCAGATCCTATATGCACACGATTACCCCTCTGATTATGAACATGAATATGCTTTGTGAGTAGTTACGTTTGTTCCTGAGGACAAGGGAGAAGTCTTGCTATTAGTAGTCATGTGAATTTGGTATTCGTTTGATATTTTGATAAGATGTATGTTGTCTAACCTCTAGTGGTGTTATGTGAACGTCGACTACATAACACTTCACCATTATTTGGGCCTAGAGGAAGGCATTGAGAAGTAATAAGTAGATGATGGTTTGCTAGAGTGACAGAAGCTTAAACCCTAGTTTATGCGTTGCTTCGTAAGGGGCTGATTTGGATCCACATGTTTCATGCTATTGTTAGGTTTACCTTAATACTTTTGTTGTAGTTGCGGATGCTTGCAATAGAGGTTAATCATAAGTGGGCTGCTTGTCCAAGTAAGGGCAGTACCCAAGCACCGGTCCACCCACATATCAAATTATCAAAGTACCGAACGCGAATCATATGAGCGTGATGAAAACTAGCTTGACGATATTCCCATGTGTCCTCGAGAGCGCTTTTCCTATTATAAGAGTTTGTCCAGGCTTGTCCTTTGCTACAAAAAGGATTGGGCTACCTTGCTGCACTTTATTTACTTTTGTTACTTGTTGCTCGTTACAATTTATCTTATCACAAAACTATCTGTTACCACTTATTTCAGTACTTGCAGAGAATACCTTGCTGAAAACCGCTTATCATTTCCTTCTGCTCCCCGTTGGGTTCGACACTCTTACTTATCTAAAGGACTATGATAGAACCCCTATACTTGTGGGTCATCAAGACTCTTTTCTGGCGCCGTTGCCGGGGAGTGAAGCGCCTTTGGTAGGTGGAATTTGGTAAGGAAAAATTTATTTAGTGTGCTGAAATTTCTGTCACTTGTTACTATGGAAAGTAATTGTTTGAGGGGCTTGTTCGGGGTATCTTCACCCCGTCCGGTTGAGCCAAGAGTTGCTCCTCAACCCACTGAACCTACTGAATCTATTGAAGATGAAACTGCTTTTCAGATTCCTTCGGGTATGATGGAAAAACTGCTAGCTAACACTTTCGCAGGAGATGGAACAAAGCATCCTGACGAACATCTACGCTTTGTGGATGATATTTGTGGACTATTTAAGCTTGCAGGTATACCCAATGATGTTGTTAAGAAGAAGGCTTTCCCTTTATCTTTGGGGGGAGATGCATTGACATGGTATAGGCTATGTGATGATACGAGATCATGGAACTATAAAAGAGTGAAATTGGAATTTCATCAAAAGTATTACCCTATGCATCTTGTTCATCGTGATCGCAATTATATATATAATTTTTGGCCTCATGAAGGAGAAAGAATCACTCAAGCTTGGGGAGGCTTAAATCAATGTTATATTCATGCCCCAATCATGAGCTCTCAAAATTGACAATTCTCCAGAATTTTTATGCTCGGCTTTCTGATAACAATCGCACCATGCTCGATACTTCTTGTGTTGGCTCTTTTATGATGAAGTCTATTGAATTTGGATGGAATATATTGGATAGAATTAAACGCAACTCTGAAGATTGGGACCTCGACGAAGGTAAGGAGTCAGATATGACACCCAAGTTTGATTGTGTTAAATCTTTTATGGATACCGATGTTTTCCGTAAGTTTAGCACTAAATATGGACTTGACTCTGAGATAGTAGCTTCTTTCTGTGAATCTTTTGCTACTTATGTTGATCTCCACAAGGAGAAGTGGTTTAAATATCATCCTCCCATAGAAGTAAAAGTAGCTACACCTATTAAAGTTGAAGAAAAGATTGTCACTTACAATGATCCTATTGTTCCTACTTCTTATGTTGAGAAAACCCCTTTCCCTGTTAGAATGAAGGATCATGCTAAAGCTTCAACTGTTGTTCGTAAAAGCAATATTAGGACTTATACACCTCCTGAGCAAGTCAAAGTAGAACCCAATATTGCTACTATTAAAGATCTCTTGTCGGATAATATTGATGGGCATGTTATTCAATTCACTGGTGAAACTGCTAGAATTGCTAAACCCTGTGATAGAGATAAACATAGACCTGTGGTAGGCGTGCCTGTTATTTCTGTTAAAATAGGAGATCATTGTTATCATGGCTTATGTGATATGGGTGCTAGTGCTAGTGTTATACCATTTAACTTATACAAAGAAATTATGCATGAGATTGCACCTGTTGAGTTAGAAGAAATTGATGTTACAATTAAACTTGCAAATAGAGATACTATATCTCCAATGGGAATTGTTAGAGATGTTGAAGTCTTGTGTGGGAAAACCAAATATCCCGCTGATTTTCTTGTTATTGGTTCTCCACAAGATAGCTTTTGTCCCATTATATTTGGTAGACCCTTCTTGAGTACTGTTAATGCTAAGATAGACTACGAAAAGAATGTTGTTACTATTGGCTTGGATGATATGGTTCATGAGTTTAATTTCTCTAAATTTAGTAAACAACATCGTGAGGAAGAATTGCCTAGTAAGCATGAAATTATTGGTCTTGCCTCTATTGCTGTACCTCCTAGTGATCCTTTAGAACAGTATTTGCTAGATCATGGAAATGATATGTTTATGAATGAAAGAAGGGAAATAGATGAAGTATTCTTTAAACAAGAACCTATTCTGCAACACAATTTACCTGTTGAAATCCTAGGGGATCCCCCTCCACCCAAGGGTGATCCCGTGTTTGAGCTTAAACCGTTGCCGGATAATCTTAAATATGCTTATCTTGATGAAAAGAAAATATATCATGTTATTATTAGCGCTAACCTTTCAGATCATAAAGAAGAAAGATTATTGAAAACTCTGAAGAAGCACCGTGCTGCTATTGGATATACTCTGGATGATCTTAAGGGCATTAGTCCCACTCTATGTCAACATAAAATAAATTTGGAAGCTGATGCCAAACCAGTTTGTGATCCTCAACGACGATTGAATCCTAAAATGAAAGAAGTGGTAAGAAAAGAAATACTCAAGCTTCTGGAGGCAGGTATAATTTATCCCGTTGCTGATAGTCAATGGGTAAGTCCTGTTCATTGTGTCCCTAAGAAGGGAGGTATTACTGTTGTCCCTAATGATAAAGATGAATTGATCCCTCAAAGAATTATCACAGGTTATAGGATGGTAATTGATTTCCGTAAGTTAAATAAAGCTACTAAGAAAGATCATTACCCCTTACCTTTTATTGATCAAATGCTAGAGAGACTATGCAAACATACACATTATTGCTTTCTAGATGGTTATTCTGGTTTCTCTCAAATACCTGTGTCAGCTAAAGATCAATCAAAGACTACTTTTACATGCCCTTTTGGTACTTTCGCTTATAGACGTATGCCTTTTGGTTTATGTAATGCACCTACTACCTTTCAAAGATGCATGATGGCTATATTCTCTGACTTCTGCGAAAAGATTTGTGAGGTTTTCATGGATGACTTTTCCGTCTATGGTTCCTCTTTTGATGATTGCTTAAGCAATCTTGATCGAGTTTTGCAAAGATGTGAAGAAACTAATCTTGTCTTGAATTGGGAAAAGTGCCACTTTATGGTTAATGAAGGTATTGTCTTGGGGCACAAAGTTTCTGAAAGAGGTATTGAAGTTGATAAAGCCAAGGTTGATGCTATTGAAAAGATGCCATGTCCAAAGGACATCAAAGGTATAAGAAGTTTCCTTGGTCATGCCGGATTTTATAGGAGGTTCATTAAGGACTTCTCAAAAATCTCTCGGCCTCTGACTAATTTATTACAAAAAGATGTACCGTTTGTCTTTGATGATGATTGTGTAGAAGCATTTGAAATACTTAAGAAAGCACTAGTCTCTACACCTGTTGTTCAGCCACCTGATTGGAATTTACCCTTTGAAATTATGCGTGATGCTAGTGATTATGCTGTAGGTGTTGTTATAGGGCAGAGAGTTGATAAGAAATTAAATGTTATCCATTATGCTAGTAAGATTCTAGATAGTGCTCAAAGAAATTATGCTACTACCGAAAAGGAATTTTTAGCAGTGGTGTTTGCTTGTGATAAGTTTAGACCTTATATTGTTGATTCCAAAGTTACTATTCACACGGATCATGCTGCTATTAAGTATCTTATGGAAAAGAAGGATGCAAAACCTAGACTTATTAGATGGGTTCTCCTGCTTCAAGAATTTGATTTGCATATTGTTGATAGAAAGGGAGCTAAGAACCCCGTTGCAGATAACTTGTCTAGGCTAGAGAATGTTCTTGATGACCCACTACCTATTAATGATAGCTTTCCTGATGAGCAATTAAATGTCATAAGTACTTCTCGTAGCACTCCATGGTATGCTGATTATGCTAATTATATTGTTGCTAAATTTATACCGCCTAGCTTCACATACCAACAAAAGAAAAAGTTTTTCTATGACTTGCGACATTACTTTTGGGATGACCCACATCTTTATAAAGAAGGAGTAGATGGTATTATTAGACGTTGTGTACCTGAGCATGAACAGGAACAGATCCTACGCAAGTGTCACTCCGAAGCTTATGGAGGACATCACGCTGGAGATAGAACTGCACATAAGGTATTGCAATCCGGTTTTTATTGGCCTACTCTCTTCAAGGATGCCCGTAAGTTTGTTTTGTCTTGCGATGAATGTCAAAGAATTGGTAATATCAGTAGACGTCAAGAAATGCCTATAAATTATTCACTTGTTATTGAGCCATTTGATGTTTGGGGCTTTGATTATATGGGACCTTTTCCTGCCTCTAATGGTTACACTCATATTCTAGTTGCTATTGATTACGTTACTAAGTGGGTAGAAGCTATTCCAACTAGTACTGCTGATCACAACACTTCTATTAAAATGCTTAAGGAAGTTATTTTTCCGAGGTTTGGAGTCCCTAGATACTTAATGACTGATGGTGGTTCGCACTTTATTCATGGTGCTTTCCGTAAGATGCTTGCTAAATACGACGTTAATCATAGGATTGCATCTCCTTATCACCCTCAGTCTAGTGGTCAAGTAGAATTGAGCAATAGGGAGCTCAAATTAATTTTACAAAAGACTATTAATTGGTCTAGAAAGAATTGGTCCAAGAAACTTGATGATGCATTATGGGCCTATAGAACTGCATATAAAAATCCTATGGGTATGTCTCCGTACAAAATGGTCTATGGAAAAGCTTGTCATTTACCTCTCGAACTAGAACATAAGGCATATTGGGCTATTAAAGAGCTCAACTATGATTTCAAACTTGCCGTGAGAAGAGGTTATTTGATATTAGCTCACTTGATGAATGGAGAGCCCAAGCATATGAAAATGCCAAGTTGTTTAAAGAAAAGTTAAAAGATGGCATGACAAAAGCATACAAAAGCGTGAGTTTAATGTAGGTGATTATGTATTGCTATACAACTCTCGTTTAAGATTTTTTGCAGGAAAACTTCTCTCTAAATGGGAAGGTCCCTACGTTATCGAGGAGGTCTATCGTTCTGGTGCCATAAAAATCAACAACTTCGCAGGCACAAATCCGAAGGTGGTAAACGGTCAAAGGATCAAACACTATATCTCAGGTAATCCTATAAATGTTGAAACTAATATTATTGAAACCGTGACCCCGGAGAGTACATAAAGGACACTTTCCAGAACGTTCCAGACTCCGAAAAGGAATAGGTATGTGGTACGGTAAGTAAACCGACTCCAAAACAATTTTGAAGGCAATATTTCTCCATTTTGGAATATTTAGAAAAATAGAAAAATAAATAGCAGTCCGGGGAGGACACGAGGCCTCCACGAGGGTGGAGGGCGCGCCTACCCCTTGGGCGCGCCCCCTACCTCGTGAGCACCCCGTGTGCCCTCTGGACTCCGTTTCCTTGCACGATACGTATTTTGGTCAGTAAAAATTCATTATATATACTCCCGCAGGTTTTGACCACCGTATGATGCAAATATTCTTTGTTCTTGTTTCGAGTTGTTTTTCTGACAGGTCTAGATCGTCATGACGACCCCAAGTGCTTCCAAGGACAAGTTCTTCGAGAAGGTGATTAACCCTTACCTCGCGGAGGTGCTGCGGCACCCTCAAGCCATTGAGATGCGTGATGGGTTGCTGCACATCCGCGATGTTGAGGGACCAAAGGGAACCGGAAGTGTGGAGTCGAGACTCGAGGCAATGGAGCAACAAGTTTTCAAGTGTCAGGGGATGGTGGAGCGTGGAATCAACGCTAGCCACAAGATGCTCGCGGAGTTCACCAACAACTACGAGCCGGATGCCAAGAACACCGAGGAGGCTATCTTTAAGCTACAAGAGAAGATTGAGCACCTTCAAGCCCAAATTTATGATCTGCAAAATCAAAACTGTCAATATGAATATAGGTTCAAAAGGATGAGTTTGGCTGCAGATTTGAGGATTCCGGAGACTCGATCATCCTTCTATGATGGTGAGCCTATGCCTTGGAAGATGGATGACAAGCCTACGTCATCAACAATTCCTTCTTCACCGCCTCCGAGGACATAATCACATGGGTATGGGCACTCCCTTTGGCAATTTCCAAGCTTGGGGGAGGTGCCCTGGTATTGTATCACCATCACAACTCCTATCTTTACAGTTTTTCTTAGTTCGATCCTATTAGTAGTATCTTGATTTAGTAGAATAAAGTCGTGGCATGATCTAGTTTTGAGTTTTGCTTTATGATCTTTCCTTGTAATCGAGTCCGTGAGCTTTATAATAAATATTAGTGTTGAGTCAAGGGCTTGAGTATTTTTCCATGATCTTGGGAAAGTAGAAGAAAAGAATAAAAAGAATCAAGAGTTCATATTGATCTTATTGAAAGTAGTGAGTTCACATAGAAAGAGTATGATGATTTAAAGTTGTTGGGAGTTGGCAAATATAGCTTTGGTCATCGTTGCAATTAATAGGAAGTAATAAGGAAAGAGAGGTTTCACATATAGATATATTATCATTGACATCTTTTATGGTTGGGAGCACTCATTAAAATATGACATGCTAAAGAGTTGAGGTTGGACAAGGAAGACAACATAATGAGTTATGTTTTCTTACATTCGAGATAAAGTCTGTTGTCATGGATCCTCTACCGTGTTGAGCTTGCCTTTCCCCCTCATGCTAGCTAAATTCTTAGCACCAAGTAGAAATACTACTTGTGCTTCCAAACACCCTTAAACCAGTTTTGCCATGAGAGTCCACCATATCTACCTATGGATTGAGTAAGATCCTTCAAGTAAGTTGTCATCGGTGCAAGCAATAAAAAATTGCTTACTACTTGTGCTTCCAAACACCCTTAAACCAGTTTTGCCATGAGAGTCCACCATATCTACCTATGGATTGAGTAAGATCCTTCAAGTAAGTTGTCATCGGTGCAAGCAATAAAAAATTGCTCTCTAAATATGCATGACTTATTAATATAGAGAAATAAGCTTTGTACGAACTTGTTGTGGACGCAATAAAAGCGACGGACTGCATAATAAAGGTTCACATACAAGGGGCAATATAAAGTGACGTTCTTTTGCATTAAGATTTTGTGCATCAACCCTAAACGCGCATGACAACCTTTGCTTCCCTCTGCGAAGGGCCTATCTTTTATTATTATCCTCTACCTTACAAGAGTCACGGTGATTCTCACCATTCCTTTTTCATTTTATCCATTGGCAAGCTCAGCATGTTGGAAAGAATATGATATACATATCTAATTGGATGTGGGGGAGCTTGAATTGTTATTGTTGACATTACCCTTGAGGTAAAAGGTTGTGGGGCAAAACTATAAGCCCCTATCTTTCTCTGTGTCCGATTAAAACTCCGTAACCACAAGTATCGTGTGAGTGCTAGCAATTATAAAGGACTAAATGATAGTTGAGTATGTGGACTTGCTTTTAAGCTCTCACATAGACTCTTTCCGATGTTATGATAAATTGCAATTGCTTCAATGACTTAGATTATAATTGTTAGTGCCCAATAATGTTTCTGATTCATGCTTTGGCTTTGTGAATAGGTCATTACTTGAACATGAGTAATCATATGACAAAATCTATTTATGTTGCTGTTATTAAATAATCATGATGCCTCCATGTACGTATTTTATTTTTATCAACACCTCTACCTCTAAACATGAGGACATATTTATTGTTATCGGCTTTTCGCTTGAGGACAAGCGAGGTCTAAGCTTGGGGGAGTTGATACGTCCATTTTGCATCATGCTTTTATGATCATATTTATTGCATTATGGGTTGTTATTTCACGTTATGTCATGATACTTATGGCTATTCTCTCTTATTTTACAGGTTTTACATGAAGAGGGAGAATGCCGGCAGCTGGAATTCTGGGCTGGAAAAGGAGCAAATATTGAAGGACTATTCTGCGCAACTCCAAAAGTCCTGAAACTCCACGGAATACCTTAGAATAAATAAAGAAAAATCATCGCCAAAGATGAAGACCAAGGGGCCCACACCCTGCTCACGAGGGTGGGGGCGCCCCCCCCCCTGGGCGCGCCCCCCTACCTTGTGGGCCCCCTGGTGGCTCTCGGACGCCCATCTTCTCCTATATGAAGTCTTTCGATGAGAAAAAAATCAGAGAGAACCTTTCGGGATGAGACTCCGCCGCCACGAGGCGGAACCTTGGCGGAACCAATCTAGGGCTCTGGCGGAGCTTTTCTGCCGGGGACACTTCCCGCCGGGAGGGGGAAATCATCACCATCGTCATCACCAACGCTCCTCTCATCGGGAGAGGAAAATCTCCATCAACATCTTCACCAGCACCATCTCATCTGCAAACCCTAGTTCATCTCTTGTATCCAATTCTTGTCTCCAAGTCTGGGATTGGTGCTAGTAGTTTGCTAGTAGTGTTGATTACTCTTTGTAGTTGATGCTAGTTGGTTTATTTGGTGGAAGATCATAAATTCGGATCCTATATGCACATTATTACCCTTCTGATAATGAACATGAGTATGCTTTGTGAGTAGTTACGTTTGTTCCTGAGGACAAGGGAGAAGTCTTGCGATTAGTAGTCATGTGAATTTGGTATTCGTTCGATATTTTGATAAGATGTATGTTGTCTAACCTCTAGTGGTGTTATGTGAACGTCGACTACATAACACTTCACCATTATTTGGGCCTAGAGGAAGGCATTGGGAAGTAATAAGTAGATGATGTGTTGCTAGAGTGACAGAAGCTTAAACCCTAGTTTATGCGTTGCTTCGTAAGGGGCTGATTTGGATCCACATGTTTCATGCTATGGTTAGGTTTACCTTAATATTTTTGTTGTAGTTGCGGATACTTGCAATATAGGTTAATCATAAGTGGGATGCTTGTCCAAGTAAGGGCAGTACCCAAGCACCGGTCCACCCACATATCAAATTATCAAAGTACCGAACGTGAATCATATGAGCGTGATGAAAACTAGCTTGACGATATTCCCATGTGTCCTCGGGAGCGCTTTTCCTATTATAAGAGTTTGTCCATGCTTGTCCTTTGCTACAAAAAGTATTGGGCTACCTTGCTGCACTTTATTTACTTTTGTTACTTGTTGCTCGTTACAATTTATCTTATCACAAAACTATCTGTTACCACTTATTTCAGTACTTGTAGAGAATACCTTGCTGAAAACCGCTTATCATTTCCTTCTGCTCCTCGTTGGTTTCGACACTGTTACTTATCGAAAGGACTATGATATATCCCCTATACTTGTGGGTCATCACCCTACACGGATCACTTCATCATCACCGTCACCACAGCGTCGTGCCGACGGAACTCATCTACTACCTCGACACCTTGCTGGATCAAGAAGGCGAGGGATGTCACCGAGCTGAACGTGTGCAAAACTGGGAGGTGTCGTGCGTTTGGTTCTTGATCGGTCGGAGCTAGAAGAAGTTCGACTACATCAACCGCGTTGTCAAACGCTTCCGCTTACGGTCTACAAGGGTACATAGACACACTCTCCCCCCCCCCCCCCTCGTTGCTATGCATCTCCTAGATACATCTTGTGTGATCGTAGGATTTTTTTTGCAATTGCATGCTACGTTTCCCAATAGTGGCATTCGAGCCAGGTCTATGCGTAGATGATATGCACGAGCAGAACACAAAGAGTTCTGGGCGGTGATCGTCATACTGCTCACCACTAATGTCTTATTTTGATTCAGAGGTATTGTTGGATGAAGCGGCCCGGACCAACCTTACATGACCACGTTCATGAGACCGTTTCCACTGACGGACATGCAATTAGTTTTGCATAAAGGTGGCTAGCGGGTGTCTGTGTCTCCAACTTTAGTTGAATCGAATTTGACTGCGGCCGGTCCTTGTTGAAGGTTAAAACAGCAAACTTGATAAATCATCGTTGTGGGTTTTGTGCCGTTGGTAAGAATGGTTCTTGCTAGCAGCCCATAGCAGCTACGTAAAACTTGCAACAACAAAGCAGAGGACGTCTAACTTGTTTTTGAAGGGCATGTTGTTATGTGATATGGTCAAGACATGATGTAATATGCGTTATTGTATGAGATGATCATGTTTTGTAGAAGTTAACGGCATCCGGCAGGAGCCTTATGATTGTCTCTTTATTGTAATGCAAATGCCATGTAATCTCTTTACTTTATCACTATGCGTTAGCAATAGTTGTAGAAGCAATAGTTGGCGAGACGACCACGACGCAACGATGGAGATCAAGGTGTCGAGCCGGTGACAATGGAGATCATGACGATGCTTTGGAGATGGAGATCAAAAGCAAAAGATGATGATGGCCATATCATGTCACATATTTTGATTGCATGTGATGTTTATCTTTTATGCATCTTATTTTGCTTAGTACGACGGTAGCATTACAAGATGATCCTTAACTAAATTTCAAGGTATAAGTGTTCTGCCTGGGTATGCACCATTGCGATAGTTCGTCGTGCTAAGACACCGCCTGATGATCGTGTGTGATAGGCTCTATGTTCACATACAACGGGTGCAAGACTGTTTTGCACATGCGGAATACTCGGGTTAAACTTGACGAGCCAAGCATGTAAAGACATGACCTCGGAACACTAGACACCGAAAGGTTGAACATGAATCATATAGTAGATATGATCGACATAGAGATGTTCACCATTGATGACTACTCCATCTCACGTGATGATCGGACATGGTTTAGTTGATTTGGATCACATATCATTTAGATGACTTGAGAGATGTCTATCTAAGTGGGAGTTCATTAGTAATTTGATTAATTGAACTTTAATTTATCATGAACTTAGACATGGTAATATTTGCAAATTATGTTGTAGATCAATAGCTCGTGTTATAGTTACCCTATGTTTTTGATATGTTCCTAGAGAAAACTAAGTTCAAAGATGATAGTAGCAATGATGCGGAATGGGTCTGTGATTTGAGGATTATCCTCATTGCTGCACAGAAGAATTATGTCTTTAATGCACCGCTAGGTGACAGACCTATTGCAGGAGCAGATGCAGACATTATGAACGTTTGGCAAGCTCGATATGATGACTACTTAAGTTTAGTGCACCATGTTTTAAGGCTTAGAACAGGGACTTCAAAAATGTTTTGAACGCCACGGAGGATATGAGATGTTCCAAGAGCTGAAATTTGACTCATGCCCATCTTGAGAGGCACGAGACCTCTGACAAGTACTTTGCCTACAAGATGGAAGAGAATAGCTCAGCTAGTGAGCATGTTCTCAGAATGTCTGGGCACTACAGTCGCTTGAATCAAGTGGGAGTTAATCTTCCAAATAAGATAATGATTGACAGAGTTCTCTAATCACTATCTCCAAGCTACTAGAACTTCGTGATGAACTATAATGTGCAAGGGATAATGAAAAAGATTCCCGATCTCTTTGCGATGCTGAAATCGTCAAAGGTAGAAATCAAGAAAGAGCATCAACTATTGATGGTTAACAAGACCACTAGTTTGAAGAAAAAGGGCAAACGAAAAGAAAGGGAACTTCAAGAAGAATGACAAGCAAGTTGCCACTCCCGTGAAGAAGCCCAAAGCTAGACCTAAGCCTGAAACTAAGTGCTTCTACTGCAAAGGAAATGGTCACTCGAATTGGAACTGCCCCAAATACTTGGCGGATAAGAAGGATGGCAAAGTGAACAAAGGTATACTTGATATACATGTTATTGATGTGTATTTTACTAGTGTTCGTAGTAACCCCTAGTTATTCGATACCGGTTCAGTTTCTAAGATTAGTAACTCTAAACAGGATTTGTAGAGACTAGTTAAAAGCGAGGTCACGATGTGTGTTGGAAATGATTCCAAGGTTGATATGATCACCATCGCACACTCCCTCTACCTTCGGGATTAGTGTTGAACCTAGATAAATGTTATTTGGTGTTTGCGTTGAGCATGAATATAATTAGATCATGTTTATTGCAATACGGTTATTCATTTAAGTTAGAGAATAATTGTTATTCTGTTTACATGAATAAAACCTTCTATGGTATTACACCAAATATGAATGGTTTATTGAATCTCGATCACAGTGATACACATATTCATAATATTGATACCAAAAGATGCAAAGTTAATAATGACAGTGCAGCATACTCGTGGCACTACAGTTTAGGTCATATTAGTGTAAAGCGCATGAAGAAACTCCATGCATATGGACTTTTGGAATCACTTGATTATGAATCAGTTGATACTTGCAAACCATGCCTCATGGGAAAGATGACTAAAACTCCGTTCTCCGGAACAATGGAGCGATCTAATAACTTACTGGAAATAATACATACTGATGTCTGCAGTCTGATGAGTGTTGACGCACGCGGCAGGTATCGTTATTTCCTGAGCTTCACACATGATTTGAGCAGATATGTGTATATCTACTTATAATGAAACACATGTCTGAAACATTTGAAAAGTTCAAAGAATTTTCGAGTGAAGTAGAGAATCATCATAACAATAAAATAAAGTTTCTACCATCTGATCATGGAGGCGAATATTTGAGTTTCGAGTTTGGCCTTCATTTAAAACAATGTGGAATAGTTTCACAACTCACGCCACCTGGAACACCATAGCATAATGGTGTGTCCGAACGTCGTAACCGTACTTTATTAGATATGGTGCGATCTATGATGTCTCTTACCGATTTACCACTATCGTTTTGGGGTTATGCATTGGAGATAGTTGCATTCACGTTAAAAAGGGCACCATCTAAATCCGTTGAGACGACACCGTATGAACTGTGGTTTGGCAATAAACCTAAGCTGTTGTTTTTCTTAAAAGTTTGGGCTTGCGACACTTATGTCAAAAAGGCTTCGGCCTGATAAGCTCGAACCCAAATTGGAGAAATGCCTCTTCATAGGATACCCTAAGCAAACTATTGGGTACACCTTCTACCACAGATCCGAAGTGTCGGGGATATACCCCGGCGTAAACCGGCCGGAAGTATAACCCGGCCGGACTTGGCGGTTTACCTGAAGAACCCGCTGACACTTGGCGGTTTACTGGCGACCCGGCGGTTTATCCGGAAGGCGGGTCAGAGGAGCGACAAGACCCGGTGGCCCGACTGGCGGTTCATGAAGGCCGGTTCAACTACGGTGGGCCGGTTTATAAGGAAAGGCATAAGGAGTATTTGTCTTACAAGGAGTTACGACCTGGACTTGTATCCGGTTTGTATTAGAGATAGGTTTGTTCTAATCCTAGTAGGACTCCACATGTAACCCGCCCCTTCAACTTATATAAGGAGGGCAGGGCTCCCAAAGAGGGACAAGCTACAAGCAAGAAAAACAATCTTAGGGCTAGACACAAAGAGGAGAGCCGGTTTACGGCGACTCCCTCGTGATGATAATGAGATCTAGCCTCAAACAGCATGTAGGGTTTTTACCGGATGATGTTTCCGGGCCCGGTTGTCTAAATCCATGTCTTGTGTTGCGTCTCTCGATTCCGCTCAACCCCTCTCAAGCTACCGCATAGATGCGTTGGCCTCGCGACTAAGTCCTGACACTAAGGACATCTGACGTGTTAATTCCACGACAATTGGCGCCCACCATGGGGCCTGCGTACGGTGGTGTTGAGTTCTTGGAGGGATCTCTCATATGGATCGAGAAGCTCGCGATTGATGAGATGAAAAAGAATCACGCAGAAGAGCCACCAAATTTTTCGTTGGAAGATCAGAATTATGGTTAAAGCTTTGGGAACCGGCGGATACGAGATTGGTAAAGATGTTAGGGTTTGCGTGCGGCGCCTCACGCGTTGCACGACGACCCATCGAATCCGAGCACAGATCGTTTTGCCCGCTGTAGACGGACCGGACAAGATGCCTACTCTTTTTCGCGTCCACATCAGTACGGATTGATGTTTAACCCAGCCGCAGGGATCCAAGGAATAAACAATTATTGTATGGCGGGGCTACCGAGGATTGATGAAAGCAACTCCCGTTTGGGAATCAAGAAAGCTTAATACTAGTATATCCGTTACTACTACCAATAGTACATCATGTACACCTGTACTCAATCGATCTATCCATCTGGATTCAGCCGTCGAGTCATCGGAAGATGGAAGGGAAAGAAGAAAGGACTCGGACGTGAGACAGTCGACCACGCCCTAAACTCTCTATATTGCCGTTTGCGCAACTCCGCCTCCTCATACGAGATTCCATCTGGCCTTGCTCCACTTCGCTGCCATATCTCGTTTCATCCGGGCATTTTTGCTGAGACACCGATCTCAAACTACGTCCAGCCACTGCTGCAACTGCGTCAGGCCGCCCCCGCGTTTTTCTTGAATCCGCCATCTTCCTGGCCTCGCCTCCGCCTCGCAGGGGGCCTCACCGAGCCGTCTACGCCCCAGGCTGCTCCTGAGCCGCCTGGCTGTTACAGCCTTATTAAAACAACTATGGCTTTGCCTCAAGCCGCGATCACGCAGCCTTGTTCTGAGTCGTCGGCCGCTGACTTCACGTCCGAGCCGGTCGCCTCCGCCGCCGTTCCCTCTGCCGTCACACGCCTGAGTCGCCTTCGTCATGCTGCCGTGGCCAAGCCGCCCGGCCGCCTCTGAAGCTGCTTGGCCTTGCTCCTCCTCGAGTCGCCGGCCGACCCTCTTCTGCCTGTGCGATTCGTGCCAAGCTTCTGTCGGTCTGCCGCTGTGGACTCCATCTCCTCTGCCAAGAGCCGCCCAGCGCCCTGGTTTACTGAACAGCTGGTTTGATGAGGGACCGCATGGAGCATTACTATCATCTGTCATCAGACCGCCCAGCACCCGAGCTGTTGCCGCTGACCTTCCTTTAAAGCTATCAAATCGCCTGAGCTAAACCGGCTAGCTTCCGTTTCAACAACAGCAGCGCAGAGTCGCTTTCAGCTGCGCTTGTGCTGTCCCGTTCGCCGAATCACCCCCGTCTCCGCAGCGCTAAGCCGCCGTTGTTCTTTGCCGGTTTGTCTACGGGTCGTTTTGCTACGGCCGCGTCGCCGCTCGGCCGCTGTGGGTGGTGTGGATCGCCGCAGACGCCGTCTCGCCGTTTTGCTACACCACTAAACCGGTCACCACCGCAGTGGTCAGACCGCTGCAGAGCCGCCCACTTTCAACTCGTCGACTGTCGTCAAGTCACACGGCCGGCCCGTTTCTGCCGTAAGGCTGCTGTCGTACTCAACTCCGTAGCCTCGTCAAACCGGCCGTGCCCGAGCGCCCATGTGCATGCAAAGAGCAATCCAGGGGACCATTGGAAGCACTAGTATTCCAAGTGCTAGCCTGTGTTTTGACCGCAGCAATTGGTTTTCAAGCATCCCATACGAGAGATCAAAGTACTATTTTATAAAGCGGACAAAGACAATGGATTAATACCAATACTAGTATATACGTACTCACTTTCCAAGATCCAACTACCTGTCATCAAATGTGGAGCCCGAGCACTATTTCGTCTGAAGAAAACCAAGGAGTCATCAGTTTTTCATCTGCTGTCAAATAAACCAGCTAAAGCCTAAGTCTCATGCGTCCTTGATGGAGTTTGGGCCATCGTTCACCCTGCAGGCACACGACTGAAGCCTGCTGAAAAAAAAAGAAAGAAAGAAAGAAAAAGAGGGTCAAACATGATCAGGAGGGTCCGTCTGAGCCGACCGGTGCAGTGCTTTAAGCCGCCGCTTCTGTTGCGGTGAGCGGATTATTCGTCATCCAAAGCCGTTTGCCATCCGCAAACATCAGGTGATATCCATCTACAATTTATTTTATTGAACACATATTATATTTATCAAAGGATAAATTACTTTGATTTGTATATTTTTATATACAGGTAAAATTATTATCATACTGCGGGTATAGAGCACGCACTAGCAACATTCTGCACCAGCGTTCGTCTATGCCTTGCTATTCGATGGACATGTGTAAATAAGCCGCCGCCCCCGCGGTCCAGTCTACATCGACTCGCCGGGACCGCGCCTGCAGTTGACTCGCCCATCTACGCGGCTTACCGCGTCTGCGATTGATCCGCTCGTCCGCACCGGTTTACAAGGCCGCGGCCGACTCGGTCGTCATTAATTTCAGCTTTACCATGGTGATCATCAACTCCACGGTGAATAACCCCTGGCATGTTATCAGGTGAAATCCATCCAATATATTTTATATTATATATTGCCTTTTTTAAAAGAGCAATTACTTTGGCCTGCAAAGTTGTCTAATGCAGGACCCTAAACCGCCATATTGGTGCAAATTTAAAGGCCGGCAGAAAATTTCCGGCTTAAAAAAAAGGGATTCCGGTTTAAATTCCAGCTCAAGGGGAAGATATCTCTCATAAAGCTTTGAAGATCTCAATATCCGGTTCAAAATCCCGGTTCAAGAAGGATTTATCTCTTGCAAAAAGTTAAAGGGTGCCAAAGAGGACCTGCTGCCATGAAGCGCGGTCCAAACATGGGTATCATACCTTATTGGCTTATCATATTATTGATCACATGGGGGCTTCTGCTTCATAAAGCGGGGTCTCTGTTCTTTTACATCATGTGAGGTTACACGGAGTTGCTCTAAAGCGGCCTCCGGTTTACCCCTTGAGTTCGCTTTGCTAAAAGCATCGTGTTATATCACTTGGGGGCTTGGTCGTGTCCGAACCAATGCAACACCTTTTGATAGGCGAAAGCCACCAGATCACTTGGGGACATGGTCAAGTCTGAACCAGTCACGCCTCTTGATCGGCCTAAGGCCACAGAGTCACTTGGGGGCTTGGTCGAACCCGAACCATTGCCACGCCACTTGATCGGCATAATGCCACGGTTTCAGTTGGGGACCTGGCTGACTTGAACCATAGCTACACCTATTGGGAGCTTGGTCCTGTCCGACCATAGTAACACCATCTGATCAGCTCAATAAAGCATCTTTCTTGCAAACGGTTTTATCATTGCCTTTTGCTTCAGTCTTTTTCTTAAATGACTATTATTTTTGTTGCGTTCTTAAACCGACAAAATTTGCAGACCGGTTCGACTGTCAATTGACGGAACACGGTCAATTCTTAATCCGGAGACTATTTGCCCGGTTTGATTTTTTGATTTTATGTTACCATCTTATTATGGAGTAAACCGGTGTTCATTAACCCGGCATGACTTTCAATCACAAATTGTCAGTACATGACCAATTATAATCCGGCGATTATTAACCCGGTCTGGTTCGACTACAAGTTGCCAGTATTATATATGGATAATCCGGTGTCTATCATAACCCGGTACGGTTTTATCATAAACCGGCACAATACGGAAGGAGTTATCAGTATTCAAGATTGGGATTATCACCCTTACTACAAAAAATTGGTAAAACCAATGATGTGATTCAATGTCACAGGTATGATATATTTCATTGATTATTCTTAAAGTGCAGCCTTGGTTATAAACCTGGGTTATATGTTGGGCATTGTGACCCGTCCGGTGGTAAACTGCCAGGACACTTTAAACTTTTTGTATGCAGAGACAGGTTGAATAAAGCATGATGATAAATTATCCGGCGTTTATGAAACCGGCCTGGCTTTAAGACGATAAGTCGCCAGTATATGATGAGAAATTATCCGGTGTTTGTTAACCCGGCCTGGTTTTGGACTATAAGTCGCCAGTACATATTTGGATTGCGCCATTGGAATCATGCGCTTATAAATCATTGGGTTATATTATTCAACTAGCCAAACTTGGCTGAATTTTCCTTATGATATTAAATGAATAAGGTTTTCATACTGGATTATATTATCTTGAATAGACAACATGGCTGGATTTTTATTATGGTTATTAATAACCGGTGTTATTGAGGTTTTCAAAGTCGCTTTAGCGCAATGGCTATTATTTCATCAATGGGTATGATCTATTCTACAATGGACGGAATAGTCCCGAGTCGCTGCAGGCTTACGACCCGGCACTTGGGGGCTACATTATTTAAGTTGAGATTATATCAAATATGCAAGTCTCATGTCGCTGCAAGCATGCGCCATGACACTTGGGGGCTAATGCAAAGTAATTTTTTGCTCATATTATTGAAGACCCAACTCATCATATTATAATGAGTCGGCCCTTGGGGGCTACCAATTGCTCCTGTCAACAGTTGAAGGTACACAGCTTTTTATTCATTATATTGAAGGGTCCACTGCTCAGTTGGTAAAGCACAAGGCTCTTAACCTTGTGGACGTGGATTCAAGTCCCATGATGGGGGTTACATCATATGATGTTATTTTCATTGAAGTATATATTAAGTCCCAGCTCAATATTATCTTACTGAGCCGGCCCTTGGGGGCTACACATCATTGCTCAAATCTACATGATTACACCTACAAAGTCCTTGCTCATTATTGCATAATGACCCGGCCCTTGGGGGCTACACTGATGGAAGTTTTTATGAGTATAAGACAATTACAAGTCCCAGGTTGCTGCAAGCATGACAACCCGACACTTGGGGGCTACATAATATGGAGTATTCAGTTTTTACTAAGTGACTGGGATGAACAACATGGATTTCTTCTTAAGTGGCAGTATTTATATTGAAGCAAAGTCTTAAGCCATCACTTTGTTCTGCTCAAAGACTTAGGGGCTACAGGTATTATATTATTATCGAAGAAATATGTTCAAATTCTCTGATTGAGCAAACTAGGTTGACCCGGCGTCACCAATCATTATGACCCTGTGGCTGCAACCCGGCGTTATTAATAATCATGAACCGGCGTTGGCAACAATCATGAACCGGTGTCTGCAACAATTATGAGCCAGCGTTGGTAACAATTATGACTCGGTGCCATCCATATCTACAAACCGGCAATTTTGGCAATGACAAACCGGCAAGTTCTACATTTTTAAACCGGCCGGTATCAGTGGAATATTTGAAGACCAATATTTTTGTCAAATCTGAGCATTGAAGGTCGGCTCAAGTGGATTATTCTTCACAAATTTTCTCTGTGAGAAATCAATGTCAGCAAATTGAGTATGAAGCTGGCCTGTTAAACCGGATTTTCTAGAAGGAGGAAATGACAAGGATTTAAGGATGATCAGATGCCGGTTTACAAGAATTCTTAACCCGGAGCATAATCTGTCAAGTTTGTTCTTGTGTTTATTTCACAGGATCAGTTTAACATGGATAAATCCAAATTAAACTGGGGCCTAATGTCAGGATATACCTCATGGCGTAAACCGCCGGAAGTATAACCCGGCGGACTTGGCGGTTTACTCAAGAACTCACGACACTTGGCGGTTTATCAAGCGACCCGGCGGTTTATCCGGAAGGCGGGTCAGAGGAGCGACAAGACCCGGTGGCCCGACTGGCGGTTCATGAAGGCCGGTTCAACTACGGTGGGCCAGTTTACAAGGAAAGGCATAAGGAGTATTTGTCTTACAAGGAGTTACGACCTGGACTTGTATCCGGTTTGTATTAGAGATAGGTTTGTTCTAATCCTAGTAGGACTCCACATGTAACCCGCCCCTTCAACTTATATAAGGAGGGGCAGGGCTCCCCAAAGAGGGACAAGCTACAAGCAAGAAAAAACAATCTTAGGGCTAGACACAAAGAGGAGAGCCGGTTTACGGCGACTCCCTCGTGATGATAATGAGATCTAGCCTCAAACAGCATGTAGGGTTTTTACCGGATGATGTTTCCCGGGGCCCGTTGTCTAAATCCCTGTCTTGTGTTGCGTCTCTCGATTCCGCTCAACCCCTCTCAAGCTACCGCATAGATGCGTTGGCCTCGCGACTAAGTCCTGACACTAAGGACATCTGACGTGTTAATTCCACGACACGAAGGCAAGATCTTTGTTGCCAAGAATGGAACCTTTCTAGAGAAGGAGTTTCTCTCAAAAGAAGTGAGTGGGCGGAATGTAGAACTTGATGAGGTAATCATACTTTCTCTCGAAATGGAAAGTAGCTCATCACAGAAAACCATTCCCGTGATGCCTACACTAACTAGAGAGGAAGCTAATGATAATGATTATGAAACTTCAGATCAAGTTACTACTGAACCTTGTAGATCAACCAGAGCACGATCCGCACCAGAGTGGTACGATAATCCTGTCCTGGAGGTCATGTTACTAGACCATGGCGAACCTATGAACTATGAAGAAGCTTTGACGAGCCCAGATTCCGAAAGATGGCTTGAGGCCATGAAATCTGAGATAGGAACCTTGTATGAAAACAAAGTGTGGACTTTGATGGACTTGCCCGATGATCGGCAAGCCATAGAGAATAAATGGATTTTCATGAAGAAGACTGACGTTGATGGTAATGTTACTGTCTATGAAGCTTGACTTGTCGAAAAAAAGGTTTTTGACAAGTTCAAGGAGTTGACTACGATGAGACTTTCTTGCCCGTAGCGATGCTGAAGTCTGTCCGGATCATGTTAGCAATTGCCGAATTTTATGATTATGAAATCTGGCAAATGGATGTCAAAAAATGCATTCCTTCATGGATTTCTGAAAGAAGAGTTGTATATGATGCAACCAGAAGGTTTTGTCGATCCTAAGGGTGCTAACAAAGTGTGCAAGCTCCAGAAATCCATCTATGGACTGGTGCAAGCATCTCGGAGTTGGAATATACACTTTGATGAGGCGATAAAAGCATATGGTTTTATACAGACTTACGGTGAAGCCTGTACTTACAAGAAAGTGAGTGGGAGCCCTGTAGCATTTCTGATATTATATGTGCTTGACATATTATTGATTGGAAATGATATAAAATTTTTGAATAGTATAAAAGGATACTTGAATAAGAATTTTCCAATAAAAAACCTCGGTAAAGCTACTTATGTATTGGGCATTAAGATCTATAGAGATAGATCGAGACGCTTAATAGGACTTTCACAAAGCACACACCTTGATAAGATTTTGAAGGAGTTCAAAATGGATCGGTGAAAGAAGGAGTTCTAGCATGTATTGTAAAGTGTGAAGTTGAGTAACACTCAAAGCCTAACTACGGAAGAAGATAGAGAAAGAATGAAAGTCATTCCCTATGCCTCAGCCATAGGTTCTATAAAGTATGCCATGCTGTGTACCAGACCTTTTATGTGCCTTGCCATGAATTTGGCAAGGGTGTACAATAGTGATCTAGGAGTAGATCACTGGACGTCGGTCAAAATTATCCTTAGGTACCTAAAAGGACTAAGGAAATGTTTCTCGGTTATGGAGGTGATAAAAGTAAGGACAGCACCCAAGCACCAGTCCACCCACATATCAAATTATCAAAGTAACGAACACGAATCATATGAGCATGATGAAAACTAGCTTGACAGAAATTCCCATGTGTCCTCGAGAGCGCTTTGCTTCATATAAGAGTTCGTCCAGGCTTCTCCTTTGCTACAAAAAGGATTGGGCCACCTTGCTGCACCTTGTACTCTTGTTACTTATTACCCGTTATGAATTACCTTATCACAAAACTATCTGTTACCGATAATTTCAGTGCTTGCAGAGAATACCTTACTGAAAACCGCTTGTCATTTCCATCTGCTGCTCGTTGGGTTCGACACTCTTACTTATCGAAAGGACTACGATAGATCCCCTATGCTTGTGGGTCATCAATGACCTCGCCGGAGGCGCAGCCAACGAACATCATCAGGATGACCCCGCGGGATAGAGGACCTGCTCAATACAGAAAACCATGATGACTCCGAGGATAGCAATTACATACCACTCTCCGAAGACGAGGCCAGTCTCGAGGATGACGACTTCATCGTCCCCGAAGACCCTCTGGAGCAAGAACGATTCAAGCAGAGGCTTTTGGCCAATGCCCGTAGCCTAAAGAAGCAAAAAACGCAAAATCAAGGCCGAACAGGACACCCACAATGACCGATGGACTAAATTACTAGTTGTTGAAGAGAGGTATGGCTGCGAACAGCCAACCAAAACTTATCCCAAGCGAAGACTCCTGCCGTAGTTCGACGACGAGGCCGTAGAGCCCACATGCCCAATATACACAAGCGTTGAACAGCCAGACCGCCCACCTAGAGGATGGGATAGTGCTACCTCTTGAGCACTGCGTTGGATTTCCCCGAAGAGGAGAGGATGATGCAGTAAAGTAGCGTAAGTATTTCCCTCAGTTTTTGAGAACCAAGGTATCAATCCAGTAGGAGATCACGCACGAGTCCCTCGTACCTACACAAAACGATAGCTACTCGCAACCAACGCGATTAGGGGTTGTCAATCCCTTCACGGTCACTTACGAGGGTGAGATCTGACAGAGATGATAAATAATATTTTTGGTATTTTTGATATAGAGATGCAAAGTAAAAAGTAAAAGGCAAAGTAAAAACAAAGCAAGTACTAAAGTAATGGAGATTGATATGATGAGAATAGACCCGGGGGCCATAGGTTTCACTAGTGGCTTCTCTCAAGAGCATAAGTATTCTATGGTGGGTGAACAAATTACTGTTGAGCAATTGATAGAAAAGCGAATAATTATGAGATTATCTAGGTATGATCATGTATATAGGCATCACGTCCAAAACAAGTAGATCGAAACGATTCTGCATCTACTACTATTACTCCACTCATCGACCGCTATCCAGCATGCATCTAGAGTATTAAGTTAAAAACAGAGTAACGCCTTAAGCAAGATGACATGATGTAGAGGGATAAATTCATGCAATATGATAAAAAAACCCATCTTGTTATCCTCGATGGCAACAATACAATACGTGCCTTGCAACCCTTTACATCCGGGTAAGGACACCGCAAGATTGAACCCAAAGCTAAACACTTCTCCCATTGCAAGAACTACCAATCTAGTTGGCCAAACCAAACGGATAATTCGAAGAGACTTACGAAGATAACTCAATCATACATAAAAGAATTCAGAGAAGAATCAAATACTGTTCATAGATAAGCTGGATCATAAACCCACAATTCACGGTCTCAACAAACACACCGCAAAAAAGAAGATTACATCGAATATATCTCCACAAGAGAGGGGGAGAACATTGTATTGAGATCCAAAAAGAGATAAGAAGCCATCTAGCTACTAGCTATGGACCCGAAGGTCTAAAGTAAACTACTCACACTTCATCGGAGAGGCTATGGTGTTGATGTAGAAGCCCTCCGTGGTAGATGCCCTCTCTGGCGGAGCTCCGGAACAGGCCCCAAGATGGGATCTCGTGGATACAGAAAGTTGCGGCGGTGGAATTAGGTTTTTTGGCTCAGTGTTTGATCTGACGGAGGTACGTAGGTATATATAGGAGGAAGGAGTACGTCGGTGGAGCAACAGGGGGCCCACGAGGCAGGGGAGCGCACCCAGGGGGGGCGCCCTCCACCCTCGTGACCTCCACGGTTGTTCCTTGGAGCAGGGTCCAAGTCTCCTGGATCACGTTCGGTGAGAAAATCACGTTCCCGAAGGTTTTATTCCGTTTGAACTCCGTTTGATATTCTGTTTCTTCGAAATACTGAAATAGGCAAAAAAACAGCAATTCTGGGCTGGGCCTCCGGTTAATAGGTTAGTCCCAAAAATAATATGAAAGGGGGAAATAAAGCCCAATATAGTCCAAAACAGTAGATAAAGTAGCATGGAGCAATCAAAAATTATAGATACGTTGCAGACGTATCAAGCATCCCCAAGCTTAATTCCTGCTCGTCCTCGAGTAGGTAAATGATAAAAAAGAATTTTTGATGCGGAGTGATACTTTGGCATAATTTCAATGTAAATCTTCTTAATTGTGACATGAATATTCAGATCCAAAAGATTCAAGACAAAAGTTCATATTGACATAAAAGTAATAATACTTAAGCATACAAATTAAAGCAATCATGTCTTCTCAAAATAGCATGGTTAAAGAAAGTTATCCCTACAAAATCATATAGTCTGGCTATGCTCTATCTTCATCACACAAAGTATTTAATCATGCACAACCCCGATGACGAGCCAAGCAATTGTTTCATACTTTAGAAATCCCAAACTTTTTCAACTTTCATGCAATACATGAGCGTGAGCCATCGACATAGCACTATAGGTGGAATAGAATGGTGGTTGTGGAGAAGACAAAAAGGAGAAGATAGTCTCACATCAACTAGGCGTATCAATGGGCTATGGAGATGCCCATCAATAGATATCAATGTGAGTGAGTAGGGATTGCCATGCAACGGATGCACTAGAGCTATAAGTATATGAAAGCTCAAAAAGAAACTAAGTGGGTGTGCATCCAACTTGCTTGCTCACAAAGACCTAGGGCACTTTTGAGGAAGCCCATCATTGGAATATACAAGCCAAGTTCTATAATGAAAAATTCCCACTAGTATATGAAAGTGACAACATATGAGACTCTCTATCATGAAGATCATGGTGCTACTTTGATGCACAAGTGTGGAAAAACGATAGTAGCATTGTCCCTTCTCTCTTTTTCTCTCATTTTTTTATTTGGCCTTTCCTTTTTTCTTTTTTATGGCCATTCCCTTTTTTTATTTGGGCTTCTTTGGCCTCTTTTATTTTTCATAAAGTTCGGAGTCTCATCCCGACTTATGGGGGAATCATAGTCTCCGTCATCCGTTCCTCACTTGGACAACGCTCTAATAATGATGATCATCACACTTTTATTTTCCTTACAACTCAACAATTACAACTCGATACTTAGAACAAAGTATGACTCTATATGAATGCCTCCGGCGGTGTACCGGGATATGCAATGAATCATGAGTGACATGTATGAAAATTATGAAGGTGGCCTTGCCACAAATACAATGTCAACTACATGTTCATGCAAAAAGCAATATGACAAAAGTAATGCATGTCATATGAACGGAACGGTGGAGAGTTGCATGGCAATATATCTCGAAATGGCTATGGAATTGCCATGATAGGTAGGTATGGTGGCTGTTTTGAGGAAGGTATATGGTAGGTGTATGATACTGGCGAAAAGTGCACGGTATTAGAGAGGCTAGCAATGGTGGAAGGGTGAGAGTGCGTATAATCCATGGACTCAACATTAATCAAAAGAACTCATGCACTTGTTGCAAAAATTTAGAAGTCATCAAAACCCAAAGCATTAAACACATACTCTTAGGGGATAGATTGGTAGGAAAAGACCATCGTCATTCCCCGACTGCCACTCATAAGGAAGACAATCAATAAATGAAATTGTGCTCCGACTTCATCACAAAGCGGTTCACCATAATGCATGCTACGGGAATCACAAACTTCAACACAAGCATTCTTTATATTCATAATCACCCCAACTAGCATTGCTTTGATATTATCACCTCCATATCTCAAAACAATTATCAAGCATCAAACTTATCTTAGTATTCAATGCACTCAAAAGAAAGTTTCACAAATCTTGAATACCAAGTATATTATGTTTAAGCAAATTACCATGCTATCAACAACTCTCAAAATAATCTAAGTGAAGCAAGAGAGATCAATAGTTTCTTTAAAACAAATCCACCACCGTGCTCTAAAAGATCTAAGTGAAGCACTAGAGCAAAAATTATTACGCTCAAAAGATATAAGTGAAGCACTATGAGCAAAACTATCAAGCTCAAAAGATATAAGTGAAGCACATAGAGTATTCTAGCAAATTCCAAATCATGTATGGCTCTCTCAAAAGGTGTGTACAGAAAGGATGATTGTGGAAAACTAACAAGCAAAGACGCAAATATTACAAGACGCTCCAAGCAAAACACATGACATGTGGTGTATAAAAATATAGCTCCAAGTAAATTACCGATGGAAGTAGACGAAAGAGGGGATGCCTTCCGGGGCATCCCCAAGCTTTGACTTTTTGGTGTCCTTGGATTATCTTGGGGGTGCCATGGGCATCCCCAAGCTTAGGCTCTTGCCACTCTTTGTTCCATAATCCATCAAAATAATTCACACAAAACTTGAAAACTTCACAACACAAAACTCAATAGAAATCTCGTGAGCTCCGTTAGTGAAAGAAAACAAAAGACTACTTTAAGGTACTGTAATGAACTCATTCTTTATTTATATTGGTGTTAAACCTACTGTATTCCAACTTCCTTATGGTTTATAAACTAATTTATTAGCCATAAATGCATTGAAATAAGCAAACAACACACGAAAAACAGAATCTGTCAAAAACAGAACAGTCTGTAGCAATCCGTAACTAACGCAAACTTCTGGAACTCTAAAATTTCTACCAAAATAGGACGTACTGGAAAATTTGTTTATTGATCAGTAGCTAAAAGAATCAATGCCAAAGCTCGTTCCTGTGATTTATTGAATTGTTTCTCGTGAGCGCAAAGTTTCTGTTTTTCAGCAGAATCAAATCAACTATCATCATAGCTTATCCTATAGGTTCTACTTGGCACAAATACTAATTAAAACATAAAACCACATCTAAACAGAAAGTAGATGGATTATTTATTCCTAAACAGAAGCAAAAACAAAAAACACAAAATAAAATTGGGTTGCCTCCCAACAAGCGCTATCGTTTAACGCCCCTAGCTAGGCATAAAAGCGAAGATAGATCTAAGTTTTGCCATCTTTGATAGGCAATCCATAAGTGCCTCTCATGATAGATTCAGATGGTAATTTTATTTTCTTTCTAGGGAAGTGTTCCATACCCTTTTTCAAGGGAAACTGGAATCTAATATTCCCTTCCTTCATATCAATAATCGCACCAATCGTTCTAAGGAAAGGTCTACCAAGAATAATAGGACATGAAGGATTGCAATCTATGTCAAGAACGATAAAATCTACGGGCACATAATTCCTATTTGCAACAATAAGAACATCATTAATTCTTCCCATAGGCTTTTTAATAGTGGAATCTGCAAGATGCAAGTTTAGAGAGCAATCTTCAAAGTCACGGAAATCTAGCAAATCACACAAAGTTTTGGGAATGGTGGAGACACTAGCACCCAAATCACACAAGGCATGAAACTCATAATCTTTAATTTTAATTTTGATAGTAGGTTCCCACTCATCATAGAGTTTTCTAGGGATAGAAAGTTTCAACTCAAGTTTTTCTTCATAAGATTGCATCAAGGCATCAACAATGTGTTCGGTAAAGGCTTTATTTTGACTATAAGCATGAGGAGAATCTAGCACGGATTGCAACAAGGAAATACAACCAATCAAAGAGCAATTTTCATAATTAAATTCCTTGAGATCCAAAATAGTGGGTTTAGCAACATCAAGATTTTTATTTCTTTCAATTCCACTTTCATCAATTTCATCATCAAGATCTATAAACTCCGAACTCTTAGAACGCCTTCTAGGTAAAGGAAGATCATATTCAGTTTCATCAAGCTTCATATTGCAAAACAAAGATTTAATAGGGGACACATCAATAACTTTTAGATCTTCATCTTGATTTTCATCAAGCTTCATATTGCAGAAGAACACGCTTTAATAAAGGCATCTTTGGAAGCACACATCCTAGTGGTTCTTTCCTTGCACTCATCAATGGAAATTCTCATAGCTTTGAGAGACTCATTGATATCATGATTAGGAGGAATAGATCTAAGCTTTCAAGAATCAATTTCAAGAGAAATTCTATCAACGTTCCTAGCCAAATCATCAACCTTAAGCAATTTCTCTTCAAGCAAAGCATTAAAATTCTTTTGTGAATTCATAAACTCTTTAACACTACTCTCAAATTCAGAGGTCATCTTATTAAAATTTCCATAAGAGTTGTTGTAGGAATTTCCATAATTATTAGAAGGATTACTAGGATAAGGCCTAGGATTAAAATTCCCTCTATACGCGTTATTTCCAAAACTATTCCTACCAACAAAATTCACATCCATAGATTCATTATTATTCTCAATCAAAGTAGATAAAGACATATCATTGGGATCAAGAGAAGTATTTTTAGTAGAAAACATCTTCATAAGTTCATCCATCTTTTTACTCAAAACATTGATTTCTTCTATAGCATGCACTTTTTTACTAGAAGATCTTTCGGTATGCCATTGAGAATAATTAGCCATAATGTTGTCAAGCAATTTTGTAGCATCCCCTAATGTAATTTCCATAAACGTGCCTCCCGCGGCCGAATCTAAAAGATTTCTAGAAGCAAAATTTAATCCGGCATAAAAAATTTGTATGATCATCCATAAATTTAGACCATGAGTACGGCAATTGCGAAGCATCAATTTCATTCTTTCCCAAGATTGGGCAACATGCTCATGATCAAGTTGTTTAAATTTCATAATATCGTTCCTAAGAGTGATGATCTTAGCGGGAGGAAAATACTTAGAGATAAAAGCATCTTTGCACTTGTTCCAAGAATCAATGCTATTTTTAGGCAATGACAAAAACCAAATTTTAGCACGATCTCTAAGTGAAAACAGAAATAACTTCAATTTGACAATATTGTTATCCGTATCTTTCTTCTTTTGCATATCACACAAATCAACAAAATTGTTTAGATGAGTAGCGGCATCTTCACTAGGAAGGCCGGCGAATTGATCTTTCATAACAAGATTCAGTAAAGCGGTATTGATTTCACAAGACTAGTCATTATTAAGAGGAGCAATCGGAGTACTAAGGAAATCATTATTATTGGTATTCGAGAAATCACACAACTTGGTATTATCTTGTGCCATGGCAACAAGTAATCCAACACACAAGCAACAAAAAGATAAATGAGAAAAAGGCAAAAGAGAAAGAGAGGAGGAGATTGGGAAAGAGAGGGCGAATAAAACGGCAAGGGTGAAGTGTGGGAGAGGAAAACGACAGGCAAATAATGTAATGCGAGAGATAGGGATTGTGATGGGTACTTTGTATGGTTGACTTTTGCGCAAACTCCCCGGCAACGGCGCCAGAAATTCTTCTTGCTACCTCTTGAGCACTGCGTTGGATTTCCCCGAAGAGGAGAGGATGATGCAGTAAAGTAGCGTAAGTATTTCCCTCAGTTTTTGAGAACCAAGGTATCAATCCAGTAGGAGATCACGCACGAGTCCCTCGTACCTACACAAAACGATAGCTACTCGCAACCAACGCGATTAGGGGTTGTCAATCCCTTCACGGTCACTTACGAGGGTGAGATCTGATAGAGATGATAAATAATATTTTTGGTATTTTTGATATAGAGATGCAAAGTAAAAAGTAAAAGGCAAAGTAAAAACAAAGCAAGTAATAAAGTAATGGATATTGATATGATGAGAATAGACCCGGGGGCCATAGGTTTCACTAGTGGCTTCTCTCAAGAGCATAAGTATTCTATGATGGGTGAACAAATTACTGTTTAGCAACTGATAGAAAAGCGAATAATTATGAGATTATCTAGGTATGATCATGTATATAGGCATCACGTCCAAAACAAGTAGATCGAAACGATTCTGCATCTACTACTATTACTCCACTCATCGACCGCTATCCAGCGTGCATCTAGAGTATTAAGTTAAAAGCAGAGTAACGCCTTAAGCAAGATGACATGATGTAGAGGGATAAATTCATGCAGTATGATAAAAACCCCATCTTGTTATCCTCGATGGCAACAATACAATACGTGCCTTGCAACCCTTTACATCGGTAAGGACACCGCAAGATTGAACCCAAAGCTAAACACTTCTCCCATTGCAAGAACTACCAATCTAGTTGGCCAAACCAAACGGATAATTCGAAGAGACTTGCAAAGATAACTCAATCATACATAAAAGAATTCAGAGAATAATCAAATATTGTTCATAGATAAGCTGGATCATAAATATCGGTCTCACAAACACACCGCAAAAAAGAAGATTACATCGAATAGATCTCCACAAGAGAGGGGGAGAACATTGTATTGAGATCCAAAAAGAGAGAAGAAGCCATCTAGCTACTAGCTATGGACCCGAAGGTCTGAAGTAAACTACTCACACTTCATCGGAGAGGCTATGGTGTTGATGTAGAAGCCCTCCGTGGTAGATGCCCTCCCATGAGCTCCTAACAGGCCCCAAGATGGGATCTCGTGGATACAGAAAGTTGCGGCGGTGGAATTAGGTTTTTTGGCTCTGTGTTTGATCTGACGGAGGTACGTAGGTATATATAGGAGGAAGGAGTGCGTCGGTGGAGTAACAGGGGGCCCACAAGGCAGGGGGGCATGCCCAGGGGGCGCCCTCCACCCTCGTGACCTCCACGGCTGTTCCTTGGAGCAGGGTCCAACTCTCCTGGATCACGTTCGGTGAGAAAATCACGTTCCCGAAGGTTTTATTCCGTTTGGACTCCGTTTGATATTCTGCTTTTGAAATACTGAAATAGGCAAAAAACAAGCAATTCTGGGCTGGGCCTCCGGTTAATAGGTTAGTCCCAAAAATAATATGAAAGTGGAAAATAAAGCCCAATATAGTCCAAAACAGTAGATAAAGTAGCATGGAGCAATCAAAAATTATAGATACGTTGGAGACTTATCAGACAGAGAAGCTGATGAGGCCGAATACCCAGCCGCCCACCTGCCATCACGGCAAGGATCAAGTGCAGTGAACTTATGAGTATGACCTCCACCATTACCTAGACGCTCGTGGAGGTCGCATCGGGTCCATTTACGGACCCAGAGAAGACCCGCCCACTTACCAGGAAGGATACTACGATCGTTAAACCAAAACAACAGAATCCAGGAGCAACAGCAAATTCATAGGGCCAAAGACCTCCGACGCAACATATCCCATGTTCGGTGCGCCGCTCACCCCCTGTGCTTTGCCGAGAGGGTAATGCAACATAAATTCCTGGAAGGCTTCAAGCATGTGAACATCGAATCGTAGGACGAAACTAAAGATCCAGCCGTATGGATAGAGGATTTGCTCCTCCACATCCACATGGTGCAAGGAGATGACCTCCACGCCATTAAATATTTGCTGCTAAGCTTAAAGGCCCATCTCGACACTGGTTGAACAGCCTTCCCGGAGACTCTATAGGTTCCTGGGAAGTGCTTGAGGATGCTTTTCGAGCAGACTTTCAGGGCACCTATGTCCGGCTCCGGATGCTGACGACCTAAATCGCATCATGCAGCAACCCAGAGAATCTGCCTGACAGTTTTGGAACCGATTCCTGACCAAGAAAGTTCAGATTGTTGACTATCCGGATGTCGAAGTCTTGGCTGCCTTTAAGCATAGTGTCAAGGACGAATGGGTTGTACGGCGACTCGGCCAGGACAAACCAATAACTATGGCAGCCCTCACTTCCCTCATGACCTGCTATTGCGCTAGCGGAGACAGTTGGCTTGCTCGCAAAAACACCAACCCAGACACACCCGGTACCTCCGAGGTTCGGGACGGAAACGAAAAGCCCCGATGCAGCAAAAAAAACGTCGCCACAATGACGGTGAGAGTGAGGATACGGCAGTAAATGCCGAATTCCGAAACCAGAAGTCCGGACCCTGAAAGAGAGCCCCTAAAGGCAACGATGATGGCCCATCTAGACTGGACACAATTCTGGACAAGCCTTGTCAGATCCACGGCACATCAGAGAAGCCCGCCAACCACTCCAACCGAAATTGTTTGGTGATCAAACAAGCCGGCAAACTCACAGCCGAAGACTCGGGCAAAAGACCATGAAGCAAGGATGATGATGAGCCCCGCAGGCCGAATGGTGGAGACCAGAAACCCTAGCCTTCTGAGGTCTCAAGAAAGTAAACATGATCTTCGCAACCCACATACCGAAGAAGGAGAGGAAGCAAGCGCTACGGGACGTATACTCCATCGAGATAGTAGCGCCGAAGTTTAATCCATGGTCAGCTTGCCCGATCACGATCTATCACAGGGATCATTCCACCAGCATACGCCATGGAGGGTCCGCAGCCCTAGTGCTAGACCCCATCATCGATGGATTCCGCCTCACTAGAGCCTTAATGGATGGAGGAAGCAGCCTCAATCTGATATACAAAGATACAATGAGGAAAATGGGGATCGATCCATCAAGGATTAAACCTAATAACACCACCTTCAAGGAGGTCATTCTGGGAGTGGAGGCCCGCTGTACAGGCACCATGACGCATGAAGTAGTGTTTAGATCTCCGGATAACTTCCAAAGCGAGGACTGCATCTTTGATATTGCACCTTTTCACAGTGGCTATCACGGCCTCCTCGGCTGAACAGCGTTCGCCAAATTAAATGTCGTTCTGCATTACGCATACCTCAAGTTGATAGATGGATGGTCCTTTGGGCGCCATAACCTTCAACGACAACACAAAACGCTCACTTTGAACCGAAGAGCACACTGCAGCCCTAGCAGCCGAAGACCACACCGGCCCGTATAGGTCCAGATGCCAACCCGCCGTAAAGGTCGGTGACAATAGTAAATGGGTTCGAACCCGTTCCCGTCATGGGAACCCGCATGCGTTCCCCGCAAATATGGATACACTCCCCACGGCACGCCCACATTCTTCATGCTCCATGTGCCTCGTCAGCACAACTTCGCACTCAAAATACCATGTGAGGGAGTCCTGGATTAGGGGGTATGCGGACAGCCGGACTGTATACATCGTCCGGACTAATGAAGCGTGAAGATACAAGACTCAAGACTTCGGCCCATGTCTGGATGGGACTCTCCTTTGCGTGGAAGACAAGCTTGGCGATCCGGATATTATATTTCCTTCCTTGTAACCGACTCCATGTAAACCCTAGCCCTCTCCGGTGTCTATATAAACCGGAGAGGATGGTCCTTAGAAGGCCGGTCATAATTACAATCATACCATCATAGGCTAGCTCTTAGGGTTTAGCCTCTATGATCTTGTGGTAGATCTACTCTTGTACTACTCATATCTTCAATATTAATCAAGCAGGAAGTAGGGTTTTACCTCCATCGAGAGGGCCCGAACCTGGGTAAACATTGTGTTCCTTGCTTCCTGTTACCATCAGCCTAAGATGCACAGATCGGGACCCCCTACCCGAGATCCGCCAGTTTTGACACCGACATTGGTGCTTTCATTTAGAGTTCCTCTGTGTTGTTGCTTTGAGGCTTGATGGCGTCTTCAATCGTCAACAATACGGTCCAGGGTGAGACTTTTCTCCCCGGACAGATCTTTGTGTTCGGCAATTTTCAAGATCAAGGGCCAATTCGCTTGGCCATCTGGAGCAGATCGACAGCTACGCCCCTGGCCACCAGATCAGGTTCGGAAACTTGAATTACACGGCGGATATTCGTGGAGACTTGATCTTCGACGGATTCGGCCCTGTGCCAGGAGCGCCGGACAGTCACGACGAGCACGGCCTAGACCTGCTGTCGGACAATGCTCGGAACATCATCCCTGCAATAGCCCCGGATGTAAATTCGGAACAGGTTGCGTTGCCCAAGGACAGAGGGGTAGACCCCGCCCTGCAGGCCGCATACTCATCGGCGGTGGAGCCGAACACAGGTCTCACCTCTGTGGAGGCCTGTAACCCCGGGCCCCTGGACTTGTTTCCGGTCGTTGGTTCTGGTCCCGCACACTCTTGAGCCAGCCAAGCCAGGTTGGGCTCCGGTAATGGAGTTTACTGCTGCGGACATCTTTCAGCACTCGCCCTTTGGAGACATGCTGAACTCATTAAAGTCTCTCTCTTTGTCAGGAGGCTCTGGGCCGAACTATGTCCGGCTTGAGTGGGAAGCAGGCGACGAAGGAATTCGCTGCCCACCCACCACCCACTTCATTGCCACAATCGATGATTTAACCGACGTGCTTGACTTCGACTTCGAAGACATTGACGGTATGGACGACGATGTCGGAGACGTACAGGAGCCACCGCTCACAGGGCGGTGGACAGCCACCTCTTCATACAATATATACATGGTGGACACTCCGAAAGAAACCAATGGCGATGAGGCAACGGAGGATAACCCCTCCAAGAAGAAAGCAAAGCATGGGCGTCGCCCGCGCCGCTCCAAGCCCCGCCAAGGCAATACCGGCACCGGAGACGAAAACAATCCGGACGATGCCGACGATGAACACAACCCCGAACAGCCCGCCTTCGAGAAGGCTGAACAGGAAGATGGGCATGACAGCCCAGATGAACAGGCGACGGACGGGTATCCGGAGGACTACAACTACATTCCCCCCTTTGAAGACGAGATTAGCCTCGGTGACGACGCGTTTGGCGTGCCCGAGGACCCCGCGGAGCAGGAGCGCTTCAAGCGCCGGCTTATTGCCACTGCGAGAAGCCTGAAGAAGAAATAGCAGCAGCTTCAAGCTGATCAAGACCTGCTCACAGATAGATGGACAAAAGTCCTGGCAGCCGAGGAATATGGACTCGAGCGCCACACGGCTGACCGACCGCCCCGAGGTTGGGATAAAACGGCATATCAGCCCGAATACCAGCCTGCACTCCCGCACTAGTTTACTACGGCCTGGGGCAATACTCAGGACCTGTGTGATAAGCTGGATAGCGCCGCAGGACAACCAAGATCGATCTACGGATCACAGGGGCGCGACACAGCACATGATGATGACTGTCATACCGGATACACTAACAGCAAATCCGGCCGGGCCGAATTTAACCAGTCAGATGCAGCCGGACTGCGTCGCGACATAGCCCGACACAGAGGCGCCGCACACCCCCTCTGCTTCACCGATGAAGTGATGGATCATGAATTCCTAGAAGGGTTCAAACCCGTAAACATCGAATCATACGATGGCACAACAGACCCCGTGGTATGGATCGAAAATTTCCTTCTCCACATTCACATGGCCCGCGGAGATGATCTACATGCCATCAAGTATCTTCCCCTTAAGCTCAAAGGACCCGCCCGACAGTGGCTAAACAGCCTGCCCGCAAATTCCATTGGCAGTTGGGAAAATCTGGAAGACGCATTTCTTGACAACTTCCAAGGCACATATGTGCGACCTCCGGATGCCGATGACTTGAGCCACATTACTCAATAGCCCGGAGAATCCGCCACGAAATTCTGGACTCGGTTCCTAACTAAAAAGAACCAAATTGTTGACTATCCGGGCACCGAAGCCCTGGCGGCCTTCAAGCATAATATCCGTGACGAGTGGCTCGCCCGACACCTCGCCCAGGAGAAACCCAAGTCCATGACAGCTCTCACGACACTAATGACCCGCTTTTGCGCGGGCGAGGACAGCTGGTTGGCTCGCAGTAGCACTACGCCACATTCTGGCACTTCAGATGTCCGGGACAATAATGGCAAGCTACGACGCAACAGACACAAGCGACGGAACAACGGTGACAACACCGAAGACACGGCGGTCAATGCCGAATTCAGCGGATCCAAATCTGGTCAGAGGAAGAAGCCATTCAAAAGAAACAATCAGGGACCGTCCAGTCTAGACCGTATACTGGAGCGCTCGTGCCAAATTCATGGCACCCCGGACACGCCAGCCAACCACACCAACAGAGACTGCTGGATATTTAAACAGGCCGACAAAATAAACGCCGAAAACAAGGACAAGGGGCTGCACGGCGACGATGACGAGGAGCCCCGGCGTCCGAACATGGGGGGATAGAAGAAATTTCCCCCCAGGTGAAAATGGTCAACATGATCTATGCCACCCACATCCCCAAGCGGGAACGGAAGCGAGCACTACGGGACATCTACGCGATGGAGCCAGTCGTCCCCAAATTCAACCCATGGTCAGCTTGTCCGATCACCTTTGATCGTAGGGATCATCCTACTAGTATCCGTCACGGCGGCTCGGCCGCATTGGTCTTAGACCCAATTATCGACGGATTCCACCTCACGCGAGTCCTCATGGACGGTGGCAGCAGCCTGAACCTGCTTTACCAGGACACGGTGCGCAAAATGGGCATCGATCCTTCAAGGATTAAGCCCACCAAAACCACCTTTAAAGGTGTAATTCCTGGAGTAGAGGCCCGTTGTACGGGCTCTATAACATTGGAAGTGGTCTTTGGATCTCCGGATAACTTCCGAAGCGAAGAGCTAATCTTTGATATCGTCCCTTTCCGTAGTGGTTACCACGCACTGCTCGGACGAACCGCATTCGCTAGATTCAATGCAGTACCACACTATGCATACCTCAAGCTCAAGATGCCAGGCCCGCGCAGGGTCATAACAGTCAACGGAAATATGGACCGCTCTCTCCGTACAGAAGAGCATACTACAGCCCTTGCGGCAGAAGTACAATGCGGCCTCCTCCGGCAAACCACCAATCCGGCGACGACAACCTCAAGCTCCGTCAAGCGAGGGCGGAACACCCCGCAAAAAGATCAGCAGGCACACCAAGAGCATGACTAGCAGTCCGGCCTCCGCTCAAATCCCATCAAAGCAGCATTCGCGCCACGCGTACACAATTACGCACTCAAAATAACATGGGCACAGGCGGAGGCGTCGCAGTGGCTCAGTCAACAGTACGGTATTGCTTCGTAACCTTTCTTTTTACCTTTAAGGACATTGCTTTAGTGCAGCTTCTCCAGAAGAGCCAGATTGTTGGACTTACATAGGAGAGAAAACCAAGGAGGCAACAGGTTTTGCGCACAGAAGGAAATACCCAGGTGGAATCTATTTACGATCGTTATACCTGCTTTATCTATCTGTACGT
This sequence comes from Aegilops bicornis, assembly GCA_021605145.1. Taxonomy (NCBI): domain Eukaryota; kingdom Viridiplantae; phylum Streptophyta; class Magnoliopsida; order Poales; family Poaceae; genus Aegilops; species Aegilops bicornis. The sequence continues at coordinate 793,943,524 of CM038673.1, read as the reverse complement.
AGCCTGCCTCTGGATAGGATATGTCAAATAATCATATTTATCTCTGCTTAATGCATTCATTGTAAACATAGGCCTAAACGTATTATTCATCAATGGGAGATTATATACAACGTCAGCTTATTATTCTTATTTGAGCATTTTTCTTACAAATGTCTATTTGATTTTGCATCCATACACTTTGGTACGTTTAGTTTGCCAGGGGCTTCTTATGGCGCCCCATAATATGGTAAAACAAGTCCGAACACTTTCAACAGTGCGGCACCCCGAACTTATAGCATTATATGCATCAGCTCCGAATCATGTCTTGGGTCTACAGTTGGGATAGCCCGTCTCCCTTGTTTTGGTGCCTTACGTTCCGTTATATCGGCTAAGGTAGCGCAGGGAGAACTACTGTGATTGTGCCCTGGTTCTTCCGGACGAGCACCTCAGTAGAGAAAGCCAAAAACTGACCGGCATGATGTGGCGAGAGCTGGTCGATGTTCGAGAGGTCTTAAAATCCTTAAAGATTTTTCCGCTTTAGGCGATAATTTGGCTTCGTCGGATCTAGGCGCATATAGCGCCCAAATTCGGCCTTCCGGATTCTAGGGGCTTCGCCGAAATTTAAAATTGTTGACTTCTATGGCTAAGTGAAGGTTAAAAAGCCGCATAGTCCGCTTGCCTTGTTCGCTGCGCTGGACACCTCCTTAAGGGACCAAACATTTGGATAAAGAGTGTTCGGGTTTTCCACGAATACCCAGTACTAGTTACATGGGGGCGGAAGCCGACGACTGGCCTACTTTCAGAATTTGATAAATAGCCGCACAGAAGGTAATATTTTAAATAACAAAAGCGCTACATAGCGCAAGTAACTTCGTCTTTAAATTACAAACATTACAGAAGTGAATTCATTCAAAAATTATGTCCTTGGTACATTCATCGGCCACGAGGCGAGCACCCTTCATAACGCCATCATAATACTTCTCGGGAATGCGATGCGGCTTGCCTTCTAGCAGCCCGTCCTTCACCAGCTTCTCCGCATCCAACTTGCCCCAATGCACCTTCGCACGGGCAAGGGCCCGGCGGGCACCCTCAATGCAAACGGATCGCTTGATGACTTCCAGTCGCGGACAGGCATTCACCATCCGCTTGATCAGGCCGAAGTAGCTGGTGGGCAGGGGCTCACCAGGCCACATCCGGACTATGAAATCCTTCATAGCCACTTCGGCCGCCTTGTGGAGTTCGACCAACTGCTTCAGTTTGTCACTCGGAGGCGTTGAATGTTCGGCCACAGCATACTGGGACCAGAACAGCTTCTCCGTCGAGCTCCCCTCCTGGGCACGATAGAACTCTACGGCATCTGATACGCTGCGTGGCAGATCTGCGAATGCCCCTGGAGAGCTCCGGACTCGGGTAAGTAAAAGAAACGCCTCCTCCACATGTTTGCTTTGCATAAAGAATTTCTTACCCGCCGTTATCTTTTTGGCCTCCTGGATTTCCTTCTGTGCCCTCTCGGCTTCGGCCTTGGCGTCTTTTATACTTGTAAGTGCCTTCGCAAGCTCGGCCTCTTTTGCTTTAAGCTCATGCTCCACGGACTCGACCTTTTTGCTGAGCTCCTGGAGCTCTTCTTGTACCTCGCCCACGCGGGCTTCTTGCTTTTTACGCTCCTCGCATTCCAAGGCCGCCTTGTGTTCAGCCTCGGACAACGCTTTCTTGAGAGATGCCACTTCGGTGGTGGCCTCTGTTACCAAATCACGACGCTTCGTCGTTAGCATATTTAAATTTTATCTGCCATTCATTATATAAGAGAGGGGAATCATTCACCTTTGCTCTCCTCGAGCTGCCTCCTCGTGAGGTCGACCTCTCCTTGCGCCCGCTCTAAGTCCTGCCTTAGGCCGGCGATTTCGGCCGTACGGACACCAGCAGCCAGCATCACAGCCTGTTTATTTACATTGGAACTTACTGTTAGACTCCTACGGATTATAATTGACCCTCTGTTTGGTTTTTCCTTCCGAACACCAAACAGAGTATCAGGGGCTACTACCTATCGGGAGGTAATTTAACATATTTTTTACTTACCTCAAAGCCTGTCAGGAGGCTGGTGCAGGCTTCAGTAAGTCCGCTCTTGGCGGACAAACCTTCTGAATCACAAGCACTCATAAGAGTACGGTGCTCTTCATCTATGGAAGCGCCACGAAGCGCTTCCAGCAGACAATTCGGCGCCTCGGGCGCAATGGAAGTCCTCGATACAGACGGCCCTCCCTCCCTAACGAGGGGCTGCCCGCCTGAATCCGGAACCACTGAAGGCTCCGGGACAGTGTTCGGCTGAGAGTCCGGCTTACCGCGGCTCTCTTCAAGACGATCCGCAGGGATCTTGAACCCCGCGAGTCCGACGTCTGGAATGCCGCCTTGAGGCGCCTCCAGGGCCACCAACCCCATCTCTGGGAGCCTTTGGGACAACACCTCCGTGTCATCCGCGGGCCGAGGAGAAGTGGCCATTAGAAGTGAGTTCATTGCTGACTCACTCAAGGACCCTTCCGAAGTCGACACCTCGGGATGGGCCCTGGCCGGAATGCATACAAGTTCGGCATTACAACAAAACTATGAAGCAAAATTACGATGGAGTGCGGATACTTATGATCGCACTAGGGGCTTCTTCCTGGGCAGCCACCCCTCCTCGCTATCGGCGGCGGTGGCGGAGTAGTCCGGAAGGGACACCTTTCCGTTCTTGGACGTCCCAGTCTCCCCTTCCAGGACGGCCTTCCTCTTTTTCTCCCCCCTAGTACGGGGAGGTGGAGTTTCTTCTTGTTTTCCCCTGCTTCCGCGGGAGGAATCTGCCTCGTCGTCATCAGACGACAAGGGTATGACAGACTTGCGCCGGGGGCCTCTCCTTGTGCCCTGGTCCGCCCTCTCAGGCCCCTCGTCCTTTTCGGATGGGGCGGCCTCCTCTTCTTCTTCTTCTTCTTACCCTTCGGGGCAGGAGTGTGCCTCGTCGTCTTCGGACGAGGTTTGCGTAACCTTACGTTGGAGACCCTTTCGGGTCCCCGGGGCCTTCTTATCGGCCTTCTTCTCCGGCCCCTTATAGGGCGCCGGGACCAGCATCTTCGTTAGGAGCTCATTAGCTGGGCTTTCTGGCAGCGGAGCCGGACAGTCGATCCGCTCCGCTGTCTCCACATAATCCTGAACAAATGTACACAATCATTTAAGGCTTCCCCATGAATATATTGGGAAGAACCGAACCCGGTGGCAGCCTGAGAACTCACCTGAATAGGATGCCGCGCGGCATGGAGCCCGCGGTCCTCGGATATGAGAGGAGGTACTTCGGTGGCCTTGAACAACGCCTTCCACGTGTTCTTGTGCTTCATGTCGTAGAGCCTCTGGAGCGTCTGGTGTTCGGCCAGGACGAACTCCCACAGATTAAATGCCCGCCTTTGGCATGGCAGAATTCGGCGAACGAGCATGACCTGGATCACGTTGACAAGCTTGATGTTCTGGTCCTTCATGCCCTTGATGCAGTTTATGATCCGGTCAGCTCTGTAGGTTTGCCCCAGGACAGGCCCTTCTGTTCCCAGGAGGTGAGCCGCATGGGGGTTCCGGATCGGAACTCAGGGGCCGCCGCCCAGTTGGCGTCGCGCGGCTCGGTGATGTAGAACCACCCCGACTGCCACCCCTTCACGGCTTCCGCAAAGGAGCCGCCAAGCCAAGTGACATTAGGCATTTTGCCCACCATGGCTCCTCCGCACTCTGCTTGCTGGCTGCTCACGATCTTCGGCTTCACGCAGAAGGTTTGCAGCCACAAGCCGAAATGAGGCTTGATGCAGAGGAAAGCCTCGCATACAACGATGAACGCCGAGATGTTGAGGATGAAGTTCGGGGCTAGATCATCGAAATCTAGCCCGTAGTAGAACATGAGCCCGCGGACGAAGGGGTGGAGTGGAAACCCCAGTCCACGGATGAAGTGGGCAAGAAACACGACCCTCCCATGGGGTCCTGGAGTTGGAATGACCTACCCACCGTCTGGTAGCCGGTGCGCTATGTCTGCGGCCAAGTATCCGGCCACCCGAAGACTTGCGATATTCTTCTCCTTCACGGTGGAAGCCACCCATTTGCCTCCTGCTCTGGACATGTTTAACTGTGCGGAGAAGACTTGGACTAGGGCGCTGGAGCTCGAGGAGGCAAGAGTGGGCAAAGGAGGAAGAAGGCGTGGGAAAAAATGGGGAACTCTTATCCCTTTATAGAGGCGACGGAAGTGGTGCGCCTCCCCACTAGCGTATTGAGAATCGCTTACTTCCCAAGCGCCACAATTGATGGCATGGGGGGATTACCCATACCCGTATTGATGAGAATCCCGTGATAAGGGAACACGATCTCTGCTTTGACAAGACGTGTCAAGGAAACCGCCTCGCAATACGCGCTGTGGCTGGTTGCGGAAAAACGGTTCGAATAATGACCCGACCGTAAGGACATGTCACGTCGTTTAAAAAGTTGTCAGCTGAAGTATCGTTCTCTCTATGTTGGTATGTGAAGATCATTTTCCAGTTCTGGACACGACCTACGTGTTCGATAATAACCTTGGAGTATTCGGAAGGAGGAACCCGCCTTGCAATGCCGAAGACAAGACTGTGCGCCGGACTCATCATCATTGAAGCCTGGTTCAGGGGCTACTGAGGGAGTCCTGGATTAGGGGGTATCCGGACAGCCGGACTGTATACATCGTCCGGACTATTGAAGCGTGAAGATACAAGACTCAAGACTTCGGCCCGTGTCCGGATGGGACTCTCCTTTGCGTGGAAGACAAGCTTGGCGATCCGGATATTATATTTCCTTCCTTGTAACCGACTCCATGTAAACCCTAGCCCTCTCCGGTGTCTATATAAACTGGAGAGGGTGGTCCTTAGAAGGCCGATCACAATTACAATCATACCATCATAGGCTAGCTCTTAGGGTTTAGCTTCTACGATCTCGTGGTAGATCTACTCTTGTACTACTCATATCTTCAATATTAATCAAGCAGGAAGTAGGGTTTTACCTCCATCGAGAGGGCCCGAACCTGGGTAAACATTGTGTTCCTTGCTTCCTGTTACCATCAGCCTAAGACGCACAGATCGGGACCCCCTACTCGAGATCTGCCGGTTTTGACACCGACACCATGGGCAGCCGTGAGGCACAAATTAATCTGAAGTACATGTTTGGTTGAACCGAACTTCGGAACTACCTCGTCTTCGGATGACCCGGGGACCAATTCAGTATACCCCCAACCATAAAGCTCCAACAGCGGGGTCCTCGCCCATCAAGGTCTCATCGAAGGTCCCAACCCCCACCTATCAGAAGCAAAGGCTGTTGGGGAACGTAGTAATTTCAAAAAAATCCTACGATCACGCAAGATCTATCTAGGTGATGCATAGCAACGAGAGGGGAGAGTGTGTCCACGTACCCTCGTAGACCGAAAGCGGAAGCGTTTCAATAACGCGGTTGATGTAGTCGAACGTCCTCGCAATCCAACCGATCCAAGTACCGAACGTACGGCACCTCCATGTTCAGCTCGATGACATCCCTCGTGCTCTTAATCCAGTTGAGGACAAGGGTGAGTTCCGTCAGCACGACGGCATGGCAACGGTGATGATGATGCTACGGGCGCAGGGCTTTGCCTAAGCACTACGACGATATGATCGAGGTGTGTAACTGTGGAGGGGTGCACCGCAAACGGCTAAGAGAAGACTTGGTGTGTCTTTGGGATGCCCCCTGCCCACGTATATAGAGGAGGGAGGGAGAGAGGCCCGCCCTCCTAGGGGTGCGCCAAGTGTAGGGAGTCCTACTAGGACTCCCAAGTCCTAGTAGGATTTGTTTGAAATATGCCCTAGAGGCAATAATAAAAGTATTATTATTATATTTCCTTGTTCATGATAATTGTCTTTTATTCATGCTATAATTGTATTATCCGGAAATCGTAATACACGTGTGAATACATAGACCACAATATGTCCCTAGTGAGCTTCTAGTTGACTAGCTCGTTAATCAACAGATAGTCATGGTTTCCTGACTATGGACATTGGATGTCATTGATAACGGGATCACATCATTATGATAATGATGTGATGGACAAGACCCAATCCTAAGCATAGCACAAGATCGTGTAGTTCGTTTTGCTAGAGCATTTCCAATGTCAAGTATCTTTTCCTTTGACCATGAGATCGTGTAACTCCCGGATACCGTAGGAGTGCTTTGGGTGTACCAAACGTCGCAACGTAACTAGGTGACTATAAAGGTGCACTACATGTATCTCGAAAGTGTCATTGGGTTGACACGGATCGAGACTCGATTTGTCACTCCGTATGACGGAGAGGTATCTCTGGGCCCACTCGGTAATGCATCATCATAATGAGCTCAAAGTGACCAAGTGTCTGGTCACGGGATCATGCATTACGGTACGAGTAAAGTGACTTGCCGGTAACGAGACTGAATGAGGTATTGGGATACCGACGATCGAGTCTCGGGCAAGTAACGTACCGTTTGACAAAGGGAATTGTATACGGGGTTGATTGAATCCTCGACATCGTGGTTCATCCGATGAGATCATCGAGGAGCATGGGAGCCAACATGGGTATCCAGATCCCGCTGTTGGTTATTGACCGAGAGTCGTCCCGGTCATGTCTACATGTCTCCCGAACCCGTAGGGTCTACACACTTAAGGTTCGGTGACGCTAGGGTTGTATGAATATGAGTATGCAGCAAACCGAAAATTGTTCGGAGTCCCGGATGAGATCCCGGACGTCACGAGGAGTTCCGGAATGGTCCAGAGGTAAAGAATTATATATAGGAAGTGTTGTTTCGGCCATCGGGAGAGTTTCAGGGGTCACCGGTATTGTACCGGGACCACCGGAAGGTTCCCGGGGGTCCACCGGGTGGGGCCACCTATCCCGGAGGGCCCCGTGGGCTGAAGTGGGGAGGGAACCAGCCCCTAGTGGGCTGGTGCGCCCCCCATGGGCCCCCCTCATGCGCCTAGGGTTGCGAAACCTAGGGGAGGGGGCGCCCCACTTGCCTTGGGGGGCAAGTCTCCCCCCTTGGCCCCCCCCCAGCTAGATGAGATCTAGAGGGGCGCCCCTGTGGGGCCTATATAAAGGGGAGGGAAGCCGGACCCTGCATCTTGGCGCCTCCCTCTCCCCTGCTACACCTCTCCCTCTCGCAGAAGCTCAAGCCCTGCTGCGGTGATCGCCTGCATCCACCACCACGCCGTGGTCAGCTGGATCTTCATCAACCTCTCCTTTCCCTTGCTGGATCAAGAAGGAGGAGACGTCATTCTGACTGCACGTGTGTTGAACGCGGAGGTGCCGTCTGCTCGCGCTAGGATCTCCGGTGATTTGGATCACGACGAGTACGACTCCCTCAACCCCGTTCTCTTGAACGCTTCCGCTCGCGATCTACAAAGGTATGTAGATGCACTCCGATCACTCGTTGCTAGATGAACTCATAGATGGATCTTGGTGAAACCGTAGGAAAAAAATTTATTTTCTGCAACGTTCCCCAACAGGATTCCCTTTCCTTTTTGGAGTAGGAAAGAAGGAAAGGAGGGAGAGGGAGATGGAAAAGGGGGGGGGCACACCCCCATCCCTTGTCCAATTCGGTTTGGGCAGGGGGGAGGCGTGCGCCACCTCGTGGCCCTTCTTCCCTCTCTCCACTAAAGCCCAATAAGGCCCATTAACTTCCCCCGGCGAATTCCCGTAACTCTCCGGTACTCCAAGAAATACCCGAATCACTCGGAACCTTTCCGATGTCCAAATATAGCCTTCAAATATATCGATCTTTATGTCTCGACCATTTCGAAACTCCTTGTCACGTCCGTGATCTCATCCGGGACTCCGAACAAACTTCAGTCATCAAATCACATAACTCATAATACAAATCGTCATAGAACGTTAAGCGTGCGGACCCTACGGGTTCGAGAACTATGTAGACATGACCGAGACACATCTCCGGTCAATAACCAATAGCGGAACCTGGATGCTCATATTGGCTCCTACATATTTTACAAAGATCTTTATAGGTCAAACCGCATAACAACATACGTTGTTCCCTTTGTCATCGGTATGTTACTTGCCCGAGATTCGATCGTCGGTATCATCATACCTAGTTCAATCTCATTACCAGAAAGCCTCTTTACTCGTTTCGTAATACTTCATCCCACAACTAACTCATTAGTCACAATGCTTGCAAGGCTTATAGTGATGAGCATTACCGAGAGGGCCCAGAGATACCTCTTCCAAACATGGAGTGACAAATCCTAATCTCAATCTATGCCAACCCAACAAACACCTTTGGAGACACCTGTAGAGCATCTTTATAATCACCCAGTTATGTTGTGACGTTTGATAACACACAAGGTGTTACTCCGGTATTCGGGGGTTGCATATAATCTCATAGTCTGAGGAACATGTATAAGTCATGAAGAAAGCAGTAGAAATGAAACTGTAACGATCATAATTCTAAGCTAACGTATGGGTCATGTCCATCACATCATTCTCCTAATGATGTGATCCCGTTCATCAAATGACAACACATGTCTATGGTTAGGAAACATAACCATCTTTGATTAACGAGCTAGTCAAGTAGAGGCATACTAGGGACACTATGTTTTGTCTATGTATTCACACATGTACTAAGTTTCCGCTTAATACAATTCTAGCATGAATAATAAACATTTATCATGAAATAAGGAAATAAATAATAACTTTATTATTGCCTCTAGGGCATATTTCCTTCAAATGCGCAGACGTACAGTAGGGCACAGTGAAGGCTTCAACTCACGCATCAAGGTCCCGCGTCAACCTTTACTCTGTAAACTTTCTTTTTTTTAGTGCTTCCTTTGCAGTTCAAATTGTGTGGTTAGACGTCCTGAGCTTACGAGAAATAATAAAAAACCCTTTATGGTGTTCGGATATCCGCATCCTGCGACTTGCTTATTCCATTTCCAATTCTCTCCTCGCTCTTCGAGCAGCCCGGCATGAAAATATATTAACTAGTCAAGAGTTCGATTTATACATCAACTCAATATCTTCAAGTCCGGCACCGCTTGCCGCTAGGTGTCCGGCGTCTCGTATATTGCACTAGATGCATTTGTTCCGAGCTATTTCTTTGGTCAATAGTTGGGTAGCCCGGCTCCTGTGCTTGCCTCTTATGTTCCGCACGTTCGGCTAACAGGGCAAAGGAAGAACCCCTGCGATTGTACTTCCGATTTGCCCGATCAAGTACCTCAGGAGGAAAAAGCCGAAAATTCACCATCATAGTAAGCATAAACGGGTCCGTGATCTGATGACAAGGTTTGACTCTAAAAATCGTTGGTGATTTCGCTGTGTCACACGAAGGGTTTGTCTTGACACAAACCATGTTGTCGGAAAGGGTAGGTTTTGCTCCCCATGTACATCACAATACACCGGGGGCTCTTCCCTAGTCCCCGTTGTCAAGCTCGTAAGGCTAAGTGAAAGCAGTAAAAATGAATAGTATGATCACCTGGTTTCGCTCCCGCACTACCGCCTCCGTGCACCAAGACGTTAGCTAAGGGTAACAGTGCGGAGACGAAACACCCCTTGTGATATTCACTTGGGGGCTGAAGCCGACGACAGGTAGCTTTCAGAATAAACACACGGCCACACAGGAGTCAAAATTTAATAAAGCATAAGTCCCACTTGATACAAACTTAATACAACTACTCAAACATTACATCTTTCAAACATTAGCCCTCTATCGCCTGTGTTCAGGTTATCACCTGCGCAAAGTACTACTAGGGGCAACGATGCTCCTTCCCAGTGGGCGGAGGACCAGTGGCCATTTCCATTGGATTAATCCTCGGCCAGTGCACCATGGTTTTCGCAAACGTGAGCCTCGCCCCCTCAAGGCATGCTGACCACTTAACGGCGTCAATCAGGAGTGGCGCCTCCTGCAGCTTCTGCACAAGGCCGAAGTAGGTGTCCGGAATGGGCTCGGCCGGCCACAGGCTGACACAGAGGTCCTTCATGGCCAGCTCCGACATCTGATGCATCTCCATCAGCTGCTTCATTTGATTGCTTAGAAGAGGGGGGCACTCAGAGTCCAGCAACTGTGACCAGATGAGCTGTTGCGTGGAGTCCTCCTCGAGGGTGGCATAGCGCCTGGCTACAGCCACCGCATTCTTTAGAAGTTCGGCAAAGACGCCTGCGGAGCGCCAGACCGGCATCGGCAGGGCATCACCGCACTCATAAGAGTGTGGTGTCCGTCAATGATATTAGCAGCCGCGGTATTAGCAGCCGCGTCCATGGAAGATGCCTGCATTAGCCACAGAAATATCGACATCATTAGTCGGCCTACCGAATTCGATCCTCTGCAGTTCTCTTCGAAATCTTTGCAAAGTCTCGGGGGCTGGTACGTACACGGCTTACTCGAACTATCAACTACAAACGCATTATGAGGAAAGAGTATTACTTGACTTACCTCAAAGCCTGTTAGAAGGCCTTGGACAGCGCCGTTCAGTCCGGATTGGACGGAACGAACACCCTGCATCACCGCACTCATAAGAGTGTGGTGTCCGTCAATGATGGCCGAGTTGTTCACCAAATTCTCCAACACTTCTGGCCAGCCAGCTGCCGCCCGTGTATAGGTGTTCGGTGCTGGCATTGCCCCCCCCCCCCCCACCCCTTCCCTGCTAGGAGGAGCCTATGACGTCGAAGGCCTTGGGGGCTCGGGAGCGGTCGACGCATGGGGTCCGGATGGTTCGTACTCCTTTCCTTCGTTGGCCAGGAGGGACGATCCCTCCTGGTCTTCGGTGACCAAGGTGTTAACCTCGGCCATTATGGTGTTTGCCTCCCCCTCTATGTTCGGGGGAGGAGTCCTTTGGCACTGCACCTCCTCAACCTCTTCGGGGATCAAAGGAGGCGCATAATGCGCCATAGACCCACTGTCTGCCAGTTCGGCGGGCGGAGACGTCCCCTCCGAAGTCTACTCAGTGGGGCATTCATGTGGGGGATTGCAACTCGGAGGGGTTAACCTTCAATTAAAGCAAATTACTGAAAACAACATAGCTAAAAATTCCAACCTGTTGGCCGGGGGCTTGACCCTTGGTTCCTTCTTCGGAACCTTCTCAGACACTTCGGACTCCTTGTCGGAGTCCGAACTATCACACAGAACCAGATTGAGCCTCTTCGTCTGTTCGGGGCTGGAGAAGGTTGGACCTCCTCGACGTCCTTGGACGCCACCCTCTTCTTGGAGTGCGAGGAGGCACTATCCTCCTCATCCTCATCCTCGCCCCATCCTGCATAGATGAGGTTGCAGCGTCTCTGAACCGATTGCCCGGACGAACCCTACGGCGGAGGCCCTCCCTTGCCTCCAGCCCTTCTTTCTTCTTGCCCATCTTGGCAGGCGCCTTATAAGGCAACACGAACAGTAGCTTTTCCAGCTGCTCTGATCGGGGCCCTTTCGGCAGAGGCACCGGGTTGCGGATCTTCATGGCCTTGGCGAGCCAGCCCTGCAAAATCCACATACGAGGGTTAGACCGAATCAAAACGTGGTCTGAATATCCAAACACTTCTCAAAGAAAAATTTCGCTCACCTCCCTTGGGGGGTTCGCGGCGTCGAGGCCGATATCCTTCCCCTCGATGGGCCACTCCTTCTGGGGCTGGAATAATTGGCCCCATATCTTGTGATGAGTCGTGTCGTAGAGGTGTCGCACGGTGCACGGATCCTCGGGCTCATGTTCCACATAGGCTTGGTCCTCTCCTGGCAAGGGAGGAGACGGCGATGGAGCATGATCTGGACCACGTCGACTAGCTTCGCGCCGGTCTCTATTATGCTGTCGACGCGCTTCTACAGCGCTTTTGTGTCGGCGACACACCCCCAGTCTGGGCTCTTGGTGGTCCAGGAGGCCAAACGGGTAGGGGGTCCAGACCTGAATGAGGGGGCCACTCCCCATGCTGCCTCTCTCGGCTCGGTGACATAAAACCACTCCTTCTGTCACATCCAGACGGTGTCGACGAAGTGGTCGACCGGCCACTGGATCTGTGTCAGCTTACTAATCATGGCCCCTTCGCAGTCCGCATGCTCGCAGCCGACCACCTTTGTCTTGACATTGAACACCTTTAGCCATAAATCGAAGTGCGGCTGGACCCGGAGGAGTGCTTCACAGGGGAAGATGAAGGTCGAGATGTGGAGGAGGGAGTTGGGGGCTTGATCGTGAAAAGCCATCCCATAGAAGAACATTAGCCCCCGCACAAAGGGATGCAAGGGAAATCCAAGCCCCCTAAGGAAATGGGGGACAAAACTACCCTTTCACCCGGCTCGGTCGTGGGGATGACCTGGCCTTCTTTGGGGGCCCGATGAGCGACATTGGCCGGAAAATAGCCGGCCCTCTTCAGCTTCAGAATGTCCCTGTCAGTGACGGAGGAGGCTTCCCACTTCCCATTGGCGCCGGATCCAGCCATCAAAGGAGGGGAAGCTGGATTCGCTGTGACATCAAGGAAGGGGGCACTGGAGCTCAGAGGATCTACGGGTGCGGGAGGTGGAAGAGGGCGTGGGATGCCTACTATTGTAGCTCCCCCCTTTATAGATTGTTGACTGGTCGGGGACTCCTTTTTCAGTGCCGTGGCATCCTCCACTTCCCGATATCTCTGCAACATGATGAGCGGGGAGGGGAATCGAAATCATTAACCATATCCCCTGAAATGCGGCACACGATCTCTACCTTGAGGGGACATGTCAAACGTGGCGTCAGCCTCGAGCCGTGCTTCGAGAAATAGTACCTGCCTGGCGTTATGGCCGGAAGCGACTCTTCGTCGAAAGAGAAAAAGTTGTCTGATAAAGGCACAGTTTGTGCTTGGACGATGTTTTTTGTTATTGCCTTCGGTGTTAAGTAAGACTATCATTCCAGAATCCTGACTTCACCTGGATCCGAATATGAACAAGGCACACTGAAGAACGCACCTCGCAAGCCGGATACTGAGCGGATGCTGGATACAAGCCTTGGCATTGGAGGCAAGTTCGGGGGCTACTGAGGGAGTCATGGACTAAGGGGTCCTCGGGGTGATGGCCATGATACGTGGGCTGGACTGGTGGAGTCGTATGATGACCAGAGACCTATGAAGCCGTGGTGTGCCCTCCAAGTTAAGGATGGACGAGATCTCTTTCCCTCTTGTTGTAATCTATCTCTGGTAACCCTAGCCCTATCGGTGTCTATATAAACCGAGGGTTGTAGTCATTAGGGTCAGAGCTACATTCATCACCTCATCGCCTTAGGGTTTAGCTCGTATAGATCTCGAGGTAGATCAACTCTATAAACCACATCATACATCCAATATAATCAAGCAGGACGTAGGGTATTACCTCTTCGAGAGGGCCCGAACCTGGGTAAACACTGTGTTCGTCGTCCCTTGTTACCCTTCAACCCTAGATCCACAGCTCGGGACCCCCTACCCCGAGGTCTGCCGGTTTTGACACCGACAACTGTAATTCCGTCGGAGCGGTACAACTGGCTACAGTGAGCGGTATTATCCCTTGATATAGAGGGACCAGCGGCAGCGGAGCAGCACAACACGCAAAGCGGTACTACCATGTAACTATGGTCCCACTACCCCGAGAGAAAAATGGGCAACAGAAGCTTGCACGCTCCTTGAACACAAGCGGAAGTAGCAACGGTAGAAATAGGCGGAAGTACCGCACAAGCGGTACTACCATGCCACTACCATGAGCTAATAGAGAGTAGACAGAAGGAATTTCCAAACGGTGGTAGCCGCGGTAGCTCATAGCGGAAGTACCTCCTAAGCGGTACTACTATGGAGCCACGCGGTGCTACCGCTTGGGCTCTGCCAAAGGCCCAAGCACAAACGAGGAATGCAAATAACACCAAAACTGCCATAACTTCTGCAAATGAACTCTAAATTCAGCAAACTCAAGCTTGTTGGATATTGGACAGCGAGCACAATCTAACAACAAAGATAAACCCATACCGATACATTTTACATTTTGCCTCATTCATTGATCAAAATTTAAAAAAATCCTTTCAATTTTTTTATCAAAAATCTCCATACCATATCTAAATGTTTTCTATACTTGGTTATTATTCAATATTTATGGCTAAGATATTCTCTAAACTAGGATGAAAATAAATTTACAATTATAGCAATAATTATTATCAAAATTTCATCGATTCTGCAAAACATAATCACATTAACCTTTGAACATTTTTTAGATAAATTACCATAACAACAATGAAATGAAACTTTTATAATTTGTAGACACACCAGCTGGTCACTGCTAACATATCATCATTAAAATATTAATTACTGGTTACTATAACAAGTCATAAATATCTCCACCTTCAGAGTTTTATTGGTGCAATTTTACGTCGTACACAAGACATGTAAATAAAGAGATTTTCACATTCCTGCCTTGTTTGATAGTTTCGTCCTTAGTTTTAAACTATGTTCGGTTTTGCCCCAAAGCAATTGTGTTTGGTTATACAAATGCCCCTTATGTTTAATTTCCATCTTGTCAAATATGTTTCACTGTGACAGTATATGTCATGTTTAGGGCAAAACTGAGCACCCTTTGAAAGTAGGGGAAAAATCATATGGTGAGCACCGGCTAAGGGCGGAAATGTAAAAATCCATTCAATAAATACCTTAATATTTGGTCCTCGTTTATGAGCGAAAAAGGGTTTGCTTAGTGAAACTCACACATGTGCACTGAACCTCTTTTGGCGGTCTGTAAACCAACAGCCAAACCCAATGAAGGCCAACATATACAATACCAAAGTAAGGTGACATCAATCCTTATCTTCATAAAATGGCTTTTTAGAAAATCAGCAAGCCACTACTAAGGTAAACAATATTCATCCTTGTTTTATATCTCCTATTTTATAGCTTTGATATACTCTAATTCAAGTCGCAAATAAAAAGTCACGACTATAACAATCAAACCCAATGATTTCGATGTATATCTCGTAGTATTTCGATGTATAACTGAACCTCTTTTGGCAGTGTGTAAACCAACAGCCAAACCCAACGAAGGCCAACATATACAATACCAAAGTAAGTTGACATCTCCTTATCTTCATAAAATTGCTTTTTAGAAAATCTGCAAGCCACTACTAAGATAAGTTTTATATTTCTTATTTATAGCTTTGATATACTCTAATTCAAGTCGCAAATAAAAAGGCACTACTAAAAATCATTAGGACTACAGATGTGATCACATTAATTCAATATTTTCCAAGATATATGTTAATAAATAGTTTCTATATATTTTTTATAACTAGCAAAACGGCCCGTGCGTTGCAACGGGAGAACAAAAAGTCATAATCTTCAATGGCCATGACCACATTTTACTGCATCACCGAGATACACTATCACTCTCATTTTTGTGAAATCAAGAACAATTTTTGAAAATCATGAACATTTTTTTAAACTCGTGAATATATCTAAAATCGTGAACATTTTTCAAATTCTTGAACATCTTAACAGATTGCGAACATTTTCTAGAATCATGAATTTTTTGAATTCGTGAACATTTTATACCATTTCAAAAATAGAAAAAATTGTGAACATTTCTTAAAATATTTTCCTTGAAGGGGCGAACGGTTCTAGAATCGACGAACATTTTTTGGAAGTTGGTGGAATAATTTTTGTAATTCACGAACATTGTTTTGTTTTACCAAACATTTCTTTAAATGCGTGAACATTTTTTGAATCAGCGAACCTTTTATGAATCAATAAACCATTTGCGAGTCACAAATAGTTTTTTAGTTTTTACAATATTTTTTAGTTCGTGAATATTATTTGAATTAAAGAAATTATGTCCTATTTATTACATTTTTAATACACAAACTTTTCAAATAAAGAAAGACAATTTTCTTATTTCCGAAACACTTTTTTCAAAATTGCTAATATTTTCTGAATATGCAAATTTTTTCTAAACTCGCGAACATTTTTTAATCCACAAACATTTTATTTCAAAATTCGTATTTCTTTTAATTTTTGGAACTTTTTTGAAGTCAAAATTATAAAAAGTAGAAAAAAAGTACGGAAAAGGAAAACCAAACAAAGAAAATTAGAAATAGGCCGTCAGAGATGGGCCGGCCGAAACAGGCGCGCTATGTCTTCTTTGAGCGCGCAGAGTGCAGTATCAAATGTTCCTACTACATGGGCTGGCCCTTGCGGGGATTCACCTGTGTGGATTTTTTTATCACTTATAAGTGGCGTTTTTAGGTAATATTTCATAACATTTGTGGATGTCCGTGCGTTGCAATGGGAGTGATATTCTTTTTTGCGAGAA
The DNA here is from genome assembly GCA_021605145.1 of Aegilops bicornis. Taxonomy (NCBI): domain Eukaryota; kingdom Viridiplantae; phylum Streptophyta; class Magnoliopsida; order Poales; family Poaceae; genus Aegilops; species Aegilops bicornis. Next base: position 793,927,258 of record CM038673.1, on the reverse strand, counting down.
GCAATGAGAAAGATAATTGATGTGTCATCCAATAAAGAGTCTCCAGAATGGTAGGCGACAAAGCAAGGAGTTATGAACTTCTTGCTAGACACGTTTGACACGCGAAATCTTGATAGTGATGGGGTTGGTCGACATGGTGGCGAGCAACGAACTCATGACTTTTTACCTCTGGGCCCGCCTCCATCTTGGGGTTGTGCCCGCCTCCTCATTTGGTGGCTGCGCGGCGACCTCCGGGACACGGTTGCCTCATCCACTCTATTCTACCACGACGTAACTTGGTGGATTATTAATTGCAGCGCATAAATCCCGTTTCATTAGGATAATCAGGTATGAATGTTTCTTCTTTTTAGGGTTTATTCTTTTCGATTATTTTAGTGTTCAAGTGCCCATCATTTTGCTTCAATTAAACCCAAACAACATATTCTCTTTTGTTGGCATGTGCCCACAATTTCTTTTATTTATAGTCAACCAAGATAAAACGAACGCGCACCGCTAACAAAAGGCCAGCGCGAATATGTAGGAAAATACTATAGCATCAGATTAAAAATATTTTTTGATTTTTTTGAACATTGAACAAAATATGAATTGGGGAACATTATTGGAAGCTTTAACATTCTTAAATTCCGATATTTTTTATGGAAAAACACGAACATAATTAGAAACATGAATAGTTTTTGAAATTCACAAACAATATTTAAAAACATGAATTTCATATCAAAACATAAAAAAATTCTATTTTTAATTTGTTTTAAAGTGGAGTACTATAAAAAAATTAGAAAACATTTTCTTAAACGTAAATATTATTTTTGGTTTCTGAACATTTCACAAAAACAAGAATATCTTAAAATATGGAACATTTTATAAAATTTAGTTTTTTATAAAAAAATCACGAATAAATTTTCAAAACACCAACATTTTTTGAATGTTGAGAAACATTGGAACAGGAATTTGTTTAAACTTCGAACATTTTTCAAAACAGGAACAAAATATTGGAATTCTGACAATTTTTTATATATGTATACCGAAATAGAAATTCTGAAGAATTTTTGTAATTTGTTACATTACACAAAAAGGAAATGTCAGGAAGGGAAAAAGGAAAAGAAATATAAAAGATAAAAAGAAAGGAGCAGAAAAATAAAATTAGAAATAGAACGACGAAAAAGGGAAACGGGCCGGCATAAGCCCCTAAGGGAAGGTTGAACTATTTCTCGCTCCATGCGACAAATAATGTCTTCCCAAATGCGTGGGCAATTTTAAGTGGGTTGGCTTTGTTGGGCCGGAGAGCGTGCGGCCCAATTACGGAATTCTGGCAAACCTTTTTTTTTCTAGCGGATTGACGCACAAAAGTTTAGTACCACCTTGGATAGAAAAAATAAAATTCCACGGTGAACGGATGAAAATTTTCAAGAAACGCACCTTGCTTTATTAGTAAGTATAGATATAGATAGGGCGACATTAATGAACGATTTCAATATATATCTTGTTTTCCAGCAAAGCACAGAACTAATACAAGATTTTTCTATATATACTAGTGAGATAAATGCTAATAAATGAGGACATTAATGAACGATTTCGGTGTATATCTCGTGTTCCAGCATAGTACGCAACTGAAAGCTACTTTTGCATACGCTACCACCCAGTACACTGAACGTGTTTTGTCTTCGCAGACAACCGACCAGATATGCAGCCAGCACCAACCGACAGTAGAGCACCGCTCCGCAGGCCAAAAGAGCTCACGTTGTGTGCTGCGCACCACCGCATCCCATCTCCCCAGGCACGGCATTGCTCACTAGCAGCCAATCTCCACCTACGCGTCCCCAGCCAGTCGTTCGTCCATTTCAATATATATATTTATGACTGATTTCAATAGTATATTTCTCGTATTCCAGCAGAGCACATAATTATAATACAAGATTTTCCAAGGTATATGTTAATAAATGGTTTCTATATATTTCGTATAATAAGAAGACATTAATGAACGATTTTAATAAATTTCTTGTATTCCAGCGCACGGGACTAATACAAGATTTTTTTATATATAATAGTAATATACTAGATGCTATTAAATAAAGACATTAATGAATGATTTCGATGTATATCTCGTAGTATTTCAGCAAAGCATGCAATTAAAAGCTGCTTTTGCATGTCTTATCAGGACATTTAACGTGTTTTGTCTCTGTATACAACCGACGGTAGACGCAGTCAACACTCAACCGATGATAGAGCACCGCTCCACAGGCGAAAGAGCTCGCGTCACGCGCTCTGCGCCACCGGGACCATCTCCCTGGGCACGGCATTGCTCACTGACAGCCCATCTCCACCTACGCGTCCCCGGCCCCTCGTCCACGTGTTCCGTCAGCCCGTCCGTTTCTTCTCCCCGGAATCCCAGCCCCGCTTCCCTCGTGCGCTTCTGCTTTACCTTGCACGCTCTCTCTCTCTCTCTCTAACCTCGTCCTCCCCATTGCTATGCCCGGAATCGAACCCTAGCCTGAGCTTGAGCGCGACCCTGATCTCCTGTTCACCATGGATCGCCCACCACGTCTCGACATCGACCTCAACGAGCCGCCACCGCCGTCGTCCCCGCATGAGTTCGCTGCCCCCGTTGCTCCTCCTCCTCCGCCGCCGCCACCCGCTAACGTGCAGGCCCACCTGCTGCTGCCGCACCATGCCCGCGAGCTAGCGCTGGCGTACCACCGTGCGGAATCCTGGAGGTTAGCTGCTGCTACGGCCAGTGCGCCCGCGACCGCTGGTTCATCGCTGGAGGTGCCGCCACCGCCGGTTCTCCAGTCGCCCGCTTTTGCTCCTCCGCCGCAGCGGCCGCTGGTTCTCCGGTCACCCGCTTTTGCTCCTCCGCCGGTTCTCCAGTCGCCCCCTTTTGCTCCTCCGCTGCCGCCGCCACGGCCACCCCAGCTCCCGCCTCCCGCCAACGTGCAGACTCAGCTGCTGCTCGCGCACCAAGCCGGCGAGATACCGCTGGCGCACCACCGTGGGGAAATGTGGTGGAGGTCGGCCATTGCGGCCGCGACGGCAGGTTCGTCGGCGGAGGGGCTACCTCCAGCGCCGGTGCAGCACCCGGGAGTAGCGGGGTGGGGCGGGAACCCGTGCGCGTCCTGCGGCCTCCCCGAGCTGCCGGGATCCACCGTCATCTGCGACGCCTGCGAACGTGGGTTCCACCAAGCCTGCGTCCACGTCGCGCGGCGGCCTCCGGTGGGCGTGAACGAGGGGTGGATGTGCCCAGCCCCAGAGTGTGCGACAGGACCCGTGCCGCTCGACATCTCCAGGCAGTTATGTCAGCTCCCTCTTGATCAATTCCTTATGGTTTTACATCTTTTTTTGTTCAGCGAATTTTATACATAGCTCTAAGAAGTACGTACGTAGATTGTTGTTCATGCCGTCTGGAATTACTTGACGGAGGGAGACTACTTTTGATCAGAAGGTTAATTATATCGATCGCTGATGTTTGGTTTGCTACTTGTTATGATTAATTACACAGATGCACTTGCTTGACTGTTAATAACACATCATTTTTTTAGAACGAAGGCTCGCGAAGAGCCCGGCTTTGAATTAACAAAGCCATCAACCGGCCAGGAGTTACAACAGATAATAACACAGCATATGAAACTGATCTTTGGATTTTTCTGCTTTGCTTGACTGTTAATAACCCTGTGACCTAAATGACTTGGTTTAGATTAAATGCTATAATTAGCATCTGGTAGCAGTGGCTTTCTAAAGCATTAGTAGTAAGAGTGCATCATGCATAGTGTTGAGTAATTCGTGGTTTTTGCATGTTTCTTCCTGATTTACTACAATAAGTTGCTGCTGCTGTCACCCTTTCACGGCAACGAGGGCATGCAAAATGATAATTCTATTTTGTTCTAGTTGTGGCATTAATTTGATTTATTGCACTGGGTTTTTCTTTTTGAGGAATTATTGCACTGGTATATATACTGGAGAAGTATATACTACGTTTTTTTTGGGGATACATTTTTTTTTTTGAGGGAGGTACTGAGGGATAAGTATTTACTACTACTGTACTATCCGTAGAAGCCCAAAGTTAACCAGGTTCCGCTGAATACCCAAGCCCAAAACAAGCCCATTTTAATGCTTTTTTTAGAACAGCCCATGTTTAATGTTTAGGTCAGCACCGTGAGTTGACTAGCCATCTCCAGTTCTCTTCTAAAAAAATCCAGTTCAGATCGTTCTGCGCCTTCTGCGGCCTGCGAGGTAGATCGCCAGACGCCACAGAACGACACCGCCGCGGCGCCATGATAGCGAGTCGCGCCGCCGTTCCGGCCCGTGTAGATCTTCCTGCCGCGGTACCGATCGAGTACACGAGCCCGGCGATCACTCGATTTATTCCTCCAGCAATCGAGCCTAAAGGTATACCGCACAGTTATTTTTCTTCTAGATTGTATAACCTATAATTTAATTAACGGGCTGGCATACGACGCAAGACAATTGACCAATTTACAAATTAGATGTGTCTTTCTTGTTTTCCTTGATTTTGCTAAAGCACATCTAGATGTGTCCTAAGTGTTGCACATCTATAAGTCCTGTGTCGTTGATTTTTGCGGAGATTCATGTGGGTATTTTCTTTTTTCTTTTTTTTTAATGTTTGGTTGAGTCATTTAGATGTGCAATAACTAGACAGGCCCCAAGAAAAAAAATTAGAGGTGTCTTTTAGTTTTGGGAGATGAGAGATGATTTATGGCATTATTTGCTATAGCTACAAAGTTCACCCAGATGATATCAATATACTGATTGATGAGTTTGATAGTGGTAGAGCTAAATTTAATCGAGTAGAAAATAAGAACTTTTGAGTTGAGACATCACCAGAGTTATCTCAGCCCCTCTTAATAATCTCCTTATGATTTTAGATTTTATTTTGATTAGCGAATTTTATATATACTAGCTCTAAGAAGCATGTAGATTGTTGTAAACGCCAGTAATACTAATGGTGAGTCCAATCGAGAACGTGACATGATGTTTGGTTTGCTACTTCTTATGATTGCACAGATGCACTGCTATCAACATAGCATATGAATCTGGTCTGTTCTTTGGATTTTCTGTTTTGTTTGACTGCTGAACACTGAGACCTAAATGACTTGGTTTAAAATAAATGCTATAATTAGCAACTGGTAGCAGTGGCTTTCTAAAGAATTAGTGCGGCATGGTACGTGTTGCATCTTCTTTTAGTGGCTACTAAAATTAGGTATTACACTCTAGTCATTCGTGGTTGTTACATGTTTCTCCCTGATTTACTACAAAGAACAGGGTATATGAAATATAGCAGCTAATTTAATGTTGTCACCCTTTCACAGCAGTGAGGGCATGCGCAATGATAATTTTATTTTGTTCTAGTTGTGGTGCTAATTTGATTAGTGTTACTAGTTTATTGAAGTAGGACACCTGCATGTTTGGGTCTTGAGAGGTACATGCAGTTCAGCCATAGGGAATTTTAAAATCACCATGACTTGCAATCTGTAGTAGACAAATTTATAGATGTTCTTGTTTTCTTTCATTGTGAAGTTATCTTATTGGTTTCTCTTGCATTGTTGCCTGACAGCTGTCTGGCATTTTCTTTATCCAAAATTCTAGTATGAAAATTTGAACTAGTTCTCTTTAATGTGAGTCATGAACTCTTTTGTGGGTTCTCATTCACACTGGCGGAGCTTAGTGTATGGCTGTAGGGGCCACCCCGCCAGGTTTGTGTACATTAGTGAAAAAATTATTTTGGGACAACTTAGATTAGAAGAAATGGTATGCTTGACCTCCCCAAAAGTTCATATTTTCTGTGAATAGTATGTTCCAGTAAATTAATGAATCTTCCGGGTTTACAAGAGAAGATGATTCAGATTGGTGTCATTAATTGGAGAATGGATCACTAGTAGTAGAGTAGAAGGAAATGAAGCATCGGCGACGAAGGTGTCGGGCTGCTGAGCTGCGGATGGAAATTAATCTGGAGGAAATGGTAGAAGGGGGTCCAGAACAATGAGCTAGCTTTATTGATTGAGTAACGATAGTACAATGGACCACAACAACTGGAATGCCACCAACAAGAAGATCCATGATAAAATTGAAAGTTACATCAATGTCCTTTCGGTATAATGTCTAATGTTTCTCCAATGTCTTTCGATGACGAAAACCTTATAGGTTTTGAACAGACACATGAGTTGCCTAGCTCAAGTGGTGAGAACCTAATATGACCAAAAATCCCTTGTAAGGAAGGCTACCAAACTGCTGCTCGGACGTACAACCAGTAGAGAAGGCGCAGAGCCCAAATTAACGAGCAATGAGATTCACTAGCTCTATGACGTAGATCCTGATGGTCACACTAGGGCGAGGATGGAGTTGGGAGACCACCATGGGGCCATCACCACCAAACACAAGCCTAACAAAAAAGGCACCTAAACTCCTAGAGAGATATTGATCCTTACATCCTAAGGCTAAATCGGTTGTCGAAGGCGAGGGAAATTGGCGGAGATTGAAATGGTGGACGATTTGTCCAACGGCTAGGGTTTCATCACGTCAATCTCATGTACAAGGGACATGTGAGCACAAGATGATGCATACAACTTCTATGAAAGGCTCATCATGGAGAGAGATCAAGTATAGTGACTTGTGGTCGCATGCTTGTAGCACCACTCTTCTTGACAAATCTTCCTCCACCATTACAGTGTTTTCTTCATCATCGTGTAAAGATTTTACTTGATAAGGAAACTCATGGTCGACGGTTGTTCCAACATCAACACCACAATTGGTCTTCATCGCGGCTCTCCACCGGTGGCGCCGCCCATGAGGAAGAATGGTTTCGACATGTTTGCCAGGCCTGTGGATCAAGCTATAGTAGGAAGAATTGCCACCAATAGCAGTAATTAGTGTTGACACTACCAAATGTCAATGATGGCATAGGCTTACTGATGTATGGTAAGAGAAACAAAAGGAGGGTGGGCAGAGTGCTGACATGGTCGATGTATGAATACATTGTGTACCTCTAGCGCCACCTACCCATAGAACTAGTTCTTTTGTATTCACATAATCCAGAAATCTTGTACAAGATTGAATTGTGTCTACATTGTAGTTATGATTAGAATTTGTTGTGAGCCACAACACTGCAAATAGTATCCCCAACCTCCCATGCACTACAATGTATGGGACATCACACAAACATGTACCGCGTCTTTCTGCTAGCATCCGTGCCTAACCTCTATCGCCATGGCAATCTATTCCGGTGCCTCTTATGTATTTATCATCACATCATTGCTCAAGATCAGTGGACACAACTCTTATTGTTAGCTTTCTTTCTTCAGATTCAATATTGTCAGCCTTGACCCCTCGACCTTGCTACGCATTCTTTAGATAGATCTCTAAAGGATCTTTTAGTTTGGCAAGTCCATGGTTATTTGTTACTCCATCGAGTTCTTTTGTTTCTCTTCAACTTCATCCAGAGCCACACAAATCTTCTCAACTTTCTTGTCTCCTTTAGCCAGTAATTTCTTGATTTGTCACAACCCTTCCTTATTTGTCCAACTGCAATGATCATTTCTATTTCTTTCTTCCCTATGGCCCATCCTAATTAGATCGAGCATGGCCCAATTCAAATATCTTCCCTCTCCTGTGACTTGTTCTCGCTGATGTAACATTGCCCTTTTGGAATTTATCTATGACCTTCTATGCAATCTGCGACCATTGCCGTGACTCAAAAATTGCCATCACCATGTTTCTACTTGTGGCTGCTATTGTTAGTTTTAACAATTTTCATTATTTTCCAATAACATGGGAACTCTTTGTGGCACCTTACTTGTAGATGGTCATTTGGTCCAAATCCTTATAACGGTTTGATTTGAGATGTTAACCGATATTTCTTTGTGTTGTTCAACCAACTACAAACATAGTTATGATGTGTAATTAGAATCGTCTTTGTGTCTGAACATTAAAGAGCTATTAGGTACTTTCTAAAGGCTTAAAATAACAAACTCTCAAGGTTTAACACTGGTAATATTTGACCACCAGGGTCACATGTATTTTGTGAGTTTAGCCATCACACAATTCAGCGCATCTTCATAGAAGTCTGAGTGGGACCTTCTACACAATAGATCGATGGTGATTCTCGGAGAGGTATGCCACGGTATCCCGTTATGTAGCAAATGGCATATGTGTAATTCCATATGCAATGATTTCGCCACAAAAATGGAGTTACCTTAGGCCATCTAGGGACATGAACTGACCTCATATTGTGAGTCAGTGACCTACATCCCATAGGACTCCCATATTGCAAGGTCTATGGGAATCCTTGGGATTGAGGGTATACTCGGTTTTCTCATGGTCACATTTTTCCATATAATTTGGATTGAATATTTTCCTATTTACCGATATCTTCATGGTGCACTTGCAAAGAGGACTTTCCTACATATGCAGAAGAGCCTATCTTGAGCAAAACAACAACCGATAAAGTAAAATTATGTCCCAAGGATACATTCTCTTCTCTTGACTTGTGCCTCATCCTATTCAAGACACAACCATGCAACTTCCTCTGTATCATTTACCGTGTCGTGAACGAAATACATAATTTCCTTGTGCTCACCATAGATTTTATCATCAAGTCTCCTTGGGGCAAGTTGACGGCCAACGACGACCATACTCACCAGGGACACTTTTGAGAACATCAAACCGCCTACAAGATGTCATGACCATATAGGAGGGTGTGGTGGAAACATTGGTTGTGATAAAGGAGCAACGGATGACATTGTATGATGTCGTGATGCCACCCTGCCACGAACACCCTTGGTGTTGGCGATAGCTGGACAGCCTTGCCCGCATTATGCCATTTGATCTTTTTTTTACCATTGGTGCATTCGCCAAAGAATAGGAGGTATGATATGATTTCAAGATTAACTTCTTCACACCTTAGGGTGTTACTCATCATCGGGCAGCATGGAGCATGATCCGTGCCATGTAGCCTACAGGTGCAAGTGAAGTGGATTTGACCGGATACTGCTCAGATGAGGGTAGACTTGCAGTACCCTATTCCACATTATTTTGTTGGATTCGGAAGGAGAGTGGTATAAAGATGATGTCGGAGCTAGACTTGGCAGGGTAGCATAATGCCTCATTCCGAGAATATACACAAGTAAACGGGTAATACACACATGCGAAGAGTATTTAAATGCCAGACAAAATTACAAGAGTAAAGGGCATACAGAACTACAATGTGATATGTAACAACTAGAAGCACATAATTAACTCTAGAAGGCGGTAAACTTCCACAAGTAAAACATTAGGAGTCAAGCACACCATATCATAAATAAGTAACATCTATATGAAAAGTTTTTTTATTGAAGTTCTATTCGCATTATCCCATTTAAGAGGGTTGGATAATCTTGCTAAAAAACTCCAGAATCGTAATATCATCGGATATTATGAATAATATATCTAGTGTGTTGGGTACGACATCAGAGCAGATAGTGTCTATAGATGTAAAAAATCTCTTACCATATCCTATCTATACATTGGATTCTGAAAAGGTCCAGTTCGGTAATTATACAAATCACATTCCCCTCACATGTGGGTAACCACAATATCATCTCTTAGTTTTGTTGCATTATGGGGCCACAACCTATGGCCTCATGGAAATACAAATTGCATAGTTCCTCGCATAGCGCCAGAAGTTAGGTTTAGGGATTCAATATTTACTCCAAAAGCCGCAACTCGTCTCCCTCCTGATCTTTCTTTCTGGTCTTCTCTGCTCGAGTTTTCCTCTCGTCTCCTCTCACCACCATCTTAATCCCAGTGTTGCCTCTGCGTTCCCATGCTCCTAGGCACATCTGCATTGCCTAGATTCGCTCCCATGCTCCTAGGCACATTCGCCTTGCCTAGATTCGCAATCGTTGCCCGTCTCGCTCCAATCAGGTTCACTCGGTAGACACTCCTCTCGATCGGGTGTGATGGAAATCCACTCTCGTGTGCTGCTGGTCCTCCACCCAACCCGTGCTCTTTTGGCTCCCATCAGTTGTAAGTGGGTCTACAAGGTTAAGACTCGCTGTGATGGTTCTCTTGAGTGCTACAAGGCTCGTCTTATTGCTCGTGGCTTTCATCACGAGCATGGTCGTGACTATGGCAACACATTTTCTCATGTGGCCCACATGACCACAGTTCGCATCCTTGTCATGGCTTGTGTTTTCCACTAGTTTGTCTCTCAACATGATGTCAAGAATGCCTTTCTTAATGCATGGTGAGTTGTGCGAGGTCTATATACAGCCACCATCAGTGTTTTTTGTTCTTGACGACATGGTATGTCATCTTCATTGCTCTCTTTATGGCTTTAAGCAAGCCACTTGTGCTTGGTGTGAGCATTTCACCTCACTAGACTCTGCTACTGGTTTCTTGGTGAGTGCTAGCTCATGATCCTGGACTTTTTTTCCACCTTCCATCTCATGTCATGAACCGCAACCAATCCCTAGGATTGAGGGATCCTTGGTTAGCTGCCTAATTATCTCTTCTCTGTTTTGTAGACTGATATCTTTCCAAGTTAGGTTGTTGACGACGCCACAATGTTGATCCATGTACAATGTGTTTGATGCCTAGAAATGAAGGTTGACTACATTCATTTGTGGCAAAGAAGGATGTTGGAGCAGTGGGAGGCCCTTCGATTATTGTTAGAGGCATTGTTATAGCCTAAGTCCTCCCTCTCTTGGCAAGTTAGCTTTTTCTCCACCTCGAAAGCCCTCGCCAAACTTTGATGCTCACTGGAGAAGATGATTCTCATCTAAAGAGAGTCATAGCCGGCATTATGGTATTCTGGCAATAAACAATACAAAATTTGGCATCTATGGTGCTAATCGCATAATAGCGCGCTATTTCCGAGCTAGAAGTTGTAGTGGTATAGCGTTGTAGCGTCATGCAAAAATCTGAAACAGAGAAAACAATAGCCCAGCGGCCCAAAACACCCCTTGGCGGGCAACGGCCCATACCCCTCTCATTCTCAGTGTCAGACCTAACCAATGAGGCAATGATACCTTGCATTCCCCCTTCCCTGTTCCCACCCGAGCTTTGAGCGACGGCGGCGGCGTCTTCTCATGAGGGGCAACAGCGGCGGCTATCTCTAGCTCGACTCCAGCCAACACCGGAAGGGGTGATGTCAGCCACGCCATCGGCAACGGCGGCAAGTCAACCACCAGGTAACACTTTCCTCTAGTGCTTCCACGGTTCCACCTTGCTGAGCTCCTCCTGCTGCTTCTTGCTCATGCGCATGCGCGTGCTCCTCCTCCTCTTGATGCATCTGCCACGGGAAGGAGACGAGGGGGTGTGGCCGTGGAGGAGATGGGGAGCACGCGGTCCACGGGACGTCAGGGCCAACGAATCCTAGGACGGGCTTGGCGGATCTGACTGCCGGCTCGACGAATCAAGCCGGTGTCGTGGTCACTTCCGGTCTGCAGGGGATGGAGAGAAAATAGGGAAGAGAGGGGGCGGTTCAAACTAAAGTTTAAAATTGGATCGATGGCACTGGCTGACTTTGTGCTTCCACTCCAATAGATTATGCCTCATATTTGACATTTTTGGGATATATTTAACATTTTTTATGCAAAACACTATTTTCTAATATAGCACGCTTTAATCTGGAGAAGGCCGGTGCTAAATCTTGTAGCTCCCTATTTTTTTTGTTGGACTATGGTCATTTTTGGCTGACCGTTCAATACATGGTCAACTTTATGAATTCTCACGGTAGAAACTGCCTTTTCTGGATCCAAATTTGTTCTGGGGTGAAATAACCAAATCATACTACACTGGATTCTGCTGGATATTGAAATGCCTTCTTGAATGGCTCACTACTAGATCTGACTTTGGATCGCTCGGATAGTATCCTTCCTGTTTCCAGTCCTGTGCCCAGAGAGTTCTGTGGGGATGGAGTTGGGCATCCAGTAATTGGGCTCTCTACATGACCGGCTTGCTTTTTTCTTTTGTTTAATTCTTGTGGAGAAGAGTATAATGCAGTATCTCTCCAAAGTAGATCCTAATATGGATTGGCGAACATCAATTGCATGGATTACACCACCTCGGTCATGTCTGCTGTTTCCTCAGCCTAGTGTAGTCATGCTTTCCTCGATTCTGGTGTGTGTTTGTGTGTGTGTGTGGGGGGGGGGGGCAAATTTGAGTGCCAGCGTGGGCACCAAATGTAACGTGACTCCACCGGGGTTAGAATTTCTAAAGAACATGCTGCTTGGTGGTACTATGGAATTTTGGTGACTGTTTTTATTGTCAAATTGGAGCATGCACTTTGACGACAAAACTTTAGCTCTAATGTTTTGCATTATGAATTCGGATTTCAAATACTAGTATGGAAATTTATTTTGGGTCAGATATTACCATGAATTTCTTTCTCACTGAAAACTGTTGGGTTTCCTGCCAGGCTTGTTAATCCTGGGGTCTGCCCTGTGTATTTTATAATCTTGGAATATTACAACCATGTGCACATCCTTAGTGAGGAATAAAGATGTTGAATAAAAGTAAAAAAAATAGGCAGGCATAAATTATATGAAACATATTTCTGTTAAGGTAGAAGGGGCATCCATTAACCATGTTATGTATTGAAAACCCACAAATCATCTATTCTATTCTTCTTTTAACATGACAACTCTCACATGGCTGCAAATTTTCCTGATCAGTTCATACGCATTTTACGCAACTGTTAGCAAATGATGCCTTTCCTTTATTAAAGCATTTCAATATCATATACATCATATAAGATTATGCAAGCATTTGTGAAAACATGCACTGCTTAGTGATTCTGACCTGACATGAAGTGTAGGTTAGAGTGCACTGATGTTATGGTTTTAGTCCTTTCCTATTCTGGTTGTGTTATTCCATAAATATTGGAAGGATGGTCTCCTTTGGAGACTGGATCATGGTCACATGTCAGATTGCTTGGTTCTTATATTTTGAAAGATATATTTCACACAAAATTTATAGAGAAAGAATGTCATTCCGAAAGTAACGTTCATTTTGAAAAGAATGCCTTCGATCATCAACCCTCACGCATGCCCCCTTTTGCAATTTCTTGTCTACTTATTTTGATATCACATTTAGATCCACATAAAGAGGATGGTCTATGTACTTACAAAAATCGCTCAACCAGGTGTCCCTATACCAAATTGTTCTACTTTATTTTTATATATACAGACAAGTCTTTCTCCTTGGAGGTGTGTGTGTGGGGGGGGGGGGGGGGCTCCGAGTTCTAGAATTTTGAACTTTTGGAATTTTGTTAAGTGTTTTACCTGCATCAGACCATGCCTACACTGAAATCACTAACAAACATCAAAGTTTGCTTTATTTATTCCTGGCTATTAGTTCTATACATGCATAGATTCTGTACAATTTCCGCACCTTGTATGGTCTATTTTGATGATAAAATTCTAGTCACATATTATTTGGTGAACCTTTCTCTTGAGTTCATGGACAAAGTTGCCCCAGTGTTCATTTTTCCTTTAGCAGATCTTTTAATCTTCTTAAATCCACATGATGGTTGTGAAACTGCTGCAGACGACTACATAATCAAGAGTATAACTTCAAAATCAAACATGATTTGAAGCTAACTATTTCTATTTTCAGCCCACCATCCTTCTGTACAATGTTTAGTTATGTTGATGATTGTTATTCTGTACCTTTAGTGATTATTATGGAGTTGAATTTTCCTAATCAAGTTGTCCTTGCATATCAGTGTGTTAAGAAGCTTATAACCATAGCAGTTGAATAGGTCGTGCCCCAATAATTCTCAGTAGTACTGCAAACTAAATTGTAGAACAATCAGATCATTATTGTCCTTTCATTGATTTAGACTACTTTTATGTGATATGCTGAAGAGAATGAGCGCTGAAAGCGTGCTTGCATCTTCTATAGCTGGTTCATTGTGTTACACAGTGCTTTCATTATTGTACATATGCTCGCTGTTTAATTGTAAAGTGGTTATTGTTTTGATTACTCTTGAAAGATCTGTTCGAAGAAAAAAGAAACTTCTGATTTGTTGAAATTCTGCTTTTTGCAAAGAAAAGTGAAACTACAAGTAACTTGTGGCAGCTATTTAGCGATAAACTTTATAAACTGGACTGTTTAGTGGTGCTCTGAAATAATAATATCAGAAATGTTATAGGAAGTTTTCAGATAACCTTTGCTGTACAGACATTATCATCACAAGAGAGTTAATATTTTGTTTTGGTCCTCCTCGCAGAGTACGTGTTGCTGATGGAGCTCATTTGACTGAATTGGCTACTCCACATTTTGAGGGGCTGCAGTTGAATAATACAACTCCTTTTGGTAAGGATGTTAGAGCAATCATATGTACTGCAAGAGAGATGTATTTGCTTTTTGTTGGATATTTTCCACGCCTTTTATGCACTGTAACTTTCTAGACAGCAATTTGTTGTCCTAACCATCAATTTGCTTGCCCCCATGTTCAGTGCATGTGTGGCCTCTTAGGCGTACTATGTGTTTATCCATAAATCGTTTTGAAGTTATAACTATTGACCATCATTGGTGGTGCATCTTATAATAATCCACTTCTCGCAATCATGTTGCAGATGGGAATCACTTTATGCCAGCATTTGGTCTTCCTCATTGTTTTAACATGAGACAGCAATTTCCTCCTGTGGATCAAAACTTCATTGCTGATGGAAACTTAGAATGGAGCTCAAATCATACATACTGCAGGAGAAGAGATTTTCCACAAAAATCAGCATTTTGCAAGTTTTCTGAGAAGCACGAGTTTGGAAGTTCTAGTACTTTTATGGAGCCATCATTTTTTACGAAATCAACAGACCCGAGTCATAAGGAAGAAAGAAATCCAGCAAAGCCTCCAAAATTTCTTGCGGAAAATTGCAACCATCAAGCACATCATGGCAGTGTGAGTATCTCATTACCTGTTTCAGATTCCGATTCTTCATCCAGTGTTCATTTTACATGTTATTGTTTCCCACTGCTACAGCCTTTGTATTCTTATACTGCAGTTCTTTTATCTTATGTTCACTTTGGCGCTGATTTTGATAACACTGCTTTTTTGTGTTGTTACTCTAGGTTGGCCTACCTGTTCAATATCAAGATTTCTTCATAACTAACTTGGGAGAACTCGATAAACATGCAAGCTACCACAATTGCCATCAGATATGGCCAGTGGGTTTTACATCTTACTGGCATGATAGAGTCACTGGTTCACTGTTTGAGTGTGAGGTGTGTGATGGAGGGAGTTTTGCGCCTTTGTTTAAGGTCAGAAGGTTACCATGTTCAGTGTTCCCCCTTCCAGAAGCATCGACCTTTCTCTCCCATAATGGTGCAAGAAAGGCCGCTGAAACAAAGGAAAGTAGCAGTTTTATTGGAGATACTGCTAATGATATGGATGATGATCTTTATATGATGATTGATATTCCCTCTGAGACCAAACAAGATTTCCTATCATGTCTTACCAATGATACGGAGGATAAAAGGACTTCTTTGGATTGCAATGATGTACAGAGTTCAAATATGATGTCGCAAATACTACCTTCAAATTATGAGAATGTTCCACCAAGTAAAGAAGCCAATATTAATGACCAAATTGGTGAGTTTACATTTGAGGGAACATCATCCTCTTCAGTATGGGGGATGATTTCTTCTGCTATGGTGGAAGCTTGTGAAAAAATGTACAAGGAACATGGGCATCTGGTATTCTCATGCACACACAACAGCGAAAATCATTTGTTAAACAAGGGGAGTGGATGTCAGAACTTTGATGGTCCTTACGCTCCCTTAACTAGATTTTGCTCATCCAATGGCCCCAGTATTGCACGAATTACAGAAAAGGAGAATGATGTGGAAGCTACTTATACATTACTGAAGCATTGGCTATACCATGATAGAATTGGGCTTGATTTGGAATTTGTTCAAGAAATTGTGGAGTCTCTTCCTAGATCCAGGTCTTGCATAAACTACCAGTTCTTGTGCAATAGGGCAGAATTTCATTCTTCTGTGACAGTTGCAAGTGGTTTACTTTTATCTGTGCATAAAGATGGTCAAAGTAATGGAGATACGCCATATGGTAGACATGGTGCGGTGACTGGGCTACATGATGATGCTCAACCCAGTGGTTCTAGTATCCGCAAGCTACCTCCGGGACGTCCTATTAGCCGTAAGCTTCAACCAGAATCGGCGGCAGATGTTTTCCAGGTAGCTCTTTACATATCTGTCACTGTTTCTGCTATCTGAAGAAACACATCTTTACAAAGTTGTGCATTTCCTTTTTATTCTTGCATCCATCTTCTCATTGAAATTTTCTTGCAGATATGGGAGTTCTTGGGGCGCTTTGCTGAAATCATTGATCTCAAAGAAGTGCCTTCATATGAACAATTAGAAGATGAACTTGCTGAACCATGGCCAATTTGTGCAAGTCAGGAAGAAACATTGTCAAAGGGCATTCAACAATGTAGGGATTACTCTTCACCAATGAATTCCCCTGCAAATGCTTCTATATCACATTCAAATAGTGAATCTGGTCTCTCCAATAATGAAGAGATTGTGTCTGTATTTATTCCTGTTGAAACTTCCTCTATGAAGGAAGCGCGTCTAGATAAATTGGCAGCCCAGACACTTGGGAGGTGCACTGGTACAGTATTGCCCAGGGTTCATCTTGCACTCATTAAGGTTCTTTTTGGCGAGGTATTATCAAAGCTCAACATTAACCCCAAAGAACCAAAACCCAGGCGCGGAAGAAAGAAGGACACTGAGAGCGTTATTTTGATAAAGGAATTTAACTTTGATATGCTAACTGCTAACAAGTTGACTTGGCCAGAGTTGGCTAGAAGGTATATGTTAGCTATTTCATCCATAAATGGGTGCATGGATGTGTCTGATATTTCCAGTCGAGAAGGGGTGAAGTTATTCCGCTGCCTACACGGTGATGGTGGCATACTGTGTGGAGCCGTACCTGGGGTTGCCGGCATGGAGAAGGATGCCCTGGTAAGCATTTTACTTCTACAATTAGCTGAACCTTGTGATTCATTTGGATCATGCCTTCCTTTCCTTCTTCAATCAGACATGAGTTGTAGTATTTAGCTTGCTGTATGCTATGGTTATTTGCTATCTGTTTTTAGATTTTTCCTCAACTTTTTATTTCTATTTATTAATATTCTCTTTGATTGCAACCCTGTACAATTATATTATCCGCATTAACTCTTCATAATAGTATGTTTATATGTTGTATTTGAGGGAAGGAACCCCTGTTGTATTTGAGGTGTTGACATATCCCTGTTGTATCCTGCTTAGGAAAAAAGCTTGGTTTTCTGGGTTACAAGATTCTTGTTTTTGCTTATTTTGCTGGCGATATCTTGACTACATTGATTTCTTGTCCAGCTGTGTGATATTTTGAGATTATCAAATATAATTTATAAGGATGTTGTGTTACGTTCGTTGTATGATTTATCTACAGTTTTTTGTTCGCCCACTAAGAGATATTATAAATTTCCTGTGTTCTTATTTTAGACGATGGTAACTTTTATGTGTATTTTTGCTGCACTGTAATTATTGTATTGTATTTTCAGCTGCTTCTGGAGGCGGAGAATTTGATATGCAGTTCTCTATCAAGTGAAGGAAACAAGGTTTTTATGATGGATTACAAGTATTCTGCTGAGGTGCCTATTGCTGATAATAGAACATTGCCAGATTGGGCAAAAGTACTAGAGCCTGTGAGAAAATTACCGACAAATGTGGGAACGAGAATTAGAAATTGTGTTTATGAAGCTTTGGACCGAAAACCACCAGAATGGGCAAGGAAAATTTTGGAACATTCGATAAGTAAAGAGGTCTACAAGGCTAATGCATCTGGACGAACCAAGGTTAGTAATGCTCCTGCAGGCTGCAGTCATTGTATTCTCGCTGTTCCAGACTGCGTTTAATTTCCTTTTTCAGGCTTTAACCTGCTCTCAGGCCCTTATAAAAATGATTATTCTTGATGATCGAGCTGCAATGCTTATGGTGTTTTTCTCTTAATTATAAAGTAACGAGTTGCAAAAATAAAAGTATGAGTTTGTATTAGTTTATGTTTTAGTACCATTTGTTGTGTGGGTTGCGTTCTAGGTTACAACTCATGTATTTTGCCCTTGGCCGTCAATACAAATGCATAAATTCCGTTTTCTAGTTCCCCTAACACATCTTTTGTTTTACTGTTTTATGTGATGAAGTATTGTATCCCATTAAAACTATGACAGGAATGGTTGTAGAATTTTGTTTGAAACCTTGAAACCAGTCAGATGATGTATTTTGTATTTACATGTTTTTGTTTATTTAGCCTGAGCAGGAAACTTCGGTTAACATGAACTTGCTGTCAGCATCGCAGTTTAACCAAAGTTTTACTATATATATATATATAGCTGCCAGAACAGAAGACAGTGCAAGCACAGCCATGCTTATGTTTTATTTGAAGAAATGTATTCGCTCGCTGCCTTATTAGACTTATTCGTTGCCATGATACTTTTGTCTATCTTTTATTTTGAGGACCCTTGTGACTAGGGGACTATTTGGAAAACACGCTAAAAGATATTCTTTTTTCTTGTCACAGAAAGCTGTTTTATCTGTGTTGTCAGAGGCATGCCGTGTAACAGTGCCACAAAAACCTGAAAAACCAAGAAATGAAAGGGAAACTATTTCCATCTCAGAGGTTATCTTGAAGAAGTGTCGTATTGCTCTGCGCCATGCCATTTCCTCAGATGAATATAAGATTTTGGGGAATCTGCTTGGAACTATTCTATTGAACTCTCATGAGTATGAGGATGAGGGCATCCTTGGATTTTCTGGTATGGTGCCACGCCCTTTGGACTTCCGCACAATTGATATAAGGTTGGCTATGGGAGCTTACTGTGGATCTTGGGAGACATTTTTTGAGGATGTGCAAGAGGTATGTTTTTATTTAACACCCTTTTTGTATTATGCTATGGTCATACGCATGGGATATTTTCTCAGATTTTCCATGGATGACTTAGCCTGCAAATACTCCAGTCGCGTTAGCTTGTGCTAACTGTTCGATCAGCAAAGGAGTTGTAACAGACAGTATGCTGAAACTAGAAAATCAAGCTCACAGTTACCTTGTGCACAAACTAGAAAATTTGCTGATCTGTTATGTTTACCTGCAGGTAATATGCAATCTGCACACTGCATCTGCTGATCGAACGGATATAAGGGAAATGGTACTAGAATTCTCTAAGAGTTTTGAATTGCATAAGGCAAAGGTTTGTTATCCCTTTCTGTATGGTAGTTTACTGCTTTGAACACCTACTTTTCAGCTGGTTAAATTAAGGACATTTTTAGCAAATTGTGTTTTTTGATTGCAGAACATCAATCCATGCTCCGTATTTCCTTGCTGTTTGTGCAGTACTTGATTACCAATTTTCGGTTAAGGAAAACATAGTTTGAACACTACTTTGTGAAATATTCTGACTAGTCCTCATGCCTTGTGCTACTCAAGTTCAGCACAATATATGGACTATATGGATAGATGAGCAGTACTATTACTTTTAGATGTAAACTGCATTGGTTAGAGTCATAACGTAAGTGATCACCTTAGACCAATGCTTTATTGACTATGACGCCGCCTATTTAATTGGTTAAAGCCATGCTGTAAAATAGCATCAAGTTAGTCAAACTACCTCACGCGATTCCATAATTTCATGTCACATGCCTTTATAGTCAAGATAATATTGCAACTAGAAAAAAATATGGGTCACTTAGTTAGCTTTATACCTTCTCATTGGGATTACCTATGCTGATTTGATTATATGTTAGCTTAATGTAAATTTTTCTGTTTACTAAGTAATATTACCAAGGATTTTAGTAACCCTTTTGGCTTTCTGTTCTTTTTACATGGCTGGTGCAGGTGCTCGACCTTGTTCGGAAATTTGATTGTTACCTGTCTAGTGAGAATACTGGTTCAGAAATACATAAGGAGCTACATGATTTTGTGACTGCAGAAACAAAATTACCTAAAGCTCCATGGGAGGAGGGTATCTGCAAAGTGTGTGGCATTGATAGAGACGACCACGTTGTTCTCTTGTGTGATGGTTGCGACTCGGAATACCATACATACTGCTTGAATCCACCACTAGCTCTTATACCAGAAGGAGACTGGTTCTGCCCATCCTGCATATCAGATCCAGAGAAATCACATCTTGACCAGGGTGCTCGGGATTTGAAACGACAACGAAAAGGAGCATTTCGCAGCAAACCATCGTGCATGTCAGGTAAAAGGAAATCACATCTTGACCAGGGTGTTCAGGGTTTGAAACCACAACGGAAAGGACCCTATCATGACATGCTTATTAAGTTAGCTCCAGCAGTGGCACAAAAGGAGTACTGGGAGCTTAGCACACAAGAGGTATGGTTTTCTCTTCTATGTTTCAACTTTCAAGTAGATATCTCTACTATTTAGTGTTTGGAAGTTTTAGTCCTTTGTGTATTGCATATTTCGTTGTATTCCTTTATATGATTTTACTTGGCCAAATCATCTTTTTTCTCTAGTATTTTACGGTATGCCTAATAATTTCTCTGTGTGCTGATTTTCATAGTGGACAAAGTGACAACCTACATTGTCTAACATTTATCTTCAAAATGCAGAGAATAGATATGCTGAAATTTCTTTGTGATGAAATGCTCAACACGGTCCTGATAAGAGAACATATAGAAAAGTGTCCAGATAAGTTCAATGATCTCCAGAAGAAGTTTTATGCTTTGAATTTCGAATTGAAGGATTTGAAAGATAAGGAGGAAATGAGGACTTCATATGGTGAAGCGGATACTTTATCGGACCAGATTTCAAAAGTGAAGGAGTCAATTGGCACAGTAGAGTCAGAGCTTAATATGGCATCCCTGAGAAGAGATTTTCTGGGAAAGGATTCCTTGGGTCGACTGTACTGGGTTTTAGGACGATCTGGTAAACGTCCTTTGCTGGTCGCTGATGGAAGCATGCTGATAAGCAATGAGAGGAACCCACCATCTACTTCTGATTGTAAAGGGTGGAATTCTGCATCTGTCGTCGTTTATGAATCGGACGAAGAAATACGTAGCCTTATTGACTGGCTAAGGGAATACGATCCAAGGGAGAAGGAGCTAAAACGTGGTATCCAGCTGTGGCAGCGGCAGAGGCATCTTCATCACCAGCTGGGTAATTTTATTCTCGGTGATCCTCCAGTACCATCCAAGGGGTCGTCGAACAGCAGCGAGCAGCAGCTTATGAAACTTCCCAGTACCAAGGCTGCAGCAATTTTGGAGAAAACATGCCGCTGCGACTGCTTGGAGCCTATACGGCCTGCTCGGCACCACTGCATAGCATGTCACGAAACTTACTTTACGTCAACCGAATATGAAGATCATGCTGGAAAGTGCAATGGAGCTGTCAACAAGGAGATGGATCCTGTTCATCCTAGCTCCACCGCTGAGTCCACAAAACCGATGAAGTCATGCCCATATGACTTTGAAGTGATTTGCAGAAAATTTGCCACCAATGATTCAAACAAGGAGATAGTGAAGGATATTGGACTTATTGGATCAAACGGAGTTCCGTCTTTTGTCCCTTCACGTGCAGCTTTTATTGATCCTCCAGTAATTCTCAATAAAAACAAAAAGCAAGATGACATCCCAAATGATGATTGTGTTTCCAGCTCCTTAGAGGAATGCCAGGCAATGTCTTCTGCACAAAAGTTAGGGCAGGAGGGGTCCAATTCTGCTCAAGATTGTCCTGCAGCTACTACTTCCTGTGATGAAATTGTGTCAAAAACTAAGGAGCCAGCCCCTGATACTGATACTACTTCCTGTGAGGAAGCATCATCTTCAAAAGCAGTCAAACCAACAAGATTGCTGGCTGTTAACGGTGGCTTGGTTCCGGAGTCATCACTGAGGCCGGTTACTGGAAGAAACTCTCATATCCTGAAGCAACAAAAGATAAATTTGCTTGATATAGAAGCAGCGTTGCCTGAGGAAGCTTTCAGAGCCTCAAAGTCTCAACAAATGAGAAGGCATTCATGGCGTTCTTTTGTGAAGCGTGCAGAATCAATCTCCGAGGTGACTTCATCATCTATTTATTCACCTTAATTTGTGCCACACAAAATATAGACTAGTGTTTATTATTTTTGTGCCTGTCCATTATATTAAAAGCTCTCTAACATCATCATCTCCATACAAAATAAATGCTTGAGAGGGCTGGTATTAGCCACTGTACTGATTAATCGTATCTATTCTATGCCTCTTCCAGATGGTAGTGGCGACCAGCATGTTGGAGAGAGCGATAAAATCCGAGTTCCTGAAGAATGATTGGTGGTACTGGTCCTCCTTCACAGTAGCTATCAAGACCTCAACTGTATCCTCGCTCGCTCTCAGGATCTACACCCTCGACGACTGTATCATGTACACCAAGGAGCCTAACACCGTGCCGCTGGCTGACAGTACAAAGGTTGTGAACAAGGGGGGGAAGGGGAAAGAGCCAGAACCATCAGCGTCGTGATTTGCGCCACTCAATCTATTGTATACCCCAAACTTTGATGCTCCGCTTTGTTATGTGCTCCAGTGATAGACAGAGATGATATAGACAGAGTCTTTGGTTATTATGTGGTCCCTTGATGCTTTAGAGCTAGCTTTGATTCTGGTATTCCTGCAAGGCTGCAACCTTGACCGTTAATTTAGTAAGTCAAATTTACCAGACTACTAGTAAGATACCCGTGCTACTACGCCATGGGATCACATTAAGAAAAATGGAATAACATAAGTACAAAGTCAAATGCAGTACTGAGATTTTCCTTTGAGAGAAGGTTAGGATTTAACCACATCCAAAAAGAGTACAAAATGTACAATGACGCTACAAACACCACAAATTTAAATGTACAAAATGTACAATGACGCTGCATTATAACTACATCCAGCTTTAGCCAACACATGTGCAAAACTATTACTAGCAAACAATGGAGCAGGCGTTTCCAGATTCGCAACAGTGCCCTACGGTGGCAGGTGGCCATGTGCTCGGGTGTGGAGGAGACCCAACTGGCAATGGCAGCAACAACCAGAGAGGATGACCTCTGAGACGAACCGACGACGGGGTGAGAAGTTTGTTGTCGACAGGTGCGGCGTCGTAGAGGAGGAACGACAGGCGATGGAAGTGACGGCACAAAAGAGAGCATAGGGAGATGCTGGATAAAGTGAGGAGTTGGACAACGGATGATGGAGATCATTGGAGGAGGGCCGCTGTTGGGTGACCGCTGCCGAGGGAGAGAAAAAGGCAAGCAGAGGAGGGGTTCGCCGACTGTGTGGAGTATATTGGAGCAGCCATGGAATGATGTTGATTCAAAAGGTGCAATTGGAGAGGAGAGGCGGCTGCTGGACTGTGATTGGGGAGCCATTGGGGAAGAAACGACAATGGCCAAGAGTGGCGGCGGCTTGGTGGAGGTCGTGAGCAAAAGAACTTTTTTTCCCCAAAAACTGAGCCAGTAGGATATATTAACATTGGAGATTGCTTGCTAGCTTGCTGCGAGCACGTTGACAGGATTACCGCCCCAGAAGTAGTCGAAGCACTGGTGCTACGTGTGGTGGCTCTCACCCGCGAGGACGTTTTCAAGGGATGTTTTCCAGTCAGTTTGTTTGTCCGTTATCCAGAGAAACAATGCTTCTACGGTTGATCGCTCGCCGGTGGGGCTCATCAGTGCTGATATCAAGGAGTTGGCGTCATTTTTGTCGTCCATTCGCTTTAGTCAGGTAAATCGTTTGTCGATTGTCGCAGCACATATTCTAGTTAGATCATCTGAGTCCTTCAATGACTCTATTTTTCGTAACCCCGGTTAGTAACCGGGAGGCACTCTCTTGATTATCCTTAATCAATAAAGCGCGATATTCCGTAAAAGAAAAAACTTATGAGATTGACCAGCACGAGAAAGTATCGCATGGAAACTCAGCGGAAACGTTGAAACTGATGTCCGATTGGTATCCAGATCAATCAAGTTCAGCTCAGACGATGAGCTCTGGCCCGAAAGTTCATCTCGACTCCTCGGACTTGCTTGCTCCTCGGGCCAACTTACGGTGGCTCGGTTCTCATCCTCGGGCCGCGAGATTTAGAGCTGATTACGGATAGTAAATCACCTATGCATCTTGATTAACCCATGAGTTTATACACTTCTTCCCTTGATTTACTTGATCTAACAGCCAGGGATGAGATGAAGGGAATGGCGGCAGTGGTGCAGAACAAACGGCTGGGTCACACAAATGTCAGTTTACTTCAGTTGGGTATCAGAATTCTTCCCTCGATTTTGTTCTGGTTACTCGAGTTTTATTGTCACTCGGTTAATCCCTCTCATATAGAATCACAAGTTGCATTCCAAATTCATGAAACAAGCAGTTTATTGTCGTCCGGTTAATCCATCCATGTCATATAGAATTAGAAGTCGCATCACAAATTTGTGAAACAAGCATTACATCCGGTTAATCCCAGTTACATGCCGTTACTCGAGGTTCTGTAGCAGAAACAAGGGGTTGCATCACAAATCAGTGATTATAAAATCGATCTGGGCATCAATTGTTCTTGTTTGCAAGCACCACCTTTGACCAAAACCTTGCAAGCAACCTTCTGTTGGAGGTCTTCAGCAATAAGCGCCATTTTTTGCTTGGTTTGGTCATCTATATAGCAAATGATTCAATCTGTTAGACATCCACCACTTGGGTAACAAACACTTTTACCACTTGTCTAACACTAGTAATGATAGCAAGCAAGTACAACTAATTCGTGAATTAGATCAAAGTATCGTAGATTTAGCTGTGCAAACAGAATAAACAACTCTGTCCAGGTTGAGACTCGTGATTTAGTTCATTTAGAATATTCCTCGAAAAATTGCAAGCGTTAAGTGCAATGCCTGAAGTGATAGCACCATTATTATTCAAGAGGTACATCACTTTGCTAAACGAAAATTGTAAATGACAGAGAAAAATAAATGACAGAAACCATGAATAGAAGGAACTATGCTACAACGAAGCTAATGAAGCAAAAGCAAAGATTACTGATGAGCTAGTTCACTTAGATTGAGACTCATGAGCTAGTTCATTTTTAGCTAGTTATACTTACGTGCAGATGTATTCTCTTGAGAATAAATACACATGGCAGATTTAAAAAAAACACAGAACACCTTATATTGGATTCAACACCAAAAGTGTGTGCTATCCTAAGTGCCTGCTAGTTACTATTCATTCATTGTTATCTAGAGTTTAGTTGCAACTGAAATATATGTATTTCTACCTGTCGGTTTTGAATCGCATTGTAGGTCTGTTACTGAATTTCATACTGGATAACACGGAAGAACAATGGATCTGCTCATTGTGTGCATGGCGGCAGCTCCAGTTGACAATCTAATCTTTAACACTTATCTTCTTTTTTTCTCTTAGTTACTGTAAACTACTGTTCTAAAATAGTATTTCAGGGAGTTTTCTGTTTATAAATCTGCACTTGAGACAACAAATTCATTTGTGTCATTTGCACCTGAGATAATGATATTTAAATTATCACTGGTATCTTTGTAATGGTGCTATCTTTGAGATCTCTAATTTTTCAAGCAACCTGTTACACTCGGGGTCAAGGAAATGTGGAAGTACCTGTCTCTTCATCATCAGATATGCATATCACATCAGGAGCCGCCACGTCTTATGTCATGGCAATATTTGTTATCTCGTTACCCCGCAAAAAAATATATTTGTTATATCGTTTGGATTCAGTTAACCGGACACAAGGACGGGATGTGTTTCGTTGGAATCTCACAATACCTAGATCATTCACGGCCGATTCTATGTATTGTGCCCTCATGCACGCAGAGATTCCAGTGAACAATACTCCCTCCGTTTCATTATGTAAGGTGTATTATTTTTGGCACGGTGACCAAAGCACGAAATTATGGACATGTTAGGACAAAATTATCCTTGGCAAATTTGTTTATTAGTGGTAAGTAAATCAATTAGTCTAGAAAAGTAAGAGGCGCATGCAATCGACCTAGAGATACTTTTCTTCTTTTGCTACAAGGAGAGATACAGACAATCAGAAGAGGGATACTTTTCATTTTTGTGGAGGGCTAACAAGGGAATTATGAGGAATTAGAAGAAATGCATCTTACATTCTAGAATTTTATCAATAACAAATACACCTCTTACATAAAGGAACGGAGGGAATAATAAGCAAATATGGAACTGACACTACTAGGAAAATGCTTATAGATAGAATTTTACCAGTAGCGTTTGATTATGACCCCATGCTACTAGTAGTTAGTAACAGCACTGGGTAGAAAGCGCGCTACTGGTATGTGTTAGCAGAAGCGCTTGTTACCTAGGCCCACGCTACTGCTAAGTGTAACACACTACACCCCTTGGTCACTAAATATTAGCAGCGCTGGTCGTCCAACCGGCGCTACTGTTAGTTTTGGATCTATATCGCATGTTTAGATAAACGCGCTACTGCTATTTTTCTATGTATAACATTTTACCAGTAGCGTGTTTTTCTAGACCGCGCTATAGGTAGTGCAACACTAGCCGTAGATATTTTGCAAGCTGCCATAGCAGTAGCGTGTTTTGGCTCCCCGCGCTACTGATACGTCTCCAACGTATCTATAATTTTTTATTGTTCCATGCTATTATATTACCCGTTTTGGATGTTTATGGGCTTTATTTTACACTTTTATATCATTTTTTGGACTAACCTACTAACCAAAGGCCCAGCACGTATTGTTGTTTTTTTGCCTATTTCAGTGTTTCGAAGAAAAGGAATATCAAACGGAGTCCAAATGGAATGAAACCTTCGGGAGCGATCTTTTTGGAACAAACGTGATCCAGAGGACTTGGAGTGGAAGTCAAGAAACCAGCGAGGCGGCCACGAGGGTGCCCGGCGCGCCCCCCACCCTCGTGGGCCCCTCGAGCATCCACTGACCTACTTCTTCCTCCTATATATACCCATGTACCACGAAAACATCATAAGCGACCATGAAAAACTATTTCCACCGCCGTAACCTTCTATATCCGTGAGATCCCATCTTGGAACCTTCACCGGCGCTCTGCCGAAGCGGGAATCGATCACGGAGGGCCTCTACATCATCTCCAAGGCCTCTCCGATGAGTTGTGAGTAGTTTACTATAGACCTTCGGGTCCATAGTTATTAGCTAGATGGCTTCTTCTCTCTCTTTGAATCTCAATACAAAGTTCTCCTTGATCTTCCTGGAGATCTATTCGATGTAACTCTTTTTATGTGTGTTTGTCGAGATCCGATGAATTGTGGGTTTATGATCAAGTTTATCTATGAGAAATATTTGAATCTCCTCTGAATTCTTTTATGTGTGATTAAGTTATCTTTGCAAGTCTCTTCAATTATCAGTTTGGTTTGGCCTACTAGATTGATCTTTCTTGCAATGGGAGAAGTGCTTAGCTTTGGGTTCAATCTTATGTGTCCTTTCCTAGTGACAGCAGGGGCAGCAAGGCACGTATTGTATTGTTGCCATCGAGGATAAAAGATGGGGTTTATATCATACTGAATGAGTTTATCCCTCTACATCATGTCATCTTTCTTAAAACGTTACTCTGTTTTTATGAACTTAATACTCTAGATGCATGCTGGATAGCGGTCGATGTGTGGAGTAATAGTAGTAGATGCACACATGAGTCGGTCTACTTGTCACAGACGTGATGCCTATATACATGATCATGCCTAGATAATCTCATAATTATTCGCTTTTCTATCAATTGCTCGACAGTAATTTGCTCACCCACTGTACTACTTATGCTATCTTGAGAGAAGTCACTAGTGAAACCTATGGCCCCCGGGTCTATGTCTTGTCATATAAGCTTTCATCTACTTTTATTTGCATCTTTACTTCTCCTATCTATATTATAAAATACCAAAAATATATTTATCTTATCATATTATCTCTATCAGATCTCACTTTCGCAAGTGGCCGTGAAGGGATTGACAACCCCTTTATTGCGTTGGTTGCGAGTTCTTGTTTGTTTGTGTAGGTGCGTGGGACTTGTGAGGAGCCTCCTACTGGATTGATACCTTGGTTCTCAAAAACTGAGGGAAATACTTACGCTACTATTGCTGCATCACCCTTTCCTCTTCAAGGAAAACCAACGCAAGCTCAAGACGTAGCACCTACCACCTTTCCCCTCCTTCCTTCCCTTTCTTCTTCTTCTCCTCCTTCCTTTCTCCCCCTTTCCTTGCACCTTGCTTGTTCTAATGCTCCCACTCCACCACCCCTCCATTAGAGCCCTCCCTTCTTCTCTTCTTTGCCCTTCCACCACCCCCCTCTTCTTTGCCCCTCCAACACACCCCTCCATTAGAGCCCTCCCATCACCACCCCCTCTTTCTTTGCCCTCCACCACCACCACCTCCATTAATGCCCTCCCTCCCCCTCTTCTTTTCCCTCCACCACCCCCTTCTAGTAATGCCTTCCCTCTTCTCCTCTCTCCCTCTCCTCCCACTCTCTCCCTAGCTCTCTCTCCCTAGCTAGCTAGCTAGCTAGTTAGAGCTATATATATATATATATATATATATATATATATATATATATATATATATATATCTACAACTACTACGTAATTAAGGAGAAAGGTGCTCGATATCCCTCTCGACACATAGGTGAGCAAAAAAATGTTTTTGTGTGGATAAGGACCGAAACTATATATATGGGCGATATGAGAATATACCGAATTGTGTGTGGCATAAGTTGAGTTGCCTACATTGTGTATTTGATGAAATAATGTGGGTGACATGAGTTGCCTATGTTTTGCCGAAATGTCGATTCAATTCTGTTTCGGCGAATTTCGGGAAAACTCAATATGTCCTATGTTTAGGGAAGGTCATGCCGAATTTTTGTATGAATTTGATCCATGCATGCATATATATACGTGGTTATAATATTTGCTCCGCGCGCAGGTGATCATGAAGGTCAATGGAAGGATGGTGAAAAGATACTGGCAATCCGCTGTGGATGATATGTATGAAAAAAGACTGAAGGATGTTTTATGTCCGTGTCGAAAATGCAAAGGAATAGTCAGGCTCGACCCCTTTGAGGGTAGCACATTCAAGGCGCACCTGCTCATGCATGGTTTCATGCATGGCCATACTCGGTGGATAAGTGAAGATGATGACGATGAGGATGTCGACGGGGCAGGAAATAACGACATGGGGCCACCAGACGAGGAGATGACCGATTATGTGCCCGAAGAGGAAGACGGCCTCGGAAATGTCGATGGCGAAGAGGCAGTTCAAGGCGGAGAAGACGCGAACACGCCACCGTCTTCGTTGCTACTAAGTTCAGCCATGCGAGACCCGCATGTTCGAGACCTGCTTCGCAAGAAGACGACTAGCGACAGAGCTGCTTCTAGAGAGGAGGCCAAACTGACGCAACTGGAGGTAGACTCGATGACTCCTTCGTATGATGGTTTCAATCCCGAGGTGACCCGCTTGAGTTTCACACTAGAACTTCTAAAGACTAAAGCAAAAAACAAATGGACAGATACAAGCCTGGATGAGCTTCTGAAGTATCTAAAGAAGGTTCTTCCCGCGGGAAGCCTGTGTCCTACTAGTGTCGAGGAGGCAAAGAAAATTGTGTGCCCTCTTGATCTGCCACACATTAGATATCACACATGCATCAGTGATTGCATCATATATCAGACGAGCACGTGGAAAAAAACATCTGTCCAAAGTGCAATGCTTCACGATATAAAAATGCCGGAAAGAAAGCTCCACAGAAAGTTGTATGGTACTTTCCGATCACTCCGTGTCTACAGCAGTATTTCGTAGATCCTAAGGAAGCAAAGCTTATGCGCTGGCACGCGGAGAGGGTGAAGCCAGATGACGGAGATGAGTCGAAGCTGAGACACCTCGCAGATGCTAGCCAGTGGAGATCATTAAATGTTGAATATGATTTTTTTTTGCAAATGATCCAAGGAACATCGTGCTTGGTGCTAGTAGTGATGGCATGAATCCATTTGGCAACCAGAACACCAATCATAGCACATGGCCCGTGTTTGTATGGATGTACAACCTCCCCCCTGGTTGTGCATGAAGGAAAAATACATACACATGGCTATGCTTATTCAAGGGCCGAGACAACCGGGAAATGATATAAATTTGTATCTCGGGTTACTGAAAGAGGAGCTACATACCTTATGGACAACGCTGGCCAAGACATGGGATGCAAGCAAAGGAGAGTATTTCTACACGAGAGTCGCACTGATCACGACGGTGCAGGACTATCTCGGTTACGACTATCTCTCCGGCCAGGTGTGCCACGAATATTGCGAATGCACAAGGTGCATGGATGATACAACTTCTCTACAGCTATCGAAAGGTGGTGGGTCTTCGAAAATCGTTTACATGGGGCATCGAAGATGGCTCGAGAAGGATGACCCGTGGAGAAAGCATGGAGATCTATTCAATGGTAAGGCTGAGCATCGAGGTCCTCCACGTAAGCGTAGCGGTGCTGAAATATATAAGTTATTGAAGAACTGGGAAGAGTGCCCCTCGATGGGAAAGACGAAGAAAAAGGTGTCGGAGCCCCTGCTGAAGGTATGGAAGACGAGATCTGTTTTCTGGGACTTGGAATACTGGCCCATACTCGACACGCCTCATAGCCTTGATCAAATGCATATCACAAAAAATATCCTTGAGAGTTTGCTTGGAACATTGATGAACATGCCAGAGAGGACCAAGGATGGGCCGAAGGCAAGAAAAGACTTGGAATTTTTAAATATCAGGAAAGATCTCCAAATGCCAGTAAAAGGTCGTCAGAGGAGACCGAGACGGAGACGGAGACGGAAGATAGGGGGAAAAGTAAACAAGAAGGAAGAACAACATTGCCCCCCCTCTTGCTTCACCTTAGATCCGAAGGAGGTCGATCATTTGTTCAAGTGCCTTGCCGGAATCAAAGTTAGTTCCAGATACTGTGGGAAGATAAGCAGATATCTAGACACTAAGAAAATAAGGTTCAATGGGATGAAGTCTCACGACTGTCATGTGATGATGACGCAGTTACTCCCGGTTGCACTTAGAGGGATTATGGACACACATGTGCGTGAGACGCCATCGACCTATGCCACTTTTTTGATGCTATCTCTCAAAAATCGATCAGTGTGAAGCAACTCCATAGGCTACAGGAAGAGATCGTTGTCATACTGAATGAGCTAGAGATGTACTTCTCGCCCGCGTTCTTTGATGTCATGGTGCATCTATGTGTCCACATCGTGGACAACATCATCGACCTAGGGCCGACATTCCTACACAGCATGATGCCATTCGAGAGTATGAATGGCGTCATCAAACGATTCGTTCGTAATATGTCCCGTCCAGATGGAAGCATAGCCCAAGGATATCTGACCAAAGAGTGCATCTCTTTCTGTGAGAGTTATATAGTAGGCACCTGAGACCCTGTTGTTGGTTTGCCCGTCAACAAGCACTGTGGAAGGCTCGAAGGCGAAGGTCACACCAACAGTCATAGGGATGTGAATGTGTTACGCTCGGACCGACAAAACGACCTTGACAGGGCAAACTTAGTAGTGCTACAACACCTAGATGTGCTAGAAGATTTCGTGACACTGCACAAAGAGACCATCGCAAAGAAGTACCATGACCGTGGGGTGCACAGGACGAACGCTGAAGTTATTAGAGAGCACAACTCCACTTTCTTGCGTTGGTTCAAAGAGCGAGTTCTGGCTAATCCCCGGAAGAGGGTTGTCCGAACGGAACGCTCATATACGCCTTAGCACATGGCCCCTTGACCAACCACGCAACTTATCAAGCATATGATATCAACAGATACACGTTCTACACGGAGGACAAACATATAAACAGTGATGACCAAAACTCAGGGGTGACGATGGAAGCCATGACTGGGAATGTAATTGAAAGATATTACGGAAGGGTCAAAGAGATATGGGAGCTTAACTACTCTGGATTGCATAGCGCGACGATGTTCCCTGTCAGATGGGCTAAGAATGTACAGAGAGAAAACCGACATTTCTCTACCATGTGTATACCCGACTCCGATAGCGGTACTGTCAACGCCATCACCAAAAATGAGCCATGGGTACACGCTAAACATGTGACACAATGTTTCTTCATAACTGATCCGATCAATCCCAGCCGTGTTGTCGTGAGGACAAGCAAAAGGAGTATCGCCGAAATGGATGCAGTCGCCAACGAGGAAGACTACGACCAGTACGGTGATCCGATGAGGGAAGATGATGCTGATGACGATGAAACATACGTCAAAAGAAGAATGAAGACTACATTACCTACGAAAGATCGTAATCCCTGGAGAAGGAAAAGTCACGACCATGGGCTCAATTATTCGACAACGAGCAAAACAGGGAAGAAGATCAGTCTGAAGCGTCGTCGTCGCCCAAGCTGACAAACTAATCCAGAAATTTTGTGTGTGTCAAGCTATTTTGTATACCGCCGATAGCGGTCAAATGATGTAATATATATTATACTAATTATTATCCGGAGGGTAACAGTGGTATTGCTCCAACGACAGACCAAATTAAACCCTAGCTAGCTAGAGCTATATATACCCCTGCTATACAAACTTTGTACAAATACAAATGAAAGATAAGAAAAAAAGTGCAAATGAAAGAAAAAGAAAAAGGAACTAATAAGTTGTGGAAAATGAAATGAAAGAAAAATAAAAAGAAATAGGAAGGAAGTTTGTGAAATATGAAAAAGAAAAAGAAAAAGAATAATAAAAATAAAAAGAGAAATATAAACAAAATAAAAAGGAAGAAAGTTTGTGGAATATGAAAAAGAACAAGAAAAAGAAAAAAAGAAAAAAAGAATAATAAAAGTAAAAAGAGAAATAAAAATAAAATAAAAAGGAAGGAAGTCTGTGGAATATGAAAAAGAAAAATAAAAAGTTAGCAGTAGTGCGTTTTTGCTAGGGCGGCGTTATAGCTAACAAAAAAAGGAAAATAAAAAAGTTAGCAGTAGCGCGTGGCAACGCGCTATAGCTAAGTTAGCTATAGCGTGTTTTGCCAAAGACGCGCTATAGCTAAGTTGCGTATACAGAGCCACTGCACCCATCTCTTTCCTCTGTCTCACTCTTGCTCGATCCGATCGATCCCCTTTCTCCAGGCCGCCTCCCCGCCACCGACGCCAAGACTGCATCCTAACGCCACCCACCCACACCGCCATCGGCGCGCGCCGCCCCGACACTCCCTCCCCCCTTGCCGCCCCCATCCCCATAGGTCCACCCCCCGGCCCGGCCCCTCCTCCCGTGCCGCCCCTCTCCCTTGAGTTCTCCCCTCCACCGGCCGATGCCCCTCCCCCGAGCAGTCCCTCCACCTGCCGGCGCCCCTCCTCTCTCTCTCTCTCTCTCTCTCTCTCTCTCTCTCTCTCTCTCTCTCTCTCTCTCTCTCTCTCTCTCTCTCTCTCTCTCTCTCTCTGACCGGTCGTACGTGTTCTCTGCAGAAGGTTTGGCCGGAAGCAAGGTGCTCGGTGAGGAGGAGAAGGACGTCGGGAACGTCACCCGGACGCAAGGTGCTTGGCTCCTCCGGCGGCAAGGTGCTCTGTGCCTCTCCCGCCCCCCTCTACCTCAAAATCATTTTGCTGTCTGCTATTATTACTTGAATTTGAAATATGATTTCATTTTAGATGGAGAAGGCAAACTAGAAAACAAATACAGTAGATTGTTCACTAACATAATTCAAAGCAAACTAGAATACAAATATGATCTCATTTGAATTCAGTTAGAGCACACTGTTCAATTATAGAATTTTTTGAAATTCTCAGTTAACTGAACATTTTAGTTTTGATAACTGTGCAAACTTCAGTAAAGTGATTCGGTAAATTCAGTTAACTGAATCATGCAATTGACAGCTATTGATAGTAAATTCAGTTAACTGAATCATGCATGATTCAGTAAATTCAGTGCTCTCTGCAGCAGGTTTGGCCGGAAGCAAGGTGCTTGGCGAGGAGGAGATGGACGTCGGGAACGTCACCTGGACGCAAGGTGCTTGGCTCCTCCGGCGGCAAGGTGCTCTGTTCCTCTCCCGCCCCCCTCTACCTCAAAATCATTTTGCTGTCTTCTATTATTACTTGAATTTGAAATAGATCTCATTTTAGATGGAGAAGGCAAACTAGAAAACAAATACAGTAAATTGTTCACTAACATAATTCAAAGCAAACTAGAATACAAATATGATCTCATTTGAATTCAGTTAGAGCACACTGTTCAATTATAGAATATATTGAAATTCTCAGTTAACTGAACATTTTAGTTTTGATAACTGTGCAAACTTCAGTAAAGTGATTCGGTAAATTCAGTTAACTAAATCATGCAATTGACAGCTATTGATAGTAAATTCAGTTAACTGAATCATGCATGATTCAGTAAATTCTGTGTGTGTGTGTGTGTGTGTGTGTGTGTGTGTGTGTGTGTGTGTGTGTGTGTGTGTGTGTGTGTGGGTGTGTGTGTGTGTGTGTGTGTGTGTGTGTGTGTGTGTGTGTGTGTGTGTGTGTGTGTGTGTGTGTGTGTGTGTGTGTGTGTGTGTGTGTGTGTGTGTGTGTGTGTGTGTGTGTGTGTGTGTGTGTGTGTGTGTGTGTGTGTGTGTGTGTGTGTGTGTGTGTGTGTGTGTGTGTGTGTGTGTGTGTGTGTGTGTGTGTGTGTGTGATGATTTGACTGTTATTGACAATTTGCAGTAGACTAAGTTAGACTGCTATTTTTCCTGTGTATAAGTTTCAGAGTGTTTAGGAGGTGTATTATGTTGCTGTATTATGTTGCTGTAGTGGCCTCTAAGTTTCAGAGTTTCCAATCTATGTTGTTGTATTATGTTGTTGTATTACTAGCTCTAGTGGCACTATAGAATGCTGGAGCAAAATGTGTGGTGTTAGAATGCCAGAGTTGTTGATTATCTCTTTTGCAGCACTGTAGAATGCCAATTATCACTTTTGCAGCTTATGATGTTGCTACTATGTTTGTGCTTGTTTTGCCGGAAACCGATTGCTAAGTGACCTATGTTTTGTCGTAAATGTTGATTCATTTCCATTCCGGCAAATTTCAGGCTCTCTATATGTGCACTTTCTAGCAAAGGTCATGCCGAAATTTTCCGTGAATTTCGGCATGACTTGTCCTACAAAGTTGGACATATCGAGTGCTCGAGATTTGTCGCGACGGGAATGAAACTACATTTCCGGCAAAACAAAGGTCACTTTTTTCCATTATTCACTTTATTATATAAAGCTCGATAATTAAATGACTACGACATTGAACCCTAGGAAACATGACCGACACCAATGAGGCCGGAGGTTCTCAGTCCCAATTAGGTCGAGAACACGCCTACCTCGACTTTCTGGCGGATCAGGAGAGACAGCAAGCTGGGTGTCAGGACCCCGTTGTCATGACGGATGATGACGGTGGTGGTGCCGGCGCCGTCACTGATTCCACCAATGACACCGGTACTGAGACTGGCGCTGATGATGTTCCTAACTACAGCATGGAAGGTGGGACCTCCCAAGCCAATGAGGGAAAGAAGGAAAAGAGGACACGACGCTGAAATGAGCTCGGCACCGGAAGACTGGTGGTCATGGCGGTGCACCCTGGCGAGTTCGAGACAATAGAGCCGCGGGAAGTGGCAGCGCGTTACGGCAACCAACTAGCATGCATCCTATGGGATACAGCTAACATCAACACCACGAAAATACGGAAGAATGAAATTTGAAGAAGCTGCTCCTAACTAGGTTGCACGCAAGATTCCTGTTCCCCGGTCGGAATGACGATGTCGACCCATGGGATGATGATGCCATGAAAGCCCTAGGGAAGTTCAGCAACGCATTGAGCTCTTGGAAAACTAGGGTGAAAAAGGCGATTGAAGTAGACCATGAAACCTACGCCGAGATTGTTGCAGACAATTCAAAAATTACAATATAGGACTTTGAAAAGTTCAAGGAAACTTGCAATGAAGAAGCTGCCAAGGCCAGGTCAGTAGCTGCAGGCAAAGAACATGGGGAACCACCGCCTTGGAAGTCATGGTTACACGGGAAAGAGGCCCGTGTGGGCTAAGGAGGACGCAGAACGTGAACGTCAGGGGATCCCAGACCCATTGGCTGAGTTCACTGACCAGCAGGAGCACGACTTCATCAGGGCCCGATTATCTTGGGACCCCAAAAAAAGTTTTTTTTTCACCACCGGGCCAACTAGAAATTCATGAGATTACTGGTAATTATCCTTTTACCACCTTACATATTAGCTTCTAATCAATGAAGTCTACTACATTCTAGTCGCATTCGTAAATGATTCACGGTCCATTTTGCAGAGAGAGCAACACAAGCTTGCGACCGAAAGCGACTCGTCGACTCAGTCGACTCAGTCGTCGGCGAAGTACAAGTGGGACACTCCTTTCAACCGGGCCATGAACATAATGATGGGACACCCGCCCGGCCAGCGGCCGCAATATGGACGTGTGCACGGTGCCGGGGATGGCGCCACATGGAAGTACCATTATAACGAGGACCCCAAGGCCAAAAGACAGAGAAAGAAGTTCAGTCAAGGGACTATCGACGAGAAGGTCGCGCGAGCGATGGAGAAAGCAAAAGCTAAGACCAAAGCTGAGATAATCGCTGCCTGTAGAGATGATATGGTGGCTGCCTTTACAAGCTTGATCCAACTGTGGTCACATGGGTGCAACAAAATCCAAATGCGCCACCAAGTGATATTCCCATGCCCAGCTTCACCGGGAGCAACTCAATGAACACCGCACCCATACTTGTACCTAGTATGGCAACCGCACCCGCACCTCCTTCAGCACCTGCTCCTGCACCCAGCTCTCACAGCAGCCCTAGCTCCGTCTCTGGCTTGAATGTCGGGCCGTCGACATTGGGTGAGCTCGACGCCCTCATGGTAAATACGCGTCACACCTTCATCAACTCAACTAATTAATTAATCTTCAGTTGCCGTTCTTTTTGGATCTCTGACGCTGCACGTATATGTCTTTGTAGGCCGACTCCACTCCGTGCACCCTCCTTTACCACATGAAGGGCGGGTTGGTGGATGTGGGGAAGGGTACTATAGTGAAGCCTAAGGATCGATTGTTTCACCGCCGGCAGATGCCTGATAATGCCTTAAGGGTCTCTGTGGCGAGTGTGAAAGCGGGCTACGAGGGTTTCCCTCGTCCGATACAAACCGATGGAGAGGATGACGAGACCCCCACGCAGCTAGGCCAATGCAAAAATTGGCCGATCCTGTGGCCGAAAAATCTTCTTCGTGTCGAGGTGGCCGGGAGCACACCAACGGGACCTCAGGAAGGTATGACCACAACACCACCTACACAAGTACAACCATCGTCATTGCTGCTTGTTGAGATCGAGAGACATGAGGAAGGAGGGCCAACCGCTCCGGCAGATGATGCCATTTGTCCCATGGAAGAGGATATGGATCATGCCATGGAGGAGGCCGATGACCCTCTCCAGTATCTCAATACTGCCTTTGACAACGAAGTAACAATGAGTCAACCATATGAATATGAGATGCATGTACCAGAGCCGGAACGTCCTCGGGAGTGCAAGAAGTCTTTGTTCATGCAATCCTCGCAGGATACGCCTCCAGATGCCGGCTCCACCCAAGCTAAACTAATTAGCCAGAGTCGTCCAATGCTGAGCCCGACAACACTAGGGGTGGTGTTCAGGGAGGGTCTGACAGATCCACCAGCACCTGATCCCACCAAGAAGAAGCAGAGGAAGAGACCGATGGCAAGAAAATCCAATAAAGCTGGCAATGTTGGTTCTAGCAGTCAGCCGCCTTCGACCAAGGTTGACAGTGTACCGATGAAACATGCGCCATTAATCCATGTCGCGGGAGAGCCAATGGTACCGGCGAATGCACTAGCTGCCATGGTAGGGGATCTCAGGAGACTCCATGACCATGTGCTT
This sequence comes from Aegilops bicornis, assembly GCA_021605145.1. NCBI lineage: Eukaryota > Viridiplantae > Streptophyta > Magnoliopsida > Poales > Poaceae > Aegilops > Aegilops bicornis. Next base: position 793,889,328 of record CM038673.1, on the reverse strand, counting down.
TCGACAGAGAGAAGCCTCCTTGCCTCGGATGATCCAGGATACCCACTTTATACGGTTCATGTGCCGAGCAGTTGCAAGATGTATGTCCACACAAGCCCCGTGGACCTCTTCTTCCTAAGGTTTGATTACATTTTCCAGATGTTTCAAATGAGGACACTCGATTTTACGTTCGTCTCACCAGAGCAAGCGTTGCACATGAACTACATCGTCAGAGAGAGCAAGTCACCGGTCTTGCGGTCGCGGACCCATACTACATGCATGAGGGCTTCTTGTCAATCAACGACGCCAACCGTCAATATGCGAGTCAGTACATCGAAGAATTATTGGTCAGCAATAAGGACAAAGAAACAATTCGCCTACCTTATCATCCCAGGTAAGTCATCCGCGGATAGCACTATAACACATACATCCTTTCGTGCATTTCGATAGTTACTTTGCACGCATGGAGGCTAACTTGATCGTGTATTTTGCGCATCGGGGGGTGTCGTGCCGTTCTCATCGGTTTTTACCCGCGTTACTCCCGCGCTCTATATTTGGACCCGTCGAAGAACATACAGAAGAAAGATTACACACACATAAAGTTTGTTCTGGACAGAGCTATGCTGGGCTTCAGCATGCGGGGTGGCTACAAGACTGACTTCTGTTGCATCCAGCAACCGGCAAGAAGTGAAAATGATGGATTCTACGTCATCCATCTAATGATGGAGTACAGAAGGGATGTGCAATCACTTTGCATGAAATCTTCATCCGATACCCATATCCAGAGATGGGTCGAAGCCTTTGGAGCCGTGCCGGATAATCGACTTCAAAATGATTTCTACCGGATCCAGCAGGAAATTGCGTCCATCATCATGAAAGATGTCCTCGAAGAGAATGGGATGTTCTACGGTGGCCCAATATCGCGAGCTGGCGTCCGAACCCGCATTGCCCTACAGCGTCAGGACATGACGCCTTTCACTAAGCTTGGGTCCACCCTTCCGGATATGGACAGATGGGAAGAGTGCACTGCTTAAAAATAATGTGCCTGGTTAGTTACTTGTTACTTTCTGTACGACGAAACTTCGAATCTCTCAGTACGACGAAACTATTAGATGTATGGTGCCGCGCTCTAGTTAATTACTTTCGGTACGATGAAATTTGTTAACTATGTTTACTATATATGTTGCTTCTATTTCATAACTGTTTCGTTGAATTCGCTTCATGATATATATATATATATATATATATATATATATATATATATATATATATATATATATATAATAGATATATAGGACAAATATTTGCTACAACCAGTGGTAGTTACCACCACTTGCATTTTGTATATTGTATGTAGTATCTGTCGGAACCGAGAGTATGTACGTGTAATAGGTAGTATATAACAATGATTAGGTAGTATATATACTATTTTTTAGGTAGTATGTACCATTTTTGAGTATGCTCATTTTTACGCATAAATATGTACGTATTTTACAAATATAACAAAAACTATGGGCTCATATGCAATTTTTTCATGTAACTTGCTTTGAAATATCTTAGATATAGTATATGAACATATTTAAAATAATAAATATATATATATAAGGAAAATCCATCCTACCACCCGGTGGTAGTTACCCCATATGTTTCATATACTACCATGTGGTACTATATATACTACTTTATCGTTTTAAATTTATTCGTATATTATATCTAAGATATTTCAAAGCAAGTTACATGAAAAAAATTGCATATGATCCTATAGTTTTTGTTATATTTGGGAAATACGTACATATTTATATGTAAAAAGGAGCATACTCAAAACAAGGTATATACTACCTAAAAATTCGTATATATACTACCTAATCATTGTGTGTGTGTGTGTGTGTGCATCTCTGAGAGGTATATAGATCAACGATGGCGAGGAAGTGGTATGCCGTGTATGTAGGGCATGTTCCGGGTGTGTATGATGAGTGGCCAGAGTGTCAGGCCCAAGTCTCTGGCTTCTCCGGCGGAAGCCAGAAAGGGGTTGATAGCAGACCGAAGCTAGTTACTTCAGATTCATAGCAAAACAGGGGATTCATAACCAGCGCCACTGCAAAAAGTACTACATAATACCGCTTTTGATCATCGTGATCGCTCTTATCTTCTATGCGGTCATATCATAGTCTACATAGATGATGAAACATGAGTATGTGACCATGTAGTTGCATGTATTGACAACTTGTAATGACTTGTAACCCCATTTCCAGACATGTGTTCGACCATGATTGATGATGATGAGATACTTGAGACATGTCGAGACTTCTAATAACTTTGGCTCATCGATGACTCACTTGATTTCCAATGAATATGCATGTTATTGTATAAACGGTGGATCTGTTTAATTGTGTACAGAGCCAAAACGCAAAAAAAATACAAAAGTTAGCAGTGGCGTGGGGGTAAAGATTACCAGTAGCACTCAAGTAACAGTAGCGCTGGCTAGTTCCACGCGCTGTAGATAATTATCAGTATTGCTGGGCCAAACAAGCGCTACTGCTAAAAATAGATGTAGCGTCGTAGCAGTAGCGCGCCTGCCTGCGCTACTAATAGCAAAAAATCCAGTGCTACTGGTAAGGGTTTTCCTAGTAGTGTGAAGACACCACTAAAAATTAAGATTTTCATATGGTATCTTCGGAGGGGAGTTGTGCTAACTACAGACAACCTCGCTTGTCGCAACTGGCAGGGAAGCAAGAAATGTAGCTTTTGTCGCAAGTATGTTGTTAGTTCTATCAATGCCATGCTAGTTATCTACTTATGGATTAAATTAGTCGAAAAAATGCCTATTTACTTAGCATATTTCACAAGACTTGGCGCCAAAGACGAGGACTCTTCTAACCCATAGGCCTCTGGTACATTATATAAACCGAGGTCAAGCTAGTCAACAAATGATCTCATATTCATTAGAACAATCTTGTGGTAGATACATGTACCCTATACTATAACCATATCAATAAAATCAAAATCAGGACGTAGGGTATTATCTGTTTGAGAGAGCCCGAACCTGGGTAAAATCCAGTGTCTATGTTACCATCGCTCCAAGACGCCTAGCTTAGGACCCCTACTACGAGATATGCCGGATATAGAACTGACAACCACTCTCAGGGAACAGTATATGGCTTTGTACCGCATTATCCGCAATAAGAATCACTCTCTTGCTCATGTAGAACGCACAATCAGGAGAGGGATACTTTTCATTTTTCTGGAGGGCTAACAAGGGAATTATGAGGAATTAGAAGAAATGCACCTTACATTCTAGAATTTTATCAAAAAACAAATACACCTTATATAAAGGATCGGAGGGAATAATAAGCAAATATGGAACTGAAGACACCACTAAAAATTAAGATTTTCATATGGTATCTTCGGAGGGGAGTTGTGCTAACTACAGACAACCTCGCTTGTCGCAACTGGCAGGGAAGCAAGAAATGTAGCTTTTGTTCTCATAACGAGACAATCAAGCATCTCTTCTTTCAATGCCAGTTTGCGCATTCTACATGGTCAGTTATTCAAATGGTGTCCAATTTGTATCCGCCTATAAGTGTTGCCAATATATATGGTCACTGGCTTGAGAGAATATCAAATAGTTTTACCATACTAATAAGGGTGGGAGCATCTGGCTTATTATGGCCGCTTTGGCTATGTAGAAATGATATGGTTTCCAATGGCAAAAACCCTTCTCCCCTGCAGGTTATTTTTCGTCGTACGCACCTGCTCCGTATGTGGTCGACACTATACCGAACGGAGTACCAATCTCTATTCAAGGCAGTGTGCATACAATTGGAGCACACTTTTCGTTGGTGATCTATTCAACAAGTATACTGCAGTAGGCATAGCTTCTCCCCAAAACAGACCTGGCATTTCATAGCTTTTCAACAAACTTCTAGCCATCCACGGAGAAGCTACTGCAGAACCTGCGAGACTCGGTGCGCAATGTTGAGGACTTGCTGGACTACTTCCGCATCCATGACGAGCTCCAAACAATGCCTGACTATCCCTAGCTCTCCCAAAGAGCCATGTGGATTTCCACGGGGGTTTTGTTTTGCCAATAATATTACACCCTGGGCTTCTTTTCCCTGATAATATCCACGCTTGCATCCAAACAATGCCTGATTATCCCCATCTCTCCCAAAGGGCCATTTGGGTTTTGTTTTGCCAATAATATTACACTCTGAGCGTATTTTCCCTGGTAACCACGCTCACAGCCAAACAATGCCTTAGGGTACCCTCAGACCCTACTTATTTCAACCAAATGAACTAAGTTTCAAAAATGAAGTGAATTCCGAAAACTTAGTTCATTCGGTTGAATTGAAGAGGATCATAGGGTACCCTCAAGGTTCCAAATTTGCATGCCTAAGTTTTGTTCGACTACAAGAAGAAGCACATGAGTTACAAACGAGGGGGCAAAGGACCTCCAAAACAAGAAATCCGTTGTTGATCACGAGCTCATCTGCTCATGGATGAACAACAAAAATCAAAAAGTAGCAAAATTAGTTACAACATTTTTTACATGAAAGATGAAAAAAAATTATATGTGCCTGCAAAGTTTCATGACCATATCACATCAGGGGAGCTCGGGGTGGAAAAATTAAACCAGTGCTCCAAAATAAAAAGAAACCAAACCTTTCTCAAAATTCTTTTGTCCAAAGCTCTCCTGGTGTCACGTCATCATGAAAATTTGCAAGAACCTAGAGAATTTGTTCATCATTCATGTAAAAAAAGGCTATATTTTGATTTTACTATTAATCCAGAGGAGATGAGCTTGAGCACCGAAACACCGTCCTCCTCCAAAACCACCGTATTAGTACACACTAGCTGTCTTGTTCGATCTTTGTAATTGCCCCGCGTGGTTGTCTGTTCGCCTTATACGAATTCCAGTCCATAGTGGTATGTCAAACAATCGAAACATCAAAACCATTTTTGATATCGTGAACATTTTTTGAATTCTCAAACCATTTTTTCTTTTCACGAACAATTTTGAAATTGTAAACACTTTTTAAAATCTTAAACCATTTTAATTTTTTTTTATTTTTTCTGTTTTTTCGGGAACAATTTTTTAAATCATGGACAATTTTTGAAATCGTGGACATTTTTTGAATTCTCAACTATTTTAAAATTAATTTTGCTTTCGCAAACAATTTTTGATATCATGAATTTTTATTACTTTTAAAACATTTTTTACTTTTTTATGTTTTCTTTTCACAAACAATTTTTAAATTGTGTACATTTTTTACTTCTCAAACCATTTTTGTATGTGCCGTCTTTTCAATTTTGAATTAGTGAACAATTTTTTAAATCATGAACATATTTCAAATTGTAAACACTTTTTGGAGTTGCGAATAATTAATCCATGGATTTTTTCTTGTGTTCACAAACAATTTTTGAATTGCCGTTGATTTTAAAATCTTGACATTTTTTGAAGGGACAAATGCATTTTTCCCCTAGATGGAACCTACCGACGGGGTTTGCCCTTACTTTTCGAGTCTGCTCAGTTTTGCCCTTAGATTTGCCTCCGAGGTTGCTCGGATGCCCTTTGACCGTTTGACCAATACTTTGAAATTTTATAACAAATTCATATAAACTCAGAAAAATAAAAATAAGATATCAAAATGTTCAGATAAGCATTACCTTTATGTGCATACCATTTGCATTCAGGAAAAAAGTACCGTTTAAATCGCCCGAGGTTATTAATGTTATTAACATTATTGAAAATGTAGGTGATGCATTTTTTTCGATGAAGTTTCAAAATAACGGTCAAAGTTGTTTGAACGTTCATAACAAGTTGATATGAAGTAAAAATAATCAATAAGATATTAGGATGTTGAGAAAACATCACTTATGTTGGGTTTCTAAAAGTTGACAGGATTAGATACAAGTAAGACTTGCATGCATAAGAAAACAAAAGGAAAAAAGTGGTAATGCATGGTATAATCCATTTGGGCACAGCACGCTTGCAACACTTGAAGGAAGGCTCCAGGCCGCTTACCTGCTCGTCGGTATGCAGACGTATGTATCCACCCCACCGGGACGAAGATGGGGCAGGTGGCTGGGTGACGAATCAACCATGACCTCAGATAAGAGACCAACAATTTTTCACTCCTTGTTAGTCATTCAGCTACTGGAGAGCTCCTCTGCCATCAAAATACGTATATATGATCCTTGAGAGAGAATCCCTGCGAGAATAGCTTGGTCTGAAAGAAACTGCTCCTTGGAATTGGCCGCTTCCTTGAGCTCTGCCTCATTTTTTCGTGTTTGCGAAAAAAGATGGTTGTGAAATTGATCTTTTTTTGCAAATAGGAACAGCGATGTAAGCCTGAATGCATAATTGACCAAAAACAGTCATGTGGATGTCAGCTAGAGCTGGACAGTAAGAGCGTGGTGACGATGATCAACGACAAGGACGTACTCCCTCTGTAAACTAATATAAGAGCGTTTAGATCACTACTTTAGTGTTCTAAATGCTCTTATATTAGTTTACGGAGGGAGTAGAAGAAATTAAGGAAGTGCTGCACAGTCGCTGGGAGGTCACTAGCTTGGTACACAAACGAGGCTGCCCATGGTTTAGCTCGTGAGGGCCTTAGTTTTGAGATGAGTGTGGAATGGCCATTAGGGCCAGGAGACTGTATTATTGAAACTGTAGCTCCCAGCGATTTCACGAGCTACAGTTTCAAAAACATGTATTATTCCCGGACATGTTTTAAGCAATAAAAGTTAGTGATTCTCCCTCGCAAAAAACAAAAAAAAATCAAAGCCTAACTCGTGACGGTGATAGTCAGATACACAGTGACCTATATTCTCAACCCTGCCCTAAATTAAGCCCGGTGACTTTGAACACTACTTGTAGATAGGATAAATGAACCAGCTGGGCCTATATGCATTAAATGATGCACATGCCCGGAGTCCGCATCATAAATTTTAAATAAATATTCGTATTTTTAAATAGATAGATTTTTCTATTTCGTGAATATCTTTTTAAATACATGATAAAGTGAATATTTTTTTAAAAAAATCATTAACATTTTTAAAATATATGTGAACATATGGTAAAATTACCTGAATATTTAAGGAGAAATACCGTAAACACTATTTATCCATATTTTTAAATAGCTAGAAACATTTTAATTGGTTGAACATTATTTGATAATGCGTGAATATATTTTGAAATATATCATAAAGTGAACATTATTTCATAATGCGTGAACATTTTTTGAAAATACATGGACCTTTTTAAGATATACTTGAACATCTTTCAAAATTGGATGAACATTTTCTGAAATATAGGTGAAGACTATATTTCCAAATTTAATGAACATTTTTCTAAAATATGAGAGCACATATTTAAAACTGACATCGATTTTTTTATATTTTAACCAGCTTATGCAGAATTTTAACATGTTTTTTTTTAAATGCATATACATTTAGACCATTTTGATAGAAAGAGTACATGTGAGACATAGCACCCTAACCTCCTTATCAGGGTAAAAAAATTAACCCAGTCATACATTAAATCTTCCCATCTATGAACCTTCTTCCCTGCGGCGGCCGGGCCATCATCACTCTATTTTCTAAATGAGCGCTGCTCTCCTATATTGAGCTCCGGTGCCTTAACTGCACCTGCCTTTGGGTGTGTGACAGGTGGGCCCAGGTGCAGTAATGTAGTGAAGCTACGCCCGCTCCCATAGTCGCTGAATAAAACGTTTGATGTAGAGAGAAAAAACAAGACGAACCGAAGCAGGTGAATGTCGCTTAATGGGCCCACCCGTGCGCTTGTCCGCTGTGCTGTGATTGTGGTATAATTGGTGCAAAGTGTGTCATATAAGACATCTCGTCTTCTGTTTGGGTCCGGATCGACTATTGCCCTGCAGTGAACAAAGGTCAACTCCCATAAAAAATAAAGCCTAACTCTTGACAATGATAGTCAGATGCACAATGACCTACTCCTTCCGTTCTTAAATATTTGTCTTTTTAGGATTTCAAATGGACTACCACATACGGATGTACATAGACATTTTTTAGAGTGTAGATTCACTCATTTTGCTCCGTATGTAGTCACTTGTTGAAATCTCTAGAAAGACAAATATTTAGGAATGGAGGGAGTATATAGCTTAACCCTGCCGTTAATTAAGCCCAATGATTTTGATCAGTACTTGTACACAGGACAAATGAACAGCTGGGTCTATGCATACAGCAATGCACAGGCTGGGATTACACGCATCATTTATATTGATGATTACTAATTTTAAATAGCTAGAAACATTTTAATCGAGTGAACATTAATTGATAATGCGTGAATATATTTGTAAATACATGATAAACTGAACATTATTTCATAATGTCTGAACATATTTTTAAATACATGAATCTTTTTTAATATATACTTGAACATTTTTAAACATTACATGAACATTTTGAGAAGAACATGTAAACACTATATTTCTAAATTTAATGAACATTTTCTAAAATATGAGAGCACATATTTCAAACAGACATCGGATTTTTTTTTTCATTTTAACCAGGTTATGTAGCATTTTAACATGTCTTTCAGGATGCATATACATTTAGACCATTTTGAAATATACATAAAAGGAAAAAAAATAGAAAAACTACAGGCGAGACAAACCACTAACTCTGTATTTTAAATGAGCGTTGCTCTCCTATATGCTCCCAAAGTCGACTCAATACAAAAAAAGAATGGAGTTGCCTAACAGAAGATCGATTCTGCACAAACCCAAAAAGGAAATCATATTCGTACACATAGACATGGAAGATCCTAACACAAGATCGTGTATGTGAGCATCTGCGTTTGTACCATGCTCAAAAGAAGAAGAAAAATCTAAACTGAAGCAGTGCGACGTAATTTTCTTGTTTTACTGGATGATGAAATACAGGAATAAAAGCAGGTAAATTAACCTAGTTAATTAGTAGAGCAAACCTAATGCTATAGATTAGCCCACAACAAAAAAGTAGCTGCTGCTTCAACATAATAAATTGAAACGTGGCTTTTGTTTTCCATCAAACCACACAACTTGCAGTTGCAGATGGTAAATCTTTTGCCTTCAATCTCAGATTCAGATGTGTGAAGCTGCCAAATCTTAGACATTAATCATGAATGTACTGGCTAGCATTGTGCCAATGATAGTTATACCCAACAACATTGGCATCGTCGATCAGGTCGTCCGTGGCGAACAAAATCATGATCGGAACACTGGGTAAAAAACACAAGTCTACCAGTTTAATTTATTTACAGAGGCGAAACAACAAATTCTCAAGTGGTGCGAGGCTGACGCTGAATCGCAATAACCACCTCACACCTTAGCACCGTTTGCTCTGTTCGCTGCTGCATCCACAAAGCCCTCGAGGAAGGAAGGACATCCCACTGCGAGCCATCACTTTTTTTTTCCGAAAAGGACTGCGAGCCATCACTTAGGTCGATATTGTATTCTGCAAACACGAAACACAATTGTTGTATCAGCTGGTGCTTTAAGAGGAATGTGGCCCTTATCCTTAGAAAGCAAAAACATTCTGACGATGTTTCAGTTTTGAGCAATTCATCAGAGATTACAATGTTTCAGTTTTGAGCATTACGATTCGGGTAATTCAGAGATTGCAATGTTTCACTTTTGAGCATTACTAGGGAAAACCCAAAAATGAGAACCAAGTGTCAAGAAGTACCGACCTTTCATCAGCATATCAAGACAGACAATTGCTTCACTTTTGTTCTGTTTGTTTGTTTGCTCTGAAATGAATCAGCTGCCAAATTCACTTCTGGGACTGCAGAATCCAATAAGTAGAATAAATGAACTTGGGTCAGAATATGAAGAGAGAACAAGGCAGCTTAAACACCCGGTCATTCATCATTACCTTAGATAGATAGAGTCAAGGATCAATGCCAGCCAATGAAACGTAAACCTCTATGCAATCTCCGTGTGACATTGTAGCTGGGTTCAATAGTTTCAGTACTCTGCCCCACCCAGCATAAACTAAAGCTTGGTGGTTGACCAAATAATAATCCTCATTGCTTCCGTCCTAGTTAGAAGAGTAATTCAGTGATATCAGGCTAAATATTTTCACGAAAGAATCAAACAAATTGGAAAGCATTCTCTCCTGTAGAAATCAATTTCACTTCACGATACTATACTAGGAAGGAGGTTATAAAGCATCATCCTGTCAAAGGAAAGGATTCAATAACAGCAGCCAGTTAAATACCTCCTCTTCACCAAAACAGTTAAACTGGCCTGTTCAGTCCTGCTGCTTCATCCGAAAAAAGCGCTCATTCTATCTTCGCGGGAGAAGTTATCTTCGACGGATAAATATGGGTTGGTTCTTTTGATTTTCACAAATTGCGACCATCCTTGGCCATCTCTAGTTTTCTCAGCGAAACCGGGAGGCCCTCCTTGGGCAGAGATCGGATTTTTCCACACCCACGGACACGTAGCACCTCGAGAGAAGTAAGGCAATGTAACCCTTGAGGAAGGGACTGCAGACACCTGCAACAGGAAAAACTTAGCATCTTGAGGGAGGTGAGGAGCTGCAGCGCTTTCTCTTGCTCTTCTGTGAACCTTTCCATCCTATAATCTGACTGGAATACAAGTGTGCGGAGGGCCGGGGCGAGGAGGTTGCAAATAGGAGCAACAAGCAGTCCAGAGATGTCTTCCATGATGAGTACCTCCAATCGGAAGGATCCTGCAGGCAATTTGGTTCTGCCCACCTCTGAGAGCATATCTGCTGCTAAGGTGTTGCACCTACTCACTTCCAGTTGTACGAGGCTGCTAAGGTGTTGCACCTACTCACTTCCAGTTGTACGAGGCTGCTAAGGTGTTGCACCTACTCACTTCCAGTTGTACGAGGCTGCTAAGGTGGTGCACCTACTCACATACAGTTATGCAGAGGCTGCTAAGGTGTTGCACCTACTCACTTCCAGTTATGTCTGAGGCTGCTAAGGTGTTGCACCTACTCACTTCCAGTTATGCGAGGCTGCTAAGGTGTTGCACCTACTCACTTCCAGCTTGTACGAGGCTGCTAAGGTGTTGCACCTACTCACTTCCAGTTGTACGAGGCTGCTAAGGTGTTGCACCTACTCACTTCCAGTTATGCACGAGGCTGCTAAGGTGTTGCACCTACTCACTTCCAGCTTATGCGAGGCTGCTAAGGTGTTGCACCTACTCACTTCCAGTTGTACGAGGCTGCTAAGGTGTTGCACCTACTCACTTCCAGTTGTACGAGGCTGCTAAGGTGTTGCACCTACTCACTTCCAGTTGTACGAGGCTGCTAAGGTGTTGCACCTACTCACTTCCAGTTGTACGAGGCTGCTAAGGTGTTGCACCTACTCACTTCCAGTTGTACGAGGCTGCTAAGGTGTTGCACCTACTCACTTCCAGTTGTACGAGGCTGCTAAGGTGTTGCACCTACTCACTTCCAGTTGTACGAGGCTGCTAAGGTGTTGCACCTACTCACTTCCAGTTGTACGAGGTTGACTGTGATGAGAGGATTGAATCCGTCCACTGTTAAATTCCTGCACCAGCATAGCCTTAGAGTGGTGAGAGACGTGAGATTTGAGAGCAGAGCCATTGACTTCATGCTTGGCTCTTCGTAAACATCAAGTTGCCTCAGGGAAGCAGGGAAAGGGCAAATGGTCTCTGCTTCTCCCATTCCCATGGGCCACTGAGACAAGAGTTTGCCACATTCGTATATGGTTAATGATTGGAGCAATGACTTGTCCTCCTGAATTCCTCCTCCATTCTCCTTCTCCACAGGCACAAGAACCAGTCCCTTGCACTCTCTAAAGCTAAGGTCCTGCAGTGAGCTGGATGATGGCAACTGCATTACACATTCCTCATAGTCACTGTATGGATCTCCATGTATCCGCAACACAGAAAGAGCTGGGAAACAGTTCAATACTTTTGACGATGATGATTTGCTGCTGGTAAGATGAGATGCATCTAATTTGAGACTCTTAACTGAACTGAACACAATACTGCCATCCAGCTCTTCAGGGAACAAACCGTCACATCTTCCGACAGTTAGTTCTGTTAGGGATTTAAACTTTTCCATGTCTGTCAATGATATGTGCGATACATTTTCAATAGCCATATCTTCTACTGTATCCAGATTGTGGTAGGCCAAAGCGCCGCCATACCCACTAACAGCCAACTTCTTTCCATGATAAGACAACAACGTTTCTGAATCACCTGCTTTAACATCCAAATCTGTCAGTGTGGAGGTGTGAGGCATGGAGGGCAGAGACATCTTGGGGCACCCAGAAAGTCCAAGTCTGCGGAAATTGGTGCAAGATACCTCCAACAAGGGCATCACACAGAGATTGGGACAATCGAACATTTACCTGGAGCACCACCACATCGAAGCCCAAACTGATGCATTCCAGAAATGTTCATCAATTTGAGTCCCTTGAGATTTGGTAGCTTCGTAAAAGGTGGGAGGGTGCTCCAAGATAAGCCCATTAGAGTAAGAGTCTCTAAACTTGTTAACCAGATGTCAAGACACAACCAACTAGGACCAACGGTACCACCATGCTTTTCAAATTTAAGTGCTCTAAGATTCGAGTGTGGTTGAAGAGCACCAAGGGTATCAGCATCTGTAGTCGGTCCATCTCTACCCCAGAGTAATCCCAACTCCTTCAGATTCTTTTTCAACTTCAGTTTGGCTGCAGTAGCTTCTTCCTTGGTTGCCACGTGTTCAATACCACGTATAGTCAGTCCTCCTTCAAGCTTTGACAATGCCCCAAGTTCTGTGAGTTCAAATCCCATGCTCTCCTTCTTGACATAGAATTCTTTTAGCTCCTGCAGATGCTTCATCTTTCCAACATTGTGAATATTGGAGTGGAGTTCACTTCTAGCACGGAAATCATGTAAATTCTCAAGGTGGCAAAAGTCTTCAGGCAAATCAGAACTACAATTCCAACCATATAGGTCCAAGAATTTCAAGCGATAAAATCTTGATAGTGTACTAGGTAACCTCATTTCATCGACTCTGTAATTTGAACTAATTTTGAGGTACTGGAGGTGGATAAGTTTTGAAAACCTATATGGAAAGGATTGTGCAGACTTCACCACTGTAAATAGGACACGCAGACTATTTATTTCCTTGAAGCTATCTTTCAAAAGCTTGGTGATTCTTTCTTCTTCATATTCTCTAAAAATCATCAAACTCCGCAGATTAGCAATGTCTATCCTCTCCCTTAGTTTACACATTTCTTCCTCAAAATTTGCATCATATCTGTCTTCTATGTTGATAGATAAGTGTCGAACAGATTCTGGGATGACATCAGCTCTGAAATCTAACCCACTTATATTGAGGCATTCTTGTGCAGAAACACTCTTAGATAGCTCATGCATTAAATCATGCATTACATAGTAGTATTGATCACTCTGATAATACTTTTCTTTCATGAGAAAACCACTGTCCACTAGTTCTTCCAAGTAATTCCTATCGGCTTGGTGATTAGAATCTATGATGCCAATTGAAACCCAGAAATGATTGATTTGTGAAGAAGTAAACCTATAATCTTCAGGGAAAAGGCCACAATAGTAAAAGCATTTCTTCATATCAAAAGGGAGGCAATCGTAGCTAATCATTAAAGATTGCATGATACCATCATTATTTTGCTGCTTTAGCCACTGATGCTTTTCAAGAACTCCATTCCAATGTTTCAGAGAAAGGTCCTTGTGCAATAGCCTACCAACTGTTTTGGCTGCCAACGGGGAACCTTTTAGCTTGTTTGCAATTTTTCGTGCAATACCAGCAAACTCATCTTCATAATGCTCGGGCTTGTCGTCTGCACCAAATATACATGCTTCAAAGAATGTGAAGAAATCATTAGGCTCCAAACCTCGCAGCTCCTGTGGATCAACTGTTTTCACCATGTCTGCTATCTTTGGGAATCGAGTAGTGACAAGTAGCATGCTTCCTTTGGCTTCCCCCTTTGTGAACGGAGCTAGCAGGGTCTTCCACTGATCCTCACCGTCACATTTCCATATATCATCCAAGACAATTAGAAACCTCTTGGACTTGAGACGATGTGCTATGGATTGCTGAAGCTGGTCTAAATTGGCTGTTTCATTTGCAACACTGCTGCTTCCTCCTTCTTCAGTTGCAGGTATGCAGGCAAGGATCTCCCTGATCATATATATATTCAGAACAGGTGTGGATAATAACCATGCAAAGAGAGTAATACAGTAACAAGATTTCGAGTGTACCTTCCTTGATTCTATTTCTGAAAATCAAAACGCAGATGCTCGTTACCAATTAATCCTTCAAAAAGTCGCCAATATATATATAATTAATCTTGTCCTGCTGCCTGCAGGCTGCAGCTGATGAATTTTGTAGCAGATCCATCCATCTGAATCTGAATCTGAATCTGAAAGAAAGAAAGAAAGATGGAAGAATTTGTACAGTACTACTTAGCTAGATAAAACATGAAAGGAAGCTACAAAGAGAAGAAGGCCACTTATTCTTGGGGCCAAGTAATCCAAAGAAAGGACGAGGAAGCTGCGTCGCGTCGGCCGGGGCACCTCCGCCACCTCCGACCCATTCTGCTGCCGCCCCGACTCCACAACCTCTTCCCGCTCCGCCGCCGGTGGCTCATCGACAACCTCCGCCGCCGGATCCGAGGCCGCCGCCGCTGCGCAGTAACTCTGTCGACTGTCGAGGAACACTTTTTCGCCTCTTTTTTTTTTTTTTTGCGAGGACAAATGTAAAACGTGACTCGTCTGTAGGAATGAATATTCATTGAAAACCTTTATGTTTTTTTCTTACAACAGAAAATATTTGTTTTAGGGGTTAGAATAGAAAATGTTTATGTGTTGTTGCCACGAGTATTGATTCACCCTTCCTCAAATTTCTCAACAACAAAAAAAAAATCAACCCCCCCCCCCCCCAAAACACGTATCAGTTCACCTATAACACATCTGGATCTTCATATTATGGTGTTTGGGTGCCCGGCGACAGCCTCCGGGTGCGCTTGGCTGCTGTGGCGGTGAGCTTCTTCGTTTTTGGGCTGGCTCGTTGGTAGTGGTGGTGTTTGGCGGACTTGTCGACACCGGTGCGGGTTTGTATGGGAGCTTGCATGAAGACCCTATCTCGACCTTGGGCATGTGACCGATGATGGCGATGGTTACGAGCATAGTTTATATTCTTAGAGGCATCGTTGCATTGCTGCCACGCCCCCTCTCGCATGGATCCGGCTCTGAGGAAACCCTAGATCTTGTGTGATTGAACGATGGCGGCGCCTTCGCGTTGTTTTCCCTCTCAAGCGCTTCATCCTTGGAGCTGGGCATCAGCAAGCGGGGCCCGTGAAAGATGTCGGTGTTGGTGTTGAGGCTTCTGTTGGGAACAATGACAAGGACGAGTGAAGTCTGAGGCGTGGCAACAATTGCGGTAGTCGGCTCTTCTCCAGCGTGTATGCGGAACTACATCGGGTTGTTATATTTTGGTGAAGTCGGAACTGCGGAGGCGGGGCCTTGATGGCAGTTTTGACAAGCAAAAGGTGATCTGCTTAGTGGTCTTCCGCGGTGCCAATCTTGCATAGTTCTCCCTCATAGCTCTCCGTCAGAGTCATTTGCAGCGCTACATTCGGCATGGTGGCGGAGTATGAGCGCGGGTATTCTTGTCTTTTTGCACGACCTCCGATGTATGTCATCCACCACCACCCATGTGCATCGCCACATCGCAGGAACAATCGACGAGCCCGTCGCCACCAACACTAGCACTACTAGAAAAACCACTACTAATGGCGCACCTAATTTGGCCATTAATGGCGCATCACTGGTGCGCCATTAATAGCACGCCATTAGTAATTTTTACTAATGGCGCACCACCTGGTGCGTCATTAGTATCTGGTATACTAATGGCGCACCACCTGGTGCGCCATTAGTATATCTTGAAAGGGTGCGCCATTAGTATGCCTCCCATGGGGGATGTATACCAGGTGCTTTGGCATACTAATGGCGCACCACCTCTGATGCGCCATTAGTAACATGGCATACTAATGGCGCACAGACCCCTGATGCGCCATTAGTATGCATTGTCAGACTAATGGCGCACTGTCATGTGATGCGCCATTAGTATGAACATTAGGTATTATTTTCATTTTTATTTTCTGTTTTTTGCACAGGTTACAAAATGTATAATTTGACAAAATATAGACAGCACACATCAACAATAGATTCATCAGATACAATAGAAGATTAGTCAGTTACTTTTGTTATAAATGAAAGTATAGATTCATCAACAAAGTATTGATTTTCTTATTCTTCAGTTACTTTTGTTTTTGTTAAGACCCTCCAGATTATTTTTCAGTTATAAATGAATGAATCGGGCACCTAGACCCCAAGAACTGACCAAGCATGGGCTTGTGCTCTGAAAGACTGTTTGGCCATTGCCCTGTCTGACAGTAGTACAAGATGATAGTACTAGTGTCCAACAGTGCTGCCAAGACTTTGGTAATAATATTCTCAAGAGAGAATATATGCATGTTCCAGACCATGCATCATTTCAACATCTCGTAAAGCACCAATCATACATACACAGATCCAAATGTCAGAATACTCTATGTGTATTATATATCAGATCTGGCAGAGCCCCAGCATACAGTTAAAACGAAAAGTTAAAAGTTATAGCCTCCATGAGTGAACAAATCAATCAGAGCAAATGCCAAAATTTTCCTTAATTTCCAATAATACAATTGGAGATATGTTCGCTACAAATAGTACACAAATGTTCATCTATAACATCCCCTTCGACTATACTACAATGATCTAATGCATCTTAGCTAAATATATATTATCAAAATCTACATAAAAAGAATTGACCAGCACAAAGGTAAGAAACTTGTCAAGAAATAAAAAGTGATAATTTGCATGTAAACTCTTTTGTCCATAAAAGAACAAATATATCGATGGTGGCCTTATTCTTGGAGCATTTCTTTAATTACTTGAGAAAGCAAAGCTACATAGTGTCAAGAATTCCATTTCAATCTCTACATACTTTCAACAGATAGCCTTGTATAGGTTGAAAGCAACATCAAGCTATGGTTCAGAATTGAACTTCTCCTATTGGGTTCACCTACATATATTTCTTTGAGAAAGTTCTTTCCATTTTTCCCTCCTCTCTAATTTTTTTTTGATATATCATGCTGCAAATTTCTTGATTATTCTTTGCTGCAATATGTCAGGCTCACTTAGTTGTAACAGGATTTGGTAAAAACTGCTTATAGTGGTATTTAATCAATCTGCTTTGTTTCTTCTATGGATTTATAGCATGAAGAATCAATATGAGAAAATAGATATAACTAAATCCCATGATCTCTTGACAAATGAATGTTTACAAACTGCAATTCACATGTATAGGACATCATCGAGACAATGTTATTTTCATTCAAATGCAGGGGAGGAGGAGGGGAGGAGGGGAGCTCACGGGGTGGTGGTGCTCGGCGACGGTGGTGTGGACGGGCGGGGTCGAGGTGGGGCAGCGGCCGGGCGGGTCGAGGCGGCGTCGGGCGGCGGGCAGCGCCGACGCGAGTCGGGCGGCGTCTGGGCGGCGGGTCGCTGCCGAGGCGGCGCTGGGCGGCGGGTCGCCGAGGCGGGCGTCTGGGCGGCGTCCGGCGGCGGGTCGCGCCGAGGCGGGCGCTGGGCGGCCCCGGGCGGCGGGTCGCATGAGGCGGCGGGCAGCGTCGAGGTGGCGGGACGGTGGCATCGAGGGAGGCGGGGCGAGGAGAGGGAAGGCGAGGAGAGGGCGAGGAGGGAGAGGGCGAGGCGAGGGTCAGGCAGCGGCGGCGGCGGGCGGTGGATCGAGAGGGAGAGGGAATCTGGCGAGGGGAGAGGGAAGGGGATCGGGCGAAGGGGGAGAGGGCAGGGGGGATCGGGCACAATACTAATGGCGCACCTCACCGTGGTGCGCCATTAGCATGTCCATACTAATGGCACACCTCACCGTGGTGCGCCATTAGCATGTCCATACTAATGGCGCACCTCACCGTGGTGCGCCATTAGTATTTTTTTTAATTTCAACTCGAGCCAAAAGGTTATGTACTACTGTAACCTATCCACGTCAAGCCCACTCTACTAGCTCGACTGGTCGCAGCCAGTTCTCACACCGGGAGGTCTTGGGTTCGACTCCCAGTGCTCCACAAATTTTTTTAGCATTTAAAAGCTGTTTGATACTTATTTATGTTTAAATATGTTCAAACTTGTTTAAATAATAACAGTAATATTTTTTTATAAGACAGTAGCATTTAAAAAGCTGTTTGATACTTATTTTTTATAAGACGGTGCTGGGTGCGGGGGTCATGGCGGCGGTTGAGTAGGGGAATCGAGGGTGCGGGGGGTGGCGGCCGATGGATCGGGGGTGCTCGTGGCGAGGGGACCGGATCTGGCGAGGTGGGATAGCGATCGAGATGGAGGATCGAGATCGAGTGTCCATGAAATTTAAAAATATTTATGATAGTTCAAAAAGTACCCATGAAATACAATCGAGAAATGAAGGCTACGATTTAAATACAATCGATCTTAGCTAGCTATCTGTTCACAATCTTCTTGCCCTTCTTTTTCGCAAATGGAGTTCTTCTGTGGAACGGACGTCCTTTAGGTAGGGTGGTCCTGCTTCTTCTTGTGGTGTATGCTGCTACTTCATCATCGTCGTCATGTTCGATCCTCAGGTCGCCGTACTTGTCGAAGTCTTGCTCATTGGCTACTCCATCCATTCCGATGATCTTCCTTTTGCCTCTCCTCACGACAACACGTCTGGGCTTTGGCGGGTCGGTAATGAAGAAGCATTGGTCCACTTGGGAAGCCAGTACCCATGGCTCATTTTTCGCGGTGACATTTGCGCCCTCGGTCTTGGATTTGGCTTCGGGTATAACCATGGTGGTGAAATACCGGTCTTCTTTTATGACGTTCTTGGCCCATCGACCACGGAACATCGGGACCTTCTCTCGGCGTAGCTCAGCTCCCAGATCTCCTCGATCCTTCCGTAGTATCTGTCCTTGTCGTTACGGTGTAGGATTCCATCGTTACCCCGGAGTTCGATAACCATCGCTCTTCATGTCCTTGGCCTCGGGGTAGAATGTGTAGCCGTTGATATAAATGCGCCTCATAGGTCATCGAGGTTGTGCTCGGCGCCACTGTGACAAGGCGAATATGAGTTGTTCTTCCGCGGAAGAATCCTCATGTAAAGGGTAATGGCGAAGCTTATGCTTGAACCAACGCGTGAAACATGAGTTGTGCTCTTTGAGTGTATCTCCGTCCGTCCTCTGTTGGCCTCGGTCATTGTACGTCTTTTTAATAAAGGTTTTGTGCTCTACCACCCAAGGATCGACCACGTCTATGTGTTGTAGCGCGACTAGGTTTGCTCTTTCAAAGTCGGCGAGTCGACCCTCGAAGTCGACATGCATTTCGCGGCGACCCTCACGGTGACCCCATCCAGCGAGCCTGCCGAGGTGCCTGTTGACGGGCAGACCAACGGGGTTCTCGATGCCTAGATAATTATTGCAGTAGGAGATGCACTCTTGATCGAAAAGCCCCTGGCTATGCTTCCTTCGGGCGTGATATGTTGCGAACGTATCCTTTGATGACACCATTCATCCTTTGAGCGGCATCATCTTTGTGCAGGAACGTCGGCCCGAGTTGGATGATATCCTCCACTATATGGACCAGCAGATGCACCATAACATCGAAGAATGCGGGCGGAAGTACATATCAAGCTCGCATAGTATCACCACAATCTCTTCCTGTAGCCTTCTGAGTTGCCTCACGCCAACCGACTTCCGAGAGATGACGTCGAAAAAGTTGCATAGGCCAAATAGCGTTTCATGGACGTGCGCGTCCATGATGCCACGGATTGCAACTGGAAGTATCTGCGTCATCAGCACGTGACAGTCATGAGACTTCATCCTGCTGAACTTCTACTTCGCTAGGTCTAGGTATCTGCTTATCTTCCCCGCGTAATCAGAAGGAAGTTTTACTCCTAGGAGGCAGGTGAAAACTGCTCGATCTCCTCGACTTAGAGTGAAGCACGCGGGAGGGTAGTCATTTCCGGTCTTCTTGGCCTTTTTGCCTTTGCGACGACTTTCCGTGTCCTGCTTCGCCTCATCATCATCATCATCATCATCATCATCATCATCATCATCATCATCATCATCATCATCATCATCATATATAGCGTGAAGCTCCTGCCTGATGCCCATTGATTTCAAGTCTGCCCTTGCTTTCGGCCCATCTTTGGTCCTCTCTGGCATGTTGAGCAGGGTACCAAGCAGACTCTCGCACACGTTCTTCGTGATATGCATGACATCAAGGCTGTGAGGCACACGGTGGATCTTCCAGTACGGCAAGTCCCAGAAAACAGACCTCGTTTTCCATACCTTCAGCAGTGGCTCTGGCGCCTTTCGCTTCTTTCCCGGCTCTGGCGCCTTTTGCTTCTTTCCCGGCAATGGGCAGTCTTTCCAATTTTTCAACAGCTTGTCTATTTCCTCGCCGCTCCTCGTACACGGGCGTTTTCGGGGTTCGGTTTCACCATCGAACAGATCCTTGCGTTTCCTCCACGGGTCATCGTCGCGAAGCCACCTTCGATGTCCCATGAACACGGTTTTGAAGACCCGGGATCTCTATCTAGCTGGCGATACGTTGTGTCATCCATGCACCTTACGCATCCACAAAATCCGTGGACTACCTGCCCGCGAGATATCCGTAATCGAGATAGTCGTGCACCGTCGTGAGCGGTCACGGCTCTCATAGGGAAATATTCTTTCTCTGCGGCGTCCCACGTATTGGCTGGCGTTTTCCACAGCGTGTCAAGCTCCTCTTTCAGCAGCCCCAGATACAGATTGATGTCGTTCCTGGTTGTTTCGGCCCTTCAATTAGCATACTCATGTGAATGTACTTCCTCTTCATGCACAACCAGGGGGAAGGTTGTACATATATACAAACACAGGCCAGGTGCTATGTGTGCTTCTCTGGCTGCCA
This sequence comes from Aegilops bicornis, assembly GCA_021605145.1. Taxonomy (NCBI): domain Eukaryota; kingdom Viridiplantae; phylum Streptophyta; class Magnoliopsida; order Poales; family Poaceae; genus Aegilops; species Aegilops bicornis. The sequence goes on along the minus strand of CM038673.1, from coordinate 793,868,335 downwards.
AACGGATTGACTCCATCGGTGCTCGCGCCAAAGACGATGTTCCTTGGATCGTTCCCAAATTCCGAGTCTTGAAGTTCAACGCTTGCCACCGCTCGCATCCTTAGGGGTGACTCAGCATCTTGTCTTTTTATCTATCTCCGGATCATTTGCGTCATCTTCCCGCTTCTTCTCCTCCCTATCCGGCGTGCCAACGCAGGAGCTTTGCTACCTTAGGGTCCGCGAAATAGCGCTGCAGACGAGGAGTGATCGGAAAGTACCACACCACTTTTCGAGGAGCTTTCTTCCTCTTCTTGTATCGAGTGACGCCGCACACCGGACATATGGTAGAATCCGCGTGCTCGTACCGATAAATGACGCAATTGTTCATGCACACATGGTATTTCACGTGCGGTAAATCGAGAGGACACACGATTTTCTTCGCCTCCTCCAAACTGGTCGGGCACTTGTTCCCCTTGGGAAGACGTTCGTGCGTAATGACATGTTCTCGTCGAAGCATCGCCGGTCATTTTGTGTTTTACCTTCATCTCCGAGCCATGAGCGTTACTTTCAGCGGGTATCCTCGGCCTGCATCCTTCATACAATGGAGTAACCGCGTCTAACTCAAGTTGATCCATCTTGGCTTTCTCTCGGGCGGCAGCTCTTGCGTTATCCGTCGCTTGAGAAGCAGCTCTTGAATATGAGGGTCCTGCACCCAGCCCATCGATGGTCCAGCTGCCGTCGCTCCGCCGGCATCATCATCTTCATGATCATGCCCGTCGCCTGCTCCGGCATCTTCCTCATCATCATGTCCTGCATCTTCTACATGATGATGTACAAGATCACGGTCGTGATCATCTCCGGGATTCTTCGTCTTCTCGCCCGCCGAGCCGCGGTGGTTGTCTTGCTGCCCTTCCTCATTTCTTGCCGGCCCGCATGGACGACTTCGTAGTCATCTTCATCACCTTGCCACCGATAGCCATCCATGAAACCACGCAACAGCAGGTGGTCCCGCACCTGCCGGAATCCGGGTCCGCAATAAGGCTCTTCAGCTTGCATCTTCGACACGGACATCTTATCTCCGTCTCGTTCTTTTGAAGCATCTCGGCCTTCGCGGACCTCAAAACCTATTCACGATGCCTTCGGTCATCGTGCGGACCATGGTCGCCTGCGGGGTAGAGCAAAAGCGATATTTTAGAACCAAACAAAAATTTGGCATGACTTTCCCTAAAAATAGGACCAAAAGAATGCTTAATGCCAAAATTCTGCCAAACGGAAATGAATCAACATTCCGGCAAAATATTGGCAACTGTCAGATTTCAAATACCGTACACCTCCAAACACAAACACATATGCAACACCACAAACATATGCAACACCACGAACATACATAGATCTAGCTAGGCCGTAAAAGTGCATGTGCACATTGTTGTAGGGAGAACAACCTAAATATAGCTTCCCCTTACTTACCTATTAAAACAAGGTAATTTAACCACTTAATTTGAATGAATCTATGGTGGAAATGAGGTGAAAAGAGGAGGCACCGAGACAAGGAGGAGGTGGAGAGAATGAAGTGGGGAGAAAGTGAGTGTGTGGGTAGGAGAGGCTGTCCCAAATATCTTGTTGCTGCCCACTTACTAATGGCGCACCTCTTGCATGGTGCGCCATTAGTAGTTACAACTACTAATGGCGCACTTAAGCAGGATGCGCCATTAGTATGTTTGGATAGGCGCACTAGTTCAAAAAAATTCTATACTAATGGCGCACCACTGCTCGGCGCGCCATTAGTAGTTACAACTACTAATGGCGCACTTGGGCAGGATGCGCCATTAGTATGTTTGGATAAGGCGCACTAGTTCAAAAAAAATCTATACTAATGGCGCACCCACTGCTGCGCGCCATTAGTAGTTACAACGACTACTGGCGCACTTTGGCAGGATGCGCCATTAGTATGTTTGGACAGGCGCACTAGTTAAAAAAAATTGATACTAATGGCGCACCCATTGCAAGGTGCGCCATTAGTAGTTTAAACTCTAATGGCGCATCGGATGGTGGTGCGCCATTAGAATATACTAATGGCGCACCATCTTTCTGGTGCGCCATTAGTGTCAATCTCATCTATAGCCCTTTTTCTAGTAGTAGCAAGCACGCACATCCATCAGTCAAGCATCCGCCCCAAGCACGCCAAGCCAGATTTGGCCGAAGGCCGAAGCACGTGACCTAGCACAACGAGACTTACCACCACGCCATCCCCGCGAAACCATCCGCAGTCAGCGGTCACCCGACGAGCCTGGAAGTCCGCATCTCGCTGCCATTCACCGAGGCCCGCCGCCGGTCGCCCACACGCTCACGGCCCGAAGCACCGCCGGACGCCACCACACTCTACCGCTCATAGAATAGGTGAAGCAACATGATAAAGCCCAGCCGCCATTGTCGGCCGCACGGTCTTCACCCGGTGGTAGCGTCATGCATGGGGGGAGTGGGGAAGGCGGCGACACCTAGGGTTGAGGGAGGAACCCTCTCGAGTCGCCCTGGGCAGGGGCGGGCGACTGAGGGGATTTTTTTTTCGTAAATCACCTAAGCATCATACACATGTTACTACTTAGTTTTAGGATGTTGTTTCTATTCCAGCGTCATCTTCTTTTCTTGCAAAAATGGTGGTCTAACTCCTTTCCTTCCATTTTATGTGTTTTTTCATACAACACCCAAGCTTTGTTCTAATGCTTGTTTAATATAGGGCGTTTAATCGATGCCTTCACATACTTAATCTTTATTGTAATCAAGCTACTTGTAGGTGAAAATGAACAAATCTGACTATTTTCTAAAACTTTAGCATAGAATGAATCAGATTACAAGAACCACAAAATGACACATTTGCATTAGGAGCGGGGCTCGGGTGTCATATACTAGATAGCGTGGGGCCCCAGCCTGGGCATCATGCTAGATAGCACGACGCCATGGCCCATGCCGCCATGCTAGCGCCAGGGTGTCGTGTTATCTAGCATGACGCCCTAGTTCTAGGAGCCATGCTATCTAACATTGCGCCCTAGCCCCGGGCATCATGCAAATGGGCTATTTTCTGATCTTTTCTAATCAGGTTCATTCCGTGATAAAGTTTCAGAAAAGGGCCAGATTTGTCAATTTTCACTAGCTTGATAACATCTAGAGAAGTAAAGAGATAGATCTAGCAACTTGGAATCTTTGAGGAAATGGCCATGCTTCAACTTGGAATCTTGACTGTCTCTTCTCCTTGTATGGTATGAGACGTTAATGCATGTATGTATTGCCACAATCACATCATAAGTAGAGACTTTTATGAAATTGCAGTCAATCCAGCCAATTCATTATGAGAGCCTTCAGAGTATCTACAGCCGGACTCCTTAAATTGACCGGGCGGGCGTGGGGACCACTGACCGGACAGGAGAGAGAAGCAAAATTTAGCAAAAAGTTGACCCAATCGAATGTTGGAAATATGCCCTAGAGGCAATAATAAAAGGATTATTATTATATTTCCTTGTTCATGATAATTATCTTTTATTCATGCTATAATTGTATTATCCGGAAATCATAATACACGTGTGAATACTTAGACCACAACATGTCCCTAGTGAGCCTCTAGTTGACTAGCTCGTTGATCAACAGATAGTCATGGTTTCCTAACTATGGACATTGGATGTCGTTGATAACGAGATCACATCATTAGGAGAATGATGCGATGGACAAGACCCAATCCTTAGCATAGCACAAGATCGTGTAGTTCGTTTGCTAGAGCTTTTCCAATGTCAAGTATCTTTTCCTTAGACCATGAGATCGTGTAACTCCCGGATACCATAGGAGTGCTTTGGGTGTACCAAACGTCACAATGTAACTGGGTGACTATAAAGGTATACTACGAGTATCTCCGAAAGTGTCTGTTGGGTTGACACGGATCGAGACTGGGATTTGTCACTCCGTATGACGGAGAGGTATCTCTGGGCCGACTCGGTAATGCATCATCATAATGAGCTCAAAGTGACCAAGTGTTTGGTCACGGGATCATGCATTACGGTATTTAGTAAAGTGACTTGCCGGTAACGAGATTGAACGAGGTATTGGGATACCGACGATCGAAACTCGGGCAAGTAACGTACTGATTGACAAAGGGAATTGTATACGGGGTTGCTTGAATCCTCGACATTGTGGTTCATCCGATGAGATTATCGAGGAGCATGTGGGAGCCAACATGGGTATCCAGATCCCGCTGTTGGTTATTGACCGGAGAGTCGTTTCGGTCATGTTTACGTGTCTCCCGAACCCGTAGGGTCTACACACTTAAGGTTCGGTGACGCTAGGGTTGTAGAGATATGAGTATGCAGTAACCCGAAAGTTGTTCGGAGTCCCGGATGAGATCCCGGACGTCACGAGTAGTTCCGGAATGGTCCGGAGGTGAAGAATTATATATGGGAAGTCGAGTTTCGGCCATCGGGAAAGTTTCGGGGGTCACCGGTATTGTACCGGGACCACCGGAAGGGTCCCGGGGGTCCATCGGGTGGGGCCACCTATCCCGGAGGGCCCCATGGGCTGAAGTGGGCGGGGAACCCGCCCCTGGTGGGCTGGTGCGCCCCCCCCCCCCCTTGCCCCCCTGCTCCTAGGGTTGGGAACCCTAGGAGAGGGGCGCCCACTGCCTTGGGGGCACTCCACCCCTTGGCGCCGCCCCCTTGGGAGATCCCATCTCGTGGCCGCCCCCTTTGGGGCCTATATAAAGAGGGGAAGGAGGGCAGCCAACCCATGCCCTGGCGCCTCCTCTCCCACTCCAACACCTCCTCCTCCTCCGTGAGAGCTTGGCGAAGCCTGCCGAGATCCTGCTGCATCCACCACCACGTCGTCAGGTTGCTGGATCTCCATCAACCTCTCCTACCCCCTTGCTGGATCAAGAAGGAGGAGACGTCTTCCCCAACCGTACGTGTGTTGAACGCGGAGGTGCCGTCCGTTCGGCACTCGGTCATCGGTGATTTGGATCACGACAAGTACGACTCCCTCAACCCCGTTCTCTTGAACGCTTTCGCTCGCGATCTACAAAGGTATGTAGATGCACTCCAATCACTCGTTGCTAGATGAACTCATAGATAGATCTTGGTGAAACTGTAGGAAATTTTTTATTTTCTGCAACGTTCCCCAACAGTGGCATCATGAGCTAGGTCTATCCGTAGTTCTCTTGGCACGAGTAGAACACAATTTGTTGTGGGCGTAGATGTTGTCAACTTTCTTGCCGCTACTAGTCTTATTTTGCTTCAGCGGTATTGTGGGATGAAGCGGACCGGACCGACCTTACACGTACGCTTACGTGAGACAGGTTCCACCGGTGACATGCACTAGTTGCATAAGGTGGCTAGCGGGTGTCTGTCTCTCCCACTTTAGTTCGAGCGGATTCGATGAAAAGGGTCCTTATGAAGGGTAAATAGAAGTTGACAAATCACGTTGTGGCTTTTTTTCGTAGGTAAGAAAACGTTCTTGCTAGAACCCTATTGCAGCCACGTAAAAGATGCAACAACAATTAGAGGACGTCTAACTTGTTTTTGCAGCAATTGCCTTGTGATGTGATATGGCCAAAAGTTGTGATGAATGATGAATGATATATTGTGATGTATGAGATCATGTTCTTGTAATAGGAATCACGACTTGCATATCGATGAGTATGACAACCGGCAGGAGCCATAGGAGTTGCCTTAATTATTGTATGACCTGTGTGTCATTGATTTTACGCCATGTAATTACTTTACTTTATTGCTAAACCGTTAGCTATAGTAGTAGAAGTAATAGTTGGCGAGCAACTTCATGGAAACACGATGATGGAGATCATGGTGTCATGCCGGTGACAAGATGATCATGGAGCCCCAAGATGGAGATCAAAGGAGCTATATGATATTGGCCATATCATGTCACTATTATTTGATTGCATGTGATGTTTATCATGTTTTTGCATCTTGTTTACTTAGAACGACGGTAGTAAATAAGATGATCCCTCATAATAATTTCAAGAAAGTGTTCCCCCTAACTGTGCACTGTTGCGACAGTTCGTTGTTTCGAAACACCACGTGATGATCAGGTGTGATAGATTCTAACGTTCACATACAACGGGTGTAAGACAGATTAACACATGCAAAACACTTAGGTTAACTTGACGAGCCTAGCATGTACAGACATGGCCTCGGAACACAAGAGACCGAAAGGTCGAACATGAGTCGTATGAAAGATACGATCAATATGGAGATGTTCACCGATGATGACTAGTTCGTCTCACGTGATGATCGGACACGGCCTAGTCAAGTCGGATCATGTAACACTTAGATGACTAGAGGGATGTCTAATCTGAGTGGGAGTTCATTAAATAATTTGATTAGATGAACTTAATTATCATGAACTTAGTCTAAAACCTTTTCATAAATGTCTTGTAGATCAAATGGCCAACGCTCATGTCAACATGAACTTCAACGCGTTCCTAGAGAAAACCAACGCGTTCAGTGCGGCATGCTTTACAACTTAGAACCGGGGCTCCAAAAGCGTTTTGAGCAACACGGAGCATATGAGATGTTTGAGGAGCTAAAAATGGTTTTCCAAGCTCACGCCCGGGTCGAGAGATATGAAGTCTTCCGACAAGTTCTATGGTTGTAAGATGGAGGAAAATAGTTCTGTCAGTGAGCACATACTCAAAATGTCTGGGTTGCACAACCGCCTGTCCCAGCTGGACTCCCGGATGAGGCGGTCATTGACAGAATCCTTCAGTCGCTCCCACCGAGCTACAAGAGCTTTGTGATGAACTACAATATGCAGGGGATGGTGAAAACTATTCCTGAAGTATTTTCAATGCTGAAATCAGCAGAGGTAGAAATCAAGAAGGAACATCAAGTGTTGATGGTCAATAAAACCACTAAGTTCAAGAAAGGCAATGGTAAGAAGAACTTCAAGAAGGACGGCAAGGATGTTGCTGCGCCCGGTAAGCCTGTTGCCGGGAAGAAGTCAAAGAATGGACCCAAGCCTGAGACTGAGTGCTTTTATTGCAAAAGGAAGGGTCACTGGAAGCGGAACTGCCCCAAATACTTAGCGGACAAGAAGGCCGGCAACACTAAAGGTATATGTGATATACATGTAATTGATGTGTACCTTACCAGTGCTCGTAGTAGCTCCTGGGTATTTGATACCGGTGCCATTGCTCATATTTGTAACTCAAAGCAGGAGCTGCGGAATAAGCGGAGACTGGCGAAGGACGAGGTGACGATGCGCGTCGGGAATGGTTCCAAGGTCGATGTGATCGCCGTCGGCACGCTACCTCTACATTGACCTACGGGATTAGTTTTAAACCTCAATAACTGTTATTTAGTGCCAAGTTTGAGCATGAACATTTTATCAGGATCTCGTTTAATACGAGATGGCTACTCATTTAAATCCGAGAATAATGGTTGTTCTATTTATATGAGAGATGTGTTTTATGCTCATGCTCCGATGGTCAATGGTTTATTCTTAATGAATCTCGAACATGATGTTACACATATTCATAGTGTGAATACCAAAAGATGTAAAGTTGATAACGATAGTCTGACATATCTGTGGCACTGCCGCCTTGGTCACATTGGTGCCAAACGCATGAAGAAGCTCCATGCTGATGGACTTTTAGAGTCTCTTTATTTCGAATCATTTGACACATGCGAACCATGCCTCATGGGTAAAATGACCAAGACTCCGTTCTCTTGAACAATGGAGCGAGCAACCAACTTATTGGAAATCATACATACTGATGTGTGCGGTCCAATGAGCGTTGAGGCTCGCGGAGGATATCGTTATGTTCTCACTCTCACTGATGACTTAAGTAGATATGGGTATGTCTACTTGATGAAACACAAGTCTGAGACCTTTGAAAAGTTCAAGGAATTTTAGAATGAGGTAGAGAATCAACGTGACCAAAAAATAAAGTTCTTACGATCAGATCGTGGAGGAGAATATTTAAGTCACGAATTTGGTACACACTTAAGGAAATGTGGAATCGTTTCACAACTCACGCCGCCTGGAACACCTCAGCGTAAAGGTGCGTCCGAACATCGTAATCGCACTCTATTGGATATGGTGCGATCTATGATGTCTCTTACTGATTTACCGCTATCATTTTGGGGATACGCTCTAGAGACAGCTACATTCACTTTAAATAGGGCACCGTCTAAATCCGTTGAGACGACACCGTATGAATTATGGTTTGTGAAGGAACCTAAGTTGTCGTTTCTAAAAGTTTAGGGATGCGATGCTTATGTCAAGAAACTTCAACCTGAAAAGCTCGAACCCAAGTCAGAAAAATGCGTCTTCATAGGATACCCTAAGGAAACCATTGGGTATACCTTCTACCTTAGATCCGAAGGCAAGATCTTTGTAGCCAAGAACGGATCATTTCTGGAAAAAGAGTTTTTCTCAAAAGGAGTAAGTGGGAGGAAAGTAGAACTCGATGAAGTACTACCTCTTGAACCGGAAAGTAGTGCAGCTCAGGAAAATGTTTCTGTGGTGCCTACACCGACTGAAGAGGAAATTAATGATGATGATCAAGGTACTTCGGATCAAGTTGCTACTGAACTTCGTAGGTCCACAAGGACACGTTCCACACCAGAGTGGTATGGAAACCCTTTCCTGGAAATCGTGTTGTTGGACAACGGTGAACCTTCGAACTATGAAGAAGCGATGGCGGGCCTAGATTCCAACAAATGGCTTGAAGCCATGCAATCCGAGATAGGATCCATGTATGAAAATAAAGTATGGACTTTGACAGACTTGCCCGATGATCGGCGAGCGATAGAAAACAAATGGATCTTTAAGAAGAAGATGGACGGGGATGGTAATGTTACCATCTATAAAGCTCGACTTGTCGCTAAGGGTTATCGGCAAGTTCAAGGGGTTGACTACGATGAGACTTTCTCTCCCGTAGAGAAGCTGAAGTCCGTCTGAATCATGTTAGCAATTGCCGCATACTATGATTATGAGATATGGCAAATGGACGTCAAAACGACATTCCTTAACGGTTATCTTAAGGAAGAACTGTATATGATGCAGCCGGAAGGTTTTGTCGACCCTAAGAATGCTAACAAGGTATGCAAGCTCCAGCGATCCATTTATGGGCTGGTGCAAGCATCTCGGAGTTGGAACATTCGCTTTGATGAGATGATCAAAGCGTTTGGGTTTATCTTGAGACTTATGGAGAAGCCTGCGTTTACAAGAAAGTGAGTGGGAGCTCTGTAGCATTTCTCATATTATATGTAGATGACATACTTTTGATGGGAAATGATATAGAACTTTTGGACAGCATTAAGGCCTACTTGAATAAGAGTTTTTCAACGAAGGACCTTGGAGAAGATGCTTATATATTAGGCATCAAGATCTATAGAGATAGATTGAGACGCCTCATAGGTCGTTCACAAAGCACATACCTTGATAAGATATTGAAGAAGTTCAATACGGATCAGTCTAAGAAGGGGTTCTTGCCTGTGTTGCAAGGTGTGAAATTGAGCTCAGCTCAATGTCCGACCACGGCAGAAGATATAGAAGAGATGAGTGTCATCCCCTATGCCTCAGCCATAGGGTCTATTATGTATGCCATGCTGTGTACTGCACTGATGTAAACCTTGCCGTAAGTTTGGTAGGAAGGTACCAAAGTAATCCCGGCAAGGAACACCGGACATCGGTCAAGAATATCCTGAAGTACCTGAAAAGGACTAAGGACATGTTTCGTTTATGGAGGTGACGAAGAGCTCGTCAGAAGGGTTACGTCGACGCTTAGCTTCGACACAGATCTAGCTGACTCTAAGTCACAAAACGGATACGTGTATATGTTGAATGGTGGAGCAGTAAGCTGGTGCAGCTGCAAGCAGAGCGTCGTGGCGGGATCTACATGTGAAGCGGAGTACATGGCATCCTCGGAGGTAGCGCATGAAGCAATTTGGGTGAAGGAGTTCATCACCGACCTAGGAGTCATACCCAATGCATCGGGGCCGATCAAATTCTTCTGTGACAACACTGGAGCTATTGCACTTGCCAAGGAGCCCAGGCTTCACAAGAAGACCATGCACATCAAGCGTCGCTTCAACTCCATTCGTGAAAATGTTCAAGATGGAGACATGGAAATTTGCAAAGTGCATACGGATCTGAATGTTGCAGATCCGTTGACTAAACCTCTTCCATGAAAGCAAAACATGATCAACACCGTAACTCTATGGGTGTTCGATTCATCACAATGTAACTAGATTATTGACTCTCGTGCAAGTGGGAGACTGTTGGAAATATGCCCTAGAGGCAATAATAAAAGGATTATTATTATATTTCCTTGTTCATGATAATTGTCTTTTATTCATGCTATAATTGTATTATCCTAAAATCGTAATACACGTGTGAATACTTAGACCACAGCATGTCCCTAGTGAGCCTCTAGTTGACTAACTCGTTGATCAACAGATAGTCATGGTTTCCTGACTATGGACATTGGATGTTGTTGATATCGAGATCACATCATTAGGAGAATGATGTGATGGACAAGACCCAATCCTAGGAATAGCACAAGATCGTGTAGTTCGTTTGCTAGAGCTTTTCCAATGTCAAGTATCTTTTCCTTAGACCATGAGATCGTGTAACTCCCGGATACCTTAGGAGTGCTTTGGGTGTACCAAACGTCACAACATAACTGGGTGACTATAAAGGTATACTACGGTATCTCGAAAGTGTCATTGGGTTGACACGGATCGAGACTGGGATTTGTCACTCGGTATGACGGAGAGGTATCTCTGGGCCCACTGGGTAATGCATCATCATAATGAGCTCAAAGTGACCAAGTGTTTGGTCACGGGATCATGCATTACGGTACGAGTAAAGTGACTTGCCGGTAACGAGATTGAACGAGGTATTGGGATACCGACGATCGAATCTCGGGCAATAACGTACTGATTGACAAAGGGAATTGTATACGGGGTTGATTGAATCCTCGACATCGTGGTTCATCCGATGAGATCATCGAGGAGCATGTGGGAGCCAATATGGGTATCCAGATCCCGCTGTTGGTTATTGACCGGAGAGTCGTCTTGGTCATGTCTACGTGTCTCCCGAACCCGTAGGGTCTACACACTTAAGGTTCGGCGACGCTAGGGTTGTAGAGATATGAGTATGCAGTAACCCGAAAGTTGTTGAGTCCGGATGAGAGCCCGTACATCACGAGGAGTTCCGGAATGGTACGGAGGTGAAGAATTATATATGGGAAGTCGAGTTTCGGCCATCGGGAAAGTTTCGGGGGTTGCCTGTATTGTACCGGGACCACCGGAAGGGTCCCGGGGGTCCACCGGGTGGGGCCACCTATCCCGGAGGGCCCCATGGGCTGAAGTGGGAGGGGAACCAGCCCCTGGTGGGCTGGTGCGCCCCCCTTGGGCCCCCTGCGCCTAGGGTTGGGAACCCTAGGAGGGGCGCCCACTGCCTTGGGGGCACTCCACCCCTTGGCCGCCGCCCCTTGGGAGATCCCATCTCCAGGTCGGGCGCCCCCTTGGGGGCCTATATATAAAGAGGGGGAGGAGGGCAGCCGCACCCATGCCCCCTGGCGCCTCCCTCTCCCACTCCAACACCTCCTCCTCCGTAGAGCTTGGCGAAGCCCTGCCGAGATCCCCGCTGCATCCACCACCACGCCGTCATGCTGCTGGATCTCCATCAACCTCTCCTTCCCCCTTGCTGGATCAAGAAGGAGGAGACGTCTTCCCCAACCGTACGTGTGTTGAACGCGGAGGTGCCGTCCGTTCGGCACTCGGTCATCGGTGATTTGGATCACGACGAATACGACTCCCTCAACCCCATTCTCTTGAACGCTTCCGCTCGCGATCTACAAAGGTATGTAGATGCACTCCAATCACTCGTTGCTAGATGAACTCATAGATAGATCTTGGTGAAACCGTAGGAAATTTTTTATTTTCTGCAACGTTCCCCAACACCGAACCTCTCATATCATCCCTTACGACCGGGGTGTCCGCGAACCCTCATATCCATCTTAAATAAGGGGAGGATATGAGGGCTCGCGCACGCGCCCGGGCTGTCCGCCACATAGGACGTGTACCCACCCCAGACCATCTTTTCTCTTTATTTATTCATTCTTTTTTTCTCTCTCTTCATATCCATCAATCACATGCACGTGATCAGACATATAAGGAAAAAAATAAAAAGTGTGGCTGTGCAGACAGATAAATAAGGGCTTAAAACAGACACACTCGGTCACTGACGAGGCGCGTTCGGGGCGTTCGAGGGCTCTAATTAGAGGCATGTGGCAGAAGATGCTCTCACATGCTCTTCTAGTTCACGCAAGTTATCTAACCTACGGAGTACATCTCTTGTCCGTTTGTGCCGTCCAAGCCTTGACGCATTTGCTATTCACCTGAAATCCGCAAGTGATCTTGAGTCATGCAGCATAAAAAGGAGAAACTTTACTGAATTTATATGTCACATCGCCCAATCAACATTTTGACCAATATTATACAGTAAAGCTTATTGAACTGACAGTGGTCACACGCTTTTTTGGTCCATGCGTGAGCATGAAAAGTAGCATATATAAACTCATTCACTTAATTGATAAAGCCAATATACATGTGATAGCATACATGGCTAAAGATAGTTGTTTCTTACCATAATTTTTTTCAGAAATTTCAAAAATATACATGGCTAAAGATTAGAAAACAAGAAAAAACAAATCATTCATTCTTCTAGCTGGTTTCCTGGTAATCCCAATTTGACGCATTTTGCGTCTAACTGTCAAGGCTTGGCACAAACGATCGACTGAGTGAGCGACAGATGGGTTGTCCCATTACGTAGCTACGTGAATTCGATTTTAGAAACATGTTTGGTTTTTACTGGTTTTGTGAACCTTCTAGAGAGTTTCATCCACTCTGGTTTGAATTTTCCTTTCCCTTTTTCTTTTTATTAATATTTTTTGGGGTTTTCCTTTTGTTTCCATATAATATTTTTGGTTATCTTTTAGAAAAAAAGGAAAAATTTGAAAAAAGTTCGGATTTTAAAATACATTTGGATTTTCATAACATGTTCGTGATTTAGAAAATTATATACTCTTGTCTCAAAAAATGTTCGGAAATTTCCTAAAATTTTCAAAACAAATAGGAAAAATGTTCGTGTTTCCAACTTTTTTTTTCATAATTTTAAAAAATACCAATGATTTATTTTTTGACAATTTCAAAAAAGGTTCGTGCTTTTTCCAAAAATGTATGTTTTTAAATGATTGAAAAAAGGTATGCTACAGAGCTTCAAGAGACCACACTGCCGCTCGGTCGCTACTGTAGGTACATGAAGAAAAAGAGAATAACTGAAGCACGTGAATGCCAGTTCGCTCGTGGGCTGTGCTGCGACTGTGGTCTATTTGACGCCAAATGTGTCACATATGAGTTCCTGTCTTTTCTTGGTCCCGGGTAGACTAATTCCCTGCAATGAACAAAGCACAACTCTCATCAGAAAAAGAAAAAACAAAGCCCATTTTTTCTACAATGGTAGCCACATGCACAGTGATAAATATATTTTTAAACAAATAGCTACTCCCTCCGATCCAAATTAATTGACGCGGCTAAAGTACAAAGGCATCAATTAATATGGATCGGAGGGAGTAGAACATTTTAATTTAGAGAACATCATCTTATAATGTGTAAATTTATTTTTAAATACTTTTAATGATAAAGTGAACGTTATTTGATAATGCATGAATAATATTAAATACAGGATTCTAAATGAAACATTGAGTACCTATCATATAAAGGACTTTACAAAACCAGATGAACACATGGCTAGACCGGGGCTCCGCAATGCTGCTGCTGATAGATAGTCTTTACACGGAAGTGATATTCTGAACCCGAGCTCACATGAGCTTGGGTGAAGAGTAAAAAAAATTGAAAACAAATTCAAAAAATTATGATTTTTTTGTGTGAAATTCTAACAAAAAAAATTATAGCTTCTAGAATTTCATCACCAGATGACATCCATGTAGAATGAGGCAAAAAATAACAAAATTTATGCTCCAAAATGTGTTTGAGAATAACAGGACCAATTCAAGGCATCATTCAAAGTTGTTTGGGTTTTGACAAGTTTTGCACTTTCTTAAGTTTTCTTGCTGAAAAAGGGATGATAAATGACCGAACCTATCGCAACATGCAAACCTGGCATGGATGACTCGTATCTCCGTGTCAGGATGCTGCAAGAAGTTGGGGTTATTTATTCATAGTCGAAAAAAAACCAGTTGAGAGAAGTATGCTAGACTATGCTAGATGGGTGCATCCATGAGCTTATTTTTTTGTCCAAATTTGGTCACTTTTTTAATTGCAATTTCCGTCATTATCAGTCAACATGAACATTTTTTTATACACTAAAAATTTCTTCAAATTTGTCAACAATTTTAGAATTTCAGATTGTGTATGCATTATAAACTTGAACCCTTTTTCCAAAATTGTTAACAGATTCCCAACAATTGATGTTGTACAAAAATTGCAAATCTCGTACTTTCTGAAAACTTTATCATCTTTTCTTGAAATGCAAACATTTCTTAAATTTGTTACCAAAAAAAGGAAACATTTTTTGGAATTCTAGAATAGTTTTGAAATGTTAAAAAATATATCAAAAAATTGATATGCCAAAACTATTTCAAATCTTTAAACAGGTTTCAAAACGAATAATAAATTTCAAAAGGAGAAAAATAAACTATTGAATTAATAAAATAAAAACCAAAAAATATCAAAGAAAAATGCGCTCCGTCCTAGGCTCAACTAGGCGGTGAAAAAAACAGAAAACATTTCATGAATTTCTAAAATGTTCACGAATTTCAAAAAAACAGAAAATCACAGGCTTTATAAAATGTTCGTAAATGTTGAAAAGAGTTCGTGGATTTACGAAAAAGTTGAATAATTTAAGAATATGTTCACAAATTTGAAAAGTGCCAGGATTTAAGAAAAAGCTCACAAATTAAAGAAGAATATAAAATGAAAAGAAAGAAAGACAATTTTTTCAGAAAATAAACAGAACAAAAAAACCGAAACAAAGAAAACCACAATTGAAAAAAAACGTATTTTAAAATATGCTCGGAAATTATTCATGTTTCAAAAGATGTTTGAAAATTATAAAAAATGTACATATTTCTTAATTTTATTCATATTTCAGAAAACAATTGTGTATTAAAAAATCATAACTTCAAATCCTATTCTGTATTTCAAAAAAATCATATTTTTTCCAATAATTTTTTTGATTTTTTCAGAAATGTTTTCATATATATGTATGTATGTATGTGTGTATGTATATTCACACTGTACAACACCACCTGGATCGGTGAGGTGTAAGTGTCTAGCAGTTCGCGACTTCAGTGGGAGGTCCCGCATATCGGCGTGAATGGCATACATTTAGAAAAGACCATCTTCTCTTTATTATTAAGGGGTATGGTGTAATCTCAGCTGTTTATGTATTTAGGAGTTGGGCGCTGATCCGGGCCAGCCTATTAAGGCATTTCAGCGACCCCGGTTTTGGGAACATTATAGGAGGTTCCTGAACCCGTTTTTTTTTCTGTTTCCAATTCTTTTTTCTTTTACTGTTTATTCCTTTTGCTTTTCTCTCCATTTTTGTCTTCTTTCTGTTTTTTATTTTCTCTTTTGTTTTCATTTTCATGTTTTTTCAAAAAAAAAAACGTTCTTAAATTTCAAAAAATGTATGTGTTTTTCATAAATTGTTCAAAACTTCAAAAATTATTCCAGTTTTAATTTTTCACAAAATTTTAAATGTTCGGGAATTAAGAAATGTTTGCGCTTTTTAAAAAATCAGAAGGTAAAGAAAATTTCGTTGTTCTCAACTTTTTCGCAAATTGAAATAATTTGCATGTTTTCAAAAATAGTAGTGTTTTCATATTTTTTCCTAAATTTCGTTGTTCTCAACTTTTTCGCAAATAGAAATGTTCAAGTTTCTAAACATTGTTAAGAAAATTCCAAAAAAACAAGTTTAAATTTTTCCCCCTTTTTTCTAAAAACAATCACATTTGAAATTCCAAAAAACTTTCAGAAGCTAACGTTGTTGATCGTTCTTAAGATACCGAGGTACCAACTACTACAAAGCTCATTTGCTCCGCTAGTTAGCAGCGCACGTTTTTGTGTGATGCAAAATGCGTCCAATATGAGCTCCCTAACATATCTTCACTCCACTTTTCCCTTTTTCAGTCTTTACTCTACCTAGCGGGCTCAATGCCAACCGGCCCGAGCAGTCCAGCGATGTTAGTTTCTTCTAGGCTCAGCACTGAATGAGTTAACATGTGATTAGTCACCAAGGGTGTTGTACCTGCTTGAAGAAAGTGTTGAAAATATGCCCTAGAGGCAATAATAAAATGATTATTGTTATATTTCCTCGTTCATGATAATTGTCTATTATTCATGTTATAATTATGTTATCCAGAAATCGTAATACATGTGTGAATACATAGACCACAACATGTCCCTAGTGAGCCTCTAGTTGACTAGCTCGTTAATCAACTGATAGTCATGGTTTCCTGACTATGGACATCGGATGTCATTAATAACCTAAGCATAGCATAAGATCATGTAGTTCGTTTGCTAGAGCTTTTCTAATGTCAAGTATCTTTTCCTTAGACCATGAGATAGTGTAACTCCCGGATACCGTAGGAGTGTTTTGAGTGTACCAAACGTCACAACGTAACTGGGTGACTATAAAGGTATACTACAGGTATCTTCGAAAGTGTCTGTTGGGTTGACACGGATTGAGACATGATTTATCACTTCGTATGACGGAGAGGTATCTCTGGGCCCACTCGGTAATGCATCATCATAATGAGCTCAATGTGATCAAGTGGTTGGTCATGGGATCATGCGTACGAGTAAAGTGATTTGCCGCTAACGAGATTGAAACGAGGTATTGGGATACCGACGATCGAATCTCGGGCAAGTAACGTACCGATTGACAAAGGGAATGGTATACGGGATTACCTGAATCCTCGACATCGTGGTTCATTCGATGAGATCATCGTGGAACATGTGGGAGGCAACATGGGTATCCAGATCCTGCTGTTGGTTATTGGCCGGAGAGCTGTCTCGGTCATGTCTGCGTGATTCCCGAACCCGTAGGGTCTACACACTTAAGGTTCGGTAACGCTAGGGTTGTAGAGATATTGGTATGCAATAACCCGGAAGTTGTTCAGAGTCCCGGATGAGATCCCGGACGTCACGAGGAGTTCCGGAATGGTCCGAGGTGAAGAATTGTATGTAGGAAGTCCGTTTGACCACCGGAAAGTTTACGGGGTCACCGGTATTGTCTGGGACCACCGGAGAAGGTCCGAGGTCCACCGGGTGGGGCCACCTATCCCGGAGGGCCCCGTGGGCTGAAGAGGGAAGGGAACCAGCCCTTGGTGGGCTGGTGCGCCCCCTTGGGCCTCCCCTGCGCCTAGGGTTGGAAACCCTAGGGGTGGGGGGGCCCACTTGACTTGGGGGCAAGTTCCCCCCCTAGGCCGCCGGCCCCCCTTGAGATGGGATCTCTAGGGGCCGGCGCACCCCCTAGGCCCCCTATATAAAGAGGGGGGAAGGGAGGGCAGCTGCACCCTAGTCCCTGGCGCCTCCCTCTCCCCACGTACCACCTCTCCCTCTCGCTGAGCTTGGCGAAGCCCTGCCGAGATCGCCGCTACTTCCACCACCACGCCGTCGTGCTGCTGGATCTCCATCAACCTCTCCTTCCCCCTTGCTGGATCAAGAAGGAGGAGACGTTTTCCCCAACCGTACGTGTGTTGAACGCGGAGGTGTCGTCCGTTCGACACTAGGATCTTTGGTGATTTGGATCACGACGAGTACGACTCCCTCAACCCCGTTCTCTTGAACGCTTCCGCTCGCGATCTACAAGGGTATGTAGATGCACTCCTCTCTCTCGTTGCTAGATGACTCCATAGATTGATCTTGGTGAAGCGTAGAAAATTTTTATTTTCTGCAACGTTCCCCAACAGTGGCATCATGAGCTAGGTCTATGCGTAGTTTCTATGCACGAGTAGAACACAATCTTGTTGTGGGCGTAGATGTTGTCAATTTTCTTGCCACTACTAGTCTTATCTTGTTTCGGCGGCATCGTGGGATGAAGCGACCCGGACCGACCTTACACGTACGCTTACGTGAGACAGGTTCCACGGACTAACATGCACTAGTTGCATAAGGTGGCTAGCGGGTGTGTGTCTCTCCCACTTTAGTCGGATCGGATTCGATGAAAAGGATCCTTATGAAGGGTAAATAGAAATTGGCATATCATGTTGTGGTTTTACGTAGGTAATAAACATTCTTGCTAGAACCCTATTGCAGCCACGTAAAAACATGCAACAACAATTAGAGGACGTCTAACTTGTTTTTGCAACATATGCCTTGTGATGTGATATGGCCAAAAGGTTGTGATGAATGATATATATGTGATGTATGAGATTGATCATGTTCTTGTAATAGGAATCACGACTTGCATGTCGATGAGTATGACAACCGGCAGGAGCCATAGGAGTTGTCTTAATCATTAAATGACCTGCGTGTCAATGAATAAACGCCATGTAATTACTTTACCTTGCTAAACCGTTAGCCATAGTAGTAGAAGTAATAGTTGGCAAACAACTTCATGGAGACACGATGATGGAGATCATGGTGTCATGCCGGTGACGAAGATGATCATGGCGCCCCGAAGATGGAGATCAAAGGAGCAATATGATGTTGGCATATCGTGTCACTATTTGATTGCATGTGATGTTTATCATGTTTTTTGCATCTTATTTGCTTAGAACGACGGTAGTAAATAAGATGATCCCTCATAATAATTTCAAGAAAGTGTTCCCCCTAACTGTGCGCCGTTGCGAAAGTTCGTTGTTTCGAAGCACCACGTGATGATCGGGTGTGATAGATTCTAACGTTCACATACAACGGGTGTAAGACAGATTTACACATGCATAAACACTTAGGTTGACTTGACGAGCCTAGCATGTACAGACATGGCCTCGGAACACAAGAGACCGAAAGGTCGAACATGAGTCGTATAGAAGATACGATCAACATGGAGATGTTCACCGATGATGACTAGTCTGTCTCACGTGATGATCGGACACGGTCTAGTTGAGTCGGATCATGTATCACTTAGATGACTAGAGGGATGTCTAATCTGAGTGTGAGTTCATTAAATAATTTGATTAGATGAACTTAATTATCATGAACTTAGTCTAAAAAACCATTGCGAAATGTCTTGTAGATCAAATGGCCCATTCTCATGTCAACCTCAACTTCAACGCGTTCCTAGAGAAAACCAAGATGAAAGATGATGGCAGCAACTATACGGACTAGGTCCGGAACCTGAGGATCATCCTCATAGCTGCCAAGAAAGAATATGTCCTAGAAGCACCACTAGGTGAAGCACCCATCCCAGAGAACCAAGACGTTATGAACGCTTGGCAGTCGCGTGCTGATGATTACTCCCTCGTTCAGTGCGGCATGCTTTACAGCTTAGAACCGGTGCTCCGAAAGCGTTTTGAGCAACACAGAGCATATCAGATGTTCGAAGAGCTGAAAATGGTTTTCCAAGCTCATGCCCGGGTCGAGATATATGAAGTTTCCGACAAGTTCTACAGTTGTAAGATGGAGGAAAATAGTTCTGTCAGTGAGCACATACTCAAAATGTCTGGGTTGCACAACCGCTTGTCCCAGCTGGACATTAACCTCCCGGACGAGGCGGTCATTGACATAATCCTTCAGTCGCTCCCACCTAGCTACAAGAGCTTTGTGATGAACTACAATATGCAGGGGATGGTGAAAACTATTTCTGAAGTATTTTCAATGCTGAAATCAGCGGAGGTGGAAATCAAAAAGGAACATCAAGTGTTGATGGTCAATAAAACCACTAGTTTCAAGAAAGGAAAGGGTAAGAAGACTTCAAGAAGGACGACAAGGGAGCTGCAGCATACCGGTAAGCCGATTACGGGAAGAAGCCAAAGAATGGACCCAAACCTGAGACTGAGTGCTTTTATTGCAAGGGAAGGGGACACTGGAAGCGGAACTGCCCCAAATACTTAGCGGACAAGAAGGCCTGCAACACTAAAGGTATATGTGGTATACATGTAATTGATGTGTACCTTACCAGTACTCGTAGTAGCTCCTGGGCATTTGATACTAGGCGGTTGCTCATATTTGTAACTCAAAACAGGAGCTACGGAATAAGTGGAGACTGGCGAAGGACGAGGTGACGATGCGCGTTGGGAATGGTTCCAAGGTCGATGTGATCGCCGTCGGCACACTACCTCTACATTTACCTACGTGATTAGTTTTAAACCTCAATAATTGTTATTTAGTGCCAGCTTTGAGCATGAACATTGTATCTGGATCTCGTTTAATACGAGATGGCTACTCATTTAAATCCGAGAATAATGGTTGTTCTATTTATATGAGAGATATGTTTTATGGTCATGCCCCGCTGGTCAATGATTTATTCTTAATGAATCTCGAACGTGATGTTACACATATTCATAGTGTGAATACCAAAAGATGTAAGATTGATAATGATAGTCCCACATATCTGTGGCACTGCCGCCTTGGTCACATTGGTGTCAAACGCATGAAGAAGCTCCATACAGATGGACTTTTGGAGTCTCTTGATTTCGAATCATTTGACACGTGCGAACCATGCCTCATGGGTAAAATGACCAAGACTCCGTTCTCTTGAACAATGGAGCGAGCAACCAACTTATTGGAAATTATACATACTGATGTGTACGGTCCAATGAGCGTTGAGGCTCGCGGTGGCTATCGTTATGTTCTCACGCTCACTGATGACTTAAGTAGATATGAGTATGTTTACTTGATGAAACACAAGTCTGAGACCTCTGAAAGGTTCAAGGAATTTCAGAATGAGGTAGAGAATCAACGTGACCGAAAAATAAAGTTCTTACGATCAGATCGTGGAGGAGAATATTTAAGTCACGAATTTGGTACGCACTTAAGGAAATGTGGAATCGTTTCACAACTCACGCCGCCTGGAACACCTCAGCGTAGTGTGTCCGAACGTCGTAATCGCACTTTATTGGACATGGTGCGGTCTATGATGTCTCTTACCGATTTACCGCTATCATTTTGGGGATACGCTTCAGAGACAGCCACATTCACTTTAAATAGGACACCGTCTAAATTCATTGAGACGACACCGTATGAATTATGGTTCGGGAAGAAACCTAAGCTGTCGTTTCTAAAAGTTTGGGGATGCGATGCTTATGTCAAGAAACTTCAACCTGAAAAGCTCGAACCCAAGTCGGAATAATGCGTCTTCATAGGATACCCTAAGGAAACCATTGGCTATACCTTCTACCTCAGATCCGAAGGCAAGATCTTTGTTGCCAAGAACGGGTCCTTTCTGGAGAAAGAGTTTCTCTCGAAAGAAGTAAGTGGGAGGAAAGTGGAACTTGATGAAGTACTACCTCTTGAACCGGTAAGTAGCGCAGCTCAGGAAGATGTTCCTGTGGTGCCTGCACCGACTGGAGAGGAAGTTAATGATGATGATCAAGGTACTTCGGATCGAGTTGCTACTAAACTTCGTAGGTCCACAAGGACACGTTCCATAATATAGAACGTTTTTTGACACTATAATGTAGGACGTTTTTTATACTACATTAGTGTCAAAAAACGTCTTACATTATGAGACGGAGGGAGTATGTTTTTGTGTTAGTAGATGATGCAGGGAACGAAAGTCTAGCATGACACAGACACGACGTGTCACACAATTGTGGCAGCTTCTTGTTGTGCTTCCTTGTTGTAGTATGTAAATTCTAAATTTGGATGCAGAGCATTTGCAGTAATTGTATGTTTGTTGTTTCAAAACCTTGAAGTTTCAGATATGGGCCAACCAACCGGAAGTATGTGTATTTTTCTCGGGTTTCCAAGTGTAAGTAGAGACTACTCTCTTTCTGCTCAAAAGTAGAAGAAAAACTTTTTCTATGAAGGGAAGAAAACATTTGCGTGTATTTATTATGTCATTGTTGTCAAAGGAAAAAAGTGAAAGGATAATGGCAAATGTATGTTTGTATGTCTGTCCGTTAGCCAAGCGAAAAAAGCTTTTTTAACTAATGTTTGTAGTAACTAATGTTGCTGAGGCGGGCCACCGATGGTACTTGCAAAATGCAAAGCATATGTGATGTATGACTCTTTTTTTAGGTATGTTGATTAATTAATTAACCATATTATTTATTACCAGTACTTGAATATGTATTTTTGCAGTGCAGAAAAAGCAACTCCAGGTCTTTGGTATGATGATTTAGGAGGGCATGCCAGAAAAGGATAGGATAGGGTTCATTCCACCATCAAGAAAAAGAGTCAACGGAACAGCAAAAGTATAAAAAGCATTATGCTGCAAAAAGTAAACATAAAACGGCTAACAGCAAGAAAAAGAACATGAGGCCGGCCTGAATTATAGGATGTCTGAAATTATTGTGTTGTTCTATGTTGTATTGACCTGACCCTCGTAGAGGTATATATAGAGTACAATATAAGAAAGAGACTTGGAGTAGAGGCAAAACGTGCATGGTTTAAATCAATCATATCTCTAACTTAAACATAGTTATACTTCTAACATTCCCCTCAGTCGTAGGGGAGTTAAGCGGATGATTGCAACTGAATTTGAAGTCTTGCGCTTCACTCGTCTTCTTCGCTGCACCATCATCAACTGCATCTCTGATGATTGATGGGTCGGCACCTAGGGCGTTGATTGCGTCCCCTTCTCGTGTCTTTCCTATCTTCTCATCTATTCCCTTCCGCAGTCATAGCGGGCGTGTCATGGACGCAAGTGAAGAGGCGGACGATGTTGGCTGGAGTTGTTGCTGATGAGTAGTTGTAGACGTAGTCATGTATGTCGATATCGATGTAGCCGATCATGATGAAGACATGGTTGAGGTAGTCGTGGTAGATGATGTAGTCGTCGTGGATGATAAAGCCACACAAAGCCGGAGGCGCAAAATAAAGCGCTACGTTGTAGATGACGGAGCTGCAGTCGTGGACGATGTACCTTGCGGATGTCAGAGGGCGTCGTTGGCGATGAGTCCACTGGTTTTGCCAGGACCGGAGGAAACCCATCGAGCACATATCGGTTTTGTCAGAATCGTATGACCGTGTAGGGATCGTCAGTATAGTGATGCCGTGCCGATGCAGTTGTGCCGTCATGGATGACGCGGTCGATGTCGTCATCGTGACGCAATTGCCGTCGCCGAGGTCGCTTCCTGCAGAAAAGTCTGTCAGAGGACGCTAGATGTCCATCTTTTGAGCAAGGTCGCGGTTGTGTGTTGACGATGATGGTGATGAGACCACGTTGGTGAAGACCTTGGCTATGAAGTGTCGGCGATCGCGTTGCAGCGGCTGTCGACGATGATGAGTCGCTTGAAGGCGTCCCTCGTGGTGACGAAGTGTCGATGTCATGTCCTGAAGAAGTATGTTCACATCATCACATGTAGCCCGGCGTAGTCTCGTACAGCTCGATGTTGTTCGGCTCAGGAGGTGTCAGTGTAGTTGCAGATCAGTGGCTTGATGTAGAATAACTCATGCAAACATGCATGTTGATGCGTGCGTGCGTTGACCCTCCGGTGATCGATGCACGGCTGGTTCGCTCTGTCTGTGAAGACGGATGATGCAGATGTTATCGGTGCGGATGGTTGAAGATCCTCGGTTGGTACTGAAGTCGGCGTAGCAGGCTTGGAGAAGGCACGGACCTGCGGCAGATCAGATCGCGATGATCGTATGAACGCGTCCGCGTTTGCACAAATGGTCCTCGTATTGGCTCCGGCGCACGTCGCGTCGGGGAAGCCCGAAGCTCGATGTACCTACTTTTTTTTTAATGTTGAATCTTCCTCCTCTTGACAACATAACTTTCGGCATAGTATATAGAGATAGATTTAGCCACATGAACTTTATTCCCTAGTTTTTGAATTCTGAAGCTTCCTCCTCTTGCTTCTATTACTTCGACGTATATTGAGATATATTTCCACTTTGTTAGAGGAAATTAAGATGAGATCGCATCCAGTCAATGAATTTGGAAGAATATTCAAATGTAATCTCAACCTAACTAGAGTAAATTGCAGAAAACCACCACTTTGAAGGCAAGCTTTGCGAAAACCACTACAATACATTTTTTTTACAAAAAACACCGTGTCTACCGTAATCTTTTTGCAAATAACACTGATCGACGGATTTGCCTTTGTTGAGTATGTTTATGACAGATGGGGCCCACTAATCAGGCTGATGTGGCACCAATTTCTAACACTGTTAAGTTCAACCGTTTTACTGGACATGGAGCCCACTTGTCAGCATTTCATCCTGATTTATCTCTCTGCCCCCGAGCC
The DNA here is from genome assembly GCA_021605145.1 of Aegilops bicornis. Classification (NCBI taxonomy): domain Eukaryota; kingdom Viridiplantae; phylum Streptophyta; class Magnoliopsida; order Poales; family Poaceae; genus Aegilops; species Aegilops bicornis. The sequence continues at coordinate 793,843,965 of CM038673.1, read as the reverse complement.
AGCAACATGCAGCAGCGCCGCGCCGCCCATCACCATTGCCCCTGAGCTCCACGAAATTCACCGCCGTTAACCAGCCCTCACCCAGAACCGGCAAGAATCGAGTCGCCGCCCTCTCTATACATCGGTTTCGTGCTCCTCCGCCGCGAGCGACGGCCGCGAGTGCCGGCGGGACTTGGATGAGGTCGGCGACCCCGGCGATGCACGGTGTCCTTGGCGCGTGGCGGAAGGCTGCCCCTCGGCCGGGGGCGGGACTGGCGGCGTCCTCTGCCTCCCCTCGGTGCGGCAACAGTGACGACGGCCCTTGCCTCGGCTGGGGTCAGGACGGGCGACGGCAATCGAGCCGCCGGCGACTTCCACACTCAGATCCATTCTCCCCGCTCCAATCCAGCTGGTGTCGCTGCCTCTGCGCTCGAGCCGCCATCGACGTAGAAGATGCAGCAGCCAGTGAGCAGGGTGGTCGTCGTGGCTGAGGAAGGAGATGGCGACTCCCTGCTCGAGCACCACGTCCACTAGTAGAAAAAGGACCTTATATGAGACACATTAGTACCGGTTCGATTTTGGCCCGGTACTAATGGTACCATTAGTACCGGTTCAAACGGCTATGCATTAGTGCCGGTTCGTGTTGAACCTTTAGTACCGGTTCGTGCCACGAACCGGTATTAAAGGGGTGGTGGCAGGTAGCGTCGGGCCGGGCTCCACGAGCCCCTTTAGTCCCGGTTTGTGGCACAAACCCGGTACTAAAACCAACCTATAGTACCGGTTCGTGCCACGAACCGGCACTAAAGGGGTCTAACCTATAGTCCCGGTTGGAGACACAAACCGGGACTATATGGCAATTTCCAAACTTGGAAAAATGATAACTAAATCATCCTAATTCAGAAAAATACATATAATATATCAAAATTTGCAGAAAAATACAAGTTTTCCGTTTCGACAATTTTTTAAAATCTCAAAATTCCAAAGAGAAAATAGAGTTTTTGGACGTTTTAGACGTTTTTTAGACGTTTTGTGCCTTTAGTGCTAGAGTTTAGATTTCAGAGTTTAGGGTTAGGTTTTATGGTTTAAACCCTTAGTTTTTACTGTTTAGCATAGAGTTTTCGACGTTTTAAGTCCCGGGTTTAGGGTTTAGGACAATTTTTAAAATGACAAAATTGTAAAAGGAAAAAAAGATATGCTCTAATTTATGTTTTTTAAAATTTTGGTTAAATCTTGTCAAACCGGTCAAACAACTGATTCAAGAAATATAGAGTGTTACTAAATAATTACGCAATAATATTAGTGTTACTTATTCAAGAAGGATTAATGTTGCTACATAATTTCAGTTTTTTTAATTTTGGTTAAATCTGATCAAACTATGGTCAAACTACTTATTCAAGAAGTATTGATGTTGCTACATAATTATTAAAGAATATTAGTGTTACTAAATAATTATTTCAATTTTTTGAATTTTGGTCAAATCTGGTCAAACTATGGTCAAACTGTGGTCAAACTATGGTCAAACTGTGGTCAAACTTATTCAAGAAATATTAGTGTTACTAAATGTTTTTTAGAATAATAGTTCCAAACTCAAACGGTGAAACGTGTGACCTCATGCTCAAGCTAAACTGCTGAGGGTTAATAGGATTGACAGCTTACATTTGTCAGGAAAACAACAAGTGCAGACTTGGAAACGAGGAAGAATAGAACCCGAAAGTTAAGCGTGCTCAGGCTAGAGTAGTGAGAGGATGGGTGACCGTCCGGGAAGTTAGATGATTTGGAATGATGAGGGATGATTAGAGATTAGATATTAAATTGAGCAGTGGTGAGGGGTGATTGGAAAAATTTAAAAATTGAAAATAAAAAAAAATCAAATATTTTTTACAAAATTTAAAAAAAAATCAAAAAAAATCCCTTTAGTACCGGTTGGTAACACCAACCGGTACTAAAGGTCCCCCATACCACGGCGCGAGCTCACGCCACGTGTAGGGCCTTTAGTGGCGATTCGTGACGAACCGGTACTAAAGGGGGAGGGGGGGCTTTAGTCTCCACTCTTTAGTGCCGGTTGCAGAACCGGTATTAAAGGCCCTTATGAACCGGTATTAAAGCTCCGTTTTCTACTAGTGGTTGGGTGCGGGCCTTCGGGCATGCGCCGTTGACCACGGGGGCAGGACGGGCGGCAGCGAGCTGGTGAAGATAAGGCGAGAACCAGATTTTTTTATTTTTTGTTTCAGTGATAGGTGGACCCCACAGGGCTCCACAAGAGGATAACGTCCCAAACATCGCCGTTACATGCGAGGTGTTAAGCGGTGCCACATCAGCCTGACTGACGGGCCCCATCTGTCATAAACATACTCCACAGAGGCAAATCCGCCGATCAGTGTTATTTGCAAAAAGGTTACGGTAGACCCGGTGTTTTTTGTAAAAAAAAAGATGTATTGTAGTGGTTTTCGCAAAGCTTGCCTTTAAAATGGTGGTTTTCTGCAATTTACTCACCTAACTAGCATAATGGCATATAGATATATAGAGTAGAAAGCTTGTGTTGCGATTAAGGAGGCTAATTAAAACAAGCCGCTTCCACAATGTTTGCTTGACAAGCTAGTGTCGACAAGCATTATTTTATTTTATCCCAGCAATGCAAAAGAAAGAAACAAATACAAGAAGCATGAGCACTACAAGCGCCAGGTGCTCTTTGTCGACGGGTAAAGTATAAGTTTTTTTTCCTTGATGGGAAGTAAAGTGAAAGATAGATGAGGAGGACGTGGCGTATGCTACTACTTGCAACAACGTACATGTTGTTATCCCGCAAAAAAAAACGTACTTGTTGTACTATAAATAACCATGCAACACCCAAGCAGTTCCTACACCACCAAGGGAAATCACTCACTCGACCTGAATGAATCCCATGGCCAAATGCCACCTGCTGCTCTTCCTCCTCTTGGCTCTTCTCTTGCCCGAGGCACGTGCGTGCTGCGGGGCTTCGCCGGGAACCACGGCACCAGGAATTTCGGCGGCGAGGAGCTACCCAGCGATGGTATTATTGGTGGGTTCAAGAGCCTCGTGGTGCTAGACCTTGGTGATTCTGCATGCTCTCAGGGGCAGGGTTCCGAAATGCAAGAAAATGGAGGTGCTTGACCTGTCCCATAACCATTTGGTCGGCACTATCCCCTCGTGGATTGGTAGGCTTGACCACCTTTGCTACTTGGATCTCTCCAACAATACATTGGTTGGCGAGGTACCCAAGAGTTCTAAGGGCCTCAACACCACTGGATGTTCACGGGATATTGATTTCACTAACATGTCATTGTATTTGAAGCATTCCCCAAATGTCATAGCTGGGACCAACAACGTTGTCAGATCTGGGAGCAACAACGCTATGGCCGGGAATGACAACACTATCATATTTGGGAATGACAACGCCGTATCCGGGAGCTACCAGGTCGTATATGGGAATAACCATGTCGTATCTGGGAGCACCATGCCGCGTCTGGGAGCCACCATGTCGTGATTGGGAAACACAATATCGTATCTGGGACCCACAATGACGTAGGTGGGAGCAAAAATATCGTATCTGGTAGTAAAAATGTTGTATCTGGGAGCCACAATACCGTGTCCGGGAAGAACCATTTCGTAACTGGGCACAACAAAGTCGTAACCTGAGGTTAATGGCTGCACACATCATAGCATAAGTGTGCGCTGCAGCGTTCGTATGTCCTTGTTGACACAAGATGTGCTCGCATATATGATAAAGAATAAATAAGGACTCTTATACTCAGAGCAAAACTGATGTATCAAGAATTTTAATAGCTTGAATGACATATCCAAATTAAACTCATGTATGTATGTAAAAGGAAAAGGAGATGTGTCCCTTCCTCTGCATGCCACTCACACGACTCACAAGACTTTACTTACACATAGGCAAAGAACGCATGTCCTCTTCCCAGGGTTATGATTTGCTGCAAATCCATGCCGACCTACCATACATACCTCTATCATTTCATGCCATGCACTGCACTACACGCTTTACATCATTGTTCTTCTCACAAGTATGTACATAGTAAACAATGAGTAGATACAACGCCCAACAATATCAATCTCCATCGGAGCCATTGCGGACAAATGCTGCCTCCGCAGCAGCAGCCACAAACAGTAGGTCGGAGCCACGCCTGTCGCAGGATCAGCCGGCCTTAACAAGATGCATGGTGGTTGCCGCAAAGCTGTTTGGAACAAGTTGGTGGTGATGCTGCTGCAACACTGGAAACCGCACTGCTGCAACACTGGAAAGTGCTGTTCCAAATTGTTTTCATGACTGTCCATGAGTCTCTGGTCACACCCTCAAGCTGGAAAACAACATTACGTAAAGCAACACCATAGGAGGATACCCTGTTAAGGGGGATATCCTGTATATGTCCTCCTCTGCTCGGATGCAAATTGTTAAGTAAAACACCGCCGGTCACGTCGGGAGAATATTTGCTGGAAACGGTGAAAACCACGGTTAAACTATCTTCTGAAGTTCCAAAAAATTCTCAAGAAAATACAGTATGTCAAAGAGATGCCTTTCTATAGACATGGTAAATTCCAAGTTCGGACACAAATTTATTATCTACTAGGTATGAAAAAAAACAATTCAAGAATGAATAATATCAAATATTATGCATAGTATCACACTAGTATAATATGCATGATACTAGTGTATGATAACATGATACTAGTGTACTACGCAAGGGACACCATTCAGCGTCGACGCGACATTCGTCATCTCGACGATTCCGGCTCTCGTTGCCCTATTGATCACAGAGGTAAGGCAATTTTGAAGCCCCCCGTTTATTCTGACTCGCACTAACCATGTTCCTAGAGTGTAATTATTCTGACCCGCACTAACATAGTTCCTAGCGTGTAATGCAGATCCTAGCGCAAATGCCCACCACGGTGTGGGGTTTTTCACTTGTGATGACCTGTTGGACGAATTACTGCGTCCTCAAAGAGACCAAGAAGATGACTGGTGACATCATCAAGGTCAGCCCATGTGTCGTCCATCTGCACGGCTTCCTGGTTCAAGGGTTTGTTGGTCAAACCACTTTTTTGGTTTTCTCTAGATGATACCTGCGGGCAGCGGCGGAGCTATGTGGTGAGCTGATATTCCTGAAGATTTTTTTATTTGAAGGGCTTAGATTAGGAAAAAAAATTAGTGTTTGGCCCCCCCAACTCTTCATCTTTTGTGTTTGCGCCCCCCCCCCTCCCCCCCCCCTCCCCCCCCAATGTTTTCTGTCTAGCTCCGCCACTGCAATCACTCGAGCAGAATGAATCCCATGGCCAAATGTTACATGTTGTTCTTCCTCCTTTTGGCGCTTCTCCTGCCTGAGGCGCGCGCGACTTCGTACCACCCCGACGACCTCCGTGCGCTGCTGGACTTTGCCGGGAGCCTCAACGGTGGGGGTGTCCTCCTCCGTGCCACGTGGTCCAGTGCCACATGCTGCAGCTAGGAAGGCGTGGGCTGTGACGCCGCCAGCGGCCGTGTCACAGCGCTACGCCTCCCCAGGCGAGGCCTCGGGGGACCCATCCCAGGAACCTCTCTTGCAGGCCTTGCGCAGCTCGAGGAGCTCGACCTCGGCTCTAACAACTTTCACAACATCTCAGGGCTTCTCACCGTGTTGCGTGGGTGCCAGAACCTCACCACGTTGATTCTCACCAAGAATTTTGGTGGTGAAGAGCTACCCGGCGATAGTATTATTGGTGGGTTCAAGAGCCTCGAGGTGCTGGCCCTTGGTGATTGCGCTCTCAAGGGCAGGGTTCCGGAATGGTTGTCTCAATGCAAGAAAATGGAGGTGCTTGATTTGTCTCGCAACCAATTGGTCGGCACCATTCCATCGTGGATTGGTGAGCTGCACAACTTTCCTACTTGGATCTCTCAAATAATTCATTGGTTGGCGAGGTACCTAAGAGTTTGGCACGACTAAAGGGCCTCGCCACCGCTGGGCATTCAGAGGGCATGACTTTCACTAACATGCCATTGTATGTGAAGCATAACAGAAGCACACTGGGACGACGACTTAACGAGCTCCCAAATGTCATAACAGGGACCAACAATGTTGTGAGATCCGGGAGAAACAATGTTGTATCCGGAAACGACAATACTGTCATATTTGGGGATGAAAACACCGTATCTGGGAACAACCATGCGGTATATGGGAATCACAACACCATATCCGGGAACAACCACGTCGTATCTGGGAGCAAGCATGTTGTATCTGGGAGTAGCAGTGTCGTATCTGGGTTCAACAATGGCGTATCTGGGATCAACCATGTCGTACCTGGGAGTAACAATGTCGTATCTGGGAGCAACAATGTTGTATCTGGGATGAACCATATCGTAGTTGGGAATAACAAAGTTGTATCAGGAGCTTAATTTTATATACAATTAAGCCCTTATATACACATATTGCCTCCTCTTGAACTTCTCAACTATCTGAGGAGTTGAGATGAGCCTTTGTAGTTTGTTTTTCTGCTATACTCCCTAGGCCATGAGATACTATTCGATAAATAAGGTACATAAGTTGCCACACGAGATGTGCCTGCCTATGCCTCGCATATGTTGTAATAATCGAATCTTTATGGTCCATGTATTGTGTATCGAGAAATATATTATGGTTTGATTGGTATGCCAAGTTGTATTGTGTATCGGGAAAGACGTGATCTCCAAGCTGGTGGTGTGTGGCAACTTATAATTCCTTGCCCTCTTGGAGGTGTTGTCTCTCCTTGTTTTATACTTCCTCCGTCTCAAAATAAGTGTCTCAACTTTATACTAGCTCTAGTACAAATTTGTACTAAGCTTAAGACACTTATTTTGGGACAGAGGGAGTATTATGCTTTAATCCATCCATATATCAAGAGGGTGTTCGATTGCCTCCATCGTTTTTTTACTTTGCATACTTGTCTCAGTTGGGCCTGACTGAGCAGATGCAGGGTAAAAATTATGTTGTGCACATTGTTTGGTAGGCTGCAAATAGGTTGGCTGCATTTAGGAAGCAATTTTTGTCTTGCGTTTGGTGGCCTACATTGGTAGGGCTGATGCAATACGCGGTGTTTGATTGTATACACTGAACATGGTTAAGAGTTAACAGCTATACATGACACATGGATTTATACTAGAGTGCCTCGATGACTATCGTGACGGACACGATGAGAACGGAGTTGCGGGCAAGCGATCCCATCGACGGCATGGCGAACCACTTGCTAGCATTGTCGCCATAGGGAAAAACCATGAGAAGGGACGAGAAGGAGGGCGCCGAGGCAGAGGACGGTGAGGATAGATACAGTGCGCATGCCATGGCGGCGTCAATGTAGTAGGACGCGGAAGAGGAGGCCACAACGCAGACATCGACGGCTATGTAGTAGGATGTGGGAGAGGGGGCCGAGAGAAACTACGTCGTCTGCGATGCCAGTGTAGTAGGACGCGAAAGAGGATGCAGAAGGAACGACGTCGGCGACGGTGCCAGTGTAGTAGGACGCGGGAGAGAGGCCGGGAGGAGCAATGCCGATGGTGTCGTCAGTGTAGGAGGACACAGGAGAGGAGGCTGAGAGGAACGACACCGAGAGCAACAAAATATAAATCCACTTGTCTACGGTCATCGAAACAGAAAAAGTACAACAAGAAAGTCATGTGAAACTGCAAGATGACTTTGGCAAAATTCATACAATATAGCTCCAAACATGAACACAAAATTAGACATTTGATGAATGAAACTATGAGTCGATCACCTGAATGGAACCACGTCGATGTGCTTCTTTTTCGTAAACCTTATCTTGTATCGAAACACCGTTGTGCACATTAGAAGTGACTAATAAGTGGGCGAGATTACAAGTTAAACCAACAAACCGCGTGCGCTGGAGATGGCTCAAGTACACCGCATATCTGGCCGCACGAGGTTGCATCGCTAGAGCCACCCACGTGCGCTCTTTTGCTTCGCCTGAGCTTGGATCGCTGGAGATGGCTAAATTGAGTGCCTCCAGTGGGTCTGGCTCAGAGGCTAATATCTGTAAGAGTAGAGCTTTGGCTTAGTGGTTGAATATGTGGTTATGCAGCCTAACGGCCTGAGTTTAATTCCCAGAATTGACACCCTCATGTATTGAGGATTAAGCTTGGTGTGTGGTGAAACCACTCATCAAGAAATATCTTGATACTCATTTTTAAAATTCTGAGAATCAAGTTTATCTTAGTACTCATGCTAAAATGGTTGTATGCATCCTTAGTTGGTGCAGAGGCTGAAAAATGAAAATATCTCTCTTTTTTTGCAGAGAGAGCCTTGGCTCAGTCGTTGGGTATATGGTCGTGCAGCCTAACGACCCGAGTTCAATTCCCAAAATTGACAGGGATGCACAGGAGTTTTTTTCATTTATTAAAGATCAAGCTTGATGTATGGTGGAATCACTCATCAAGAAATATCTTAATACTCATTTAAAAAAGTCTGAGGATCATGTTTATCTTGATACTCATACTAAAATGTTCGTATTCATCTTTATCCTTAGTTGGTGCAAAGGTCAGGAAGTGGAAATCTCTCTCGGCAGGCGACCGGAGGGAACCCTAACCGCCTCCGAGCGCCTCCCCTGCCCTCCCGTCGCTAGAGGGCGACAGCAAGGCTCTTCGGCCCCCTCGCGCGTGGATCTGATGCAGGCCGGATTTGACAGGCAAGGGCATCGTGATGTGGAGGGTTGCGGCGCCATGATCCGGTTTCCTAGCGGATGCGTCCATGTGATTATGTGGCCACCGCTAAGAGATGCTGCAAATTGTAGCAAAATTTGGTCTTTGAAGAGCTAAAGCTATGGAAGAACCAGTTCACCCGCAGCGGTTGGATTATCTTGTTGAATAAAAACTCTCATTTTCCCCCAAAAAAGGCAGGTACTTTGAAGAGAAAAAAACAGAGAATATATCCAAAAATGGATTCAGCTGATCCACAGATATTCATGCAAGTCATTCCTCGGCGTATATATACGATCATACATATATACACCAGAACTAGTACACAGCTTTTCGGATCAATATGTCCAATCAACAAGTATATACTAGAGTTAATGTGTAAATTGTAATACAATGTTGTAAAGGACAGATTATACAAACAAACTGCTTACAAACAACTCCGTCGTAATATACAACAATGTGTAGATTATGTACTAGAAATCAACAGACCAAAAAAATTTAATCAATACAAATCGAATTGTTGGCCTCATCAATCAGTCAACAAAACTAAATAAATACTCCCCAAAGCACAGGGACCTTATTGCGGCAAGCTTCTTCTCCGTGGGTGGTCCAAAGTTGAAGCATTGGTTTTAGGTTGAGCAAGCTTTTTCAGTCGCTCAATCAAGGATTCGGTTGTGCCGCCACTTTTCTCCTTTTTCATCTCAGCCAAGGATGAGGTTGACTTGCTCACCGCGCTTGCTTTAGCTGCTGTTTTCTGGGGATTCGATGCGCCGCTTCTTGCAGCAATCCTCTTTTCCCTCTCTTGCTTAAGCCTTTCCAGCCGTTTCATCTGCTCCGCTTCCTGAAAATATTTATTTACAACAAAAAGGAGATACATGTGAGATTGGTGGGGGTATTAATTTAATTTTGCCACACCAAAAGGAGATAGATAATACTATATCACTCTGTTGTATATAGATTCAATTTGGACATTTAAAATATGCGGTGAGGATGTTAAAAAAGAGTAAATTAAGTCATGGGGCATTACTGCACTTAAAACTAGAAGAAAAGAACAAACTGTTTAATATACAAAATGTATAAAAGTAAAACATCAATACCAGCTCCTTCTTTTCCTTCTGAAGGCCCGCTTTGTACGCCCGTAGATTCTGCGCACGTTTCTGTGCATCGGTTAGTGGGCCTTTGGGCGCTGACAGTCTCCTTACAGAGGCATCCTTCCTTCTTTTATCCAAGCCCTCCTGTGAACCTCTAAGCTTCTTATCTTTCCCCGGCATCTTTTCTTCACCCTCGACACAAACGGATAAATCCTCTGCATTTGCATCTTCAACGCTGACGTCATGCTGAATCTGCATGTGGCTGTCATAGTCCATTGATGGGTCATATCCAAATGAAACATCTTCAAATCCACGCTCCGGAATCAACTCATCTGGCTCATAGAAAAGTTCAGCTCCAGCCTTAGCATCCGATGTTTTCTGAACACTTGAGCCAAGCTCGGCATCTATGTCAATGGCAGTACGGCCGGCTGCTCCAAGATTATCCTGTGAGTTGGAGGTAACAGGTATCATGAAGGACTCATCGCCCATACTGTGCACATTCTTCTTTTCCTCTAGAGGAGTGGGTCTCTTGTAATGCGCCTCGGCAAGGGGGTCCAAGGAGCTCCTCCTGTCCATTGAGTTGTCCTGTCCATAAACCATGAAGTCATCATTTGCCCCTCTTCTGTATCCTCCACCTCCGGCTTCTATCTCCTTCATGCCACCATCCACAAAGCTCCGACCTTCCGCAGACATCATAAGTTCATCACCAGACATCATCTGCCTGGCCCGAAGTCTCCGTTGGCTGAACTGAAAGACATCGCATGCCGCTCATTGACATCGGCAGAACCTCGCTCTGATAAAAGAATAGGATCATCAATACTTCTTGTGGTCTCTTTCCTCCTAGGTGGTGCCTCTCTTTCACTGGCGAACATGTCCGCGTCATTATGATCTCTTGTCTTCTCTTCATCTCTGAGCAAGAAATTCTGGAACGCGTTCCAGTTTCCTTGATCTCCATCTTGCTGCCCATTAGACATTCCATCCTTGGTGTACTCATCTTCAGACTCAACAGTGGTTTTCTTATCCCCTTTTTTCTTCGAGCTTGAGCGCTTATGATGATTCCTCTTGCTGGATTTTCTGTGTGAATCGTCACTATCCTCTGATGCCACATCAGAGCCTGATTGCGACCCGCTCTCTGATGACCCATGCTTCTTCCTTGATGTCACATTTACATTGCGTATGACAATTACATTAGATTTCTTCTTGCCCGAGCGATTGCCCTTTTTACTCGACTTGCGGCCATGAGAGCTCTCCCTCTCTGAACCACTTTGGTCATCACTTTCATCATCGGAGTTGTCGAAGTCCTTGCTATCTGCTGAGTGCCTCCTTGATGGTCTCCTTTCTGAGTGGTTGTATCTGGGATCATCCGTTGGGGGATAGGGAGGAGGGTAATATGGGTTTGCCCCAGGGTAGTATGGTGGCATGCCTTGCATGGGGTAAGGTGGATGCATTGCCCATGGTGGATATGCTGATTGATATGGACCATGATGGGGAGCTCCTGAGTGCTGATGTGTCCTGTGGTCTGTCAAGCAACAGAAAAATGATTCCTCAGATCCAAGTTCTCTCACACAGTCAAAAAGAAAAGGCAAAACATGAATCAATTGTGTATGCAGATTCACAAAAAAGGGAACAAATTAAACATGCCTGCGCAATAATAACCAGGCAAAAGGCCATTTCAAATTGGAAGAAAAATTAATGTAAAAATAAGCAGAAGGCAGCAATGTATAAGGAATAATTTGGGTCACAATTTTCAGACAAAATAAAACATTGTTATGGGCTATGGAAGAAATAAAGTGAATGGTCATGCATATAACAAAATCTGCTTATCATCCATAACAACGTGAGCATTTGGAAAGTAAGTTAAGCCATGGCACCAACATACCAGCTTTAGCAGCATCTTCGCCATTTGTATCTCCATTAGAGACGGACATTGTTTCCTTATCTCCCATTAACATAATGCCAGCAGCATTGAAAGGAGGAAATTCAGAGCGTGCAGACATTGCTTCAGGTTCAACATCAATCCACTGTCCAGTTTCATGTTTTTGCCTCCACAAATCAATGAACTGTGTGCACGCCTTCCTATTAGATTGATAGTGCACACCAATGCAGTTAGCAACAGATTTCATACTTACGCACTCACAGAAATTGCTTAGACTAACTGTTGAACACAGCAAGGAGGTCAAGCAATGAAGGTGTGTTCCAGTTGATCAAGAAAAGGTTCAAGAGTAGTACTCCCTCCGATCCATATTAATTGTCACAGCTTTATTACAACTTAAGTACCGAGTTGTACTAAAGGAGCGAACATCAACGTAGTTAGCGCAACAACTTAAGCTACTTGTGCATTGCAACAACATTCAACAAGCCAGTATAATTAGCATCAGAATGGCATGCAATAAATTATGCAGTTCTCATATGGAGTCGGCACAAATTAATCAGCAGCCTCAGGTTCACGTCATCTAGAGGAATATAAGCCATATCCAAAGGAAAGATCCGATACATCAAGCATGATACTACTTTGTCCATAAGAAGGTCTTACTTACATCAAGCGTGAAGCACCAAAACACTCTGCGAATGAGATCAAATATATCAGGTTGTCTATATCAAACCCAGCAGCTACAGCACGTGCAAAGGCCATAGCCTGCTCTTTACGTAAGACAGTCTTGCGAGTATCGAGCACTCGGAGGAGCTGAACTCTGCAAAACATTGTTAAAAAAAACATTCACGCATAAGACATCATCCCAGAGAAGTGCAGATAAGGTAATCAAGGAGCTGAATTTGACTGTAGAATGAGTGTGAGAAATAAAATGTTCATTAGATAAAAGCATAGGAAACAAAACAAAAAATAAGAATAGTTTTTTCATATAAACAAGAAAAGAATGTGAGAAATGAAACGCCTTGAAGGAAAACATCATGGTGAAAAGGGGGGTTTATGCAGATAAATACTTTGAATGCTCCTCGTGTACTCCAGTGTCATTCTGCAGTGGAGATGCTGGATGCGTGTCAGGCTGTCAAAAATGTGAGAGTTGTAAGCCCCTCTTACCACGACATATTCACATGGTGAAAAAACAGATTTATTAACTATCGACACAGCCATACCTTGTACAGGACGAGTGCCTTATCACCATCTGGATCATAACTTGTCTTGCTGCCTGTAAAGGGACACGTCAGGTATATTTATCGACGGAACACGGGGCGCAAAATCATGTTTCAGTCCAGATCAATCTATCATCAGAAAACATGTATAATTCCCACTGATTTATTTTTATGTACTAGTTCCGAATCGTCCTGAAAACTTGTGCACTTAATGGTGGTTAGAGCCATCACAGAATAATCAGCTTCCAATATAAGTTAGGTAAAACAGAAGAGAAGAGAATGTATAAACAGGAATAAAGATAGGCCATGCATCAAACATAAATATACTTTTAAGCCATCCACTATCATGTACTACAACAGCTGTGACTGATGGTACACCGCACCAAACTCCATAACGAATGATAGATTCTAAAGAAGCAGCACTGCGTTTCCAGCTACGAATAAGCATTGCCGAAGATTTCTTGGCAGACAGTGTGACCGTGCAAGGAATGAAATCGGTAGCATCTCTTATACGTACCTTCCATGGAGGAGTCCACATTATGGCCTTCTGCCTGGCAAATCACAAGCAGAAACATGTCACTGTTCTGCTATTATTTCTCTCAACAAATAAACAGGTACACAATAGAATAGATGATAATCCTGCACTTACAGATTTGAGCCCAATATTTGCATTGTTCTGGACAGCGATGGCATCCTGGAGCTGCAGTATCTCGGACTCGATGGTGGTGACCCGCTCCAGGACCTCCGGCGTGCTCACGAACCGGACGAACCTAATGCCAACAGGAAGCCAAATGAGCCACCACCGCCGACACTGCTGACAAATAAAGATGAGACGAACCTCTGGATGGTACCCCTGGTGAACCATGGGGCGTCGGCACCCGGATCCGGCTGGAGCAGGATGGTGTAGCCTCCCTTGGCGATCTGCTCCTGGGCGACCTTGAGGTGGGCGACGAAGGGGTTGAGCAGGCCGGAGGCGATCTTCTCCTTCCTCCCATTCGCCACCACGACCAAATCACACCTACAAAAAAGAAATGAAAATTCTTTGTAATGCTACTGTTACCGGCTCACACACACACACACACACACGCAAGAAATTGTTGCAGATGCCAATGAAATCAGTAAGCTTGAGTAATGAGCAGAAGAGAAATTGAGCAATAAGTGTGAATGGTATCTATCTCCTCCTGGATCTACCACCTGTATCTGTATGTAGCAGAAAGAGCAGAGCTTTGGGCATTCCCTTCATCTTTGCAAAGATGGGGAATTGGTTTGGTGACGGCGCAGATCCGTATAGTATGGGAGGCATGGAAGGTTACCTGGTGCGGGTTGGGGTGAGCTGGAACGCCGCCGAATCCAGGCGCATCTCCGGCCTCATCGCCGTCGCCGTCGCCGTGGGTGGGGATGATTCTTCAGATCTTGCGGCAGCCAAAGATCTAGACCCAAATTGGCCAGGAAGAAGTGGGAATCTCCCTGGATGGGGGGCGCTGGAATCCGGGAGCAGGTGCAGGAGCAAATGCAGCAGGCAGGTAGGGATTTGGGAACCAAATTCAAGAAGGGAAATTTGCTCCCTCCCTCCTAGGAAGGAACAGTTAGTTACAGAGGATGGATTGGATTTGGATAGCACTAGCAGTAGCAGGGAGGGAGGGGGTAAAATAAATACGTAAATAAATAAATAAAATGTGGGGAGGGGAGGGGAGGGGAGGGGAGGGGAGAGCAGAGGAGGAGCAGTGTGCTTGTGCTGTGGTTAGTGCGCGAAAGCTGCTTGCTTTGGTTTGGTTTGGTTTGGTGGCAAGAAAAAGAATGGAGCACAAGATGCCCTAGAGAGAGAGAGAGGAAAGGAATCAAGTTGTGATTTTCGGTGGATTTATTATGCCTTTAACGTACTTCTATTTCACTCTGTTATTGTAAGATAATCAAACTTTTTTAATATTTTTTAGATCGGCTACCAACACCCTCAGACTGAGAGCTTTGGATTCCGTTAATTTCACTCTACCCTACTCTACTGTAGGCCTAGTGTAGACAAGAGGACAGGCAGGCCTGTAATGTACTCCTTTCCTGTTTAATGTAAGGCGTTTTTGGCATTAAGATAAATCAAAAAACGCCTTACATTACTTTTATGAAAGATTTACTTAAATGGAAGTATGTGAGGAGGAGTGACAGAGCATAAAAACAAGGGATCAACCATGTGATGTCATGTGAGGATCAAGTGCCATGTCAGGGGTTATGCTGCTCATTTTGGCTGGCTGGCTAATTAAGCTGGTGGTGAGATTAAAATTAAGATAAAGATTAAGAGAGATGGAGAGCCAACAAGAAGCTTCTTTTTTCCTTTGCTTTGCTTTTCTTGCTGCCTTTTAATTCGGTGGTTGAGTGCTCTGGTCTTGATGGACAGATTCTTATATTCTTTGCAGCACCAGCACCAGCACCAGGAGGAGGAGAGATGCCGTTTTGCTTATGGAACAACCAGATAGATCTGATCTAGGGCGTGTTTGGTTTTCCTTTTTTTAGATTTAGAAAAAAGGCAGATAACTTTCGTGCCTTGCTTCTGCGTCGAGCAATGCAGGCAACCACATATTTATTAATAGTCTGACAAAAACTAATAAGTGAATCAATCTAAAGTCACCTTCCTAGCGATCAATGTCACTACACCTACTAGCTTGATGATGTGCTTTGTCCAAAGACCAACGCACACCATCTAATCCCGTGGACTCATCAAGGCGCCCCACGACGAGCCGAGATCACCAGCGGGTCTTCAGTGCGCACCACATGCGCACGCTCCAGAATATGTTGTTGACATCTTCAGCAGAGATCCACACATTGACCTTCTCAGGCCCTACTATCGCAGACATCACTCAAGGCAAGAAGAGCTCGAACACAACAAGCCTATTGCCCTCGGGCCGCTTATGTAGAGTTACAGAGGGGGCACGAACCCACGATGATGATCGTGGGCTGGCCGAGAGCGGGGCGTTAGATCATGAGTGCTACAAGGAAAACTGCACACACGTCTACTAGCTATACATGTGTACTACACTGTATTCTAACACACACCACCACCCCCCCCCCCCCCGTCCTCGCGTCGTTGTTGGAGACACAAAGACTGGAGCGAAACTCATTGAAGACAACGCTGGGCAGCCCTTCGTCATCACGTCAGCGAATTGTTGACGCGTTGGAACATGCATGACACGGAACTCGCCGAGGGCCACGCGTTCACGGACGAAGTGGATGTCCAGCTCAATGTGTTTGGTGCACCGATGATGGACGGGATTGCTGGAGAGGTACACCGCCGATATGTTGTCGCGGTAGATCAAGCTCGCAGTGGTGACCGTGCACCGGAGCTCACCGAGGAGTTGGCGAAGCCAAATACATTCCGCAACGGTATTGGCGACCGCGCGGTATTCTACCTCAGCGCTCGAGCGCGAGACAGTGGCCTGATGCTTCGCGGACCAAGAGATGAGAGCATCTCCCAGGAACACGCAGTAGCCCGGCGTAGAACGCCGGGTGTCGGGGCAACCTGCCCAGTCGGCGTCGGTGTAGGCGCGGAGCTCCGGTGTCGAGGATGAGCGAAGATGCAGCCCGAGGTGTATGGACCCGCGAACATACCGGAGAGCTCGTTTGAGAAGGGCGCGGTGACATTCCCGCGGATCATGCATGTGGAGGCAGATTTGCTGGACGGCATACGCGAGCTCTGGCCGCGTAATCGCCAAGTATTGCAGAGCGCCATCCAGGCTGCGGTAGGCGGTGGCATCGGAGACGCGCGGCCCGTCGGCCGCAGGCAGCTTGGCCTTGGTGTCCACGGGCGTCGGTGCAGCTTTGCAGTTGTCCATGCCCGCACGCTCAAGGATGTCCTCAGCGTACTGGGCTTGAGAGAGGAAGAAGCCGCTGGGCGTACGAGTCACTTGAATGCAGAGGTAGAAATGGAGCGTGCCCAAGTCCTTCATGGCAAACTCGCTTGTGAGGCTGGCGATGATGCGACGTAGAAGCTTGTCAGAGGAGGCCGTGAGGATGATATCATCCACGTAGAGCAGCATGTAGAAAGCGTCCACGCCACGCGAGAAGGTGAAGAGGGAGGTGTTGGAGCGCGTTGCAGTGAAGCCGAGGTGGTGAGGAAGCTAGCGAACCGAAGAAACCATGCGCGCGACGCTTGCTTAAGCCATAGAGAGACTTGGCAAGACGGCAGACATGGTCAGTCTTGGCGGCATCCACGAAGCCAGCAGGTTGCAAGAAGAACACTTCCTCCTAAGCGTACCATGTAGGAATGCGTTTCTTCATGTCCAGATGATGAACTGGCCAGGAGCGCGATGCAGCAAGGGTAAGCACAGTGCGGATCGTGGCAGGCTTCACCACGGACGAGAAGGTCTCGTCGTAGTCGACGCCGGCACGCTGGTTGAAGCCGCGGATGACCCATCGAGCTTTATAGCGTTCGAGGGAGCCATCTAGACGCAGCTTGTGTCGGAAGACCCATTTGCCGGTGATCACATTGGCGCGCGACGGACGGGGAATGAGCTCCCAAGTGTTGTTGCTGACGAGCGTGGTGAATTTCTCCCGCATGGCCGTGACCCAGTTGGGATCACGGAGAGCGTCGCGGACGGAGCGCGGCAGAGGAGAGACGCCCTGAGATAGAGCGACAGTGGCGGTGCAGACGTAGTCATTGGCGTAGCGCTGGTTGGGGCAGTGAACACCGGCGCGCGCACGGGTGATCATCCGGGCAGGAGCTGGAGGCGGCGATGGCGATGATGAGGAAGACGACGCAGAGCCGCGCGATGATGATTCAGCCGCCCTGCTTGAACTCCCATCAGGCGCGAAGGAGGCGGTCAAGGCAGAACCGTGCGATGACGATCCGACCTCCCCGCTTGAACTCAGCGGGCGCGCGCCAAGTGGGGGCGGAGGCGAGCCGTCCGCAGCAGATCCAACGGCGAATGTTGAACCAGCAGCATGGGAGCCAGCACTCCGCGCCGATGAATAAGCCGGCGCCATGGGTGGATGCAGAGCGCCAGTGGGTACCTGAACAGGAGCAGGCACGTAACGTGGGGACGCTGGAGCGTCACCATGAGCACGATGAGTGGCGGCTGCAGGGAGACGAGCGACGGCGAAGGGACACACGCGCTCATCAAAACACACATGGGGCGAGGTAAGCACACGGCGAGTAGCCGGATCATAGCACATGTAGCCACGGTGATCATGCGGATACCCAAGGAAAACACAAGCGACAGAGCGATGCGCCAGTTTATGCGGAGACGTCGACGTAGTTTTGGGGTAACAAAGACACCCAAACATACGAAGAATGGAGTAATCTGGCGGGCTACCGAGCAGGAGTTCATGAGGTGTGCGAGATGAGGTGGTGGAGCAGGGTTTGTAGTTGAGAAGGAGAGTCGCCGTGGCAAGCGCCTCCGCCCAAAAGTGAGCAGGCATGGCGGCATGAAACAAGAGCGATCGGGTGCTGTCATTTAGAGTGCGCAAGATGCGCTCGGCCTTGCCATTCTGTTGGCTCGTGTAAGGGCAGGAGAGGCGCAGTACAGAACCATGTTTGGTGAGGAGAGAGCGCATGGTGTGATTGTCAAACTCACGCCCGTTATCTGTCTGAAAGGCAAGGATCGGGCGCTCAAACTGTGTTTGGACATAGGCATAGAAATTAGTAAGAACAAAAAACACATCTGACTTGTTACGAACGGGGAACGTCCGTACATAGTGAGTACAGCTGTCGAGTACAACGAGGTATCTTTGCAGCATTTATCTTGTTAGTCGCTGACATCTTCTTACTCCTCTTCGATGTCTTGTTGGCCACAAATGTGGGCCAGTGATCTCTTATCTTCTCAAATCGGCCGGTGAATTCTGGAGTCTTGTCTTGGTCGACATACGTTGTTTTCAACTCATTCTTCCACCTTCTGAATAGATCTGCCATCTTCTTGAGAGCAGAGGACTTGATCAATGGCTCTATAAATGGATTCTCCGGATCCTCCTCTTCCGGTAGGGTGAAATTTACCTTCAGGGCTTTCCAA
The DNA here is from genome assembly GCA_021605145.1 of Aegilops bicornis. NCBI lineage: Eukaryota > Viridiplantae > Streptophyta > Magnoliopsida > Poales > Poaceae > Aegilops > Aegilops bicornis. The sequence continues at coordinate 793,825,123 of CM038673.1, read as the reverse complement.
AGATCTTCTTTCTGTTTATCTTCGACAAAATAAACTTGAAGAAGTTCTTCCTTCTTAGGCTCATTCCACAGCTCGATGCTGATCGGGATCATGTCCCTAATAAGAACCCCGCACTAAGCAGAAAATGCTTCCTTGGTCCGGAGGGGTTTAATCAGTTGGCCATCGCGCGCGATTTCTGTGATCGTGAACCTTTCATCCAACACAACTTTTTCTTCGGGCCTCATTTCTTTACTGAAGTATTGCTTGATCCAGAGGGCTATATAAAAGAAGAAAGAAGAGTTAATACTTCAGCCCTCTGGATTAATGCATTAGTTAGCTAGTCAGCACAAGCTTTATATATATATATATATATATATATATATATATATATATATAGTGATGCTATTCATTACCCAGGGTGCAGAATAACTTATTCTTCACCCGAGGTAATTTTACGATCATTTCATAATCAAATTATGTTTGGAATTCAAATAGTTACATTCATATTCATTCACTACGTAATATTTGACATAAGAAAATAAAAATATAGGTCATAAGACAAGAAAATTTACAGTTTATGTGTATTTTACACTATGTTTTTACGTTTGTAATTTTACATAACATAAAATATTTTTTACGACGATTATATATTTTCTTACGGTCTCTTTTTATGTCGAAAATAAGACAAAACTTACGGAACGTAAAATTACGGTGCATTGATGGTAAAATAGAGGGGGGTGAAGAATAAATATTACTCACCCAGGTTGACGAATAGACAATCCCTATATATATATATATATATATATATATATATATATATATATATATATATATATATATATATATATATATATATATCGACAACCGATCCCGACTCCGTTCGATCACCGGAGCCGTCATCACGGTCGTCAGAGCCACCATCACGATCATGACCCTCCTCCATTGTTTGATCACCGCAGCCTGCTTCCTCTCCTTGCAGACCTTCTTCAATGTCGTTGAGAAACGACAAGACTACATCACCTCCGTCGCGGATTATGTCCCCCAATATCTCTTCTTGATCAAAGTCTCTTTGATGATCCATAGTTTCGGTAAATATTACAACATGGCAATTAATATACAAAACATGGGAGATGGATATATCGAAGTTAGAGGGGGTATATCGACAACCCTCTACCCTAGTTCACGATCCTCGACCCCTCGGCGATCCACGACCCTCTACCATAGTTCCCGACCCTCGACCCCCTCATGTCACGTTTGTCTAGTGTCAAAGGATTCAACAAAACCATGTCTTCATCATTAGGCAAAAGTAACAGGCGCATGATGGTACGAAGCTCTCCAAAGTTGTTTTGGAACGGAGTCCCAGATAGGATAATTCTCTTTTGGGTACAAACTACAACAAGAGCCTTCCAAATATCGCTATTTGGAAGGCCTTTGCTAAAATTCGTACCAAAAGGCGGATTATCCTACCAAGGACTCCATTCCAAAACAACTTTGGAGAAACTCGTACCATCATGCCCCGATTACTTCCGGCTAATGATGAAGCCATGTATTTCTTCAATACTTTGACACTAGGCCACCCTCTCGACCCCTCGACGACCCTCGACTCTTGACCCCTCGGCGACCCTTGATACCCTAGTTCATGACCCTCGACCGCTCGGCGATCCACGACTACCCTCTACCCTAGTTCACGATCCTCGACCCCTCGGCGATCCACGACCCTCTACCATAGTTCCCGACCCTCGACCCCCCTCATGTCACGTTTCTCTAGTGTCAAAGGATTCAACAAAACCATGTCTTCATCATTAGGCGAAAGTAACAGGCACATGATGGTACGAAGCTCTCCAAAGTTGTTTTGGAATGGAGTCCCAGATAGGATAATTCGCTTTTTGGTACAAAGTACAGCAAGAGCCTTCCGAATATCGCTATTTGGAAGGCCTTTGCTGAAATCATTGACCATAGGAAGTACGTGATCACCGATACGCATGGCGGGCTTCTTCCGGTGATCTGCCTCGCCTTTGAAGTGCTTGCCTTTCTTTCGACATTGATGGTTGGTCGGAAGGAATCAACGATGCCCCAGGTAAACATTCTTCCTGCTTTTGTCCAGGTATATACTTTCGGTGTCATCTAAACAGTGCGTGCATGCGTGGTATCCCTTGTTTGTCTGTCCTAAAAGGTTACTGAGAGCAGGCCAATCATTGATGGTGACAAACAGCAATGCATGCAGGTCAAATTCCTCATGTTTGTGCTCAACCAATGCACGTACACCGTTTCCAATCCACAGCTGTAAAAGTTCTTCAATTAATGGCCTTAGGTACACATCAGTGTCGTTGCTGAGTTGCTTAGGGCCTTGGATGAGAACTGGCATCATAATGAACTTTCGCTTCATGCACAGCCAAGGAGGAAGGTTATAGATACATAGAGTCACGGGCCAGGCGTTGTAATTGCTGCTCTGCTCCCCGAAAGGATTAGTGCCATCTGCGCTTAAACCAAACCAACTTCCTTGTGTCACCTGCAAACTCCTCCCAGTACTTTCTCTCGATTTTTCTCCACTGCGACCGTTGGCGGGTGCTCTCAACTTCCCGTCTTTCTGACGGTCATCTCTGTGCCATCGCATCAACTTGGCATGCTCTTTATTTCTGAACAGGCGTTTCAACCGTGGTATTATAGGAGCATACCACATCACCTTGGCAGGAACCCTCTTCCGGGGGCGCTCGCTGTCAGCATCACCAGGGTCATCTCGTTTGATCTTATACCGCAATGCACCGCATACCGGGCATGCGTTCAAATCCTCGTACGTACCATGGTACAGGATGCAGTCATTAGGGCATGCATGTATCTTCTACACCTCCAATCCTAGAGGGCAAACAACCTTATTTGCTGCATACGTACCGTCGGGCAATTCGTTATCCTTTGGAAGCTTCTTTTCAATATTTTCAGTAGCTTCTCAAATCCTTTGTCAGACACACCATTCTCTGCCTTGCACTACATCAATTCCAGTACGGTACCGAGCTTTGTGTTGCCATCTTCGCAATTGGCGTACAAACCTTTTTTGTGATCCTCTAGCATGCGATCGAACTTCACCTTCTCCTTTTCACTTCCGCACTGACTCTTTGCATCACCAATGACCCGGCGGAGATAATCATCGAGCACATTGTCTGGTTCCTCTTCATCTTCAACAGCTTTCCATGTTGCAGCATCACAGTATTCAGGGGGCACATAGTTGTCATCGTACTCTTCTTCTTCGCTGTCTTCCATCATAACCCCTATTTCTCCGTGCTTGGTCCAAACATTATAGTGTGGCATGAAACCCTTCTCAAGCAGGTGGATGTGAAGGGTTTTCTAGTTAGAGTAAGACTTCGTATTCTCACAGATAGGCATGGACAACACATAAAACCATTCTGCTTGTTTGCCTCAGCCACTTCGAGAAAACCATGCACACCCTTAATGTACTCGGAGGTGTGTCTGTCACCGTACATCCATTGCCGGTTCATCTGCGTGCATTATATATATATATTTTTTATATATATATATATTATATATATATATATAGGACAAATGTTTCCTACAAGCAGTTGTAGTTACCACCACTTGCGTTTTATATGTTGTATATACTATCTGTCGAAACCGAGAGTATGTACGTGTAGTATGTAATATATAATAATGATTAGGTAGTATATATACTAATTTTTAGGTAGTATGTAACATTTTTTGAGTATGCTCTTTTTTACGTACAAATATGTACGTATTTCACAAATATAAAAAAAACTATGGGCTCATATACAATTTTTTCATGTAACTTGCTTTGAAATATCTTAGATATATTATGTGAACATATTTAAAATAATAAAATAGTATATATAGTACCACATGGTAGTATATGAGACATGTGGGGTAACTACCACCGGGTGGTATATATGACAAATTTTATCTACCACCAGTGGTAGTTACCACCACTTGAGTTTTATATGTAGTATGTAGTATCTATCAAATCGGAGAGTACGTACGCGTAGTATGTACTCCCTCCGTTCCTAAATAATTGTCTTTCTAAAGATTTCAACAAGTGACTACATACGGAGCAAAATGAGTGAATCTACACTCTAAAACATGTCTACATACATCCGTATGTTGTAGTCCATTTGGGATGACTAGAAAGACAATTATTTGGGAACGGAGGGGGTAGTATATAAGAATGTTTAGGTACTATATATATACTTTTTTTAATGTAGACATGTACATATTTTGAGTATGCTCTCTTTTATGTACAAATATGTACATATTTCACAAATATAATAAAAACCATGGGCCAACTTGAATTTTTTTCATGCAACTCACTTTGGAGTATTTTATATATAGTATATGAACATACTTAAAATGATAAAGTAGGATATATACTACCATAAGATAGTATATGAGACATGTGGGGTAACTACCACCAGGTGGTAGTATATAAATTAAGTGTGCCAAAAACCATTACAGAACATCACGGATAGATAATTAAGTGACCAAATTAATAGAAGTTCATCATCGCATTAAAACCAAAGCACATACATAGTTCTCATTGAACAACATATAGCTCTCCACAGCATCTAACTAATTAAACCATACATTGAAACTATGTAAAACATTTCAATGCCAAAACAAAATGCGATCATAATCGCATTGATCCAACGACATAATGATACCAAGCCTCGGTATGAATGGCATATTTTCTAATCTTTCTAATCTTGAAACGCATTGCATCCATCTTGATCTTGTGATCATCGACGACATCCCAACATGAAACTCCAATATCATCTTCTCCTCCTCAATTTTTTAAATTTTTCCTTCAAGAAATTGTTTTCTTCTTCAACTAAATTTAACCTCTCGACAATAGGGTCGGTTGGAATTTCCGGTTCACATACCTCCTAGATAAATAAAATCTATGCCACGTTGGTCGACATAATTGTCATAAACAAAAAATGAACCAAATAGTTATAAAGATAATATATACCACATCCGAATCATAGACAAGACGAGGGCCGACGGGGGCGGATACCAAAACCATCGCACTATATAATAAGAAGCAATAATAAAAGTAAGAAAATTAGACAAGTATCTATCTAATCATATAAGTAAGAATTTTTTCTTTCAGAAAGAAGATAAGAACAAGAGGCTCACCACGGTGGTGCCGGTGATGAGATCGGCGCGGGAGATCGACGGCGGTGAAGACGGGGATGGGACGTGACGGACCGCTAAACCTAGACAAATCTCGAGGAAAATGGAGCTTGGAGGTCGAGCTTCAAGAGGAGAAAGCTTAACTAGTGTGGCTCGGGCATTTCATCGAACACCTTGTGTGCATAGGAGGTGAGCTAGAGCAACACAGAGCTCCCCCCTCGCCGGCCCGAAAAAATAGAGCAGTGGAGTGCTCTGCTCGCGGGCGAGGGGTATATATAGGCAACTCATTGGTCCCGGTTCGTGGCATAATCCGGGACTAACGGCCACCCTTTGGTACCGGTTCAAGCCATCGACCGGTACCAATTGTGGTGGGCAGGAGCGAGGCCCATTGGTCCCGGTTCGTCCCATCAACCAGGACCAAAGGTGCCAGACGAACCGGGACCAATGCCCCCACGAGGCCCGGCAGCCCCCCTGGCCTCACGAACTGGAACCAATGATCCCATGGGTCCCGGTTCGTGACTGAACCGGGACTAATGGGCTTATCAGCCCCGAACGTATGCCCTGTTTTCTACTAGTGAGCTGGCGCCGGGCGAGCCATAGGTGAAGCCTGGCGGCGGACCGTAGGCGGGACTAGGAGGTGCGCCATAGGCGCCGTAGCCATAGGCAGGCGGGACGGGCGCAGCCGCCCCAGTGAAGTAGGCCTATTGATGAGGCGTGCCAGGGCAGGGCCCGAGAACTAGGACATATCGAGTGCCCGAGATTTGCCGCACCGGGAAGGAGTCAATGTTCCTACAAAGCATAGGCATTTTTTATGTCATTATTCTTTTTCTTAGGTCTAGAATTAATTGACTAGATTTAATCATAGGAAACATGGCTAGCAACGATGAAGGACAGGGTTCTGGTGACTGCAACAACGTCTACCTGGCGGCAGAAGAACTTTTGAGGGAAGCCGATGATCAACTATTGATGTTGCTGGGTCCACCTGTCACATCGAAGATTGAGACCGACATCGAGACCGGCGCTGAGACTGAGACCGGCATCCAGACATGCGCTGAGACTGAGACCAGCGTCAAGACTAGCGAAGCCGATATAGAACCGAAAGCAAAGAGGCAACGACTTCCTAATAAGCTCAGGACACCTAGACTGGTGGTCACGAAGGTGGACGGCGGCAATTTTGAGACAAACGCGCCCGAGGAAGCGCGCGCGTGCTACGACAATTAAATAGGCTGCATCGTACGGACAACCGCCACCATCAATGATGAGAAACTAAAGAAGATAGATAATATGAGGCCCTCCCTCCTAAAGAAGCTGCACCAGATATCCTAGTTCCCGGGCCGGAATGAAAAGGATTATAAAGATCCAGATAAGGACCCTGCAATGAAGAAGATAAACAAACATGCCATGACCAAGTTTAGCGACGCGTTGGCTGCCTGGAAAGCAAGGGTGAAATATCGAATCGTCAACAAAAAGGAACCCTACTCCGACATTGTAAAGGATAATTCGACAATCACGGAAGAGCACTTTGAAATATTCAAGGCAGCTTGCGAGGCCGAAGCTGCCAAAAAAAAGTTGAAGTACATGAAGGGGCTTCAACAGAGGAACATGGGGTGCCACCACCTCGAAAGCCGTGGTTACGGCGGGAAGAGGTCCACATGAGCCAAGGAGGACATGGAACGCAAGAGTTTGGGCATCCCAGACCCCTTGGCGGAGTTCAACGTCCCGCAGAAGCGTGACGTCCTCAAGGCCCGGCACCGTTGGGACCCAGTGAAGAAGGTTTTCGAGACAAATGGTCACGACGGAGTTCATGAGACTGCTGGTAATTTTAGTTTCTGATCAATTCAACTGCACATTAGTCATATTTGTAAACGATCCTTGTGCCTTTTGCACAGAGAGCAGCATAGGATTGCGGCCGAAAGCGACTCGCCGTCTGAGGCGTTAGCGAGGCTGTCGGTGTCAAAACTGGCGGATCTCGGGTAGGGGGTCCTGAACTGTGCGTCTAAGGCTAATGGTAACAGGAGGCTGGGGACACGATGTTTACCCAGGTTCGGGCCCTCTCGATGGAGGTAATACCCTACTTCCTGCTTGATTGATCTTGATGATATGAGTATTACAAGTAAACTCTAGAAGCTAGCCTATGATTATGATTGTTGTTGTCCTACAGACTAAACCCTCCGGTTTATATAGACACCGGAGGGGGCTAGGCTTACATAGAGTCGGTTACAGAGAAGGAGATCTACACATCCGAATCTCCAAGCTTGCCTTCCACGCAAAGGAGAGTCCCATCCGGACACGGGACGAAGTCTTCAATCTTGTATCTTCATAGTCCAACAGTCCGGCCAAAGTATATAGTCCGGCTGTCCGAATACCCCCTAATCCAGGACTCCCTCAGTAGCCCCTGAACCAGGCTTCAATGACGATGAGTCCGGCATGCAGATTGTCTTCGGAAATGCAGGGCAGGTTCCTCCTCCGAATACTCCATAGAAGATTTTGAACACGAGGGTCGTGTCTGGCTCTGCAAAACAAATTCCACATACCACCGTAGAGAGAACAATGTTCCACAAATCTAATCTGCTGACAACTTTTTGTAGAGTGACATCACGCCACGGCCCGGTCATTATTCGAAGCATTTCTTTACAACCAGACACCGCACATATTGCGAGGCGGTTTTATCGGCACGTCTTGTCGAAGCAGAGATTGTGTCCCCTTATCACGGGATTCTCATCCATACGGGTGCGGGTAACTGATAACCCACAAGTATAGGGGATCGCAACAGCTTTCGAGGGTAGAGTATTCAACCCAAATTTATTGATTCGACACAAGGGGAGCCAAAGAATATTCTTGAGTATTAGCAGTTGAGTTGTCAATTCAACCACACCTGGATAACTTAGTATCTGCAGCAAAGTGTTTAGTAGCAAAAGTGGTATGATAATAATGGTAACAGTGGTAAAAGGTAAAGATAGTAATAGCAATATTTTTGGTGTTTTGTAATAGTTGTAACAGTAGCAACAGGAAAGTAAATAAGCGAAGAACAATATATGAAAAGCTCGTAGGCAATGGATCAATGATGGATAATTATGCCGGATGCGATTCCTCATGCAATAGTTATAACATAGGGTGATATAGAACTAGCTCCAATTCATCAATGTAATGTAGGCATGTATTCCGTAAATAGTCATACGTGCTTATGGAAAAGAACTTGCATGACGTCTTTTGTCCTACCCTCCCGTTGCAGCGGGGTCCTTACGGAAACTAAGGGATATTAAGGCCTACTTTTAATAGAGAACAGGACCAAAGCATTAACACATAGTGAATACATGAACTCCTCCAACTACGGTCATCACCGAGAAGTATCCCGATTATTGTCACTTCGGGGTTGTCGGATCATAACACATAATAGGTGACTATAGACTTGCAAGATAGGATCAAGAACACACATATATTCATGAAAACATAATAGGTTCAGATCTGAAATCATGGCACTCGGGCCCTAGTGACAAGCATTAAGCATAGCAAAGTCATAGCAACATCAATCTCAGAACATAGTGGATACTAGGGATCAAACCCTAACAAAACTAACTTGATTACATGGTAAATCTCATCCAACACATCACCGTCCAGCAAGCCTATGATGGAATTACTCACACACGGTGGTGAGCATCATGGAATTGGTGATGGAGGATGGTTGATGATGACGACGGCGACGAATCCCCCTCTCCGTAGCCCCGAACGGACTCCAGATCAGCCCTCCCGAGAGAGAGTAGGACTTGGCGGCGGCTCCGTGTCGTAAAACGCGATGAAACTTTCTCCCTGATTTTTTTCTCCGCGAGACGGTATATGTGGAGTTGGAGTTGAGGTCGGAGGAGGTCCAGGGGGCCCACGAGATAGGAGGGCGCGCCCTAGGCGCCCCCACATCTCGTGGACAGCCCGTGGGCCCCCTGGCCTTGATTCTTTCGCCAAAAATTCTTATTGATTCTGAAAAGTGCCTCCGTGGATTTGCAGGTCATTCCGAGAACTTTTCTTTTCTGCACATAAAACAACATCATGGTAGTTCTGCTGAAAACAGCGTCAGTCCGGGTTAGTTTCATTCAAATCATGCAAGTTAGAGTCCAAAACAAGGGCAAAAGTGTTTGGAAAAGTAGATACGTTGGAGACGTATCAACTCCCGCGAGCTTAAACCTTTGCTTGTCCTCAAGCAATTCAGTTGATAAACTGAAAGTGATTAAGAAAAACTTTTACAAACTCTGTTTGCTCTTGTTGTTGTAACATGAAAAGCCAACATTCAAGTTTCAGCAAATATTACGAACTAACCATACTCACAATAACACATCTGTCTCACAATTACTGATATCAATAGCATAATCAGCTAGCGAGCCATAATAATAAACTCGGATGACAACACTTTCTCAAAATAATCATAACATGATATAACAAAATGGTATCTCACTAGCCCTTTCTGAGACCGCAAAACATAAATGAAGAGCACCTTTAAAGATCAAGTACGGACTAAACATTATAATTCATGGTAAAAGAGATCCAGTCATGTCATACACAATATAAATCAATAATAATGAATGCAAATGACAGTGTGCTCTCCAGCTGGTGCTTTTAATAAGAAGGGTGATGACTCAACATAAAAGTAAATAAATAGGCCCTTCGCAGAGGGAAGCAGGAATTTGTAGAGGTGCCAGAGCTTGATTTTAAAAATAGAGATTGAATAGCATTTTGAGCGGCACACTTTCGCTGTCAACGCAACACCTATGAGATGACTGTATCTTCCATACTACATGCATTATAGGCAGTTCCCACACAGAATGGTAAAGGTTTATACTCCCCCAACCACCAACAAGCATCAATCCATGGCTTGCTCAAAACAACGAGTGCCTCCAACATACAACATCCCTGGGGGAGTTTTGTTTAATTATTTTGATTTGCTTTGATCTTTTTGGATCATGGGACTGGGCATCCCTTCTGAAGCCCTTTCTCGTGAATGAGGAGCGGAGTCCACTCCTCTGAGAATAACCCACCTAGCATGGATGATATAGGCAGCCCTAGTTGTTACATGAGCTGCTCGAGCATACAAAACAGAATTTCATTTGAAGGTTTGGAGTTTGGCACATACAAATTTACTTGGAACGGCAGGTAAATACCGCATATAGGAAGGTATAGTGGACTCATATGGAACAACTTTGGGGTTTAAGGAGTTTGGATGCACAAGCAGTATTCCCGCTTAGTACAGGTAAAGGCTAGCAAAAGACTGGGAAGCGACCAACTGAGAGAGCGACATCAGTCATAAGCATGCATTAAAATTAATTCACACCGAGTAGAAGCATGAGTAGGATATAATCCACCATGAACATAAATATCGTGAAGGCTATGTTGATTTGATTCAACTACATGCGTGAACATGTGCCAAGTCGAGTCACTCAATTCATTCAAAGGAGGATACCATCCCATCATACCACATCATAATCATTCTAATAGCATGTCGACATGCAAGGTAAACCATTATAACTCATAGCTAATCAAGCATGGCACAAGTAACTATAATCTCTAAATGTCATTGCAAATATGTTTATTTCATAATAGCTGACTCAGGAACGATGAACTCATCATATTTACAAAAATAAGAGAGGTCGAGTTCATACCAGCTTTTCTCATCCCAATAAGTCCATCATATATCATCATTATTGCCTTTCACTCGCACGACCGAACGATGTGTATAATAAATAAGAGTGCATGTGCATTGGACTAAGCTAGAATCTGCAAGCATTCAACTCACGAGAGAAGACAAGTAATATGGGCTCTAAATTAAATAAACAATCATGCATATAAGAGCCACTAAGCATTTTCAATATGGTCTTCTCGACCCCCAAAGGAAAGAAAAGAAAATAAAACTATTTACACGGGAAAGCTCCCAACAAGTAAAAGAAGAATGAGAAATCTTTTCGGGTTTTCATTTTAATTTCTACTACAAGCAAGGAAATTAAACTAACTAAATTTTTTTGTTTTTCTCAAGGTTTATCAAACACACAAAAAGAAAACTAGAAAAAGGAATTTTAAACTAGCATGGATAATACAATGGAAGAGTATGAGCACTGACAACTAGTGTGTGAACATGAATGTAAAGTCGGTGAGAAATACATACTCCCCAAGCTTAGGCTTTTGGCCTAAGTTGGTTTAATACCAAGGACCGCCTGGCTGATATCCATAAGTGAAATCGGGGTTGTACGGAGATGCAGAGGCTACCGCCTCCTGAGCTACAGCGCGTTGGCGAGCTGCCTCCACTCCCCTCTCGTATTCAGTTGCTTCCTCTCTGGTGACAACATATCTTCCTTTTGCCTGATAATCAAAAAGGTAGGGAGCAGGAAGAGTAATGAGGGGCGGCGTTAAATACATCATAGATTAGTCGATAATGGAGGAATTGTTCATTCCTCTCAAGAAAATGATGACTAAACATAGCTTCTTTATCCAAATAAACAGGAGGTATTATCATATCTCCTTCTCGTGGGGCTATACTAAGAAAATTAGCCACACGGGTTGCATAAATTCCTCCAAAGAAATTCCCCTTTCTACTATTATTCTGCAACCTACGTGCAACTATTGCCCCCAAGTTATAACCTTTAAAACCTGACACCGCACTCTTGAGGATACTCAGATCAGGTACACACATGTTACATGCTTCATCCTTACCGTTAATACATCTACCAATAAAGGGAGCAAAATAATGCATAGCAGGAAAATAAATGCTCCTATGGTAGCTTGTGCTATGTCCCTAGATTCTCCCACTGTAATACTAGCAAGAAAATCTCGAAATTCAGATTTGTGAGGATCATTAATATTACCCCACTGCGGGAGTTTGCGAGCAGTTGTAAAATCCTCTAAGTCCATGGTGTAAGATGTATCATAAATATCAAATAGGACACTAGGAGAATTACACGTACAGTTATATTTAAACCTCCGCACAAAGGAATCAGTCAATTGAGAGTACTGAGGACACTTATCTTGTAAGAAGTCCTCCAGCTCAGCATTACGCACATACGCGTCAAATTCCTCCTTGAAGCCTGTTTAGACCATAAAATCATCGGATGGCCACTCACAAGCCCGTACATATGCGTCCCTCGGCAATTCAACGTCTTGCTCACGTATAGCAATCCTTGGCCCTTTCTTTGCCGAGGAACCACCTTGGTACATTCTCCTAAGCATAATTTTTTTCTGAAAATTTCTGAAATTTTAGTAACTTCAAAATAAAAGTGCATAAAACTAAACAAGATTGATAGCAACTACTCCTACAAGTGCCCAGAGCCCATATCATGCATTGGAATTGCTTGGGACCTCAAAAATTTAACATGCAAGCTCAAGAACATGGTCACCTAATCAGCAAAAATTTGCAATGAATAAAGCACTAGAACAAAAACTAATTGGACCAATGGAGGAGTCACATACCAAGCAACAATCTCCCAAAGCAGTTTTGTGAATGGAGCTTTGAGCTAAGAGATCAAAAATCGCAGCAAAACGAGCTAGAACTCGTGCTTGAGCTGGATGGGGATTTTTTGGATAGAAGATGAAGCGTGGGGAGCTGGCATAAGTGGAGGGGAGCCACCAGGGGCCCACGAGACAGGGGGGCGCGCCCTAAGGGGGGGGGCGCCCTCCTCTCTCGTGGCCTGGTGCTTGCCCCTCCTGCAGTGTTTTCAGTGCCTAAAATCCTCAAATATTCCAGAAAAATCATACTAAATTTGCAGGGCATTTGGAGCACTTTTATTTTCGGACTATTTTTTAATGCACGGATAATTCAGAAAACAGACGGATAATACTATTTTTGCTTTATTTATTTTAATTAACAGAAAGTAAAAAGGAGGGTACAGAAGGTTGTGCCTTCTAGTTTCATCCATCTCGTGATCATCAAAATGAACCCGCTAACAAGGTTGATCAAGTCTTGTTAACGAACTCATTCCGAATAACACGGAACCGGAGAAATTTCGAATAACACTAAGTTACCTCAGTGGGGATATGAAAATCCCCAAGAATAAGAATATCATATTTTTTTCTTGACAGTAGGAAGAGGAAATTCAAAATGTCCAAAAATGATAGTTGGAACTTTTCAATAGAATTGATGCTATGAACTTGAGATTGTTTCCTCGGAATGTGTACCGTGTGCTCATTGCCTTTAACATGAAAAGTGACATTGCCTTTGTTGCAATCAATAACAGCCCCTGCAGTATTAAGAAAATGTCTACCAAGGATAATAGACATACTATCGTCCTCGGGAATATCAAGAATAACAAAGTCTGTTAAGATAGTGACATTTGCAACCACAACAGGCACATCCTCACAAATACCGACAGGTATAGCAGTTGATTTATCAGCCATTTGCAAAGAGATTTCAGTAGGTGTCAACTTATTCAATTCAAGTCTACGATATAAAGAGAGAGGCATAACACTAACACCGGCTCCAAGATCACATAAAGCAGTTCTAACATAATTTCTTTTAATGGAGCATGGTATAGTTGGAACAACCGGATCTCCAAGTTTCTTTGGTATTCCACCCTTAATTGTGTAATTAGCAAGCATGGTGGAAATTTCAGCTTTCGATATCTTTCTTTTATTTGTGATGATATCCTTCATATACTTAGCATAAGGATTTACTTTAAGCATATCAGTTAAGCGCATACGTAAGAAAATAGGTCTAATCATTTCAGCAAAGCGCTCAAAATCCTCATCATCCTTTGACTTGGATGGTTTAGGGGGAAAGGGCATGGGTTTCTGAACCCATGGTTCTCTTTCTTTACCGTGCTTCCTAGCAACAAAGTCTCTTTTATCATAACGTTGATTCTTTGATTGTGGGTTATCAAGATCAACTGCAGGTTCAATCTCTACATCATTGTTATTACTAGGTTGAGCATCTATATGAACATCATTATTAGCATTATCATTAGGTTCATGTTCATCTCCGGATTGTGTTTCAGCATCAGAGATAGAAATATTATTAGGATTCTCAGGTGTTTCTACATTAGGTTCACTAGAAGTTTGCAAAGTCCTATCATTCTTCTTTTTCTTCTTCTTAGAAGAACTAGGAACATCTAGATTATTATTCTGATAATCTTGTTCAATTCTTTTAGGATGGCCTTCAGGATACAAAGGTTCCTGAGTCATTCTACCAGTTCTAGTAGCCACTCTCATGGCAAAGTCATTTTTATTATTCAATTCATCAAGAAAATCATTTTGAGCTTTGAGTACTTGCTCAGCTTGAGTAGCAACCATAGAAGCATATTTGCTAACGCGGTGAAGTTCATCTTTAACTCTAGCCAGATTATCACCTACGCGTCCTATCTCGAAAGCATTATTATTTAACTCTCTACCAACATAAGCATTAAAACTTTCTTGTCTAGACATAAAGTCATCAAATTCATCTAAGCAAGGGCTATGAAATTTAATTGAGGGTATTTCAACTTTATCATATCTATAGAGAGAATTTACCTTTACTACCTGTGTCAGGTTATCAAGACAATGTGGTTCTTCAGGTGGTAAATTAAGACCATGTATTTCTTCAATAGGTGGTAAATTCTTAACATCTTCAGCTTTAATACCTTTTTCTTCATTGATTTCTTTGCCTCTTGCATATCTTCAGGACTGAGAAATAAAACACCTCTCTTCTTCGGAGTGGGTTTAGGAATAGGCTCGGGAGTTGGCTCAATTGGTTCAGGAACTAGCTCAGGAAGTGTCCAATTATTTTCATTAGTCAACATATTATTCAACAATATTTCAGCTTCGTCGACTGTTCTTTCCCTGAAAACACAACCAGCACAACTATCCAAGTGGTCCTTGGAAGCATCGGTTAGTCCATTATAAAAGATATCTAGTATTTCATTTTTCTTAAGAGGATGATCAGGCAAAGCATTAAGTAACCGGAGGAGCCTCCCCCAAGCTTGTGGGAGACTCTCTTCTTTAATTTGCACAAAATTATATATTTCCATAAGGCAGCTTGTTTCTTATGAGCAGGGAAATATTTAGCAGAGAAGTAATAAATCATATCCTGGGGACTACGCACACAACCAGGAGCAAGAGAATTATACCAAGTCTTAGCATCACCCTTTAATGAGAATGGAAATATCTTAAGGATGTATAAATAGCGAGACTTCTCATCATGAGTAAATAGGGTGGCTATATCATTCAACTTGGTAAGATGTGCCACAACAGTTTCAGATTCAAGGCCATAAAAAGTATCAGATTCAACTAAAGTAATAATATCAGGATCAACAGAGAATTCATAATCCTTATCAGTAACACAGATAGGTGAAGTAGCAAAAGCAGGATCGGGTTTCATTCTAGCATTAAGAGACTACTGCTTCCATTTAGCTAATAATTTCTTAAGATCATTTCTATCATTGCAAGCAAGAATTTCCATAGCAGCTGTTTCATGCATAACATAACCCTTAGGAACAATAGGTAATACATAATCATTGGGGGAACGTTCATCATCACTATCATCAATAATAGGTTCTTTAATATTTTCATTCCCCCTAACTCTAGCAAGTTGTTCATCTAGAAATTCACCTAATGGCAGAGTAGTATCACGCACAGAAGTAGTTTCATCATGCATAGCAGAAGTGGCATCATCAATAACATGCGACATATCAGAATTCATAGCAGTAGCAGGTTTAGGCGTCGCAAGCTTACTAATAACGGAAGGAGAATCTAGTGCAGAGCTAGATGGCAGTTCCTTACCTCCCCTCGTAGTTGAGGGCAAAATCTTGGTCTTAGCGTCTTTCAAGTTCTTCATAGTGATCAACATATATAAATCCCAAGTGACTCAGAGAATAGAGCTATGCTCCCCGGCAACGGCGCCAGAAATTAGTCTTGATAACCCACAAGTATAGGGGATCGCAACAGCTTTCGAGGGTAGAGTATTCAACCCAAATTTATTGATTCGACACAAGTGGAGCCAAAGAATATTCTTGAGTATTAGCAATTGAGTTGTCAATTCAACCACACCTGGATAACTTAGTATCTGCAGCAAACTGTTTAGTAGCAAAAGTGGTATGATAGTAATGGTAGCCGTGGTAAAAGGTAAAGATAGTAATAGCAATATTTTTGGTGTTTTGTAATAGTTGTAACAGTAGCAACAGAAAAGTAAATAAGCGAAGAACAATATATGAAAAGCTCGTAGGCAATGGATCAGTGATGGATAATTATGCCGGATGCGATTCCTCATGCAATAGTTATAACATAGGGTGATATAGAACTAGCTCCAATTCATCAATGTAATGTAGGCATGTATTGCGTAAATAGTCATACATGCTTATGGAAAAGAACTTGCATGACGTCTTTTGTCCTACCCTCCCGTTGCAGCGGGGTCCTTATGGAAACTAAGGGATATTAAGGCCTCCTTTTAATAGAGAACCGGACCAAAGCATTAACACATAGTGAATACATGAACTCCTCAAACTACGGTCATCACCGAAAAGTATCTCGATTATTGTCACTTCGGGGTTGTCGGATCATAACACATAATAGGTGACTATAGACTTGCAAGATAGGATCAAGAACACACATATATTCATGAAAACATAATAGGTTCAGATCTGAAATCATGGCACTCGGGCCCTAGTGACAAGCATTAAGCATAGCAAAGTCATAGCAACATCAATCTCTGAACATAGTGGATACTAGGGATCAAACCCTAACAAAACTAACTTGATTACATGGTAAATCTCATCCAACCCATCACCGTCCAGCAAGCCTACGATGGAATTACTCACACACGGCGATGAGCATCATGAAATTGGTGATGGGGGATGGTTGATGATGACGACGGCGACGAATCCCCCTCTCCGGAGCCCCGAACGGACTCCAGATCAGCCCTCCCGAGAGAGATTAGGGCTTGGCGGCGACTCCGTGTTGTAAAACGCGATGAAACTTTCTCCCTGATTTTTTTCTCCGCGAGACGGTATATATGGAGTTGGAGTTGAGGTCGGAGGAGGTCCAGGGGCCCACGAGATAGGAGGGCGCGCCCTAGGGGGGGCGCCCCCCTGTCTTGTGGATAGCCCGTGGGCCCCCTGGCCTTGATTCTTTCACCAAAAATTCTTATTAATTCTGAAAAGTGCCTCCGTGGATTAGCTGGTCATTCCGAGAACTTTTCTTTTCTACACATAAAACAACATCATGGTAGTTCTGCTGAAAACAGCGTCAGTCCGGGTTAGTTTCATTCAAATCATGCAAGTTAGAGTCCAAAACAAGAGCAAAAGTGTTTGGAAAAGTAGATATGTTGGAGACGTATCAGTAACCCAACCGTGCCATTGATCGTGGCGCTTGGGGAATAACCGGTTTTATCGGGCAAGTGGGGAGGCGCATGATCTCCGCTGCCTTTATAAGGGGATAAGTATAGGAACTCCCTTTTTCACCCACACCCTCTTTATTCTCTTCTCATCCATTCCCTCTCGCTCGAGCCCTAGCGCCCAAGCGTTCGTCTTCTCCACCTAAAAAGGCTTTCTGAAAATGTCCAGATCTGGAGCAGGAGGCAAGTGGATGGCCTCTACCGTCTGGGAGAAGGATATTAAAAATCTTCGAGGGGGGGGGGGCGGATATTTGGCCAAGGGAATTGGTCACCGTCTTCCGACGGCGGGACAGATCATCCCTACTCTGGAACACCCCCGAGAGGGTGGTATTCCTCCCTCATTTTGTCCGCGGGCTAGGGTTTCCCCTTCACCCATTCGTTCGCGGCATCATGTATTATTACGGGATTGATTTTCATGATCTATCCCCAAATTCCTTCCTCAACATTTCGACATTCATCGTCGTGTGTGAGGCCTTTCTCCGCATCCCGCCACACTTTGGTTTATGGCTGAAGGTGTTTAACGTGAAGCCCAAGGTAGTGAGCGGCAAGCACGCCGAGTGCGGAGAAGCCATGGTGAGGAGGATGCCCAATGTTACATGGCCAATAGGTACTTTCAATGATTCCGTCAAGGAGTGGCAGCAGCAGTGGTTTTACATCACTGAGCCACGCGGCAAAGATTGGGCCGTTGCTCTGGAATTCAGATCCGGAGCCCCTCTGCGCCTCACATCCTGGCCCAAGAAGGGCCTGGACTAGGCTTCGTCTGACGAACTATCAACGCTCCATACGCGCATTCAAGATGTGGAAGGCAAGAGCATCAAGCTCGTAAATGTAGTCCAGGTGATATTGATTCGCTGGATTCTACCTTGTCAACACCGGGCTTGCAATTTATGGGAGTTCGACTCGGCCAAGCACCAGACCCTGCTAGAGCTCTTCGGCTCCTCGCATGAGGGCATCTGGAAGGTACTTTTCAAGTCCGGCAAATCGTGGCCGGACTCCACCGAGGACCGCGGGTACCAATTGTCCCGCCCTGCAAGTTCGGTAAGTAATCGTACGTTGACAACTCATATGTTGTATTGGCGTATCCTCAGCAAAGTGCCTAATTTATTTCCCACAACTTTCTTAGGTCTGCACGAAGAAGGCGGGGCGGATCTACTCTCCGGTCCCACTGCCAGAAGAACCGTCCGGCCCACTTCCGACGAAGATGCTGGTCCCGGCGCCTTACAAAGCGCCGAAGAAGAAGGCCGAAGAAGGGGCCAAGAAGACCAGGGGTAGCCTCCGTCGTCGTGGCGCCTCAGACACAAAATCCGAAGACTCCAATGCCCATTCTTCCTCCGAATAGGACGAGGAGGAGGAGGAGGAGGAGGAAGACGAATCCCCCGTGGGGGAAGAAAGAAAAGGACGGCCTCCACATCCTTGGAGGCCGAGTCGCCCAAGAGGGGAAAAACTCCCCTTCCAGAGGAGTCCACTGCCGCCGCCGATAGCAGCCTGGAGTGGAATCCCAGGGCCCAGCCCCTGGTGAACTCGTGAGTATAAAATCCGAACACGCTTATGCGTCCAGACTTGTCGTGGCATAATATTTTAATCTGAGCCATACTTTTTACAGTCCTGCGAGGTCTTGCGCCGAACAATCCTCGTCGGAGGATTCGTTGGGTTCGGATGCTATGGAGAGCAGGACACCCCCATAGGCCCCCTCCCCCAGTCATGTGAATGACAACAAGGTTTTGTCCCAGAAGGACCCAGGCCACAGAGGAGGGGGGGGGAGATCGCAAAGGCGACACCAGAAGGCCAAACTTCGATGTCCGGACACACGGGAGAGAAGACTCCTGTGTACGTCGACGGCGGGGGTCATCTTAAATCCATCCCCCAGCCGAACACTATCCCGGAGGCCAATAAGGCTCCGGAATTGGGCATGCCACCTCCGTTGGCTGGAGGGGGCATGCCTGTTCCACCGGCGACCTCTGTCCAACCAACTGTGTCGGATGCTTTATTGGCGGCGCTGAAGGGCGCCTCCATGGTTGATGAACACTGTGCCCTTATGGGTGCAGTGATTGAGAAGATTCAGTCTGCTGAGAGCGGATTGAAAGAATCATGTGTCAGCCTTATAAGAGGCTTCGAGGTATGGAAGAGTGTCATAGTATAGATAGTAGCCCTTGATACACTGTTCGGTGAAACAGAAGAACCGGACAGAGGATCAATTTTATGTTCGCAGGAGACTCACTTAATGACATCTAACTTGTTTTAATAAGCAGACGTATGTAGCGACTGCCGCCTCTCATGCTTCAGAAGTATCCGGACTAAAGCATAGTCTAGAGCGGGCCGAAGGAGAACTTGGCGGAGTGAAGAAACAACTGGAGGACGACCAAGGTATGTGGAAACCTTGTTCTTTGGGCACAAATTATTGAAATGCGCATGATGAAAATATTTTTATGATGTGCTCTAGGGGCGACGTCCGAAATTGAAGCTCTTAAAAGGGCTATGGCCGAAGCCGAGAAAAGGGCAGCCACAGAGCAGGCTCTCCGTGAGAAGCACGAAGCCAGGGTTATTGAGGCCGAGCGAGAGCTTCAAGAGGCCATGATGAAACGCGAGACCTTGGAGCAGAGTTTATCAGGAAAAGAATCCGAAGTCTCCCAGGCTCGCCAAGCCGCAAGTGATGCCCGGGAGGAAGCCCAAGGTGCCTTGAAGGAAATCCAAGATTCGAGGAAGATTGCGGTTAGTAAGGCTTTTTCTATACAAAGCGGGTATTTTGAAAGGAGGAAATCAAGTTTAATAAGTCAAATTCTGGTTTCTCCAGGGGTGTTTGCGGAGCTGCCGTGCAGCATATCTGATGCCGCCGCTTTTTCTCGGCCACGTGGTGGCCGGTCAGCCGCATCATGCGCTGGTAGTGTGGGCTTTAACGCCTCCTCCTCGAGTTGAGGTGGCAACCTGCACTTTGGGTAACTTTTTGTAGGGCGCTCGAGTCCGTATTCCTCGGCAGCCAAGACCTCGCTCCATCTATCAGTTAGCAGACCTTGATCAGCTTGAAGCTGTTGCTGCTTTTTCTTCAGGCTTTTTGCAGTGCCAATAAGCCGGCGCTTGAAGCGCTCCTGCTCGACGGGATCCTCAGGCATGATGAATTCGTCGTCGCCAAGGCTCACTTCGTCTTCGGAGAGAGGCATGTAATTATCATCCTCTGATTCTCCATCTGTTGCCTGTTCCTTAGGGCTAGCTTGCCCATCGTCTTGCTCGGCCTGCTCGAAGCCTGGCTCGGCAGGATTGTTTTCGTCTTCGGCACCATCCGGATTGTTGTCATTTCCTGTGCCGGTATCATTATTTTTGCTATGGCGGTGCTTGGAGCGGCGCCTATGACGCCAGTGCCTAGATTGCTTCTCCGGGGGATTGTCCTACGTTGCCCCATCGCCATTGCCTTCTTTGGGGGTGTCCACCATATATATATATATATATATATATATATATATATATATATATATATATATATATATGGCCAAATCACGCGTGTGTCACACCCGTAGCAATAAAGTTACGGATGCAACGATTTTCCGAAGGCAACTTAATCGGGACGTCGGTGCAACGTTGTTCGACGGTCTTATCGTGCACGAAACGGGCTACTTTCCTGTTTCCCGAGCCACATTCGGCTGTTGGGTCAGAATTTCACTTGAGACGTAGAGGGGACCGGGACAGCGATGACGTTGCCCCCGAGGGGCAACGGTTTTCCGGAGGCGACATTCGAGGGACAAAGAAAATCATGACCGTCAAAGGATGAGACTGACCGCAAAGGTATGATGATTTTTGCACGACCATCTGGGTCCGGATACCCAAGTCAGTTAGAGGCCATAATTCCATATGGATCCACAAAGGAATACCCTCAAAGGCCTACACTGTTCTACATGGACTTCATATCTCGCTGACCCGCTTAAAATGGTTAGTGTGGAATATCCAAGTCTGTTATGTCAGATCCAAGATTTCCTTTGCAAACTCCGTAGTTTGACTTCAATGGCAGTGTTAAAGCATCTCATAGCACATTACCATAGATGGGTATACCGTCAACATGAGAAATTTAAAAGCCGAACAATCAGCTCAGACCAGGTCTACTCACTGGTGGAACCAAGTACACGGACATCCTGTTTTGAAAAGTATCTTCCAACCAGCACCCTTGTCAGGCTAGTCTCAAGATGTTAATATCTGAGGTATGATACAGCTATAAATCCATACCCCTTTATATTGCTCACGACAGAAAGCAGTCGAATCTTTGGTACATATCTCATGCTCGAGCCAAATAAATAAATCAGGATAAATCAGTACCACCTGTGAGCAGTCATATATATATATATATATATATATATATATATATATATATATATATATATATATATATATAGGGAAAATGCATCCTACTACCGGGTGTAACTACACCCATTTCCCATATACTACCATGTGGTAGTATATACTCTATTTTATTATTTTTAGTATGTTTATATACTATATCTAAGATACTTCAAAGTGAGTAATATGAAAAAATTACAAGTGAGTTCATGGTTTTATTGTATTTGTGAAATACGTACATATTTGTACGTGAAATAGAGTATGCACAAAATATGATACATACTACCAAAAAAGTAGTATATATACTACCTAAACATTCTTATATACTACATACTACGTGTACATACTCTCCAATATGATAGATACTACCTAAAACGTATCAAACAAAAGTGGGAGTAACTACACCCGGTAGTAGGAAAAATTTGTCCTATATATATATATATATCATATGATGAGGTGGTTGTCTAGTGCCCTATAGGCGGTGGTTCCTGTTCATCTCCTGCATCGTCGTCCATACCGTCAATGTCTTCGGAGTCGAAGTCGAGCATGTCGGTTAAGTCATTGACAGTGGCTACTAAGTGGGTGGTGGGTGGGGAACGAATTTCTCTGTCGCCCGCTTCCCACTCGAGCCGGACATAGTTCGGCCAAGAGTCCCCTGACAAAGAGAGAGACCTTAATGAGTTTAGCACGTCTCCCAAGGGCAAGTGTTGGAAGATATCCGCGGAGGTGAACTCCATGACCGGTGCCCAATCAGATTCAAGGGGCACGGGTGTACGCGGTTCGGATCTTGTAGCTGGAGACGAGTCCGAGGGTCCGATGATACCGACCTCATGGGAGGTGGGATTAGTGATCGGCTCCAAGGCCGATGAGTGTGCGGCCTCCATGGCGGGGTCCATCCACCCGTCCTCGGATGGCACAATCTGCTCCGGATTGTTCCCCAGGGCAGCCGCAGGCGCGATCCCCCGAATACCGGCTGATGGCAGATCAAATTCATGCTCATCGTGAATGTTCGACGCACCTGACACGGGCTCGAATCCGTCGAAGATCAAGTCTCCGCGGATGTTGGCAGTGTAGTTCAAGCTTCCAAACCTGACCTGATGGCCAGAGGCGTAGCTGTTGATCTGCTCCAGATGACCAAGCGAGTTGGCCCGTAGTGCGAAGCCGCCGAATACCGCATTGTTGAAGATGATTGAAGGAGTCATCAAGCTTTATCACGCCAGAGGAACTCTCAATGAAAGCACCAATGTCGGTGTCAAAACCGGCGGATCTCGGGTAGGGGGTCCCGAACTGTGCGTCTAAGGCTAATGGTAACAGGAGGCTGGGGACACAATGTTTACCTGTGTTCGGGCCCTCTCGATGGAGGTAATACCCTACTTCCTACTTGATTGATCTTGATGATATGAGTATTACAAGAGTTGATATACCACGAGATCGTAGAGGCTAATCCCTAGAAGCTAGCCTATGATTATGATTGTTGTTGTCCTACGGACTAAACCCTCCGGTTTATATAGACACCGGAGGGGGCTAGGCTTACACAGAGTCGGTTACAGAGAAGGAGATCTACACATGCAAATCGCCAAGCATGCCTTCCACGCAAAGGAGAGTCCCATCCGGACACGGGACGAAGTCTTCAATCTTGTATCTTCATAGTCCAACAGTCCGGCCAAACTATATAGTCCGGCTGTCCGAATACACCCTAATCGAGGACTCCCTCAGAGGCCCAAGTGGGACACTCCATTCAACCGGGCGCTGAACATATTGAAATGGGTGGGTCCTATTGTGGATTTGGCTCCTCTAGTACTAGGGGGGATGACGACGAGACCCCGGCGGCTTGGTGATTGCAATGGGTGTGTCCTATTGTGGCCAAAGAGTCTGCTTCGTCTGGAGGCGGCCGGGAGCACACCCACGAGCACGCAGTTAGGTATGAACATCAACACCCCACCTACCCAATTAGCATCGGCTGTCGTGCTGGATGATAGTGGACTGGGTGAGGAAGAGGCTCCATTAGTCGCTGGTGACGTCACCATAGATGAGGATGAGGATGACGATGACACTCAACAATATGTCAATACTGGCGCCTACTTGGGGTTTGAGCGTCATGAGTTGGTGCCTGAATTGCCGCCTCCGGAGTCTGAACGTACTATGGACGACCTTCCGGTAGCAAAGATGTCTAGGAAGAGATTGAGGAAAGGCAACAAAGCTGCTTCTATGATCCAGCCGCCTTAGCAGCCTCGGGTTCAAGACCGTATAGATATCCCTGGTGCGGCAAAATGGCATATTGCCGGTGAACCAATCCTACCTAAAGCAGCGATAGGGGGCAGATTCGACGATGTAAGGAGACTTCATGACGATGTGCTGCGGATAGAGAAAGGCCTCATCGCCTCAAAAAATCCAGGATACCCACTCTACGTGGTTAACATGCCGCGACAATTGTCGTACGTCGACACGTTCCCCGCGGAGAAGTTCTTCCTTCGATTTGATTACATCTTCGACATGTTTCACTTGAAGAAGCTGGATTTTACGTTTGTCCACCTTTATGCCTTGCACATGAACTACCTCATCGGGGTTGAGCAGATACCTTTTATCTGTGTCGCTGACCCGTACTTCATGCACGAGGGCTTCTTGGCAGTCTGCGCAAAGCACTGTGAATACGCGAGGGACTACCTCGTCAATTTTATGCTCGCCAATAACGACAAGGAGGCGATTCTCGTGCGTTATCATCCCCTGTAAGTCATCCGCGCGGATATCCTTCCTTCGATTTCAATCATTCATTTGCACGGTGGAGGCTAATTAATTTGAGGTGTACTTATTTTGCGCAGCGGCGGGCGCGCCGTCCTCATCATCCTCTACCCCCGATACTCCCACGCTCTTTACTTGGACTCGTCGAAGAACATTAACAAAAAGGATTACACCCACATCAAGTCTGTTCTCGACAGTGCTATGTTTTACTACGGCACACGGGGTGGAGAGGTCAAGGACAAGAAGACAAGGGACGGCATGCCCGCCTTCAGCCATAAGACCGACTTCTGCTGCATCCACCAACCGAGTGATTCTCTTAATGATGGATTCTATGTCTTACACCACATGCTGGAGTACAGACGGGATCACCAGAACCTTCACATGTCACCTAGATCCGGCGATGCCCATATTCTGCAATGGGCAAAGGACTTAGGAGATATCGAGGATCATCGACTTCAAGCTGAGTTCTATCACATCCAGCGCGAACTTGCCCAAATCATCATGAAGGAGGTCGTCGAAAATATAGGGATGTTCTACGAAGATGGACAAATGTTGCGGGAAGACGTCCGAACACGCGTAGCCTCTCAGCATCTCGACCTGAAGCCTTTCACTAAGCTCAGGGACTATCTCCTTGACATGGATGGATGGCACAACATGTAGTGATTGTCAATATATGACAATGTGTCCATTTAGTCCATGCTTTCTATATGACAAAATTTTGAGTTATGCACGACGAAACTTTATTTGTGATGTAATTAAACCGTCCTCCTTGACTAGCGAAGATCACTCTAGTTAGGGCATTTTGGGTACGATGAACTTTATTATTTATGCTTATGATATGTTGCTTCTATTTTTGCCAAGTCTGTCTCTTTCTGTTGCTCAACTATATATGTTGCATATCATCGACTCATATGACAATGCAGGTGCATAGATCATCGATGGCGAAGAAGTGCTACGCCAGGAGTATACGACGAGTGGCTGGAATGTCAGGCCCAGGTGTACCCGTTTCCGGTTTCCGAGCGACAACCAGTAGTTAGTTTAGGTTCATGCTAATGCGAGAGAGGGATACGAACTCATGTACTGCATAGTTCCGCTCCCACTCATAGTGATAGCTCTTCTCGCGTATATCATTGTTTAGATAGATGACGATGTAGTTGCAAGTAATCGAGACTTGTATCGCTATTTTCGAGATGATGATGAGAGACCACTTTGTGTTGGATGATGATTATGATGATGACATGATTTGATGAGACTATTTGTATGTATATGCTATGATTACATTTGTATGTGTATGATATGCTAAAGATTATTGTATAAAGCCTATTCAAATACAAAACAAATATGCAGGAAAAAAATATAAAAACTAATAAAACTAGCAGTAGCATGGGGAATAAAGTTAGCAGTAGCGCTCCCTTACCATTAGCGCTTCCTGTTAAAAAGCGCTGCACTAAAGCTCGTTACTGCTAGCCATGTATAGCAGTAGCGTGGGATGACAGGCGCTACTGCTATACGTAAGCTGTAGTGCCTTATCAGTAGCGCGTCATCCCGCGCTACTGATAGGCAAAATACCCGCGCTACTGCTATGGTTTTCCCTAGTAGTGACAACTTTTTCGTATGTATTACATTCCCCAATTCGTTATGGTTTAAGAGCCGTTTGAAATTTACTTAATCGCGGAATTCTGTTTTTCAAATTTTTGTAAATTTTTTATACTGTTTTCGCTCCATTTTTTAACCGTTTATCGAAACGAGGCATATGATATGTCCTTGGAAAGCTGTGGACAAGGCGCAACTTTGATGTGTACAAATATTTTTGAGATTCCTTATGGTTTTAAGTTAATTTTATAAATTGTGCGGCGGACGACGAGTGGCAGCGGCCGTTTTTTCGTAATTTTCTTCAAACCTCTCATTAGAATGATTCAAACGATACACCATTGGAAAGATATCATCGAGACACAACTTTTAATGCGGAATGCTCTATCTAATTCCTTATAGCTTAAGAGCAATTGTAAAATTACCGAAATGCGGACACTGTTTTTCGTGACCCCAAAATCGATGGATGAACTGCATCTGATAGAAAAACACACCGCTTGGCAAAAAAATGCACTACATGAGACGGGCAAGAGAACTGCATGATTTCTTTTCGTGAACATATTTTTTTCCCAGACGAGGAAGTTAATCACAGAGTATGAGATGAGTGGACTACAACATTTTATTTTATTGTGTAACGTGTCAATGGAGTGAAATGCATACAAAATTCATCTTCTGCGAGTCAAAGTGAACTAAACTTTCTTTAGGTACACATCCGGGCGGCATGGTCGAGCCAAGTGAACTACGTTGTTTTTTTTCTTGTTTTTACAATAGCCATGAATGTAATTAGCCTTCATCCGCTGCCTCATTTTTTTTCTTGCAAAGCGAATCACAAAGCCTGGTACAATGGACTACATGTGGTCTTTTGATGTCCATGGAGCTCATTGGGATACCAAGCTTTTGATGTTGTCGTCACCAAATAGATCTACGTGTTGCACACACACAAGTACCGAGCTGCACCGCTTGACACGGGCGTGATAGTGTACTGCTTTTGCGCGCGTCGCCTGAACCGGGTGAGATGAGATAGTGAGTTGCTCATTCCTTGGATGCCGGACTTCCCCACCTCGACGCAGTCGTGGCAGTGTACTGCTTGCCCGCACCGCCAGAACCACACACTATTAGGGAAAAGCCTATACACAGAATCTTATCAGCAGCGCGCTTTAAAATAAGGCGCTGCTGCTATGTAGCAGTAGCGCGCGCTCTCAAAACTCGCTGCTGAAACAAGTTTATCAGTAGCGCGCACACTCTAAGACGCGCTACTGCTAAAATTCCCACGACGCCGCCGCGAGGCCAGTTATAGCAGCAGCGCGTTAACACAAAGAGCGCTACTGCTACGGATCGTAGCAGTAGCGCATTTACGCAATAATCGCTACTACTAAGGTTACTACAAAAATTTAGTCCCACCTTGCTCCGTGAAGAGAGTTTGTACCACCTTAAATATGTTACTTCTACAACTTTCACAAGCACTTGTCTTCGTTGAACTCTTGCCGGTTTTTAAACCAACCGTCGAGGATTCCTATTGACAAATCAGATTGTACACAAAAAGACAATTGATGATCAATGTATTTTTATGTCTATGTCTAACATAGCAGTAGCGCGTTCTCGGCAAAAGGCGCTACTGATAGGTCGTTTAGCAGTAGCCCATTTTGCTATAGCGCGCTACTGCTAAGCCATTACATCTCCCCCCACTCACCTATCCGATCCAAATCACACTCACACACACACTCGATCTCCCCCTCAACCCCCGCGCTGCCGGTCCTCCCCCGCCGCCCCTCCTCCGATCTGCGCCGCCATCACCTCATCCTCCTCGCTGGACTCGGTACAGGCCTCCTTCTCCGTCCTCCCTCCACTCGCCGCTGGCCGACCCCTCCCCGCTCTGCCTTCCTCCTCCATCCTCCCTCCACTCACCGCCGGCTAGCCCCTCCTCGCTCCGCCTTCCTCCTCCGTCCTACTCTCTTCTCCCTCCTCGAGTCACCCCTCCTTCTCCCTCCTCCCTGCTACATTTTGATTTAGTAGACTAGTTCATATGCAACATTCTGATTTAGTTGATATGATTCAGTTGATTTAGTAGGCTAGTTGATTTAGTTGATTTAAAACATTTTGATTTAGTTGATTTAGTAGGCTAGTTGATTTAGTTGATTTAGTAGGCTTGTTGATTTAGTTGATTTAGAACATTTTGATTTAGTTGATTTAGTATGCTAGTGGATTTAGTATGCTAGTCGATTTAGTTGATTTAGTATGCACCATTTTATTGTTATTTTTTTGGCAATAGGTGCCACCGAAATGCTTTGGTACGTGGTACCTTGTCATCTAATACTAGATCATTGCTGGCGCGTGTTGCCGCGCCCATGCATTTCTTCGGTATAATGGTAGGAAATTCGTAAATATATGATTAAATGAAATATGGATGTTAAATACTCCCTCCGTTCATAATATAAGACGTTATTACATACAATATGCTTGGATTTAAGGACAACAAACTGAATATTCAGGTTAGCAAAACAGAGCACCGGTACTTGTTTTAGCAGCGTAATGTGTGTACTGCAGTTGCAAGATCAGACACTAAAATCTTATTCTAACCAGCTAGGAGTTTTAGCTACAACATCAGGTTGTAAGGTAAAAAGACAGATCTAAAGTTGATGTACAATCAGCGTTAAACTGAAATCATAAACACCCATCAACTTGTTTGATCTTTGTTCTTGCCCATCATACGACACACTTGGTTCTTGATTTCACATCTTATTGGCAGTTTATCAACTCATCATTTGGTAACCCTGGTCCTCGCTGATGCACTGATTTGTTCTGTTTCACAATTTGCAGTAATAAATATATTAAAAGGGATGATAAATTGGTGAGAGTATAGTTTTATCTATTGTATACCAGCAAATATATTGAGCAGCAGACCATTGCAAACCATTATATCAAGTAAAATATTTTGTTTTAAAGGTTTAATAATACTATCAGCAAAAAAAACATGTAATCATGAAATGGAGATTAGCAATAAGTGCTCGTCATCAAAACATCAGGAGAAGTATAAAAAAGAAAGAAGAAATAGTTCCATGCTTTGAAATTTGAATAAATAGGTTGATTTTTCCAGTTCTTGTAAGTTCACAGCAAAGAACAAATATGTATGTCATCAAAGGGACCATGACATGACATTACTACACCATCTAGGAAAGGTCATTATTACCCGTCTTTAGAAATGTTAGATTAACCCTCACTATTTTAGGAGAAAACCTTCACTGCTGATCTCGATTATATCAGTATGAGTCTTGTTTTTATCCCTACTTTGCATAATTTGTCCAACTAAATGTTGCATTTGTGTGACCTTGTAAGATTAGCAGGATAGTAAATGATAATATTATTTCACAAAATAAGGGACATAATTAAGTTTATAGTCTAAATATTGAACAATAAAAAGGCGAGACAATAAAAGATATTGATTTTACTTTATAACCTGAAGCACCACAAAGGGAAACATCACAAAAGTTTCTAGAAGTTATACTTCAACAACGTCATAACCTGAAGGCAAGTATTTACCTGAGATAATCGATTGAACGCAAAGATCCATTTAACTTGGAGCGTGCTGGAAATCAGATGAACAAATAGAGAATTTTAGAAGAAAATTAAAAGCCGCTATCCACCAGAGATTCAAAACTGAAGAATTCCTCCAATGCCGTAGTAATAAACTGTCCAGCAGCCATCAGAGAATGAAGTAAAGAAATCCCAAATCAATATGCCAAAACCAGCCTCCAAGATTTACCCAAATTAGTTGACCAAATCAGTATGAACACCACCTGCACAAAATATTGATTGGGGGATATTAGAACATGTAATCATTTGGTGGAAGGACTCATACAGGAAAGAAACAAATGTGGATGGAGGGTAACCTAGCCATGAACCATGCTGCTAGAGGTTCTGCTGCTGGAGTAGGAAGGTTGCAGACGCTTGTACAGAAGAAAATACAAAGTCACACCTGTATTAAGCGTCGCCGGTGCGTGACACACCATGAATGGATCCAGAAACTGAATATTGGTTACCCAGCAGATCGAAACTCCTGCAGGAACGCGGTACAACCAAAACCACATCAAATCGGGATGACTTAAGGAGGGCCATGATGCTCGCTGAATATTAAGTGCTCACACCTGAAACCGGATCCATTAACTGAAGAGTAAGCGCTCGCACCTTAAACCAGCAGATCGGGTTCACCATAGAACGGACAGATGGGAACATACAGAGCGCAAGATCGGGAAGGAAGAGAAGAAATCAACATCAAACTGACAGATGGGGAACACGTAATTAAGGTGGCTGGAAGGATCAGAGGCACGGTATCATCCGGATTAGGAGCAGGCGGATCAAGACGATGAACTTCGTGAGGCGGAGGTCGGCCGGAGGTAGACATCTGCGGGTGGCGGCATGGCACCGTCCAACCTTTCTACCTCATAGGCGGATCAACCGGCTCCTCGGAGGCCACTTCTGGTGGCTCTGCAGCCGGGCAAGTGTCGTGTTGCCGTCGGCGGCGTCGCTAGAGGGTAGGGAAGAGGAACGACCTGAATCGATTGCGGCAGGTCAGGAGGAGGGGAGGAGGGGCTACGCGAAGGAAAGAGAGGATGGATCGGCATGACAGTGGACTGATCAGATAGTTGGGTCGCGCGCACAGGCCCAATCAACCAGGACACACGGTTTTTTTCACCGGAGTAGCGTCCCCCAGGACAGTCGGCCCAAGAAACGGCAGACGTGGCGCACAAATCAGATCTGACGGCCAGAAACATCCAGATCGCGAAAATGAACGGCTGAGAGAGCTCGGTTTAGGCTCAGTTTTACTGTCCTTAATAATGTTATTAGATCTTAGAATTATAATTGTTCATAAAATTGCTTCTCGCGGAAGAACCAAAAATATCACATGCTACTGTTTTTCTTTCCTGTGAAGTGAATCATTAATCCTTTGCTCATATTGCTTTAGGAAAATGGTGCCACCACCACCACCACTATGTCGACTGTGCAAGTCAAGGTGCGCCAGCAGCCTTGCAACTGGCAAGCTGTTCGGCATCTACTTCCAGCCGAGTTTTCGTCATGCGGCGGTAAGAAATTAGATGAAATGTAACAACTATTTTATTTTTAGTGTTGGCATTACTGCATTGTGTCATTTTTCTTTTCTTACACAGATCGTCCCATGCAATGTGAGGTTGACATTCAACAAGCTGACAGGAGACACTGTGACATTTGAGGCTCCTGGGGGGCCGTACACTATGGAGATCGAGAAAGGACGCAATATGTCGCAGATTGGAGGAGATGGATGGGTCTGTTTCCTCGCCCGCATGCGTCTTACTGGTGGTGAGTTGATCAGCTTCTCCTTCAAAGCAGAAAGACCCAAGCTGGCTGTCATTTATCTCATCCTGGTGGAAGATGATGAAGATGACGAAGATGATGCAGATGAAGAAGATGATGAAGATAATGAGGACCCACTCGATGAAGATGATGAGAACCCACTTTAATGAAGCCATCGTAGCTCAAAGAATGAGGCTGGGCGAGGAGGAGGTGTGCAACCTATGGGACATAATTCCACAACGTGCTGACTTTGTCGGGGTGCCATTCGTGACCCGCCTGACAAGTACCATGGTCGATCGACATGATATGGTATGTTATACTTACAAATGCAAATTATCCGATGATATGCTTAGTGTAGAGTCCA
The DNA here is from genome assembly GCA_021605145.1 of Aegilops bicornis. Taxonomy (NCBI): domain Eukaryota; kingdom Viridiplantae; phylum Streptophyta; class Magnoliopsida; order Poales; family Poaceae; genus Aegilops; species Aegilops bicornis. The sequence continues at coordinate 793,793,321 of CM038673.1, read as the reverse complement.
ATGATATGTTGTGTGGAACCTAGTCGATGATATGCTTTAGTGTAGAGTCTGATCACATGCTTATTAGTGTAGAATCCAATGAACTATTAATAGTGTAGATAATCCATATATACTTATTAGTAGAATTCATGATTGATTAGTACAAATGCGTAGTACTGTGTCTTTTGATAGTGTAGAAATCTAGACTTAATAGAAATATATTTGCAAGAGTATTTGTGAGGCTATTTATTAATTGATATGTTTTTCTTATTCATAAATTGCCAAAGAACCTATCTGTGAGTTGTGGTATCGAGCCTGATGAAGAAGGCTCAGCTGGACTACGCCTTACCGCAAGGGGCTCCGTCACCACCTATACTTACCGCATGGACACAGACGGTCGCACACATTTAAACTCGGTTGGGTGGAAGAGATTCCTCGTTGGCAAGAATCTTCATGTTGGATAGGCCATCCTAATTACTATCAGGAACACCCACCGCCCAGGCTTGAGGATGATGATCGTCGTCGATATCATCTAGAACTACATATGTGTGTGTGGCTATATCATCTAGAACTACATATGATGATCATCGTCGATATCATGTAGAACTACATATGATGATCGTCGTCGATATCATCTAGAACTAAATATGATGATCGTCGTCAATGTCACCTTGTACTGCTTGAGGATGCATGTTGAGTATATATGAAATTGTTATCTAGTACTCCCTCGGTTCCAAATTACTCGGCGTGGTTTTAGTTCAAATTTGAACTAAAACCACGACGAGTAATTTGGAACCGAGGGAGTACTACCTAGTACCTATAATGCTTTATGAAATTGATATCTAGTAGTACCTAGTATCCGGAAATTGCAGTTTATTGAAGCTGGAATGGGGAAATGGTGAAAGATATAATAGCGCGGGATCAGGAAATCGCTACAGCTAACTAATAGTAGGGCGTTTCGAAAATGCGCTGCTGATATAGTCAATAGTAGTAGCGCGGGTACAGACAGCGCTACTACTAACAGTTAGCTGTAGCGCCTTATTGGTAGCGCGGGTGCCCGCGCTGCTGATAGCCTCAAAACCCGCGCTACTACTAGGGTTTTCCCTAGTAGTGACATACTACCATGAACCAGCGAGCTGCCCCAACAGTAGAATACCACAATTATGACTTGAGCACCACCGATGTCTAATTGCACTGCATAGGAACAAAAAACTGATAAATCTAAACGCACAAAATAAAACTACACTGCACAAAAACAACAAAAAACATGAGCACCACCGGCGACGTACTGCAGCAGTGAGTCAGCCGAACCGCATGGAGGTGGCAACCGAGCTGCACAAGGGAAAAAAATAAACCCATGAGACCTTTCTGAGCTGCTGCCCACTCACCATAGACTGCACACATGCACGGACCGCACTGCACGGATGCGCCAGCGGACTGAACGGAGGCGACCTCACCTGAAGCAGCGCACACTACCCGCAAGGAAAAACTTCAAATTTTTGCAAGTGTACCACATCACTCGCGTCGCCGAGCTGCACGGCGATGGTCGCCGGACTACAGAGTGGCCCTGTTGAAATGCATCTATCCAAAAGAGGAGGTCACGGGGCCGAGCGAGAGAGATCAGAGGTTGAAGAGAGGTTTGACGTGGGGAATCCATCCTAGAGCAGCCCAGCTGGATCCGGACGGGGGCGGCGCCATGGTGGGCCGATGAATCTGGGCTTGGCGGCTGCACCCAGTGCGGTGATGCAGGGAGGAAGGTTAGGGGAGAGGCTGTGCTCGGTGGCTGGCCCGATCTAGCAGCATGGCGCGGCGTGATGGACTTGGGGAGGGAGGTTGCCGAATGGATGAGGAAGGAGGGTAGGAGGGTGAGGCAAGACGGCGGATCCGGTCGAGGGAGAAGGTCATCGGGTGGGGGCGTGGAGGAGGGACGAGATCGAGCGGAACGGTGCAGGTCGCGCCCGTCAGCGGCAAGTCGTGGCTGCCCCCACCTCGATGTGGACTGAGCCGTCGTTGGGGGAGGTGGCCGCCCACTGCTGGATCCGGCGCGGGGGAGGGAGACTGTGGTGGATGTGGTGGTGGTGGCGGGGAAAGCATCGGCGGTCGGAGGTAGTAGGGGGCACGGTGGCGGCGCCGGCAGAAGGTGGAGCTCGTAGAAGGTTAACGGGACAGGGCTGGGCGGCGCCGACCTTGGGGTGGTGCTACGGTGGCGGCACCGAGGGCAACGCGGTACTGCAGTGGCCCAGGGGTGCAGGGTGATGCTCCGGCTGCGGCGCGGTAGAAGGTGGAGGGTAGGTGGGATCGGTGGAGGAGGAAGTGGGTGTTGTACGGGGTTGGGTTGGGGATGACTTTGCTGCGGTTTGTCAGTGAGATTAGGGTGGTTCAGTTCGCGGAGTGGGACAGTAACGAGGTGTTATCAGAATAAGGAAATGTGTTATGAGAATAAGCTCCTAAGGGGTGTTATTAGAATAGATCTACCCTAATTATGTATGTATGTATGTATGTATGTATGTATGTATGTATGTATGTGTGTGTGTGTGTGTGATGTTTATGGAAGGGAACTTTGTGTATGAATGGACCGTTTCTGTATTCAATAGATGTGCACCATTTTATACAACTTAGGGCAGCTCCAATGAGAACCCACAAATTTTCTCCCACATTCGTCCGCGGACAGGAGGGGACCAGTCCATGGGCACGATGCGGGAGGAAGACATCCACCCCTAGCTTGTATATGTTTGTTAGTTAATTCAAATTCAATGTACTCCAATCTGATCCACACAGCGTGCCGGATCACATGCGCTATCAGGCGATCACAACCAAAAAGAAGCAAATATGCTTAATTTTTACATGCCCGAATCCAAAAGAATATCATACCGACAGTCCATGCATTTTTTCCCTGCCGGACCGGCAATCCCAGCCAATTGCTCCCCGATCAAGGAGGTGCCATTGCCGCCGCGTAGATAGCCTTAGCCTCCGCCTCTGCCGCGTCCTCATAGTTAGCCGACGCAAATGCATCTTTCCGCCGCTGCAACATCTAGAAGCGGACGGATTGCACGATCATTCTTCCGTCGGCATCCGCAGAGTCGACATTTAAGATCAATATCTTGGCGTCCTCCGCACTGGCGGTGACCGTCACCCTCTTTTTTCTCGAGCGCGGCCTTCCTCTCTTCAATCATGGTCCTCCTCTCTTCGAGTTTAAACTTCTTGCCTGTTGCGTCCATCAACAGTTTGAACCTCTCCGCCTTCTTCTCCTCCTTGATCTCCGAGCACCTTACACATGCCTCCTCCTTCTTCGCCAAGATGTCCTCGAACCTCTATGTCATCTTGGCCACAAGACCTTCTTGCTTCGCCCTCTCCTCCTCCCACTTCTTCCCCCGCAGATTTCTTCTAACCTTCTTCGGCGGTTCTTGGGTTGGGTCGGTAGGGTCACCTGTTTCTTCCTCGTTGGCTTGGGTAGCGGTCTTGGCAATGAAAAGGTTCCACTTTAGTTGCCCATTGAACTTCAACCAACAATGCATGGCGGTGAAGGGCTTTTTCTCAAACTTCTTGTACACCACACAAACACGAGTAGGCTAAAAAAGTGAAACAATGTCGACAATGCATATCCGTCTAGTGAGCAACAAAACAATACATGTCTGGCTAGTGATCAACAAAACTAAAACATATCCAGCTAGTGATCAACTTACTTGCTTGGTGGTTTGTGCACTGCTAGGCCAACGTGCGATGAGATGCTTCGAGTGCCCGCAATATTTGACACGATCTCTTGGATGATCGCATCAGAGTACTATCGATAGTAAAACCAAGCCGAACGCCAAATGTTACACTTAATTTTGTTTTTTTCACCGACGAAGCACTGCTATCCCATATGCCATGAAAATTGTCAAGCACACTTGCTACACTAATACGAACATTTACAAAAAAACAGAATTTTAAAATTTTATTTACTATTTATTTTGATTTTACTGTTTGTTAGGGAGCATATGCTCTCTAGAGACAAAAAACCGCGTCCTTTGACCAACTTTTAACCAGTACGCAAAGCATTAGATGATAAGATATGCATAAAGCCCATCTAGTGCCAGTATCTAATGCCACAAGATATTTGTTATCAAGATATTTGTTAGCCATTATCTATTCATAGATACTTAAGAACATTAAATATGCAAACAGACACATAAACCTGTGGAGTGAAAGTTTGTTATAAATTACACCATGATTTTCCGCAAGTGTTATAAATTAACCTGTGGAGGCATGAAAAAGTTTGTTATTTTTATTTTCTTGCGTTTCAAGAAGTCTTCTTAAAGAATTGTCCCAAAAAGGAGAAATAATTTATATGATTTAAATTTAGTATTTTTTCAATGATCAATGTTAAAATTATATGACAACTAATGATGTAAATACGTAATTAATATATTTAACATTATTTTTATTTGTTTAAGCACAAAGATATTCTACCTAAGTTTGTATTTCAAGTAAATATATAAGTATAAAAGTGTAGTACAATAAGGCCAATTGGGAAGTCTCCCTCGCTCGTGAAATATTGGTGTTAATGACGGCGGCTTGGATATTCTATGGCGGCCACAGAGGCAGGCGGTGGGGTGGCGGCAAGGCGTCCGGCAACAGTCGCCGACGGGCAACGGCGGCGGAGCGTGTGGTGGGTGTTGTGGGCACACCCAACAGGGACACCATGCGTAGTACACCATGTTGGGGACTGCACCGGCCGCGGTGTAGCCTCCCAGCTGGAGTTGTCTTCTAATGACGGTGGAGTGGCTGAGCGACGACGATAAACCGGTGCCATTTGGCAATTGTGGGAGAAGAAGAATAGATAAGCTATGAGGAGGGAAGGAAAAATACGACGCAGGACTCAACGGTCATGGGGGTTTATATAGCAGGCCGGTAAGCATTGGGGTTTTGGGGGATTGTGACGAATAAGGCGGGAAGCTTGCGCGGCTGTGCGCGGGAACCGCAGTTGCACGGGAACAGGCTCACTGGCGATTTATTGGCGCCTCTTCGAGACACCGTTTGGCCAAAAAAACACCTTTGCGGTTGATGACCCACAAGTATAGGGGATCAATCATAGTGCTTTCGATAAGTAAGAGTGTCAAACCCAACAAGGAGCAGAAGGAAATGACAAGCAACTTCAATAAGTAATGTCTGCAGGCACTGAAATTATCGATAACAGATAGTTTGATAACAAGGTAATTTGTAACAAGCAACAAGTAGCAATAGTAACAATAGGTGCAGGTAGCCCAATTCTTTTTGATGCAAAGGACATGCTGGAACTTTCTCTTATAGCAAGTAAAACGTTCTTGAGGACACACGGGAATTTCATCTAGTCATTTTCATCATGTTTGTTTGGTTCACGTTCGCTACTTTGATAATATGATATGTTGGTGGGCCGGTGCTTGGCTGCTGATACGTCTCCAACGTATCTATAATTTATGAAGTATTCATGCCATTATATTATCATTCTTGGGTGTTTTACAATCATTTTGTAGCAACTTTATATCATTTTTTGGGACTAACCTATTGACCCAGTGCCCAGTGCTAGTTGTTGTTTTTTGCTTGTTTTTTACACCGCAGGAAATCAATATCAAACAGAGTCCAAACACCGTGAAACTTCTTGGAGAATTTTTATGGACTAGAACACCCAGGATGGGCCAGATCAGCACATGCGGGGGTGCCCCGAGGGGGGGGGGCACAACCCACCAGCGCGCGCCTGGTCCCCCAGGCGCACTCAGGTGGGTTGTTCCCACCTTGGTGGCCTCCTGCACCCCTCTTCACCCTATAAAATTCCAAATATTCCAAAACCCTTCGGGGTAGCCCTAGATCAGAAGTTCCGCCGTTGCAAGGCCTCAGTATCCACGAGATCCAATCTAGACCCCGTTCCGGCACCCTGGCGAAGGGGGGAATCATCACCGGTGGCCATCTTCATCATCCCGGCGGCCACCACAATGAGGAGGGAGTAGTCCACCCTCGGGGCTGAGGGTTTGTACCAGTAACTATGTGTTTAAATTGTGGAAATGATATGCTAAAGTAGGCATTGTGTGGAAACAATTATGAATCTTGTCTTTGACATTACCAGAGTGAAATGGCTTGCTCTTTATCATACTAACCTATCTCACGAAGTTCCGTTAAGTTTTGTGTGATTGAAGTTTTCAAGTTTTGGGTGAAACGTCGATATGAGGAGAATAAGGAGTGACAAGACCCTAAGCTTGGGTATGCCCAAGGCACCCCCAAGGTAATATTCAAGGAAGATCCAAGCAACTATGCTTCGGGATGCCCCGGAAGGCGTCCCCTCTTTTGTCTCCAACATTATCGGTAACCTCACTTGGAGCTATGTTTTCATTCGTCACGTGATATGTGTTTTGCTTGGGGCGTCAATTTATTTTGTTAGGATTTGCTTGATGTTATTTAGAATAAATTTTTTCATCTTTTATTTCAATAAAAATGGCAATGCTAGCCTTTGCCATGCTTATTTTGCAAGTTTACATGCCGCTGTTTCAAAACAGAAAGTTTATCGCTGTTGCAAAAATTCCCTAGAAAAGTCAGAATATGATAAATTGTTGAATTTTTTTGAAAAATAAGCTATGATAAATTTCATACAGTGTGGTATTTTTCTCATAATTTTGGGGGTTAGGGAAGTATGATGAATATTGCATTCTTTACAGACTGTACTGTTTTGGCAGATTGCTGTTATAGTTGCATTATTTGCATATGTTTGCTTGTTTAGTGATTATATTTGAGGATAGGAGTATTAAATATGCAGAGGCATTTAGTATGCAATGTCAAATAATAATTTTAGTGATTTGCTACAGTAGAGAATGATAAGGTTTTGCATTGATTTATACTAACTTATCTCACGAGTTCTTGTTGAGTTTTGTGTGGATGAAGTTTTTGAGATTTAGGGAAGCCGTGATATGAGAGGAATTAAGGAGACATAAAAGCTCAAGCTTGAGGATGCCCAAGGCATCCCAAGCTAATATTCTAAGAAGTCTCAAGCATCTAAGCTTGGGGATGCCCCGGTAGGCATCCCACCTTTTTTCTTCAACAATTATCGGTTAGTACCGGTTGAGCCTAAGTTTTTGCTTCTTCACATGAGTTGTGCTATACTTGGAATGTCATTTTGTTTTGTTTTTCTTGCTGTTTTAATAAAATACTTAGACCTGAAAGTTTTTAAATAGAATATAGTCCTCAAATAGTTGCCAGGGAGGCTAGGTGAGCGGCATTCACATCCCGTCAACGAAGCTCTTTTCTATGGAATTGCTCCAGTGCTTCAGTTATATCCTATGAGCGAATTGTTGAATAAATTGAATGCCATGAAGTTAAAATTATATCATGCCTAGTGGTATCTTCACATTGGGTTTAGAAAGTGAAATGTTTTGAAGCTCGACAATCACAATATTGGTCATACAAGCAATTCACGAATAAATAGTATAAGGAAGAGAACTTTCACATGCAAATACACTATCTTGGAAATCTTTTGTGATTGTGAGCCCCGATCAAAATATTATATGCCAAAATTGTTGACGTTGGACAAGGAAGACAACGTAATGATTTATGTTTGTTCATATTCACATCGAAGTTATATTGTCATAGATCCTTCAACATGTGGTGCTTGCCCCTATCTTTCCCAGCCAAAAAATCCGCACCAAGTAGAGATACTACTTGTGCATCCAAAAACCCTTAAACCCAAATCTTGTTTTGAGAGTCCACCATACCTACCTATGGATTGAGCAAGTTCCTTCAAGTAAGTTGTCATCGGTGCAATAAGGCAATAAAAATTGCTTCTAAAAGTGTTAGATCATTTAGTGTAAGAGAAAATTGAGCGTTGTACGAACTTGTGATGGCAAAGAATAAAAGCGACAGACTGCATAATAAAGGTTTCTATCATAAGGAGCAATATAACATGACGTTCTTTTGCACTAAGGGGTTGAGCATACAAACAAATAAGCACATGACAACCTCTGCTTACCTCTGCGAAGGGCCTATCTTTTACTTTTATGTATTTACTTTCATGCAAGAGTCAAAGTTTTTCTCTCTGTTCCTTTTTATTTTTCTCCTTTGGCAAGCATCATGTGTTGAGGAAAGATCTAGGCACATATATCCAGTTGGATATGGGTAGCATGAGTTATTATTGTTGATATCACCCAAAGGTGAATACGTTGGGAGGCAAAATTATAAGCCCCTATCTTTCTATGTGTCCGGTTGAAACGTTTTGCTCATGCGTATGCGGTGAGTCTTAGCAATCATAGAAGACTATATGATGGTTGATTATGTGGAGTTCTTACTTAGACTCTGTTGAATAAGTTGAATTGCAGTTGCTTGGTGACTGAGAACATAGGTTGTTGAGTTTCAAGAGAATTCATTATTTGAACCTTAACATGTGAATTTTTGCTACTATAACATGGGAAGTTTTATCAGAAAGAATTGCTGTTATGATGCTAGGAAAAGTGATTGAAATTGTCATTGATCAAAATTATGCACTTTTCTAGCATTCACACTTCATAAATTATTTCTTTCATCATTTACCTACTCGAGGACGAGTAGGAATTAAGCTTGGGGATGTTGATACGTCTCCAACGTATCTATAATTTATGAAATATTCATGCCATTATATTATCATTCTTGGATGTTTTACAATCATTTTATAGCAACTTTATATCATTTTTTGGGACTAACATATTGACCCGATTGCTCAAAGGTTAGTTGCTGTTTTTGCTTTTTTTACACCGCAGAAATCAATATCAAACAGAGTCCAAACACCGTGAAACTCCTTGGAGAATTTTTATGGACCGAACACCCGGGATGGGCCAGGCAGCACACAGGGGTGCCACGAGGGGCACAACCCACCAGGGCGCGCCTGGCCCCCCAGGCACACCCAGGTGGGTTGTGCCCACCTCGGTGGCCTCCCACACCCTTCTTCGCCCTATAAAATCCCAAATATTCCAAAAACCTTCGGGGTAGCTCTAGATCAGAAGTTCTGCCGCTGCAAGGCCTCTGTATCCACGAGATCCAATCTAGACCCCGTTAAAGACCACCTGGGAGGGAATCATCAGCAGTGGCCATCTTCATCATCCCGACGGCCACCACGATGAGGAGGGAGTAGTCCACCCTGGGGGCTGAGGGTTTGTACCAGTAGCTATGTGTTTAATATCTCTCTCTCTCGTGTTCTTGAGATGTCATGATCTTGATGTATCGCGGATGATGTCGCTTTAAGCTACGTCAGTATTTCCCCAAAGAGGAAGGGATGATGCAGCACAGCGGCGGTAGGTATTTCCCTCATATATGAAACCAAGGTTATCGAACTAGTAGGAGAACCAAGAAACACAACGTAAACCTCCCCTGCACACAAATAACAACACCTCGCAACCCGATGTGTGAAAGGGGTTGTCAATCCCTTTTGGGGTACGGTGCCTCAAGATAGGCAAAGGACGTGAGGTAAATTTGTAGTAGATTGATAGATCAAACGCCAAATAAAATAAATAAGAATAAATTGCAGCAAGGTATTTTTGTATTTTTGGTTTAATAGATCTGAAAATAAACGCAAGGAAAAAGTAGATCGCAAGGCAAATATATGAGAAAGAAGACCCGGGGGCCGTAGGTTTCACTAGTGGCTTCTCTCGAGAAAAATAGCAAACGGTGGGTGAACAAATTACTGTTGGGCAATTGATAGAACTTCAAATAATTATGATGATATCCAGGAAATGATCATTACATAGGCATCACGTCCAAGATTACTGGACCGACTCCTGCCTGCATCTACTACTATTACTCCACACATCAACCGCTCTCCAGCTTGCATCTAGTGTATTAAGTTCATGAGAAAACAGAGTAATGCATTAAGAATGATGACATGAAGTAGATGAGATCCGTTTATCTATTGCGGCAGATATAGATCTCATCTTTTTATCCTTAGTAGCAACGATACATACGTGTCGGTTCCCTTCCTGTCACTGGGATCAAGCACCGTAAGATCAAACCCACTACCGGGCACCTCTTCCCATTGCAAGATAAATAGATCAAGTTGGCCAAACAAAACCCAAATATCGGAGAAGAAATACGAGGCTATAAGCAATCATGCATATAGGAGGTCAAAGAAACTCAAATAACTTTCATGGATATAAAAACATAGATCTGATCATAAACTCAAAGTCCATCAGATCCCAACAAACACACCACCAAAAGACTTAAATCATATGGATCTCCAAGAGACAATTGTATTGACAATCAAGAGAGAGAGAGAGAGAGAGAGAGAGAGAGAGAGAGGAAGTCATCTAGCTACTAACGACGGACCCGAAGGTCTACAAAGAACTACTCACTCATCATCGGAGAGGCACCAATGGAAGTTGTGAACCCCTCCGTGATGGTGTCTAGATTGGATCTGGTGGTTCTGGACTCTGCGGCGGCTGGATGAATATTTCGTCGACTCCCCTAGGGTTTCTGGAATATTGGCGTATTTATAGAGCAAAGAGGCGGTCCGGGGGCACCCGAGGTGGGCACAAGCCACCAGGGCGCGCCTGGGCCTCCTGGCGTGCCCTGGTGGGTTGTCCCCTCCTCGGGACTCCCCACAGGTGCAACCAGGGCCCATCTTCTTCCTTTTGGTCCATAAAAAATTAGCGTAAAGTGGCGTGGCATTTGGACTTCGTCTGATATTGATTTCCTGCGATGTAAAAAATATGCAGAAAATAGCAACTGGCACTTGGCACCATGTCAATAGGTTAGTACCAAAAAATGATATAAAATGACTATAAAATGATTATAAAACATCCAAGATTGATAATAAAACAGCATGGATAATAAAAAATTATAGATACGTTGGAGACGTATCAGCGGGCTTTGTTAATATAGTCGGATCATATGGTTTTTCCCCTTTCTATCTTGGTGTGATGAATTGAGTTTTTCCCTTTGAGATTTCGTTGTTATCGGATTGAACACTTCTATGGATCTGAGAACACTTCATATATGTCTTGCAATTGAATACTCGTGGTGACAATGGGGTATCGTATTGATTCACTTGATATATGTTTTGGCACTCAACTCGCGGATTCCCGCGGTGACATTAGGGTAATCTTTGCATAGGGGTTGATGCACGTTCTCATCTTTTGTTTCTCCGGTAGAAATCTTGGGGCACTCTTTGAAGTTCTTTGTGTTGGATTGAATATTATAAATCTGAATTTGCTTTGGTGTTATTTTAGTACGAACTCTAGGATAGATCGAACGGAAAGAATAGCTTTGTGTTATTTTAGTACGAACTCTTGAATAGATCGAACGGAAAGAATAGCTTTGAGGTGGTCTCGTACCCTACAAAAAATTTATTCTTATGCTCCGCTAGATAGGAACTTTGGAGTGATTCTTCATTGCACTATGAGGGATAATCATATGATCCAACTATGTTAGCATTGTTGAGAGATTGCACTAGTGAAAGTATGCACCCTAGGCCTCATTTTCCATTGTTGTAGTACCATTTGTGCTCCGTTTTATTATTTACTACCTTGCTGTTTTTTATTGTTCGCACTAAAAAAACTTATTTCTACCATCCATATTACACTTTTATCACCATCTCTTCACTGAACTAGTGCACCTATACAATTTGTCATTGTATTGGGTGTATTGGGGACACAGGAGGTTTCTTGTATTTGGTTGCAGGCTCGTTTGATAGAGACCATCTTCATCCTACACCTCTCACGGATTGAGAGACCATAAATTCTTTCACACTATTTTCAAAATCAGAGGGCATCTTATGAAAATTACCATAAGAATTATTGTAGGAATTGCCATAATTATTAGAGGAATTGCTAGGGAACAGTCTAGGATTAAAGTTTCCTCTATAAGCATTGTTTCCAAAATTATTCCTACCAACAAAATTTACATCCATAGATTCATTATTATTCTCAATCAAGGTAGATAAAGGCATATCATTGGGATCAATAGAGGAACTCTTAGTAGAAAACAATCTCATAAGCTCATCCATCTTTCCACTCAAAACATTAATTTCTTCTATAACATGCACTTTTTTACTAGTAGATCGTTCGGTGTGCCATTGAGAATAATTAGCCATAATATCATCAAGAAGTTTTGTAGCATCTCCTAATGTGATTTCCATAAACGTGCCTCCGGCGGCCGAATCTAAAAGATTTCTAGAAGCAAAGTTTAATCCGGCATAAAATTTTTGTATGATCATCCATAAATTCAAACCATGAGAAGGGCAATTGCGAATCATTAATTTCATTCTTTCCCAAGATTGGGCAACATGCTCATGATCAAGTTGTTTAAAATTCATAATATCGTTCCTAAGGGAGATGATCTTAGCGGGAGGAAAATACTTAGAGATAAAAGCATCTTTGCACTTGTTCCAAGAATCAATACTATTTTTAGGCAAAGACGAAAACCAAACTTTAGCACGATCTCTAAGTGAAAACGGAAATAACTTCAATTTAATAATATCATTATCCGTATCCTTTCTCTTTTGCTTCTCACACAAATCAACAAAGTTGTTTAGATGGGTAGCGGCATCTTCACTAGGAAGGCCGGACAATTGATCTTTCATAACAAGATTCAGCAAAGTAGCATTGATTTCACAAGACTCAACATCATTAAGAGGAGCAATCGGAGTACTAAGGAAATCATTGTTATTGGTATTGGAGAAATCACACAATTTGGTATTATCTTGCGCCATGGCGACAAGTAATCCAACACACAAGCAAACAGAAAAAGGCAAGCAGAAGAGAGAGGAAGAAGAAGGCAAGCGGAAAAGAGAGGAGATTGGGAAAGAGAGGGCGAATAAAATGGCAAGGGTGAAGCGGGGGAGAGGAAAACGAGAGGCAAATGGCAAATAATGTAAATGCGAGGGAGATGAGTTTGTGATGGGTACTTGGTATGTCTTGACTTGAGCGAAGACCTCCCGACAGCGGCGCCCAAATCCTTCTTGCTACGTCTTGAGCTTGTGTTGGTTTTCCTTGAAGAGGAAAGGGTGATGCAACCTGATGGCGTAAGTATTTCCCTCGGTTTTTGAGAACCAAGGTATCAATCCAGTAGGAGGCTCCTCACAAGTCCCACGAACCTACAAAAACAAACAAAGAACTCGCAACCAATGCGATAAAGGGGTTGTCAATCCCTTCACGGCCACTTGAGATAATATGATAAGATAAATCTATTTTTGGTATTTTATAATATAGATGCATAAAATAAAGATGCAAATAAAAGTAGATTGAAAGCTTATATGAAAAAGATAGACCCAGGGCCATAGGTTTCACTAGTGGCTTCTCTCAAGATAGCATAAGTATTACGGTGCATGAACAAATTACTGTCGACCAATTGATAGAAAAGCGAATAATTATGAGATTATCTAGGCATGATCATGTATATAGCATCACGTCCGTGACAAGTAGACCGACTCCTGCCTGCATCTACTACTATTACTCCACACATCGACCGCTATCCAGCATGCATAGTATTAAGTTCATAAGAACAGAGTAACGCATTAAGAAAGATGACATGATGTAGAGGGGTAAACTCAAGCAATATGATATAAACCCCATCTTTTTATCCTCGATGGCAACAATACAATACGTCCTTGCAACCCTTTCTGTCACTGGGTAAGGACACCACAAGATTGAACCCAAAGCTAAGCACTTCTCCCATTGCAAGAAAGATCAATTTAGTAGGCCAAACCAAACCGATAATTCGAAGAGACTTTGCAAAGATAAAGCAATCATACATAAAAGAATTCAGAGGAGATTCAAATATTATTCATAGATAAACTTGATCATAAACCAATAATTCATCGGATCTCGACAAACACACCGCAAAAAGAGTTTACATCGAATAGATCTCCACAAGAGAGGGGGAGAACATTGTATTGAGATCCAAACAGAGAGAAGAAGCCATCTAGCTAATAACTATGGACCCGAAGGTCTGTGCTAAACTACTCACAACTCATCGGAAGGGCTATGGTGTTGATGTAGAGGCCCTCCGTGGTGGATTCGCCCTCCGGCAGAACACCGGCGACGGCTCCAAGATGGGATCTCGCGATACAGAAGGTTACGGTGGCGGAAATATTTCTTCGGTGACTCCCTGGATGTTTTCGGGGTATGTAGGCTTATATAGGAATAAGAAGTACGTCGGTGGCCGCCCGAGGGGCCCACGAGACAGGGGGCGCGCCCAGGAGGGGTGGGTGCGCCCTCCTATCTCGTGGCCGCTTTGGCTGCTTCTTGGCTTGCACTCCAAGTCCTCCGGATCACGTTCGTTCCAAAAATCACGCTCCCGAAGGTTTCATTCCGTTTGGACTCCGTTTGATATTCCTGTTCTTCCAAATACTCCCTCCGTCCGGAAATACTTGTCGGAGAAATGCATAAAAGTGGATGTATCTAGAACTAAATTATGTCTAGATACATCTATTCCTCCGACAAGTATTTCCGGACGGAGGGAGTACTAAAATAGGCAAAAAAACAGCAATACGGGCTGGGCCTCCGGTTAGTAGGTTAGTCCCAAAAATGATATAATTTTGTAAAATAAAGCCCATAAACATCCAAAACGGGTAATATAATAGCATGGAACAATCAAAAATTATAGATACATTGGACACGTATCAGTGGCTTAATTCTTGTTCTAGGAAAGTGTTCCATACCCTTCCTCAAAGGAAATTGGAACTTAATATTGCCTTCTTTCATATCAATCACTGCACCGATAGTGCGTAAAAATGGTCTACCAAGAATAATTGGATAAGGAGGATTGCAATCAATCTCAAGAACAATAAAATATATGGGCACATAATTACTATTTGCAAGAATAAGAACATCATTAATTCTTCCCATAGGATTTTTAATAGTAGAATCTGCCAAGTGCAAATTCAAAAAGCATTCTTCAATATCGGTAAGACCAAGCACATCACATAAAGATTTCGGAACTGTAGAAACACTAGCACCCAAGTCACATAAAGCAAAACACTCATAATTTTTAATCTTGACTTTGATAGTAGGTTCCCATTCATCATGCAATTTTCTAGGAATTGAAACTTCTAGTTCCAATTTTTCTTCAAAAGCTTTCATCATAGCATCGACAATATGTTTAGTAAAAGCTTTCTTTTGTTCATAAGCATGGGGTGAATTTATCATGGATTGCAACAAAGAAATAAAATCAATCAAAGATCAACTATCATAATTAAAGTCTTTGTAATCCAAAAGAGTGGGCACATCACTAGCTAAAGTTTTGATCTCTTCAAACCCACTTTTATCACTTTTATCACTTTTCTTAACAAGATTTTCTCCTAAACTTGACTCTTCTCCAGTTCCTTTTTCATCAATCTTAATTTTACTAAACAGGGAATCAATAGAAGAAACACCAATCATTTTAAGATCTTCATCACTTTTGCGAAAGAAATCACTAGAAAATGATTTTTCTAAAAAAATTTCTTTTAGCTCTAAGCATAGCGGTTCTTTTCTTACTTTCATCCATAGAAACATAAAGAGCTTTAATTGATTCATCTACTTTAGGCACAAAAATTTTCATCTTGAGATTTTCCACATCATGAGCAATTCTATCAACACTTCTAGACAAATCATCAATCTTATTCAACTTTTCTTCTATGGAAGTGTTGAAAACCTTTTGTGTGTTGATAAATTCTTTAATAGTATTCTCAAAATCAGAGGTATTCCTATTATTATTGTAAGATTGATTTCCATAGGAATTACCATAATTATTAGAGGAATTACTAGGAAAAGGCCTAGGATTAAAATTACCTCTATAAGCATCGTTGTTGAGATTATTGCGAGAAATAAAATTCACATCTATGGCATCACTATTTTGCTCAATCGAAGTAGACAAAGGCGTATCATTAAAATCAATAGGAGCACCTTTACTAGCAACCAATTTCATAAGAGCATCAACTTTTTCACTCAAAGAAGAAATTTCTTCAACCAGATTAACTTTTTTACTAGTAGGAGCCCTTTCGGTATGCCATTGTGAATAATTTTCCATTATATTATCAAGCAATTTGGTGGATTCACCCAAGGTAATTTCCATAAAAGTACCACGCACGGCAGAATCTAAAAGATTACGAGAAACAAAATTCAACCCCGCATAAATTTTTTGTATGATCATCCAAAGATTTAACCCATGAGTTGGGCAATTCCTTAGCATCATTTTCATCCTTTCCAAAGATTGTGCAACATGCTCATGTTTAAGTTGCTTGAAATTCATGACCTGGGTTCTCAGGGAAATAATTTTTGCAGGAGGAAAATACTTAGTGATGAAAGCATCTTTGCACTTATTCCAACAATCGATACTATTGCGAGGCAAAGAAGAGAACCAAATTTTTGCAGAATCACACAAAGAAAACGGAAATAATTTCATCTTGACCACATCATTGTCCACAACTTTTTTATTTTTCATATCACATAATTCCATGAAGGTATTAAGATGGGACGCGACATCCTCATTAGGAGTACCAGAAAATTGGTCTTTCATAACAAGATTCAGCAAAGCAGTATTAATATCACAACTATCCGCACTAGTGGCGGGAGGAGAAAGCGGAGTGCCAATAAAATCATTGTTGTTGGTATTTGAGAAGTCACATAGTATGGTGTTCTCTTGAGTCATGATGACCACACAACAAGATTGCACTCAAAAACAGACCCGGCAAGAAAATGGCGAACGGACAAAGAGAGGGAAATAAAACGGCACATTTTCGTGAAGTGGGGGAGAGGAAAACGAGAAGAAAATGGCGAATAATGTAAATTGCAAGGAGATGAGATTTGTGATTAGGAACCTGGTCATGTTGAAGATCCTCCCCAGCAACGGCGCCAGAAATTTCTTTTGATGTCGCTTGAAGCTACGTCGGTATTTCCCCAAAGAGGAAGGGATGATGAAGCACAGCGGCGATAGGTATTTCCCTCAGATACGAAACCAAGGTTATCGAACCAGTAGGAGAACCAAGCAACACAACGTAAACAACTCTTGCACACAAATAACAACACCTCGCAACCCGACGTGTTAAAGGGGTTGTCAATCCCTTTCGGGGTACGGCGCCCCAAGATAGGCAAAGGACGTGAGGTAAATTTGTAGTAGATTGATAGATCGAACACCAAATAAAATAAATAAGAATAAATTGCAGCAAGGTATTTTTTGTATTTGTAGACTAAGGCATAGCCTAGTGGTAGGAAGGGGCTGATGCCTTCACACCCACCCAGGTTCAAGGCACGGTGCTTGCAATTTGGGCTTGTTGCACCAATTATACTATAGGGGTTCCCTTACAGTCTTTCTGTAAAAAAAGGTATTTTTTTATTTTTGGTTTAATAGATCTGAAAATAAACGGAAGGAAAAAGTAGACCGCAAGGAAAATATATGAGAAAGAAGACCCAGGGGCCGTAGGTTTCACTAGTGGCTTCTCTCGAGAAAAATAGCAAACGGTGGGTGAACAGCTTATTGTTGAGCAATTTATAGAACTTCAAATAATTATGACGATATCCAGGCAATGATCATTACATAGGCATCATGGCCAAGATTAGTAGACTGACTCCTGCCTGCATCTACTACTATTACTCCACACATCGACCGCTATCCAGCATGCATCTAGTGTATTAAGTTCATGAGAAAATGGAGTAATGCATTAAGAATGATGACATGAAGTAGACGAGATCTGTTTATCAATTGTGGCAGATATAGATCTCATCTTTTTACCCTTAATAGCAACGATACATACGTGTCAGTTCCCTTTCTATCACTGGGATCAAGCACCGTAAGATCGAACCCACTACCAGGCACCTCTTCCCATTGCAAGATAAATAGATCAAGTTGGCCAAACAAAACCCAAATATCGGAGAAGAAATACGAGGCTATAAGCAATCATGCATATAAGAGATCAAATAAACTCAAATAACTTCCATGGATATAAAAACATAGATCTGATCATAAACTCAAAGTTCATCGGATCCCAACAAACACACCGCCAAAAGACTTACATCGTATGGATCTCCAAGAGACCATTGTATTGATAATCGAGAGAGAGAGAGAGGAAGCCATCTAGCTACTAACTACGGACCTGAAGGTCTACAAAGAACTACTCACGCATCATCGGAGAGGCACCAATGGAAGTGGTGAACCCCTCCGTGATGGTGTCTAGATTGGATCTGGTGGTTCTGGACTCTGCGGCGGCTGGATGAATATTTCATCGTCTCCATTAGGGTTTCTGGAATATTGGAGTATATATAGGGCAAAGAGGCGGTCCTGGGGGCACCCGAGGTGGGCACAACCCACTAGGGCGCGCCTGGGCCTCCTGGCACGCCCTGGTGGGTTGTCCCCTCCTCAGGACTCCCCCAGGTGCAACCAGGGTGTTGGGATCTACGGTAGGGTGCGTCGACTGTAATTTAAAATTCTCCTACGCGCAGAACAACAGGAACATGCTACGGGACATGGATCACAGTTCATTACCACTAGACGCGCAGTGCCGTGCAGCGGAAGAAGTGTTGGGGCAGCGCGTCCGCGTGGATCGTCTCCTCCTCGTCCGATCTCACTCGAACAGCCGGTCGTCCGATCCCTACGTACAAGTTCGCTGGAGCGGCGCAAGTGCACCGCCTCTAACGGTATCCGCGTGTGCAGGAGGAATACCGTGCAGCGGACTGCTAGGTCAGATCACACAGTCGGCGGCGAGTGGAGGTGGCTATTCGCAACACATGCAAACCCTAGTCGCAGCGCCGAAGCGATCAACCGCATGAGTGTGCCGCACCTTCACTTTATGTAGGCGTCCGTCGCAGGCTCAACACTTGGGCCTTGCACGGACCCTAAAACCCAAAGTCTACTCGATCACGTTCCTAGTCCAGTTTGGATCACATCCGACCAGTGTCCTACGAACTGACCTCGTAGGTTCCTTCCCTTAAGCGCACGACCCCTTAGGTTCAAGTCGGCTTGGTCACAGTTCGGATCACCTCCGACCTGCACGGTTGGTAGCGGCCTCTAGCAAGGCGTGCCGACCACCAAGCATACTATGAAGCTGGTTAGGCGAACCTATACAACGTGTCACACTTTTGTTCCCTTTGCCTCACGATATATGTTGTCAGGATCAAGGCGAGACTGTCATCCTTGTGCTAGCCCGACCACTTTCTCATTCCAGTGATTCCGACCACTATCCGGATTATCTCCTAATCCTAGTCGCATGGCCATGCTTATCCTGGTCGGATCACACGAGGGGCCCAGAGTATATCTTTCCTGATCGGAGGGGCAAATCCCATCTTGCTCGACCACGTCTCGCAGCATGGGTCTGGACAAGCCCGAAACCTACCTTTGTAACTACCCAGTCACGGAGTAGCGTTTGGTCAGCCCAAAGCAGGTCTATCACCATCCCGAGTACATGCGTCAGCTCAGGTCTTAGGACATAGAACGTATGTTGTACTAGAGACTCACATATGACATATCGATGCGTCTCATAGTTCGGTCTGTCCGACTCGGACCTTATCTCGACTCGAATCTGACTACGTCGAATCCGACCAGACCTTTCAAGTCCATATTATCCGGTTAGCATCCAATGCTCCATGGCTAGTGAGACCAAGCCATCGACCGTGTCATATGCTAGTCTAGTCAGCTGCGCGTCCACACAACCCTTTCGACTAGGGACCTTTTAGGACAGTCATCATACAATGCATAGTCCCACAAACAAGTCACGTACTTGCTGATACACATCATTGATAATGTCCAAGGACTATCTTTATTCATAAACACATAGGAAATATCATCATACATGATTGCCTCTAGGTCATATCTCCAACATAGGGCCCATCTTCTTCCTTTTGGTCCATAAAAAATCATCGTAAAGTGGCGTGGCATTTGGACTATCTTGTTCTTCAACTTGCTTATCGAATTGCTAATTTGGTGATGGATAAAAAAGGTGCCCTACCTCTGTTACCTAGATTGTGATTTTAGGCATTTATATTTTGCTAGCATGAATCTAGATGCTAGAATGTGGGATTTTATCAGGGAATAGGAACTTAATAGTCGAATGTTCAATTGCTAATGCTACTTGAGCTTCACCATGCAGTATCCTGGATTTGCAGTTCATGCCATATATGCTTATGGATTTGCAATCAATCAAGCACTAGTACTTGTTGTCAAGATTATGAATGCAAATTCCTTATATTGCCCATTTGCATATCAATAGAGCTAAATCCATGTTTTAGTGCTCAATTCCATTTAAGGAGTAAATCATTATCTGCCATCTTCTTGGCGAGTGGATTAGTTATTCTGAACATCAGTATGAGTAGTCATTACCTTACAGTTATCTGGCTGGTTTTTTCTTTTCTTAAAAGCTTTAACTTCAAAGTATAGTTTTACAAGCTTGTGCAACTTTAGGAAATTGGGCTAGCTGCAGCTATTTTTTTGGAAATGGAGGCGTACCCCCGGCCTCTGCATCATAATGATGCATGCAGCCATCTTATTAAAAGATCCACAAAGTATCACAAAGTCATAAAAGTATTACAGCTCGCAAGTGGAGCGAAAAGAGAAAAAACAATGCTGACGATCACAACCGCTATGGCAATATGAAGGATAAGCTTCCTAAACTCCTATCCTGTTATGCGACCGTCATCCGAACCGGTTGAATATAGCCCGTGCTACCATCTCCCACTGGTTGCACCTAGTAACCAAAGGCTCCCTGGAGTCCGTAGGAGTGAGTAAGGACCACGTATGGATCCAAACGGTAGCTCTGAAGATAACCTGCAAGAAAGTTAAAGTGTGTTGTCTGTTAAATATTAAATCATTCCGACAGTTCCATATAGCCCATAAAAGTGCACATATTCCAATCCGAATACGAGCCGTAGTAGTATGCTCAACCCCAGCTAACCACATTCCAAACAATGACTCAATGTCAACTGGAGGATTGATGTTAAAGGCTATATGAATCGTTCTCCAAAGCAATTTGGCGAGTGCGCAATCAAGGAATAAATGTTGTATTATTTCATCATGATCACAAAAACAATAACGTGAACTACCTACCCATCGCCTCTTAATTAAGTTGTCCTTGGTGAGTATTAATTGCTTGTGGACGAACCACATAAAATTTTTGATACGCAAGGGCACCTTAACCTTCCAAATATGCAATGATCGTGAGATTGGGCCAGAGTTAATTACATCCAAATAGAAGGCTTTGACTGTAAAAACCCCATTGTTAGTTAATTTCCATTGCGTCAAATCCGGGTGGTCGGACAGTTGAACATCTATCAATCTCCGAACCAAGTGCATCCAGGCATTCCATCTCTCACCAACTAACGCACGTCTGAACTGAATATTCAAGGGAATCGTTTGGAACACTCACTACAGGAATCCAGTATTTTGCCGTCTGCCACGGCGGACGGCAAAGGCACGGACGGCGGACGGCAAAGAGCTTTGCCGTCAGCGGCGGACGGCAAAGAGGGACGGCAAAGACAGGGTCGGCAAACAGGTCCTTTGCCGTCTGCTTTTTATGGCGGACGGCAAAGAGTCCTTTGCCTACAGCGGCGGACGACAAAGAGGAGGGATGGCAAAATACTGGACGTCCGCCAGCGTTAGTTCGTTAGGCGGCTAACGGCGGCCTTTGCCGTCCGCCAGCGCACGGCAAATTTGAGCGCCTCTTTGCCGTCCGCCAGTTGACGTCAGCAATGCGTCAGCGCCCGCTATTTTTTGCCGTCTGCCATGGCGGAAGGCAAAGGCAAAGTCTTTGCCATCAGCTTAGCTTTGCCGTCCGCCACGGTAGGCAAATTTGCCAAATGGCCCATCTCTCAGGAAGCACAGGTGGGCGCCACGTGCCCCCTTTGCCGTCTGCCACCGACGGCAAAGGGGTCTTTGCCGTCTGCCGCGGACGGCAAAGAGCCTGCACTGCCTCTTTTTTATTCTGTTTTTCTTATATCCAACAATTATCACAGCAAATATATCACAGGACTCTTTCACAATAAATATCCAGCACATATATATCCAACATAATAAATATCCAGCACATATATATCCATCCATACATACATAGTAGGTTGCACATAGTTCCATCGATCCATACATATTACAATATGCAAAGTTTCATCATAGCAATCTAGTTTCATCATAGCAAGTTAATTCCATCATAGCAAGCGAGCAGAATACAAGAAGTGCATCAAAGGAAAAACAAGCAATCCATCATAGGAAGCTGGCTTCCGTGAAGTGAATGAAACCTGCAAAATGATAAATAAGAAAGTTAGAAAAAGAAGACTAGAAGAAGAATTAGACTAGAAGAAAAAGAATAGAAGAAGAATAAGAAGACTAGAAGAAGAAGTATATGCCATTTATTAGCTAACTTAGGTGAACTGGATCATTTATGAGCTAAATTAGTTTAAATGGATCGTTTATGAGCTAACTTAGATGAAATGGATCGTTTATTAGCTAACCTAGGTGAAATGGATTGTTTATGAGCTATCTTAGGTGAAATGGATCATTTATGAGCTTAGGTGAAATGGATCGTTTATGACCCAACCTAGGTGAAATGGATCGTTTATGAGCTAACCTAGGTGAAATGGGTCGTTTATGAGCTAACCTAGGTGAAATGGGTC
Source organism: Aegilops bicornis (assembly GCA_021605145.1). Taxonomy (NCBI): domain Eukaryota; kingdom Viridiplantae; phylum Streptophyta; class Magnoliopsida; order Poales; family Poaceae; genus Aegilops; species Aegilops bicornis. The sequence goes on along the minus strand of CM038673.1, from coordinate 793,770,807 downwards.
GTTTATGAGCTAACCTAGGTGAAATAGGTCGTTTATGAGCTAACCTAGGTGAAATGGGTCGTTTATGAGCTAACCTAGGTGAAATGAGTCGTTTATGAGCTAACTAAGCTAATTATGCAATTTTTGACATAAGTAAGCTAAGTACATATCGTTTTAGAGCTAACTTAGGTAAAATGGATGGTTTATGAGGTCAGTAAGCTTATTAAGTCATTTTGGAGGAAAAGAAGCTAACTCTAGGTCATTATGGTAAGCATATTGGAGGAATAAAGCTAAGTCTAGGTCTTTATGCATTTGTTAAGCAAAACACTAGAGAAACTTACCGTGATCAGGGAGGTGTAGGAGCGGGCTGGCTCGTGCAGTAGTCGAGAAGGATCGTGCGATGCGTTTACGGAGTTAAGCTGCAACAAAGATCATTTCCAATGTCTCGTTAGCATTATGACACTCAAATGTTAAGACTAGCAAGTAATGTCCATTCAAATTAAACTCACCGTGCTCCTGTGAGCAATCACGCATCGGCGGAGCGGTCTGACCGGCTTCGCTTCTACGCATCGCACATTTGGTTTTCACAACAGAGTCATACTAGTTAGTAATGAGACTCAAATGTTAAGACTAGCAAGTAATCTGCAGAAGAAACTTACCACAAGGAGCTCGTACACGGCCCTTGCCTGCATGTCATTCCGTGCCCTCTCCTCCTCCAACATCTTTGTCATCCTCTCCTCCAACTCCCGCTGCCTCTCCGCCGCCTCCGCCAGAAGTTTCTCCGTTCTATCTCTATCACTCTGTATAGCAGCCTGCAACACCACTCACATGACCATTTGTAATCATTGATGGAAGCGCACACAATGTAATGGAGAAAGATAGCTGAGTACGTATATCTAACCTAGAAGGCGAGTTGGACTGGCCGTTCACGAGGCCTTATCTCAGGAGCGGAGCTCGACTGGCGCGCCTTGATCTCCGGGAGAGTGCTAGGACAACGGATAAGTCCATCTCCCATGGCTATGGAGCCATGGGACCTCCCGCCACCAGATATCATCAGCAGCTCTGTATCAATGGGACCCTGGCTCGGGGTAAAGTCCTCCCCTTTCCTCGCCTTCCCCTGATCTCTATATTGCACGAGCTTGTCGTGGGCGGAGATGTTGGTGAAGTTCTTTGGATCATCAAGGTCAGACGCAGAGAATGCCTTGACTTTCTTGTAAGGGCCAGTGTGGGCCATGGCATACAGGTAGAAACAAAGTAAATTAGTAATTAAAGGGCTAAAGCTAGCATGGTGAATGAATTGCATGAATCATTAAGAAAACCACATACCCAGTTCCGCCCGTACTGAAATAAGTTGGAGCTGCCTTGGTGGTGTGGCACACCTTCCATTTGGGCACGTTTTTCCTTGGCCTCGTTGTGGGTGGCCCGCCATTATTTTGAGCATCATGCATTGACCAACACCTCCCAACAATCCATCTGATCCACACACCATCTCGGAGGGGCCTAAGTTAGCAAATAGAAACTTCAGCGCTACGGCTATGAATTACTAAATGAAGGAAGTAAGTACAAGGCCTTAAGAATTACCTTCATGTACTGCTCCTTACTCAATAACTTATCGCGGCACTCCTGCTTGGGCTTCTTGATACCACGCCCGACGTAGTAGTCTCGAACAGCCTGCACCCGAACCTCATGTCGTAAGTTCTGAAGTAGGCGCTTGCACTCCTTGTCGATAACATCTGCCGCCTCCTCCTCGTATCCCTCCTCACACCTGTAGAATGTCTGCAATCAAATGAGGCAATATTGATTAGTACAATTAATAACTAGCTAGTTGAAGATTTTTAATTGTGTAAAGGAGAAATTACCCAGAACTTTCTGATCACCACGTCTGCCCTCGTCTTGCACAAGACACCGTCGATAATCTCACCCGGCGGGGCCGGGGCAGCCAAGTAGTGCTCCCAACTCAATCCAACCTCCGAAGCCGACGCTCACCGAGCAACGTGACAAACCCCGGGAAGTTTTGCGAATCAGAACTCCAAGGACGGAGTTGGGCGGCGGACACTTTCATGGTGGGCCCAATCCGTGCAAAGATGACAAGGCCAACGCATTAGTTATTTGAAGAAAGCGTGAATGCGTAAGGTACAAAAAGATTAAATGCACTTACATCTCCCCATCGGGAAAATCAACCACCTCTGCTTTCATGGTCGCCCGGCACGAGCCAGGGCCGTGTAGCACTGTTGATGAGCGTTGCCCCCCTCCTCCCTCCTCCTCAAAATCAGTCGGCTCCCGCCATCATCAAGATGGCCACTCGGCTCCCGCCATCATCAGCATGGCCACTCGGCTCCTCAGGCTGACCCGACCAAGTACCCCATCCAGACGTGTGCTCCTCCGGGTCTCGTGGGCCCAACTCTCGTGGGCCGAAGGCCCGTCGACCCGAGGCTCGTGGGCCGAAGACCCGTGGACCGGAGGCTCGTGGACCGGAGTCCGTGTAGCCTCCTCCTCGACGAGTCCACCCTAGCGATCACGTGCTCGGGTGAAACAGCTGGGGTGGCGGCGAGGAAGGCGCCAGAAGAGTCACCCTACCTCCTCTCCCAAGACCACGTGCTCCACCTCCTCTCTTCTTCTTACCTCGTCCCTGCTGGGCACCGCGATCGGCGAAGAAGGGCCCCGGTGTCGCCATACTGTCCAAAGAACGCCGGGCGGAGAGGTGCGTGTGGAATGGAAGACCTCACACCACGCAAGCGAAGAAGGGGCCTCGGCGCGCTCCCGACCAGCGCCCACCATCTTTCAACACCTGCCATGACAAAGAATAAACGAAACTAGTACAACATAAAAAAAGTACCGACATGAATAATAATATGTATATCACTTAAGTGTATCATCATCAAGTACAACATAAAAAATTGAATACCTGACACTACTAATAATCTCGATCAGTATCATCAATAAATGCATAATCATCATCATCACTATAATCAATGATGGGGTTCATTGGCATCAACATGTGCAAGGCCACCTTGACGTAATCGGTCAAGCATTGACAGGTCATCCGCAGCAGTAACCTCTTCTTGTTCCGCCTCTTCTTGTTCCTCCTCTGGAGTGATGTCGGATTCACTGTCGCTGTCTACTTCAATGTTTTGGGGTGAAGTATAGCGGTTCTTGAAACGCTTTTTGGAAAGACGTGTCTCTTGGAAGAATTCTCCTTCATATGTGTCCCAGGTTAATGTGAGGTTCATAATCCTCTTCCTTTGGGGAGAAAGTCTAGCACGTGGCGGCACTTCATAAACGACATCCCAACCTTTCAGATTTGGATTAGTTTGGCAGGCCCACGGTAGATAGAATACTTGGGTGCATGTTGAGCCGTAATATAGACATCGGGAACATCTAAATGGGTGCTTTGGTTGAATTCAACTACCCCTATATGATCATGAGTCCTTCTAGTCTCCTTCGGCTGAAACCAAAAACTTTTGAAGACTACGACATTCGTGGGTTTTCACCATAGAATGTAAGTTCATAGATTGCTTCAACTCTCCCATAATACTCGGTACCTCCTTCGCCAATAGCAGATACACAACAATTTGTAGACTTTCGATTACGGCCATAGATAGCTCTTTGCCATAGGTACGAAAGCGATACCCGTTGATGTCGTACTTGTCAAATGAATGGACCTTATAGTCAAAACCATTAGCGACTTGTCTCAATTCGCGTCCATAGACTCTGAATTAGCCTACAAGTTTAATATGAAAGGATTGTTGCATTACGCACAAATTAGCGAATGAAATGAAATTGTCTAATAGAAATTACCGTTTGTTTGAACCAAGAGATGAAACCGGGATAGCCGCCTCGCTTTGCGAGAAGCTCATACTCTTCGACGGAATCCTTTTGGATCTCCGCTCCATACGAGAATATGGCGACGTATCGACTGTATGACATATCCAGGAATAAGAGCAGTTCAAAGGAAATAGAAGTTGCGAAACAATGTACCGAGAACTTACTCGATGTACGGCCGCACTTCTATCAGTTTGTTGAAGATATACAACGAAATGGTCTGCCATTCTTCGTTATCCAAAGATACTGGATGTGAAACACTAGCTGGTGCGAGATTCCCTTTGAATAGGCTGAGGTTGGATCCACCCTTTTTAGGGTCACAAGATTGTACCGAGGCTTCGGATTATGCAAATGAAGATTTTTGGCTTCGTAGTGTGCTGTTACGAAGTTTGCCGCCTCCTCTGTGATGAATGCCTCAGCCATCGATGCTTCAGTTCTACGTTTATTTTTACATTTTTCTCGAAGCGTCTTCTGCATCCTCTCAAGTGGGTAGCACCAACGATTTTGCACGCCCCCCCCCAATCTTGCCTCGGTCGGGAGATGCAAAATCAAATGCTGCATTGGATTAAAGAAGCCCGGTGGAAAGATCTTCTCTAACTTGCAGATCAACTCCGCGCCAACTCTTCCATTTCTTCTAGCACGCCAGAGATAATTCTTCGCACAAAGAACACGGAAGAAATAGCTGAGTTCGCCAAGATTAGCCATTCCTCCTCAGGGATGAAGCCACGCAACATCACCGGCATTACCGGCTCAATCCATATGTGCCAATCATGACTCTTGAGACCAAATATCTTCAATTTATCAAGATTCGCTCCCCTCTTTAGATTCGCTGCATACCCATCGGGAACATCAATCGCTGTTGCACCCACAAGATAATTTCCCTCATAGCTGGCCTTCCAACATTGAACCATGCCTTTTGTTTCGTCCAGTTCTGCTTTCCTTTCGGTTCTTTCATGTTTTGTAACGGCCTATCACATAGCGCCTCCAGATAGACTCTAGCCTTAGTATTATCCTTTGACTTCCCATCTATGCCGAACAATGTAGCAAAAAGTGCCTCGGCGATGTTCTTCTCAGTGTGCATCACGTCGATGTTGTGTGGGAAAAGGAGGTCTTTGAAGTAAGGCAGATCCCATAAGCATGTTTTGTGAGTCCACGCGTGCTTAGTATTATACCCCTTGAAGTACCACGACGCTGTGGATCCGCTCGAGAGCGTTTAAGCGATCCAGTGCATTGGCTATCAACGCAGGTGGTGCAGAGTTTTTGACAACTCTACCTCTGATGAAGTTCTTCTTGTCTTTCCTGAACTTATGGCAAGGATCCAGGAACTGTCTATGCATGTCGAAGCAAGAAAACTTGCGACCGGCCTAAAGCCAACGAAACTCAAGAGCCCCCTTGCATGTGGGGCACGAGAACCTTCCACGCACACACCAGCCAACGAATAGCGCATACGCTTGCAAGTCATGCATCGATTACATGTACCAGACACGCATTATGAAGTTCCGTTTGCTAAAGGCGCCGTATGTCTTGAACCCATTATCCCAGGCTTCTTGCAATTGAACCTTTAGCGGCTTCATGTACACATTAATATTCTTCCCCGGATAGTTGGGCCCTGGAATTATCAACATCAGGAAAATGTTTTTTTCTTTGCATAATCTTGGAAAGACAAATACGGGCCAACAACTGTATTGGGCTGCCGTCATACCAAACACACTGAACCCATCCGTGTTGATGCCGACTCGAGGACGCCTCGGATCTGCCGCTTTGTCAGCATGTAATTTGTCAAACTTTTTCCACGCAACACCATCCGATGTGTGTACCATCATCAGATTCCCATCTGTATCTAGTTCGGTTCTTTTGCCTGTTTTGTGCCATGTCATCTGTCCGCCGTCTCTTCGACCATGAAAAGACGTTGAAGTCTTGGTACAATTGGCATATACCGAAGAACACTAACGGGGATTTTGGTCTGTGTCATCTCACCCATACCGTTGTCTACCACAATATACCTGGAAGACTTGCAAATGGGACAATATTTCAAGTCCGCATAGTCAAGCCTAAATAAGGCACATCCTTTCTCACAGGCATGTATCTTCTCATAGGGCATCTTAAGTGCACGGAGGATTTTGTCCGACTGGTACAGGTTTGCAGGCATTACATGGCCTTTGGGTAGAAAGCGTCCAAATACTGTCATAATTGCGTCATAGCACTCTCTGCCCAAGTTGAACTGAGCCTTCAGAGCCATTACTTGTGAGATGGCATCCAATGACAAAGCTCGGTGTGCTCGTGGAGCGGACATTTTGAAGACTCCAACATTTCATTGAAGGCCTTTGCAGATTCCTCCATCTCCTCGTCCAATCCCGAGCATCATCATAGTCTTGCACCATGTTTTCCATCCCGGTACCATGCTCGTCGGTGCGACGATGATCCACCTCAGGTCGGTCACGTTGGGCAGACTCACCATGAAATGTCCACACCGTATAATCGGGCGTAAAATCACTCTTCTGCAGGTGTTTTCCCATTTCATCCTCTGTCCTCTTTTCCCAATTGCCGCACCGGAAACAGGGGCACCAGGTTTTCTTCTGGCCATTTGCAAATGCGGCTTGCACAAACCCCTTGGTTCTTGAACCATTCAGCGCTCCATTTGTTCTGACCAGTGTGACCGGTATACATCCATGCACGATCACTCATCTTGACTGTCAGAGCTACTGGACACACAACAATTATATATGTAATATCACCATGTATATATTCATCAGTTGATCTACTTTGTCAATTTTATTACGTCCATGCAACCTACACTCTAATAGGTAATGATAGGTCCTAATCCCACCCGTGTATGTGTAGATTGGGTTCATTTTCCCATGCTATGCTCCGGATCCGGCCTTAAAATTTGGCAGCACCTCCCGCTGTTCTCACGATACACGGCTCGCAATAAACAGAGAGGATGTGTACCGAGAACAACAGGGAGGCAATCGACCAAATTTATGCGTCGGATCCGGAGCAAAGCATATGGGAAAATGAACCCAATCTATACATACTGGCTGTCCATGGATAGCGTTGGACAATTCGAAGAATCAAGGTTATAAATATGCAAATGCATGCATATTTATAACTATGACGCTTTCGAACGGGAGACACATATTGGTTACGACATCTGATGATCCAAGACACATATATAGCTATCTATCAAGTTTCATCGGAATAGATCAAATAATTAATGGGGGAGGAGGACATGTCATTTGTGCTCACCCACGAACGAAGGGGCAGAGCTCGTCAAACGCACGGCGAGGTCATCGAACACCAAACCTCGCAGCGATGAAACAACTGCACATTTAAAACTACCCGATCAACACAATTATATATGATGTTTTTCATAACAAAATCGAAAAATATATGACCTAACTAATAATTCACAAATATATGACCCCGTCGGCCTCTGGAAGGCCAAAGAACTCCTTTCCGGGAGGTGTCGGGGGTCGGGGTGTCGTGTCGGGTCGGGTGCCGTGGTCGGGTCGGGTCGGGGTCTCGGGGTCGGGGTCTCGGGTTGGAGTGCCGGGTCGCGGTCGGGGTGCCGTGTCGGTGTCGGGGTTGGGGTGTCGGGTCAGGCTTGGGGTCGGGGTGTCGGGGTCAGGGTCGGGGTCGGGGTGTCGGGGTCGGGTTCTCGGAGTCGGGGTGTCGTGTCGGGGTGCCGGGTCGGGGTCGGGGTGCCGTGTCGGGTCGGGTTTTTTCCTCTTTTTTCCTTTTCTTCTTCTTCCTCTTCTTTCGTTTCTTCCTTTTCTTCCTTTTTTCCTTCTTCTTCTTCTTCTTCTTCTTCTTCTTCCTCCTTTCCTTTTTCCTCTTCTTCTTCTCCTCCTCTCCTCTTTTTTCTTCTTATTCTTCTTCCTATTATTCTTTTTTCTTATACACCTCCACTTCTTCTTCTTCCTTTCCTTTTTCCTCTTCTTCTTCTCCTCCTCTCCTCTTTTTTTCTTCTTGTTCTTCTTTCCTAAAACTAAACTAAACCTAAAACTAAACCTAAATCTAAAACTAAAACTAAAACTAAAACTAAAACTAAATCTAAACTAAACATAAACCTAAAACTAAAAAACAAAAGAAAAAAAAGAAAAAACTAAATCTAAACCTAAAACTAAACTAAAACTAAACCTAAACCTAAAACTAAACCTAAAACTAAAACTAAAACTAAATCTAAACTAAACATAAACCTAAAACTAAAAAACAGAAAAAAAAGGAAAAAGAGGTAGAGCTCACAAGGCAGGCCGGTGGAGGAGGTGGCGGTGGAGGGGGGCGGGCCTGAGGCGGCGGCGCTGGGCGGGGGCTGGGGGCAACGGCGGCGCCGAGACGGGCAGGGCGGCGACGGGCGATGGGGCGGGTGGTTGGATGACGGCGTCGGGGCGGGGCTGGGGCCGAGGGCGCCGAGACGACGGTGGCGGGGCGACGGGCGGTGGGCGGCAGCGACGGCGCCGGGCGGCAGCGGGCGGGGTGGCGGGGTGGTGGGCGGCAAGGGCGGCGAGTGGGCGGCGGCTGTGAAGAGCAGGAGAGAAACAGAGAGAGAGGGGCGGGGTGGGGCGCGGCCGTTAGATATGTTAAATCTTTGCCGTCCGCCCCCTTTGTCGTCCGCTTTTTTGCTCTTGCAGACGGCAAAGAGGGAGGGTCGTTAAGTTTTTTTTAAGCAGCTCGTCAGTGGGGCCCCTCCCTCTTTGCCGTCTGCTAGCCGACGGCAAAGAATCTTTGCCATCTGCTAGCGGACGGCAAAGAACTGGCTGATGGCAAACAAAGTCTTTGCCATCAGCCAGTTCTTTGCCGTCTGCTTTTGGGTAGCTGATGGCAAAGAGCTTCTTTGTCGTCAGCTAGCTGACGGCAAAGAGCTGGCAGATGGCAAAGTAGCTGATTCCAGTAGTGACTGTGCCAACGTAATCCTCTTTACATTGCACAATGTTATAAATGGTGGGATATTGTACGACTAGGGGAGTCTCTCCTAACCACGTGTCCTCCCAAAATCTTGTTGACATCCCATTGCAAACCAAGAATTTGACCCTATGAAAGAACAAGTCCTTCGTTCTCATCAGCCCCTTCCAAAATGGCGAGTCAGTTGGTCTTATGGTAATCTGGGCGAGCATTTTCGACTGTAAATACTTATTGCATAGAATCTGAGCCCACATGTCCTCCGGCTCAGTTTCTAACCTGTAGAGTCATTTGCTCATAAGGCATTTATTCTTGATTTCTAAGTTCTCAATAACGAGACCCCCATGGTCTTTAGGTCGGCAAAGGATATCCCATCGCGCGAGACGGTATTTCCTCTTGGCCTCATCTGACTGCCAGAAAAACCGAGATCTGAAGAAATCAAGTCATTTCCGAACCCCTTTCGAAATTTCAATGAACGATAATAGAAACATCGGCATACTAGTCAGTACAGAGTTAATTAGTACTAGACGACCTCCATAAGACATAAGCTTGCCCTTCCAGTAGCTTAGCTTTTTTTCAATTCGATCTTCGATACACTTCCATTTTTTGTTGGATAACTTACGGTGATGAATCGGTATGCCCAAATAACTAAATGGTAAAGAACCTAATTCACACCCCAACAATTGTCTATATGTGTCTTGCTCGTTTTTGGCCTTCCCAAAGCAGAACAACTCGCTCTTGCGGAAGTTTATCTTTAAACCTGACAATTGTTCGAAAAGACATAGAATGAGTTCCATATTGCGCGCCTTAGCAATGCCATGTTCCATGAATAAGATAGTGTCGTCAGCGTACTGTAAAATGGATACTCCTCCATCAACCAGATGAGGGACTAACCCCTCCACCTGACCATGCTGCTTGGCCCTACCAATGAGAATGGTCAGCATATCGGTCACTATATTAAACAAAAGAGGAGACATGGAATCCCCTTGTCTCAAACCCTTGTGTGTCTGAAAATAATGACTAATATCATCGTTAACCTTAATGCCGACACTTGCCCTTTTGGACTTGAGATCCCACTTGGTTCCGCCAGGCTTCACTAAATTCTTTCATGCGCATTGTCTGCTGAAGAAAAGGCCACTTAACTTTATCATATGCCTTCTCAAAATCCACTTTGAAGATAACCCCATCTGGCCAGCTCCAGCTATACATTTTATCACTTGTTCTTTTCTGAGAACATGGAGCCTATTTGTGTAATCTGACATATCTCTCCTTCATTTTGATGTTGTGGCTAGAACTTCCATGAATGCTTAGTATATAAATTTAGATGTTTATATGGTTGGTGGGTGCTCACAGTATACTGTTTGAGAGGTACCCAAATCTGTAGGTGTAGTTTGTGTTTTTGTTTGTTCCTGATTTGAGATTGTGGCTTTGGCATTGTTCTGCTTCTTACATCTATCACTATTGTGTATGTCAAACTTGAGCTTAATTAAATAACTATTCTGGATACTAGTGTTTACACATTTTAGGATACTCTGTACTTATTCTGTCTTGAGGAATCACGAAATCTACATTCCACCCCTTTAGAAGCCTAAAATTATAGGCCCGCCATCCCATAATATAAGAGCATTTTTTACACTTGTGGGACGGAGGGAGTACAGCTTATTCAGTTGGTGTTTTGTCTGTCAGAAACACTAAGACTTTTTACTGAGCATACCATCAATAACTTTTGTTGCATCTATGAAACAGCTTGAAACTAGATTAGACTCGAGACTAAAATCACTTGATCTTTACATGGGCAATAGCTTCTTTTCTTTACTGTTGCATATGCTTCTTTTTAATTACTTGAACAAGCAAGCACACTGAGAAAGGATTCTGTATGAATATCCTCGAAAGCATTCTGCATAGTTTCAATCAAAGAGGTAAATTTATTTGCATTCTTAACACACTTTGTTTGGAATTTGCTCTTCCTATTCGCAAGTACATGTTTGGTGGTTGGGGAGTTCAAAAATGATTTTTTTTTCAAGACATTGAAAAATGGTTGCTCCGGAATATTTGCTCTTCCTGTTCTTAGCTACTACTCCCTCCGTCCAAAAAAGCTTGGAAAAAAGGGCGTAGGATTCATGGAAGTAATTCTTCATCGTATATATATGATTGTATATACACCAGAACCAATACGCCGCTTTTCAGATCAATACGATCCGATCCACAAGTATATACGAGCAAGAGTTGATGTGTAGATTGTAATACAATATAAAGGACAGATTACACATACTGCTTACAAACAACACAACACAAGCGTACAGTGCAAGTATATATATACGAAATAGTATGCACGTATGTATGTATGTATTTACTAGAAGAAATCAACAAACTAATAATCTCAATCGATACCCAATCAAGCTGTTGGCCGGCCTCATCAACAACAACAAAAATAGTACAAGAAAATCCTCACAGCACGACCACCTTGTTCTTGCGGAACGGCGCCAGCAGGGAGAAGGACCGAGAAGCTGCATTTTTAAAGTAGACATGTACATTTATCTCATTTCATTTTCGCCCAAATAAGCTAGATTTATACTACTGTTCGGCGACAAAGCTAACTTATTATAGTTTCATCACTGAGCAATTCTCTTATATATGAATCTTATATGCATGGTGATGTTCTAACCTTTGTATGAAGAGCCCGCGGAGTCATCTTGTGAAATGAGGTTTTTCAGCATCGAACCTGAATGAAACATGAAGTGCGGTTAGTTACAGCAATGAGCGACCGCTTGCAATAGTGTATAATCACAGATTGATTGATTACCATCTCCTGCAGGGGCTTCGTCGACCGACGATGCATCGGAATCCATCGTTGAGGTGTGGCTCTTCTTGCCGAATTTCAGCAGTTTCCTGAAGCCTTTCGGTTCTTTGCTTCGAGGCTTGTCGTTTCCTCCATGTGTCTCCTCGGCTGAGACTGCATATGCAGCAGGCTCCGGTACGCGTGCCGTCACGCTCGCTGCACGCGCAAGTGTCTCGGGTTCCTGCGCAGGTAACGGGTGGTGGTTGTAAGCAGGAGTCTTGCTTGAAGCATCCTCCAATGATGTTACCCTGGCAAAAGGGGCCTCATAAGGTTTCTCCTCCATCGGAGCCAACGGGGCTGGTTTCTCAAGCTCATCCTTCTTGTACTCAGCCACATCCACCTAGCCATAACAAGCAGTAATTCTCTTATCAATGTCGGCTTAATTAACAAATCTGAAAGCAATGTTTGATTTAACAGCGCGGGAATAGCATTGCATTTTGCCGCACATATAATCTGAGCTAAAAAATACTTAACGAAGAGAAACATCAAAACAGATACCCCAAAGAACACAGCATCTGGTAAATGAACAGGGCAAGTATTAGTGTTGAATCATACATACCTCGTAGGAATTCAACTGGTTGTCAGATGCATGGATGGTAGGATTTGCATCTTCAGGAAGATCAATCGGAGAAGGTGGAGCCCTGATGGCAACATACTCCTGCTCCAGACTGGGATAGTCCATTCGGTCATCGCTGCGAGTTTCGCTCTCTGCACTTCTTCCAGGAGGTAGAACAACAGGAGGCGTAGAGACCACTTCGTTTTCAAGCATCACGACGGTCTTCTCAACCACCACATTGTCATCACTGCTGCTTACCCTTGAAACTTTACCGTTGGAAGATTTCTTTCCATCTCTACTTTCTGAAGTAGCATGTGTTTTAGGTCCACCACGTGGCGCCTCTTTTGCTACTTTAGCCGCCGCCTTGTTCTTCACAACGACAGCGGCAGGGGTTCGGGGGGATTTGACTTTCAGCTCTGGTAGGGCTGCCGACTTGGTCTCGTCGAGCTGCATTATAGCGGAGATTTTCTTGGTCTGCACATCTTCCGGCAACGGCAAGCTTCTTCTCCGTGGGTGATCCGCACTCGCTGACTTGGGATTCGAAGGATGGTCAGTCGAAGCATTGCTTTTAGGTTCAGCAAGCTTTTTCAATCGCTCAATCGACGATTCAGTTCTGCCACTTTTCTCCTTTTTTATCTCAGCCAGTGACGAGGTTGACTTGCTCACTGCACTTGAGCTGTCACCGCCGAGTTTGCTTGCTTTGGCTGTTTTGTGAGGATCACTCCCTGGGGTACTACTTCTGGCAGGAATAATTTTTCTTAGAGGCGAAGAGGATCCTGGTTCAGCGTCAGTGAACTTCGAACTCTTGTGGGTACTGGGAGAAACCTTTGGAGAAGGTTTTGCTTTAGCCTGCGGCGGTGTTGATGTTGGATTAGATGCGCCACTTCTTGCAGCGATCCTCTTTTGCCTCTCTTGCTTAAGCCTTTCGAGCCGTTTAATCTGTTCGGCTTCCTGAAAATACGAGAAAAACACTGGTTTGAGCAATGCAGCAGAAAACTACAATTCTTAGGTGGTAACTGATATTAAGAACAAACCTATCAAAAGGACAAGCGAGGGCATGCCATTTTTTTACATTAAGATTATCGCATAGCAAACAGTTAAAAGATTCTTGGAAAACAAATAAAATAATAGGACAAGAGACCAGAAAATTCAAACTAAGAGCTCATACTACCTCTAGCAAAAAGTATCTCGTCTTGATAAGTTGGTGTTCGTTTGTTAATATCGCCATTTTGGTTGTACCAATAACAGGGGCAGGAAACAGTGTCTAAAAGACATTTAATCCTTGGTCTGTGTGCATGGAGCTAAAACAGCACCAAATGAGAATGACCGCCGGGGGTGGGGGGGGGGGGGGGGGGGGGTTAAGTGACGAGCTCCAAAGGAGGATATTAAAAGATGAGTAAATTAAGTCTCGTGAGGTATAAATCATTCAATGGGTAAAATGGAAAGTTACCAGCTCCTTCTTTTCCTTTTGTAGGCCCGCTTTATACGCGCGTAGGTTTTGTGCACGTTTCTGCGCATCAGTTAGTGGGCCTTTGGGCGCTGACAGTCTCCTTGCTGAGGCATCCTTCCTTCTTTTATCCAAACCCTCCTGTGAACCTCTAAGCTTCTTGTCTTTTGCTGGCATCTTTCCTTCATCCTCGACGCAAGCTGATAAATCCTCTGCATTTGCATCTTCAACGCCGACGTCAGGATGAATCTGCATGTGGCTATCATAGTCCATTGATGGATCATATCCAAATGAAACATCTTCAGATCCACGCTCTGGCATCAATTCATCTGGCTCATAGAAAAGTTCACCTCCAGCCTTGGCATCCGATGTTTTCTGAACACTTGTGCCAAGCTCAGCATCTATGTCAATGGCAGTACGGCCGTCAGCTCCAAGGTTATCATGTGAGTTGGAGCTAACAGGTATCATGAAGGACTCATCCACACCGTGCACATTCTTCTTTTCCTCCAGAGTGGGTCTCTTGTAATGCCCCTCGGCAAGGGGGTCCAAGGAGCTCCCCCTGTCCATTGAGTTGTCATGTCCATAAACCATGAAGTCATCATTTGCCCCTCTTCTGTATCCCCCACCTCCGGCTTCTATCTCCTTCATGTCACCATCCACAAAGCTCCGACCTTCCCCAGACATCATAAGTTCATCACCAGACATCATCTGCCTGGCCCTAATTCTCCCATTGGCTGTGTTGAAAGGCATTCCATTTCGCTCATCGACATCAGCAGAACCCCGCTCGGATAAAAGAATAGGATCATCCATATTTCCTGTGGTCTCTCTCCTCCTAGGTGGTGGTGCTGGCTCTCTTTCACTGGCGAACATATCCACGTCATTATTATCTCTTGTCCTCCCTTCATCTCTGAGCAAGAAGTTCTGGAACGCATTCCAGTTTCCTTGATCTCCATCTTGCTGCCCATTAGACATTCCATCCTTGGTGTACTCATCTTCAGACTCAATGGTTTTCTTGCCCCCTTTTTTCTTCGAACTCGAGCGCTTATGATTCCTCTTGCTTGATTTCCTGTGTGAATCATCACTATCCTCTGATGACATATCTGAGCCTGAGTGTGACTCGCTCTCTGATGACCTATGCTTCTTCTTTGATGTTACATTTACATTGCGTATGACAATTACATTCTTCTTGCCCGAGCGCTTGCCTTTTTTACTGGACTTGCGGCCATGAGAACTCTCCCTCTCTGAACCGCTTTGGTCGTCACTTTCATCATCGGAGTTGTCGAAGTCCTTGCTATCTGCTGAGTGCTTCCTTGATGGTCTCCTTTCCGAGTGGTTGTACCTGGGATCATCCGTTGGGGGGTAGGGAGGAGGGTAATATGGGTTCGCCCCAGAGTAGTATGGTGGCATGCCTTGCATGGGGTAAGGAGGATGCATTGCCCATGGTGGATATCCTGATTGATATGGACCATGATGGTACTCATGGGGAGCTCCTGGGTGGTGATGTGCCCTGTGATCTGTCAAACAACGTAAAAACGATTCCTCAGATCCAAGTTCCCTCTCACAGTAAAACAAAGGAGAAACACAAATTAATTGTGCATGCGGATTGACAAAAGAAATGGTACAGATTCAATATGGCTGCACAATTACCAGGACAAAGAGCCATTTCAAATTGGAAGAAAATTTGCCATGTAAAAAATAAACAGAAGGCGGCTGTATATTAGGAATAATTTGGATCACAATGTTTAGATAACAAAAACTTAAAATAAAATGTGGCGGTATGGAAGAAATAAAGTGAACAATCATGCAGATAACAAAATCCGCTTATCAACTACAAAGATATAAAATACTAAACAAAGTGAGCATTTGGAATGTAGTAAGTTAAGTCATGGCACCAACATACATACCAGCTTTAGCAGCATCTTCGCCATTTGTATCTCCATTAGAGACAGACATTGTTTCCTTATCTCCCATAAACATAATCCCAGAAGCATTGAAGGGGGGAAATTCAGAGCGTGTAGACATTGTTTCGGGTTCAACGTCAATCCACTGTCCAGTCTCATGTTTTTGCCTCCACAAATCAATGAACTGTGTGCATGCCTTCCTATAAATTGATAGCGAACACCAACGCAGTTAGCGCTTATGCACTCACAGAAATTACTTAGATCTAACTGTTAAACACGGCAAGGAGATCAATCAATGGAGGTGTGTTCCAGTTGATCAAGAAAAGGTTCAAGTACAGTAGTAAAGTAAGACATGGACCAAGTACAGTTGTACAGCAATGGAACTGTGTGCATTATCTAGCATGATGTGCTAGTTGTGCATTGCAATAACATTCAACAATCTGAAATGGCGTGGCAATTAGCATCAGAATGGAATGCAATAAGTTATGCAGTTATCATACGGAGTTGGCGCAAATTAATTATCTGCTTCACGCTCACATTATCAATTATCCGATACATCAAGCATGATACTACTTTATTCATTAGAAGGCCGTACTTACATCAAGCGTGAAGCACCAAAACGCTCTGCGAATGAGATCAAATATATCAGGTTGTCTATATCAAACCCAGCAGCTACAGCACGTGCAAAGGCCATAGCCTGCTCTTTACGTAAGACAGTTTTGCGAGTCTCCAGCACTCTGAGAAGCTGAACTCTGCAAAATGTTGTAAAAATAAATATTTTGATTAACACCTTACCAAGATGCAGATAAATACTTCTTCCCAGAAAGAGATCCCAAAAAATAAGACATCATCCCAAAAAGTGGAGATAAAGTAAACAAAGAGCTGAATTTTAGAATAGAATGAGTGTGAGCAATCCTTCATTAGATAAAAGCATATGTTACTCCATGAAAAAAAGAATTATGACAGTGCAGATTTTTCATATAAACAAGACAGAAATGTGAGATAAAACGTCATCAAGGAAAACATCATGGAGAAAAGGGGGCTTATGCGTATAAATACTTCGAATGCTCCTCATGTACTCCGTCATTATTCTGCAGTGCGGATGCTGGATGTGCGTCAGGCTGCCATTGATACAAGAACATCAGAGTTAATTATGATACCCTTTTACCATGACACACTTATTACAGAAAATAAATGCAGTTCTAATTTATCCATACAACCTTACCTTGTACAGAACAAGTGCCTTATCACCATCAGTATTGTAACCTGTCTTGCCACCTGTAAAGGGACATGTCGGGTAAATTTACCAACGGAAAAAGGGATGCGAAATCAT
Source organism: Aegilops bicornis (assembly GCA_021605145.1). Lineage (NCBI taxonomy): Eukaryota > Viridiplantae > Streptophyta > Magnoliopsida > Poales > Poaceae > Aegilops > Aegilops bicornis. The sequence continues at coordinate 793,754,031 of CM038673.1, read as the reverse complement.
GTTCCAGTTCAGATCAATCTATCATGAGAAAACATATATAATTCCCACAGAATCTTCTTTATGCAGTTGTAAATTGTCCTGAAAACGTGCGCACTTAATGATGGTTAGATCCATCTTACAGAATAATCAGCTTCCAATATAAGTTAGGTAAAACAGAGCGCAATGCATAATAAACACGAATAAGATAGGTCGTCAATCAAACATGACACATTGTCACTTCCCCTGCTGTACAGACACACTAATAATACTTTTGAGGCGTCCACTATCATGCACCTAACTCGCTAGCTAACTCAACAGCTGTGGCTGATGGTACACCGCACCAAATTCTATAACTGATAGATAGATTCTAAAACAGCAGAGGATTTTTTAGGTTATGGATAGGCATTGCCGAAGATTTGTTCGTGGATACTGTGACTGCACAACGCAATGTTCAGGAATGAAATCGGTAGTAGTATCTCCTGTACCTTCCATGGACGAGTCCACCGGTTTCCCATTATGGCCTTCTCCCTAACAAAGTGAAACAAACAAAGTCATCACTCACTCTGCAGTCAGTCTCAAGTAGTACAGTACAGATTACAATTGTGTACTTACAGATTTGAGTCCAAGATTTTCGTTGCTCTGGACGGCGATGGCGTCCTCGAGCTGCAGTATCTCTGACTCTATCGTGGTCACCCGCTCCAGGACCTCCGGCGTGCTGACGAAGCGGACGAACCTAATGCCGGCCACACAAAATGAGCCACTAACACCGCCGCCGCCGACAGCAACCGACAGACAAAGACGAGACACCGACAGATAAACACGAGACAAACCTCTCGAGGGTGCCCCTGGTGAACCATGGCGCGTCGGCCCCCGGATCCGGCTCCAGGAGGATGGTGTAGCCTCCCTTGGCAATCTGGTCCTGGGCGGCCTTGAGGTGGGCGACGAAGGGATTCAGCAGGCCGGAGGCGAGCTTCTCCTTCCTCCCATTCGCTATCACAATCAAATCGCACCTGCAATAAAATAATAAATAAAATTAAAAAAAAGGGGGGAAGAAACATAAAAATCGTTGCTTCGTGCTGCTAATGCGATATACTAACAGTAATGAGAGCCCAAATCCAGCGATAAGTAAGGTTGGATTGGATCTAGTGGTGTACAAGTATAAGGGCAGTTGGGTGTAGCAGAAGGAAAAGAGCAGAGCTTTGGTGGCGGCGCAGATCCGTATAGTATGGGGGGTATGGAGATTACCTGGTGCGGGTGGGGGTGAGCTGGAAGGCCGCCGAATCCAGGCGCGTCTCCGGCCTCATCGCCGTCGCCGTCGCCGTCGCCGTCGGTGGGCTTCAGTTATGCAGATCTTGCGGCAGCCGAAGGTCTAGTAGAAGAAAAAACGGCCAAGAAAAAGTGGCAACCTCCCTGGATTGGATGGGGGAGGAGGAGCAAATGCAGGATTGGATTCAGAGGAAGAAGAGATACTAGATAGAGAGGATGGGAGGGGAGTGGTAAATAAATAAATAAATAAAATGGAGAGGGGGAGAAACAGAGCGCAGAGCGCTGTGCTTCTGCTGCTGCTGCAGCTGCTTAGTGAGGTGAGGGAGGAAAGGAGGCCGCTTTTTGTTATTTATTAAGAGGAAGAAATGGAGGATGTGGCGTCCATCTCCAACTGCAACTCCAAGCTGAAGCTGTTTGTGTGTTTGTTGAGGAGGTGAAACTTCCTTCTACCAATGGCTCCTTTAATCAGTGGTGTCAAAACAATTCAGTTTTGTTGGGATTTTTTTTCACTTGCTCCATCACATCTGATTAAAGGGTGGGAACAAATCCAGTTGTGATTTTCGGCGGTTTTATTAGGATTTAAAGGCACTCCACTCCACTCCATTATTGTGAGATTAAAAAAATCATTTATTTATTTAGTTTAGTTTAGATCAAGTGCCAACAACCTAAGATCGATCAGATGGCATTGGATTCCCCATGGCTAGCAGTGGTCTAGACAGCCTGGGAATGGAAATGGAATGGGAGCAAAACAACAAATAAATCACCTCAGTCAGAGTGACAGACAAAATAATAAATGAGGAGTATGAGGAGGACCATGTGGCATTGGCATGGCATATACTAAAGCAATACTAGTACTACTACTAGTAGTATACTACTACCAGATTACCAGGGAGGATGGAGGTTATGTTGGTAATTTCGGCTGGTTAGCCGATTAAGTTGGTGAGATTATATAAGATTAAGGGAGAGAGATGGGAGAGCCCATGAAGAAGCTTCCTTTCCTTTGCTGGCTGGCTTTAATTTGGTTGAGTGGTTTGGTTTTCATTGACAGCTAGCTAGATACTGGTAGATGCTGGACTATATTCTTTGCAAGCAGCATCAGTAGATGTGGATTTGCTTGCTCTTGCCACTGCAAGGGATCATGACAGCCTCATCTCAATTTCTGATTTTATTGGGTCTACTTTATTCACTCATTTAGGAAGGCTGATTAATTAAGTTAAACAATGAGCCACTTCTCTGACACCCACCCCATGTGACTGCTGGTATATCATCTGCAGTAACCAAGTAGTAGATACTCTAACAATTATGATGCCAAGTTGGGAGGCTAATTAATTCTTGTTAGCTTGATGGGTCAAGTGATGATGATAAAGAGGATGATCATGTCAAATCAAATCAAATCATGCATGGAGGATGAGGCGGTGGTTGCCATCCTCCTACCCCTCCATATTTATCTTCTTCTTCTTCTTCTTTCTTCTTTCTTCTGCGTGCGTGCCTGTGCACACGTCCCTGGGGTTGGACCCCACCTCTTTTTGAGCTTGTGTTTTTTGCTGTCACCTGCCTCCGTCGGTGGCTCTATTTGTAACTAATTGCTTGCTTAATTAAATGGCTAGTGAGGCCGTTTGCTAATTTTATTTTTATTTTCTAGCTTTTAATTGGGAATTAACCATTGTATGTAGTCTCTCAGTGCATGCTCCACCGTGAGAGTCTTTATAAATTAGCTTTGCTAGCTTGGTTACAAGATGAGATTCTATCTTAATTAAACAAGATGCCACAATTGTACAAACCATTGGAAGAACAGTGTTGCATCCTAATTAAACAAGACACTACTACAATTGTACAAACCATTGGGAGGACAGTGTTGCCTGACTTGTGTTAGTGCCTCCTCTTCTCTTCTCCTAATTAATTGATTGCATGCATTTTATTGGATGGCATCTAATTCTAATCCGGCGGTTGATTGATTGATTGATTGATTGATTGGTTAACTAGTTGGTGAAGAAAGCAAACACTATCTTATGCCGTGATTGATTCCTTGCACATTTTAGTTTAGGCGCCTGTGCTGCCTAGCTACTCAAATAGAAGCATCGTTTATACAATCACTAATTTTACTAATAACTCTAAAAGCAATGTCATGCATGCTTGCTTGCATCAATTATTCCTTGTTTATTGCAATGTACCTTTTTTGCGGGGTATCGCAATGTAGTACTCCCTCCGTTCCATAATGTAAGACGTTTTTTGACACTGCACTAGTGATAAAAAAACATCTTATAGCCAGCTGATAGTTGACTAGCAAGAAAGCTCACAGTGCAATTATATCATGCAGTGTGTGCCACCTAAGGAAAAGATTATGTGCCACTATGATCAATGATGTGATGGGCGTGGCACTAGTAGTATCATGCTGTGATACAATATCATAGTGCAAACATGAGAAAATATACTACCAAATGAATCTAGTACACAACTTCATATTGAGATTCTACAAGTTAACAAATAACATGTCACTATAATGCTATGAGAGGTCTTAGTATATACTCCTACAAGTGTGTGTTAGCTATGCATATTTAGTGTCTTGCTCGGTTTTCCTGCTAAGAACTCTCTTGTCGGTTATCTATGCAATTGAGATGCAAAGCCTTTTGAGTTTATAGGCTCCGCTTGGAGGCTGGCATTTTTTTTTTGCGGAACACAATACTGACATAGACGCTCAAAAACACAAATATACACTCACCCCTATGAACGCATGCGCGCAAGCCTTACCCCTATGAGTATATTTGAAAGACTAAGCCAACGGTCTTGAGATTGACGAAGTCACCACAAGTGTTTCGCTCTCGACGGGAATGTCGTCTCCCACTGAAAGAATATTTCACCTTTATGAGACACCAAAGTGTCAAACCTGGGTTTTGATCTCTTGTGGGCCAGTGGTATGACTGTCCTGTTGGATATATGAGCAATTTACCATATGATTTTATTAACAGAAATACTAGATAAAGCATGACTAATATAGCAGAGATTAAACAAGGCATGGAATCTGACAGAGAGAAGGTAAATAGCATATGCGTATATGAAGTAGAACCAAACATATTTAGAGCAGACACTAAATCAAGAAACTGTGGCAGAACCTCAAACAGAAAGAGTATGAACACGTACGGTACAGCAGCAGAAGCACTGGTCTTGGGATCGACATCCTCGCCAGCCATGCCGTCGAAGAGGTTGTCAACGTTGGGGAGAAGTCGTCGCTGGGGAAGTGGTCGTCGGTGTTCGGAGCGTCCGTGATGAACCGGTCAGTAGTCGTGCAGAGCGCTCCCCAAAAACCTTATCACCTTTCTCCCGTACAGGACTCAAAGAGGTGGGGTTTCAAAGGCCTACTGTTCCGACCTGCGGTGCACGCCGTAAGTCGGGATGAGGAAGATCGTAGCAGTAGCTCAGAGATTGGAACTTGGTAGCGAGAGGGAGATGATCTTCTGGTGTGTCTCTCTGGAGAGGAGTGACCACCCTTTTATAGGCATAGGAGAATAGCAATCGGCTTAGCTCATTCCCGCAATCCGCGTCGCGTGTGACGAGGCGTGGCGAGGCGGGCGGCGGGGGAGGAGCGTGCGCGAATGTCCCTCTTTTTCTCACGCTCATAAATGTGGGGAAACAACCTCCCTTATAAGAAGGTCCAACTCCCACCAAACTAGCAATATGGGACTAAACTTTAGTTCCACCTCTTGCCTTGCATGAATGGGCTGTGTGGGCCTCTAGGATTTATTATGATTTTTTGAAATTGCTATTGGAATGGCCCAAAATAGAAAAAAATTCAGTAATCTCCCACCAGATCCTAGAGGCACACAAAATTTGCCTATGGTTCCATAACATTGTTTTATATACCGGTACTGCGGTGGAGACTGTTAAGTTGAACTTCCACCTAGAACTCTATGCTACACTATTAAGCAACTTGAACAGTGGACTGGGCCTTGAACTGCAAGTTTTCTGCGAATCTAACTTCACACAAAGCCTTGTCGACCGATATTAGGATACCGTGGGTCTTCCCCGCAGGTGGAGCTTATGCGTCATACTCCGACACCTTTCACGAGTTTACTTGAGAGCACCTTACTCTCATAGATTGCGACGTTTAACAATCAGACTCATATAATTGTGTTCTTCAAAAGATGTTCTGCAGGACAACATCTCTGCTTCAATAAGCCATTTAGAACACATTAAAATATACATTAACCTGCCATGCAGATTAGGAGAGTATTGCATCTTCATGGAGTGGTATTGTTAATAGTAAGGATACTCTCCTCTCAATTGACCAACAACTTGTCTTCCCATTACTAGGAAAACCCTTACCAGTAGCGTTGGTTTTTTTGCTATTAATAGCGCGGGCAGGCGCGCTACTGCTACGGCGCTACAACTATTTTGTAGTAGTAGCGCTTGTTTAGGCCATCGCTACTGGTATATTCAGATAATAGTAGCGCTACCGAAAGCGCCATCGTAAATGAGCGTTCTTTGGTAATATTTTGGCCCGCGCCACTGCTAAAATTTATGTTTTTTTTTATATTTTGGCGTTGTACATGTTTAAACGGATATATCTTTTATACAATAACAACTCACATGAACTAGTCTGTTTAAATAGCATATTCATTACCACTACTCATCACCACCAAACAATGTTCGTCAATGAGACATCATATATATAACAAGTTGGTCACTAGTCATAATCACAACTCCTCATCCTCCTCATCAACTCTAACACATTGTAGCACATAATAACACATTCTACCTAGGACCTACTCCTCTCATAGGACCTACTCTACCCTCTCTTAGGTAAAATATCATAAAACAAGATAGGCATTGACTCTTCATTAAGGAAAATGGACTCTCCATAATGAAGAACGGAGATCATCCTGTCTCCAAGTCTTGGCCCACGCACAATGTTGCTTCCAAGTAGCTTTCTACGATGGTCGAAGCATTTTTTTCCAATCATTTATTATCATGGCTTCCTCGCTCTTAGAAATTCGGTATGGACAGGAGTGATGTGGATACTGCAGCTGACCTGGCCGTGGTGGCCGTAAGCTCATAACATCAACGAGACCGATGCTGTACCACCTGCGCGAGGGACTCAAACCTCTGCACCGATGCAGGCCCACGTGATTGCCACCAAAGAAGCTCCTGGTCGACGACGGGCTGGCTCCTCACTAAGCTACGCTCACCAGAAGGTAGCACAACCCAGTACAAGCCCGGCCGAGCCCAGTCCCGGACATGGCCCCTTGGCTCAAGCAGGAGTCCTCCGCCGAGTCGACGAGGAGGATGCGGGATAGGTATCGTCAACGTCGATAACAAAATGCTTAATTATGAAAACAAAATTAATAAACATTTAGCAAAATTCGGCATGACCTTTGCTAAAAGCAGGACATATCGAGCGCCTGAAATTTGCCAGAACGTAAACCAATCGATATTTCTGGCAAAACATAGGCCACTCGATTAAACAACTAAGATTGTGACATCTTCAAAATATGACATATATCCACTTCAAATTTGCATATAACAGGAATAATTGTTTTTACTAAAAAAATAACAACAAATGTGATAGTTCAAAATATGATCCTAAGATTAACTAGCTAGGGTTCATACTACATTGTCCTAAGATTCATACTACATTATCCTAAGATTAACTAGCTAGGGTTCATATTACATTATCCTAAGATTAAACAACTAAGATTAAACACCTAAGATTAAACAACTAAGATTAAAAACCTACATTATCCTAAGATTCATACTACATTATCCTAAGATTAACTAGCATCTAGGTTTCATACTACATTTTCCTATGATTAAACAACTAAGACTAAAAACCTAAATTTTTCAACTTGCTAGGGTTCAAAAGAAACTAGGGAGGAGGAGGAAGGAGGGAGGAGGATGTACCTCTCGGTGGAGGAGGGCCGGCGAGGGGCCGGGTGGTCAGGGGAGGAGGCCGACGGGAGAGGGCGTGCGGGGAGGAGGGTCGGCGAGGCGAGGGCGGCCGACGGGGAGGAGGGCCGACGCTGGGGACGACAGCGTCTTGAGGTCGGCCATGGGGGGGGTTGTGGGGGGAGGGTGTGGAGTGTGTGAGTGAGCTGATGAGGCCGGGGGCGCGAGCAAGCCGGCCTGCGCGCGGGGGAGGGAGTGGGATTAACAGCTGCGTGGGTAATGGGCCAGCGCTACTGCTAAGCCCACTAGCTATAGCGCCGGCGCACATCACACGCTACAGCTAAGTGGCCTGCCCTTTTGGCCCCGGCAGCCCGCTAAACAGCAGCGCGACCGGTTTTGGCCGGCGCTACTGGTACATACCAGTAGCGTGGGTGCCTAAACAGGCGCTACTGCTAAAATTCTATGTATAAGCATTTTCCTAGTAGTGTCCACATCTAATGCACGGGATCTCCGATCACATAGACTAGGTTACCACTGTGAACAACTCATATTGTGGGTCTCATACCCATCTCCTTCGATGCATTATCTATCACATTACGTGATAGATCCTTAGTAAAATGATCTGCCAGATTTTTAGATGTTTGGATATAATCCAATGCAATAACTCTGGAGTTTTTCATTTTTCTATCAGACTTTAACCTTCTCTGAACATGTCTTGATGACTTCATGTTATCCTTTGAGCTACTCACTTTCGTGATCACAGTCTGATTGTCGAAGTTCATAAGGATACCCGGTATAGGTTTCTCAACAACCGGCAAGTCATTCAAGAGCTGACGAAGCCAATCTTCTTCGACCATAGCTGTATCTAGTGCTGTGAGTTCTGCTTCCATTGTTGACCTTGTTAAGATGGTTTGCTTGCAAGACTTTCAAGAAACAGCGCCACCTTCATGAGTGAATACATATCTGCTCGTGGCCTTTATCTCATCAGCATCTGAGATCCAGTTTGAGTAACTATACCCTTCAAGCACCTTTGGGTACCCAGTGTAGTGAATTCCATAATTAGCAGTGCCTTTCAAATAACGCATAACTCTCTCTAGAGCTTTCCAGTGATCATCTCACGGTTTGGAAACAAATCGGCTCAGTTTGCTAACAGCAAAAGAGATGTCAGGTCTTGTAGCACTGGCTAAATACATAAGAGAGCTAATGATATGAGAATACTTCAGTTGATCTCTAGCAATTCTTCGGTTCTTTCGAAGCATCACGCTAGCATCATATGGTGTTGGAGAGGGCTTGCAATCACTATAGCCAAAGCGACTCAAGATCTTTTCCACATAGTCAGATTGAAGCAATGTAATTCCACCATCATCATCTCCCAACAACTTGATGTTTAGAATAACATCAGCCACTCCTAAATCTTTCATCTCAAAACAACGAGATAGGAAATCCTTGACCTCCTTAATAACATTCAGATTTGTCCCGAAAATCAGTATGTCATCAACATACAAGCAAAGGATAACTCCCTCGCCCCCACCATGGCGATAGTACACACATCTATCAGCTTCGTTGACAACAAAGCCTGCAGCTGTTAAAGTTCTTTCAAACTTCTCACGCCACTGCTTGGGTGCTTGCTTAAGTCCATACAAAGACTTCAGCAACTTGCATACTTTTCCTTCCCGACCATCTACTACAAACCCATCTGATTGTTCCATGTAAATTTCCTCACCCAACTCTCCATTTAGGAAAGCAGTCTTAACATCCATTTGATGAACGAGAAGACCATGTGAGGCAGCTAGAGTAGTACTCGAATAGTGGTCAGTCGAGCCACATGTGAGTAAGTATCAAAGAAGTCTTCACCTTCCTTTTGGGTATAACCCTTGGCCATGAGCCGTGCCTTGTACTTCTCAATAGTACCATCAGTCCTAAGCTTTTTCTTGAATACCCATTTGCACCCTATAGGTTTGCACCCATAAGGACGATTAGTGATCTCCCAAGTTTCATTTGCCAAGATGGAATCCATCTCACTACGGACTGCTTCCTTCCATTAGTCAGCATCTTTAGATGCATAGGCCTCTGAAATAGAACTAGGAGTGTCATCTATGAGATACACAAGAAAATCATCACCAAAGGACTTTGCAGTCCTTTGTCTCTTGCTCCTAGTAGGAACTTCATGGTTCTCCTCCACAGGACTTTCAAAGTGTTCCATTGAAATGGTAGGGTCAGTAATTGGAACTAATTCCTGATTCGATGAACTAGGCATCTCCTGATTTGATGAGCTAGCCATATCCTTCATGGGAAAGATATCTTCAAAGAAAGTCGCATCATTTGACTCCATGATTGTACCGACATGCATGTCAGATACCCCAGATTTTACAATCAAGAATCTATAGCCAATGCTATGAAAAGCATATCCAAGGAAAACACAATCCACAGTTTTTGGTCCAAACTAGCGTTTCTTTGGAATTGGCACATTGAGTTTCGCCAAACAACCCCAGGTTCGTTGATAAGAGAGTTTTAACTTTTTCTTCTCCCATTCCTCAAATGGAGTTATCTCTTTGTTCTTTGTGGGAACTCAGTTTAGGACATGACATGCAGTCAATATCGCCTCCCCCCACCATGCCTTGGAGAGACCCGATGTGTCTAACATGGCATTAACGAAATCAGTTAGAGTACGGTTCTTTCTTTCGGCTACCCCATTTGACTGAGGTGAATAGGGAGGCGTCCTCTCATGGATTATACCATGTTCCACACAAAAAGAATCAAATTCATTGAAAAAATACGCTCCACCACGATCGGACCTAAGCCTCTTGATTTTACGATCAAGTTGGTTTTTCACTTCAGCTTTATAGATCTTGAAAAAGTTCAAAGCCTCATCCTTAGATTTCAGAAGATACACATGGCAGTATCTAGTGGAGTCATCAATTAACGTCATGAAATATTTTTTCCGCCTTTTGTCAAAACACCATTCATTTCACATAGATCTGAATGTACGAGCTCTAGTGGTGCAAGATTTCTCGTTTCCGCGGTCATGTGAATTTACGAGGTTGCTTAGCTTGCACACAAACTTGACACTTAGATCCCTTGACAGTGGTGAAACTAGGGATTAAGTTCAACTTGGCTAGTCGCGACATGCAACCAAAGTTAACATGACAGAGACGTGAATGCCACATATTTGATTCACTATTTGTTGCAAATATGATTAACAACTTTATTGCAAACATCTGACAAGGATAAACGAAACAGGCCTCCTGACTTCAGATCGACCATGCCAACACCAGGAACAGAAGCACTTGAACCATTGCCCATTAGGACGGTGGAAGTCCCTGTGGTCTGATAAGACGAAAACACACTAGTGCAAAACCGGCCTTTAGTGCCGGTTCGTGACGGCCTTTAGTGCCGGTTCGCCAACCGGCACTAAAGAGTGGGGACTAAAGGTCCCCCCCTTTAGTACCAGTTAAATCACGAACCGGCGCTAAAGTGCAAACACGTGGCACGAGCCAGGCCGATGTCTTGGCGTGGGGCTTTAGTACCGGTTATTAACACCAACCGGTACTAAATGTTTGGGTGTTTTTTTTTATTTTTGCTTTAATTTTGTGTTTTCAATTTGGCTTTATTTTCCATTTAGTTCTTTTTTGTTTGCTGGTATTTCACGGTACTACAAATTGTACACGTTATGCATATATATAAATAGATTTTCTCGTATGTAGAGCCGCATATATATATATATATAATATATATATCATCGAATGTCTCACAGCCAACACCATTAACTATTCACACATACACATGTATATACATATACAATTTCTCCTACATGTTGCCTTGGTGCCTTCGGAGCATGCACGATGACAAGTGGTTCATGGGGGCGGTAGCGGGTAATAGCATTCTCCTTTGGGATCTATGACCTGGTCGAGCAAAAATCTGGCTATTTCCTCTTGAAGTGCTAGTATGCGCTCCTCGGGTAGGAGCTTATCCCGCACCTCTCCGAACTGTTAAGAAGGAGATCAATATGCATGTGTATTAGTTGTGTTACAAGATATTGATAATGGTGTGAATAGTGTTCTGACAACGTACCCAGTCGTGTCTTTGAGATCTGCTCCTTTCGGACGCTATCATGCGAATGTTCTCGCAAACGTAGAATGCACACAGATCATTCCCCGGCGCCTGCTTAGGGCCTTTACGAGAATGTGAAAGTGCAACTATCCCTAGGTGGTTTTGGTAATTCATAACAACATATAGCTCATTGAGCTAATGCTATTCCAAGACTATTATTTCAGGAAAGCTCAATGAATGGCATGGCATGGATGATGAAAGTGGATCCCTCAAAATACTAAGGACAAAAGATTGGCTCAAGCTCAAAAGCTCAAGACTCTTCATTTTACATTTTAGTGATCCAAGATCACATTGAGTCTATAGGAAAAGCCAATACTATCAAGAAGGGATGAGGTGTTGCTTAATGAGCCTCTTGCTTCATGTGCTTAGTGATATGCTCCAAAACCCTCAACTACTTTCCCACATCCACAAATGACCTAAACCTAAAGCCAAAATCGGTCACACCGATTCTTTCTATCCGGCGCCACCGATTCCAAAAGTCATAGCCACTGTCACAAACCCTAAGCAAATCGGTCTTACCGATAGGGATCTCGGTCTCACCGAGATGGGGTTTCAATCTCTCTGTTTCCCTTCGTAACGTTTTGGTCTAACCGAAGTGAGCGATCGGTCCCACCGAGATTGCAATGTAAACTCTCTGTTTCCTTTTGTAACATTTCGGTCTCACCGAAAAGAGCAAATCGGTCCCACCGAGTTTACTCCGACCAACTCTCTGAAAGCTTATTACCAAATCGGTCTCACCGAAGTTTGTGTAATCGGTCTCACCGAGATTACGTTATGCCCTAACCCTAACCGAATCGGTCTCACCGAGATGCATGTCAGTCCCACGAAAATCACTAACGGTCACTAGGTTTACTAAATTGGTCCGACCGAAGTTTAACGATTCGGTCCCACCGAGTTTGGTAAATTGTGTGTAACGGTTAGATTTTGTGTGGAGGCTATATATACCCTCCACCTCCTCTTCATTCATGGAGAGAGCCATCGAAACGAACCTACACTTCCAACTTACCAATTCTGAGAGAGAACCACCTACTCATGTGTTGAGGCCAAGATATTCCATTCCTACCATATGAATCTTGAACTCTAGCCTTCCCCAAGTTGCTTTCCACTCAAACCCTCTTTCCACCAGATCCAAATCCTATGAGAGAGAGTTGAGTGTTGGGGAGACTATCATTTAAAGCACAAGAGCAAGGAGTTCATCATCAACACACCATTTGTTACTTCTTGGAGAGTGGTGTCTCCTAGATTGGCTAGGTGTCACTTGGGAGCCTCCGACAAGTTTGTGGAGTTGAACCAAGGAGTTTGTAAGGGCAAGGAGATCGCCTACTTCGTGAAGATCTACCGCTAGTGAGGCAAGTCATTCGTGGGCGACGGCCATGGTGGGATAGACAAGGTTGCTTCTTCGTGGACCCTTCGTGGGTGGAGCCCTCCGTGGACTCGCGCAGCCGTTACCCTTCGTGGGTTGAAGTCTCCATCAACGTGGATGTACGATAGCACCACCTATCGGAACCACGCCAAAAACATCCGTGTCTCCAATTGCGTTTGAATCCTCCAAACCCTTCCCTTTACTTTCTTGCAAGTTGCATGCTTTAATTTCCGCTGCCTATACACTCTTTGCATGCTTGCTTGAATTGTGTGATGATTGCTTGACTTGTCCTAAAATAGCTAAAATATACCAAACTCTAAAATTGGGAAAAGGCTAAGTTTTTATTGGTCAAGTAGTCTAATCACCCCCCCTCTAGACATACTTCAAGGTCCTACAGAATGGAATTGAATCAGATAATGATTAATCAAGCATGATAATTAATTAATGGTATTGAAACAAGAATTAAAGAGATGGCTAGCTAGCTAGTACTACTTAATTACTTACCCTTGGTCGATGCCAAAACAACTTTTTTGGCCAATTGCCTCGAGTCACCTTGATGAACTTTGCCCAAGCCCTGCCCGCCGGCAAAGAAAATCAATAAAGGGGTTATTAAATAGTTATATCAGGAAATGACGAACTAATAATAGGCCGAGATATAGTTAATAATGATTGAAATTACCTGTTGACTATCCCCTTCATGATGGTGTAATCTTTTGTTGGAAATATGCCCTAGAGGCAATAATAAATTAGTTATTATTATCATATTTCCTTGTTCATGATAATCGTTTATTATCCATGCTATAATTGTATTGATAGGAAACTCAAATACATGTGTGGATACATAGACAACACCATGTCCCTAGCAAGCCTCTATTGGCTAGCTCGTTGATCAATAGATGGTTACGGTTTCCTAACCATGGACATTGGATGTCATTGATAACGGGATCACATCATTAGTAGAATGATGTGATGGACAAGACCCAATCCTAAGCCTAGCACAAATATCGTAGTTCAGATGCTAAAGCTTTTCTAATGTCAAGTATCATTTCCTTAGACCATGAGATTGTGCAACTCCGGATACCGTAGGAATGCTTTGGGTCTACCAAACGTCGAACGTGGCGGGTGACTATAAAGGTGCACTACAGTATCTCCGAAAGTGTCATTGGGTTGGCACGAATCGAGACTGGGATTTGTCACTCCGGTAAACGGAGAGGTATCTCTGGGTCCACTCGGTAGGACATCATCATAATGTGCACAATGTGACCAAGGGGTTGATCACGGGATGATGTGTTACGGAACGAGTAAAGAGACTTGCCGGTAACGAGATTGAACAAGGTATCGGGATACCGACGATCGAATCTCGGGCAAGTACAATACCGCTAGACAAAGGGAATTGAATACGGGATTGATTGAGTCCTTGACATCGTGGTTCATCCGATGAGATCATCGTGGAACATGTAGGAACCAACATGGGTATCCAGATCCCGCTGTTGGTTATTGGCGGAGAACGTCTCGGTCATGTTCGCATGGTTCCCGAACCCGTAGGGTCTACACATAAGGTTCGATGACGCTAGGGTTATAAAGGAAGTTTGTATGTGGTTACCGAATGTTGTTTGGAGTCCCGGATGAGATCCTGGACGTCACGAAGAGTTCCGGAATGGTCCGGAGGTAAAGATTTATATATGGGAAGTCCTGTTTTGGTCACCGGAAAAGTTTCGGGCAATATCGATAATGTACCGGGACCACCGGGAGGGTCCCGGGGGTCCACCAAGTGGGGCCACCAACACTAGAAGGTTGCGTGGGCCAAGTGTGGGAGGGAACCAGCCCCAAAGGGGCTGGTGCGCCCCCCACAAGGGGCCCAAGGCGCAAGGGTGAGTGGGAGGGGGCAAACCCTAGGGCAGATGGGCCCTAAGGCCCATCTAGTGGGCGCCGCCCGCCCCCGCCCCGCGTGGCCGCCGACCCCTTTCCCAGCTAGGGCTGCCGCCCCCTAGGGGTGGGAACCCCAGAGGCGCACCTCCTCCCTTTCCCCTATATATATGAGGCCTAGGGGCTGCCCATAACAGATGAGTTTCTCTCCTCTTGGCGCAGCCTGCCTCTCCTCCTCCTCCTCTCCCATGGTGCTTGGCGAAGCCTGCTTGGGATTGCCATGCTCCTCCATCACCACCATGCCGTTGTCTTGCTGGATGGAGTCTTCCTCAACCTCTCCCTCTCTCCTTGCTGGATCAAGGCATGGGAGACGTCACCGGTCTGACGTGTGTTGAGCAGCGGAGGTGCCGTCCGTTCGGCACAAGGATCTCCGGTGATTTGGATCACGACAGTACGACTCCTTCAACCCCGTTCTCTTGAACGCTCGCTTAGCGATCTACAAGGGTATGTAGATGCACTCTCCTTCCCCTCGTTGCTAGTTTCTCCATAGATAGATCTTGGTGACACGTAGGAAAATTTTGAATTTCTGCTACGTTCTCCAACAGTGGTATCAGAGCCAGGTTTATTGCGTAGATTCTTTACACGAGTAGAACACAAAGTAGTTGTGGGCGTTGATGTTGTTCAATATGCTTACCGTTACTAGTCCAATCTTGTTTCGACGGTATTGTGGGATGAAGCGGCCGGACCGACCTTACACGTACTCTTCGTGAGACAGGTTCCACCGGGACATGCACTTGGTGCATAAGGTGGCTAGCGGTGCCGATCTCTCCACTTTAGTCGGAACGGATTCGATGAAAAGGGTCCTTATGAAGGGTAAATAGCAATTGGCATATCACGTTGTGGTTTTATGAGGTAAGAAATGTTCTTGCTAGAAACCCATAGCAGCCACGTAAAGCATGCAAACAACAATTAGAGGACGTCTAACTTGTTTTTGCGGGGTATGCTATGTGATGTGATATGGCCAAGAAGAATGTGATGAATGATATGTGATGTATGAGATTGATCATGTTCTTGTAATAGGATTCACGACTTGCATGTCGATGAATATGACAACCGGCAGGAGCCATAGGAGTTGTCTTTATTTATTGTATGACCTGCGTGTCATTAAACAACGCCATGTAATTACTTTACTTTATTGCTAACCGGTAGCCATAGTAGTAGAAGTAATAGTTGGCGAGACAACTTCATGAAGACACGATGATGGAGATCATGATGATGGAGATCATGGTGTCATGCCGGTGACGATGATGATCATGGAGCCTCAAGATGGAGATCAATGGAGCTATATGATATTGGCCATATCATGTCACTAATATATAATTGCATGTGATGTTTATTATGTTTATGCATCTTGTTTACTTAGAACGACGGTAGTAAATAAGATGATCCTTACAACAATTTCAAGAAGTGTTCTCCCTAAGCGTGCACCGTTGCTATAGTTCGTCGCTTCTAAGCACCACGTGATGATCGGGTGTGATGGATTCTTACGTTCACATACAACGGGTGTTGGCGAGCCTAGCATGTACGCACATGGCCTCAAAACACACGCAATACACTTAGGGTTAACTTGACGAGCCTAGCATGTACAGACATGGCCTCGGAACACGTAGACCGAAAAGGTCGAGCATGAGTCGTATGGTAGATACGATCAACATGAAGATGTTCACCGATGATGACTAGTCCGTCTCACGTGATGATCGGACACGGCCTAGTTGACTCGGATCATGTAATCACTTAGATGACCAGAGGGATGTCTATCTGAGTGGGAGTTCATAAGATGAACTTAATTATCTTGAACATAGTCAAAAGACCTTTTGCAAATTATATTGTAAGCTCGCGCTTTAGTTCCACTGTTTAGACATGTTCCTAGAGAAAATATAGTTGAAAGTTGAAAGTAGCGATTATGCGATCAGTAGAAAGCTTATGTCCTTAATGCACCGCTCAGTGTGCTGAACCCCAAACGTCGTTTGTGGATGTTGCGAACATCGGACATACACGTTTTGATAACTACGTGATAGTTCAGTTGAACGGTTTAGAGTAGAGGCACCAAAGACGTTTTGAAACATCGCGGAACATATGAGATGTTTCGAGGGCTGAAATTGGGATTTCAGGCTCGTGCCACGCCAAGAGGTATGAGACCTCCGACGAGTTTTCTTAGCCTGCAAACTAAGGGAGAAAAGCTCAATCGTTGAGCTTGTGCTCGATTGTCCGAGTGCAACAATCACTTGAATCGAGTGGGAGTTGATCTTCCGGATGAGAAAGTGATGTTTCTCCAAAGTCATTACCACCAAGCTGCTAGAGCTTCGTGATGAACTATAACATATCGGGGATAGATATAATGATCCCTTGAGGTATTCGCGTTGTTTGACATCACGAAGCGAAGTCAAGAAGGAGCATCAATTGTTGATGGTTGGTGAAACCACTAGTTTCAAGAAGGGCAAGGGCAAGAAGGGATACTTCATGAAGCGGCAAATCAATTTCTGCTCTAGTGAAGAAACCCAAGGTTGAACCCAAACCCGAGACTAAGTGCTTACGTAATAAGGGGAACAGCCTTTGGAGCAGCATTACCCTAGATACGGTAGATAAGAAGGTGGCAAGGTCGATAGAAGTATATTGGATATACATTATGTTAATGTGTACTTTACTAGTACTCCTAGTAGCACCAAGGTATTAAGATACCGGTTCGGTTGCTAAGTGTTAGTAACTCGAAATAAAATGCTACGGAATAAACGGAGACTAGCTAAAGGTGAGCTGACGATATGTGTTGGAAGTGTTTCCAAGGTTGATGTGATCAAGCATCGCCCGCTCCCTCTACCATCGAGATTGGTGTTAAACCTAAATAATTGTTATTTGGTGTTTGCGTTGAGCATATACATGATTGGATTATGTCTATCGCAATAAGGTTATTCATTTAAGGAGAATAATGGTTACTCTATTTATTTGAATAATACCTTCAATGGTCTTGCACCTAAAGAAATGGTTTATTGAATCTCGATCGTAGTGATACACATTTTCATGCCAAAAGATATAAGATAATAATGATAGTACCACCTGCTTGTGGCACTGCCATTTGAGTCATATTGGTATAAAATGCATGAAGAAGCTCCATGTTGATGGATCTTTGGACTCACTCGTTTTTGAAAAGTTTGAGACATGCGAACCATGTCTATTGGTGTATACGCATGAAGAAACTCCATGCAGATGGATCGTTTGGACTCACTTGATTTTGAATCACTTGAGATATGCAAAACATACCACATGGGCAAGATGACTGAAAATCCTCGGTTTGATAAGATGGAACAAGATAGCAACTTGTTGGAAGCAACACATTTTGATATGTGCAGTCCAATGAGTCTTTGAGGCATGCAGTGAATATCATTATGTTACGACTTCACAGATGATTCGAGTAGATGTTGAGTATATTTACTTGATGAAACACAAATCTGAATTATTGAATGGTTCAAGTAATTTCAGAATTAAGTTTAAGATCTTCGTGACAAGAGGATAGAATGTCTATGATATGATCATAGAGATGAATATCTGAGTTACGAGTTTTGGCACACAATTAAGACATTGTGCAAATTGTTTCACAATTAATACACTTTGGAACACCATAGTGTGATGGTGTGTCCGAACATCATAGTTGCACCCTATTGGATATGGTGCGTACCATGATGTCTCTTATCGAATTACCACTATCGTTCATGGGTTAGGCATTAGAGACAACCGCACTCACTTTAATAAGGTACCACGTAATTCCGTTGAGATGACACCGTATGAACTATGGTTTAGAGAAACCTAAGCTGTCATTTCTTAATGGTTTGGGGCATGACGCTTATGTGAAAAAGTTTCGTGTTGATAAGCTCGAACCCAAAGCGGATAAAATGCATCTTCATAGGACACCCAAAAACAGTTGGGTATACCTCCTAATTCAGATCCGAAAGCAATAGGGATTGTTTCTTGAATCGGGTCCTTTCTTGAGGAAAAGTTCGTCTCGAAAAGTTGAGTGGGAGGATGGTGGAGACTTGATGAGGTTATTGAACCATCACTTCAACTAGTGTGTAGCGAGCACGAGGAAGTTGTTCCGTGGCACCTACACCAATTGAAGTAGAAGCTTATGATAGTGATCATGAAGTTTGGATCAAGTCAGCGACGTACCTCGTGGGGTGACAAGGATGCGTACTACTTGAGTGGTACGCAATCCTGTCTTGAAAGGTCATGTTGCTGAACAACAATGAACCTACGAGCTATGGAGAAGCAATGGTGGGCCCAAATTCCGATAAATGGTTAGAAGCCATGAAATCCGAGATAGGATCCATGTATCAGAACAAAGCATGGACTTTGGTGGACTTGCACGATGATCGGCAAGCCATTGAGATGAATGGATCTTTAAGAAGAAGACGGATGTGGACGGTAATATCACCGTCTATGAAGCTCGACTTGTGGCGAAGAGTTTTTCACAAGTTCAAGGAGTTGACTACGATGAGATTTTCTCATCCGTAGTGATGCTTAAGTCCGTCGGAATCATGTTAGCATAAGCTGCATTTATGAAATCTGGCAGATGGATGTCAAAACGAGTTTCCTTATCAGTTTACGTAAGGAAAGGTTGTATGTGATACAATCAGAAAGTTTTGTCGATCCTAAGGATGCTAAAAGGTATGCTGGCTCCAGCGATCCTTTCTAAGGACTGGAATAAGCATCTCGGAGTTGGAATGTGCGCTTTGATGAGATGATCAAAGATTTTGGGTTTATACAAAGTTTATGAGAAACTTGTATTTCCAAAGAAGTGAGTGGGAGCACTATGGAATTTCGATAACAATATGTTGTTGACATATTGATGATCAGAAATGATGTAGAATTTCTAGAAAGCATATAGGGATGTTTGAAAAGTGTTTTTCAATGGAAAACCTGGATTAAGCTACTTTAACATTGAGCATCAAGATCTATAAGGATAGATCAAAAATGCTTAATGGTACTTTCAAATGAGCATATACCTTGACATGATCTTGAAAGTGTTCAAGATGGATCGATCGAAGAAGGAGTTCTTGCACGAGATGTAAGGTATGAAGTTAAGAGTTAAAGCTCGACCACGGCGAAGAGAGAGAAAGGGCGAAGGTCGTCCCTATGCTTCAGACGTAGGCTCTCTGATATGCTATGTTATGTACCGCAGGAAGTGTGCCTTGCCATGAGTCGGTCAAGGGTACAAGAATGATCCAAGAATGGATCATTGGACAGCGGTTAAAATTGTCCTTGGAGTAAATAAGGACATGTTTCTCGATTATGGAGGTGATAAAGAGTTCGGCGTAAAGGGTTACGTCGATGCAAGCTTTAACACCTATCCGAGTGACTCTGAGTAGCAAACCGGATCGTATAGTGGAGCAACCATTTGGAATAGCTTCAAGTGGAGCGTGGAAGCAGCATTTATAATATGACCTGGAAATTTGCAAAGCACACATGGATCTGAAAGGTTCAGACCCGTTGACTAAAACCCGTTGACTAAAACCTCTCTCACAAGCAAAACATGATCAAACCTCAGTAAATCATTGAGTCTAAATCACATAATGATGTGAACTAGTTCTGAGACACTAGTAAACTCTTTGGGTGTTGGTCACATGGCGATGTGACCTATCGATGTTAATCACATGACGATGTGAACTAGATTATTGACTCTAGTGCAAGTGGGATACTGTTGGAAATATGCCCTAGAGGCAATAATAAATTAGTTATTATTATTATATTTCCTTGTTCATGATAATCGTTTATTATCCATGCTATAATTGTATTGATAGGAAACTCAAATACATGTGTGGATACATAGACAACACCATGTCCCTAGCAAGCCTCTATTGGCTAGCTCGTTGATCAATAGATGGTTACGGTTTCCTAACCATGGACATTGGATGTCATTGATAACGGGATCACATCATTAGTAGAATGATGTGATGGACAAGACCCAATCCTAAGCCTAGCACAAATATCGTAGTTCGTATGCTAAAGCTTTTCTAATGTCAAGTATCATTTCCTTAGACCATGAGATTGTGCAACTCCCGGATACCGTAGGAATGCTTTGGGTCTACCAAACGTCGAGCGTGGCTGGGTGACTATAAAGGTGCACTACAGGTATCTCCGAAAGTGTCATTGGGTTGGCACGAATCGAGGCTGGGATTTGTCACTCCGGTTAACGGAGAGGTATCTCTGGGCCCACTCGGTAGGACATCATCATAATGTGCACAATGTGACCAAGGGGTTGATCACGGGATGATGTGTTACAGAGCGAGTAAAGAGACTTGCGGAAGCGAGATTGAACAAGGTATCGGGATACCGACGATCGAATCTCGGGCAAGTACAATACCGCTAGACAAAGGGAATTGAATACGGGATTGATTGAGTCCTTGACATCGTGGTTCATCCGATGAGATCATCGTGGAACATGTGGGAACCAACATGGGTATCCGGATCCCGCTGTTGGTTATTGGCGGAGAACGTCTCGGTCATGTCTGCATGGTTCCCGAACCCGTAGGGTCTACACACTTAAGGTTCGATGGCGCTAGGGTTATAAAGGAAGTTTGTATGTGGTTACCGAATGTTGTTGAGTCCGGATGAGATCCTGGACGTCGTGAAGAGTTCCGGAATGGTCCAGAGGTAAAGATTTATATATGGGAAGTCCTGTTTTGGTCGTGGAAAAGTTTGAGGCGATATCGGTAATGTCTGGGACCACCGGAGGGTCCCGAGGTCCACCAAGTGGGGCCACCAACCCCGAGAAGGTTGCGTGGGCCAAGTGTGGGAGGAACCAGCCCCAAAGGGGCTGGTGCGCCTAAGGGGCCCAAGCGCAAGGGTGAGTGGGAGGGGCAAACCCTAGGCGAGATGGGCCCTAAGGCCCATCTAGTGGGCGCCTCCTCTCCCTCCCTCTTGGCCGCCTCCCCTTTCCCATCTAGGGCTGCCGCCCCCTAGGGGTGGGAACCCTAGAGGGCGCCTCCTCCCTTTCCCTATATATATGAGGCCTAGGGGCTGCCCATAACAGATGAGTTTCTCTCCCTCTTGGCGCAGCCACCTGCCTCTCCTCCTCCTCCTCTCCCTTGGTGCTTGGAGAAGCCCTGCGGGATTGCCACGCTCCTCCATCACCACCATGCCGTTGTGCTGCTGCTGGATGGAGTCTTCCTCAACCTCTCCCTCTCTCCTTGCTGGATCAAGGCATGGGAGACGTCACCGGGCTGTAACGTGTGTTGAACGCGGAGGTGCCGTCCGTTCGGCACAAGGATCTCCGGTGATTTGGATCACGACGAGTACGACTCCTTCAACCCCGTTCTCTTGAACGCTTCCGCTTAACGATCTACAAGGGTATGTAGATGCACTCTCCTTCCCTCGTTGCTAGTTTCTCCATAGATAGATCTTGGTGACACGTAGGAAAGTTTTGAATTTCTGCTACGTTCCCCAACATCTTTATCTTCTTTAAGTAGCGAGTCGAGTACTTCGATTGTTGCTTTGTCAACTTTAATGACTAACAAGATCCAGTGGAAACTGCATGCGCACACGTTTGCATGTCTTAATTAAGCGGGCATGTGCATAAAATTAATCAACTATATATCGTAAACCGTATACACTTAGTTATTAACATCTAGCTAGCTAGTAAGCAAAAAGAATTTGTATTAACTCACGTGAAGTTGTAAGGAAGTAGTATATCTTCATTGGTATTGAGGAACTTCAAGAACTCTAGCATGCTTTCCTCTACACCTGCTTTAGAAGTTGCAAGATTCCATGTGTACTCATTAATGGTATTTGGGTCAATGAACCCAATGCCATAGTGTCCAGATTTTTTCATTTCATACATCTTCATCCTGCATATAATACCACAAAAAAGAATATATAGTGAGGATAATTACATGTAATGATTGATCAAAAAATACAGAAAGAAATCACTTACAAACAATAGCACCTGACGAGAGATTTGTCGAGTGCGTCTTGATTGTATAACTGAAATAGTTCTGAATAATCAACGCACAGAGCTTTCTCATGGTAGTAATGCTCCTTCTTGATATTCACCATGAGGGACTCTCGATTGGAAATCTTGGTAATGTTCATGTACCATTGATGCAATTCATACATTCTCGTTGGGAGGTTCTTGACCTTGTGCAGCTCGACCAAAGGTTTGCCCGGGCATATTTCCATTTTATTTCCTCCTCTCTGAGCGTAGACATGGGCTCAATTTCGAGGAGTTGTCCAACAGAGAACTTGAGCATTTCAGCCTGCATTATATGCTCCTCCATTATTACCACATCGCCTAGCTGGGGGACTTTAACGGTTTGCCCACAATAATATTGGGCGCGCGGCCTCCTCTCATGTATTGTTGGCACAACAAGCGGGGGGATCGATTAAATCGCTTTGTTCTCCCAGTGGGGAACGGTTTTCCGCATTTTTGCCCGCTGCTTGTTGGCTCGAGCTCGATCTCGCTTCCTTCTTTAGCCGTTCTCGATGTAGTTTCCTGATTTGGCGCTCATAGTCCGAGTCAACAGGCTTGGGAGCTGGTTCTCTAGCCATATGAATGAAGTGGTCAATTACTTTCTCAGGCACTTTCTCCTTTGGCGGCGGTGCCGGTTTCGGTCCAAAATGAGCGTCCACTTGGGCCTGCACTATGGCTGCGTTTTGCTCCTTAGTCATGTCGTAAGGCCTCTAAGGAAGAGGAGCGAGGCTTGGACCATATTTATATCGCTTGTCTCCGCCTGTACTTCCTGAACTACCTCGACTGCATCGCCACGCACCATAGCTGCGGCATGTCTCTTCTGCGATTCTTTGAGGCGGCGGAGGCAGCGGAGACGGCCGACGTGGCTGAGTTGGACCGGGAGAAGTGGCCTGACGATGTGCCGGACTTGAAGCAGGAGGTGTGGCTCGACACGGTGCGGACTTGAAACCGGAGAAGTGGCATGACGATGTGCGGACTTGAAACCGGAGGAGTCAGCTCACGCGTTAGGGGACTTGGAGGAGGTGGCGGACTTCGAGGAGGAGTCGGCTCACGCTTCGTGGACTTGGAGGAGCGGAGTCTGCGACTCGGTGGCGGAGTCGGCGGGGCACGCGGTGTCGGTGGACTTCAAAGATGATGCAATCCTTTCTCCATAGGATGATACGATGTATGGCCTCTCCCGGTGTCTTCGTATTGACCTCCAGGAATGTCAAGTTGTAGCCCCGAATATGGGTCCACCACTTCATCAACCATGACACAAGCATAGCCCTCTGGAATCAGGATGCAATGGAAGGTTGCTTCGGGGGTAACTGGAAAAGCAACGTCGTCCGCCACCTTCATGGATATGTTCTTCATTTTGGAGTGTAGCTCATTGTTCGTGTTCTCTATGATGTCATCCATAGGGTATGTATCCAGCGATTAATGTCGCCGGGGCAGAACCAACGCTGCTTCTCGGCATGGATGGGACGGTGCTATCCAATGCTGGACGATCATCCGCTTCTTTGCCATTTGAGACCCCTTTTCCTGGCTAAGTGAGTCGATCTGCTGCTGCTGCTACTGCTGCTGGAATTTGAGTGTCAAGTCCGTGTGCCTTGCTTCTAGGCCTTGAAGGCTTTCTGCGTCCTGCTTCCTCTGCTCCTCCTCCAGCTTCCTTTTCTTCTCCTCCTCCATCTTCCTTCTTGCACGGGTCCTGTAGTCCTCGTTCCATTCTGAAAAGCCCTCATACCAGGGAATAACGCCCTTGCCTCGTGTTCTTCCCGGGTGTTCAGATTTCAGGCGTAGCGTAAGCTGCTCGTTCTCTCATTGGGCGTGAACACCCCTTTCGAGCTTCTTCTATTAAGTCAATTATCTTTTGTTCGGCTCCTTTTAGACTTGCCTTCTTGAAACTAGGTCTGTCTTGAGTCCAACGCCCCCCATGCGCATAGAACCAAGTTACGCACTGGGAGCCAGCTCTTAGTAACCGAGTGACCCCTGCATCCTCCATCTCTTGCTCAGACTTATCCCACTTAGGCATTCCCACCGCGTAGCCACCTGGACCCAGCCTATGGAACTGCGTCTTTTTTGCGGCATTTGCCTTGTTTTTTATCGACCGTTCCTTAGCTAATTCTGAATCCTTGAAGGTCACGAAATCGTCCCAGTGCTCTCTTTGCTTCTCCAGTGTTCCCGTGAATTCTGGAGTCTTCCTTTCTGAAGCGAGGTAGTTGGCCCATACAGTTTTCTTGTGGGTGTTGAATGCAATTGAAATCTTCTTAAGAGCAGGGCCCTTGACTTTCTCCACATCTGCTTCAGTGAAATGATCTGGTAGGGTGAAATGTTCCATCAGAGATTTCCAAAGGACATTGTTGGCTCTGTCGTCGACCCAAGTAACACCTGGACGTTTAGTATTTGGCTCTTTCCATTCTTGAATGGAGATCGGGAGTTTGTGTTGGGGAACGTTGCAGAAAATTAAATTTTTTCCTACGGTTTCACCAAGATCCATCTATGAGTTCATCTAGCAACGAGTCATGGGAGAGTGATTGCATCTACATACCACTTGTAGATCGCGTGCGGAAGCATTCAATGGAACGGGGTTGATGGAGTCGTACTCGCCGTGATTCAGATCACCGATGACCTAGTGCCGAACGGACAACACCTCCGCGTTCAACACACGTACAGAGCGGATGACGTCTCCTCATTTTTGATCCAGCAAGGGAAGGAGAGGTTGATGATGATCCAGCAGCACGACGGCGTGGTGGTGGATGCAATGTAACTTCGGCAGGCTTCGCTGGCGACTACGGGAGGAGGAGGAGGTGTAGCGAGAAGGAGGCGCCAAGGGCTTGTGGCAGCCACCCTCCCTCCCTCCCTTTATATAGGTGCAAGAGAGGGGAGGGCGCAACCTTGCCCCTTCCTCCAAGGAAGGGTGCGGCCAAGAGGGGAGGAGTCCATCCTCCCCAAGGCACCTGAGGTGCCTTCCCCTTTGGACTCTTCCCTCTCCTTTATCTCCGTGCGCATGGGCCTCTTGGGGCTGGTGCCCTTGGCCCATATAGGCCAAGGCGCACCCCTACAGCCCATGTGCCCCGGGCAGGTGGACCCCGGTGGACCCCGGACCCCTTTCGGCACTCCGGTACAATACCGATAATGCCCAAACTTTTCCGCGACCAAAATAAGACTTCCTATATATAAATCTTTACCTCCGGACCATTCCGGAACTCCTCGTGACGTCCGAGATCTCATCTGGGACTCCGAACAACATTCGGTTTGCGGCATACTCATATTCATACAACCCTAGCGTCACCGAACCTTAAGTGTGTAGACCCTATGGGTTCGGGAGACATGCAGACATGACCGAGACGGCTCTCGGGCAATAACCAACAACAGGATCTGGATACCCATGTTGGCTCCCACATGCTCCTCGATGATATCATCGGATGAACCACGATGTCGAGGATTCACCAACCCGTATACAATTCCCTTTGCCAATCGGTATTTTACTTGGGAGATTCGATCGTCGGTATCCCAATACCTCGTTCAATCTTGTTAGCGGCAAGTCACTTTACTCGTACCGTAATGCATGATCCCGTGACCAAACACTTGGTCACTTTGAGCTCATTATGATGATGCACTACCGAGTGGGCCCAGTGATACCTCTCCGTCATACGGAGTGACAAATCCTAGTCTCGATCCGTGTCAACCCAACAGACACTTTCGGAGATACCTGTAGTGCACCTTTATAGTCACCCAGTTACGTTGTGACGTTTGGTACACCCAAAGCACTCCTACGGTATCCGGGAGTTACACGATCTCATGGTCTAAGGAAGAGATACTTGACATTGGAAAAGCTCTAGCAAAACGAACTATACGATCTTGTGCTATGCTTAGGATTGGGTCTTGTCCATCACATCATTCTCCTAATGATGTGATCCCGTTATCAATGACATCCAATGTCCATAGTCGAAACCATGACTATCTGTTGATCAACGAGCTAGTCAACTAGAGGCTCACTAGGGACATATTGTTGTCTATGTATTCACGGTGTATTACGATTTCCGGATAATACAATTATAGCATGAATAAAAGACAATTATCATGAACAAGGAAATATAATAATACTTTTATTATTGCCTCTAGGGCATATTTCCAACAGTCTCCCACTTGCACTAGAGTCAATAATCTAGTTACATTGTGATGAATCGAACACCCATAGAGTTACGGTGTTGATCGGGTTTTGCTCATGGAAGAGGTTTAGTCAACGGATCTGCGACATTCAGATCCGTATGCACTTTGCAAATTTCTATGTCTCCATCTTGAACATTTTCACGGATGGAGTTGAAGCGGCAACTGATGTGCCTGGTCTTCTTGTGAAACCTGGGCTCCTTGGCAAGTGCAATAGCTCCGGTGTTGTCACAGAAGAGTTTGATCGGCTCCGACGCATTGGGTATGACTCCTAGGTCGGTGATGAACTCCTTCACCCAAATTGCTTCATGTGCTGCCTCCGAGGCTGCCATGTACTCCGCTTCACATGTAGATCCCGCCACGACGCTTCCGCTTGCAGTACCGCACCAGCTTCATCGCTTCCACCATTCAACATATACACGTATCCGGTTTGTGACTTTGAGTCATCCAGATCTGTGTCGAAGCTAGCATCGACGTAACCCTTTCTGACGAGCTCTTCGTCACCTCCATAAACGAGAAACATGTCCTTTGTCCTTTTCGGGTACTTCACGATATTCTTGACGCTGTCCGGTGTTCCTTGCGGGATTACTTTGGTACCTTCCTACCAAACTTACGGCAAGGTTTACATCAGGTCCGGTACACAGCATGGCATACATAATAGATCCTATGGCTGAGGCATAGGGATGACACTCATCTCTTCTTTATCTTTTGCCGTGGTGGGACATTGAGCCGAGCTCAATCTCACACCTTGCGATGAGGCAAGAACCCTTTCTTGGACTGATCCATTTTGAACTTCTTCAAAATCTTATCAAGGTATGTGCTTTGTGAAAGACCTATGAGGCGTCTCGATCTATCCCTATAGATTTTGATGCCTAATATGTAAGCAGCTTCTCCAAGGTCCTTCATTGAAAAACTCTTATTCAAGTAGGCCTTAATGATGTCCAAGAGTTCTATATCATTTCCCATCAGAAGTATGTCATCTACATATAATATGAGAATTGTTACAGAGCTCCCACTCACTTTCTTGTAAACGCAGGCTTCTCCATAAGTCTGCATAAACTAAGCAACTCTGATCATTTCATTAAAGCGAATGTTCCAACTTCGAGATGCTTGCACCAGCCCATAAATGGATCGCTGGAGCTTGCATACTTTGTTAGCATTCTTAGGATCGACAAAACCTTCCGGCTGCATCATATACAGCTCTTCCTTAAGATAACCGTTAAGGAACGCTGTTTTGACGTCCATCTGCCATATCTCATAATCATAGTATGCGGCAATTGCTAACATGATTCGGACGGACTTAAGCTTCGCTACGGGAGAGAAAGTCTCATCGTAGTCAATCCCTTGAACTTGCCGATAACCCTTAGCGACAAGTCGAGCTTTATAGATGGTGACATTACCATCCGCGTCCGTCTTCTTCTTAAAGATCCATTTATTTTCTATCGCTCGCCGATCATCGGGCAAGTCTGTCAAAGTCCATACTTTGTTTTCATACATGGATCCTATCTCGGATTGCATGGCTTCAAGCCATTTGTTGGAATCGGGCCCGCCATCGCTTTTTCATAGTTCAAGGTTCACCGTTGTCTAACAACATGATTTCCGGAGACGGGGTTGCCGTACCACTGCAGTGCGGAACGTGTCCTGGTGGACCTCTGGTTCAGTAGCAACTTGATCCGAAGTACCTTGATCATCATCATTAATTTCCTCTCCAATTGGTGTAGGCACCATAGGAACATTTTCCTGAGCTGCACTACTTTCCGGTTCAAGAGGTAGTACTTCATCGAGTTCTACTTTCCTCCCACTTACTCCTTTCGAGAGAAACTCTTTTTCCAGAAAGGATCCGTTCTTGGCAACAAAGATCTTGCCTTCGGATCTAAGGTAGAAGGTATACCCAATGGTTTCCTTAGGGTATCCTATGAAGACACATTTTTCCGATTTGGGTTCGAGCTTTTCAGGTTGAAGTTTCTTGACATAAGCATCGCATCCCCAAACTTTTAGAAACGACAGCTTAGGTTTCTTCCCAAACCATAATTCATACGGTGTCGTCTCAACGGATTTAGACGGTGCCCTATTTAAAGTGAATGTAGCTGTCTCTAGAACGTATCCCTAAAATGATAGCGGTAAATCCGTAAGAGACATCATAGATCGCACCATATCCAATAGAGTGCGATTACGACGTTCGGACACACCGTTCTGTTGAGGTGTTCGGTAGGCGTGAGTTGTGAAACGATTCCACATTTCCTTAAGTTTGTACCAAATTCGTGACTTAAATATTCTCCTCCACGATCTGATCGTAGAACTTTATTTTTCGGTCACGTTGATTTTCTACCTCATTCTGAAATTCCTTGAACTTTTCAAAGGTCTCAGACTTGTGTTTCATCAAGTAGACATACCCATATCTACTCAAGTCATCGGTGAGTGAGAACATAACGATATCCTCCATGAGCCTCAACGCTCATTGGACCGCACACATCGGTATGTATGATTTCCAATAAGTTGGTTGCTCGCTCCATTGTCCCGGAGAACGGAGTCTTGGTCATCTTGCCCATGAGGCATGGTTCGCATGTGTCAAATGATTCATAATCGAGAGACTCTAAAAGTCCATCAGCATGGAGCTTCTTCATGCGCTTGACACCAATGTGACCAAGGCGGCGATTGCCACAAGTATGTGGGACTATCGTTATCAACTTTACATCTTTTGGTATTCACACTATGAACATGTGTAACATTACGTTCGAGATTCATTAAGAATAAACCATTGACCATCGGAGCATGACCATAAAACATTTCTCTCATATAAATAGAACAACCATTATTCTCGGATTTAAATGAGTAGCCATCTCGTATTAAACGAGATCCTGATACAATGTTCATGCTCAAACTTGGCACTAAATAACAATTATTGAGGTTTAAAACTAATCCCGTAGGTAAATGTAGAGGTAGCGTGCGGCCAGCGATCACATCGACCTTGGAACCATTCCCGACGCCAAGATCGTCACCTCGTCCTTCACCGGTCTCCGTTTATTCCGCAGCTCTGCTGTGAGTTACATATATGAGCAACGACACGGTATCAAATACCCGGGAGTTACTACGAGTCTTGGTAAGGTACACATCAATTACATGTATATCAAATATACCTTTAGTGTTGCCGGCCTTCTTGTTCTGCTAAGTATTTGGGGCCGTTCCGCTTCGATGGCCCTTCCCTTTGCAATAAAAGCACTCTGTCTCGTGCTTGGGTCCATTCTTTGACTTCTTCCCAGAATCGCTTACGGGCGCTGCAACCTCCTTGTCGTCCTTCTTGAAGTTCTTCTTGCCCTTGCCCTTCTTGAACTTAGTGGTCTTATTGACCATCAACACTTGATGTTCTTTCTTGATTTCAACCTCTGCTGACTTGACATTGAGAATACTTCGGAATGGTCTTCACCATCCCCTGCATATTGTAGTTCATCACAAAGCTCTTATAGCTTGGTGGGAGCGATCAAGGATTCTGTCAATGACCGCCTCATCCGGGAGGTTTATGTCCAGTGGGACAGGCGGTTGTGCAACCCGGACATTTTGAGTATGTGCTCCTTGTAACTGTTTTCCTCCGTCTTACAACTATAGAACTTGTCGGAGACTTCATATCTCTCGACCGGGCATGAGCTTGGAAAACTATTTTCAGCTCCTCGAACATCTCATATGCTCCGTGTTGCTCAAAACGCTTTTGGAGCCCCGGTTCTAAGCTGTAAAGCATGCCGCCTAGCGAGGGAGTAATCATCGGCCGAGACTGCCAAGCATTCATAATGTCTTGGTTCTCTGAGACGGGTGCATCACCTAGCGGTCCTTCTAGGACATATTGTTTCTGGCAGCTATGAGGATGATCTCGTGTTCCGGACCCAGTCCGTATAGTTGCTGCCATCATCTTTCAGCTTGGTTTTCTCTAGGAGCAGCGTTGAAGTTCATGTTGACATGAGCGTTGGCCATTTGATCTACAAGACATATTTTGCAAAAGTTTTAGACTAAGTTCATGATAATTAAGTTCATCTAATCAAATTATTTAATGAACTCCCACTCAGATTTGATATCCCTCTAGTCATCTAAGTGTTACATGATCCGAGTCGACTAGGCCGTGCCCGATCATCACGTGAGACGGACTAGTCATCGTCGGTGAACATTCTCATGTTGATGGTATCTTCCATACGACTCGTGTTCGACCTTTCGGTCTCCATGTTCCGAGGCCATGTCTGTACATGCTAGGCTCGTCAAGTTAACCTAAGTGTATGGCATGTGTAAAACTGTCTTACACCCGTTGTATGTGAACGTAAGGATCTATCACACCCGATCATCACGTGGTGCTTGAAGCAGCGAACTTTAGCAACGGTGCACGATTAGGAGAACACTTTCTTGAAATTGTTATGAGGGATCATCTACTTTACGACCGTCGTTCTAAGTAACCAAGATGCATACAACATCCTACACAGCACAGGCACTTATGCAATTATATAAAGGAGTGACATGATATGGCCACTATCATATAGCTCCTTTGATCTTCATCTTCGGGGCTCCATGATCATCTTGTCACCGGCTTGACACCATGATCTCCATCATCATGATCTCCATCATCGTGTCTCCATGAAGTTGCTTGCCAACTATTACTTCTACTACTATGGCTAACGCGTTTAGCAATAAAGTAAAGTAATTTACATGGCGTTCTTCAATGACACGCAGGTCATACAAAAAATAAAGACAACTCTTATGGCTCCTGCCGGTTGTCATACTCATCGACATGCAAGTCGTGATTCCTATTACAAGAACATGATCTCATACATCACAATATATTATTCATCATTCATCACAACTTCTGGCCATATCACATCACATGACAATTGCTGCAAAAACAAGTTAGACGTCCTCTAATTGTTGTTGCATCTTTTACGTGGCTGCAATTGGGTTCTAGCAAGAACGTTTTCTTACCTCTGAATAACCACAACGTGATTTTGTCAACTTCTATTTACCCTTCATAAGGACCCTTTTCATCGAATCCGCTCCAACTAAAGTGGGAGAGACAGACACCCGCCACCACCTTATGCAACTAGTGCATATGCATCGGTGGAACCGGTCTCACATAAGCGTGCGTGTAAGGTTGGTCCGGGCCGCTTCATCCCACAATACCGCTGAAGCAAGATAAGACTAGTAGCGGCAAGCAAGTTGACAAGATCTACGCCCACAACAAAATTGTGTTCTACTCGTGCAATAGAGAACTACGCATAGACCTAGCTCATGATGCCACTGTTGGGGAACGTTGCAGAAAATTAAAATTTTTCCTACAGTTTCACCAAGATCCATCTATGAGTTCATCTAGCAACGAGTCATGGGAGAGTGATTGCATCTACATACCACTTGTAGATCGCGTGCGGAAGCGTTCAATGGAACGGGGATGATGGAGTCGTACTACGCCGTGATTCAGATCACCGATGACCTAGTGCTGAACGGACAGCACCTCCGCGTTCAACACACGTACGGAGCGGATGACGTCTCCTCCTTCTTGATCCAGCAAGGGGGAAGGAGAGGTTGATGATGATCCAGCAGCACGACGGCATGGTGGTGGATGCAGCAGAACTTCGGCAGGGCTTCGCTAAGCGACTACGGGAGGAGGAGGACGTGTAGCAGGAAGGGGAGGTGCCAAGGGCTTCAGGGTACGGCCACCCCTCCCTCCCATCCCTTTATATAGGTGCAAGAGAGGGGGGGAGGGCGCAACCTTGCCCCTTCCTCCAAGGAAGGGTGCGGCCAAGAGGGGGGAGGAGTCCATCCTCCCCAAGGCACCTCGGAGGTGCCTTCCCCCTTTTGGACTCTTCCCTCTCCTTTATCTCCAGGCGCATGGGCCTCTTGGGGCTGGTGCCCTTGGCCCATATAGGCCAAGGCGCACCCCCTACAGCCCATGTGGCCCCCGGGGCAGGTGGACCCCCTGGGTGGACCCCCGGACCCCTTTCGGCACTCCCGGTACAATACCGATAATGCCCGAAACTTTTCCGGCGACCAAAATAAGATTTCCTATATATAAATCTTTACCTCCGGACCATTCCGGAACTCCTAGTGACGTCCGGGATCTCATCCGGGACTCCGAACAACATTCGGTTTGCTGCATACTCATATTCATACAACCCTAGCGTCCACCGAACCTTAAGTGTGTAGACCCTACGGGTTCGGAGACATGCGTACATGACCGAGACGGCTCTCGGGCAATAACCAACAGCGGGATCTGGATACCCATGTTGGCTCCACATGCTCCTCGATGATATCATCGTATGAACCATGATGTCGAGGATTCAATCAACCCGTATACAATTCCCTTTGCCAATCGGTATTTTACTTGCGAGATTCGATCCTCGGTAACCCCATCCCTCGTACAATCTCGTTGCCCGAAAGTCACGTAACTCGTACCGTAATGCATGATCGCATGACCCAACACTTGGGCACTGGGAGCTCATAATGATGAGGCACTAGCGAGGGGGCCCGATGATACCTCTCCGTCATACGGAGTGACAAATCCAGTCTCGATCCGTGTCAACCCAATGCACACTTTCGGAGATACCGTAGTGCACCTTTATAGTCACCCGATTACGTTGTGACGTTTGGTACACCCAAAGCACTCCTACGCTATCCGGGAGTTACACGATCTCATGGTCTAAGGAAGAGATACTTGACATTGGAACAGCTCTAGCAAAACGAACTACACGATCTTGTGCTATGCTTAGGATTGGGTCTTGTCCATCACATCATTCTCCTAATGATGTGATCCCGTTATCAATGACATCCAATGTCCATAGTCAGGAAACCATGACTATCTCTTGATCAACGAGCTAGTCAACTAGAGGCTCACTAGGGACATATTGTGGTCTATGTATTCACACGTGTATTACGATTTACGGATAATAGAATTATAGCATGAATAAAAGACAATTATCATGAACAAGGAAATATAATAATACTTTTATTATTGCCTCTAGGGCATATTTCCAACAGTTTGTCCTTCACAAGAACTCCGCACTGACGAGTCCACTTGTTCGCAATGTTCTTAGGCGTGAGGGGTTCACCACTAGGTTTGATGGATTCGATGTTGTACTTTACACCATCCTTCAACAATCTGCATGGGCCTCGCTTTGTCCTGCCGTCTGTAGAAGCAGATTTGCTCGATCCAGAGGGTTGAAAGAAGAATGATCGATTCGTTAATATATCTTCAATAAAAAAACATGTGATGATCACCATGATGCCTGCTTATATAAATATACCTCGCCGGTAGTCTTTGTTATTTGAAGATCAGCATTGTCTGTGTCATCACAAATATTGTATGTGTCATCATAATCATAATCATAGTTCATGACTTCATCAGCTCGGTCGTCGAGATCGAATATCTTTTCATCACCCTCTCCGGTATTGTTCAGATATTGGGAGACGTCATCTGCTTCATTCAGATCATCTAGCCTGTGAGGGCTGCGTATGATGTCGAACAATTCCTCTTCTCTCTCTGCCGGTATTGTCGCCATGGATTTTACTTAACTAATACAGAAGAAATATAAAACAATTTAATTAGTATTCAAATTACAATGCATGGATGCAATCAATAAGGAAAAACTGAATCTCGAATACATCTTAATATATATAATCTCGAATACATCATCGTCTTAATATATATAATCTCGAATACATCATCGTCTTAATATATATAATCTTGAATACATGATCGTCTTAATATTATATATCGAATACATCACTGGCTAGGTACCTAATAAAGATCGAGTAGTACAGAAGAATCTAGGGCGCCACTCGCGGTTCCTGGGTGGCGGGCAGTGCACACCCAAAGAGAAGGAACCATCACAGGATCATATCTCCGGTCATCTGCCCAAAGAACCCGCCAAGTAGTGGAGAACCTGACGTCGTCCATAGCGGCCATGTAGCGATGGACGTGCTCATCTTCCTGCCTGACACGGCAACGCACCACCTCCGGCGGGGCCAGCTGCCTCTGCACCGAATGTGGCCCACGCGAACGCCACCAAAGAAGATCAGGGTCGACGACGGGACCCGAGGTCGGGTTCCTCACCAAGCAGCGCGCCCCTCCAGGTAGCACCTCCCAGTGCCAGCCCGGCGGAGCCCAATGCCGGACATGGGTCCTCTGAAGCAGGACGTCGTCGCGAACGGGTCGAAGACGAGGATGCGGGCCGGGCATATCGTCGAGAACAAATACTATATGCCCGCAAAAAGTAACATTTTTTAAATGATTGGATTGTGATAACTAAAATTCTATATATATACAAATTCTAACAATGTGACATTAATCTAATTCATCTAACTAAAACTAATTCTAAAATTTCCTGATTATATAACTAACATTTCTATAAGAATTCTAATATTTATATAACTAAAAAATAGAAAAATTGCTAACATTTCTATAACTAAAAAACAAACATTTATAACATTTCTATATAACTAACATTTCTAATATTTATATTACTAAAAACAGAAAAATTGCTAACATTTCTAAAAATATTTCTATAACTAAAAATCAGAAAACATTTATAACATTTCTATATAACTAACATTTCTAATATTATATTAATAAAAATCAGAAAATTGGCTAACATTTCTATAAATATTTCTATAACTAAATATTTATATCACTTGTGTGTGTGTAGTGTGTGTGTGTGTGTGTGTGTAGTGTGTGTGTGTGTGTGTGTGTGTGTGTGTGTGGACAACTGGACATGGCGGCCGGGGCGAGCTCACCGGCGAGGCGACGACGGGGCGGCGACGACGGGCGAAGGGACGGGCGGCGACGATGGGCGGGCCGGGCGCGACAGGACGGCGGGACGAGGGCGGTGATTTAGAGGCGGCACGGCCGAGTCGGGCGAGGCGGCGACGCCGACGGGACGGCGCCGGTCGGGCAGGGCGGCGCGATTTGAGGGAGGAAACAGAGGGAAGAAACAGAGGGAAACTGAATTTTTTCAAGTGTTGTATATATAGGATGGACCTTTAGTACGGTTGGAGCCACCAACCGTACTAAAGGTCTGTTTAACCAGCCAAGCGTGAAGCGCACCCCTTTAGTACCGGATCGTGGCACCAACCGGGTACTAAAGACTCCACCCTTTAGTACCGGCTGGAGCCATCACCCGGTACTAAAGGGGTCTTATTAGCCTTGATCTTGATCAGTTTAGTCCCACCTCGCTAGCCGAGGGGCTACCATGACTTGGTTTATAAGCCCGGTCGGTAGCTCTCTCGAGCTCCTCTCCTAAGCAGGCCTCTCTGGGCCTACCTGTTCTCTTCGCCTAGTGGCCCTCTTGGGCCTTTGAACTGCATCCCGCCCAACAAAGGGTTGGGTTCCTAGTCGTATGCAGGCCGCTTTGGCCCAGTAGGCGGGCTTTTTTATTTTCTTAAATGTTTTCGCTTTATTTATTTTTATTTTATTTATTTTTGAGTTGTTTTTTGCTGTCTTTAGAGTTTATTTGTGAATATTTTTGCTTTAGGTACAAAAAATTACAAACTTTCTGTTAGTGCCGGTAGTTTTCAAATTTGAATAGTTTAAATTTTGAATTATTTGAAATTTGTGTGAATCACTAGTTTGTGAATAACTTAACTTTGAAAAAGATTTTTCAGTGATTCTTTTTTCTTTTGTTTAATATTAGTGTGTTTTATCATTATGTTCAATTTGGTAATGCTTAGGTTATTTAAAAAAATTAAATGCCTTTGTAACAGTTGAGTTTTCGTCGGAAACCCTGATACTTTGAAAGAGATTGTCCATTTTGTACACGAAGTGCATCCAGTTTTTGCCGTAACCCTCTCTACTTTTGTTTGCACATAAAATTTCTTCGCGTTTCAAATGCCAAAACACATAACTACCCTAACTATTACAGAGATTCGCTCCTGGGTGTGAAACACAGCAGAAAGTGATGATAGTGAAGCCGATCACATCCCAGATCTTTGGGTGTGAAACTTTTTCTTCGCGTGTGTCCCTTTGCGCCAGTAGCCATGGAAAATCTTCATCATTTAACTGGATGCTCGGGTCAATATTCACTGTGAATGGAGGAATTTCATCAAACTTTTCATAATCTTGACATGTTTGTCTTGTCATCCACTCCCACGATGTTTCTTTTTCCCGAAGAACTATGTGGTGCTTTGGCTCTTCGTATGATCCATTCGCTTCTTTATCTTTTCTTTTCTCGGCCTGGTAGACATGTCTTTCACATAAAAACCTGCGCCACATCATTGGCTAGGACGAATGGTTCGTCTGCATACATAAGATTGTTGAGATCCACTGTTGTCATTCCGTCATCGCGGGTCTTCCGTTACCCCGCCTCGTGTCATATTGACCCATTTGCACCGAAACAAAGGGACCTTCAAATCACCTTCATAGTTAAGTTCCCATATGTCCACTATGTAAGCATAATATGTTTCATTTCCTGTGTTGGTTGTTGCATCAAAGCGGACACCACTGTTTTGGTTGGTGCTCTTCTTATCTTGGGCGATTGTGTAAAATGTATTCCCATTTATCTGGTACCCTTTGAAAGTCATTATATTCGAAGATGGTAACTGGGACAGCGAGTGCAGGTCATCTTGAATATCTCCATCATGTATGGCACGTTTCAGCAACCAACCGGCGAAAGTCCTCGTTTGTTCACGTGTAATCCAATCGTCAGACTTCTCCGGGTGTTTGGAGTGTAGAAAATTCTTGTGTTCCTCCATGTATGGAGCCACCAAGGCGAAATTCTGTAGAACTGTGCAGTGTGCTTCAGTGAGAGAATTCCCGTCCATACATATTATTTGATCCCCTCCTAGCGTGCCAGTCTGCCCTTATGCCGCGATTCAGGAATACCAATCGACTTAAGGTCAGGAATAAAGTCAATACAAAACTCAATGACCTCCTCATTTTCATGGCCCTTCGAGATGCTTCCTTCTGGCCTAGCACGGTTATGAACATATTTCTTCAAGACTCCCATGAACCTCTCAAAGGGGAACATATTGTGTAGAAATACACGCCAAAACGTTAATCTCTTCGCAAAGGTGAACTAGGATGTGCGTCATGATGTTGAAGAAGGATGGTGGGAACACCAACTCGAAACTGACCAGACATTGCACCAAATCATTCTGTAACATTGGTATGATTTCTGGATCGATTACCTTCTGAGAGATTGCATTGAGGAATGCACATAGCTTCACAATGGCTAATCGAATGTTTTTCGGTAGAAGCCCCCTCAATGCAACCGGAAGGAGTTGCATCATAATCACGTGACAGTCATGAGACATTAGGTTCTGGAACTTTTTCTCTGCCATATTTATTATTCCCTTTATATTCGACGAGAAGCCAGACGGTACCTTCATGCTGAGCAGGCATTCGAAGAAGATTTCCTTACACGCCCAAAAAGCCAAGCAGGGTCACGCAAAGATTCTTCGTCACGTGCATCACGTCGATTGCAGAGCGGACCTCTAGGTCTTTCCAATATGGCAGGTCCCAAATATAGATTTCTTCTTCCACATGGGTGCACGTCTGTCAGCGTCCTTCGGAACAGGTTGTCCGCCAGGACCCTTTCCAAAGATTACCTTCAAATCCTTGACCATATCATGTACATTAGCACCAGTACGGTGGCGAGGCTTCATCCGGTGATCTGCCTCACCTTTGAAATGCTTGCCTTTCTTTCTTACGGGATGCCTTGTCGGAAGAAATCGACGATGTCCTGTGTACACATTCTTCCTACAACTATCCAAATATATATCGTAGGTATCATCCAAACAGCGGCGTGCATCCGCGGTATCCCTTGTTTGTCTATCCCGAAAGGTTCTTGAGAGCAGGCCAATCATTGATGGTCACGAACAGCAACGCCTTTAGGTCAAATTCTTCCGTCGTGCTCATCCCACGCACGTACACACTGCTCCATTCCACAGCTGTAATAGTTCTTCAACTAATGGCCTTAGGTACACATCAATGTCGCTGCGGGTTGCTTAGGGCCTTGGATGAGCACTGGCATCATAATGAACTTCCGCTTCATGCACAACCAAGGAGGAAGGTTATACAAACATAAAGTCACAGGCCACGTTCTATGGTTGCTGCTCTGCTCCCCAAAAATATTAATGCCATCTACGCTTAGACCAAACCATACGTTCCATGGGTCACCTGCAAACTCCTCCCAGTACTTTCTCTTGATTTTTCTCCACTGCGAACCGTCAGCGGGTACTCTCAACTTTCCGTCTTTCTTATGGTCTTCAAGGTACACCGCATTGCCTTCGCATGCTCTTTGTTTTGGAACAAACATTTCAACCGTGGTATTATAGGAGCATACCACATCACCTTGGCAGGAATCTTCTTCCGGGCGCCGCCCTCGACATCACCAGGTCATCGCGATCGATCTTATAACGCAATGCACCGCATACCGCAAGCTGCGTTCAAATCCTCGTACTCATCATGCGGTAGAGGATGCAGTCATTAGGGCATGCATGTATCTTCGCACCTCTAACCCTAGAGGGCGCATAACCTTCTTTGCTTCATACGTACTCTCGGGCAATCCGTTGTCCTTTGGAAGCATATTCTTTATCATTACCAAGCAACTTTCCAAATCCCTTGTCGATACACCATTCTCGCCTTCCATTGCAGCAATTCAAGTGTGGTGCCCAACTTTTTTGTCACCGCAATTGGGTACAACAATTTCTTGTGATCCTCTAACATGCGCTGCAACTTCGTCCTCTCCGGATCACTTGCGCGATTTCTCTTTGCATCGGCAATGGCCCGACTCTAGATCATCAATGAGCTCATCGATGCCTCTTCTTCAGCTTCTTCCCGCATTGCCGGCTCAGCTTCTTCCCCCATTGTTGTATCATCGTATTCAGGGACCCCATGGCCAGGATAGCCGTCGCCGTCCTCTTCTTCTTCATTGTCTTCCATCATAACCCCTCTTTCTCCGTGCTTGGTCCAAACATTATAGTGGGGCATGAAACCGACTCAAATAGGTGGACGTGAATGGTTCTTGGCGTGAGTAATTGTGACCATTCTTACAGCCAGCACATGGACAAGTCATAAAACCATCCGCCCGCTTGTTTGCCTCAGCGGCAAGCGAAAAAGTATGCACGCCATTAATGAACTCGGAGAGCATCGGTCATCATACATCCATTGTCGGCTCATCTTCATTACACAACACCGAATAGACCAAATTAATACAAGTTCATACATAAAGTTCATATACAGCACTTAATTAAATGCAACATACAAATAACTCTCTAGCTAAAGAATTTAAATGCAACAACAAATGCGATCAAGATCGCAACTAAGGTAACAATTGATCCAACAGCATAATGATACCAAGCCACACTATGAATGGCATATTTTCTAATCTTTCTAATCTTCAACCTCATTTTCTCCATCTTGATCTTGTGATCATCTACGATATCGGCAACATGAACTCCAATTCCATCTTCTCCCCTTCAATTCTTTTCAATTTTTCTTTCAAATACTCGTTTTCTCTTTCAACTAAATTTAACCTCTCGACAATAGGGTCGGTTGGAATTTCCGGTTCACATACCTCCTATATAAAAATATCTATGTCAACTTGATGGGCATAATTTGTCATAAACACGAAATGCAACAACTAGTTTTAAAAAAGAATATACCACATCTGAATCATAACAAGGACGAGGGCCGACGGGACGGATATCAAAACCATGGCACTCAGTATAACAAACAACGACGGGTAAGATAATTATACGAGTAACTATATATCCAAATCACACAAACATCAATTTGGTAATGTAAAACATTCATGAACAAGAGCCTCACCACAAGGTGGTGCCGCGACGGACGGAAAAGGGCGATCGACGGTGGTTATGACGGAGATTTAGAAGGCACTAAGTAAACCACACCTACATATGCAAACTAAATGTTACTTTTGACCTCAAATTGCATATAAATCAAATACTAGCAAATTATAATTCCTCCTAAATTAATCACTATACAAAGCATTGCAAGAGCTAATCTAGCAATGAGAGTTGAAAGGACAAAGCTGCTAACCTTTGTGATCATTTGAATGGATGGGGGCCTTCAAATCTTGAAAAAAATTGGGCAAAATTTGTGAGGAGCTCGAGGAAGAGAGGGGAAGAACAGAGGAAGTGAGGGGAAAGAGGATGAACAGAGTGGCTCGGGTGGACGAAGGGTTTATACGTCGACCTTTAGTACCGGTTCATGCCACGAACCGGTACTAAAGGTGCTGGACGGCCCCTGCATCGACAACACCCTGCCACCACTCTCTTTAGTACCGGTTCGTGGCACGAACCGGTGCTAAAGGTTAGCCACAAACTGGTACTAATGAGAACGGCTGGCTAGCCGTTGGAACCGGCACTAATGGACACATTAGTGCCGGCTCAAAATCAAACCGGCACTAATGTGTCTCAGATTTGCCCCTTTTTCTACTAGTGACATGAAAATATCATTGCATACATGCACAATAGCACCCGTGTCAATCAACCAATCAGGAAAATGACATACTGAAAGAATGATGGGAAATATACCATACCCAGCATCCTTCATATCAATGTCATGTCAATCAGGAGCATGTGGCATGCCATGTAAGCATACTACTAGTAGTATACCAGATTACCAGGGAGGGTGGAGGTTATGTTGGTAATTGCGGGTGGTTAGCTGATTAAGTTGGTGAGATTAAGATTAAGGGAGAGAGATGGGATAGCCCAGGAAGAAGCTTCCTTTGCTTTGCTTGCTGGTTGGCTTTAATTTGGTTGAGTGGTTTGGTTTTCATTGACAGCTAGATGCATGGATAGTAGTAGCTTACTTCCTTCGTTTCTAAATGTAAGTCTTTGTAGAGATTCCACTATGAACCACATACGGATGTATATAGATGCGTATTAAGTATAGATTCATTCGTTTTGCTTCGTATGTAGTCCACCTAATGAAATTTCTAGAAAGACTTATATTTAGGAACGGAGGAAGTATATTCTTTGCAGGCAGCATCAGCAAACGTGGATTTGCTTGCTGATGGAACAGTCAGATCTATGTATGGTTGCCATTGCAAGGGATCATGACACCCTGATCTCAAACTATTAATTAACTCACTTAGGAAGGAAGGCCAATTATTAAGTTAAACAAGTAGCTGCTTCAGGCCACTTCTCTGACACTCCATGTGAAATCTGCCCTCAACCTTAACTGGAGTACTACTAGTATAGCATCTGAAAAGAAGTAGTAGTAGTACAACTGAGCTATGACCAAGACCAAGTAGATACTAATACTAGTCTACTCAATTAGCATGCGATGCATGATGCCATGTTGGGAGGCTAATAACTAATTCATGTTGGCTTGATGGGTGAAGTAGCAGTAATGATGATGTAGATGATCATGTCAAAGCAAATCAAATCATGTATACGTTCCTTCCTTCCTTGAAATGAGAGCTGGTAGATGAGGCAGTCGGTGGTTGCCATCCTCTCCTCCTCCATATTTATCATCATCATCTTCTTCTTCTTCTTCTTCTTCTTCTTCTTCTTCTTCTTCTAGTACTTTCTTTCGTGCGTGCGTGTGCACACATTTTTCTGGGGTTGGGCCCAACTTGCCTCCTCCTTTTTTCGTCCGAGCTTCTGTTTTATGCTGTCATTTGTTGATTGCTGGCTGGCTGCCTCCGTCGGTGCCTCTGTTTATTAAATTCTTTAATTATTGCTTGATTAATTCTAGCTAGTAGCCTAAGCAAGATGAGTCAAGGCAAGATGTGTTGCATGTTGCCTAATTAAACAAGATACTACAAATGTAGAGGGAACACTGTTGCCTGACTTGTGTTATTAGTGTCTCATATTCTCTTCTCTTCTCCTAATTAATTGCATTGATTTTGATCGGATGGCATCTAATTCTAATCCTGTGCTTGATTGATTGATTGATTGATTGGTTAATTGGTTGGTGAAGAAAGCAAACAACGCCTTATGCCGTGCATCTGCATCTGCATCAGACCTGCTACCTAGCCACTGATCGATTCCGTGGACATTTTAATTTGGCTACTTCATGCAAATTTTTAGGCGCCTGTGCTGCCTACCTATTCAAAATAGACGCCTAGTTTTTACTAGCATAACCCGCGCGGCGGCACGCCACGCCCGTATATATGTCGTTATAGAATCATGAACAATT
This sequence comes from Aegilops bicornis, assembly GCA_021605145.1. Taxonomy (NCBI): domain Eukaryota; kingdom Viridiplantae; phylum Streptophyta; class Magnoliopsida; order Poales; family Poaceae; genus Aegilops; species Aegilops bicornis. The sequence continues at coordinate 793,711,272 of CM038673.1, read as the reverse complement.
ATAATAAACTAAAAAAATATGTGGTGGCTTTATGCGTGTTATATGCTATTACATGAAGAAATACACATTGCTATGTGCACAGAAACGTGATATAAGAGCTCAAGATGGGAAAGAAGTACATTTATTACAACCATGCATGATGCACATGTTGACAAACAAAATGACACGTTTATACACTTCTAATAAAAGCTACATATTAAAACTGTGTGCAGTCCACTCTACATAGCCATGCCCGCGGGGTGGCACGCCGCGCCTGTTGATATGTTATGTGAGAAATTTTGTCAACGGTGATATTATGACTAATTACTTAGTTGTTATTTGTTCACATTTTTTATGTCGTGGTGTATGTATAAACATCATATTTGTATGGATGTTAAAATCTTTCATAAAGAAACACACATTATCTAGACGCTACATAGAAGTTCTGTATGGGTGATAGGAAGAGCCTTGTGTTGATTATTTGGCTAATTGGTTGGTCGTTTATGTTAGTTCTTGTGTTATCCAAGAGTTTTTCAGGTTGTCATGCCTTAATAATGACATGTCTTTTAGGGCCCTCAACCACCGGAAAAGTTGGAATAAAGTACCTAGCAAAAACTTCTATCCATTCAAAATGGAGAGTAGCATTATCTTTTTTTTTTAAATGCGGCCCCTTAGGGCCTGTGAAAAAGGTCAAAGAGAGTTGCTCAGTTAATTAACGGAAAGCCGGACGAAAATTGTCACAACACGTCCAAAAAACAAGGCAGGGCGACCTAGCAGCCCACACAAGAACACACACACGGCGTCGAGCAGAAAAGCGTCGTCGAGGTTGCAACCCAGTATATACGTCGTTATAGAATCATGAACATCCTTAGCTCTTCTCTTTTTCCACTGATTTTGGAGAGAACAAAAAAAAGATACATGCCTTAATTTGAGAGACAAGAGGTGCACGTTGAATCAAATTTTAGTTGAATAGTACATAAATATATAAATAGAGACCCTTGTTGAAATGCCATGAAAAAAAACTTGAAAAATGTCATCACAAAACAAAAAGAAACATGCAACACAAATTCTGCTTGCACCCAGTTTCCGTATGTATGTACTGGAACAGTTTTGAAGAAAAGCCATACACCATTAATCAAAACAAATATTACCAAAACATAGTGACGAACCATCTATTTTGCAAAACAAGTATATGTGGCTTTGAGAACTAACTAATCATAGTGTCGGAAGTTACCTTCTTCAGAGTACCCGGATGTACTACATACATCATACTTACAAGTCACAAATCACAGGCAAAGAGTGTTCATATTAAGATCAAGAAACATTGTCAAGTGCCCTACTATTCCAACATGCATGCATGCTACTTGATCGAACAAATGATAAGACATATATATGCATCTACACCGGCTGGTACCAACCTTCTTCTAGTTATATAGTGGTACATTATAATGGACGTATCGGCTCAATTGGACATTCCAATGGGTTGATAAAAACATAGTACCTGGGCTACCTCGACACATACGACAACTCAAATTACTATTACATCTCTCAAATTGTAGCAAATAAATGTACAATCAACTAAATCATATGTATATTTTTTTCTTGAATACGCGTATCATTCGTTAAAGGAGGGGGGAAAGAGCCATGCATGCTAGCAATACATAAACATGTACAATCAATTAGTAAGTACAACCATTAGCAAAACAGAAACATGTATGCTAGCAACCCATGTGTCTGGTAGGCGTGGATCTCTTCCATCGTGTGGGTGGCCTATTGCAGGATTCTGAGTTCCTCCGGCTGCAGGACACGGTTGAAAACCATGGGTGCATGCTCTTTCTCCTCACCGGCAATAAAATCAGTCGCATTAGAGAACACCCTTCGCGAGGTCACTCCACACGGAGGCGGTGATGCCCCTGCATGAACACGGTGTGGACGTCGTCAAAGCCGTCCCGGTGTTCCAACCATCAACAGCAACTCAGCCATGGTTAGAAGAACTATGGGCACGACCATCAGGCCCACGATATTTATAGGCCCACGATGAAGGCACTAATTAAATGGTCACCAAAGCGGGCCACCGAAAAATAGGAATCAAAGCGGCACAACAACGACGCACAAAGGAGATTTAAAAAAGGCGCAACCGCCTACATTAAACGCTCGTCAAGAAGATACGGGAAACAATTGATGCATGCAGGTAGTCACATCACGCGTCCAGAACCCTCCTACACATCATGCAAGCAGCTGATAGAAACGATCCGCCGCCCGACAAACCGATAAAATTGATCAGGAACCAAATTAGTGGAAAACTGCAATGGACACAGATCCTGAGCGAATTAAACGTACGCACCCGACTGAGATCAGATTGGTAGCCAAAAAATATTGAATGAAAAGGAAAAATATATTTCTGCTCCGTACATGCCTATCCTCTCCTCATCGACATGGGCTATTTACCTATGCAAGGCATGTATCATAAATTCCCACGTATGTCTCTTGGATCGATTGATTGAACCTGGTTTGTTTTGCAGAGTTAGGGCTAGATAGGGAGGTGAGTGAGCTACCGCCGTACCTGGTGTGTTCCTGATGCAGCACAAGAAATAATTAGCCATCTGTGAAGAGAGGGTCAAGAAAGCAGGCAAACGATCGACGTGCTCACCGTCGATAGCAGCAGGCCCAGCTTGGCGGCACTGTAGATCTCCACCCGGGTATCGCCACGGCCCTTGCTTGCGCTCCACCTCGAACTGCAGCTCTGCAACCATCAGCCAACATTCCTCGGCTAGTCCCCTGTTCTCACCATTTTTTCAAGCTACAGCAGCAATGACGCGGCTCTCCCGTGACGACACTGGGTGGCCTAGATTGGTCACCTTAGGAGTGTTCCTCGCCATCATCTCGTTGGGTTCAGCTCCTGGAGCACGCTGGATGCGGATGCGAGTCCTCCACAGACCACAACTCTTTCATGTAGTCGATCGTGTCCCCAGGCTGGACGTCTATCCATCTAGATGCCCAAAATCAAGAACATACATGCAGATTTATTCCCAGGATTCTACCCCCATTCTTTCGATTGACGTTTGGTCTCTTTACCTTGATGATCAAGATGGCTTGCGACGGCGGTGATTTGCCATCAGGTTCTTCGAGGGCATGCCCTCCACCCTCTTCTTCCTCTTCACCAGCGTATAGGTCGCAGCCATCGCGCAAGGGCAGAACACGCGGCCTCCAGCCTGGGCTCCACCTTGCAGACGCCGAGGCGTCAGCGTCACACATCTTCAAGCAGGAGTGCCAGAGCTGCGCGTTGATCCAGCTGTCCTCGCGATTTTGCTGCTCGCCGCTCCTGACCGGCCGTGTACAAGTCGACCAAGGTGGGCAAAGAGCAGCCCGAGGCATGCGAGGATGGCCTCCTCGCCGCCGACAAGGAAGCTGAGCATGCCATCGCGAGTGCCGCAGCCACCGCCGGAGTCAATAGCGTGGCAGCCGGCGGCGCGCCGCCGTGGCTTCCTCCCGCGCGAGTGATGGGGCAGAGCTTGTCTAATGGCCTCCGGCGAGGAACAGGCATGGCATGGGCGGAGCAAAAATTAGAGGAACGGACACAACGATGCAGGCGTGAGCGCGAGGGGTGATGATGAGCAATGGGGGAAGGCGAGCCCCATTTATAGGCCCATACTGCGGTGGAGAGGTCGGCCTAGAACGATCTATCAACAAATGCCTAGAACGTGCGATGCAAGCGGCGGCCAATCCTAATCGCGCCACACACGCACGTGGCGATAACAAACCCAAATCTTAATCAGGCACATACGTGGCAGCCACCCAGTATGACAGCAAGCTAAATATAAAAGCACACGTCAGCAAGGACAAGAACACCGTCAACGGCATGCACACCCACGTGTCTACAAAAGAATATAAAAAAACGAACAGCCAAGCGATGGTCAAACACAGCCAAGAAAGAAACTGCAACGTAGGCAAATCAAGGTGCCGACATGCAGCGTACCAATCATGGACTGCCCCAACCCTAAATCTAATGCAAACCTGCTAGGCACATCCTAAATGTACCCAGCCATATCCCCTAGTAAATAACGTGGCGTGATCCGATTAGCGGATTTTCACTGATAGAAAAAAGTCAAAAAAACAAGGTAAAAGAAACCTAGTCAAGTTTAGTATATTTAGAATATACGAATCACTAATTGCCCTAATCCGATCCGTGCACAACAACTCCAAAAGCAATGTCATGCATGCATCAATTATTCCTTGTTTATCGCGGTGTACTATATAGCCAGCTGACAGTTGACTCGCAAGATTAAGCTCATCACAGTGCAAGTATATCATGCAGTGCCACCTAAGGAAAAGATTATGTGGCGCTATTATTAATGATGGTGTGGTTGTAATAGCATGCAAAATGGGAGTACCTAGAACTCATTTAAATGAGATATAATTTGATCTCATTCACCTGAAAAACAAGAACAGATACAACTCACGTCAGCACACACACATCTTATAGCATCTTATAGCATCACATCCAATGACTATAAAAGGTAAATGGGACCAAATTATATCTCATCTAGATGAGTTCTAGCAAAACTGATGCAAAATATCATAGTGCAAAAATGAGAAAATATACTGCCGAACAAATCATGTGAACAACTTCATATTGGAGTTAAATACACATAACCACCACTTTCCTATCATGATTAGCAGAAAACCATCACTTTACGATTTGTGACATTCCGCATCGAACCGAAATTCTGGCAGTGGCAAATAACACTAAGTAAAAAAAATGATCTCGTTTTGACGTGGCATCTTGCCACCTCTCTACTTGTTGTGCTCTGCCCTTCCTATACACTCCACCTTGGGTAATAACCACGCTGATGATTTCATTAGTGACATTCTATACGATCATGTCATTTCACCATCACTCTTTCTCTACACTTCCATGTTAAAAGACCCACCTTCCTGCGATGAAATTGAGCATCTCCTGTGTGCCTGCTGGTCGGGCCAGACCTTCTCCGGTTGTCAATTTTACTTTATGGTCAATGACTACCGTTCGCGCGAGTGTTGGATGGCACGGGTTGGTAATGAAGCAGCTCCTTGTTGGGGCCACGTGTCGTCTATGACGGTGTACTATACCAGGGTGACCCATCAGCCTGGAGGTCCGTCCATGGGCCAGCCTCAAGGCCCAGGGGAGCAAGTCACCGTGAGGGCCCTTTGCCCGAAAGAAGGCCTGATTTCTGAAAGGATAATCATCTTGGCGTGCAAGCCAAGAACTCCTTTGCCGATGGGGGCTCAAGGTCGGTGACGAGATTTGTAAACCCTGGGCTTCATCCCCTTTTATAAGGCGAGGCCAGGGAGTAGTACTTCGACATTATTTTCATCATCTCGGTGGCTATAATCACCTCATACCAATGACCTCCCTCACGAGGCGTTTTCCACCATCAATGAAATCAAAGCAGGAGCAGGGTATTACCTTTACCATGAGGGCCCGACATTGGTAAACTCCTTGTCTGTGATCCCCTCTGGAACATTCGGATGCATTCTCCACCATGCCAAGGCTACTGATGGTTTGTGGTACCGTCAGTCTACCCCTGCCGGTGTTTTCGGTGTTGTCTTTTGGAGCTCCCGCCGATGTCCTTTGAAGCTTACCTCTTTTGTTTCCTCTGCAAGATGTGCTGCCCAACAGCCTCCTCTCAGCTAGTGATGCCTTGAATGTGTTGTGTTGTAATCTTATACCTTTTTTTGGGTGTGTTTTTTGTGTTCTTACCTCAACAAGATGTATTGCCCCCGGATTGTTATGGTTTTCGATCCGGGTTTGAGGTCTCCACATAAACTAGATCAATAGTTTTTATTTGGTTTCCCACATAAACCTCTGAATTGAGGTAAGACCTACCTCATGTTTGTTACATGCAAAATTCCTAGTTTTATAGGGATCTTGATGAGCCATTCCTTTATTTATTTCGAATAGCACCGTAGGGTTTTTCTTCCATACGAATTTAATCATGCAATTTTTGTTACGATTTTCCTTTGTTCCAAAGGGGTTAGAGGGAGTAAGGAAAAAAGCATGGTTGGGCATGATGTATGGTTGAAATATCCATTTCAAATGTTGGGGTTTCGTGGACTGGACTGGACCCCTGTGTCGTGTAGGTTGTGAGAACTCTAAGCTACTGCAAGATATGCAGCATCATGCATGTTAACATGTCATCATCAGTACGTACCAACTGACCCACAAGAATGCAATTATATGCATATAATATGTATGCAATGGTAGCTCGCAAGTACACATACAAATGATACAATTAGCTAGCATGCATGCATGCAGCCCCATGGTAGGAAAGTGACAGTTGAAAATCAGTTCCTAGCTAATTCAGTTGGGGTACCCTGTAGCTAGCTGTGTCAACTGAATTTTTTTCAGACGTTGAAAGAAAATCTACTGAATTATGCAGCTGCGCTGAGGTGGCTATAGGTAGGCAGCAAGTAGCGCACGTTTTCGTCCCGTGGAAAGAAACGCATAAGAGCCAACCTAAGAGCCAACTTATATAATACTTCCTCCGTTTCATAATGTAAGATTTTTTTAACATTATGAGACGGAGGGAGTAGTTGCCTATAAGATTTTACTACTTTATCACTACATGGCCCATCTTCTTCTCCCGCAATACTTCTTGAGGCATGTGTTGCAGCTGGCTAGTTTACACCCCGCTTCTCTTCTCTCTTTTCTTGTCTCTCTTTTAACTAAGTAAGAATATAATATTTAAATTCTTATAGTCTGCTTATATAGTAGGACGTGGAGTATGTGAGCTCGGGCACACGGGCTCTCGGTATCGCGCACGTCCATAATAACTATAAGATTCGGAGTTCAATGCGGCATTCTGTCAGGTGGGGCACGCGTGGAGTGGGAAATTGGAATATAGTACGTCGCTATACCCACCCGACAGATGGGCCATGAATCGACTGAGGGGTGGACGCCGTCGAGGGACATAGCCTGAGCCGTGGCTCGAGGTTTGGTCGCCGTCCCGATCCGTGGATCAGGCAGGCCCGGAGGTTTCCGCTAGCCTCCGGCAGGGCATGCAGTCGGCTATCTGGCTGTGCGGTGGTAGGTGGGCTGAAGGTTGATTTCTCTAGGATCCCAGTTCAGCGGGGAGGTCGAGAGATTAACTGCGGCGCCGAGCTTCGTTTGTCCGGCGACCTCGCACGCGCTCCGCCGACCATGGAGTTCTTGCTTCAGCTGATAAACAGGTAAGGATCTGCTCCATTCACCATTGTGTATCAATTGCTTTGACAAATTATTCCGCTGAAATATGTGATGCGGTTGGAGAGGAAATACGTGATGCAGAGATATGATTTAGTCTGTGGTTGTATATGCATGCGGTGTCACAGTAATATAGGTTATGATGACCGTAAAATTAACAAGTTGACTGACTCTTGTGCACCATGTGGCTGTCTACCCTGTTCTGGAAACAGAGTCCGGCCGTTTGGGAGCCGCCGCTGAAGGCAGGGCCCCTTGCTCGGACAGGGTGACAGCATTAGAGAAGACTGTGAGGGAATTTGCCGAGCATCCAGGGGACATAGTGATCAAGCCAAAAATCGGAACAACCTTCGACAGTCTGGGTGAAGCTTATGACTTTTACAATTTGTATTCATGGGAGAAAGGATTTGGAATTAGATACGGGAAGAGCAGACTAAATGTGAACAGGACAAAATGCATCCAAGAGATCGTGTGTGGATGCGCGGTACAACTAATACTTCATCAGATTTTGACAATTCATCTTTCACATCTTTCGTGCGTTTTAACTGATGATGGTACTTTATTAATGTCACCAGGGGAAGCCGATAGTTGAAAATATTCGTTCTTGTCGCTGTGAATGCCCGGCACTAGTGAGATTACTGCGGTCCAAGGACAATGGGTGGTACATAGCTGAGCATCGAGATGGGCACAACCATTCTCTGTCGCAGACTTACGGCCAAACAATACACTGGCCGTCACATAAGCATATCGATGCGTACAGCATGGACCTGGTGAAGCAGCTGCGGCAAAACAATGTTAACCTAGCAAAGGTGTACAGCATTATCGGGAGCTTCTTCGGTAAGATGGAGAATGTACCGTTCACGAAAAGAGCACCGAGAACTTTGTGTGGCAAGATAAGCCATGAGCGGTCCGAAGATGATGTGAGGAAGACAATGGAAGTTTTCCAGGAGCTGTGTTCAAAGGATCAACAATTTACATATCGGGTACAAGCTGACAATGAGGGCAGAATAAGCAACCTGATGTGGGCTACGGGAAACAACAGGCTGCAGTACAATTTCTTTGGTGATGTAGTTACATTCGACACAACCTACCGTACCAACCTGTACGACATTCCCTTTGGTTTATTTGTTGGGGTTAACAACCATTTCCAGAGCATCATTCTAGCAGGTGTGCTTGTTAGGCAAGAGACAGTAGAAACATTTGAATGGGTTTTCTCGGAGTTTGTTAGGATAATGGGTGGTAGGGCGCCAGAAACAATTCTGACTGGTAAGGGAGTGTGCTCATTGGTAGACATGTAGAACTAATGCTGGGCTTATTCGTAAAATGCAGACCAAAACAGAGCAATGGAGGTTGCAATAAGGAATGTGATGCCAGACACAGCTCACCGCTGGTGCAAATGGCATGTGCTTAAGAAGGCAAAGGAGTCGCTTGGGCCATTGTACTCAAAAAACAGTGATTTCCGACCAGAGTTCCACAAGGTTGTCAACCACATGCTAACCATAGATGAGTTTGAAGAAGGTTGGAAGTACCTTGTTGATAAGTACAACTTGAAAAGTCACGATTACATGACTAATTTGTACGAGATACGGCACAAGTGGGCAAAGCCGTACTTCAAGGGTGTGTTCTGCACAAAAATGACTAGTACTCAACGGAGTGAAAGCGTGAACCACATGTTGAAGAACTATGTGCCACCCGGTTGCCCAATGCACATCTTTGTGAGGAAGTATATGAGTTTGATTTTTGACAGGGAGTCAGAGGAAATTTACGAGGAGAAGCGGACAGCAATTGTAAGAAGATTTGATAATTGAAATGTCATGCTAGTGGAAAGACGTAGGTAAGTTGAATTATGAAAGTACTCACTTGTGTTTTGTATTGCAGGGGAGGCCACTTATGCGTGCAAACATGGCAACAGAAAGACATGTTGGTCAGATATACACTAGAGCTATGTTCGAACAGTTTGGGCATATACTTTATGAGTCTGGTGCATATCAAGTGGAAGAGATCGAAAAAGGTAAAGAGTATGTTGCAATGCATACAGACGCTGCACGGAGGGAGAAATGGTGCAGAACTTCATACAAGGTGATTGTGCTCGAAGGAGGGAGGAGTTTGATTGTGAGTGTGGTCAGTTTGCACACATGGGGCTACTTTGTAGCCATATCCTGAAGGCCAGAATGGGCGACCAAGCGGCACAGTCCGTTTATTCCCATCTGACCCGCCACCTAGCTAACTGACGGAATTACCTGGCAAGTGGGCCAACCGCTATTTTGTGAAATAACAGCGCGGACCATATACGACCTCATATACCTATTCCCGCCCAGATCACGAGGGGAATCAATGGCACAGATAACTGGAGCCTGTGAGCCCGGGCTCACAACAGCATTTTCGGCTTATATAACCATATTATACTTGCTCTAACGCATGCTAATGGATCGACTTCTCCCAAAATTACTAGTTCAAAAAATTTGTGAACGTCGAGACGTTATGGTGCCCTAATAAATAAGACAAGGCGACACATGCATATATAAGAGCATGGTTAATAGTATAGCCAACAACTGGCTATATGAATTTGCCATTTCATTTATGGTCAATCTTATAGCCCACTCATACAATAGCTAGTCATACTAGTATAGTACATTATTAGTATATAATAGTATAGCCAACAACTGGCATATGAATTTGCCATTTCACTTATGGTCAATCTTATAGCCCACTCATACAATAGCTAGTCATACTAGTATAGTACATTATTAGTATATGACCTATATGTTTCTCTCACAAAAGGTGTTGGAGCTCGTGCTATAGCCAGCTGTAAGTTTGTAGCCCGCTTCTCTTCTCTCATCCAACTAAACAAAAATATATTATTTAAAGTCTTACAACCCAACTACATCACCTTATTATATTTGCTCTAAGAAGACCAGTGAAGGAATCCATGGGAGCTAGCTCGTTCACTGACAAAGACCACCGCGAACCAAATGGCAATAACGACGACGGCGACCACCAGGAGGGGTTGCCGGAGAAGGAATATGATGGCTATGATATCGGTGTTGGTAATAGTGTTGCTTGGTAGGCCGTCTCCGGCGACGGCGATGGGGTGCAGCGGGGTCACGACGCTGGATACCGTTTGATGAGCGTGCGTAGGAGGGTGACGTTGTCTGGTGTCATGGTGGCGTCGACCATAGAAGGTTCTAGCAAGGTCAATACATAGATTACTCCTGAAGATGGGATGGCGGAAGATGGCGCCGCCGGATTCTACATCATGTGCATGCGGTGCACGTTGAGAGTCTGCTAGTGATCGATGCTCCAGCTAGCCGGCGGGCGGCTTGGTGGGGCCACTAGATTTCATGGTTTGTGTAGACGCGAGGTCAGAACACATCATCAACCTTGTTGGTAGGGCAACAGTTTTCACCTTGAATGTGGCTTTGAGCTGATTCATGTATTTATTTTGTAAGACATTATTGAATAATACAATAAAGATGAGTGTGTGCAGAGGTTGGGTTTATCCTCCTTTTCGAAAAGAAAAGAAAAAACCTGCCTTCTCTTTTTGTTTGGATTAACATATGCTTCTTACATTTCCAACTCTACAATATCATGTTTCTCAGAAAACACATGAACATCACCTAGCATAGATTCCCATCCATCTTCTCTAAGTTCATTCAGAAAAAGTCTAGTTGACTTCGCACATATCATACTTCATGGCATTTACCTTGAGCCGTGGGCACCGGCAAAGCTCGCATGGGAGTAACACCACAACTCCCATGCTCTTTGAGGAGATACTCGCTGATCTGATTGTCCAGGCCACCATAGCTAGCAGTAGCCAGTAAGCGGTTTGAAGGTTGGAGATGAGACACAGAACAAAAGGATAAAAAAAAAAGTTGCCTGAAGGTACGGTGTGGCGATACTGGGTACACCGTACAGTGGAGTCTGTGCCTACGGTGAACAAGCGGGCAGAAACCCATGCTGACGTAGCAGTCCCCAACCCCTCCAACACCGGCAGCACGGGCTCCCGGACGGACGGACTGGCTGAGAGCACCATCAAACCGAATAAGTAAATTTACCGGAACCGGGATGTACCAGTGAGAAATCTGCCCTTCGTCTGTGCTTCTTGATTGGTGCGAGTGGACCCCATGTGATTTTCCTTTTCTAATCTATTTCTTGGATACGAGCTCTATACGAACAGGAATAGGAGAGCTTACCCTGTTTATCTTCATTGTGCCGGTTGACATGGTTCACATGTATTTTTCCTTTTTTTTGATACTTTATTATTCTGCTCCGTTTTGTGAGCTGTAAGACTTTTATGATGATTCTGGATTGTTGATAAGATGGCCGCATGCATCATCATGATGCAGAGGCCGGGGGCATATGCCTCCGTTTCCAAAAAAGAGATAAATATCGACGCAGCCGTCTCTCTTCCACATCCAGCTGCTTCCCCATCTCTCTCGTTAGTTCCACACCGGCGGCCGCCCTCTCCCTGCTACGCCGGCGGCTTCCCTCTCCCGACCAGTTGCCGGCCCAAGTACGATAGATTCATGGTCGGCCATCAAGATCTGGCGAGGCAATTTTGCGATGAGGCATGGCTTTCCCAGCCACCGTCGGGTCCGGTGACGACGAGCGGGTAGTGGCTTCACCGGCTAGCGCTGGATCTGGCACTCACAACGCGGCTCGGCCACGCTGCGGGCTGAGTACGGCGACCTCCTCGTCCATCCCGTCCCCGGCGAGATCTACGGGTGAGACTCCTCCTCTACCTTGCCTTTTTTTTTCAAACACATTTGCTGATTCCCCCCAAACGTACAGATCAGAGGATGCATGATTGCAAGATAGAAATTTTGTTTGCTGATTATGAAGTCTGATCTATGGATGGATGAAGAACTATGGTCTGCTGAAACTGAAATATTGTTTGTGGAAGATATTGATGTTTGATGAAAAGTGAAATATGTCAATCAATAGTTCTGGAAGTGATGTTCATATGTGGAAAGTAAGCGAAACAGATATCTCAATGTGTTGTTGCAAGTTGTGAAGCTATTTTGAAATTACTTCTTTGAAATGTATGTAATTGATGTTTCAGTAATATGTGTAATATGTTTCAGTACGGCTCCTCTGCCGTACTGCACCCTGCTGTTGGCTCACTGATGCATGGGGCCGGGCCCACGTGTCAGTGGGCTGACGGCACGTCAGAGGAGCTGCGTCCTATTTCAGTGTGTCCTTTGGATGATTTGAAATTGGTGCTCTTTCGGAATTATTGAAAGCAGCTTGTTGAAATAATTGAAATTATTATTTTCATGTAAGTGGTATACGTTCTTGCCGTAATTGAAATTTAGTTTTAGAAAGAGTTGATTTCAATTTTAGTTGGAAACATTGTAAATCTATTGAAATAATAAGTTTTGTTGAAACTATTGAAATTAGTTTATAAAAATGAGTGAAATTAGTTTGTTGAAATATGTGATAGGAAAAATTCAAATATGGTAGTGAAATTTCACTTACTGTGAAATATGGCATTGGAAATACGCAATTTCAATCTTTTGTAATAATATGGTAGTGAAATTTGTTTTTGAAACGATTGAAATCAGTTCTTTGATTATTTGAGATAAGCAGTTCACTCGCTGTGAAATATGGCATTGGAATTGGAATAACTGAAATCACTTGTTAAAAAATTAAAATTGTTTTTGACACCGTTTTGAAATACTAAATTTCACTCTTTTATAAACTATGAAAATGAAATATGTTTTTCTAACAGAATTTGAGTAACTGAAATCAGTTTGTAAAAAAAATTGTTTATGCCACTAATTTGATAATTGAAAGCTGATACAAGAATATAGTTTTATGAAATTTAAACAAAATTTTGAAAGTATTCAAATCATGTTAGAAAGTTTTGATAATTGAAAGCTGATTCTAAAATTTGTTATTTGAAATGAAAATCACTTTGTAAAAATTTGGAGTATAGAAATCACTCGGGCCATGAAGAGGAGCTCCTCCCGGCCGGGTGACAAAGGCAAGGTCGACGATGGGAAGGTGAATGCATGGTGAGCACAAGGACGATGGGATGCCTCTGTGCTAGGAAAACGTGCGGAGATGTACAAGAAATGCATGCCCACATCCCACGCCATGTCAAACTCTAAAACCGTCTACCGAGCATTGCACAGAGTTCACCTTGTAGCTAGAATCGTGTGCAATGGGTGATCTCACACGATACTTGCGTGTACAGGACATCACACACGGTTGCTTATTAGTGATTGTCTACCACACACGGTTCGATTTTCGTACCGTGTGTGATGTCTTCATCGCATATGGTTCACGACTTCGCGTTAGTGTGTGTGATTGATTAAGGCGCTTAATAGCACCAATATGCACGAGTGATCGCTTACGACCTGCATCACCAACTTTGTCTTAGTTGATCGGTTGTTAATTCGCGTACGCACGTACACCTTGTCATGGGTTGCTTCATGGACGTGCTAGCTACTACTAGTGGGATAACAATCATAACATTGCTCGAACATCGTTAATTATTAGGCGACTACGTCTTATTCCCGCTAGCTACAGCTTAATCACTGGATGGGCAGATCTCGCGATACGTCATCTAGCTCCGGCTGCGAGTCGGGAAGACATAGTTGCTGGTGAAAACCGAGCCGATGGCAGGCGATGGCGGCGTTCTGGGTCGTTACCTTGATGAAGACATCTTCGTCTAACTACTGTCGACCCACTCGTGCTGCTCCAGAGGAAACCCTAAAATCTGGTCTTCCAGATCGGACGATGGCAGTACTGTGATGTCGTTTTCTTTCTTGGGAGCATCATTTATGGAGCATCACTAGAAGACAGAGGCAGGAGGTGGAGCGGCTTCGTCTTGCACGGAGCTTTCAGTGAAGATGTCAAGTCATGTCTGGCCGACAGGTGCTACGCTGTGTCATGCCTGGTCGTCAAGTGCTACGCACGGCAGATCTTCTAGAATCTTCGCGTCTGGATGGACGAGCGCGAGACAGTGGCGCCGTGGTGGCGTCGGCGGATGGACGGACTGAAAAGGATGATACTGATCTCTCTCCTGAAAATGGATCAACGGTCCGATGAAGGCGGTGTCTAGAATGTATGCATGTGGTGTACGTTTTAGGCATGTTGCACTGGTTGTTGGTTCCGATACGTTATGTGGACGGATCAGCGACGACACTGGATTTAGATATGGAAAGTGAGAGCACTCCACATTATCGAGTTTTGTAGGTGTGAGTGATAGCTTTGGGTGACTTGATGTATGTTCTTGTTAGACATTTATTGATAATAAATGACGATGGTTATATGCATCGATTGATGCAGAGGCCGGGGTCTTAGCCTCCTTAAAAGAAAGAATCGTTAATTAGGCGAGTCAACGAAAGCTTGCAAGCTTAATTAGTACCCAGCACGTTGCTTTATTTCAATCTATGGACGGTTTCGCACAATCTTTGGTTGATTACGACTTGCGAACGTGCTCTGTCGTGTACGCGCTCTGTCATATATAGATTTGGACGCAACGCGTATGAACAAGTCTAATGAAATGTAAATATTCTCTTGATGCAATTATGTGTGCAAGTTCCACAAACCACTTGTTCTATATATGATTGCCATTTGGTTGGTATCAACTTATCCGGAATTTGTCCTTGTCATTCAAAACTAGCTATTTTCCTATTGAAATTCAATTCTAAAAAATAGGTAAAGTATTGAATCTCTGGAAGAGAAATTTTTAGTTAAGATAACAAAGAGGGGGGGGGGGGGTATTCTCTAAAATATTATTGGGTACATATTTATTTTTAGAATAGCAAGAAATTTTAGGAATAACTAATGGAATTTCCAAATCATAAAAGCTTTTAACGCTGGTTTGAAATCAGAATTATTACCTAAACTAATTTCAAACACTCAATGTATTGTCTCCCTTTCGGCGCCTCCTGGTTCGAGGACACAAAAATATCAACAACAAAAAATCCAGGACGGCAGGAACCAATAGAGAAGAGAAAACACAAGTTGCATCCTCTATATGTGTCTGGTCAATGAGGGGCTCCTGCCATCCTCTACGTCGCTGCCATCACAAACACAGCAATACTCTTCTCCTAGCTAAGAGAGCGCAATAGCTTGGCTGCGCAGCCATGAGCGGGCTCGAGGGTGTGATTGCGGGTGCTGTCGGGAAACAAATCGTCAAAAAGCTTGGTCGATATGCTGCATCCGAGATCACCCTGCAGTGGAGGTACAGAGAGGACGTGTTGGACATGGAAGAGAAGATGAAAGATCTGGAGGCAGTGTTGCTTGATGCCGATGACAAGTCGCGTCGAGGAGGAGAAGGTGGAAGAATGTTTCAGCGGTGGCTTACGAAATTTAAGCGTGTTGCCTACGACGTCGAGGATGTGCTTGATGAGTTGGATGCTAATGAGCTCATCAGCAAGAGCCAATCCAAGGTATATAGTACTCAAAATATGACTATTTGCTTAACAATTATGTTTGAAAAGTGTCCTTTTTGTTCTCCTTCTGGTTCTTGTTTCTTAATAGTGGTACTATATCTAGCTTGAGCTTCTACAGTTTTTGTGAAAATGGTGATACATGTAGGATCCGAATGCATCTACTTTAATGACTCTAGCCTCTAAATTAAGAGAAACCTCTAATTTAACTGCAACCCAATTACCAACCATCCTTCAGATCTCTTGGCTGTAGGCGATGAAAAACAAAGTAGGTTTATGTGTACACTAGCTATTGAGGGCAAAACTAACTCTGTAGTTTCTTTATTTGTCTGAAAAAGCTAAAAGTACATGTATCACCGTCATCCTAAAGTTTCTTTCAGACAGAACTAAATCTCTATGGTTTCTTTACTAAGAATGGAGAAAGTGTTATTTAGGCCTCGTTGGCATCGATAAAATTTACATGGTATGCTAAAATTAAAGGACGAGTGCCATGAATTTTCTCACGTCTCAAAATAGTTCAACAAATCTCGCATGTAGATACCTGAGTGCTATTTTGAAAAAAATAATTGTATGTTCGTTGCTGCGAAAAAACAAAACTTCTAGTGACCAAACTAGCTCTTTCTTTCAAAAAGGATTGAAATCTACAATTTCACAAACTTTTACAGAGGAGCCAATAATTTATGAATTTCTTCATATGTTTCGGAAATGCACAATATACCGGGCTGAGGTGAGATCGGAGCACCAATCACTGCATTTGTTTTGTACACCCACCTTCTCCCAAAGTAAGATGAACAGCAAGGAAAGTTTTCACCTGAGCCGCCTTCCATTTCAGAGACGAACTACGACAAGTATGTATTAAATCTATGGGTTAAGGCGGGTCAAGGTAGAAAAGAGAAAAATACGACTCATAATACAATGGTGACTCATAATACAACAGAGTTATTTATGTGAAACCCTTGAAAAAAAATTATTTATGTGAAACAAAATAATGGGAGAGCACACACAGTTTGTCATTTAATTTAGAGGAAACAAGAAAAAATATGCCAAATCAACCCGCCAACTAAAACTTCTAATATCTTTCAAAACTATGGTAAAAAACAAGTCAAAAGTTTTCAAATCAGTACTATGTACATATACGATTCCCCTTATTTTTTAAATGCTGAATTTTGAAGAAATAATGATTGAGTCGACAAACTCCCAATGTCTTAAAAAAACTATAGTTCAAATAAGCTAAAAATCTGATATAAGTACTGATTATATGATTTATTTGATTTGTAAACCAAAATTTGCAATGAGCAACTAAAAATGTGAATATTGCTAGTTTCTATTGGCCGGTTTTTCTCCCCGCGTGTGCACTTGCACGTGGGACCCACTCATCAGGAATCATGTCGATGTAGTCAAACAATGGATTAGAGCTAGCTGCAACCAAGGTTGCACCAATAAATTGTGTTTTGTGCAACAAACCTGAAGAGTAGGTGTTTTTTCTATGTAAAATGAACCCCAATAGTTAGTGGTTTGTGTAATTTTCTCTCTAGTTTAATACTAACGGTACAATTTACAAAGTCTTCACAAATATATATTTACACATGATAACGGATTAATTATAGTTTTAGCGTGTATACTCACTACACACCTATACTTAGTTATCATTATAAGCTTGCACCTCCATATAAAATAAAATACTTCATTACTTGTAAGTGTGCACTTGGAGAACCGGTGAGCTCGGGCCATATCATAACTCATAAGCACCTGCATGTGGAACTTAGTTAAAAAAATGTTGCGAGAAACAAGAGTATGAACTCTGTAATTAAATATGACATGAATATGGGGCAAGTGACTGATGTTGACTTCACCTTTTTTGTATAGGTGAAATTGTTTTTCTCTAGGAACAATCAACACCTCCAGCGGATGACAATGCCCCACAAGATGAAGAACTTGAGGAAGAAAATTGATGAAGTTAACAAGGATGGCAAAAGGGATCTCAGTCTTGTACCTCCTGAAGCAAGGCCAGAAGGAAGCGGAAATGATGAAACTTTTGTAGCTGTCGATGGTGAAGGCATGAAAGGTCGAATGCTGGGGAGAGATATGGAGAAGGAGAAGATAATCAGCCTCCTTTTGACAAGTGAAACTAATGAGGATATCTCGATCATTCCAATCGTTGGGCTTGGTGGCATAGGTAAGTCGACATTGGCTGAATCAGTTCTGGCAGATAAGAGGGCCACTGTTTTTGACTTCTCTGCCTGGGTCCATGTGTCCAAACAGTTTAATTTGCACAAAATTGGGAGTGCCATCCTGAAAAGCTTGAATGGCAACATCGACCTTAACAATTGTACTATGCAGTTTCTGTATGATAATCTGAGCAAAGAACTTGCTACTAGAAGATACTTGATTGTTCTGGATGATCTCTGGGAGGAAGATGGAGATAAACTTGAAAGTTTGAAGCGGATGTTACAGCATGGCCTCAAGGGTAGCAGGCTTATAGTAACTACTCGAAACCGAAGCGTAGTGCAACAACTACGCACTGGTTTTCTTGCAAATGACATGAAAATTTGCCCAATTCCTGAGTCTGACATAATAGAACTGGTTGTTTTATCGCCTGATGACTGCTGGGAGATCATGAAGCGAAGGGCATTTGGGCCTGATGATCGTCATAGTGTACTGGAAAATATTGGGAGGGAAATTGCGGGAAAGTGTGGGGGCCTACCGCTTGTGGCAAATGCTCTTGGGCAAGTGATGTCTGAGGTAAGGACCGTGAGGGCATGGGAAGATATAAGGGACACCAAGGTTGATTTGGGAGAATTACATCAGAAGAAGACACTAGAGAGCCTTATGTTGAGCTATTACTACATGAAGATGGACTTCAAAATGTGTTTCACTTATTTGGCGGCCTTCCCTAAGGGCTTCATCATGAACGGCAATCATCTAGTTCAACAATGGAGTGCCCTTGGATACATTTCTCCAGGGCATGATGGTCAAAGGTGCATCAAGTACCTTTTGGGAATGTCTTTTATTCAAATCCCACCGTTTTCATTGGTTAGTATCTAAACATGATTTCTCTTTTTTTAATGTTTGGTCATTGATGCGTTTTATACTTTTGCTACCATGTTATTTTTATAGCCAGATACCCGCTTTCGATGTAATATATTGTCTTATATTTTGTATAAGCTCATACGTAAGTAAATTTTACTATGTATTTTTATTTGCTTTTTACAATCATGATTATATTTAAATCTCGCTAGTGTTAGACTAATAGGTTACATGTTCCTTTGGTACAAGATTTTACAGATTTTTAGTAAACTAGTTAGTTATAGTCTAGGATCTTTATTAGTTCAACAACTATAGATGTTCATAACTAAGCCTTTGTGGGGCAAGAGGCTGAAGAGTGCCTAAGGCTGCAGCAAGTGAGGATCCATATGCTCCTAACAACCTAATAGTAACAAGTAGAAGGACAACACTGTAATCCAGAAATCTAGTGAAGATTTTATTGTCTTATGTTCATTCATTTTAACAATTCTGATTCTCAATAGTTTTTTTAACATTTTAGTGTGTAACACTATTTTACTAGTTAATTACTTGTACAGGTTAGTTCAAATCTGGTGCACACCAAAGTTCCTTCGGAGCTCATCATGCATGATTTGGTGCATGAACTTGCATCAATAATTGTTGTTGAGGAATTCAGTGTTTTGGATGCTACCAAAAAGGCCACTTGGAACAAAGCTCGCTACTGCCGACATGGAGAGTTAACCAACTACATCAATACTATTGAGGTTTTCAAAAATCTTCCAAGAAAGATTAGGTCTCTCCATTTTAGGGATTTAGGAGGACAACAACTCCCCAAGAAGGCATTTTCTCGATCCAAGTACATGCGTGTCTTGGACCTAAGTGGGAGTTCAGATAATGGGCAACCTGCTCCAACCAACATAGTCCTACCATCTTCTATCGACCGACTTAAGCTACTTAGGTATCTTGACACCACAGGCTTGCCAATTACAACACTTCCAAAGTCTTTTCATACATTGCAAAATATGGAAACTCTTATTCTCTCCAAATGCTCACTTAAAACCTTGCCTGACAATATTTGTCGCCTCAGCAAACTTCTCTATTTTGACCTATCCGGCAGTAGTAGCCTTGACAAGCTACCAGAATTACTAGGGAAGCTCTCTAAACTCTCTTTCCTCAGTCTATCTGGGTGTTCTGTACTCAAAGAGTTGCCTGAATCAATTTGTCTGCTTACATGCTTATATCATCTAGATATTTCAAATTGTTGTGCTCTTCAACAACTCCCCGATGAATTCGGCAACCTTCCTAAGCTCGCATTCTTAAACATGTCAAGTTGTTCCAAACTCATCAAATTACCCGACAAAGTTACCTTTCCTTCTTTAGAGCATTTCAACCTATCAAGTTGCCATAATCTAGAAAATTTACCAAACGATTTCGGCCACCTTCCACGACTTGCATTTGTGAACCTGTCTGGTTGCTACAAGGTTTCAATGCTTCCAGTATCATTTTGCCAGCTAAATAATTTGAAATACCTAGATCTTTCAGATTGCCATAACCTTGAAGAACTCCATAAATGTTTTGATTTCCTCTTCGAGCTTGAATATTTGAACCTAACAAGTTGTCCAAAACTCCGACAATTGCCAGAGTCATTGTGCAAGTTGTTTAAGCTGAGGTATCTATATTTGTCATATTGTTTGAGGCTCAATGAGCTACCCTCCTCATTTGGTGAGCTTAAGCTTCAAACACTGCACTTGAATGGCCTTAGACTTATGAATGACTGCTCTGATAGAATTGGTCGCATAACTAGTCTCACCGAATTGGTGATTGATAGTGGATCTGCTGAATTGCTTGAAAATGTTAAAGCCATTCGACAACATCTAAATCTTGTGGGCACAGTAGAGCATCATGTACATGAGGTAGAGGGTAGAGGATGCAGTAGTATGGTGGATCTTGCGGGATTGACTTATTCAGAGTTGTTACTTGCAAGCCTTCAAAATGTTAGACATCCAGAAGAGGCAGACAGAGTCAACCTGCGTGATAAATCAGATGTTCGAGTACTAAAACTTTGCTGGGAAAAGGAAGGGGGTACATCTGTGTTGGAGAGGCTCATACCTCCTCGAACTCTTGAAACTTTTTGGCTAGTTGGGTATACGAGCAAAGATTTCCCTAACTGGATGTTCCACATCCCGTCCTACCTCCCGTTTCTCAGCGAACTGACTCTTTCTGGTTTGGAAGCATGTGATTGCCTTCCTCCATTCGGGGCACTGCCATATTTAAGAAAGTTGTGTATGGAAGAAATGCCCAACATTAGAAAAATAGGTAAGGAATTCTATGGAGCAGGTGGACCTTGTATGAAACTAAGGGTACTAAAACTGAAGTTGATGGTGAATTTGGTGGAATGGTGGACAACAGAGTCAGGTGAAGAAAACAAAGAGTTCCTAATCCCTCATTTGCATGAGTTGGAGGTAGAGGATTGCTCAAAGTTGAAGTTCCTACCATACCCCCCAAGATGTATTCAGTGGAGTTTGGGAAGCAGCGAGCAAGTTTTGCCAGAAGGAGGATTTGGAACGCTCTCTTCTTCCATTCATCCTCTTGAGATGATTCTAAAGAGCATTAATTTTTCTCAAGAAACCTGGGATAGACTCGAACACTTTCACACCCTTGAGATGTTTATCTTCTTCCGCATCAGTGGCTTGAGGACTTTGTCAAAGGTCATGCGACGCTTCACCTCTCTCACTGAGCTACATTTGAGGTCGGTGAAGGATCTGGAGACACTCCCTATATGGTTAGGCCACCTTGGTTCTCTACAGGTCTTTGAAATCCGAGATTGCCCCAAAGTGGCATATTTGCCTGAAAGCATGAAGAACCTCATCGCTCTTAGAAAACTGGTGTTATATGAGTGCAGAAGCTTGGAAACAATACCCGGATGGTTGGGACAGTTGACTTCTCTTGAAGAAATTTCAATCGGCTATTGCCCCAACCTGACATGTTTGCCTGAAAGCATACGAAGTCTCTCTGCATTGAAGCTACTCAGAATTGCTCTTTCTCCAAGTCTGGCTGCGAAGTGCCAAGGGGAGGATGCCCACATGATTTGTCACATCCCCGAAGTTGAATTCTGGTATCAAAGTTTGGATGGTGTGGTGTTCTGCTCTACACACCATACTCGTTCTGCTGCAGAGGAGGTAAGCAGCCTGCTGGAGCTTTCTGTTTTCTTTTTCAACTGTTGCATACCATTATTTATTTTTCTTTCTTTCTATAATTACTTTCTTGTTCATCAGACGCAACATTTAGAAACTGGACTTGAATCTACTCCCTCTATCCCATAATATAAGACGTTTTTGCAACAAAAATAAGTCTTATATTGTGGAGCGGAGGTAGTAAGAACTAATTAAAATGACTTGCCTTTCATGGTTGGCTGCACAACAGACTTTGAATGACCAAATACAACTTATATGGCTTTCTTCTTTGTTTCTACTATACTTACTTAACTTGAAAAATATGTCTCTTCTAGCAGGAAATTTCCACATCCAGCTGACATTAACATGTTATGCTGGACTTGCTGAATCCTGCACAAGGAGCAGTTTCCTTCAAATCGAGTTCTCGTTGGGATTCTCAAGGAGCATATTGATGACAGGAGAGCTCTCAAGTAGCTGACTGACTAACATTTTGTTCTACTCTAATAGTTCTTGTCCATGAACACTTCCCTGTCAGCTCTGAGGCCACAACACGGTAAGATTATTAATCTCAACTCAATCATTTTTTTGGCAATGCTTCATTCGTTCATTCATGTAATTTATCTATCTTGTTACTGCTTTTACTTTCTATATATACTTATTAATGTGGCTATTGTCTTCCAGGTCCAAGTAGTGCACATCTTCAATCGGCCTGGCTGTGGAAAAATCATCGAGTATGTACAACTCCAGTGACTAATAACAGATCCGGTACTCATGGAGATGGTTCCAATTATCGTTATGTGTTGACATTACCAGAAGTTCATCCTTTATTTTTTCTGTTCTGCTAATGTTCGCAATAATGTAATATGTTTATAATCGCCATACTGTCCAAAAAAAAACTACTAAGAGCTACGTTTTTTGTCAAAGGCCAAAAAAAAAGCTAAGAACTATGGTTGGCTATTATGTTAGTTTTTCAGTTTCACTTTCTTCTACATTTACTGTTTTGGCGTTGCACTAAACTCTTGTATGAGAGTCCATTCCATCCATATTTCCTTGTTTCTCTCCTCTATATAGGCAAAAGTGGCATGTAAGCATATAGGTAGATTTATTATGGTCTTGCTTGGTTTGTCGCCAAGAATTCTCTTGATCGGTTATCTATGCATGCATTAAGATGCAAAGTTTTTTGAAGTTTTATAGGCTCGGGTGGGCACTCAAAAACGCATGAACTAAGATGTACTGTAATTTGAATCCAAACCAAAATTAATGAACACGTGAATATTCCAAAGCCATTTTTTTATATACCGCGCAGGGAGAAGAGATAAATTATGGACACGATGAGAGGAAAACACAAGGCAAGACCTACCTCACGTTTGTTTTTCTCCGAAATTCCTGTGGATTGCCCCATTTCATAGGAGCTCTATAGGGGTCTTGGCCAGCATTCCTTTATCCCAAAACGGTGTCGTAGGGTTTTTGTTATAGGAATTTAGTCCTATAATTTTTTCCTTACGATTTCGCTTTGTTCGAAATGGTTAAGGGAGAAAGGAGAAAAAAAAAGCATGGGGTGGGACACAGTGTATGGTTGAAGGATCAATTTGAAATGATGCGCTTTCCTGGAGTGGACTGGACCCCTGTGTGGTGAGTGTAGGTTGAGAACTCTAAGCTACTGCAAAGATATGCGTCGATCATGCATGTTAACATGTCATCATCAGTACCAACTGAGCAGCACAATTATGCATATCTGTATGCAATGGTAGCTCGCAAGTACACATACAAAATGATAGAATTAGCATGCATGCAGCCCCACGTAGGATGTGACAGTTGAAAGTTAGTTCCTAGCCACTAGGGCATTTCCCATTGACATAGGAACTTTTGTACCAGAAACAATAGTATCTTCAATTATAGCCCATCTGGGATGTAAAATATATCTCTTCTCACAATCCCCATAGAGTATGAGACAAATATATGCATTTCGATTAGGTTTGTATTCTATGGTTACGATTCTACCAGATATGTCTTTTTGATTCCGTTGAAAAACTATTTTACGGTATAGGCGCGCTTATGACCTCCCCCTCTATGCCTTGCGGTAATTATCCCTCTAGAATTACGACCTTTGCCACAATGGTGCCGTCTTTGGATCAAATTATTTTGTTGATTGGATTTCACTTGCCTGTCTACGGTTCCCTTGCATGTGCTCGGGATAGGTGTTTTGTATAAATGTTTTGCCGTATTATTAAGTATTCTTCTTTAGTTTTTTTTCTCTATCTAGAAGTGGAATAGAATAACCCGGTTGAAGGGTAATGATCATACGTCTGTAATGCATTGTATGGCCCAGAATAGGTCGTAGCGTAGCTAGCTGTGTCAACTGAATTTTGCAGATGTTGAAAGAAGAAAATCTACTCCTACCTCGCAAAAAAAAAATGTAGTGAATTTTGCAGCTGAGCTGGGCTGGCTATTTAGGTAGGCAAGTAAGGAAGGAATAGCATAACGGACGCATAACTAACGCATGCTAATTGATGGACTCTTGGTGAACGTCCGGACGTTACGGTGCTCATGAATTCGTCCTCTCCATCGCCTGTCCCCAAATAAACAAGGCAACGCATGCATATATAAAGCAGCAGGCGGATGGCGCAAAATAAACGACCACCGCGAACCAGATGCCGCCGACGACGACGAATGCGACCAGCAGCAGGGGTTGCGGGAGGAGCATGACGGCCATGATGCTGGTGTCGCTACTGGTGCTGCTCGGGCGGCCGTCTCCGGCGACGGCACAGCTGGGGGACGCCAAGAAATGCCGCGACACGTGCCTGGAGGGGTGCACCGGGTGGGTGGTGGTGTGCCACGTCTCCTGCGCCAGCGCCTGTGCCGGGGCCGGCGGCATCGGCATCATGAGCATCGACAACGGCATCCCGCCCGACCACCCCAACCCCGACGACCTCCCCAAGCCGCCGCCGCTGCCGGACCTCCTCCATCCCCTCCGAGGAGCCGGCGGCACCGCCTTCAGCCCCGCGCCGTCACCAGCATCCTCATCTTCATCAGAATCATCGTCGTCGTCGTCGACATTGGATGATGATTAATTACTAGGCAACTAGTTGAGCACTATCCATAGATTGGTTGCAACAAACAAGCATATATTCTTCATTCTCTTTCAACAATTCTCTCCTCCAATGAGTCAAATAAAATTAATTAAACAGCACAGTTCCTTGCACTAAAATTAATATTGATCGACAACGCGCCGCGCCGCAGTTTAATTACACAAAATAACCCACCCTTTCTCTCTCTCTCTCTCTCATTTCTTACTCACCTGCAAACTTGCTTGGTTCATTCATCCATCCAGGTAAGAGGTAACATAAGTAGAGTAGGTACATCCCTCCCTCCACAACAGACGGGCAGGGTAAACAAAGGTCAAAAGCTACTAGCATGCATGTATTTGCTTGCTGCCTTGTGCTTCACTTCCAATCTCTCCCCCCCACAAGCTTCCTCTTTACAACCAATCTCTCTCCCTACTTCCACAGCTTCACCCATCTGTCGTGGCTCGCCGACGCAATCGACCCCGTCAGCGGGGAGTGCGCCAGCGCCGCGATC
Organism: Aegilops bicornis; assembly: GCA_021605145.1. Classification (NCBI taxonomy): domain Eukaryota; kingdom Viridiplantae; phylum Streptophyta; class Magnoliopsida; order Poales; family Poaceae; genus Aegilops; species Aegilops bicornis. The sequence goes on along the minus strand of CM038673.1, from coordinate 793,685,914 downwards.
AGCCCCTCGTGCGCCGCGACCACGTTCCGCTGGTTATCCGATACGCTCCACAGCTCCACCGTCTGCATCATCACACATCACATCCACACGTATATATAAACGTTACCCAACTGTCCAGGTTTAATTTATCTCTGTTATGTTGCAGGGCACATTATTATTCAGAATTTGCAGCAACCATGTTAGTGCTTGCTTACCTGGTAACCACCGACGATCAAAACTTTCGGATATCTCGGATGGAATATGCATGACTGGTACTGGTTCCCGTGCGACCTCAGCTCGTGGATGCACTGCCCTGACGCCACCGACCACACCTTCACGCTCTCCTGACTCGCCGACGCCAAATACTCACCCGTTTCGTCCCAGCACATGCAGTTTACCTCGCTAGTGTGAACCTAAATCATTTTAAAAACAATTCAATGGTGAACAACTACCTCCTCACGTTGCACAAACATCACGACCACCGTGCAATTCTTGATTACCTTTGCGTGCGAATGTAAACTCGTGTCCGTGTCGATATCGATGATGTTCACCGTGTTTCCTGCTGCCACGGCAAGGAGCTTTCCGATCCGAGGCTGAAACCTCACCCTACCAGTACCGCCCTGTTTCACCTGTATCCATTCATGTACAGTTCAAGTATTATTACTGTCACTCAAATGATGTGGCTGCAAAACATCTACAAAGGTGATGCGCTAGAGACAAACCCTGGACACGCGTGAAGCCGCATTTTGACCAACTGTCCAGAACCGGATCTCTCCATTGTCGTCACACGAGCATAGAATCTCTGTCAATTTCGGGTGAAAATCTACCGATGTTACATGGGAGGAATGCCCAAGAAAGTTTTGCAATGCCGGTTCGCTGCAAAATGAAGAAAATAATGGATTTAGGTATCTGGCAGTCAATACTAACATGGTGAAGTGAAACATAGGTCCATAAAAAATCAGTCACATCATCAATATGTGCACATGATTAGCGAATTAATGCGTGAAGTTTGGTTTCCTACAATTAGATCAACCAGCTGTATACTAAACATATATGTTATGTTCAAGCTCAATCTGACTAAACCTGTCTGCGTCCAATCAACAATCATGTGTACCAAAAAACGACAGACAGCAAAAGAACTAGGGTTACTGGGTCGCTCTGTAATAAACAAATCAAACTAAATCCATCATCAATTTCTGTCTGGCCCAAAGAACAGACCACTTTAACTTCTGATCAGCCTTAACCCATTAGACTCCATAATCATGAACGGTACTTGACTTGCAATTTGATTACTGGAGTCTGGATTCCTAAACTTGAACAGTTGTGTCAACCGACTGGACTCCATAATCATGAACAGTACTAGACCGCTTTACCTTAAGATCAGCTTCTACCCAATGAATTTAAATTCGTTAAGACAGCCTGAAGGTCCTGTATAGTAGCTTATGCCATAAGTAAATGTTCTTGGACAACCATGACAAATGATGTCCTGGCACAATATTATTTCAGATTGCAGAATATAGTTTACATCTAGCAAGTACCCACATGCTTTGAATAATCAAACATTGCAATTAAAGGTACCAGTAAGTCTTAGATATTCCGTTGAGATTTTTGCATTTAAGATATAAGTGTTCCATGGAGTTACAGAAGCTTGGCGCTTACTGAGAAAGAGACAAAGGTGTTCCCCTTTTACACTAACAAATAGGAGAGCATGATTTACACTTCCTCTATAAAAGACCTTCTATGGTATTCCCCTTCTATGGAGTTTGTAACTCAAGTTTGCAGTGATCTCTTGCCACAATCAAAGTGCAAAATTTTAAATTTCAGTGTCAATGGTAGGCAGTGAAAAGCACCAAAAAGCCGGAACTTGCAGCAAATAAGGAAAGTAAGAATTACTAATGAGAAGCACATATAAAAAAAAACTAGAAGAAAATACCTCGGCTGCATTCCATAGTCGAACAGTTCCATCAGAAGATGAAGTAGCCAACTGAGTCGAATTCGGTCTGAATCTTATGTCTGTTATAAAGTTTGTATGTTCTTCTGGTTTAGTATCCATGCTAAAATTGTCCATATTCCAGAGGAAGACCTACAGTACCATAGAAACATGACATATAAGAAAATATAAACTGCTTTACAACGGCCTAATTTTCTATCAGAGACGCAAAGCAATAACAAAATTACATGTCAACATTGCAGGTCAAGGTGGGTGAAAGGGTAATATTGCATCTCCAGCAATAAACAGAATAAGATGCAGGTGCCGATTATGCAGTGCGGCAGAAGAAATATGAGATAAATATTTTATTACTGAAAACAATCGTGACTGGAGTTAGCAATAACAAGTACTGTTAACAGTGATGAAATCTTGTGCCAACATTAAAGGTAAATTCTACTTATAAAATCCTAATATTCTTAAAAGAAGGAAACTGATTTTTAATTATTTGAACGCTCTGGCACAAGGAAGGAATTTACAAAATAAATTGTTAAATCGCATCTACTTGTGAGTTTACACAGCTTACCTTTTTCTCATGACCGGCGCTAGCAAGTAACTTCCCGTCTGTAGAGAAGTGACAGCAAACAACCTTGTTGTTGCTTGCACGGTTATTAGCAACCTCACTCAAAGAAAGACCTACAAAAGAATGAATGGTTTATAATGATTACACTTTTTCAGGGCTGAAGTTTGCGGCACAGCTCAAAAGCTTAAAATATTTACTTTTCAGGGACTCCTGCTCTGAGGGCCCTTTCTTCAATGCAGCGAATATGTCTCGACCATCCCCATCATCATTTGACAAAAATGAATCGACATTATCATCAAAATCAACGAAACTATCCAAATTATCCTGTCAGTAACAAAAGTTGTTTGAGCACAACAAACTGACAACCAAAAATGAAACAGTAGAGCAGTATACACATAATAATAGTAAATAGTACCATCTGATTTGAGGATGAAGCAAATCCACTGGTTCCATCCGCGCCACAAGCCATTGAACTTTTTTGCGCAATGTTCACGTTGCTAGCTACTGGTATTCCACCACCAGGAGTATGAGTTGATGGAGTTGAGGGTGGAGAAGGCCCAACGGTATTTCCTGTGCCGGTACTATTAGCTGGCCCAGAAGAAGTTGGCTTCCGTTTTCTACTATTCTGGATATCAAGAATAATGGGCACGCTTAGGTATCACATGTATGGAGCTATAGAACTTAAAAAACATCTCAAGGTAACTCAGGCCACCTGCTGCTGCTGCTGTTGTTGCTGTTGTTGTTGCTGCTGCTGCTGCTGTTGCTGCTGTTGTTGCTGCTGCTGCTGTTGCTGCTGCTGTTGCTGTTGTTGCTGTTGCTGCTGTTGCTGCTGCTGCTGCTGCTGTTGTTGCAATTCCATCATCCGGTGGCCCGAGGATTGCTGCATCTGGGCCATCTTCAACTAACAGATTGCAAATATTGTATAATAGTCAATCATAAAATGCATGATTTGCATAAGGTGGCATAGGAAGACATAAAGTAAAATTATAGAATCATCCATACCATTCCCAAACAGAAAAACAGTGGTAAGAAAGTACAGGTAAAATACAGAACATTTTATTGAAATGGTGAACGTATTTGTAGAACAAGATAAATTGAAATGTAATTTGATCGATAGTGAATTATTGTCCATTAGAATTGTCAAACTTATAATGGACTTGACATACATCAAGTTTCTCAGAACCAATTACATAGTGAGTTACTGACCTTCATCATATACTCGTGCTCATCTGGCCGAACCTTTGGTGAACCAGAATGAGCTGGAGAACCCATTCTAGCAAGCTCATTCTGTGTCTGTGCTTGAGCCATCAATTGCTGTTGTGGCGATAAAATTTGAAATTGGTTTGGAGATGTCATCAACTGCTTCTGTGCGCCTAAATTTGACCGGAGTTGATCGATACCTGGGACCTTTTAGCAAACAACAAAACAGATAAGCTTTCAAAAAGAGAAGTAAACAAGGGTATAAAGAGATGTCAGCGAACTCACTGTTAACGGCCAGCCTTTCAGTGGCACACTCCCGACTCCTTGATTTAGTCCTAAGTGGAGGAAGATGGATCAGAAAAACACCTTCGACCATTTACTGAAAGTATTTATATTGTTTGTCATATAGTTTTACAAATCTCAGTCCAATTTAATTTCAGGGTGTTTGTCGTGAGTTTAATGTGCAATGGACACAAGCAAACTAGATGCATGCTCACATCTAAATCAACAAACACTCGAGTATGAATATGATAGTACTAGCCACAGCAAGCCGAAAGGGTACTAATGGGTAAAAACAATAGAACTCGTGAAGCAATTTTCACTAGGACACCCGGTATGGACACATAATGGGTCTTCCATCAGTACCATGCGTTCTCTTCATCAAGAGATACAATGAGCAGCAGAACATATATCATCTCAGGATATTACTCACCAGAAGTGGCTAATCCAGATTTTGATTGCAGCATCGCTGCTCCGTATAATGCAGAAGGGTCTGTAGGCATTGTTCTTTGTTGAATAGCACCTTCACCTTTGATGTCCTTGAAAATAGTTGAGTGGAGTATTAGGATTAAGAAACAGCAAGCAGGTGCAGGGAAACTGTGGATAGAAATGAGTTACAGAGGACAGTATGCATTACAACTTGCTGGTTTCTTGACTGAAGCTGCTGCTGCAGAGCTGCCATGTTGACTGAGCTGCCCTGAAGTTGCCTGAGTGGACAAAAGGATTAATCAGAAATCAGCAACGCTTAGTTGGTGCTGGAATGAACTTAATGAAAACCTACCCAGCTTGGTTAGCTGCTGACTTGAGAAGAGCCATCCTATTTGCATCGAAGAGCTGCTGTGATGCCTCGGAGTCCATAGGATTGTGATTCCTCATTCCTTCCATCAATTTAGAGGCCAGAACAGCTGATACATCAGAGTTCATAGCACCGTTAAGGGCCGGTTGATTTGAATCCCTTCTCTGCAAGTGGGCATTCTGCTGTTGCAATAGCTGGAGTCTCATCTGGTGTTCCCTTGACTTCATCTAGCGCAGCACAAAGAATTCCATAAATAAATACAAAAGCATATGCAATGAGCAGCACATGTGACTTGACATACCATTAAACATGATATTCACATTTCACAGACAGGAAAGAAGACAGTAGCATTCTCAGTAAATTACACGCAGTATCCATGTGTCAGTGTACTTAGACAGCTAGTCACACTCAATGGTCAGTTTTAGTTTGCCAGATTATGCATGCCACATTCCACTTTGAAATAGTCAATGCATCCTGATGGGGGCACTCTGTTTTTCATTTTTCCACTCTTGAGGTCAATGTGACTTGGCCACAGTAGCATCGGATGACACGGCAGTAAGGATAAGCTTGTGTACATACAGCCTAGGTATAATAGAGGAGTATATAGAAGGTAGAATGCTAGTTGCTTCCCAGCTAGTAAGTAATAGAATTTCAGCGAAAATGGAACGGGTAACTATAAAAGTGGATGCTCAGCTGAAGAGCTAGCTACCAATAGCATTTTAGCAAAACAGGAAAGAGAGGCCGAACCCGTAAAGAAGTCACATGACTAGCATTGCAGGCCAATAATAAACGGTGTAATAGTACGTCTGTTTGACCTAGTAACATCAAACGTGCAGGTACAGGTGTGGTGTGGGATGATATCAAATAATAAATAAATCCTAGTTAAAAGCAGGGAAAGTCATACATAATAATAACTGAAGCAATGTAGAAATAAGCTGAGCATGGAGGGGGAGTTATGACATACGTCCATAGAAGGCGGTGCGGCGGCCCCGGGCCCTCCTGCGTCGTGGGGCTTGTCCCTTGTCCTGGCGTCGAAGATGTCCCAGAAGATGGACCACCACTCGAAGAGGAAGCCTCCCGGGGCGTCGATCGCTGGGGAACGGAACGGAAGCGAAAGCAGACAAGCATTAGCCATTAATAATTATTAGGTGACACATGAGTTACTAGTAGTAGTACTGGTACATATTCCTCCTGGTTGTAATGCTGGTTGTGGTGTGGTGAGAGGAAAGAAAACATGTGTTGTGTTGTGGTGAGTGGCTTGGGGGAAAGAAAACACAGACGCAGAGAGGCACATCTATCTATAAATGGTTACCTTGCTTGTTTTTGTGTCTGTTTTCCTTTCCCCCAAATGAAGGGAAGGGGATTGGTTTGAGCATCTATCAATCTATCTATCTATCTATCTATCTATTATTAGATGCCTACTACTGGGGTCACTAGAGAAGAAGAAGAAGAAGAAGAAGAAGAAGATGCATCTGCTCTCCCTCCCTCCCACAGAAAGGGAAAGGGAAAGGGAAATGGGAAAGGGAAAGGGGAAAGGGGAAAGGGGAACAAGGAACAAGATAGAAACGTACCGACGGGATCGGTGGCGACCTTGCCCTCGTTCATGAAGGCCTTGGCGGAGTTGTGGAGGTTGCGCTTCACCAAGTAATCATAGATGTACACGTCCAGCCTGCAATTTCAACCCCAATCCCCCCAATCCCCCATGGAAATTCAACTCAATTTCAATTTCGATTCGATTCCATATGAACTAGTACTAGATAGAAGAAGCAGAGGACGAGGATGAGATTGGATACATACATCTTGTCCGCCTCCCAGTTGCTCCTCTGTGCCATGGCGGCGGGGATCCTTGCCTTCTTCCACGCCGGCGCCGCTCCCTTCTTCCCTTCCGTTGGTGGGGCGCCGCGCTGCGCTGTCGCCTCCTCTCTTTCTCTCTCTTTCTCTCTGCGAGCCGCGCGGTGCGGGTCGGGTCGGCGCCTGCCGGGTCAGGGTTGGGCCGGGCCGGGCCGAGAGGAGTAGCATAGCAAAAGCGGTGGCAACTGGCAACCGAACATGGGGGTGGCCGACGTGTGGGTCCCACCAGCCTGCCTGCCGGCCGGCTTGGGCTGTCCTCCTCGTTTTACCCAGCTCCCTCCATTCGAAGACAAGCGAAGACATTTCCCCACAAACACACGCGAATCAATATCATTTCATCATACTCCCTCCATTCCGAATTACTTGTCGCAAGTATGGATGTATCTAGATGTATTTTAGTTCTAGATACATTCATTTTCGCGACAAGTAATTTAGAACGGAGGGAGTACAATTCTAGTATCCATTCATTTCTTCACAATTTGTAAGCTGGTTGTACACAAATTCACCTTTTTTCCTTAACTTAATCATGATCTAACCCTTTTTTCTACCCTTACTGTCCTTGCCTGTGTCTCACGGTGCAAAATACCGCCAGATCCCTCCGTATGTATGGTTGCTAACAAGGTCGCAAGTATTGGGTGATGGACCAGGGTACGTGTATAAACCAAGTCAATTGGGTCTTCCCGTTCCACAAGCAAACAATTTCTCAATCATTTCATAACAACAGATGCAAATCAAGCATTCGCATTGCACGTACTTTTCCCTGTTTAAATCCTGATGCATTGTAGTTTTTGAATACAAAACTCTAACCCTGCAATTGCTATATGCATTTTCAGTTTACCCACTGCAACCATTTGATGTACATCTGGATTCGGACTTGAAAAAAAAAAGAGTAGGCTCACATGCTTTCATTTGCAAGAAAGATCTACGGGCTAGTAACTGACCCATATGTTTCTACATGTCACTTTCAACCCCTAGAATCCCCAATTTAATAGTACATTTTGAAGTTCTAAACCACTCCGAGTTCATACATGCATTGCATCACTTAACGCAGAGGTCGTGGGAGGCATAGGCCGTTGGAGAAGGAAGGCATTTCATTTGAACAAAAGAAATTCCGAGTCTAATCAAGCCATCCACATTGGCAACCAAACAATTTTTATCATTTCCGCACAACACATCCGAGGCATTTCATTGAGTGAATTGCAGAAAACTTCGATATTGAAGGCTAGGGTTGCAAAAACCACACTTCTACAGTTTTGTGCCAAAAATCATTATTTCCAGGGCTATTTTTTTTCAAAAATACTAGTTGACGGCTTTGACCCATTTTATGACGATTATGACAGGTAGGGCTCACAAATGATGACGTGGCATAACTGTTTGTGTTGGGCGTAATATTGTTTTTTTTCTCAAAAACTCCCTCCTTCAAAAAAGAAAAAACAGCCATGGGGCTGCCTCCGCCGTGTCCTGGCGCCGCCCGTCCCTCGCCGGGCCGCCTCCCCATGCCGTCAACCGCTCCGAGCTCTGAGCTGACCCGCAGCATGCCCGCATGGCCGGCGCCACTGCTGCGTGTGCACCTCGGCTGCCACCGCTCTGAGCTCCAAGCTGACCCGCCACATGCCCGCAAGGCCGGCGTCGCCGCTGCTCGCCCTCCTGAAGCACCGCGTCGGACCTGGTGGCCTGCGCGGGCGCGACCATCCAGATCCCGACAACCCCCTCGCCAGCGACGTGACCATGGGCGACTTGATTGCTTTTTTTGGTTTTTTTACTGAAGAGCCTCATTGTAAAATTACAGGGACTGTTTCATATATCCATAAATCCCCTGTCTAACATCGTCTATCATGAACCATTATGCCACGTCATCAAATGCGGGACCCACGTGTCATAATCATCATTAAAATGGCCAAAGTCATCGCCTAGTGTTTTTTGCAAAAAAAAAATTGCCTCAGAATTAGTGATTTTTTGGCCAAAAAAACTGTAAAAGTGGGGTTCATGCAACCTTAGTCTTCAATATCGATGTTTTCTGCAATTCACTCGATTTCATTCATACTTTGTAAAATGGGTGGATGGAGCGGTACAATGAGTCTTGAGCACACAATCCAACCCATAAATAACAAACAAACAAAAAATGCCGTTTTGGATCTGACTTATATATAGGATAATAATATATAACATTTGTTTATAATAATAGTACATAGTGTGTGTATATTTTTACACCCGACCGAGGACATGATTCATTCATCTCACCAATATTTTTACACTCACAACTCGCAACTCTATAACAGACAGACAGACAGACAGACAATACATACATTCCTCCCACCAATCACCAGAACCAGAACCAGAACCAGAACCCAGCCCCAGCCCCAGCACCAGCCGGCGATTTGTAGTACTTCTTCTACTTGGCCGCTGCCGCCGCCTTGGCCTGCTGGTTGGCCGCAGCCGACATGGACCGCAGCCGCGCCGCGATCTCCGTGAAGGCCGGCCGCTGCGACGGGTCGGGCGACCAGCACTGCTCCATCAGCCTCCTCCACTCCGGCCCGCAGTTGGCCGGCACCGGTGGCCGCAGCGTGTTGTTCACGATGCCACCTGCCAAGCAAGATCGATCAACCAAAGCACCACAGTTTATGTAAGCGCTAGTGTAGCGTCAAAAAACGTCTTTTACATTATGGGACGGAGGGAGTATATCACAATGAAAATGGACAAGAAAGACAGCTTCAGGAAGAGAATCGTCGGCATACCTATTATTGCGCCATAGTGCATGTTGGCATAGGGCTCCTCCCCGGTCAGTATCTCCCACAAGACGATACCGAACGAGAACACGTCTACCTGCATCCATTATGCCAGAAAACCAAAGAAAAACACTATCTCTGTTATATACTCTATTAATCCACTGCTAGTTTAACTTCTTGCTAACCAAACTCTCAACTAGTCTACTCAGCCAAGAACAGGCCACACCAAGATACATATCACCAGAACAATATCTACGAAAGACGCCTCACGGCCTTACCTTCTCAGACACCTTGCTGCTACTCCCGTTGAGTAATTCTGGGGCCATCCAGGGAAGCGTCCCCCTCACCCCGCCCGAAACCAGGGTGTTCCTCTTGATTTTCGACAGCCCAAAATCACCCACCTGAACACAACGACAGCAGTAAATTTACTTACTCAACAGGTGGCTGCCGCAACACTGTTTTTAATAAGTGGACGGAATGGAAACATCCACTAGGCTTACTTTGCAGATAGGGCGTGCGTGGTCCCTGAGGTTGACCAGCAGGTTGTCGCACTTGAGGTCGAAATGCACAATGTTCTTCGAGTGCAGGTACTCCATCCCAAACGCCGCGTCCATCGCTATGATCAGCCGCTTGCGGAGATCAGGACACCTTTCAGGTTATACAGGAGAAATTTTTTGCTTAGTTATTTATATGTTTTATTAGATCCAGAGAAGGGCAAATACAAGGAAATCGCCAGGAAGAGCTTGCTTACTTGTCCTTCCGCTGCAAGACATGCCGAAGAGAACCATTAACCATGAACTCGGTCAGAGTCGCCAGGGTACCGCCCGGCCCGTCCTTCACCACGCCATAGAAGGCTACGACGTTTGGATGATGAAGCTTTGACAGAATCTCAGCTTCTCGCCAGAATTCTTGTGCCTAGAAACCACAATGTTTATTTAGAGCGTCATTACAGGCAGCACCCAACATCTCCATTCCATTCTGCTGAAATTTCAGCTGCAGTATATAACACCACATTGATAATACGAGTCACAGATTTCAAGAATGCTATTTTCAGTAATGCTGCAACTACCTTTCATATTCAGAGCCTACTGTCATATAGTATATGCCAATAAAACGGGAAATCAAACTAGCATGCTTAACACACAACTTGAACACAGGTTCAGGAGCTTACCAGCCTTTCTTGCTCAGATGATCGTCCTGTAAAACAGCTTTTCTTGATGCGCTTGATAGCCACATCAGTTCCTCTCCATTTCCCATGGTAAACAGTTCCGAAAGTACCAGAACCAAGTTCCCTAAGCTCCTCAAGATCTTCATTCTTGATAATCTGTTCAAATATTTGTTCCCAACAGAATAAAAGTGAGCATTGTTGGCATGTCACTGGTCATGCTCGTAACAGAGGTTGTCATGTGTGCCCTTTGGTTGGCAGAACCATTGGGCCAGAAAATGCTAATATTGTCTTTCCAGAGCTAGTAATAACACTTAAACATGTTGACAACAATGAATAAAGATAGCAACGTCATGCGACTTTAGATGATTCTGGTTTGAGAATTTAGCCAAAACATGTTAAGTTTCTTCCAACACAAAACCACCATACCTGCAAGTGTTCAAAATCAGAATCTCGAAGAGAAGCATCCATGACTTGTGCGGCAGTTCTGTCCTCTTCAAACTTTGGTTCCTGAAGCCATGAAAATAATCATAAGTACGACAACACAGTGCGATGACAAAAGCGACACTGGACTTGTACTAAACATGCATACCTCGAAATCTGGAGCAGGTAGATTTGTATTGTCCACCACAGGTTGATATGGATTGTCAACTTGAAATGCTTCAACACTCCTCTCCACCTTTGGTAGATGGTCAATACGTGATGTGGCATAAGCTGGAGGCATGCTTCTAACGTCAGCAACTATGATGGAAGGCTCTGCCTTCTTCTCAGCATCAAAATTGTAGGTAGGATTCAAACCCTTCATGCTGATTGCATCATTATCTGCTCCTGCGAATGCATACATCCCTTCGTCAATCTTTGCCAGGCCTTGTTGGTCATTACTCTTGCTTGGGAACTCATCCTTTGCAAGATTTCTGAAGAATGACCAGTTCTTAGGCTCATAGTTTGGCATGTTCAAGCTAAGAATAGGATCATTAAAAGGAGTTGATGACTGTGCTGCATCTTTCGCCTTTGCAAAGAAATCGGAAAGAATATCAGGGGGGAAGCGGTCATTGATATCAACAAAAAAATCTCTGTTCTCCGAGTTAGCAGCTGCAGATACACTATCTGCAACAGCTCCAGCAGTGCTGGTGGACGATGGCACAGCTGGATCATGCTTAACATCATTGGGGGGCGCGGGCTTGGGAGCCTCCCAACTAACACGACGTGCCATGGCAGCATCACTTCCCAGCTGCTTCTTAGCACTTTGCATTCTATTGGTAGTAGTGGCTTTCAAATTACCTTTAGCTGGAGTCTTTTCAACTGAATTCATGATGTTAGGGACATCCACTGCCTTCTTTTCACTGGCCTGTTGCTGTTCAACCACAGGATTTTCAGACATCATTTTAGCATCTGATTCTTCTGAAGGTATGATTATACCAAATTGACTCGGCCGTGGTACAGCTTTGGCAAAGTTTCTCTCAAACTGTGCTAGGGAATCATCGCTAGACGGTTCATTCAGGTTCAGTGATGGGGCCCCTGAATTTGAATTTTCAGCTCCTTCAACAGAATCAGAAGCCTCTGCAATGGATTCTCTAGCCACACCAGACTGAGACTGGGGTATTAGAAACTGAGCACCTGAATCATCAGATTTTGACAACCGATTCAGGGATTCCATTTGCTCCCGAGGGATTCGTTCAGAGTGGAAGGTCCGCCCAGAACCAGGTTGTGGATCCATGAAGCCATGATCGGTCATGTCAGACTCAAATTCAGAACATCCAGATGCAAAAGCTCCACCAGAGGACTGGCGATCATCTTCATTTAACTCTCTAGGCTCTAAGCTCTTTCCACTGTCACTTGGTTGAAGAAAAGATGTCCGGCCTTCTTGAGCCGAAGAAGCAGGGGGCACTTCCAAATGCATGCTATTTGAAACAGACAGATCATTGTGCAGCACAGGAGCACTCAAATTCTCAAGGGTTTGGAAGTAGTCCACTTCACTTTTCTGATGCAGCGTGTTCTTGGAGGCCTGCTTTGCATCATTTATAGAACCTTGCATCATGAAGCCATCCTGATAAGACCGCTGGTCAGGAGTTGCCAGAGATGCAGGACCAGAATGTGGCGCATACTGAGAGGCCACTCCATAATCTGAGGGCGCAGATAGAGGCATAGAGATGCGTCTCTCAGTGTCATAGAAATTGTCTCTAGAACTTTGAGCGTACAGCATTTCCTGCCCTTGGTAAGATTGCAAATTTGCAGTGTAATCACTGGATAAACTTGGCGGTGTTGGGGTTGGTACAGTAGCAGCAGGCACCAAAGATGGCCCACGCATACCATGAAAATCTGACATGCCTTGGTTTGGGTTTGACTGATCATTATCGTTATTGAGATTAATGAACTGATCCATCATACTCACGGATGTGCTTGCTAAACCATGGCCACTTGAAGGCTTCCCTGATCCTACATCAATTCCATTGACAGCAACAACATAATGGAGCTCAGAATCACCATCCATGCTACCCAGGTTATCGTCAAAATCAAGCGAGGAAAACAGGAAAACACGGAGCTTCTGAGAACCTCCTTCACTTTCAATCATGGCAAACTCATCCATCATGTTTGTCAAATCCTCGTCGCCTGACACCGAAATCAAAGAATCAAGGTCTTCACCAGGGAGCTGGTACTTGATGATATGGGGCTGGTTGAAGATGGCAGACGTCTTTTGTCTGAGCTCCTGCCAGGAAATGTCCTTGCTGATTCGAATTATGCGTGTCTCCCCACCAACATATCTAAGCTTCCCGTCACTGGGCCGGGGCAAGATTTTGCCCCCAAAGCTGCACAGGAACTTGATTCTCTTGGAGGCATCCGAAGCATCGGAGGAAACATACCCATGAGACAGTCCCCGACTACTACCATCACCACCTGACAGAGCTCGCGGCACCGACCTGGTCGACGAGTGCCTGCTCCTATTCTGAACCTGAGCAGCAACAGGTTTTCTCTCGGGCTCCTTGTGCCGCGGATCAACAATAGGTTGGAGCATGAATATATCAGGACCAGTTTCTGATGCCGTGTGGCTGGCACCAAGCATCCCTCTCAAGTCCATGTATCCGCTTGTCGCGGCGTTCTGGTCTCCGGACGCACCAGGGGCCAGGATCTTCTGGGACATGGCGCGGTCCCTCATGAACTCGAGGGCGAACTCCTCCCCGGTCTGGATAGAGTAGTTGAGGACGGGCTTGACAGCGCCCGGCACAAGGTACTCTGGAACACGGGGAGGAGCGGTGGACGACAAAACCAATGGCGCATGCATGGCTCTCTTTGGCGCAGAGCCAGCAGCTGCGTCCCTTCTGGGGTCCATGACGCTCTGTCAATTGTTGTTGCGGTTCATATCATTGACGCTTCATTTCTGTTTGCAAGCAGTGCATCGGCGGGCAGGAGGGGAAACGTGAGCCTGACCTGGAGTAAACAGGCATAAGAATGTATGTCAGGTGCAGCCAAAAAAACAAACAAGGTCATTAATCATTTGCAAGGAACAGCTGAAACTACACAGGCCTTCCATTTCCTTGTACGGCGTATTTGTTTAGGTTCCATACAGACATAGAAAGCATACATCAATCAAACTATACAAGTAGTATCAGAGGGTGTGCAAGCAAGAGATAATGTTCGACTGAAAAAATAGAGTATTGGCAACAAGCTACACAAGTCTGTATACATACACTAGGAAATGGATGAAGAGGGGACACCTGAAACTATACAAGTCTGTCTGTAACTTGTACACTAGACTAGATTGGGTAATGTTCCTTCCACAGTTTGTTTCCATTTGCTTGGTAGGAATAGACAATAGAGTAGGTTGCTTGTTGAGGTTGCATACACACATAGATACACACACACATACATACATACATACAAAAATCAGTGGGTGGATGTGTGTGCAAGCAATCAAAGCAAGTGAGTCAGTCTGCCAGGAATGGATTGGAGTCAAAGTCAAGTAAGCATCGGTTGCTGGAGTGTATGTATGCAGATTGGTGGTGGAAGGGGATTAAACAAGAATGAATGAATGAATCCGTCGGTGGTTTTATTAGGATTGGCCCCAAATTAGCATGGCGAGTGGGGAGAAAATACATACATAGATAGATATAGATGCAGATAAGGTAGAAGAAGAAGAAGGGGAGTAAACCCTAGGTGGCATATAAGGTGGATAAACATGAACCAGGGATACGTAGTTATTGGCCCGAAGAAAGGCGGGATTAGCGGTCGGAAAATACCATCCAAGAAAGCTAGGGTTCGTCACCGTGGAAGGAAGTTGCAGGTCCGGACGGGGTGGATCTCCGCTCCGCTCCGCGCCGCGCCGCCAAGTCGCCGGTCCGCTCCACCAGAGAGGAGCGGCGGCGGCGGCGGCGGCGGCGAGGCGAGAACTGGTGGTCGGCGCGGTTGAGGCCGGGGCCAGGTGGCCGGAGAGGAGGAGGAGCGGATTTGAAATTGGATGCGCGCACAGACGGCAGAGGGGGAGGAGGAAGGAAGGAAGGAAGGGGATGAAGACCAAGAGGAGGACTGGAGAGGAGGCAGGCAGGCAGGCAGGCAGGAGGCATCTTTTCTTTTCTTTTCTTTCCTTTCCTTTTCTCTTCTCATTATTATTATTTCCTCTGTTTTTCTACGGCGTTAAGAAACGTTCGGATTTTAAGCATGGCAAACTGACATTTCAATTCTTCGGAGATGGAGCAAGAGGATAGCAAGTCCGGGGCAAGCGCGGCAATTTTCTTGTCGAAAAATAAACGGAAGCACGAGAGTTGTCATCCTCGTGTCGTGTCACTAAACTCGCTTGTCATCGAAAGCGTTCAGGGTTGCCATGGGCTCGTACCGAACGCTGTTGTTCGGTGCTTAGCAGATTCCTTTCTCTATTATTATGCGGGTGATTAACGTCTTCTGTCTTACTCCAGATTCGTTCAGTAATTGCTCAATCTTCAAGCCATCCATCCATCCACTAATTACTTTTCATATATTAAAAAGGCATGAAGACGTAGTTGATCGGTAAAGTGCATCACGAGACCCGCGGTGTGGTTAATCATTTTTCCTCCGCATCTCTAGTACTCCTGCTACTAGAGCCTCGCCTGTTTTTTTTTCCTTCTCCAAAAAGGATCAAGTCTACTAGAGCGGAGCTCCGTCGACTACGTCCAGACGAACGAACTCAAGGGGATCGAATCCCGGAAGACAAACTCGACGAAAAAGCACCGCACCCGCAAGGACTAAAACTCTAGCCTATAATCTATTAACAAGAGCAAAGGCACTGGCATTTCCTTCCTCGCCACCGGCTGCCGGAGTGTTAGGCAGAGGAAAAGCGAATCCATAGGGCTCACCGGTGAAGCCTAGAGGAGAGGATTTACCCTAGCCGTCTAGGGCCAGGGGAGAAAATTTCATCCCTAACTACCCTTTTTTTTTACTATATGTAGTACATCTTCTGTATGCGTTATAGTACCTGCAAAACAAAACAAAACAAAAATCTTAAGCACAACTAGGTACTACTACTTATACTACTCAAACATGAGGAGATGGCCGGTAGGTAGCACTAATCATATATTAATCCTCTCGAGGAGACGTCAGAGGAGAAGGAGGAAGGGGATGAAGACGACTCGCTCGAGGACTGGAGAGGGAGGCAGGAGGCATCTTTTCTTTTTCTTTGATCTTCTCTTCTTGTTATTATTATTTCCTTTGTTTTTCTACGGTAGTAAGAAATGTTCGGATTTTAAGCATGGCAAACTGACATTTCAATTGTTCGGAGATGGGGTGAGAGGATGGCAAGTCAGGGGCAAGCACGACAATTTTTACGTCAAAAAATAAACGGAAGCACGAAAGTTGTCATTAGACTTACTTGTCGTCGAAAGCCTTCGGGGATGCCATGGGCTCGTATCGAACGTTGTTCGTTGCTTACCAGATTCCTTTTTCTATTATTATGCGGGTGATTAACATCTTCTGTCTTAATTGCTAAATCTCCAAGCCATCCATCGATCGACATAGTTGATCGGTAAAGCGCATCATCACGAACCCAAGGTGTGGTTAATCACTTCTCCTCAATCTCTAGTGTAGTAGTACATCCTCTGTTGTCATCTCCTCCAAAAAAATTATATTTACTAACAACAAACCTAATAAGCAGCTGCCCCTGTCCTCCTCCCCAAAAAAATTAGGGTTTTCTGCCTCCCGTCGGCGTTGTCATCGGCCCGTCTCATCTCCGATGGCCTTAGGACCATGAGGCGTGCTAGATCCCGACCCTTTGCCGACGGGGGGCTCCGTTTTTAGATGGTTCTTTGAGATTTTTAGGTTTTGTGTCCTACTCATGAAGGCGAGACGGCGACGTCTCCCTGAATATGAAATAAGGTCCTCTCCGCCTAGCCCCCCGTCTCGGTGATGGGTCTAGCATCATCGGGCGAGTGCATGTGTGTCTCCGGTGGATTTATTTTTGGTGCGTTTGCTCAGATTTGGTTGTTCTTCTACGTGCCTGTGTTGTTAGGTTGGATCCTTTCGATCTACGCTGTTCTTTATCAGTGGCGGTTGCTAGTCTAGTGCGCTGGTCTTATGGGGACTTACCACTAAAACTTCCCGGCTGTCTATTACAACAAGTTTTGCCCCGCTTCCACCAAGGGAGGGGTGGGGGGGGGGGGGGGGGATGACGGCGGCGCGCCTTCGGCTCGCTTCAGTGCTTGTAGTCGTCACTAGATGGTCTACGAATCTGAATGTAATTTTTATTATTTTTGTTGTTTGTTGTATTGCCAATACATTGTTTGTATACGTTGTGCTACCTGCGAAAAAAAGAGGTTAAGCAGAAGTAGGTACTGCTACTAGTACTCGAAATGAGGAGATGCCCGGTAGGTAGCACTAATCATATATTAATCCATCCTAAAAAAGAAATCGTAAGCTAACCCATTTGCTGTTGGGGTATACTACACTTATATACTGCTACCTATAATAATATAGTACGAATAAGTAAGTAACCAAATAATTACTCCTACTATTTTATGTGTGTAATCAGCAACAAACATTATCTCTTTTTGCAGGGTCAATCAACAAACATTATCGTGCTTAAACTAATTGGAGAAGAAGAATTACTATTTTATGTGTGTAATCTCCTATTGTGCTCTGGACGTTTCGTGGTTATTTATTCAGAAATAGCGCCACTTTTATTGCTTTTCCATGTGGGCTTATTTGTCTTTGTGCACTCAGGGATGTAGTCTGTCATTCCCGTATGGGAGGAGCAGCTTGCCAATCTTCTATTTAGCGCCTTTTCTTTCCTCTAATGTTTTGCTTTTCTTTTTTATTTCTTTACTTGTTTTTTGTATTTATTTTTTCACATGGTTTCTAATTCATTTTTTCAATTCTTAGGAAAAAACTATATTATTAATGTATGATTTTTAAAAATTTATGGACAATTTTATAAAATCATGAATATTTTAAATATATGTGAGCATTTTTAAATCCATGTACAAAATTTTAAAATACAAAATAATTAAAAATTTTGGTCATTTTTAAAATTCGTGAACACTTTTTCATGAACTTTTCGAACTCTTTTTCAAATACATGGACATTTTTAAAATTCGTGAACACTTTTTCATGAACTTTTGGAACTCTTTTCCCAAATACATGAACAATTTTAAAATGGGAGGAGGAAGGAAGGGGATGAAGACGATTCGAGGACTAGAGAGGGAGGTAGGAGGCATCTTTTCTTTCCTTTGCTCTTCTCATTATTTTTCTTCATTTTTCCAAGGAAATGATAAGTACGGGACGTTCAGATTTTAAGCATGGCAACCCAACATTTCAATTGTTCGGAGATGGAGGGAGAAGATGGCAAGTTAGGGGCAAGCGCGGCAATTGTCTGCCAAAAAATAAACTGAAACACGAAAATGCGTCACCAAACTTGTCGTCGAAAACGTTCAGAGTTGTCACGAGCTCGTACTGAACGTTCGGTGCTTATCAGATTCCTTCTTTTATGTGGGGGATTAACGTCTATTTTATTGCTAAATCTTCAAGCCATCCATCCACTAATTACTTTTTATTTATTTATACTAACAAGACAAGGAGACGTAGTTGATCGGTGAAGTACATCACGAACCCAACCTAGGTCATCTTTCCTCTATGTCTCTAGTACTCCTCACTAGTACATCATCATCTGTTTTTTTGTCTTCTCGACAAAAGATCAGATCTATTATAAAGTTCACCAGAAACATCAAAAACTGCATCGAGATTCCAAGACCATCGAACAACCACTGCTGTCGCCAGAACAAGCCGTCACTCCAATACCATAGCCGACTTGACCTTGTCGATGACAGCCAGAAAATCTTTATGCTCGTGCATGTAAGGACCAGCGCCCTGAAGCCGCTGTCGTTTTCTCCAATTAATTGTGCTTAATTAATTCCTTTTTGCGGGTTCAGTGGGAGTTTTGTTCCATAGTAACACGACTATGGTCCAGAGGCAACACTTCCTACCTTCCCGCGATTTTGCATACACGGGGTGTTTTTTCCCCTCTTGTATTGTGAATGTTTCGGGGTTTTTTTTATGGACCGGTCTAGCGAGCGGCCGGCTGCTCGCTACACTTTGCGAGCGGCTGGCCTAAAATTGCAAGTTTTGGTCTCCTAATAATTCATAAATAGCAATTATCTAGGGTGTGTCTTTTTTGTCAGTTAGTGGATGTTTTTGTTAGCATTAAATGCGTACAGACTAGTCTGTGAAACACATTTATTTTCGCCTCTTAAATCTTTATAAAGTTATATCTTTTAAACCACACGTTAGAATTCAGATCAGTTTTCACCTTTGGATTCATCACGACGAGATCTTCGAAACTAAATCCTGCATGGGTATGTTTCGACGAATTTTTTTTGATGCCAACTTTGGTGCTATATGGTGCAACTAAAGTACTGCATTGTGTAATTAGACTACATTGCCGCGCCAACTGAGTATATGTGTGTGTAACTAGTCCTGCCAACTAAATATCAATGCGTGTGCAATTAGTGTCCTGTCAACTAAACATCAATGTGTGTGTAACTAGACTATATTACAGGCCAACTAAGCATATGTGTGTGCAACTAGTCTTCCTGCCAACTAAACATCAATGTGTGTGCAACTAGGCTACGTTACAAGCCAACTAAACATCAATATGTGTGCAACTAGACTACATTACAAGCTATGACAATTCATATGCGACTATGTGGACCAGATTGTGCAACTCTGTGGCCATGCATGTGCCAATTAGGACTACTATGTGTGTAACTACAACTACTGTGGATGCAGCTCCAAAAAACTGGGTTTGAAAAAAATTGCACCATGCAGTACTAAAGTTGCACAAAGCAGTACTGAAGTTGCACAATATAGCGTCAAAGTTGGCATCAAAAAAATTTCATCGAAACATACTCATGGGGGATCTAGTTTCAAAGATCTCGTCGCAAAGAATTCAACGGTGAAGACGAATCTGAATTCCGACGCACGGTTTGAAAGATATGGCTTTTTAAAAATTTGGAAAACCAAAATAATTGTACGTGAAGCTGTTTCTTTCAAATTGAACTAACCAGTGTGAACACATTAAATATTGATAACTGACAAAAAAACACTCATGCAAGGCAAGAAAGTCCGGCCGCTCATTCTCTCCAGTTAGCGCGCGGCCACTTTTTAGATTTTGGATTTTTTTATTTAGAAATAGCGTCACTTTATTGCTTGATCACGTGGGCTTATTTGTCTTTTTGCACTTGGGATGTAGATTGACATTCGGTATTTTATTAAATATTTGGTCATTTTTAAAAGTTGTGAACACTTTTTCATGAACTTTTGGAACACTTTTGGATCTGTCTTTCAACAACGTACGATGTCCTACAAGGTCAGCTCGATAAGTTCAAGATTAAGTTCTAGCTGATATGTACTCCAAGCGCGCTCATTAGCGATGAGATTTCAGGCTTAGGAAACAAAGAAACCGGCCTCCTCTCCATGTTTGTACTTCTAATTTTAAATCTGAGCGGATTAGAGAGGAGGGAGGACAAGGAAGGGGATGAAGACTGGGAAGGAGAGGGAGCAGCGGGCATCTTATCTTTTCTCCATTTTTTTTCGAGATTGACGGGGGAACCCAACCGCTTGTTATATTCCAACTCGAAGGAGACTTGGCAGTCAGTACAAGTACATAAAGCGCACACGAGGCGCAAAAGAAAATTACAGAGGAAGGCACCCAGGAGGATGGCCCAACACAAGAAGAAAGAAAGAAAGAAACGGGAGAGATGGTTGGTTACAGAGACCAAACCGAAGCCCCCGGAAGCCGACACCTCTAGAGCGAGCCCCGCAAAGCAGCTCGTACCACCATCGACAAAGAACCACAAACAGGCTTAGGGAGAAAATGACAGGCACCAAAACAACAGCTCGCAGGGAACATCAGCAGCACGAGCGAAGGCGTCGGATAGCCGAGTTCGTATGCGCCGACACCGGTGTGCCGCCGGAGAAGCCGAAAGACATCACGCCACCGAGACCGAAAGGCACGATACCGGTGTACCGACGCCGAGGTCGAAGGGTAGAGTGCCGCCGAGGCCACCCCCAAGATGTCCACGCAAACGTCGCTCGAGCCACTATGAAACACAGCCCTATTGGAAAGGGACACCAAAGTAGAAGCAAACCATGAATCGTCAATGGCACGAACGAAGGGCGTCGGATAGCCGAGTTCAAGCGGTGGCACCGGTGTGCCGCCGGCGAAGCCGAAAGGCAACGCGCCACCGAGACCGAAGGGTGCAGTACCCGGTGTACTGCCACCGAGGTCGAAGGGCAGCGTGCCGCCAAGGCCACCCCAAGACGTCTAGATGGAGCTGCTAGAGACGAGTCCACCCGAGTCACCAAGACGAAGGCCAGCCGGTGGTCAAAGCTAAGGTGCAGATGGAGCTGCTAGAGACGAGTCCACCCGAAGCAGAAATAATCCAAGATGATGCCTCCAAGGAGGAAACGGCGTAAAGACGTCGACACCGTCCGACTCGGGGAACCCCGGGTCCGAGATTTCTCTCGGGATCTGAGAGCATGGGGTGATGGAGACAATACCAAAAATCACCGCCTTCAAGAAGGAAAATGGCGCCCGCAGGCGTCATCGTCGCTGAAGATTTTCACCTGGCAGTGCCTCCATCTCCTAGAACCCGGACCACGTCAACCGCCCACCACCGTAGCCCAACAGCCGCGATACGGGGTGCCAAGCAGCAAGACGCCGACGCCCCGGACGAGGCCAACTGAACCCGTGTGAACGGGCGAGAGACCGGCGACGGCCTCGCGAAGGCAGCCAACCAGACCCCACACCAAGAGGCGCCACGACAAGCACCCGCGGAGTTTGGATCTGAGGGAGGGTAGCTACCCACGACGAGGCCGCGCAGCAGCCACCGCCGGGAGAGGCGCCGGCACCCCAGCCCAGGGGCAGGCCCGCATGCCCAGGCCAGATCCGGCCCGCGTGCATCGATTAACCTCTGTCTTACTTGCTAAATCTATCACCAAATCCGATCCTCGTCCCCTAGCGCAAGGCTAGGGTTTTCTGTCCTCCGGCGATCCCCATCGCCGTGAGTTTTTCTCTGGGTCCGATGGATCTCCCCGGGGCGATCGAGATGGAGACAGGCGAAGGCAGCGGTTCTGCTGATCCGGTGGACAAGCTCCTCGAACGGCTCCACCTCCATGAAGAAGAAGACGAGGGTTTCGTGTGGGAGGAACTGGCGGAGCCGCCGGCGAAGGCCAAGTGGCTGGCGATTGCGAAAGTGCATACGTCCAGGGGCTTTAGCCCGAGTGCATGCCTTGTTTGCAGACATGAGATCTGCGTGGAATCCTGCGAAGGAGGTGATTTGGAGAAGTGTTGATGATAATCTGTTTACAGTGCAATTCGGCTGTTTGGGAGATTGGAATAAGGCGATGACAATGGGACCGTGGTTCTTCCACGACCATGCTTTAATGATGGAGGAATATGATGGATTTGCTAACCCTAGATCTTTGGTCCTGAATAAGATCATAGTTTGGGCTCAGGTTCACAAGTTACCGGACAATTACCTCCATGAGCAGGTTGTGAGAGGGATGTGCAGGCCGGTGGGAGAGGTTAAAGAGGTTCAGATCAAGATACCAGCGGGCTTTGTGGGAAAATTCGTCAGAGTAAAAGTCAGTATGAGGGTGGACAAGAAGATCACACGTTTTGTGTCTATAACAAAGGATGAGAAAAAGGAGTGGTACCAAGTAAAATATGAAAAACTGCCTACGTTCTGTGGCTACTGTGGTCTCATGGGACACTGGCATGAAGAGTGTGGCAATGGCGAACATGATGTGGATACTTTGGAGTGGGGAGATTTTATTCTGGCTGATGGTGGACGTGGTAGAGGAAGAGGAAGGGGTGGAGGCCGAAGACTAGGAGGACGATCAGCAGCTGCAGACAACCCTTTTGGGAGGGGACGAGCTACTAATACAGTAAATCCTTTTGGGAGGGGGAGTGGCTATGGCGATGCAGAAGCTATAGGAGGAAGAGGAAGGGGCGAGAATGAGTACCCTGCATCGTGGCGTTTCAATGCAGTGGGGAGAGTGAACCCTGGCCATGGACAGTCCAACCAATCAGCCTTGGGGAGTGATGGTGTGCTTGGCAAGAGAATAGCTGCAGATTCTGTATCCACTCCCGTGAGTGAGCCCGCGACGGTGGAGTCAAAGCTATCCGGAGCAATTGTGGTAGCATATAAAGGGGCGGTAATAGCAGAAGATGATGATCTGCGTGGTGGGGAAAGCACCTTGACTGACCCATTGAGCACCCCGCAGAAGAATGCCAATAGAAAGAAATCCAGGGTTGAGGACGGAACTCCAGTGAGGATCGATATGAATGAGACTGTTGATGATGCATCGGCGGCTCCCCTAGAGGGAGACCGCCGGGTGCAATGAGTATTATATGTTGGAACTGCCGCGGTTTGGGCAACCCCGCGACAGTTCGAGAGGTACGCGAGTTAGCGACCAAATTTGCCCCGGCCGTGCTGTGCCTAGTGGAAACCCAACTTCAGAGTGCACGTGCTGAAATTTTAGCTGCTTCTTTTGGATATAATAAATCGTTCTTGGTTAGTAGTAGTGGAAGGAGTGGTGGCATTGTAATCTTTTGGAATGATGAAATAAAATTGGAGGTTTCTAGTTATTCGAAATATCATGTTGATGCAAGGGTTTTGGAGCTGGGCGCTGTCCCTTGGAGGCTCTCATGCATATATGGCGAAGCACAGGTCCCGGAAAGGCACAAAACTTGGACCACCTTGTGCAATTTGGCAGCGACAACGGGCGACCCGTGGATGGTTATAGGCGATTTCAACGAGGTTCTCAATCATTCAGAGTATGAAGGAGTAGGGCAGAGAAGCCAAGCCCAACTGGACAAATTCAGGGATGCACTTGATGTATGCGGTTTGGCAGATTTGGGTTGTGTGGGGAAACAATGGACGTTCGAGAAAAAGGTGGCGGGTGGGTCGTACACCCGTGTGCGCTTGGATAGAGTGGTTGCAGATCCAAGTTGGTGCTCTCTGTTCCCAATGGCGAGTGTGATGCATGTGAATGCAGCGTGCTCCGACCACACGCCAATATGGTTACAATTTTCTGAGGATCTGAAGACAAAGAAGGGGGTGAAACCTTTCAAATATGAGCTGATGTGGGAAACACACCTGGAACTGAAAAATTGTATTGAAACTGGGTGGAATCAACCAGCAAGCACGACGACTTTTGAGCTTCAGGAGAAACTGAAACAGCTTGCGGGGAACCTTTCATCCTGGGATAGGGATACCTTCGGCAATGTGAGAAGGGAGATTAAGCGCATGAAGCAAGAGTTGGAAATCCTGCGGGATGTTCCAGGACGTTTGGGGCCAAGTGCACAAGAACTGAAAATCACAGAGCAGTTGGTAGAGTTATACCACCGGGAAGAGATACTGTGGAAACAAAGGTCAAGGGTGGAATGGTTAGCTGGAGGAGACAAGAACACTCGATTCTTTCACCTGAGGGCCACAATGAGAAGGAGAAAAAACCTTATAAAATCCTTGTTAGGAGCCAACGGGGATGTGGTTACAGAGATCGATGAACTTGAAGAGATGGCAACTCAGTTATATACGTCGGAAGGAGTTCATAACATGCATGAGGTGCTAGATACTGTCCCAACAAAGGTGACGCCACAGATGAATGAAACACTAAATGTAGCTTACACAGGGGAGGAAGTCAAAAAGGCTCTATTCCAAATGTTTCCATCCAAAGCGCCTGGTCCGGATGGGTACCCAGCCCATTTTTTTCAGAAGCACTGGGATGTTTGTGGGGAGGAAGTAACAAAAACTGTTATCCGGATTGTGGAAGGGGTAGAGAGTGCTGAGTGCATCAACAAGACATGTCTAGTTCTCATACCAAAGGTGAAGAGCCCGACATCTTTAGCTCAGTTTCGGCCAATAAGTCTTTGTAATGTTCTCTATAATATTGCATCAAAAGTTGTTGCTAACCGTCTCAAGGAGATATTGCCAGAGATAATATCACCAGAGCAATCGACCTTTGTTCCTGGTAGGCTCATTACGGACAATATCATCATGGCATATGAATGTTTGCACTTCATGAAAAGAAACAAGGCTCTGAAACATCGTCACTGTGCATTGAAACTAGACATGATGAAGGCATATGATAGAGTTGAATGGGAGTATTTGGAAGCGGGAATGCTCAAACTGGGCTTCTCACCAGTGTGGGTCACCAGAATAATGGGGATGGTTAGATCGGTATCTTTTTCAGTCCTTTTTAATGGGAGAAAGTTGGAGGAGTTTAAACCTACAAGAGGTATTCGGCAGGGAGACCCAATATCACCCTACCTTTTCTTGTTAGCAGCGGAGGGCACTGTCGGGCCTCCTCAAATCAGAGATCAGTCATCGCATGTTGGTGGAATTCAGGTGGCCCCCTCGGCGCCTCCAGTTAACCATCTTTTATTTGCCGATGATAGCCTGCTGTTCTTCAAGGCGAGCGGTTCGGGGGCGACGGAGGTGTCAAACTTACTGAATTCATACTGCCAAGCGTCAGGGCAGAGGATCAATAATAGCAAGTCGTATGTTTTTTTCAGTAAAGGGTGTCCGGAGATTATCAGAGAAGAGGTAAAAGGCATTCTCGGCGTACATACAGAAACTTTAAATGAGAAATACTTGGGGTTGCCGTCTGACATAGGGACATCGAAAATGGGGGCTTTCAAATATCTTAAAGACAGACTTTGGAGCAAGGTGAAAGGTTGGATAGAGAAAGGTATCTCGGTGGCAGGGAAGGAGATTTTGATCAAATCAGTGGCTCAATCGGTTCCGGTGTTCTCCATGTCGTGCTTCAAATTGCCACGGGGTTTATGTGAACATCTAAACAAGCTTATTAGACAATTTTTTTGGGGCAGCAAAGAAGGGCAGCGGAAACCTCATTGGGTATCGTGGAAGGCCATGACACAGCCGAAGAGATGCGGGGGCCTAGGTTTCAAAGACCTGGAGTTATTCAACTTAGCTTTATTGGCACGTCAAGTGTGGAGGATCTTAACGGTTCCAGATTCGCTGTGTGCTCAACTTCTGAAAGTGATTTACTTCCCAGATGGTGATATCCTAAATGCCGTGTTGGGACCTCATCCATCACAAGTATGGCGATCGCTTATGGAAGGAATGGATGCTTTGTCTTTGGGCTTGATTAGGAGGATTGGCGACGGCTCTTCAACACGAATCTGGTCGCAGAACTGGATCCCGCGAGATCATGCAATGAGACCAATAGCCTGCATAGGCCAAAACCCACCAATAATGGTAGCTGAGTTAATTGACACAGTTTCAGTGACCTGGAAAGCTCATGTACTATCTCAATTCTTTCTCCCAGCAGATGTGACAGCAATCCAAAATATTCCTTTGTGCACACGTTCAATGGAAGATTTTTGGTCGTGGCAGTTTGAGAAGAATGGAGTTTTTTCAGTAAGATCAGCTTATCGGATGCTTTGGGAAACAAAGACAAGGGGAGAAGATCTGCTGAGTGGACGAGCGTCTTCTTCGGATCATACTCATGATGAGAAGGGGTGGTCATCACTATGGCAGACAAAAGCGCCATCTAAAATTAGATCGTTCTTGTGGAGGCTTGCGAGGCAATCTCTGCCAACTGAGGATGTTCGGCAACACAGAAAAATGAGCCTCGTGGACAACTGCCAGTTATGCGGGAACATTGACTCGTGGAGACACTCTTTGATCGAATGTTCTATGGCACGGTGCGTATGGGCTTTAGCGGATGAAACGATGGTGGAATCTGTGATGGAGATAGTGGAACCGAATGCTAAACAATGGCTTTTCCAGATGCAAAGGTCATTATCACATGCCCAGTTTGTGGAAGCAGCTGTGACCCTTTGGGAAATTTGGACGGCGAGAAGGAAGGCCATTCACGAGGAAGTTTTCCAGAGCCCGCTAGCAACGAATGCATTTGTTCAGCGTTTTATCCAGGAGTTAAAAAGTATTGAAGTCTTGTCGAAAACTACATCGTCATCCAGTGCAAGGAGAACCGCCATTCCGGCTGGTGCATGGAATCCACCGCCGGAGGGTCACGAAAAATCCAGGTGAAGGGGTGTGTCGACAAGGAGCATGGGCAAGGTGTGGCAGCTGCAGTATGCCGCGATCATTTGGGACATTATTTGGGCTCCTCCTCATGGTGATATCCGGGAATGTTGATCAAGACATACTGGAAGCAGTGGCATGCCGGGAAGCTTTGGCCTTAGCTCAAGACTTACAAATGCAAAAGGTGGTTGTGACTTCGGACTGCAAAGGACTGATATCAGATATCCATGGAGGGACGGGAGGAAGTTATCTGTCGGTGATCAAAGAAATTTCTCTCACTAGTTCTATTTTTGATAGCTATAGCTTTATTTCTGAACGTAGATCAGCAATTAGCGAGGCGCTTTGCCTGGCCAGACACTCTCTTTCACTTGATCAGGGACGCCACTTGTGGCTGCTTTACCCTCATGATCAATCTTGTATCCCTCTAAACTATCTCATTGATCAATAAAGTGTCTGGTTTTCCCTAAAAAAACTTGCTAAATCTTCAAGCCATCCATCCACTAACTACTTTTTCATTTTATACTAAAATAAGACAAGAAGACGTAGTTGATCGAGAAAGTGCATCACAAACCCAACTTAGGTTAATCATTTTTCTTCCATCCACGTCTCTAGTACTCCTACTACTACATCTCAATATGGCAACGGGGACGAAACCCATCGGGTTTTGCCTTCCCAAATCCATCCCCACGAGAAAATTGTAAACCCGTCCGTGTCTCCATCACCGTGCGCGGGGATAGTTTCCCGCCCGTCCCTAAACCCATCGGGTTTCGGGGAACCCACGAAAAAATCAAAATATTTAAACAAACATAGTGGTGACAAAGAATAACATTTCAGCAGCAAAACAAGCACATTCCGGCAGCATAACTTCAGCAAATTTCAACAAAAAACAATAGTAGATGGTTCAACAGCTATATAGAGTGTATTTCAGCAGCATGATGCGACATTTCAGCAACAAAGATGATCAGATTTTAGCAACAAAGATGATTAGATTTAAGCCATACATGGTTCAACAAGATGTGCAATTACACAAGTTCTAAAATAGAATTCTTGGTTCACAAATCACAAGCACAAAGAAGACGAAATGGTCCAAGACATAAGTTCTGAAATAGAATTTATAGTTCACAAATCACTTTAAAATTGTAATCATCATGTATCTTTCACATCTCCAAGCCTCCAAAAGAAATGTAATTTCGCGGGTATTGCCGGGTTTCGGGTCCGGGGACTACCGAAACGGGTGTAAACCCATGAAATGTGTCGGGTTGTATAATGTGCCCAACAACAGCCCCACGGGGATAAAAAGATGCCCATCCCCGTCCCTTAATAGGGTAAAAACCCACGGGGATGCGGGTTTCGGGGCCCCGTTGCCATCTTGAAGTACATCATCGTCTGTTTTTTTCTTCTCAAAAAGGATTAGATATATTATTATAAAAGTTCTCTGGAAGCATCTCAAACATAATAAAAACTACATCGAGATACCAAGACCACGAACAGCCACTACTGCCACCGGAATGAGCTGACGCTCCTCTACCAAAGCCGGCTTGATCTCGTCGATGCCAGCCGGGAAGTCTTCGTGCACGTGCCTGTAAGGACCAACTCCCTGGAGCCGCAGTCATCGTCGTTGAACTGCATAGATCTGATTCTGAAGCACCTGACATCAAATCTCGGCACATGATGTTGGAAAGATGCCCTAGAGGCAATAATAAAGTGGTTGTTATTATATTTCCTGGTTCACGATAATAATTTATTATCCAGGCTATAATTGTATTGACCGGAAACTCAAATACATGTGTGGATACATAGACAATAACATGTCCCTAGTAAGCCTCTACCGGACTAGCTCGTTGATCAAAGATGGCTATGGTTTCCTAGCCATGGACATGAGTTGTCATTTGATAACGGGATCACATCATTAGGAGAATGATGTGATGGACAAGACCCAAACTATGAATGTAGCATATGATCGTATCAAGTTTATTGCTATCATTTTTCTGCATGTCAAGTATATATATGTTTCTATGACCATGAGATCATGCAACTCACTGACACCAGAGGAGTGCCTTGTGTGTACCAAATGTCGCAACATGACTTAGTGACTATAAAAAGTGCTCTATAGGTACCTCCGAGGGTGTCTGTTGAGTTGGCATGGATCAAGACTGGGATTTGTTACTCCATATGATGGAGAGGTATCTCAGGGCCCACTGGATAATACAACATCACAATAAGCTTGCAAGCAATGTGATCAATGAGTTAGTCACGGGATCTTGTATTATGGAACGAGTAAAGAGACTTGCGGGTAACGATATTGAACTAGGTATGGAGATACCGACGATCGAATCTCGGGCGAGTAACATACTGATAGACAAAGGGAATTGCATACGGGATTAGCTGAATCCTTGACATTGAGGTTCGACCGATAAGATCTTCGTAGAATATGTAGGAACCAATATGGGCATCTAGGTCCCGCTATTGGTTATTGACCGTAAAGGTGTCTCGGTCATGTCTGTATAGTTCTTGAACCCGCAGGGTCTACACACTTAACGTTTGGTGACGGTATAAGTATAGTTGAGTCATTATGGTGGTTACAGAAGGTTGTTCGGAGTCCCGGATGAGATCCCGGATGTGACGAGGAACTTCGGAATGGTCCGGAGGTGAAGATCGATATATTGGACGAAGGGTATTGGAGTCCGAAATTGTTCCGGGGGTACCGGGTGATGACCAGCGTCACCGAAAGGGGTTTCGGGGGCCCCCGAAAAGTGTTGGGGGACCCCATGGGCCAAGGGGAGGGGCAAACCAGCCCACTAAGGGGCTGAGCGCCCCCCTCACCCCATCTCACGTAACCACAGGAGGGTTGGGGGCGCCCCCTAGGGCTTCCCACCTCCCGGCTTGGGGGGCAAGTCATCCTAGGGGAGATCCCATCTGCCTTGTCCGCCACCCCCCTAGGGGAAACCCTAGGGGCGCCACCCCCTCCTCCCTTCCCATATATATGGAGAGGTAGAGAGAGGGCAGCCGCACCCTAGAGCACATCTCCACGCCATGGCGCTGCCTCTCCTCTCCCTCGCATCCCTCTTCCTCTCCGTATTGCTTAGCGAAGCTCTGCTGAGATTCCGCCACCGCCACCACGTCGTCGTGCTGCCGAAGGACTCGAGCTACTACTTCACCGTCGCTTGTTGGATCGAGGAGGTGAAGGCGTCATCAAGCCATACGTGTGTTGAACGCGGAGGTGCCGTCCGTTCGGCACTTGGATCGGGAGTTCGCGGGACTGATCGTGATTGGATCGCGAAGACGTTCGTCTACATCAACCGCGTTTCTTAACGCTTCTGCTTAGCGATCTACAAGGGTATGTAGATCCAATCTCTCCTCTCATAGATGGTCATCTCCTAGATTGGATCTTAGTGAACGCAGGAAAATTTTTGTTTCCCATGCAACGTTCCCCAACACATGATAAGAAACCCTAACCTCACTGGCCCCTAGGGGACCGCGGAAATTTACGCCGGAGCTCCGTCGACTACATCCTGATGAACGAACTCGAGGAGGATCGAAGTCCGGAAGACAAACCCAAAGAAGAAGCGCCAACATCCGTTCAAGCGCCGCACCCGTGAGGACTAAAAAACTCTAGCCTAAACTATTAACAAGAGTGAATGCATTGGGATTCTTCTCCTCACCACCGGCTGCCAGAGTGTTAGACCGAGGAGAGGCAAATCCACGGGCTCACTGGTGAAGCCCTAAGGAGAGAGTTTACCCTAGCCGTCAAATTTTGTCCCTCACTATTTTTTTTACTATATGTAGTACATCTTCTGTATGCGTTATACTACCTGCAAAAAAAAGAAGTTAAGCACAAGTAGGTACTATCACTTATATACAACTCAAAAATGAGGAGATGCCCGGTAGGTAGCACTAATCATATATTAATCCATCCTTAAGAAAATCATATGTTAAACCATTTGCTGTTGGGGTATTACTATTACTAATACATAAGTAATCAGTGCCGAAGCAAATAATGTATGCAATCAGCAACATCATCTCTTTTTATTTCAACGGGCCAACAAATTAAACATTATCGTTTGGAGAAGAAGACCCCTACCCCGTATCTTGATAAATTTATGGAACTTTGTTTTAGATGATAGGTGATATATGCCTTCTCGCACCTTTTGTTTTAACACCTCGCTCCATTTTTCACATATGGGATGTTTTTTCCCTAGTGTATTTTGAATGTTTCGTGGCCTTTTCTTTTTCTTCTAAGAAACAGCGCCACTTTATTGCTTGCTCATGTGGACAACATGCCTGCTGGGCAAATGGGATGCCTGGATCCAGCCTGAGAATATGAGAAAAATTGCCTGACCAGGATGGCCTGGTGCATGTGCGTTTGGATGGTGTCCACGGCCTGCCACTGTTTATCAGAGTGTATTGATGTGCGTTAGAGTGCTCAAAGCAACTTGTTTCTTTTCCATTTTCTAATTAGACCTGGCCAGGCACGCATCTACTCTGTGAGGACACCAAATAAACACGTACCAGGCCAGGCGTGTGACGATCTAGAAGCCAACCAAACTGACCCGCATTCTGTCAATCGGTATGAGAGGGCAGATTCGCAATCTTCTACTTAGCGCCTTTTCTTTCATTTTTTATTTTACCTTTTCTTTTCATTATTTTATTTGCCTTTTGTATTTACTTTTTCTCACAGTTTCTACTTCATGAACAAATTTCATAATTTATGAACATTGTTTTCTACGATTCACTAATATTTTCTCAATTCTTCAAAAAAAATCATGAACAATTACTAACGTGTGGACAATTTCAAATAATTATGGAAAATTTTAATTCACGAATATTTTTAAAATATATGATTTTTAAAAATTCATAGAAATTATATTAATATTTGGTATTTCTAAAATTTCTTGAACATTTTTTTATGAACTTTTGGAACACATTTTTTTCAAATGCGTGACCATTTTTAAAATTCATGAATATTTTATAAGTTTATGGAAAAATCTAATTCATGATATTTTTTTCATTTTAAATTTATTTAACATAAAATTTTGATATCCCTTCTGTGCTGGAGTTGGTCCCAGTTCACTGTCCCGCAGAGGAGGTAAGCGGTGCCTTCTTCGTCTGAAAGGAACATGCTTGATTTTTACAACTTATTATTACTTCTCTTCTCTGTTAACGCACATGGCATTAACGCACATGGCATTAACGCACAAACTGACTTTCTGCAAATTAAGGTAAAAAATTGAGCGGTAACACTTGGCACATTTATTCCCTGATTTCCCATCTTTCTATTTCTGCTCAAGCCCTGCTACAACATGGACCCACCACACGACATGTTCTCATCCCACGTACTAGCAACATCCAGAGCTCCATCCATTACGGTTTAAACCAAGGAAAAAATAGCGTGTTATATAAAATAACAACACTGAAATTATGCTGCTATAGCGTGCTATTAGCAAGATATTGTATGCTGATCAATTTAGCAAGACAATTCTTCACACGCTATAGCGTGCTATTAACAGCGTTATAGCGCGCTATTTTTTCAGTAGTTTAAACGGATGTGCTTAGCTAATTAAGACAACCATATCTTGTAAATCATATATTTGTTTTGAAAACTTCTTTTTATATTTAAACTCCTTGCGCCAAAACCTTTAAAACAAGACCAATATTTAATAATTTTCAACCACATTTAAACTCAAACGTACATTTCACATTCCATTGGATTGTTTTATATTTCTATTCATTTTCAGAACCCATATTTTACTTTCCACTGACTTGTTTCATAAAAATTACATCTATTTTCAAATATTGTATTTAATTTTTATGAAATAAATTGTTAAACATTTTCAAAAAATCAATTTCACAACTTTACATTTTAATTCATATTTGTTTTCACTTTCAAAACATACATTTCACTTTTCATTGGCTTGTTTCACAAAACTCACATTTATTTTAATTGCATATTTTTTTAAATAACTTATTTCACTCTTCTGAACAAATTCTGACAAATTTCCAAAAATCAATTTGACAAGTTGACATTTTAATTTCATATTTGTTTTCACTATCAAAACCTATGTTCGCTGACTTGTTTCACAAAAATCACCTTTATTTCAATTGCACGTTTTGAAATAACTTATTTCTCCTTTTGAACAAATTATTACACTTTTTTTAGAAAATCAATTTCACAAGTTGATACTTTTCTTTCATATTTGTTTTCACTTTTAAAACCTACATTACACTGGCTTGTTTCGCAAAAATCACATTTATTTTAATTGCACATTTTGGAATAACCTATTTCACTCTTTTGACAAAATTGTCACACATTTTCAAAAAATCCATTTCACAAGTTGAAATTTTAATTTCATATTTGTTTTCACTTTCAAAACCAACATTTCACTTTTCACTGGCTTGTTTCACAAAAATTACATTTATTTCAATTGCACATTTTGTAAATAACCTATTTCACTCTTTTGAACAAATTATTGCACATTTTAAATAAAATCTATTTCAAAAGTCGACATTTAATTTCATATTTGTTTTCATTTTCAGAAAGTATATTTTACTTTTCAGTGGCTTGTTTATTTTAATTAAGCATTTTTAAATAACCTATTTCACTCTTTTGAAATAATTTTTACACATTTAAAAATAATAAATTTCACAAGTTGACATTTCAATTTCATATTTCTTTTTCACTTTCAGAACCTACATTTCAACTTCTAGTGGCTTGTTTCACAAATATCATCATCTATTGGTATTGCACATTATTTAAATAACATATTTTGCTCTACTGAAAATTTGAAATAAACTGTTACACATTTCAGAATAATTAGCTTCACATTGTTTTTCCATTACATTTAAGCTATTTAACTAGATTAACGTATCACACATATCAATTTCACAAATCTACACATCAATTTGAACTATTTCATAAACACAGAATCTCACTTCAATCTTTTTTCAGACCAGTTGAATCAATTCGACAACATTGTGAATTATTATACACATATTTCACAAAATGCAATAACTATTTGCGCAAATGCAACAGATTTCAAAAGAAAAAAAAACCATTTCATTATATATATAGGTTTAGTTTCATAATTAATATCATATACCATATTTCTCATAGACCACGAATTATAGTTTCAATACTAATATACCACTTATTAGTACTGGACATATTTACATCATGATTAGTAGTCCACATATACTTACATTCAATGCCATCTAGGAAAAAAGTAGAGAGAATGAGAGGTTAGGAGAGGTGGGCTTCGTAGCTCATCCGAAGGGTTCAACCACATGTACTATGAAACCAAAAATCATGGAGAGAGGGGGGGGGGGGGAGGGGTTAACTTCATAGCTCACACGAGGTATCATGACATAAACGATGTCGCAACACCTATTACTTGCTTGTCGATGGTGAGATCCACCGGTAATTGATGTTGGAGCTAGGAGCTCAAACTACCTGGAGGATTTGCCCAACGGTCCTTGGCAGCTCTCAGTCAGCCGGTCGACGATGAGAAGGCCTTGGCCATCTATCTCCACGAGTCGCCGGGAGCTTCATTGGCCGGTTGAGGCACGAACCTCATTGGAGGAGCGCCATGGGTTACCAGATCTGATGTCAGCGCACGACCGGCATGGCCTCGCGCTTTCACAACCATGAATTCATGCAGGTCCATTGCACCACTGGATTCGTCGTCAGCCAGCATGATCCGGCCTCGTTGCCTATCGGTTATTGGTGAATCCTGTGAAGAAAAAGATCGATCTTGATGCAAAGATGGACCCTGGTTATTGATATGTCTCCATCGTATCTACCTTTCCAAACTCCTTTGCCTTTGTTTTGGACTCTAATTTGCATGATTTGAATAAAACTAATCTAGGCTGACGCTGTTTTTAGCAGAAGTGCCATGGTGTCATTTTTGTGCAGAAATAAAAGTTCTCGGAATGACCTGAAACTTCATGGAGATAACTTTTGGAATAAATCAAAATATTGGCGAAAGAATCAACCGAAGGGGGCCCACACCCTGGCCACAAGGGTGGGGGGCGCGCCCTACCCCCCTGGGCGCGCTCCCCTGTCTTGTGGCCCCCTGGACCTCCACTGACCTTAACTCCAACTTCATACATTCACGTTCGAGGAGAAAAAAAATCAGAGAAAAGGATTCATCGCGTTTTACGATACGAAGCCGCCGCCAAGCCCTCTTCTTCCTCGGGAGGGCAGATCTGAAGTCCGTTCGAGGCTCCGGAGAGGGGAATCCGTCGCCGTCGTCATCATCAACCATCCTCCATCACCAATTTCATGATGCTCACCGCCGTGCGTGAGTAATCCCATCGTAGGCTTGCAGCACGGTGATGGGTTGGATGAGATTTACCATAGAAAAAAGTCCATTTTACTACCCTAAAAAAAGTTGGTGGTTCACATAACCCCCTGATCTTTATTTCGGTTCCTTTCACCCCCTAAACAATCCTATACCGGGCAAAATCAATCCCTGGATGGTTTTGACTCATCTTGGCGCTCACGTGGCCTTGATCGAATGGTGGTTTTGACCTGTGGGTGGGTCTCCATCAGGTGGACCGCGTTTTGTCGTCGCCTACCTCCCCGAGCATCGCTCCCTCGCACCCGAACCCTGCCCCGCCTCCGACCGACGATTGGTGACTGCCGGAGTTCCAAGGCGCCACCCCGAGCACCCCGCTTCTCCTTCCTCCCTTCTCTTTCCTCTCCCTCTCTCTTCCCTCGTATCTCTCTCTCAGGTACAGGTCACTCTGCCGCCACAAGCTCGCCACCGTACCATCTTCACACCGCCGCCGAAGTCCGGTTCATTCCGGAACCAGATCAGACGAGGGTGCCACCCTCAGATCTGGTCGTCCCCCGCCTCCCCGGGCCGCATGCATCGCTGTAGCGCCGCCACCTCCACGTCCATGGCCGCCCTTGCTACCGCATCCACACCCCTGGCCGGTCGCCTCTGGTCAACGGGAGGCCACGACCTCCGCAGCCGCCTTGACCGTCGCCCCGGCCTCCTCTGCTGCAGACGGCGCTGAGCACGATCAGCAGCGATCTTGGCCCAGAAGCCCTCCACGCCGGCGACCTCGGAGCAGGACCACGCTGATGTGGCATCATTAGTTTAGGTCCCCTTCTGTTGATCTGAGACATTGACATGTGGGTCCCCTTCATCACTAGGGTTAGTCTGAGACATTGACATGTGGGTCCCCTTCATCACTAGGGTTAGTCTGAGACATTAACATGTGGGTCCCCTTCTGTTAATGATGCAACTAGGGCTAAATTAGTCCTTTGTTAATCTCCGTGCAACCGAGATGTGGGCCCCATGTGTCATATTTGACCTGGCCCAACCGTCAGTGAGAGTGTCTAACTAAGAGGGCCCCACCCACAGGCCAAATACCGCCTTTGACTGTGTCCACGACAGCATCCGGTATAGGCAAAACCAGCGAGGGATGGTTTTTGTCCGGTTTGGGATTGTTTAGGGGGTAAGGGAACCGAAAAAAAGATCAGGGGGTTATGTGAACCACGAACTTTTTTCAGGGTAGTAAAATGGACTTTTTTCTTTACCATATAATCGAGTTAGTTTTGTTAGGGTTTGATCCCTAGTATCTATTACGTTCTAAGATTGATGTTGCTATGACTTTGCTATGCTTAATGCTTGTCACTGGGCCCAAGTGTCATGATTTCAGATCTGAACCTATTATGTTTTCATGAATATATGTGAGTTCTTGATCCTATATTGCAAGTTATAGTCACCTACTATGTGTTATGATCTGGCAGCCCTGCAGTGACAATAGTCGGGACACTTTCCGGTGATAACCGTAATTTGAGGAGTTCATGTATTCACTAAGTGCTAATGCTTTGGTCCGGCACTCTATTAAAAGAAGCCCTTAATATCCCTTAACAGCACCCTACTGCCACGGGAGGGTAGTGAAGGAAATATGCCCTAGAGGGAATAATAAAGTTATTATTTATTTCCTTATTTCATGATAAATGTTTATTATTCATGCTAGAATTGTATTAACCGGAAACATAATACATGTGTGAATACATAGACAAACATAATGTCACTAGTATGCCTCTACTTGACTAGCTCGTTAATCAAAGATGGTTAAGTTTCCTAACCATAGACATGAGTTGTCATTTGATTAAAGGGATCACATCATTAGGAGAATGATATGATTGACTTGACCCATTCCGTTAGCTTAGCACTTGATCGTTTAGTATGTTTCTATTGCTTTCTTCATGACTTATACATGTTCCTGTAACTATGAGATTATGCAACTCCCGTTTACCGGAGGAACACTTTGGGTGCTACCACAACGTAACTGGGTGATTATAAAGGAGTACTACAGGTGTCTCCGAAGGTACATGTTGGGTTGGCGTATTTCGATATTAGGTTTTGTCACTCCGATTGTCGGAGAGGTATCCTGGGCCCTCTCGGTAATGCACATCACTATAAGCCTTGCAAGCAATGTAGCTAATGAGTTAGTTACGAAATGATGCATTACGTAACGAGTAAAGAGACTTGCCGGTAACGAGATTGAACTAGGTATTGGATACCAACGATCAAATCTCGGGTAAGTAACATACCGATGATAAAGGGAACAACGTATGTTGTTATGCGGTTTGACCGATAAAGATCTTCATAGAATATGTGGGAGCCAATATGGGCATCCAGGTCCCGCTATTGGTTATTGACCGGAAACGTGTCTCGGTCATGTCTGCATAGTTCTCGAACCCGTAGGGTCCATGACGCTTAACGTTTCGTTGACGATATAGTATTATATGAGTTATGTATGTTGGTAACGAATGTTGTTGAGTCTCGGATGAGATCATGGACATGACGAGGAACTCCGGAATGGTCCAAGATAAAGTTTGATGTATGGGATAATAGTGTTTGATCTCGGAAGGGTTCCGAATTCACCGGAAGGGGTTAGGATGTTTCCGAAATGTTTGGGTGCGAGAACACGTTATTTGGGCCAAAGGGAAAGCCCACAAGGTTTTGGAAAGCGCAAAGGAAGTTTTATGGAGTCGTGGTCCAGACGCTAGGGTCTCGGCGTGCAGGTCCAGACGCCGGGAACCCCTCAAGCGTCGCCTGGAAGTCCGAGAAGGACTCTTGCCTTTCGGGTGAAACCGACTTTGTGGAGGCTTTTACTCCAAGTTTCGACCCCGAGGCCCAACATATAAATAGACGGGCAGGGCTAGCACCAAAGACACATCAAGAAACACCAAGCCGTGTGCCGGCAACCCCGTCCCCTCTAGTTTATCCTCCGTCATAGTTTCCGTAGTGCTTAGGCGAAGCCCTGCAGAGATTGTTCTTCACCGACACCGTCACTGCGCCCGTCGTGCTGCGGAACTCATCTACTACTTCGCCCGTCTTGCTGGATCGAGAAGGCGAGGGCGTCATCGAGTTGAACATGTGCGAGAACTCGGAGGTGCCGTGCGTTCGGTACTTGGATCGGTCGGATCGTGAAAGGCGTCTGACTACATCAACCGCATTGATAAACGCTTCCGCTTAGCGATCTTCAAGGGTATGAAGATACACTCCCCCTCTTGTTGCTATGCATCACCATGATCTTGCGTGTGCGTAGGAAATTTTTGAAATTACTACGTTCCCCATCAGTGGCATCCGAGCCAGGTTTTATGCGTAGATGTCATATGCACGAGTAGAACACAAGTGAGTTGTGGGCGATACAAGTCATACTGCTTACCAGCATGTCATACTTTGGTTCGGCGGTATTGTGAGATGAAGCGGCCTGGACCGACATTACGCGTACGCTTACGCGAGACTGGTTTCACCGTTACGAGCACTCGTGCTTAAAGGTGGCTGGCGGGTGTCTGTCTCTCTCACTTTAGCTGAATCGAATGTGGCTACGCCCGGTCCTTGCGAAGGTTAAAACAACACTAACTTGACGAACTATCGTTGTGGTTTTGATGCGTAGGTAAGAACGGTTCTTGTTAAGCCCGTAGCAGCCACGTAAAATTTGCAACAACAAAGTAGAGGACGTCTAACTTGTTTTTGCAGGGCATGTTGTGATGTGATATGGTCAAGACGTGATGCTATATTTTATTGTATGAGATGATCATGTTTTGTAACCGAAATTATCGGCAAGCTGGCAGGAGCCATATGGTTGTCGCTTTATTGTATGAAATGCAACGCATACATAATTGCTTTACTTTATCACTAAGCGGTAGCGATAGTCGTAGAAGCAATAGATGGCGTAACGATAACGATGCTACGATGGAGATCAAGGTGTCGCGCCGGTGACGATGGTGATCACGACGGTGCTTCGAAGATGGAGATCACAAGCACAAGATGATGATGGCCATATCATATCACTTATATTGATTGCATGTGATGTTTATCCTTTATGCATCTTATCATGCTTTGATTGACGGTAGCATTTTAAGATGATCTCTCACTAAATTATCAAGAAGTGTTCTCCCTGAGTATGCACCGCTGCGAAGGTTCTTCGTGCTGAGACACCACGTGATGATCGGGTGTGATAGGCTCTACGTTCAAATACAACGGGTGCAAAACAGTTGCACAGGCGGTATACTCAAGTTAAACTTGACGAGCCTAGCATATACAGATATGGCCTCGGAACACGGAGACTGAAAGGTCGAGCGTGAATCATATAGTAGATATGATCAACATATTGATGTTCACCGTTGAAACTACTCCATCTCACGTGACGATCGGACATGGTGTAGTTGATATGGATCACGTAATCACTTAGAGGATTAGAGGGATGTCTATCTAAGTGGGAGTTCTTAAGTAATATGATTAATTGAACTTAAATTTATCATGAACTTAGTCTGGTAGTATTTTGCAAATTATGTTGTAGATCAATAGCTTGCGTTGTTGCTTTCATATGTTTATTTTGATATGTTCCTAGAGAAAATTGTGTTGAAAGATGTTAGTAGCAATGATGCGGATTGGATCCGTGATCTGAGGTTTATCCTCATTGTTGCACAGAAGAATTATGTCCTTAATGCACTGCTAGGTGACAGACCTATTGCAGGAGCAGATGCACGCGTTATGAGCGTTTGGCTAGCTCAATATGATGACTACTTGATAGTTTAGTGCACCATGCTTAACGGCTTAGAATCGGGACTTCAAAGACATTTTGAACGTCATGGACCATATGAGATGTTCCAGGAGTTGAAGTCAATATTTCAAGCAAATACCCGAGTTGAGAGATATGAAGTCTCCAACAAGTTCTATGGCTAAAAGAAGGAGGAGAATCGCTGAACTAGTGAGCACGTGCTCAGATTGTCTGGGTACTACAATCGCTTGAATCAAGTGGGAGTTAATCTTCCAGATAAGATAGTGATTGACAGAATTCTCTAGTCACCATCACCAAGTTAGTAGAACTTTGTGATGAACTATAGTATGCAAGGGATGACGAAAACGATTCCCAAGCTCTTCGTGATGTTGAAATCGACGAAGGTAGTAATCAAGAAAGAGCATCAAGTGTTGATGGTTGACAAGATCACTAGTTTCAAGAAAAGGGCAAAGGGAAAGAAAGGGAACTTCAACTAGAATGACAAGCAAGTTGTCACTCCCACGAAGAAGCCCAAAGCTGAACCAAAGCCTGAAGCTGAGTGCTTACACTGCAAAGGAAATGGTCACTGGAAACGGAAATACCCTGAACATTTGGTGGATAAGAAGGATGGCAAAGTGAACAAGGGTATATTTGATATACAGGTTATTGATATGTGCCTTACTAGTGTTTATAGTAGCCCCTGAGTATTTGATACTTGTTCGGTTGCTAAGATTAGTAACTCAAAACAGGAGTTACAGAATAAACAGAGACTAGTTGAAGGGGAAGTGACGATGAGTGTTGGAAGTAGTTCCAAGATTGATATGATCATCATCGCACACTCCCTAAACTTTCGGGATAAGTGTTAAACCTAAATAAATGTTATTTAGCGTTTGCGTTGAGCATGAATATGATTTGATCATGTTTATTGCAATACGGTTATTCATTTAAAGTCAGAGAATAATTGTTGTTCATTTACATGAATAAAACCTTTGATGGTCATACACCCAATGAAAATAGTTTGTTGGATCTCGATCGTAGTGATACACATATTCATAATATTGATGCCAAAAGATGCAAAGTTGATAATGATAGTGCAACTTATTTGTGGCACTGCCGTTTGGGTCATATCGGTGTAAAGCGCATGAAGAAACTCCATAAAGATGGATTTTTGGAATCACTTGGTTATGAATCATTTGATGCTTGTGAACCGTGCCTTTTGGGCAAGATGACTAAAACTCTGTTCTCCGGAACAATGGAACGAGCTACTGACTTATTGGAAACAATACATACCGATGTATGCGGTCCAATGAGTGTTGATGCTCGTGGCAGGTATTGTTATTTTCTGACCTTCAGAAGATGATTTGAGCAGATATGAGTATATCTACTTAATGAAGCACAAGTCTGAAACATTTGAAAAGTTCAAAGAATTTCAGAGTGAAGTGAAGAATCATCATAACAAGAAAATAAAGTTCCTGCGATTTGATCGTAGAGAAAATTATTTAGTTACGAGTTTGGCCTTCATATAAAACTATGTGGAATAGTTTCACAGCTCACGCCACATGGAACACCACAACGTAATGGTGTGTCCGAACGTCATAACCGCACTTTATTGGATATGGCGCGATCTATGATGTATCTTACCGATTTACCAATATCGTTTTGGGGTTATGCATTAGAGACAGCTGCATTCACGTTAAAAGGGAACCATCTAAATCCGTTGAGACGACACCATATGAACAGTGGTTTAGCAAGAAACCCAAGTTGCCGTTTTTTAAAGTTTGGGGCTGTGATGCTTATGTGAAAAAGTTTCATCCTGATAAGCTCAAACCCAAATCGGAGAAGTGCGTCTTCATAGAATACCCAAAGGAAATTGTTGGGTACACCTTCTATCACAGATCCAAAGGCAAGATATTCGTTGCTAAAAATGGATCCTTCCGAGAGAAGGAGTTTCTCTCGAAAGAAGTGAGTGGGAGGAAAGTAGAACTTGATGAGGTAACTGTACCTTCTCCCGAATTGGAAAGTAGTTAATCACAGAAATCAGTTCCAGTGATTCCTACACCAATTAGTGAGGAAGCTAATGATGATGATCATGAAACTTCAGATCAAGTTACTACAAAAACCTCGTAGGTCTACCAGAATAAGATCCGCACTAGAGTGGTACGGTAATCCTATTTTGGAAGTCATGTTACTTGACCATGATGAACCTACGAACTATGAGGAAGCGATGATGAGCCCAGATTCCGCGAAATGGCTTGAGGCCATAAAACCTGAGATACGATCCATGTATGAGAACAAAGTATGGACTTTGATTGAGTTGCTCGATGATCAGCAAGCCATATCAAATAAATGGATCTTCAAGAGGAAGACGGACACTGATAGTAGTGTTACTATCCACTAATCTCGACTTGTTGCAAAAGGTTTTCAACAAGTTCAAGGTGTTGAATACGATGAGATTTTCTCACTCGTGTCGATGCTTAAGTCTGTCCGAATAATGTTAGCAATTGCC
Source organism: Aegilops bicornis (assembly GCA_021605145.1). NCBI lineage: Eukaryota > Viridiplantae > Streptophyta > Magnoliopsida > Poales > Poaceae > Aegilops > Aegilops bicornis. Next base: position 793,643,341 of record CM038673.1, on the reverse strand, counting down.
ACATTTTATGAAATCTGGCAAATGGATGTCAAAACTGCATTCCTTAATGGATTTATTAAAGAAGAGTTGTATATGATGCAACCAGAAGGTTTTGTCAATCCTAAAGATGCTAACAAAGTGTGCAAGCTCCAGCAATCCATCAATGGACTGGTGCAAGCATCTCGGAATTGGAATATACGCTTTGATGAGTTGATCAAAGCATATGGTTTTATCTGAGACTTTTGGAAAGTCCTGTATTTACAAGAAAGTGAGTGGGAGCACTACAGCCTTTCTGATAAGTATATGTGAATGACATATTATTAACTGGAAATGATGTAGAATTTTCTGGAAAGCATTAAGGAATGTTTGAAAGGAGTTTTTCAAAGAAAGACCTCGGTGAAGCTGCTTACACATTGAGCATCAAGATCTATATAGATAGATCAAGACGCTTGATAAGTTTTTTCAATGAGTACATACCTTGATAAGATTTTGAAGCAGTTCAAAATGGAACAGTCAAAGAAGGAGTTCTTGCCTGTGTTGCAAGGTGTGAAAGTGAGTAAGATTCAATTCCCGACCACGGCAGAAAATAGAAAGAGAATGAAAAGTCATTCCCTGTGCCTCAGTCATAGGTTCTATAAAGTATGCTATGTTGTGTACCAGACCTATTGTATACCTTGCTCTGAGTTTGGCAAAGGAATACAATTTTGATCTAATAGTAGATCATTGGACAGCGGTCAAGAATATCCTTAGTGAGGACTAAGGAAATATTTCTCGATAATGGAAGTGATAAAAGAGCTTGTCGTAAAAAGTTACAACGATGCAAGCTTTTACACCAATCCAGATGACTCTAAGTCTCAAACTGGATACATATTGAAAGTGGGAGCAATTAGCTAGAATAGCTCCGTGCAGAGCATTGTAGACATAGAATATTTACAAAATACATACGGCTCTGAATGTGACAGACACGTTGACTAAGCTTCTCTCACGAGCAAAACATGATCACACCTCAGTACTCTTTGGGTGTTAATCACATAGCTATGTGAACTAGATTATTGACTCTAGTAAACCCTTTGGGTGTTAGTCACATGACGATGTGAACTATGGGTGTTAATCATATACAGATATGAATATTAGTGTTAAATCACATGGCGATGTGAACTAGATTATTGACTCTAGTGCAAGTGGGAGACTGAAGGAAATATGCCCTAGAGGCAATAATAAAGTTATTATTTATTTCCTTATTTCATGATAAATGTTTATTATTCATGCTAGAATTGTATTAACCGGAAACATAATACATGTGTGAATAAATAGACAAACATAATGTCACTAGTATGCCTCTACTTGACTAGCTTGTTAATCAAAGCTGGTTAAGTTTCCTAACCATAGACATGAGTTGTCATTTGATTAACGGGATCACATCATTAGGAGAATTATATGATTGACTTGACCCATTCCGTTAGCTTAGCACTTGATCGTTTAGTATGTTGCTATTGCTTTCTTCATGACTTATACATGTTTCTGTAACTATGAGATTATGCAACTCCCGTTTACCGGAGGAACACTGGTGCTACCAAACGTCACAACGTAATCGGGTGATTATAAAGGAGTACTACAGGTGTCTCCGAAGGTACATGTTGGGTTGGCGTATTTCGAGATTAGGTTTTGTCACTCCGATTGTCGGAGAGGTATCTCTGGGCCCTCTCGGTAATGCACATCACTATAAGCCTTGCAAGCAATGTAGCTAATGAGTTAATTACGGAATGATGCATTACGTAACGAGTAAAGAGACTTGCCGGTAACGAGATTGAACTAGGTATTGGATACCAACGATCAAATCTCTGGTAAGTAACATACCGATGACAAAGGGAACAACGTATGTTGTTATGCGGTTTGACCGATAAAGATCTTCGTAGAATATGTGGGAGCCAATATGGGCATCCAGGTCCCGCTATTGGTTATTGACCGGAAACGTGTCTCGGTCATGTCTGCATAGTTCTCGAACCCGTAGGGTCCGCATGCTTAAAGTTTCGTTGGTGATATAGTATTATATGAGTTATGTATGTTGGTAACCGAATGTTGTTCGGAGTCCCGGATGAGATCATGGACATGACGAGGAACTCCGGAATGGTCCGAAGATAAAGTTTGATATATGGGATAATAGTGTTTGATCTCCGGAAGGGTTTGAATTCACGGAAGGGGTTCCGGATGTTTCCCGAAATGTTTGGGTGCGAGAACACGTTATTTGGGCCAAAGGGAAAGCCCACAAGGTTTTTGGAAAGCGCAAAAGGAAGTTTTATGCGGAGTCCGAGCGACGCCAGGTCCTGGCGTGCAGGTCGAGACGCCGGGAACCCTGGCGTCTGGCCCTGGAGTCCGAGAAGGACTCTTGCCTTTCGGGTGAAACCGACTTTGTGGATGCTTTTACTCCAAGTTTCGACCCCAAAGCTCAACATATAAATAGAGGGGCAGGGCTAGCACTAAAGACACATCAAGAAACACCAAGCCGTGTGCCGGCAACCCCGTCCCCTCTAGTTTATCCTCCGTCATAGTTTTCGTAGTGCTTAGGCGAAGCCCTGCAGAAATTTTTCTTCACCAACACCGTCCTGCGCCGTCGTGCTGCGGAACTCATCTACTACTTCGCCGTCTTGTGGATCGAGAAGGCGAGGGCGTCATCGAGCTGAACGTGTGCGTAACTTCGGAGGTGCCGTGCGTTCGGTACTTGGATCGGTCGGATCGTGAAGACGTACGACTACATCAACCGCGTTGATAAACGCTTCCGCTTAGCGATCATCAAGGGTATGAAGATACACTCCCCCTTTTGTTGCTATGCATCACCATGATCTTGCGTGTGCGTAGGAAATTTTTGAAATTACTACGTTCTCCAACAGGTAGGACAAAAGATGTCATGCAAGTTCTTTTCCATAAGCACGTATGACTATATTCAGAACACATGCCTACATTATATTGATGAATTGGAGCTAGTTCTGTGTCACCCTATGTTATAGCTGTTGCATGATGAATGCCATCCGACATAATTATCCATCATTGATCCATTGCCTACGAGCTCGTTTCATAATGATCTTTGCTAAATTACTTTTCCGTTGTCACTGTTACGATTATTACAAAACTGCTACTGTTACTTTTGCCACCATCACCGTTACTTCCATACTACTTTGCTACTAAATACTTTCCTGCAGATATTAAGTCTTTCATGTGTGGTTGAATTGACAACTCAGCTGCCAATACTTAAGAATATTCTTTGGTTTCCTTTATGTCGAATCAATAAATTTGGGTTGAATACTCTATCCTCGAAAACTATTGCGATCTCCTATACTTGTGGGTTATCAGTTATCTTACCGGTACATACCTTTAACACGCAAACTGACTTTCTGCAAATTCCAAGGAAACAAAGCTCACTGGGATTCTAAAGGAACATAGTGGAAGAACTCCGGAGTAACTGACTACTAATGTTGTTCTACTCTGCTAATTCTTGTCAATAATCACTAGTGTGGTTGAGAAACATCATGGTTCTTCTGATCGAGGAGGCTGGTATATTGCCCGCCAGCTTGAGGCTACAACCCTGTGAGGTTATTAATTTCAAATCAAATCATTTTTTGGCAATGCTTGCTTCATTCATTCATGCATGTAATAATTTGTCTATTGTGTTATTGCTTTTACTTTGTATACCTGCTAATGTGGCTATTAATTGTCTTGCAGATAGGAGATGAGTGCGCATCTTGGGCCTGCCTGTGCAAACAGTAAAATACAATATTGGGTGTGCAAAACGAGAGCTCATATCTGCCGCTCTTTGCGGCAGATCGACGGCTGAATGCACAGGCTAGTACTTTACGGATGCAAGATAGAGTGAGTGAGGCTAGTACATTAGCGATGCAAAAAAGGGCAGTAGGTTCAACCTATGACGATCCCTCGACGGATCAAACTTATGGTCAGTTGAACTAGCGAGCGTTGTTCCTACAATAGCAGAAAACCTTAATGACCAACTAAAACACAGAACCAATTTTGTTTTCAAATTTCAAAGGCAAAACATTTTTTAACAACGTGAATGCTACATGAAATGCGAATACTTCTCATATCATTAACAATTTTTTTTAAAAATTTAAAACATTTTTGAGAACACGGACATTTTTCTGAAATAAAACAATTTTGTGGACAAGAACATTTTTTTAAATCACAATTTTTTTCGAAACATGAGATTTTTTGCAATCTAGAAAAGAATTCAGAGCGCAAACATTCTTTTCAAAATAGGAACATTTCGGAAATTTCAAAATGAAATTTGGAAATAAGAACATTTTTTTGGTATGCGAACATTTTTGAAAGCCCAGAACAAAATTTGAAAACACAAACAGAACTTTGCAAACAATTTTTGAAACTACCGAACAAAATATGAAAACACGAAACATTTTTAAAAAGGCAAATACTTTTTTAAAATTATGAACAATTTTCAGAAAAGCGAACATGTTTTGGAATCTAGAAATAAATTGAGAACACGTACACTATTTTTGAAACATGAACATTTTCTGAAATTGCAAAACAAAATTTCGCAACATGAGCATTTTTTGGATATCCAGAACAAAATTTGAAAACACGAACAGAAATTTGCCAAATTTTTTTCAAATCTGCCTACAATTTTTTGAATCACGAACAAATTTCAAAAATAGGAAACATGTTTTATTTTTCTGGATATTTGTCGACAAACAAACTTGAAAAATAAAAATACAGCATTAAAGAAAGTAAAAAAGGAAAGACAAAGAAATAAGAAAATAAAATAAAATCAAGAATTGAAAGAAAGTAGAAGAAATGGAAGAAAGTAACCAAAAAATAAAAAGAAAAGGTAAAAACGGTTCAGGAACTTTCTAGAAGGTTCTAAGAAGCATGAAAAACCAGCTGGGAAATTCAAGAAGGTTCCCAAAACCGGAAAATGCTGCAACTCGTTAACGGGGCGGCCCATGTCACCGCTTGATTACCAGCTCGGGTGCGAAAGATCAACAGTTTGACGCAGGATGCGTCAAATAGGATATTCCGTGCAAAATTGCTCAGCTTCATTATTCGATCCTGGTGGTTTTTGCTTCATGACGCTTGAGCTGATGCCAATGGGCCGGCGTCCGTTGCTGTGAAACTTCTGTATACTATATATTCAGATGATGATTTTAGATTGAGTCTTCTGATTTACTGTTATGGTTCTTCGGCCAAGGTTCATTTTGTCCCTGAAATGAAAAGGGTGCACTTTTTAGATCAAAAGTTGGCCGGTGCCTTTTTAACGAAATTTCAAGAAATATGGAAAAAATGGCCGTGGAATACAAAAAATGTGTTCATGAATTCAAAAAAATGTTCGCGATTTTGAAAAATGGCCGTGGATTTGAAAAATATTAGAGTATTCAAAAAATGTTTATCACTTAAAAAGTTGTTCGCAAATAAAAAAGTGCTCGTGGATACAACAATTGTTCCCAAGAAACAGAAAGGATAAACACAAAAAGGTAGACAAATATGGATATGCGTTTGCTCCTTACCCATAAAAATGACTGGCCCGTCGCCTGTAGCAATAAGGGGAGGGCAAGCTCTCCCACGTGCCGCCTTAAATGACCTAGGCCTAGCGACGGAACACATTCTTTTATTTTTATTTTTTCTCCTATATTGTTTTCGAAATGGTGTAAATGTATAACTATTTTTAAAAATAGTACTACGTATTAAAATTTGTTCATCATGTCTTTGAAGAAAATCTATGTCATTAGAAAAGTGTTCAAATACCTTAAATGTCTGTGTAAAAATAAAAGTAGGAAAAAAAATTAAGTGCAGTATGTCATCGCATATTTCAAATGACCAAATTGAATCTATATACAACAACAGAGTGCTATAGTATTATCTATCTCCTTTTGGAGTGGCAAAACTAAATTAATACCACCACCATTCTCACATGTATCAAATGCCATTTTTTGCATCATTGTTTCCTACCCATGTTAACTGTATATGTTTTAATAGGGCAAGTAATGTGGTGGAGAATGTCATTTGTTTGCATCGGCAGAATTGCAGTTTTTCAGCAGGAAAGATTTGCTCAAACCGTTGATGAATATGTTTTGTTGTAAATAAATATTTTCAGGAAGCGGAGCAGATGAAACGGCTGGAAAGGCTTAAGCAAGAAGATAGATTGCTGCAAGAAGCGGTGCCTCGAGTCCTCAGAAAACCACAGCTAAAGCAAGCGCGGTGAGCAAGTCAACCTCATCCTTGGCTGAGATGAAAAAAGAGAGAAGTGGACAAATGAATCGTTGATTGAGCGATTGAAAAAGCTTGCTCAACCTAAAACCAATGCTTCAACATTGAACCCCAAGTCAGCAAATTAGTTTTGTTGATTGATTGACGAGGTCAACAATTCGATTTGTATTGATTTAAAGTTGTTTGTAAGCAGTTTGTTTGTATAATCTGTCCTTTACAACATTGTATTACAATCTAAACATTAACTCTCGAGTATATACTTGTGGATTGGACATATTGATTTTGAAAACTGGTGTACTAGTTCTGGAGTATATACGCTGAAGAATGACTTAGGTGAATATCCGTGGATCAGCTGAACATATTCTCTGTTTTTTTTCTTTTCAAATTCCCATACTGTTGAGTTGATACCTTCTTTTTAGGGGGAAATGAGAGTTTTCATTCAACAAGAGAATCCCAATCTTCTGAAAAACAAAACCGTCGAACTGGTTCTTCCATAGCTTAAGCTCTTCAAAGGCACACCACTAATCCCAAGAACTGGCCCTAAAAGCAATAGCGGCTGCCACAAAGCCAAACATGTTGTGGCAGGAACCCAACCGCCGCGGTGAAACTTCCCCGCCTCCGGCCGTCGGCACCCCATGCCGATTCTGGCCTATTCTCGCTGTGGCATGCCACCGCCACGACTCCGTTGGCAGCCCCCTAGCCCCGCCGTTCATTCCCGCCGCTCATGACTTCCGTCGAAAACATGAGCATCTGAAATGACCTGCGATTCACGGTAGCTTAATTAGCATTCACGGCTATTGAACCACCGAAATGTATATCTCGGTACATTGTATATATATACTGAATCACCAAAGGCAATGCGCCCCCTCGGCGTAGGGTGTGGGACCAGCTTGTCAGGTGGTGGCCACATGAATGTTTGCTATTCATTATCTTTGCCGAGAGCAGCTCTCGGCAAAGCGTCCCCTCAGCGAAGGATGTGGGACCAGCATGTTTGGTTGTCACCACGTGACTGTTTGTTATTCGTTGGTTCTGTTGGTTCTGCTGAGAGTAGCTCTCGGCAAAGATGGGCCACGTGGCAACCGTCGTCTCCGTCTATCATTCGTGAGTCAACTTTATTTTGCTGAGAGACCCAGTTTGGATCTCGGCAAACCCTTTGGTAGTGTCCGACAGATGGTTCTCGGCAAATTTCTATTTGCCCGAGAGGTGTACGTTGGATGGTCTTTGCCGACAACAATTCTCGGCAAATGCTTTGCCGAGTGTTTCTGGCACTCAAAATAGTGTTCGATTCCAGTAGTGACTAGGGATTTTTCTGCGGCAGCAGTTGTCAAGGCCTTGAATTGGAACTCTATCTTTTTCTCTGGTTGCAAGACTTTGGTAGAGAAGGATCTGATACGACACCTAGGACATCGAAACTTGCAACCTACTCTTGCTGATTTCTTCAATCTTATTTCCAGTATCGCTTCTTACGGTATTGAGCACATTCCAAGGATCAAGAATCTTATGGCTCATAATCTTGGGTAAAAAGCTTTCTCTAGTAGAACTCCATCTAGTTGCAATTTTTTTAAATCAAAGACTCCAGATGCAACTCCAAAATGGCTTTTGAAGTCATCTTATTTCCAAGAGGAAATTTGATCTCTGTACACTCCCTAGGTAGCTAATAATAAAATGTGGAGCCCTATTTTGAAAGTTGTTGCTAAAGAGATGGATACATGCATCGGTCACAGGCACATCAGGAATCAAACGATGGATACATGCATCGATCACAGATCACACAGATGCACAAACAAACATTCCTACACATTACAGATTCGATCAGTGCTATGTGCACCTACGGTCACAAGTACTCTCTCCTTTTCCAAATATAAGTCTTTTTGGTGTTCTCAATACGAACTACATACATATGTATATAGACATATTTTAGAGTGTAGATACACCCCATTTGCTTCATATATAGTCCATATTGAAATCTTTAAAAAGACTTATATTTAGAAATAGTGGAAGTTACTGCCTTGCATGCTTATGTGACTACTACTATTTTGGGTTTTTATCATTTATGCCACTGGTTATGTCCCACTACTCAGTTTTATCACTAGGAATTTTAACTGCTAAAAAATGCCATCGTTTTGTTAGACGCATGCTCAAAAATGCCACCGGAGACTATTACTTTTAGCCCAAATCCCGTTTTCATGTTATAATGACAAAAAAACCTATGGACCAACATGCCAGCTCTCCCTCTATCCCACTACAATAAATTGTGAATCCCACTTGATCCCAACAGTGTTCTTATTTTTCTCTAAAATTATTCATTTGTTTACTCTTGACAAGTGGGGCCCACACTTCTCATTGTGAGATAGAGTGAGCTGACTTGTGGGCCTAGGGGTATTTTTTGTCATGTAACATGGTCAACGGGTTTGACCAGACAATAACAATGTCTAATGGTATTTTTGAGCAGACATCTAATGAAACAATGACATTTTTGAGCAGTTGTAGTTTCTAATGACAAAATTGAATAGTGTGACACAACTAATGGCATAAATAATAAAAAAATCATACTATTTTATCCGGCCGATTATGCGCAGAAGCTAGCCATAGCCAGCTAATTGGCCGCTGGTGGCTCACATCGTGACATAGCTAGAGCCACTGGACTAAACAAACTACAAACATAGCTAGAGAAACCAACAAACAGACGGAGCGACTAAACTGAATTAAACAAACTACTCCCTCTGTTCCTAAATATAACTTTTTTTAGAGATTTCAATAAAAACTACATACGGATGTATATTGACATATTTTATAATGTAGATTCACTTATTTTACTTCGTATGTAGTCCACATTGAAATCTCTAAAAAATACTTATACTATTTAGGAACAGAGGGAGTAGAAGGCAGCGGGATAAATACTCACGTTGCATGCTCTACTCACAAGAGCTAGCTTGAGGTAGTGTGGCACACCCGTCTGACCGAGCCACTCGCCGCAGTGTATAAACCTGCGTGGCATAAACTTCTTGGCATCGGCTTCACTGAGCTTGTAGAAGGCGCACCACTCGACATGGTGGCTGACATTGGCGTCGATGCCATGGTTCCCGTACTCGCCGTAGTAGATGTGGCCCTCGTGGCTGGGCTTGACGCCACCTTTGACGGGTTGCTCGGTACGTCAACGATCGAGTTAATGGAGCAGAACATGTAGATAACCCGAGCATGGTCCTTCCAGGTGTACATGTGATTACGTATTACGTGTCATAAATAATAATTATAATAACTATCCAATAAATATAACATGGTGAAGTGGGGAGGGGAGGGGGCAAATGCCCCCTGTCTACCCCATAATAGTGTCGATTTTATGTCCTATAAATCACATTTCTATTGTCTAGGTGTATCATTGCGCACCAATTAAATGAGCATTACACTACATTGCATGCAAACAAAGTACCACCTAGTTCATGAAACATTTCTTTAGCCATTTCTTTTATTTTGCATTATCATTTCAAGGTAGCTAGGTTCTCAACACTTTGCAAGAAAATATATACTCCCTCCGATCGAAAAAATGTGTCGTGATAGTCCATTTCCCCCCAAAAAAACCCTCCATGTTTTTGTGCATCAACCCGCACTACACACTGTCGCGAGTCACAACTACAGCCCGCACTCTGCTTCCACTGCCGAACTCCCTCTCTTTTCTCCGCTCTCCCCCTCTCTACTCCGGCAGCGAGCTCCCCTTGCCTTGCCACCGCGATCCTCTCGGCTCATCACGCTCATCCCCTCCACATTCCCTCGGCTCGCCACACATCCCTTGGACCAAAAGATTTGACCTTTTGGTCCAAGGCAGCGACAAATTGTCGGATCCGGTGGCAACGAGGCCGGAAGCGTCGGATCTGGTGGTTGCCAGGCCGGATGACCCCCCATCCCTGATGCATTCCCAGGCAAGGAGGGAGGGTCAACACCAACACCACGGAATCCGCTGGCGCCAACAAAAGGGGCTAAAGTATGGGTCTCTGATCTTGTACGGGTCTCAGCTCCTTGGATCTTGGTACGGGTCTTGTCGTGGAATTAACACGTCAGATGTCCTTAGTGTCAGGACTTAGTCGCGAGGCCAACACATCTATGTGGTAGCTTGAGAGGGGTTGAGCGGAATCGAGAAAGCAACACAAGACAGGGATTTAGACAGCTTGGGCCCCGGAAACATCATCCGTAAAACCCTACATGCTGTTTGAGGCTAGCTCTCATTATCATCTCGAGGGAGTCGCCGTAAACCGGCTCTCCTCTTTGTGTCTAGCCCTAAGATTGTTTCTTCTTGCCTGTAGCTTGTCCCTCTTTGGGGAGCCCTACCTCTCCTTATATATGCTGAAGAGGCGGGTTACATGTAGAGTCCAACTCGGACTTTAACTTAAACTATTTTGACTTCCTTTCTTGGGCTTCTTAACGTCTGCCGGTTTAACAATGTTCTTTCTTTGCATGGTTATTATCTACACCTGTTCTGAATATATCCTCTTGCAACTTCAGTTAGCTTTCAAGCAGTGATGCCTTTCCATGTCAATGTTCGTTGATGCACAGATTGGGGGCTCACTTTAGCTCACAACTAGTCCAACTTACAACATTGAAAAGACGAAACGCCGTTAGCCAAGTCCGATGTGCAATGGGTACTCGAGTTAGGTGTCATCTCTCTTTTGGAACCAAGGATTGAATATATATGCCTCATGAAGAATACATACATACATATAGTTCTAGCACACCACCAGTATCTGCCATTTCTGTTATGCACCAAAGCAACAAATGAGTTGGTATCTTTGTTTGGTCGTCGCAGGCCAGATGAGACATAGTATTTGTACCTAACCAAATACTATACTACTTACAAAGCTAGCAAGTTGTGTGGCTTAATCAAATCTGCCACCTGCTAAAAAGAAATTCGAGCTAGCTAACTCAGAGTAGTGTCTCTCCTCTAGTTGGATGGGACGGGCTCAAGGCTCAACCAACTCGATCTCTGCTTCTTAATTCCTTGAGGTTTGTCTGTTGCTTCAAGGAGCTACACAAAAATACCATTATCTTTTCCTCCAGAACCGAGGAGAAAAACACAACTCACATCCTCTATACTTTCATGGCTCATAAACACAGCAATACTCCCGTGGTAGAAAGAGAGAACAATAGCTTGGATAAGGAGCCATGAGTGGCACTTAGTTTACATATTTAGTTGCGCTTTACACATACCACTCAATTGCACTTTAATATTGCTGTGCTTGTGAATTGTAAGAGTGCAGGCATATAGGGAGCCTGTCTTTGAGCAGACACATCCTTTCAGGTATTTGTGTCAAGGCACCTGTGTGTACATAGCCTATCTTTATATATACTTTTGAATGCATTCCAGAAACGACTACGATGGGCAATGGGTACTTGAATTAGGTGTCATCTCTCTTTCAGAACCAATCTACATATATATGCCTCATGAAGGATACATACATATAGTTCTAGGAATGCCTAATGAGAACGAGCAAGGTCCTTCCATGCATGGAGTGCTCTTTGCTAACGAGAACAGCATGGGCTTTGAACACAGAAGCACATAACTTGTTTTGCTATGCTTTATCTTTGTGTGTTGACCGCCATGATTGGCTGGCAGTGCCACCCAATGAGCTTTGTATTCCTCAAACATTATTAGCTAAAAAAAAAAGAGAAGTGCTCTTTACTTTTATTCTTTTCATTTTCTGATGTGTGTGCATATGATATATGATGTACAATCTCTACTGCTGGCCCTAGTGATTAGGTCCTGCGACAACGGTGTTCCTTTGTCGTCCCCTTTCTAGAGGCATTGTTGTTGAATCACCTTTCATGTTACCTGGGGTTTGCCCTCATTGATGGTTGCTGTTGCTCCTGCTACAACTGTTATGCTTATCTTTTGTTATTACATTAAGGACCAGCTGTCAATCATTTTCTTTTTACGTAATATTTGCTAATTTATGTGTGCGCTAGTCCTGGTCTGGTTTGGGTTTTCTCAAAGGCATCTTGAACAACAAGTTGCTCTTATATGCTACTACATACGAAACAACGTACGAGTACTGCCTTTGTCATGTACTCGTATGCTAACACGCGCATCGGTCTTGGTTAAAGTGATCAATCGTAGTACTTATATGTTAAGAAATTCATCGATTAGGTGAATGCATGGGTTTATAATACAGTACTACTAGTTGTGCCTCAAGGTTTTAACTATGCCCCTAATCACATTGATTCATGCAGCATGTGAAGGCTGTCAGTTGAACACAAAAAAATGATGAACTCTCCACTTTTTATATGCTGGCACATGCATTCACGTGTGTGACAACACATGCATCAACGCTTAGACATAGGAGGACAAGAGATAAGACGGAAGAGTTTTTAAATTAAGATTCAAGATTCCAAGAGCCATATATGCTTTTCCTTTAGTTTGGATCAGGATAACCTAATGTCTTGAGGACATCAGAGTAGCTGGATTTCAGGATAACTTTTCAAGGTCTTTTCTTGCAAAGATTTCAAATAGTAGATGGATTTTCAAGATGCCATCCACTACCAATCGCCTTGAATGCCCTAAATGTTCAGTTTAGGCCACAGCCCTGTAAAATTAGTTAAATTAGTGCACACAACTTGGTCATTTGAATCACTTTAGTCCAAAAGCTCAGCCCCAAAAAAATGTCCCACATCGTCACGCGCTGAGCACGTGAGGGAGGCAGAAGGGGTGGCAATCTTGCTAAAGAAAACCTGCCATTGTGTTCTCATTGCTCTCTTAAAAGTTAAAACCAAAACCCCGGACTAGATAGAGGTCCCCAAATTTGCGACGAGCTTGGATGTTGGCCAGCGGCGGCCAAAATCCGGCGGGCGACGGTGACTTGGTCACAGCAGCGGGGAATAGAGCGCAACCTGCACGCGGGTCGGGTCATCTCCATCTATCTGGCATGCACATGGTGGTTAGCGGCTGGAAGATGAGGATGAACTTCGTTGTTGTTTGGTTCAAAAGAAAGAAAAGTCTATCAAGTGCCCCCACGTAGAAATATTTACTTTATTTTGGAATGCAGTGCTTTCAAGTTGCAAATGCTAATGGAGTTCAGAATTTTATCCAGGTGCAAGTTGGCAGATCACCAGTTTAAATCAACGGTGCCCGAATTGCCTAGTACACAGTAGTATACTCCAGTACATAGTAAAAAAAGTCCCGAGACAGTCACAACCAAGCCCAAACCCCATGTTACCATCGCCACGCCGCCCAGCTCCCAGCCGCCACCCCAAATCACCATCGCCTCCGACCACCAGCTGCCAGCCGCCACCCCACGTTACCATCGCCACGCCCACGCCGCCCAGCTCCTCCTACCAGTCGCCGCTCCCCGCCCAACGCTCTTCACCACTGCCGGCCACTAGTAGCTGCGCTTTCTGCTGCTTCCTTCCACCACTGCTCCGGCGAGCCGGAGTGCAGATCCATGGAGGTGGCTCTCGGCTCGGCGGCCTCGGTCCTCGGCAAGGTATGGACGACGCTGTCTGACACCCTGGTGGCGGCGTACGTGGACAGCCTCCAGCTCGGCCACAACTCCCAGCAGATCAAGGCCAAGCTCGTGCACACGCGAGGCCTGCTGCACAACGCCCAGCTGGTCAGCGACGTCGGCCGCAACCCTGGCCTGCAGGACCTGCTTCCGGCGCTGAGCAAGAACGCCGACCAGGCGGAGGACCTGCTCGATGAGATCCACTACTTCCAGATCCATGACAGGCTCCACGGCACCAACTACGCCACCACCACCCAAGAGGCCGGCCCGGATCTGGACAGCCTTGTCCGCCATCAAGCTCTCCATGCCGGTACTGCTCTTCGCCACACCCTAGGCAGCTTAGTCCAATGCTTTTCTTGCTCGCCTACACCCAAGACCAAGAGGGATGGTGGTGATGCTGCTGCCGCTGTTGCACCACGCCGCGTCACCAAGAGCACCTTGCTCCACTGCTTTTCTTGCTCCTGTGCACCCAAGAGCAAGAGGAATGGTCGTGATGCTGCTGCTGCTGCTGCTGTTGCTGTTGCCGGCGTTGGTGGTGGTGCTGCTGCTGACGGCGGCGGCGTCACCAACTCCAACTCTGCTACTGCTGAAGATGGTGATACGCTGCATTTCGACAGAGTGTCCATGTCAAGAGAAATCAAGTCCGTGTTACAGGCCATGCAGTCCCACTGTGATTCCGTCTCCAATTTGCTCGGCACTATCCCAAGCAGCAGCATGGCAGTGGCGGTCGTCCAAGATCGGCCTCAGACTGCTTCCATGATTATACAAGATACATTGTATGGCAGGAAAGGCATTTTTGAGGAAACTGTCGGTCGTATCACCATTGGGGATGCCACACACACTGTTTCTGTTCTTCCTATAGTTGGGCCAGGGGGTATTGGCAAGACAACTTTCACAACTCATATGTACAATGATGCAAGGACTGAAGAGCACTTCCAAGTCAAGGTCTGGGTATGTGTATCCACTGATTTCGATGTGCTTAAGCTCACCAGGGAGATCCTTGCCTGCATACTTGCAACTGAAGAAGGAGGAAGCAGAGGTGCTGCAAATGAAACAACCAATTTAGACCAGCTTCAGAAATCCATAGCAGAACGTCTGAAGTCCAAGAGGTTTCTAATTGTGTTGGATGATATATGGAAATGTGACAGTAAGGAACAGTGGAAAAGCTTGTTAGCTCCGTTCACAAAGGGGGAAGCCAAAGGAAGCATGCTACTTGTCACAACTCGATTCCCAAAGGTAGCAGACATGGTGAAAACAGTTGATCCACTAAAGCTGCGAGGTTTGGAGTCTAATGACTTCTTCACATTCTTTGAAGCAAGTATATTTGGTGAAGACAACAAGCCTGAGAGATACGAATATGAGTTAGCTGGTATTGCACGAAAAATTGCAAACAAGCTAAAGGGTTCCCCGCTTGCAGCCAAAACAGTTGGCAGGCTATTGCAGAAGGACCTTTCTCAGGAACATTGGAATGGAGTTCTTGAAAAGCATCAGTGGCTAAAGCAGCAAGACAATGATGATATCATGCCATCTTTAAAGATTAGCTACGACTGCCTCCCTTTTGATCTGAAGAAATGCTTTTCCTATTGTGGCCTTTTCCCTGAAGATCATGAGTTTACTGCTTCAGAAATCAATCATTTCTGGGTTTCAATTGGCATCATAGACTTGGATAACCAAGCCGATAGGAATTACTTGGAAGAACTAGTGGACAGTGGTTTTCTCATGAAGGAATTCAAATATGGGCAATACTACTATGTAATGCATGATTTAATGCATGAGCTATCTAAGAGTGTTTCTGCACAAGAATGCCTCAATATAAGTGGATTTGATTTCAGAGCTAATGCCATCACGCAGTCTGTTCGACACTTATCTATCAACATAGAAGACAGATATGATGCAAATTTTGAGGAAGAAATGTGTAAACTAAGGGAGAGGATAGACATTGCTAATCTGCGGACTTTGATGATTTTTAGAGAATATGAACAAGAAAGAATCGCCAAGATTTTGAAAGATAGCTTCAAGGAAATAAATAGTCTGCGTGTCCTATTTATAGTGGTGAAGTCTGCACAATCTTTTCCATATAGGTTTTCAAAACTTATCCACCTCCAGTACCTCAAAATTACTTCATCTCTCGATACTGACAGGGAAATGAGTTTGCCTAGTACACTATCAAGATTTTATCACTTGAAATTCTTGGACCTAGATAATTGGCGTGGTAATTCTGTTTTGCCTGAAGACTTGAGCCACCTTGTGAATTTACACGATTTCCATGGTAGAAGTGAACTCCACTCCAATATTCGCAATGTCGGAAAGATGAAGCATCTGCAGGAGCTAAAAGAATTCCATGTCAAGAAGGAGAGTATGGGATTTGAACTGAGAGAAGTTGGGGCATTAACAGAGCTTGAAGGAGGGCTGATTATACGTAGTCTTGAACACGTGGCAACCAAGGAGGAAGCTACTGCGGCCAAACTGATGTTGAAAAGGAATCTGAAGGAGTTGGAATTACTCTGGGACAAAGATCAACCAACTACAGATGTTGATATTCTTGGTGCTCTTCAACCACACTCTAATCTTAGAGTACTTAGAATTGCAAATCATGGTGGTACCGTTGGTCCTAGCTGGTTGTGTCTTGACATCTGGTTAACAAGTTTGAAGATTCTCATTCTAGATGGCGTATCTTGGAGCACCTTCCCACCTTTTGGGAAGCTACCAAATCTCGAGCGACTCAAATTGAAGAAAATTTCTGGAATGCATCAGTTTGTGCCTCTATGTGGTGGCAAATATTTTATGCGCTTGAAGGCAGTTGGGTTTTATGAGATGCCAGAACTTGCTGAATGGGTTGTGGAACCTAATTGCCATCCCTTTCCAAGTATTGAAGAAATCAAATGCATCAATTGTCCCAATCTCCGTGTGATGCCCTTCTCGGAGGTATCTTGCACCAATTTGCGCAGCCTTCAAGTTTCTGGGTGCCCCAAGATGTCTCTTCCCTCCATGCCTCACACCTCCACACTGACAAGTTTGCATGTTCAAACAGGTGATTCAAAAACGTTCTTGTCTTATAATGGAAAGCAATTGTCTGTTATAGGGTATGGGGGTGCTTTGGCCTACCACAATCTGGATAAATTAGAAGGTGTCTCCATTGAAAATGTATTGCACATATCATTGACAGACATTCAAAAGTTTAAATCCCTAACAGAACTAACTGTCGGAAGATGCGACGGTTTGTTCCCTGAAGAGCTGGATGGCAGTTTTGTCTTCTGTTCAGTTAAGAGTCTCAAATTAGATGTATCTCATCTTACCAGCAGCAAATCATCATCGTCAAAAGTGTTAAACTGTTTCCCAGCTCTTTCTGTGTTGCGCATAGTTGGAGATGAAGACCATGACTATGAGGAATGTGTAATGCAGTTCCCATCATCCGGCTCACTGCAGAAAGTTACCTTCTGCGGCTGTAAGGGCCTGGTTCTTGTGCCTGTGGAGAAGGAGAATGGAGGAGGAATTCAGGAGGACAAGTCATTGCTCCAATCATTAACAATAGACAGATGTGGCAAATTGTTCTCTCAGTGGCCCATGGGCATGGGAGAATCAGAGACCATTTGCCCTTTCCCTGCTTCCCTGAGGGAACTTGATGTTGACTATGAGCCAAGCATGGAGTCAATGGCTCTGCTCTCAAACCTCACGTCTCTCACCACTCTAAGGCTAAACAGCTGCAGTAATTTGACAGTGGACGGATTCAATCCTCTCATCGCAGTCAATCTCATACAACTGAAAGTGCGTGGGTGCAACAACTTAGCAGCAGATATGCTCTCAAAGGTGAGTAGGTGCAACACCAAATTAATCCCTGCAGGTTCGTTCCTATTGGAGAAACTCGATGTGGATACCATCTGTGGATTGCTTGTTGCTCCTATTTGCAACCTCCTCGCCCCTGCCCTCCACACACTTGAATTCAAGTATGCTGATGAGAGGATGGAAAGATTCACGGAAGAGCGAGAGAAAGCGCTGCAGCTCCTCACCTCCCTCCAGAATCTAACATTTTGGTCGTGCAAGGGTCTGCTGTCCCTTCCTCAAGGGTTACATCGCCTTTCTTCTCTCAAGGAGTTACGTGTTGTTTGGTGTGAAGAAATCCGATCGATGCCCAAGGAGGGCCTCCCGGTTTCGCTGAGAAAACTACAGATGAATGATCGTAGCGCTGAGATAGACGAGCAAATTGAGAAAATCAAAAGAACCAACCCAGATTTATCCGTCGAAGATTACATCTCCCTAGACGTGAGCGCTTTTTTCGCATGAAGTAGTAGGACTGAACAGGCCAATTTAACTGTTGGCGAAGAGGAGGTATTTAACTGCTGTTACGGAAAATGATTTTCTTTTCTTACCATGAATTGAATGAATCAAGTACCTTTATTTCCTCTTTCTTGAATCCTTTCCTTTGACAAGATGATGTTATTGTAAAAGAGAGAATGCTTTATAACCTCTTTCCTAGTATAGTATCATGAAGTGAAATTTAATTCTACAAGAGAGAATGCTTTCCAATTTGTTTGATTCTTTCTTGAAAATATTTAGCCTGATATCACTGAATTACTCTTCTAACTAGGATGGAAGCAATGAGGATTATTATTTGGTCAACCACCAAGCTACATAGAATCTTGCAGGGAGATTGCATGCATACAGGTTTAGGTGTCATTGGCACTCACAGGTAATGGATGATTTGGTGTTGTTTAAGTTACCTTAGAGTGCTTTGTTCATACTCTGTCTGACCCATGTTCATTTATTCTACTTGTTGGATTCTGCAGTCCCAGTAGTGAATTTCACAGCTGATTCAGAGCAAGCAAACAAATAAACAGAACAGTACTGAAGCAATTATCTGTCTTGATATTCTGAAAGGTCAGTGCTGGATAATTTGTTCTCATTTTTGGGTTTTCCCTACTAATATAATGCTCAGAAGTGTCGTGCACTGAAAGATTGTAACATCTGAATTACTCGAATCTGTCTGTCGCCACATTCCTCAAGCACCACCTGATATAATTGTGTTGCGTGTTTGCAGAATATCATATCGACGCAAGTGATGGCTCGCACTGGGATGTCCTTGGTTCCTACTGCAGCAACCAACAGAGCAGAGCAGAGCATTCCAAGAAGGAACATCCATTACAAAGGGTGCCAAGGTGCGAGGTGGTTGTTGGGATTCAGCATCAGCCTCGCACTGACTTGAGAATTTTTTTGTTTCTCCTCTGTAAATTAAATTGGTACGGTGGAATTGTGTTCTGTTCCATTGTTCCGATCATGATTTTGTTCCGTGACCTAGGACGGACCAACTGATCAATGATGCCAATGTTGTGAATCTGATACAACTGTCGTGAGCACAATGCTAGCCAGTGCATTCACGCTTGCTTAATGTCTAAGATTTGGCAGCTTCACATGTGAATCCGATATTGAAGGCAAAAGTTGTGTGGTTAATTAATTCTTCAGTGCTTTCAGCTTTGGGGCTTCTCCTAGCTTGCCATCAGCTGCAGCAGCAGGACAAGAACAAGATTGGTGTGCTTTAAAGGATCTCTGGGAATAAATCAATGTACTACATTTGAAATTTGTTGTTTACTACTGTACCTTTGTATGGTCGTTTACACATCGTTTTTTGAATATGAGCATCCTTGTGCAACTTCAGTCAGCCTTTAATCAGTTATTATTCCTTTTCGATGTTACACAGATTGGATTGTATTGGCTTTTGATTATTACTTGGAACGAGCATATTAATTGGGGATGGATAGCATCTGCTTTTGTTTTCACATTCTGCTGTTCCTGTGTTTCTCTTCTCCATGGGACAAAGTTGAGCCACCTAACTACTGACAGACAGTCAAGGGCACACCCAACCATTTTTCAATCTGTGGAGTCGCCCAACCATGTCCTGATCTCTTCCTCAAACGAAGGAGGGACACACCATATTTTAATCTGTCCAGAGTCTCTGTCTCTGCACTCTTGGATCAACTCCAACATGGCGACCCATTTCATCCACTCATGTCCTTTGGGTCGCCGCGGATAAATCTGCTGGCCTAACACGCGGACCCATTCCCAAAACGCGTCCGCTTCATGCCCGCGCGGACCCATTTTCGGCTCAAATTTGGGCCTGAAATGTGTCGGCACAAACGCGTTGCACGTCTTCTTGGTGTCCGCTGTGGCCCCCACTAGTCGGCTGGCCAACCACCGCCCGCAGTCATAGTAAATGCACCCACTTACTTCGGGCCCGCCTGGCATTGGGTGAAAGCGCCTCGTGCCCGTCCTTTTTTAACGCAACCGTGCGGCGGGCCGGCCTCATCCACTTTCACTGCCCATCCTGTCAACGCCTGCTCCCTTGCCAACGACCAGAAACCCTAGCCAGCTATCCACCAGGCAAGCCAGCCATGGGGATCTTTACGGGAAGGGGAAGGGCAAGGGCAGTGCTGGCGCGAGCTCGTCTCGCGCGCCTCCTCCACCGCCGCCACCGGCTCGACGTGGCTCGCCACCATGGGAGCGGGAGCGCCTGTACATACCAGTCCAACAAGCACGGTGGCACTGGCAGTATCGCCGCTCTGTGTAGTACCCAGATGTCAACTTGTCGCACGACTGTGATCTGGGCCCGTAGAGGATCCCCATTCCGGCGGTTCCGCGCACGGCGAGGGCGCACGCTGAGGAGCTTCGCCGGTGGCGCGAGCTCCTCATGCCGGACCAGCGGGCGATGCGTGCCTACGCGACAGACTTCCCCGACTGGGAGTGCTGGTTCACGCTAGAGCACAAGGAAGAACATCGTCGCGGCGTCAACGTCGACCACCCCGTGCCCCCGCCATCACCAGACGTCCCGCTGGAGGAGTAGAAAGCAGAGGCGACCTACCAGGCCGCGTTGGAGGCTGCCATGTAGCGCGCCGTGGAGGAGAGCCAGCGAGAGGAGGATGCGCGCTGGGTTGGCATGGAGGAGGCCCTCGTGCTGTTAGCCGCCGGCGACTGTGTCATCCCGGCTCCACCGCCTCCATCGGCGTTCCTCCCCGAGCTGAAGCCCGAGCTGCAGACCGCGGAGCGCGTGGCGGATGTCTACCAATGGCAATGGACCGGCATGCCGCCCATCTAGCTCGGCGCGACACCGGAGCAGGAATACGCCTACCTCCAATAATGGAAGGCGTGCAGGCTAGCGGACGACGAGCGGCAGATGGAGCTGGAGCGCCGACTGGAACGGGAGGCGGAGGAGGGGCACCTGGAGATGGAGGAGGTGGAGCGTGCCCGTGCTGTGGCAGTGTAGCCACCACTGCATGGACAACCAGCGCCGGCGGGACAGACGACAGAGGAGGCAGAGCCTGCTACGTGGGAGGCCGCCTTCCCCTGGGCCGGGCCGGAGCCGACGTTCATCTACCTCACCGGCCCCGTGAGGAGGAGGACGACAATGATGCCTAGGGCAACGTGCTGATGATGCGTACTTTTATTAGTTTTATTAAGTTTTAAGTGGACCTTGGCCGCCAGTTGACCGGCCATTTATCTTTAATTATGTTTAATATGCTTTTTTTGCTCGAGTGTGTACAAAGTTTTTTTATATCCGCCCGCATATTTGGGTCTGCTACCCGTTGCGCGCATCTGCTTAGAGCATCTCCAGCCGCGCCCCCAACAGGCCCTTCCCAGGCGTTTTTTCCACGCCGGCGCCAAAAACGCCCGATCGCTTCCCCGAAGCCCTTTTTCACGGCTCGGGCCAAAATTGGTGCCAGCGGACCCGAGCAAAACTTGGCGCCACAGGCGCTGAAGCGCCGCACAAGCGGAAAAGGCGTGTGGGTCCGCCCTGTCGGTAGTCGGCGCCTCTTCCCGCCGTTTCTTCCCGCTTTTCCCCCACTTCCCTCCCATTTGCCCCTTTCCTCCCGCCATTCTCCATCCCGCTCGCCTCCCAGCTGCCCGTCATGCCGCCGTCCCCCACGCGGCGGCCACAGCTACCGCCTCCGTCGCCGCGCCGAAGCAGAGGAAGCCGAGGGCGCCGCCGTCCAAGCCGCCGGGCATGTCGAACGCCGACTGGAGGGTGGAAGTACAGCGACGGGAGGCCGTTACCGCCGACCGGCGGAATAGGGCCTTCGCCAAGAAGGCCCGTGACAACGCGGCGCGTCGCGGCTGCGGGCGCCGCTGCCGCTAACCAGGCCGAGGCCGAGGCGGCTCGCGCGGGGATGATGAATCCCCCCGGCAACTACGCGTAATCGCGCTACAGGGGTCGCCAGCTACGCCGACGGGGACGCACACGGTGGGTTCAACCCCAACGTCGCCTTCCCCCATGGCCACCCGGCCCAGTGCACGCCCTCGCCCGCCTTCGCCGGCGTGCAGTACCCTCCATACAACTACTCGCCGCCCGCGTACGCGTCCTCCCGGACGCCCCCTCTTCGCCGTTGCGTGCTGCCCTTCTCTCACCACGGCGGCGAGACCGACGCCGACATGGACGAGATCATCACGGAAGGTTCGGCCGCGGCCGCCGCGTCCCCCGGGTTCACCACGGACGAGGCAGTGGATCTCAGCGGCGACATGGAGGGCGAGCTCGGCTACGTCTATGGCGACGAGGAACAGGAGGAGCAGGACGAGGATGACGAGGATGACGAGGAGGAGCCGGCGAGGGGCCGCAAGAAGAAGAAGGCGCCGGCCAGGCCAGAGCCGCGCATCAAGTGGGCGTCCAAAGAGGAGGAATGCCTCGCCGAGGCATGGAAAGTCGTCTGCCTCGACCCGACCACCGGCGCGAACCAGAGCCTCGAGACGTACTGGGCGCGCATCAAGGCCGAGTTCGACGAGCGCAAGCTCGTCGACCCCTACTTCAAAGGCGTCTACATGCAGCGCGGGGCGAAGGCGATGGCGAACCATTGGGGGCGTATCCAGGGGCGTGCAACAAATGGCACGTGATCATCGAGGAGGTCGCCGGTCGCCCGGAGAGCGGCGCCAGCATGGAGGATCAGGTATGCCACGCCGTTCACCCGCCTCTTTTCGCCGTTCACAAGCCGACTGTTTGTTCGTCCCCGCGCAGTTGCTGCGCATGTTCGGCCTGTACCGGCAGGGCAACAACGACGCCGAGTTCAAGTACCTCCACGTCTACAAGCGCATCGACAAGTGCGACAAGTGGGCGGAAGTCCGGCGCACCATCGAGAAGGCCAAGGAGACCTACAAGCCTAACGCCACGACTCGGCGCGTCGGATAAGCGGCCGGATGGCAACAAAGGTGCCAAGAAGGGGAAACACGCCGACGCAGCAGCCACAACTTCGCGTCAGGAGTCCATCCAAGACCGCCTCTCCGACGACAGTCCGGGCCGCCGCCGTGAAGAGAAGACCGAGGCGCGTTGGTCGGCGTTGATGTCGACCAGCGCCCGTCAAGCTCGACCTACTCCGAACCAACGTCGCGCGAAGAAGAGGAACACCGACCTGGTTTTCTGCTCGGTAGGCGGACATGCTCGAGCACCGACGAAGCGGTCAAGGCGTGGTACAGGGCGCATGTCGGCCTCATCCTGGACCAGCTTCCCTCGGCGACGCTTCCCACGCCGCCCACGCCCACGACGCCCGCACACACGCCGCCGCCGCCGCCAAGCCCGACCGCTGATGATGCCGAGACTGCCCGCAGCTAGGGCTGGAAAAAAAGCTCGAAGCTCGTGAGCTAAACGAGTAACTCGTGGCTCGGCTCGAATCGACTCTAACTCGAAAAATAACGAGTCGAGCCGAGTTTTAGTTTAAGATCGTTTATTGACCAAGTTAAACGAGCCAATCTCACGAGTACTCTTGTAACTCGTTAGGCTCGCTACAAGAGATCGGCTAAGCACCCTGCGTCCTAGACACACAACACAAGGCCCAGCTACGCTACGAATATGAAAAAAAGATTACTTGTGAATGTAAAATGTACATATTAAACATGTACATTATTCACAAACAATGTTCATTTTTATCTTATTAGTAAGATTTTATGTTCATATCCTTAACGAGCTTAACAAGCTAAACGAGCCAGCTCGCGAGTTATACGAGTCGAGCCAATCTTGAATTGAACTCGTTATAGTAACGAGTCGAGTCGAGCTAGCTCGTTAATGAAACGAGTTTTAGCGAGTCGAGCCGAGCTGGCTCGACTCGGCTCGAATTCCAGCCCTACCCGCAGCACAGAAGCCACGCCGCCAAGCACAGAGCACGAGGCCCCATCAAGCCCGCGCACGCCGACTCCGGCGACGCCGGAAGCCGACCTCGCCGCCTGATGCGCGATTCCGTCGCGGTGCCAAGACTGCCCGCTTTTTTGTACGCCGAACATTTAACTCATCCGGCCGCCGATCGCCGCTTGATCGCCGGATTGTGGCGTCTATTTTGGGCGCGGGGACGTCTATGTTTGAATTTTGCTGTGCCTTGGGGGTGGGGAGCTAGGCGGCCCGGGCCGAACTAGCATCGCTCACCCCAGACGCGGTTTTTCTGCGCCCTAAGGGTCCGAATGACTGGAGATGCTCTTATCCAATTGGAAAAGCGGACGCGAGCGTCTGCTAAGCCGACTTAAACAGATAAAAAACGGATAAATCACACGACCGTATGAATCGGCGCGCGGAGTTGCTTTTAACCTATTCACAAACACGAGTCACACTCCATTCTCTTGTCGTGGGTTCAGACTTGAGACAGGAGAGCAGCCATGAGCCTGTTACGTCAGGTCGCTCGCTCGGTTCCATGTACTGGTTTGGTCCAGTTTTTTTCCCGGTTTTCTATTGTTTCATTACCAATTTCTTTACGGTTTTCTGTTTTTTCTTCATCTGTTTTCTTCGATTCTTTCTTGATTTTACTGGTTACTTTTTTTACTTTTTTTCTTTCTCGGTTTTCATTGGTTGTTTGCTGTTCTTTCTTATGATGTCAATTATTTTACATACACATTCAACATTTTTTCTAGATATTAGGAACATTTTCTGTATACAGGTTAATATTTTCAAAATACATGATTACATTTTTTGGAAACTTTATATTTTTTATGTTTAATTTTTACCATACACATTGTACACTATATTATATCGGAAACTAATTTTATGTAGATGTTTACCATTTTTTCAAATACATAATAAACATTTTTCTAAAACGTATATGTTTTTATGTCTACCTTTTACATGAACATATTACATTCTTTTACACATCAAGAACATTTTATTATACATGTTTAACATTTTTTAATTGCATGATTAATAATTTGTTAAACATACATTTTTTTAAGTCTACTTTTTGCATACACATTGTACATTTTTTAATATATTAGGAAAAAAGTATATACACATTTAACATTTGCCAAATACATGCTATTTTTTTAATAAAACTTATATTTTTTATGTCTACTTTTTCCATATACTTTGTACAATTTTTTATACAACAGGAACATTTTTCATTTACACGTTTAAAATTGGTAGGCAAGGAAAGTCTCATTAAATCCGTCATCCATACTATCTAGCATATTCCAACAGGAACATTAAAGTGCTAAAGGCTGTTTACTTTTCGGACAGTGATATTCTGTCAGCTGAATTGGGGGAAAAAAAATCCTTCGCGAGTTTGGAGAGCTTTATGTGAAGGTAGGGACACCTTAAAACAAGGTTTGGTTCCGCTCACTCGGGACGACAACTGAAATTTTTATACCCATGGATGTGGACATTATCAAGCAGATTCCGCATAGCCTTGGGGCACACACCGATATGTGGGCATGGAACTATGAGAAAAAGGATGCCTTCACAGTCAGGTCGGCATACAAGATGATTGCAGAGACAAAACATAGGTGTGAGTGATGGCTTGAAGAAAGAGCAGATGTGTGAGAGGGCACACAACAAAAAAAAATAGCCGGAAAAGTTTGTGGAAGGTGAAAGTTCCAAGATCCGTGTCTTTGCATGGCGACTAGAGAACAAGGAGGCACATGGCATCTTGGACTGTGTGCAATATTTGCAATGCAGCGACATATTATATGGTGCACTACTGTTTGTACTCTCTGAGATGCTAGTTCTTTTTTGTATGGAATAATACTGGAATTGCTTGAGCTTTTTAGGTGGTACTCCCTCCGCTCCGTACCAAAATATAAGACCCTTTTGCAGTTCAAATTGGACTACAAAAACGTCTTATATTTTAGTACAGAGCTAGTATAAAAACGTCTTATTATTTAGGGAATCTATGTGTGTGTCTGCTCTTATATGATTATTACTTTTTTCCTTTTTTTTGGAGGGAATCATGCTTTCCTTTTTCTGCGTCAAATCTGACATGGCAATGCTATCATGTTTCAATCAGTGTATATTCATCTTCAAATATGAAGAATACCATCAGATCCGAAAATAATCTCTAGCTAGCTTTGGTGCCAGCTTCTCGATCAACTGGAGCAGCCGCTGCTCCCGCCTGTGATTTATCTAATGATTTTTGTCATCCCAGGTATTGCAACACAGATAATTAAGATACGAGACATTCTGATTAATTCACGATTTAAACAGAGCCGCATTGCTATGCTTTGTATTTTTCTATTTGGAGTCTGCGCCAATCGGATTGAATAACATTCGGACCCGTTACAATCTCAATCTCAATCGGATGTGTTGCCATCGGGTCCAGGGGATGCAGAGCCCCGCTGATTGTCTGTGCTTGGCCTTCCAGCTGGGTAGTGGCCTTATCGGCGGCATTCCCGATGGCGTCAATTCCGTGCTCGGCATCTGTGGCATGGCCCGCATCTCCAACCTGGTTTGCCTGGTGGCCTCTGGAACGGTCTGATCGGCCTCGGCCTCGCTGGTGGGCTCAACGAGTGCTGGCTGCAGGCAGGCGTACACTCTGACAGGTGTATCGGCGCACGTACATCACCAATAAAATATAAGTGATGCCTAAATAATCTGCCATACTAGCCATATGTACGGGTTTCAACCCGACTTACTATGTATGCATACTGGTTTTCCAAATAAATAAGAATTTACGATCTACTTACCATACTTGTCGTGTGGGCCCATCTGACGACCAGTCAGTATTTATAGCATCTACAACCGCAAACATCAAAATCCGGCCCCCAAACGTATGCGATCACGCCCTGGCGCATACACGAACAGTGATCGACAACACACACAAAATTGATTCAACAACCACAAACAACATTTTCAAATCATCAATTCCATATTATTAGATGCAACATAAAACTAATTGGGCACAACGCGTTTGGCTCCGCCCTGTCCATGACCCGTGGATGGTGGTGCTCCTCAAAGAGTTGGTGCGCTGGCGAGGTAGAGCAAGACATGGAACACACACCGGCTCACGGGACTCGATTCCCGGCCACATCTCCCTTGTCCTACTCTTCATCCTAGGAGCTTGGCGTTGGTGCACGTGATGTCAATGATGGATTTGTCGCGGTCAGAGCCGATGACGTAGACCACGATGCGGTTGTGCCACGCAGGGTTGGTGGGCACCATGCGCTACACTGGAGAGTGCGACTCCACGTTGCCAACGTCCACCGCAAAGGCTGCCGCGGCCTCTTGTGCTCGGTGCCTCGCCCTGCGGGCACGTTGCGCCATATTTGCGTAGGACGACTCGCATGCGTTCACTTCTGCCTCAGATGAAGATTGCATGGAGTCTCTCACAAGAGAGCAAACATGAGGCCACTGTTGAGGCAAAGTTGCAAGTGTGACGTGTCTTGACTTCCCTACCTTTCTACTATTTCTTGCAGATCTGCTAATTATTTTGACCGTGCACTCAGGAAGCAAGATTTGTCCAGTAGTGTAGCGTTTCAAGTTTGCTTCTTACAAAAGCAAAATGGATACATGAGTATACCATGTGCTCTATTAGAGAAAATCGGTGAGATGTAGAAATTTTACGCTTATATTTGCAACGTACCTTGTGTACCATACTATTATTCCCTGCTAGTACCGCTGCACTAATTACAACATTTCTCTAGAAGACAAGAGAGATCTTAGATTGAGCCCACTTTCTATGAGCTTGCTGAAATATACTTCGGTGTTGGCGCCAGCAACAACCTTCGTGTACTAATCGTCTCACCAAAACAAGTCACCAAAATAAAAAATGGGTTGTTCACTGTTCGATCGGCTTATTGGGAGGAATGGAACAAACCGTATGGAAGGAAATTGCAATATACAAATGGTATGGGTAGATCCAATGCTAATCCTGTTTGGAGCAAGATCTGGAAGCTATCTTGTCCAGCAAAGGTAAAAATCTTCATCTGGCGTACATTGCATGGAACACTCATGTCGTGTTATGCTCGCCAATAGTCATGTGAGGGTCCCTCTCATCTGCCCAACATGTTCAAATGGGCTAGAAGACACGAAACACGTCTTGTTTATGTGTCAGAAGGCGAAAGAGGTCTGAAATAAGTTAAGTTTGTATGAGGTGATCAACAGAGCTTGTGTTGTTGACCGGGCGGGAGAGGCAGTTCTTGAATTTTTAATACTTATCCCAGAGGAAGAAATATGTGTCTTGGGACTCCAGAATACACATGAATTGATCGTTATAACAGCTTGGTATTTATGGTGGGATAGACGTAAACTGGTTTATGAACGAAAGTCTCAAGATGCATATCAATCTACGATGGGGGCATGTGCTATAGCGGCAAATTATGTTAAAGCAAACTCCCCTAAGGCAATCAGTAAGAAAGGGGGATGGCTTAGACCTCCTATGGTTTTGGTGAAGCTAAACGTTGATGCTTCTTCTGACCTTGATCTGCTTAGAGGCACGGCGGGAGCAGTCTCGAGAGATGACAAAGGAAGGTTCATTGTTGACGGAAGTTGGCGAGTTGACTGGTGTGCGGATGTTCTAGCGTCAGAAGCATTGACACTGACGTTTGGCCTTAATCTAGCACAGAAGGCTGGGTGCAACCGTCTTATTGTTAACTTCAATAATACAGAAGTGATTGACACGATGAAAAATGGAGGACAATCGGTGGGAGCGGCGACGGAATGTTCGATGATTGCTATTTTATGGCTTGCGAATTTACTACTACTAGGTTTGAACATTATAATAGGAAAGGAAATAAAGTTGCTCATGAAATTGTTAGGCTAGCAAAATTCTCCACGACTAGGGATTGGTTTGAGGAGCCCATAGTTGATATTGTATCTCTCCGTATTGATGATGTAACTGGTTTTTCTAACTAATAAAGCTTAATGTTTTCAAAAAAGATGTACGCACGAGAGCACTAATCGCCTCTGCGAAACAACTTCAGATACATCCTATAATTGATGCTTCCCACTTAGCCACAACAACCAAGCATCAGCAACAATAGCCAGTTAGCCACGACCAACACCAAAGCCATGGCGCCCTCTGGCATCCTCCTCCTAGTTGCGATTCTCCTGGCCCTGGCTTCTGTTCAGGCGCGTAGCCGGAGCATGCCACCTTCACTAGCAATGGCATTAGCCCTACTAGGAAAAAGCCTATACACAGAATCTTACCAGCAGCGCACCACAAAATACCACGCTGCTGCTACTTAGCAGCAGCGCGTGTTAGAGAAACGCGCTGCTGAGGAAAATAGCAGTAGCGCGTCCACCACAAACATCGCTACTGCTATAATTGCCATGACCTCCCCCCGCTAGTTATAGCAGTAGCGCTCTATACTAAACCGCGCTACTATTATAGAAGTTAGCAGCAGCGCGCTTATAGAAAAACCGCTACTCCTAAGATCAGCCCACAAGTTTAATCCCACCTCGCTCCGTGAACAGGGTGTTTATCACCTTAAATATGTTATTTCTGAAACTACCACAACCAGTTGGTCTTCACTGAACTCTATGTGTAAAATTTGTGGCCGCAATATGAGTCCTCTATTCAGATTGTACACAAAAAGATCATTGATGGCCAATGTATTTTTTGCATTGACGTATTTTTTATATAGTTACACTTAGCAGTAGCGGTTTATGTGCAAGGCGCTGCTGCTATTCAGATTAGCTGTAGCGCTTTTTGGCAAACGCGTTGCACCTATCCCTACCTTATCCCCACGCGCACGACCGGCCCTCACTCACACTCTCACTCTCGCCCCCCGTGCCGATAACCGTCGTCGTGTGTCGCCGCCGCCTTCGTCCGTCCGCCGCCGAGGTACTCCCCTCCTTCCGTCCCTCCTCCCTCCTCCTCGCACATCCTCCCTCCGCCTACGGCCGCCCCTCCCTCCTCCGCCGCCGCCCTCCTCCCTCCGCCTGGGGCCGCCCCTCCTCCCTCCTCCGCCGGCAGCCCTCCTCCCACTGCCCTCGACCTCGCCGCCCCTAGCTACCTCTCCGTCGGCCCCACCCCTGCCACTAGTTAGTACTAGATTTAGTAGTTGTAGATGTTAATTTAGGGTTTCATAGCTAGTACTAGATGTTGCTTAGTTAGTACTAGATTTTTAGTAGTAGTAGATGTTAATTACTAGTAGTGATGGTACTAGTTAACTAGATGTTGCTTAGTTAGTACTAGATTTTTAGTTGTAGTTGAACTAGTTTACTAAGTAAATTAATATAACTAGTTGAACTACTTTATTTTTAGAAAGAACTAGTTTTTTTTCTATTTATAGTAAGTTTATATTTAGTAAGAACTAGTTGAATTAATAAAACTAGTTGAACATGTCATATTTGTTGTTATTTTTTAGTTTAAGCAATTATTCGGGATGTATTAGTGATAACTTATATGGTTTCTCAGGTGACCACCGTCGTCCCCGTCACCGACCCCCTCCGACATCGAGGTGAGACCAGCCAAATATCCTTGTATATCTTGTGTTGTTGCTCAAATAGGATATGTGGTTGCCCAAGTGGCCGTTTATGTTCAGTTTACATCTCCGAGTGGCCTATGTTTTGCCGGAGTGTTGATTAATTTCCGTTCCGGCAAATTTCAGGCGCTCGATATGTCCTTTTTTAGCAAAGGTCATGCCGGATTTTTTCATGAATTCTGGCATGACTTGTTCTAGAATATGTACAAGTTTAATCTTTGAATTATGAACGTAGGAAATGTCGTACTCGACGATTTACGGGTCTCGAGGGAGTGTAGCTGGTGCCATGACGATCGAGGTATGTGCGACAGGTTCGTTCAGCTGGACGAAGATCGGCGCTTCAGCATTAAGCTCGAGGAGACCTTCGATTGTGAAACGGTACGCAACAACGACAAGTGTTTTTTTCGTAATTAAGCATGACTTCAACTATTTCAACGTCTAATTTTCATCTTTTACAATTCAACTAGCTTATCCCATGCCATGCAAGATGCTATGTCTTGGATAGGATGGGTTTTGAAGACTGTCGGTGTCA
The DNA here is from genome assembly GCA_021605145.1 of Aegilops bicornis. Lineage (NCBI taxonomy): Eukaryota > Viridiplantae > Streptophyta > Magnoliopsida > Poales > Poaceae > Aegilops > Aegilops bicornis. The sequence continues at coordinate 793,612,468 of CM038673.1, read as the reverse complement.
AAACCGGCGGATCTCGGGTAGGGGGTCCCGAACTGTGCGTCTAGGTGGATGGTAACAGGAGGCAAGGGACACGATGTTTTACCCAGGTTCGGGCCCTCTTGATGGAGGTAAAACCCTACGTCCTGCTTGATTGATATTGATATTGTGGATGTTTACAAGAGTGGATCTACCACGAGATCAAGAGGCTAAACCCTAGAAGCTAGCCTATGGTATGATTGTAAGGGTTGTTGATGTTGTTGTTGTTGTTGTCCTACGGGCTAGAGCCATCCGGTTTATATAGACACCGGAGAGGGCTAGGGTTACATAGAGTCGGTTACAATGGTAGGAGATCTACATATCCATATCGCCAAGCTTGCCTTCCACGCCAAGGAAAGTCCCATCCGGACACGGGGCGAAGCCTTCAATCTTGTATCTTCATAGTCTTGGAGTTCGGTCGATGATGATAGTCCGGCCAATGATAGTTCGGCTGATGATGGTAGTTCGCTATCCGGACACCCCTAATCCAGACTCCTCAAGAGTCTCCCACGAACCAGGCTTCAATGACGATAAGTCCGGTAGCGTATGTTGCTTGGCATTGCAAGGCGGGTTCCTCCTCCGAATCATAGAAGATTGTGAACACCGTGATAGTGTCCGCTCTGCAAAATAAATTCCACGTTCCACCGTAGAGAGAGAATAATAATATATACACAAGTTCAATCTGCCGACTTTTTTGTGGCATGACGTCACACCACTACCAAGCCATTACTTGAATTGTTTTTACTTTACCACCTCAAAGTGCATTTAGCGAGGCGGTTTCCTTGGCACGCCTTGTCGGGCAGATCGTGTTTCCCCTTAATCCGGGATTCTCATCAATACGGACGTGGGTAACCCAACCGCGTCATTGATGGTGACGCTTGGGAGATAAGCGAGTTTCACCAGGCCAGTGGGGGACGCGTAGACTTCGCCCGCCCATATAAGGGATAAGGATTTACCTTCTCACCTACGCCTTCTTCCTCCTTTGCTTATCCATCTCCGCTTTTCGAGCTCCAGCGCCCAAGTTCGCGCATCTCGTCTCAACCTTCTCCGACCATGTCCGGAGCGGGAGGTAAATGGTTGGCCTCCACCGTTAAGGAGGAGCACATCGCCAAACTGCGCGGCGCCGGATACCTCTCCGGCGACATCGCGCACCGGCTGCCCGACGAGGGGCAGCTCATCCCCACCCCCAGGCCCCATGAGAGGGTCGTTTTTCTTCCCCACTTCCTCCGCGGACTGGGCTTTCCACTTCATCCCTTTGTCCGGGGTCTCATGTTCTACTACGACCTGGATTTCCATGATCTGGCGCCGAACTTCATCCTCAACATCTCGGCGTTCATCGTCGTGTGCGAGGCCTTCCTCTGCATCCGGCCCCACTTCGGCTTAGGCTCAAGACCTTCAATGTCAAGCGAAGGTAGTGAAGGGCACTCAAGCGGAGTGCGGAGGGCGCCATGTTGGGCAAGATGCCCAACGTCCTTTGTTCAAGGGGCCTTCGTGGAATCCGTCAAGGGGTGGCAATCGGGTGGTTCTACATCACCGAGCCGGATGACCCTACATGGGCGGCCCCGAATTCAGATCTGGTATTCCCACGCAGCTCACCTCCGGAAAGAGAAGGGCTTGCTGTGGGGCAGTTCGGAGGAGCCGACGGGACTCCAAGCACTGTATCCGTAAGCTGGTGAAGAAGCTCGGGCTGGTTAACGTGGTCCAAGTCATGCTCGTCCGCCGGATTCTCCCATGCCAAAACCGGGCATTCAATCTGTGGGAGTTCGATCTGGAACAGCACCAGGCGCTGAGCAAGCTCTTCGACACGACGTACGAAGGCGCCTGGAGGGTGCTATTCAAGGGCGCCGAAGCCCCCGCATCCGCGACTGAAGATCGCGGATTTCACTCGCAGCGCCAAGCCAACGAGGTAAGTGATTCTACCCCTTTACGGGACACTTGCTTTTCATAGTTTGACTCTATGCGGGTTTTAATTTCCCTTTTCCTTTGACAGACTGGATGAGGAAGGCGGAGCAGATTGTCCGTCCGGCTCCTATGCCGTAAAATCCGATGAGACGCCCGTCTAGCGGGGCTGCTGGTTCCGGCACCGCACGTGGTGCCGGAGAAGAAGGCCAAGAAGGAGGCCACGGGTGCTCGAAAGAGTGCCCGTTTTCAGGTGTCCGACGACTCCGGGGCGAACTCCTGCCCCGAAAATGAGAAGGAGAAAGAGGACTCTCTCCCAGAGGAGGGAGAGAGGAAGAGGAAGGCTTCCCCAATAGGGGAGGCCGAAGGGTCCAAGAGGGGAAGGACTATTCCCCCGGGCAGCTCCGCCAACATCAACGTTGGCGAGGAAGAATGGCCTTCAAGGGCCAGGCCACCGGCGAGATCATAAGTATCCGGATTCCTGATTTATAATTTCTTTTTCTGCGTCACATAATGTCATTCTGATGCCGCATGCTGCCTGTAGTCCGGCCAGTGATAATCTCCCGCTTCGTCGAGCGGGTCGTTGGCTCCGTCGGATGTAGACTCCATCCCGACTGCCTCCACCCCTCGCGACACCGAGGACGCCGAGGTGGGATCCCGATAAGGGACCCATCAGGGGGAGGCTCCGGAGGCGCCACAAGGTGTCCTCCCGGACTTTGCGCCGGACTCCAAATCAGAACCCGCAGTGGTTCCGGAGTCCGGCCGGCGGCCCTCCAACGGCGGGCAAGACCGTGACGCCGGCAGCTTCCGTCGAACCGGAGGCGCCGGGCAATTTGTTGGAGGCGCTGCAGAGCGCTTCCATCGAGGAAGAACACCGCACTATTATGAGTGCGGTGATTCAGAAGGTGCAACTCGCCAAGAGCGGGCTGACCGAAGCCTGCAGTAGCCTTCTATCATGCTTTGAGGTAAGAAGTTAAAAATATGCAATGTAATACCGCATAGACAGTAGCCCCTGATGCTCGGTTCGGTGTTCGGAAAGAAAAGCCGGACTGAGGATCTAAAAAAAAAGATATACGCAGGGTTGCTAAAAAATTATGTCAATATGGGTTGCAGGCTGCGCTGCTGACCTCTCACCGACCTTGATCAAGGAGGTCGGTGCTTTAAAGCAGGAGCTCGAGCGGTCTGAGCAAGAGCTCGGCCGCGCCAGGAAGCAGCTCCAAGACAAAGAAGGTGAGTAACACCACTTTGAGCTTGTACCTTACAGAAAAGGATTTAGGTTGCAATAAAAAATAACAAGGATAACATGGGTACTGCAGGGGCCACGAACGAGGTGGCCACCCTGAAGGAGGCCGTGTCCGCGGCCGAACGTAATGCGGCCACGGAACGGGCGGAGCGAGAAAAGCAAGAGGCGCGGGTGGCGGTGGTTCAGCAAGAGCTCCAGGCTCTCATGGAAAGCCATGAGGGTTTGGAGCGTGACTCAAAGACTCGAGAGTCCGAGCTTGCCTCGGCTCTCGAAAGTGCCAAAACTGCCAAGGCCGATGCCCATAAGTCCCTTCAGGAGATTGAGTTGATGAGGAAGATAGCGGCGGGTAAGGCATTTTTCATGCAAAGCAAGCATGTGAATGTAAATTACGTGTTACTTACCCGAATTCGGAGCTCTCCAGGGGCGTTTGCAGATCAGCCTCGAAGCATGTTTGATGCCGCCGCATTCTACCGAGCCGAGGAGGGGAGCTCAATGGAGAAGGTCTTCTGGTCTCAGTATGCTGAGGTCGGCCATCCGGTGCCCCCTAGCGACCAGCTGAAGCAGCTGGTCGAGCTTCACAAGGTGGCCGAGCAGGCCATGAAGGGCCTCGTAGTCCGGCTGTGGCCTGGAGAGGCCATGCCTGGGAGCTACTTCGGCCTTGTGCGACGGCTGGTGGATGCGTGCCCTTGGGTGGAGGTTATCAAGCGCTCCGCCTGTATTGAAGGTGCTCGTCGGGCCCTTGCCCCGCAAAGGTGCATTGGGGCAAGCTGGATGCGGAGAAGCTAATCACTGACGCGCCACCAGCGGGCAAGGAATATCGTACGCCCGAGATGTACTATAAGACTGTCCTGAAGGGCGCCCGCAAGATTGCGGATGAGTGCCCCAGGGATGTAATTTTTGAGTGAATTCGCAATGTGTTATCCTGTGCGCTGAAAACTTTGTTCATATGCGCTAAGCAACACTTGTTAATTTAAAATATTACCTTCTGTGCGGCCGTTTATTAAATCTGAGAGATGGCAAGTCGTCGGCTTCAGCCCCCATGCCACGAGTGCTGGGGTATTCGGGATAAACTTGAGCACTCTTGTTCCCATTTTGGGGTCCATCTAGGGAGGCGCTCAACACAACGAACAAGGCAACCGGACTTATAGTGCTTGAACACTCTCACCTAGTCATAGAATTCTATAATTTTAAATTTTGGCGAAGCCCCTAGTATTCGGAGGACCGAATTGGGGCGCTATCCACGCCTTCGTCGGACATTGTCCGGAACTTCGCTCGAAGCGGCGTAGGTCTTTAAGGACCCGAAAGGACCTCTCGAACAGCGACCAGTCTCTCGCCTTATCATGACAAGTCAGTTTTAGCTTTCTCCATCGAGGCGTTAACCGGCTCAACCGGGCGCATCGCAGTGGTTCTCCCAAAGGCTACCTTAGCCGATAGAACGGAACGTAAGGTGCCAAACATGGGAGCCGGGCAAACCCAACTATTGACCCAAGACATGATTCGGAGCCGATTCATATAATGCTATAAGTTCGGGGTGCCGCACTTGTGAAAGTGTGCGGACTTTATCACACCATGATGCGGAGAACGTGAGCCCCTGGTGTATTTGGCCGTACCAAATTGTACGGATGCCACATGTAGTAAATGAACATATATATAAGGTAATGAAATTATAGGCAAAAATGTACTGCATTTCATTCGAAAAGATATGCTATGAGTGCGGAATGATACAAATAGTGCGAAAAGCAAGGGATGGGACGAATTTAAAGGCGTCTCCCTCCAGGGGTAGGCCGCGGAATGTTGTATTTAACAAATTTAATGCTCGTGATGGAGACCACCTGAGTGTTCGTCGCGGCCTTTGTCCTTCCCTGGCTGTTGCATCATGAGTTCGGCAGGTTCGCCGCCGGACAGAGTTCTGTATAAAAAAGAGAGAAATAAAAGAAAAAAGAGCGACACACTTGGGAGCCCCTGGTGTGGTCGAACCGCACTCTGGGTCTGTTGTGGTTGTGCCTTTCCCCCTATGCCCATGTTATCTCCAGGGCGTAATTATGTACGCGGAGAGTATGTCTTACAATTATGCGAGGGCTGGGGTTGAGGCCGCATTGCTACGCGTGCTCGGAACGTGCCAGGTGGTCTTGGTTGATGTTGCTCCGGGCGCGTTTAGCCGTGTCCGGTCGTTTAACGGCCGGACTCGAAAATAGCCTTAAAAGGCTGCTCTATACTTCTGCCGCGAGAGCCCCTGTATGTTCCTCCGTTCGGAGGGAGCGTTCCGTGTTTCCATTGACCGTGATGACTCCACGAGGGCCTGGCATCTTGAGCTTAAGGTATGCATAATGCGGCACCGCGGTGAATTTTGGCGAACGCGGTTCTTCCGAGCAGGCGTGATAGCCGCCATGAACGGGACTATGTCGAAGATTAACTCCTCGCTTCGGAAATTATCCGGGGATCCGAAGACCACTTCCAGTGTAACTGAGCCTGTACAATTGGCCTCGACACCTGGTATGACGCCCTTGAAGGTTGTCTTTGTAGGTTTAATCCTTGAAGGGTCTATGCCCATCTTGCGCACTGTATCGTGATAAAGCAGGTTCAGGCTACTGCCGCCCATCGTGACTCTCGTGAGGTGATATCCATCGATGATTGGGTCTAAACCCATTGGGGCGATTTCGCCTTGGCGGTTACTGGTCGGATGGTCTATTCGATCGAAAGTGATCGGGCAAGAGGACCATGGGTTGAATTTTGGGGCGATCGCTCCATCGCCAGATATCGTCCCTTTAGTGCACGCTTCCGGCCTTTTTTGGGAATATGCGTTGCGTATATCATGTTTACCGTCCGAACTTGAGGGGGTATCCTTTGTCCTCTGTTGTTCGGTGGCCGGGTCTCTTCCTCGTCATCGCTGTGTAGCCCCTTGTCACTGTTTTCGGCGATTAATTTGCCTGCCTGCTTGAATACCCACAATCTCTGTTGGTGTGGTTAGCTGGCTGTTCGGGGGTTCCATGTATTTGACAGGAGCGGTCGAGTATTCGGTCCAAATTGGACGGGCCCGGAATGGTTCTTTTGAATGGCTTCTTCCGTTGACCGGGTTTGGAGCCTCGGAATCCGGCGTTGACTGCCGTATCCTCATTGCTGTCGCCGTTAATGCGGCGTTTGTTTTTGTTTCGACTCAACCTGCCATTGCGGTCCTTGGTATCCGGACTGCCAGCGTTTTGCCGAGGTTGTTGCTGCGAAGCTAGCCAGCTATCCTCTCCCGCATGTAAGCGGGTCATGAGTGATGTGAGGGCTGCCATGGATTTCGCTTCTCCTGTCCTAGGTGCCGGGCCAGCCACTCGTCACGGATGTTATGTTTGAAGGCAGCGAGTGCCTCTGCATCCGAGACGATCGACGATTTGATTTTTCTTTGTTAAGAACCGTGTCCGTAATTGCTGGCCGATTCATCTGGCTGCTAGATTATGTGGCTTAGGTCATCTGCGTCCGGTGGTCGCACGTACGTGCCCTGGAAGTTGTCGAGGAATGCGGCTTCTAGGTCTTCCCAGCATCCAATTGACTCTGCGGGCAGGCTGTTAAGCCAATGCCGAGCTGGTCCTATGAGTTTGAGCGGGAGATATTTGATGGCGTGAAGATCGTCGCCGCGGGCCATATGTATATGGAGGAGATAATCCTCAATCCAAAACGTGGGGTCTGTTGTGCCATCGTAGGATTCGATATTAACAGGTTTAAACCCTTCAGGGATTTGATGATCCATTACTTCATCAGTGAAGCATAGTGGGTGTGCGGCGCCTCTGTATTGAGCGATATCGCGACGTAGCTCGAAGGAGCGTTGTCTGCTGTGTTCGGCTCGACAGGAGTAGTTTTATCCGGCGCGACGGTGTTAAATCGTGGGTCTTGGGGCGCTTGCGTGATCCATAGATAGATCTGGATTGTCTTGCCTTGTCCTCCAATATATCTCGCAAGTCCGGCGCGTTCCCCCGTGGCTTCATGCTTTTTGAGCGATGCCGGGGTACGGTTTTGGTGAAGGGCTTGCACGCCTCTCTGTCGCGGCCACGAGGTGGTCGGTCTGCCGTATTGTGCGCTGGTGATGCAGGTTTGTACGCTTCCTCCTCTAATCGGGGGAGCAACTTGCGTTTTGGGTAACTTTTGGAGGGGCGTTCGAGTTCATACTCTTGACGCGAGGACCTCGGTCCATCTGTCGGCCAAGAGGGTCTTGATCAGCTTGAAGCTGTTGCTGCTTTTTCTTTAGGCTGTTTGCCGTGGCCATTAGCCTGCGTCTGAAACGCTCTTGTTCGACGGGATCCTCAGGCACGATGAATTCGTCGTCACCGAGGCTTGCCTCGTCTCCGGAGGGAGGTAAGTAATTATCATCCTCGACCTCTTCGTCTGCCGCCCTCTCGTGAGGGCTTGCTTCTGCCTCCTCCTGCTGGATCGTCTTTGGAGGGAGTTGTCTTCGGCACTTTCGGGTGTTATTATCTCCTGTGCGGAATCTCCATTCTTGCCGTGGCGGGATTTAGAGCGGCGCCACGACGTCGGGCGCTTGGGCTGTTTCTTTGAGGAATCGGCCTCCGCCGCTTCTTCGCCGTCCCCATCTTTTGGGGTGTCCACCATGTATATGTCGTGATGACGAGGTGGTCTTCCAAAGGTCCGTAGGCACCTTTGGTTCTTGGTAGTCTCCGACATCGTCGTCCATACCGTCGATGTCTTTGGAGTCGTAGTCGAATCGCACGGTTAAATAAATCGTCGACGGTGGCTACGAAGTGGTGGTGGGTGGGCTTTGAATTTCTTCGTCGTCCGCATCCCAACCATCCTGGCTGTAGTTCGGCCAGGGCTCTCCGGATAGCGAGAGATGCTTCAGTGAATTTATGATATCGCCGAAGGGCGAAAGTCTTTGAAAGATGTCCGCAGCGGTGAATTCCATGATCGGCGCCCAATCGGATTCGACCGGCGGGCGCAGGAGGTTCGGAGTCCGGAAGAGTCCGCACCTCGAGTCATGAGATTTATGCGGGACAAGGTAAGTGTTCGGCTCCATCGCCGTAGAAGTTACAGCTCCCGAGGCGGTGTCCAGCCATCCATCCTCGATCCGAGCGATCGGCTCCGGACTATGGGTCGGAGCGGATTCGTGTGCGGCCTCCAAGGTGCTGTCCGGCGGCAGAGTTAAGTCATGCCCATCGTGGCAGCGCGGCACGCTCGGCTGTGGCTCAGATCCATCGAAGATCAAGTCCCCGCGGATATCGGCCGTGAAGTTTAGGCTTCCAAACCTGACCTGGCGGCCAGGGGCGTAGCTTTCGATCTGCTCCAGATGGCCAAGCGAGTTGGCCCGCAGTGCGAAGCCGCCGAATACAAAGATCTGTCTGGGGAGAAAAGTCTCACCCAAGACTGCGTCGTTGTTGATTGAAGAGGCCATCAAGCCTATCGGTGACGACACAGAGGAACTCTCAATGAAAAGCACCAATGTCGGTGTCAAAACCGGCGGATCTCGGGTAGGGGGTCCCGAACTGTGCGTCTAGGCGGATGGTAACAGGAGGCAAGGGACACGATGTTTTACCCAGGTTCGGGCCCTCTTGATGGAGGTAAAACCCTACGTCCTGCTTGATTGATATTGATATTGTGGATGTTTACAAGAGTGGATCTACCACGAGATCAAGGAGGCTAAACCCTAGAAGCTAGCCTATGGTATGATTGTAAGGGTTGTTGATGTTGTTGTTGTTGTTGTCCTACGGACTAGAGCCATCCGTTTATATAGACACCGGAGAGGGCTAGGGTTACATAGAGTCGGTTACAATGATAGGAGATCTACATATCCGTATCACCAAGCTTGCCTTCCACGCCAAGGAAAGTCCCATCCGGACACGGGGCGAAGCCTTCAATCTTGTATCTTCATAGTCTTGGAGTCCGGTCGATGATGATAGTCCGCCAATGATAGTTCGCTGATGATGGTAGTTCGGCTATCCGGACACCCCCTAATCCAGGACTCCCTCAAAGACCATGAAAATTTTGAAACAAAGAAAAAACACCTAAGGACCCATCATGATATGGATTTTGAAGTAAATCTGTGCAATTCTCAGAGCGTAACCCATTTTGGTTGCCAAAATTGGGAAGCACTTTGCAAAATGTATGGTTTTTATGAGGGTATGATTGTCACCATGGATCTTGGTGATCCTGACATCGAGCAAGACAATATGGACATTTGGGTCGTTGTTGATACGCTTCCGATTCTACCGCAATGTGAGTTTCTCAAACATAGTTATTAACTAATTTATATTGTTTATTTCAAAATTGTTGATAGCTTATTTCCATTGACAGCTTATTTTGAATCTTCAAAGAATGTGCAGATGATGGTAGACAAAATCCAATACACCGATGGCTCCGAATTAACCTATAAGGAGAAAAATCATCTGATTGCTTATTGTACTTTCTTTGAGAATTACAATACCTATTATCGAACTCCTCCAAATTATGGTGAATACGTGCCACTAGTGCACGTGTTGAACCACGATAACTTATATGGAGATACCCTGGTAAGATTTTTTACTATTACGACATCCATGCATCTTTTGCATACTTCCAAAACTAGTACATCATTGCTAACTACGAAGTTATTACTATGTTTTTCAACAGAAAATCCCGATGGATTGTGTGCCTCATCTGATGTATTACAATGGTCGCCTTGAAGTTCTGAACATACAACCAGGTCATCCTACGGATCTCATCTGTGCATATCGGATTTCTAAAACCGGTGAACACATGCTAATCAAAGAATGGAAAAAATGTTTGGACATTCGCAAGGAGGTTCTTGGAAGTAACATTAAGCGAAAGGCAAGAATTGGAGACAGGATAATCTCCATTCTCCATAATGGAGAGTCATGGGCTATCTTGTTTTTTGCTATTTTTCCTTAGAGAATATAGTAGCTCCTAAGAGAATGTAGTAGGTCCTATGAGGTATAATATGTTTATTATGTGATACAATGTGTTAGAGTTGATGATGAGGAGTACTTGTGATTATGACTAGTGACCAATTTGTTATGTGATGTCTCATTGATGAAAACGATGATCTTGAGGTGTTATATGACAATGATGTATTATGATGATAAGTTGTTAATGATATGATATGATATTTATTATATCATTGGGTGAAAGAACCGCGGATTAGTTTCAAGTGGATGTCCATCGACTTGAAACTAGTCCACGGTTGTTTCACCTACTCATTATGATGTAAAAACAGTCTCTAAATTCCTGTTGTATGAAAAATTGTGTAAAGGTGTATGAAATACAACATGAAATAAATACTAAATAATAGTAGTAGCGCGGGCAAGGAGGAGCGCTACTACTAATTACTAGCAGCGCTGCTCAGGAGAAGCGCTACTACTAGATCATTTTAGCAGTGGCGCATGCAGGCGGCGCTCTTGCTAAGCTTTAGTCAGAAGCGCCTTATCAGTAGCGCTCCTGCCCGCGCTGCTAATAGGCCTAAAACCCGCGCTGCTGCTAGGCTTTTCCCTAATAGTGTAGCACCGAACGCTGTCGGTGGCGATTGCACGTTGAATTCTGCAGTGCCGCACCGGGGCCAGGTAGGACGCCGCCGCCCATACCGTACACCACCACCCGCTGGTTCTCCAGATCGCACCCGGCAACAGCGCCACCATATCGGCACGTCACAGGAGTGGACATGGCAGCCGCCACGGGCAGAGCAGAGCGGAGACGAGGGGATGTAGAGGAACCAACGTCATGGAGATGCTGGCAGAGCAGGGCGGGCTGAGGCGCGGCGGAGCTGGGCGGGTTGAGTCATGGGCGGCGGCGGTGATTTTTGAGAGAGAGGAGAGGAGAAGGCTGCATACGGTGGAAGAGAAAAGGAATGGATTCTGACGTGAGCCCCGGTTTCCTTTTTCCTCTCCCACCCAATCGCCAACGCGTTTCTTTTGTCGTCTTTCGCCCGTTGAATTATTGCCTTAAATGGATGTATCTGAAACTAAAATACATCTAGATACATCCATTTCTGCGACAACTAATTCCGAATGGAGGGAGTACCTGTGACGACGTGGAACCAGCGAGCGAGCACCATTTGCGCGATGGTTAGTGGGTTTAACTAGGATGTCAGCTCGTAGGTTAAGCCGCTGCATGCCTAGGTACGTGTCAACATGCCTAGGTACGTGTCCACGAATCAACAAAAACCCAATCATGCGTGCATATGCCATCGATGATTTGGAAGCTAGCTACACCATCAGTCACAAGCAGGGACGGATTCAAGGGGGACGAGGGGGGGCGAGAACCCCCCTGATGATAGCGGTTTCCTGTTAATAGTGACTAGATTTCCTTAGATTTTGGCTAACTGTACGTAGTGTCTGTCTCGTTTCGCTCCCCATGTGGCCCTGTCCCTCTCTCTGTAACGCAACGTGAAGGCCCAGCCCATATACGTCAGATTATTGGCAAAACCCAAATTTCTAGCAAAAGAAGAAGGGGGAAGCCCATTGTAGAAGGCAATGGGGCTAGGTCAGGAACACACACATAGGTCAGGTCGTGGCTTCGTTGGTGGCTGCTACGAGATCGACGCATGATGCCCAGTCGCCTGCCGCCTGCTCTGCTGCTATAGGGGCACCGTCTAGAGCAGTGCATGATCCATCGACGTGGAGTTTCCAATCTTAGTCTAGAATTGCTAAAGGGGAAATCCAGACCTTGCACGGCTGATCGGCCGGCCGGCAGTAGAGTCAACATGAGGGGCAACGAGGCATGGAAAATGGTTAGATTACTCTCTCTTCTTCTCAATTACTTAGTCGATGGCTCATGTTTTGAGGTTAGATTAACTTGTGCCTTTAGAAGTACAACCGAAGTACAAGATTTGATCTGTATAAACTACAAAAAAAAATATATTAACCATGAGATATGGTTTTGCATAGGTTATCTGCTCCTCTAGTGGAATGATTTAGTTACATCCGAATTGCTTTCAGAATTTGCTTTATGAAAACTTCTGATTGAAATTGAATTTATTCATAGTTGCGCCAATTTTCTTTGCTTGATTAGGATATATAGTTTATCAACCTAGGCTGTTGTCCCACTAAAAATACTAGGGTACTGTGTCTCTGCATGATCTTCTTATAAGTTTACACACCCTGGTCACAAGGCAGTTGGCAAGGCAGACCATATATAGTGACGACACCCAGAGACAAAGGTGGCACCTGAGCTGCATGCATGCACTGCTTTTTAAATCAACTTTTGCAGATTATATTGCCTTGATGGATTATTTTGAACTTACTACGTCCGGCTGGTAGCTGTGATAGTGACACGGCATTCTCGTGGGGTTAGAGCGCCTTTTTATGTCTGACACTACTTCATGCATGCAGCTTGCTGGTGCTTTTTTAGACCAAATATTTTGTACAAGCAGCAATCGGAAAGTTGCCGATGTAGACTAGAAGGCTTTGGCGGCCATGTTTTGCGCATCAAATCTGTTCCCATCGAAGAAAACACAGGGTCTGTAAAATGCCCGAGTTTTGATAAGGTGGAGTTGCGGAACACAAATCTCACAATCTTCCAGACGCGGCCATGGTTAGCCAGCCTTCGTTGGTTAGAACTTGGAACTTGAGCCAGATAATCAAGACACAAAACCACGTCGTCCGCTCTGCTGGCTGCACGACCGAGACAAACATTTTATAAAAAACTGCCAAACCAGGAGAACTAGATCTGGGGACACACCATATTTCAAACGCCTCCCGCTCCCGTGCCACGAAGAATTATCACTAGAACGGAGCCATTGTGGGGAGACCTTATTCCACGGTGATGGTGACACCATGGTGTCTTTACCGCCCCAGCGAACGACAGACATAGGGGGAAGGGGTCCCTTGAACTCACTAGAGAGGAGGGCAGATCCACTGCCTCCAAACATCACCTAGGTCAGGGAGTATTAGGGGAAAGAGCGCCCATACACATAGTAAATTTTATTTTGTTCTAAAGAGGCAAAATAAATACGTACGACTCCTAATATATGTGAAACTAGGCCAAATAGCTTCCACCATATAGAGGCCAAAATAAATATGTACGACTCCTAATACCCCAAGGAGCTGTCTGGCTTTTCTAGATAGATGTGACCGACAAGTTATTCTTGGAGGTGTTTTTTCCAAAATGCCACGGCGCAAAAGATAGTATTATTTTTAAAGCACATTCGCTATCTCTGGTTGGAGATACTCTTACGTTGCGATGATGCAAAGATGAGATTGAAGTTTTGAATGAAGCAACGATTGGAGCGGCGGATGAACAATCATTAGTGGAGATGCAGTTACAGCGACATGATAGTGACCAGGAAAAGCTCTTTGCTGCGGTAAATTTAAGCAGATCTCTCGTACCTTCTCTTTTCTGGATGTTTATATTGCACGCAAGGGTTTTGTGGTGGGTTCCACATACATGCACGGCGAGCTCCATGCCACGTAAGTATGTATGTCGATGTCGGCGGACAGACCAACTAGGTGGTACCGCTGGTTGTATTATTCATGCGTGTATGCTAGCTACTCTAAAACAGCGTACATACAGTAATTTTTTTTTGACAAAGAACATCTTATTCAATTGATATATCGAGGTGACACCATCGCACTGAAAGAATGTCCGGCCTCTGTATAGCGCGATGCACACAGCCCACAAGTCTAACAAGCTTAAAAATTAATATTGTTTTACAGTAAAAGTAAATCAGCCCAGCCTAGGGTGGGGCAAATCCTATCCGAAGATTACACAACTATCCGTGCATAGATACATTGTCTGTTTTGTACACAGTAAGGAGACTCCTTCCCCTGGATCCTGGTACAAATTAAGTTTGGTATCTCTAATCAGTCACATACGGCCGATCTGCAGCGGCGAAGGTACCTACACAGATATGTACACCAGTTGGGAGTACGTAGGTAGGTGGTGTGGCCAGGCCGTGGTGACTCACTCATATCTATCACAATTCACATGCATGGTTCCGGGGGACCGGATGGACAATGACAATGGTCATATGGATCGATGTCGACCAGAATCAGATCGGTTCACGCTGTAGCTACCTAGCTAGCAGCATGCGTACCTTTCAGTGTACAGTCCGTATACGCGTCCATATGAGTATCTATTATTGTGTGTGTTGTTGCATGTGTACCTGTCTCCTTCGCCTGTCAACGTACCTACAGTTCAGTGCAGTGCGTGCCTAACGCTCCAGCCTCTCTCTCTCTCTCTCTCTCCCCGGTCGTGTGTGTGGGACAAGCCATGCATGCATGCGGCTACATACAAAACCAATCATTCATTCATGATGAATCATCGATCCTCCATCCATACAGATGTGTATATGCTTATCCTTGTTCTCCTTCTACAATTCCTTCATTCACGCGCACCAAGCAATCAATCACTACTCCCTAAATTGTCTTTTCTCATCCCATCCATGTCATGTGGATGTGGAGAGGACTACATGCTCCCATCCATGCTGCACAACACCACATCGGAGGTACATCTATCGCACGCAATAACTAATTTAACTAATATAAGTTAAGCAATAGCTACCCCAACATGTACAACATATGAGCTACAACAACATTAGAGCTTGTCTAATAGTATAGCCTGTTGTTGGCTATATGATATTGACATGTCATGTAAAGCTATCATTTATTATCACTCATATAATAAGGTTTTTTTTGCGGTTTCACTCATATAATAAGGTTGGCTATAAGGTTGATTATATAAGACTAGTAAGTTTTCCACCTTCTCTTTCCTCTTTCTTGAAATTTATTGTATTGTCATAGGTACACGTGTAGATGCATGCCCTTGACTGAGAGCCCACTCCCCTTAATTTTTCATGTCTCCCTCCATCACATAGGAAAAGGTGTCATGTAAGGAGACTATACGCTTGCTATTATCCAATGCTATTATGTCAAACACTTTAATTGGTCATGACGGAAAAATATATTCCTTTGTCCTTGCTCGTTGAATTTCTACGTCTGACTTTGTCCATACTATTTATTTATTTATTTTTGTGTGGAGTCAACTTAGTCACCTACTTGGCACACTGGCCACGCCTTTGTATAACACCCACAAGTAGGGAGACACATATTAAGGAAACCCTCCCTCGAGCTTTCATGTTCATATTTTACTAGGTCGGTTGTTCGCTCTAGACCTTGAACCCAATATTAAATGACCAAGTTAATGATTTAAAACATGATTTTTATGAACAAAATATACAAGTATATTTATAGCCAAAGATGGTTAGAGAGAACCCAATCTGGAGATTACACAACTACAAGTGGAAAATACTAGCGCTATAGGGTTTATACCGGCCGAAAATTAAAAAGGAGAGAAAGACATATGGCTCATGATCCGATCCAAGGACAAGGGTGCCAATGACCAATACCAGTAAATATGGCTCGTATAAAGGAGTTAATGATTCAGAAAATAGTCCTTACATAATAGAACACTTGGCATGTCAACAATTATCGTCACCACTCTTTTCGGTAGGCGTATGCCAACAAATCCTACCTTGATCACCATGTTCTCCGCCGTGTGTCTGGTGGTTACCATGCTCCTTTCCCCTCGATAAGCAATAACATATTAATATCAAGAGTTCACCCCCGCCTCATCAACTTGGCACATTGTCAAGAGCTAGTCGAGACATCAATGCTGCACACATCTAAATTAATAAAAAAAAGAAAAGGAAAAAATGGCGTGGACCATATTGTCAGGTAGCAATATCGACCAACCTGGTAGCAGCACCTGAACTGCATGCGAGAAAATTTCTCCAAAAGTGACGCCTCTTGAAATGAAATGAGGCACTAGTGAGGTCAGATCATGTGAGTTCACGACGAAAAGAGCAAATTTGAGGCTTTGAGCGATGGTTGCCCCAACTTGTTGTAATCCCCTGGCTCCTTGTCGATGATCGACTAGCATGTCGGCAAAGTCACATTTGAAGGCGCCATTCCTTGAAAAACACGTATGGCAATCACGAAAACGAAAAGGAAGCTAGCAGCTCAGCAGCTCACAGCTGGACGTCACACAAAAAACTCGACCGTTGGATGAAGAAGAAAAAAAGCAACCGTTAGATATTCATGTGTGAAAACACGCATGAATGGGCGAGTCATGTTCATCCAGAGGACAGGTTGACAACACAAGACGGGAAGGCATAGGCATAGTGCCGGCAGCTGCACGCATGGAGGTTTCTGCGTCCTCAATGGAAAAAGTTGTCCGCGCATGCATGCACCAAAGACGTACACCAGGAACTAAGTACAGTAATTATCTCACCTAGCTAGTCACTGCTAATTAATTTGTACTCCTTAAACGCTCTTATTATTTTTATAGAGGGAGTATTTAGTTGCCAAGAATGAGTAGGTACATCCGAGGAGATCGAATATACACATGCCACGGCTAGTTAAGCTCAGCTGCTCCTGTAATCCTTTCGTCCTTCATATTTCGCGGGTGCTTTTGTCCTTTCATTTGTGCAACCAGCTAAATGATCCGACCAAGGGGGCATTTTGGTTAGATTAGTGATCTTTTAGTCGGCAGCGTACGTGTCTGGTCCCTTCCCATCTACAATCCTGCATGCAATGTCGAGGGATGCCCTGCACTATGTCCTTTCTCGATTGGCGGGGACGAAGTTAACTTTCACCACCCAGTGAGCCAGATACTAAGTAAATATATACCCCAAAGCCGGCTGGCATAGTTGGAATGTAGCATCATCGCATGCATACCGCTAAAGGAAAATAGACTTAACACAAATCTTACATTCTTCGAAAGTTGATCCCAATTCTTTTAACATGCAAAGTGTCCACTCAACGTCTCCACTAGGACCATGCATTTAAGTCTTCTCTCTTACTAAGCCATGTAAAATCTGCCACATAATCGAACTTCCCACTAAGGCCATGCATTTAAGTCTTCTCTCCCACTAAGCCACGCAATATCTGCCACATAAGCGAACTTATAAATTATAATTATTTTTGCATTAGTCTATGCATGTAACGCTGCCACATCATACATGCATTAGTCATTTTTTACATTTTTGTCCGAAAAATGATATTTTTAACAGTAATTCAAAAGTTTATATTCTATTTTTAGAGACTTTCTTTTATTGATTTTCAAGCTTATATTTTCATTCCATTAGATCTAGTTATTTTTAGCAAATACCTACACATTTTTTAACAAAATTACCGCAGAAACATGCCAGGTATCATCTAGTCACTTGAGTAACCAGGCCCATGAGCAGGGGATGAAAACACAATGCGTAGGATTAATGTGTGTGTGTGTGTGTGGGGGGGGGGGGGGGATAATGTCACAACTTGTACCCGTTGATGATATGCTTTTCAAGGCTCAGCTCAAAACTATCTTGTATTAGCAGATAATGAAGTATTTCAACTAACATAATTTAAACAGACTCGCAAAAATAATAATTTAAACAGTTATTTTGTTATATTCTCTTATGCTTGACTCTTTTAATTAGTTATTTATTGATTTTTTGACTAGCTATTTTAAACAGTTATTTACTCTTCCATACCCCATATTCCAAAGTGCAAAAGCTTCATAACCTCTAAATCCCTCTGTCAAATCATTCCACTCTTTTGAGGGAAAAGAGAGAGGAGCCCCCGATATATATTTCCCACTGATGGAATTTGGGTTTGTCTTTGTGCTCATTGAGTAATGTTTCTCTTGGGGTTGGAGACTCTAGGTGTCTGGAGTCCTAGGAGAGGAACCAATTCGTGACTTACCCTGATGTTTGTAAAATCTTGGAATCCACCTTTGACTTACCCCGACGTTTGTAAAAGCTTGGAATCCGCCTCAAGGTCTATCACTAGTGGTTGTGAATCATCTTCGTGGTGATATCGCAAGGGGAAGATGGTAAGCCTTCATGGTGTTGGTGTGCCTTCGTGGTAATACCTACCCATCCGACGGTGACAAGTTTCCTTTCAAGGAAGTGAAGATCGGAATACATCTTCATCTGCGTGGTGTTTGGTTATTCCTAACCCTAGATAATTTACTTGTGGTTTATTTTGCTCACTTGACCTCGCAAGCATCATGTAGTTGCGTATCTCACCGTAGTATTGTTGTGGCCTACACTTTATATTACACATAGCCTAAACTTGCTAATAATCAAAGTAAATTTGTAGTTGTCCCTATTCACCCCCTCTAGGTCCATCTTGATCCTTCACTATCCCTATTTCCCCACCACCCCAATCCCTTTCTTTGTATTGTCGATCTCTCCTCCTCATTTTGTGGCTCCTTCCTTCTCTTGATACCCTGGCTTATAATCTTAATTTCCAACGACATGTACGCAGTCTTCATCAGAGTCATACCTAGTCAAAAGATCAATAAACAAATAATTACAATTACAAAAGGTTGTCAACAATTCATGCTGAACACCGGGGGGGGGGGGGGGGATACAACCTGTATTTTTCTATTTAGGTCTTGGTAACAAAATAATTATACAATGTACAAATCTATGTCCACTTCTGCAAAAACGGTGCCGCGGCACTAAATGGCTTGTAAATCAGTAAATGGCACTTGTCGCGGTAAAAGTATGGAAATGGTGGGTGGCACTATGCTAGGGCAAACATATATGCTCATTGAGGCTGGCCATGCTCTATATATACATGCATCCTTGCCGGGTTATGGACACCCAATCTCCATCCATCATTGCCGATCGAGCCTTGATTAATCAGCTGAGATCAATCGAGGACTATGGCAGCAGCACAAGGCAAGCTGAGTCCGGAGGCCATCGACAACGAAGTCATCAGCAACGGCAGTGCCAAGGACTACCTCGACCCTCCTCCGGCGCCCTTGGTTGACGCCCGCGAGCTGGGAAAGTGGTCGCTCTACCGCGCCGTCATCGCCGAGTTCACCGCCACGCTGCTCTTCGTCTACGTCGCCGTCGCCACCGTGGTCGGCCACAAGCGCCAGACCGACGCCCAGGCGTGCAGCGGCGCCGGTGTGCTGGGCATCGCGTGGGCCTTCGGCGGCACGATCGCCGTCCTCGTCTACTGCACCACCGGCATCTTGGGCGGCCACATCAACCCTGCGGTGACATTTGGGCTGCTGCTCGCGCGCAAGGTCACACTTCCCAGAGCCTTCCTCTACATGATGGCGCAGTGCATGGGCGCCATCTGCGGCGCGGCGCTGGTGAGGGCCGTGCACGGCGGCCACCACTACGTGCTCTATGGCGGCGGCGCCAACGAGCACGCCCCGGGCTACTCCAGGACGGCGGGGCTCATTGCCGAGATCGCCGGCACCTTCGTGCTCGTGTACACCGTGTTCTCGGCGACCGACCCAAAGCGCATCGCCCGGGATCCGCACGTCCCGGTGCTGGCGCCGCTACTCATCGGGTTCGCCGTGCTCGTGGCGCACCTCGCAACCATCCCCGTCACTGGCACCGGGATCAATCCAGCAAGGAGCTTTGGCGCCGCCGTGGTGTACAACGGCGGCAAGGCTTGGGACGACCAGTGGATCTTCTGGGTTGGCCCGTTCATAGGTGCCGCCGCGGCCATGGTTTACCACCAGTACATCCTTAGGAACGGCGCCATCTTCCGGTCCAACTACGATGCCGCCGTCTAGCCAGGGACGGAGCCAGGATTTGAACATAGGGGGGGCGAAAGAGATTACTATCACACACATAATATATACATATCGTCTCACATAAAATCACATTGTATATAATAATTTGTGTATGAGAAAATAATGCATGTTTTGCAACTATTGATGTAAATGTACCTCTACAGTTAGCTACATAATCATATGATTAGCATGTTGAATTCAGAGTTTCAGTGTAAAGCGTTTTGACTTGAAGCAAATGGCTTGAAAAGAGCAATATGTGTTTTGTCCAGAAAAAACAGCTAAACCGAGAGAATAGATAAACTAGATATTTATCTATTGTCGAGTAAACACATGTAACTACATCTGCTACTATCTAATGCTTTAGGGATTACCATATTAATAATATACTGATGTCAAAATAAATAATTATTATACATTTATACCTCATGAAACAATCCATTCCCGCCATGGAAGATGGTGCATGCTTGCAGCAAGCCGGCAACAGAGATCAGCGGCGGCCATTACAGACTACAGAGTCACCGTTTAGTCAAGTTTGGATGTAGAGGAGATGCAACCAATCACAAACAATTGTGCTTCCTGATGGTGGCTGATGGCAGCAAGCGGGCAGCGGCCGCAATATTGGGAATCTGAGACCAAATCGTGTGATGAGCTAATTGTTCATTCATGTAGTTCTACAATAACAACTTCTAGGGTTTGAGAGACAACCTAATCTAATGCTAAAAAGTAAACACTAACCTCTTTACCCTCGTTTGGTTGCCCGTCCGTACGGCCGGCCGACAAGAATGAGGGATCGACACATCGATACTTTTCCTGTCCTTTTCCGTTCTTGAAGGAGAGATTTGATAGAAGATCTAGCAGATGGCCGGCGGCAGGCTCGACCGAGGAGCAGTTTTTTTAGCAGGTTGGCAACGAAGCGATTAGATTTACAGGAGATCTCAACCGTGCGTACTTCTTCCTAGCCTTTTTTTGAGGGATTACTGCTGCTTCCTAGCCTGGCGCGCGGCCTCTTTGTTTCCATTGTGGGCTACCTTCCATTTTTATTTTCCAGGAATTTGGGCCTTTTGGCTGCAATCGCTTGTGACAACAGTACATGGGCTCTGGCCATGCGAGGCACAGGGGGGGCGAAGCAAGACACGGACAATTGTTTACGAAGAAAAATTAGCGACCAACTGATCGCTATTAAGGTGCGACACGATCGTTAGGGGGGGTCTCGCCCCCCGTCGTCCCCCCTTGAATCCGTCCCTGCGTCTAGCTACTTCCATCCATCAACGGATGGACCGTGTGGTTGTTAAAATCGATGGTTAATTAGTATATGTTGTTGTGTTACTGAACGTATGTATTCATTGTATTGTATGTTAGTGTTGGATTTACAGTGTTAGCTAATTACTGCAGGAGATAACACACCCCATGCATGCGATGACTATCTGGTGAGAGAAACAAAAATATTACTTCCCATGATTTGGTTTAGTTACTCTCCTTGAACTTTGAAACCTTTCGCTTTGCAACTATTTTTAGTTTCCATTGTACCAGTTTTGGCTCTTGTTTTTTTCTTCCTAATCAGCAGTGTCACTAACGTCACATGTTTTCTTTCTCTATGTCACGTCATCTCTGTTCACTCTCCTTGTAATTTGATGCTAGTTGATATTTTACACTGAATGATGGTAAATTAGTATTGCATTTGTATGTTAGTGTTGGGTTTACAGTGTTTGCTAGTTACTGCAAGAGATGACTATCCACAAAGAGAAACCAAAATATTACTTCCCATAATTTTTGTACTTGTGTTCACTTTCCAGCCTTAAAATTTATAAGTAGTTTGGTTTAGTTACTCTCCCTGAATTTTGGAACCTTTCACTTGGCAACCCCTTTTATTCTTCATTTTATGGGTTTTGGCCCAGTTCCTAATCAGTAGTGTCACGTTACATGTTTTCTTTCTCTATGTCACGTCATGTCTGTTCACTCTCCTTGTAAATCCATGTTGGTTGACATTTTACCCTGAATGATGGCTAGGCCCAGTTCTTTTGACCGATTCTCCAAAAATCTTGAGAATCGGGTCTCCCTCTAGCTTCTCCCAGAATCTTAAACAACTAGGATTGTCATAAAAGTATAGGTTCAAGATTTAGGGAGAAGCTGGGTGGAGGTTTGATTCTCAAGATTATGGGAGAACCGATCAAAAGATCCGTCGTTCGAGTTTGAACACATGATTTGAAGTTAAAACTAAAATATTAAATTCCTTTCAAACCCTATGTCCATTTCCTGTGTAGTTTCAATTTAAAACCCTACAAATTAACTTGAAACTAATACATCAAACAGTATTGTTAAACATCGGATGCCCATTTGCATATGTAAATGCATGCCATACAGGGCCGGCCCTGGGGAGGGGGCGGCTGCCCCGGGCCCCCAAACTCCAGGGGCCCCCTCCCAGGAACATATACGTAGTAGGCCGCTGCCCAGGCTACAGGGAAATTCATGCAGCGACAAGTTTTGTTCCTTTTCTACCCGATCGCTTGCAGGGACCGAGCCCAAGTATAAATATTTCTACATTAGGCCTGGCACTAATGAAAACTGTCATTGGGCTTGACCCAAGTAGTAGAAGCCACGTAGATGAAGCCTGGAGCGTCTAAACGCACCCATCGACCAGAATCTATAGAGTTGAGAGCGCATCATGCCCCTGACTAGCGCCGCCAGTTCGCCCCACGCCCAGATCGCCGCAGATGACCTTGCTCGAGCAGTCGAGGAGGAGGCCCTGGCTGCAAAAGACATGGCTGCGCACAGTGGCGTACCCAGGGGGTGTGCCAGGTGTGCCATGGCACACCCAGATTTTTGAAAAACAATTTTTCACCATGTAAAAATTAGCTTATTTTTAATATTCATGCAAGCTAATTAAATATACTTCAATTTTTTTAAAATGTGTACACCCTCCATTTTATTTGTAGGTCCGCCACTAGCTGCGCATCGGAGCCCGACGGCAATGACGGCGCTGCTGCATGTTCCGTACGTATCCGCAACCATTTATTTATGGTGTTTGACAATATTGGTCTTGTGGTATAGATCTGAAAGACTGAAACAGATAAAAACAAGGAGTAACGTTCTGGATGGTGGTCTTGGCGAGTAGTTTTGAGACGAACCGTGCAAATTAGGCATCAATGGGTAATTTGCTCTTAGTTTGGAAATTTGCTCAAGTAGATAAGAACTATTTTGTAGTATTACAGTATCACTGGTTTAATTTCTAAAGAATGAAAACAATATTGTCCATATCATTCACATGGATTTGCTAATCTATCTTAATTTCTTAATACTTCTATTTAGAATAATAACCTTAGCAATAGTGAGTCCAAAAACTACTCGCATTTTAGATACTAATTTCTTTTGGGACAATTCATGGAAAAATTATTTTAGTCACCTGTCCTCAAGGATGTCTTGCGATAGATTCCTTCATAGCTATAGTACAGCGCGACATTAAACATAACTTTGCATTTTCAAGGATTTTTTGTGATAGATTCCTTCATTGGCCATTAGGCATACTTGCAAAATCATCGCGACACGGGCTCCAAGCATTTATTGTTACGTTTCCAATATACACATATATATTGATTATTATTGCTATGTCATCCGTATTAAAGGGTCCCGAGTTTTAGTTTCGCCCCGGACCCCCAAAATCTCAGGACCGGCCCTGATGCCATACAGGGAGTAAAAATCATGCATCCATGAATGGATGAAATGTGGACCGCACGAGGCAGAGGCAAGGGGCAGTGACCACCGCACCACATGCAGGTAGTACTACTGCCCGCAGGGATTGTGAATTAATATGGACAAATTTTGAATTGGATCTGAATTTGATGTGTGCGTTAATGTGTCAGACCGTATATATACATAGCGCCAAATGAACTATGAATTACCTTGCGTGCAATGCATACTAATTCTCCTATTTGACAGTTTACTACTAGTGCTTTCTTTCGCGGCGTTGCATGGTGTACGTGTCTAGCTGGACCAGTCGAGGTGTCAACGTACGTGGGCTGCGCTCAACAGTACACATATTAGCTTCTTCCTCGGAGAGACAGACAGACTCAGAGGCCCAGACAGGGCCATGCATGCAGCATGCAGCTACATGCAAAAAAAACAATCATGCATGCAACATCGTCGACAGTACTAGTCCTTGTTCTCCAACCGTTATTCCTTCTTTCACGCAATCTCACTTGTCTTAATTATCTCTTCTTATCCCATCCATGTTATGTTTAGATGTTTGGAATACATACTCCTACCAAGTTTTACCATGTTTCATTTCTGTTTAGGGTTTATGGTTTATGGTTATCGAGTTTTAATAACTGTAACTTGCCGAAGTTTTTTTTTGTCAAAGCTTATTGAAGGTTGTTCTTGTTTCAAAGCTCTCGTCGCAAGGAACATGGATATGCAAAACAAGCGTAAATTGCACTTTCGTTTCAAAAGATATAATAGAATCAAATTCAAAAGTAAAAAAAAAACATGGGAGGTGGGATGTGTGGCATATGCCAAATGTTGCATGCGTGGAACCCATCTAAATTAATTAAATATTAAAACATATGCAAAGGCCAAACAAGTTTCCAAATCATGACGCAATCATGCGGTCCAGGATGCCCCAGAAAAGTGCGATTGCGCCCCCACACCCACGTGTCACAAATACACCCAAAGAACTAGGAAATGAAGAAACAATTTATGTGATTAGTAGGGGATTGATTATGTCACAGGTATGGAATCAGAAGATATATGGTTTTAAGTAACAATATTTAACAAAAATCCTATGCGTTATTAGTTTGATATGTCGATGGTTAATTTTTGTGGTTATTCCTCCTCACACAGTACGTCAAGTTTCTGTATAATAACTAGTAGGTGGGAGTAGAATTTCTGTAGTCTTACCCATGGCTGAAATTAACTGGATGCATGTCACAGACAGTACTTAACCATTTATATATACCGGCCGTGTGGTGTGGTCGACCGGCCGGGACCATACACGTACTAACCAGGAAGACATTGCTTTCTGGATCCTGATATTTTGTTGCATGCCTATGCTTACGTACATATATAGTTGGTCACATGCATGGGTTTCCCGGGGAACAAGAACAAAAACATAATCTACTGTAAAATGTTTAATTTTACGCGGCAATGGCGGTGTACGTACGTACGACGGTACGAGCAGCTTGCTAGCTGGTCCTTCCTTCCCACACCAACGCCTGCCTGCATGCATGCATGCCTGCCCGGCCACCCCGTTTTTGTACGTACTACACCGTGGAATGTTGCTCAAAACTTGCTCTTTTCTAACGAGACAAGTACGTAAAAGCTCTCTACAGATTAGGGTTAACACGGGTCAAAAGATTTCGGGCAGCTATCAAGAGAGTATCTCTACTACCTAAAAGAACCGTAAGGTTCCGTTTCCCCTCTTACGTCCCTTCGTCAGCCTCGGTTTCGTCCGCCTTCGTCCATCATCGATTCTAAGATTTTTTTTACGCGCAGTCCATGCCGAAAACATGGGAACGCAATCCCACCTACTCCGTAGCACCGATCCACCCCGCCTCACCTCCGTCACTGGCGGCTCGGCTGCATCCTCCCTCCTGTGCACGGCCGCCGCCACACACCCCCCTCACCCCATCAGAGTACACCTCCCATACTCCTCTCTCCCTCTCTCTCTCTCCCCCCCCCTCTCTCTCTCTCTCTCTCTCTCTCTCTCTCTCTCTCTTGGAGCCGCCATCGCTCCCCATCCACCTAGTGCATCAGATCGACCTTGTTCCCTCTCCTTGCAACGTGGGAGATGGAAGGGGCCGTCTGTCGGCCACCAATCTGATGGCGGCGTGGTCATCTACCTCCTCCTCTCTCCCCACGTTGGTCCAGCCTGGCGGCCGCGTCGACGAAACTGCTGGCAGTGACCGGTTCGCGGGTGCGGCGATAGTAAACATCGGTCGGTCGTCTTCGAGGCCGCCTACCACGGCGATCCCGCAGTCCAGCCTCCCCGCCTCCAAGATGTGGCCTGGACGAGGCCGTCTTCTCCTTTCTTCCGTGGCGTCCAATGAAGATCTACACCGCTGTGGCACCACATGACTTGTATTGTACCTTCACCCCGCGGCCCTTTTGTGCTGGGAGGAGGCAGCGTTTGTCCGTAGCACTCCATGTCCCACAATCACCATTCGTTTCTTACTTAGTGTCGTACAAGTGATGCAATCAGGATTTGCTGACCTTTTAACATATCCCTGGTGGAGTGAAGGGGACGGAAGAATTGGAAATACAATGAGGTAATATTTCTGTACAGGATAATTGCTTGAGTTTTTTCCTCTTCTCTAATCAAGTCGATTGCTGTGTTAGAAATTACGTAGATGGTTACAGGTGCAGCTACACCTGAGGATTTCATTCTTAAACGTCAGATAAAGCAACCAAATATTTTATTTGTTCCCTAATGATCATATTTGGTGTTATTTCTTTAGGATGGTGCATGGAGAACATGCTCTGTTGCCATCTGCATTCGCGAATTGGCTCCCAAATCAAAAAGGCGCGGCTGCCGAAATAGGAGTCTAACAAGGTGCGGCTGCTGAACCAGGAGAACCACAAATGAGTTTTTGTTCGTCAGTTAATCTATCTAGCACAGGATTACACCATTCATCATTTATCTAGCACAGGATTACACCATGCAATTTTTTCTCGGTATCTTGGATAATGATAGTCTGGTTCTTGAAGTGCGAAAATTAAACAGATCTAAGTTATTTTCTTTTTCAGGACCTGGTCACAAAGAATGAGTTTGAGACAAACGCCATGTGTTATCGCACTCAGATATTGGAGCCTTGGAGAATTCTCTACTACCTAAAAGAACCGTAAGGTTCCGTTTCCCCTCTTACGTCCCTTCGTCAGCCACATCTATGTGATATGGTCAGTATATATCTATCATGAGAATAGCGTCTCATGCAATCAAGTCGCAATTGTTTATCCTCTTCGATTATCTTGCACTGCAGAATTGTTATGGAACAAATTTATAGGTGGTATTCGTTATTTCTCAGTAATGTATATGGAACAATGATCACACATATTCCTGTAAGCTATAGTCTCTTCACATTTATGCATATTCTTGCTGAGGCAGAAAAGAAAAGTAGTTATAGTAAGTAGATATATTTCTTCCCATTTGTGTATTCTTGCCGGGAGAGAAAAACATTAGCGACAAATAAGCAGTTATGTATAAACTTCTGCCATGCAAACTGGAAACGAAAACTGATTATCATTTTCTGCTTTCTGACTTGCACTGCAGAATGTGAGAGCTTATACCCCCATAAAACATGTAAGTGTTACAAAGTCTTTCAATGGTGGTCTTGTATATCCTCATAATTATTGTTGTTGTCGTCATGTATAAATAGCCAGATCCTTTTTTAGTTTTTTCTTGGACGTCGATGAGCACAGGAGCTCGGAGGAGGCCACCATGGAGCTGATGCCACCTCGGCAAACAAAACCTGTGCATAACGAGAACGACGAGGCGAGCCAATACTACAGAGGAGCTGGACCATAGTGAGGTCTTAATTTTAAGTAGCAATCTCGGTTGCTAGCATAGGTAAGGTTTGAAGTATCTGTCCACCTTTTAAAATATAAGTGTCTAAATACTAAATAATGTATAGTGATTTATGACAATCAGGTGCCGTTTGGTAGCATATACGGAGTAAGTGTCTAAATACTAAATATAGGTATCTATCCACACTTTGGTTTAACAATCAGGCACCATTTTCTTCATCTTGCTAGCTCCAGTTTGTTGCAAAGGAACTATTGATTTATGACCGGACTTCCTGTTGATTTAGTGATTTATGATTCCTACAAGTATATAGGAATATTTCAGTTTCGTGAACTTGACTATCATGACGTGAACTTGCTTCATTTAGTTTGAACTTAACTATCATGGTGTTTACAGTCCATTATTCATGCTTGCTTTCACACTTGTGTGTTAAATCAATGCTTATGTATCTTATTAATGTTGCTCAAAATATCATGTTTGTAAGATCGGGTAGATGTTCTGGTGACCTCAGAACAACATTGCATAATACTCTTCTTGTGATGAATTTTTTTGCTCCCGGCGCAACGCACGGGCAATTACCTAGTATAACACAAAACTTGTGCCTTTCATATTAAAAACAGTGTAGGTATAAGAGCATCTACATGCGCGGTCACCAAATCGCGCTCCTCAAACGCCCGCGGACGCGTCTGCAGGCACTGACCTGGCACTCCTTAAATCTTGTCATTCACATCTGTATAGCTCATATCCGATACTCTATATTCATACTAAAGCATGCAAAATGAATAAAACTACGTAGATCATCAAATGGACATAAACAGACATAGAAATGCACATTTCGTCATAAAAAATCACCAACGGATGTCCAATAGATCCACAATCCCTATTTGCCCCCACAAACCTGGGTGGAGCCTCCAACCACACAACCTACCAGCTGAGACGCAATGGGTCGGCCTAGTGCTGTTTTTTTTAGTTTCTGTTTTTTCTTTTCACTTTTTGGTTTTCTATTTTTGATTTAATTTTCATTCTGTTTTTTTATTATTTTTTTATTTTCATTTTTATTTCTCATTTCTCAATTTCTTTATTTTGGGTTTGTTTCCTCAGGGTTTTTCAATTTTGCAATTTTAAAATGTTCCAATGTAAGGTGAATATTTTTTTATTATATGCTGAATTTTTTTCCAATAGACGGTGAAAATTTTCTAAAGACAAACTCAAGATTTTATTAAGTATACATTAAACTTTTTCTATATATAGTTAGTTTTTTTAATGTACCATGAACCTTTGTATAATGTACAGTGAACTTTTTAAATATAGACTGTACTTTTAAAAAAACTAAAAAAGTTTTAAAATATTTTAGGTCTTTCAAAATCCTAAGAAAATTATAAAAAAAACGCCTTGAAAACTGCAGAGAAAAAGAAAAACTAAACCGGCTCAAATGAGCATGCAGTGTGGGCGGGCCCATTTGCACCTCGCTTCAGGCGTTGGGTCATCTATTAGACGCTCTCGGGCATCAAATAGGAGCACTTGATGGTCTGTTTAGAGGGAAAATGAGGGAGGGGGTGAAAGGAGGGAGAGAAGAATATGGCTAGTCAGGCACAAGTAAAAAACAAGGCATTTCCTTTTATATTCAAGGTCGAAACACTATAAAATGAAATAGACATAGATATGTTTCAAAAACAAATGTCATATAGCTATTTTGAATATTTATGATGTAGGAGTAGTAAAAATATGTACACTAAAAATCAAAAATCAAAATAAATAGAAGTACACACTCAAGCTAGCTCTCAACCGTGCGAAAAATAAAAGAAGTGTCCCAAGTAACCAAGAGCTCTTGTTATCTACACTGATGAAATTAGGCCAATATTATAGCATACATATATGTCCATTCACGGAGATTCAACCGTGTGGATCGATCAATACCGATGGGAACTAGGACAAGAGTATAGCAAGCATTGCCCATACATCGTCAAGCAGTATATGAGTTTGGAGGGCCGTTTGTGGACTAGGCACTTAGGGCATCTTCAACGGCGACCCGCAATTTTCTCCCGCATCCGTCCATAGACAAGAGGGGGCCAGTCCATGGACGCGGATATGGGAGAGAGCCATCCAACATTGCCCGCATACATTTGGCCAGCAATTCAAACTAACTGGATTAAATTCGTTCAAGCATGGCGGATTCCATTCAAGTTCGGCTATAATTTAAATAAAAGGTCAATGTTTCAACCATTTAACAAAAAAAACTAGGAAAAAAACCTAAACCCTACCTCGTATGTGTCGAAGCCTGGCCCTGCCATACCGTCGTCGCCATTGGTATCGTCGTCATGGTCGTCATTGTCATGGTCCCTCCAGCGGTGGAACGGTACCGGAGGGCTGCGGCAACCTTGTCCGGTGGTTGCCTGGCACTCGCGGAGGAGCCGCTCCACCTCCTGTTGCGCAGTGCGGAGTGAAGGAACTATGCCCTAGAGGCAATAATAAAGTTGTTATTTATATTTCCTTATATCATGATAAATGTTTATTATTCATGCTAGAATTGTGTTAACTGGAAACTTAGTACATGTGTGGATACATAGACAAAACAAAGTATCCCTGGTATGCCTACTTGACTAGCTCGTTAATAAAAGATGGTTATGTTTCCTGACCATAGACATGTGTTGTCATTTGATGAATGAGATCACATCATTAGAGAATGATATGATGGACAAGACCCATCCGTTAGCTTAGCAAAATGATCGTTAAGTTTTATTGCTATTGCTTTTTTCATGACTTATACATGTTCCTCTGACTATGAGATTATGCAACTCCTGAATATCGGAGGGACACCTTGTGTGCTATCAAACATCACAACGTAACTGGGTGATTATAAAGATGCTCTACAAGTGTCTTCGAAGGTGTTTGTTGAGTTGGCATAGATCGATATTAGGATTTGTCACTCCGTGTATCGGAGAGGTATCTCTGGGCCTCTCGTTAATGCTCATCACTATAAGACTTCCAGGCAATATGACTAATGAGTTAGTTGCGGGATGAAGCATTACAGAACGAGTAAAGAGACTTTTCGGTAACGAGATTGAACTAGGTATAAAGATACCAACGATTGAGTCTCGGGCAAGTAACATACCGGTGACAAAGGGAACAACATATGTTGTTATGCGGTTTGATCAATAAAGATCTTTGTAGAATATGTAGGAACCAATATGAGCATCTAGGTTCCGCTATTGGTTATTGATCGGAGAAGTGTCTCAATCATGTCTACATAGTTCTCGAACCCATAAGGTCCGCACGCTTAACGTGTTATGTGTTTAGAGTGTTTTGGTGACCGAAGTTTGTTCGGAGTCCCGGATGAGATCACGGACATGACGAGGAGTCTCGAAATGGTCGAGAGGTAAATAATGATATGTAGGAAGGTTACATTTGCACAGCGGAATGGTTTCGGAAAGTTTCAGATAAGTTTTGGAGTACCGGGAGGTTACCAATATGGGCCTTAGTGGAGGAGAGAGGGATGGCCATAGGAGGTGGCGTCCTTCCCCTTGCCAATCTGAATTGCACAAGGGGAGGTGGCGTCCTTCCCTCTCCTTTCCCCCTTTGCTACTCCGGAAAAAAGGAAAAGTGGGGGGGGAGGGGCGAATCCTACTAGGAGTGGAGTCCTAGTAGGACTCACCCCTCCATGGTGCGCCCCTGGTGGCCGGCCTCCTTGTTGGGGAACGTAGCAGAAATTCAAAATTTTCCTACGTGTCACCAAGATCTATCTATGGAGAAACTAGCAACGAGGGAAGGAGAGTGCATCTACATACCCTTGTAGATCGCTAAGCGGAAGCGTTCAAGTGAACGGGGTTGATGGAGTCGCACTGCCGTGATTCAAATCACCGATGATCCTAGTGCCGAGCAGACGGCACCTCCGCGCTCAACACACGTACAGCCCGGTGACGTCTCCCACGCCTTGATCCAGCAAGGAGAGAGGGAGAGGTTGAGGAAGACTCCATCCAGCAGCAGCACAACGGCGTGGTGGTGGCGGAGGAGCGTGGCAATCCCGCAGGGCTTCGCCAAGCACCAAGGGAGAGGAGGAGGAGGAGAGGCAGGGCGGCACCAAGAGGAGAAGTTCTCATGTGTGTTGGGCAGCCCAAAAACTCATGTATATATAGGGGAAAAGGGGGGCTGCGCCCCCTTTAGGGTTTCCCACCCCAAGGGGTGCGGCCAGCCCTAGATGGGACTTGGGGGGCGGCCAAGAGGGGGAGGAGTGCCTCCCAAGTCAAGTGGAGGCCCTCCCCCTTAGGGTTTCCCCCCTCCCATGCGCATGGGCCTTGGGGGGGCTGGTGCCCCTGGCCCATTAAGGCTAGGGAGCCCCCTTACAGCCTATGCTACTGTATTGGACGTGGTGGAACTATTTCCGGACCTCCGGACCCCTCCGGAATCCTCCGGAAGCTTCTGGAAGCTTCCCGGTACAATACCGAAAAAACCCGAACTTTTTTCGGAACCCGAACAACTTTCCATATATAAATCTTTACCTCCGGACCATTCCGGAACTCCTCTTGACGTCCGGGATCTCATCCGGGACTCCGAACAACATTCGGTAACCACATACAAACTTCCTTTATAACCCTAGCGTCATCGAACCTTAAGTGTGTAGACCCTACGGGTTCGGGAATCATGCGCATATGACCGAGACGTTCTCCGGTCAATAACCAACAGCGGGATCTGGATACCCATGTTGGCTCCCACATGTTCCACGATGATCTCATCGGATGAACCACGATTTCAAGGACTCAATCGATCCCGTATACAATTCCCTTTGTCTAGCGGTATTGTACTTGCCCGAGATTCGATCGTCGGTATCCGATACCTTGTTCAATCTCGTTACCGGCAAGTCTCTTTACTCATTCCGTAACACATCATCCCGTGATCAACTCCTTGATCACATTGTACATTATGATGATGTCCTACCGAGTGGGCCCAGAGATACCTCTCCGTCACACGGAGTGACAAATCCAGTCTCGATTCGTGCCAACCCAACAGACACTTTCGGAGATACCCGCAGTGCACCTTTATAGCCACCCAGTGACGTTGTTACGTTTGGTACACCCAAAGCATTCCTACGGTATCCGGGAGTTGCACAATCTCATGGTCTAAGGAAATGATACTTGCCATTAGAAAAGCTTTAGCATACGAACTACGATCTTTGTGCTAGGCTTAGGATTGGGTCTTGTCCATCACATCATTCTCCTAATGATGTGATCCCGTTGTCAACGACATCCAATGTCCATGGTCGAAACCGTAACCATCTATTGATCAACGAGCTAGTCAACTAGAGGCTTACTAGGGACATGGTGTTGTCTATGTATCCACACATGTATCTGAAGTTTCCTATCAATACAATTATAGCATGGATAATAAACGATTATCATGAACAAGGAAATATAATAATAACTAATTTATTATTGCCTCTAGGGCATATTTCCAACAGTCTACCACTTGCACTAGAGTCAATAATCTAGTTCACATCGTCATGTGATTAACGCTGATAGGTCACATCGCCATGTGACCAACATTCAAAGAATTTACTAGTGTCTGTAAACTAGTTCACATCATCATGTGATTAAGATTCAATGAGTTCTCAGGTTTGATCATGTTTTGCTTGTGAGAGAGGTTTTTAGTCAACGGGTCTGCAACATTCAGATCCGTGTGTACTTCGCAAATCTCTAGGTCATATTGTAAATGCTGCTTCCACGCTCCACTTGGAGCTATTCCAAATGGTTGTTCCACTATACGTATCCTGTTTGCTATTTAGAGTCATCCGGATAGGTGTTAAAGCTTGCATCGACGTAACCCTTTACGCCGAACTCTTTATCACCTCCATAATCGAGAAACATGTCCTTATTTACTCCAAGGACAATTTTGACCGCTGTCCAATGATCCATTCCTGGATCATTCTTGTACCCTTGATCGACTCATGGCAAGGCACACTTCGGTCTTGGTACACAGCATAGCATACTATAGAGCCTATGTCTGAAGCATAGGGGATGACCTTCGTCCTTTCTCTCTTTTCTGCCGTGGTCGAGCTTTAACTCTTAACTTCATACCTTACAACTCAGGCAAGAACTCCTTCTTTGACTGATCCATCTTGAACATTTTCAAGATTATGTCAAGGTATATGCTCATTTGAAAGTATTATTAAACATTTTGATCTATCTTATAGATCTTGATGCTTATTTGTTCAAGTAGCCAAATCCAGGTTTTCCATTGAAAAACACTTTTCAAACAACCCTATATGCTTTCTAGAAATTCTACAACATTTCTGATCAACTCATCAGAAATTCTATAGTGCTCCCACTCACTTCTTTGGAAATACAAGTTTCTCATAAACTTTGTATAAACCCAAAATCTTTGATCATCTCATCAAAGCGCACATTCCAACTCCGAGATGCTTACTCGGTCCTTAGAAAGGATCGCTGGAGCCAAGATACCTTTTAGCATCCTCGGGATCGAAAAACTTTCTGAATGTATCACATTCAACCTTTCCTTCTGGAAACCGGAAAGGAAACTCATTTTGACATCCATCTGCCAGATTTCATAAATGCAGCTTATGCTAACATGATTCCGACGGACTTAAGCATCGCTACGGATGAGAAAATCTCATCGTAGTCAACTCCTTGAACTTGTGAAAACTCTTTGCCACAAGTCGAGCTTCATAGACGGTGATATTACCGTCCATGTCCGTCTTCTTCTTAAAGATCCATTCATCTCAATGGCTTGCCGATCATCGGGCAAGTCTACCAAAGTCATGGATCCTTTCTCGGATTTTATGGCCTCGAGCCATTCGTCGGAATCCGGGCCCACCATCGCTTCTCCATAGCTCGTAGGTTCATTGTTGTTTAGCAACATGACCTTCAAGACAGGATTGCGTACCACTCTGAAGTAGTACGCATCCTTGTCACCCTACGAGGTACGTCAGTGACTTGATCCGAAATTTCATGATCACTATCATAAGCTTCTACTTCAATTGGTGTAGGTGCCACGGGAACAACTTCCTGTGCCCTTCTACACACTAGTTGAAGTGACGGTTCAATAACCTCATCAAGTCTCCACCATCCTCCCACTCAACTTTTCGAGACAAACTTTTCCTCGAGAAAGGACCCGATTCAAGAAACAATCCCTATTGCTTTCGGATCTGAATTAGGAGGTATACCCAACTGTTTTGGGTGTCCTATGAAGATGCATTTTATCCGCTTTGGGTTCGAGCTTATCAACCTGAAACTTTTTCACATAAGCGTCGCAGCCCCAAACTTTCAAGAAACGACAACTTAGGTTTCTCCAAACGGTGTCGTCTCAACGGGATTACGTGGTGCCCTATTAAAGTGAGTGCAGTTGTCTCTAATGCCTAACCCATGAAAGATAGTGGTAATTCGATAAAAGACATCGTGGTACGCACCATATCTAATAGGGTGCAACTATGATGTTCGGACACACCATCAAACTATGGTGTTCCAGGCGGTATTAATTGTGAAACAATTTCCACAATGTCTTAATTGTGTGCCAAAACTCAGAACTCAGATATTCATCTCTATGATCATATCATAGATATTCTATCCTTTTGTCACGAAGATCTTAAACTTCACTCTGAAATTACTTGAACCATTCAATAATTCAGACTTGTGTTTCATCAAATAAATACACTCAACATCTGTGAAGTAAGAACATAACGATATTCACTTTGCATGCCTCAAAGACTCATTGGACTGCACATATCAAAAGTGTTACTTCCAACAAGTTGCTATCTTGTTCCATCTTACTGAAACCGAGGCTTTTCACTCATCTTGCCCATGTGGTATGATTTGCATATCTAAAGTGATTCAAAATCAAGTGAGTCCAAAGCGATCCATCTGCATGGAGTTTCTTCATGCGTATACACCAATAGACATGGTTCGCATGTCTCAAACTTTTCAAAAGCGAGTGAGTCCAAAGATCCATCAATATGGAGCTTCTTCATGCGTTTATACCAATATGACTTACATGGCGGTGCCACAAGTCGTGGTACTATCATTACTATCTTATATCTTTTGGCATGAAAATGTGTATCACTACGATCGAGATTCAATAAACCATTCCTTTAGGTGCAAGACCATTGAAGGTATTATTCAAATAAATAGAGTAACCATTATTCTCCTTAAATGAATAACCGTATTGCGATAGACATAATCCAATCATGTCTATGCTCAACGCAATCACCAAATGAAATTATTTAGGTTTAACACCAATCTCGTTGGTAGAGGGAGCGTGCGATGCTTGATCACATCAAGCTTGGATAAACTTCCAACACATATCGTCAGCTCACCTTTAGCTAGTCTCCGTTTATTCCGTAGCTTTTATTTCGAGTTACTAACACTTAGCAACCGAACCGTTATCTTATACCCTGGTGCTACTAGGAGTACTAGTAAAGTACACATTAACATAATGTATATCAAATATACTTCTATCGACCTTGCCTGCCTTCTTATCTACCATGTATCTAGGGTAATTCTGCTCCGGTGGCTGTTCCCCTTATTACAGAAGCACTCAGTCTCGGGTTTGGGTTCAACCTTGGGTTTCTTCACTAGAGCAGCAGCTGATTTGCCGTTTCATGAAGTATCCCTTCTTGCCCTTGCCCTTCTTGAAACTAGTGGTTTCACTAACCATCAATAATTGATGCTCCTTCTTGATTTCTACTTTCGCGATGTCAAACATCGTGAATACCTCAAGGATCATCTATCCCTGACATGTTATAGTTCATCACGAAGCTCTAGCGGCTTGGTGGCAATGACTTTGGAGAAACATCACTATCTCTCCTGGAAGATCAACTCCCACTCGATTCAAGTGATTATTGCACTCAGACAATCTGAGCACAAGCTCAACGATTGAGCTTTTCTCCCTTAGTTTGTAGGCTAAGAAAATCGTCGGAGGTCTCATACCTCTCGACATGGGCACGAGCCTGAAATCCTAATTTCAGCCTTCGAAACATCTCATATGTTCCGCGACATTTCGAAAACGTCTTTCGTGCCTCAACTCTAAACCGTTTAACTGAACTATCACGTAGTTATCAAAACGTGTATGTCCGATGTTCGCAACATCCACAAATGACGTTTGGGGTTCAGCACACTGAGCGGTGCATTAAGGACATAAGCTTTCTACTGTCCGCATAATCGCTACTTTCAACTATATTTTCTCTAGGAACATATCTAAACAGTGGAACTAAAGCGCGAGCTTACGACATAATTTGCAAAAGGTCTTTTGACTATGTTCAAGATAATTAAGTTCATCTTATGAACTCCCACTCAGATAGACATCCCTCTGGTCATCTAAGTGATTACATGATCCGAGTCAACTAGGCCGTGTCCGATCATCACGTGAGACGGACTAGTCATCATCGGTGAACATCTTCATGTTGATCGTATCTACTATACGACTCATGCTTGACCTTTCGGTCTCTGTGTTCCGAGGCCATGTCTGTACATGCTAGGCTCGTCAAGTTAACCCTAAGTGTATTGCGTGTGTTCCGAGGCCATGTCTGTACATGCTAGGCTCGTCAACACCCGTTGTATGTGAACGTAAGAATCTATCACACCCGATCATCACGTGGTGCTTAGAAGCGACGAACTTTAGCAACGGTGCACAGTTAGGGGAGAACACTTCTTGAAATTGTTGTAAGGGATCATCTTATTTACTACCGTCGTTCTAAGTAAACAAGATGCATAAACATAATAAACATCACATGCAATCATATAGTAGTGACATGATATGGCCAATATCATATAGCTCCATTGATCTCCATCTTCGGGGCTCCATGATCATCATCGTCACCGGCATGAAACCATGATCTCCATCATCATGATCTTCATCATCGTGTCTTCATGAAGTTGTCTCGCCAACTATTACTTCTACTACTATGGCTACCGGTTAGCAATAAAGTAAAGTAATTACATGGCGTTGTTTAATGACACGCAGGTCATACAATAAATAAAGACAACTCCTATGGCTCTTGCCGGTTGTCATACTCATCGACATGCAAGTCGTGAATCCTATTACAAGAACATGATCAATCTCATACATCACATATCATTCATCACATTCTTCTTGGCCATATCACATCACATAGCATACCCTGCAAAAACAAGTTAGACGTCCTCTAATTGTTGTTTGCATGTTTTACGTGGCTGCTATGGGTTTCTAGCAAGAACGTTTCTTACCTACGCAAAACCACAACGTGATATGCCAATTGCTATTTACCCTTCATAAGGACCCTTTTCATCGAATCCGTTCGACTAAAGTGGGAGGCGGCACCCGCTAGCCACCTTATGCACCAAGTGCATGTCGATTCGGTGGAACCTGTCTCACGTGGAAGAGTACGTGTAAGGTCGGTCCGGCCGCTTCATCCCACAATACCGTTGAAACAAGATTGGACTAGTAACGGTAAGCATATTGAACAACATCAACGCCCACAACTACTTTGTGTTCTACTCGTGCAAAGAATCTACGCAATAGACCTAGCTCATGATGCCACTGTTGGGGAACGTAGCAGAAATTCAAAATTTTCCAACGTGTCACCAAGATCTATCTATGGAGAAATCAGCAACGAGGGGAACGAGAGTGCATCTACATACCCTTGTAGATCGCTAAGCGGAAGCGTTCAACTGAACGGGGTTGATGGAGTCGTACTCGTCGTGATTCAAATCACCGATGATCCTAGTGCCGAACGGACGGCACCTCCGCGTTCAACACACGTACAGCCCGGTGACGTCTCCCACGCCTTGATCCAGCAAGGAGAGAGGGAGAGGTTGAGGAAGACTCCATCCAGCAGCAGCACAACGGCGTGGTGGTGGTGGAGGAGCGTGGCAATCCCGCAGGGCTTCGCCAAGCACCAAGGGAGAGGAGGAGGAGGAGGAGAGGCAGGGCTGCACCAAGAGGAGAAGTTCTCATGTGTGTTGGGCAGCCCAAAACCTCAAGTATATATAGGGGGAAAGGGGGGCTGCGCCCCCTTTAGGGTTTCCCACCCCAAGGGGTGCGGCCAGCCCTAGATGGGACTTGGGGGGCGGCCAAGAGGGGGAGGAGTGCCTCCCAAGTCAAGTGGAGGCCCTCCCCTTAGGGTTTCCCCCTTCCCATGCGCATGGGCCTTGGGGGGGCTGGTGCCCCTGGCCCATTAAGGCTAGGGCGCCCCCTAACAGCCTATGCTACTGTATTGGACGTGGTGGAACTATTTCCGGACCTCCGGACCCCTCCGGAATCCTCCGGAACCTTCTGGAAGCTTCCCGGTACAATACCGAAAAAACCCGAACTTTTTCTGGAACCCGAACAACAACTTTCCATATATAAATCTTTACCTCCGGACCATTCCGGAACTCCTCGTGACGTCCGGGATCTCATCCGGGACTCCGAACAACATTTGGTAACCACATACAAACTTCCTTTATAACCCTAGCGTCATCGAACCTTGTGTAGACCCTACGGGTTCGGGAATCATCTTGAGACATGACCGAGGCGTTCTCCGGTCAATAACCAACAGCGGGATCTGGATACCCATGTTGGCTCCCACATGTTCCACGATGATCTCATCGGATGAACCACGATGTCAAGGACTCAATCGATCCGCATACAATTCCCTTTGTCTAGCGGTATTGTACTTGCCCGAGATTCGATCGTCGGTATCCGATACCTTGTTCAATCTCGTTACCGGCAAGTCTCTTTACTCGTTCCGTAACACATCATCCCGTGATCAACTCCTTGATCACATTGTGCACATTATGATGATGTCCTACCGAGTGGGCCCAGAGATACCTCTCCGTCACACGGAGTGACAAATCCAGTCTCGATTCATGCCAACCCAATGTACACTTTCGGAGATACCTGTAGTGCACCTTTATAGCCACCCGATTCACGTTGTGACGTTTGGTACACCCAAAGCATTCCTACGGTATCCGGAGTTGCACAATCTCATGGTCTAAGGAAATGATACTTGACATTAGAAAAGCTTTAGCATACGAACTACGATCTTTGTGCTAGGCTTAGGATTGGGTCTTGTCCATCACATCATTCTCCTAATGATGTGATCCCGTTATCAACGACATCCAATGTCCATGGTCAGGAAACCGTAACCATCTATTGATCAACGAGCTAGTCAACTAGAGGCTTACTAGGGACATGGTGTTGTCTATGTATCCACACATGTATCTAAGTTTCCTATCAATACAATTATAGCATGGATAATAAACGATTATCATGAACAAGGAAATATAATAATAACTAATTTATTATTGCCTCTAGGGCATATTTCCAACACTCCCCCCCTCCTTTATATATGGGGGCAGGGGGCACCCCAAAGGCACAACATTGTCTTTGCCGTGTGTGGTGCCCCCCTCCACCGTTTACTCCTCCGACAGTATCATCGCAGTGCTTAGGCAAAGCCCTGCACGGATCACATCATCAGCACCGTCATCACGCCGTCGTGCTGACGAAACTCTCCCTTGGCCCTCTGCTGGATCAAGAGTTCGAGGGACGTCATCGAGCTGAACGTGTGCTGATCTCGGAGGTGGCGTACGTTCGGTGCTAGATAGGTTGGATCGTGAAGACGTTCGACTACATCAACCGCGTTCACATAACGCTTCCACTTTCGGTCTACGAGGGTACATGGACACACTCTCCCCCTCTCGTTGCTATGCATCTCCTAGATAGATCTTGCGTGATCGTAATTTTTTTTTGAAATTGCATGCTACATTCCCAACAGTGGCATTTGAGCCAGGTCTATGTGTAGATGATATGCATGAGTAGAACACAAAGAGTTGTGGGCGATAATAGTCATACTACTTACCACCAACGTCTTACTTTGATTCGGCGGTATTGTTGGATGAAGCGGCCCGGACCAACATTACATGACCACGTTCATGAGACCGGTTCTACCGACGTGCTTTGCACACAGGTGGCTGGCAGGTGTCTGTTTCTCCAACTTTAGTTGAATTGAGTTTGACTACGGCCGGTCCTTGTTGAAGGTTAAAACAACACCATTGACGAAAAATAGTTGTGGTTTTGATGCGTAGGTAAGAACGGTTCTTGCTAGAAGCCCGTAGCAGCCACGTAAAACTTGCAACAACAAAGTAGAGGACGTCTAACTTGTTTTTGCAGGGCATGTTGTGATGTGATATGGTCAATACATGATGTGATATAAATTGTTGTATGAGATGATCATGTTTTGTAACAAAGTTATCGGCAACTGGCAGGAGCCATATGGTTGTCGCTTTATTGTATGAATTGCAATCGCCATGTAATTGCTTAACTTTATCACTAAGCGGTAGCGATAGTCATAGAAGCAATAGTTGGCGAGACGACAACGATGCTACGATGGAGATCAAGGTGTCATGACGGTGAAAATGGAGATAATGACGGTGCATTGGAGATGGAGATCAAAAGCACAAGACGATGATGGCCATATCATGTCACATATTTTGATTGCATGTGATGTTTATCTTGTATGCATCTTATTTTGCTTAGTACGGCGGTAGCATTTTAAGATGATCCCTCACTAAATTTCAAGGTATAAGTGTTCTCCCTGAGTATGCACTGTTGCTACAGTTCGTCGTGCCGAGCCACCATGTGATGATCGGGTGTGATAAGCTCTACATTCACATACAACAGTTGCAAGCCAGTTTTGCACGTGCAGAATACTCGGGTTAAACTTGACGAGCCTAGCATATGCAGATATGGCCTTGGAACACTGAGAACGAAAGGTCGAACATGAATCATATAGTAGATATGATCAACATAGAGATGTTCACCATTGAAAACTACTCAATCTTACGTGATGATCGGACATGGTTTAGTCGATATGGATCACGTGCTCATTTAGATGACTAGAGGGATTTATATCTAAGTGGGAGTTCTTTAGTAATATGATTAATTGAACTTTAATTTATCTTGAACTTAGTCCTGATAGTTTTTTTTTGCATATCTATGTTGTTGTAGATCAATGGCCCGTGCTACTACACGTAATATTCCTTGAATTTTAATGCGTTCCTAGAGAAAGCTAAGTTGAAAGATGATGGTAGCAACTACACGGACTGGGTCCGTAACTTGAGGATTATCCTCATTGCTACACAGAAGAATTACGTCCTGGAAGCACCGCTAGGTGCAAGGCCTACTGCATGAGCTGATGCTGATGTTATGAACGTCTGGCAAGCTCGATCTGATGACTACTTGATAGTTCAGTGTGCCATGCTTTACGGCTTAGAATCGAGACTTCAAAGACGTTTTGAACGTCATGGAGCATATGAGATTTTCCAAGAGTTGAAGTTAATTATTTCAAGAAAATGTCCGAATTGAGAGATATGAAGTCTCAAGCAAGTTCTATAGCTGCAAGATGGAGGAGAATAGTTCTGTCGGTGAACACATACACAGTATGGGTACCATAACCACTTGACTCAGCTAGGAGTTAATCTTCCTGATGATAGTGTCATTGTCAGAGTTCTTCAATCACTGCCACCGAGGTATAAAAGCTTCGTGATGAACTATAATATGCACGGGATGGAAAAGACAATTCCGAGCTCTTCGCAATGCTAAAGGTTGCGGAGGTAGAAATCAAGAAGGAGCATCAAGTGTTGATGGTTAACAAGACCACTAGTTTCAATAAAAAGGGCAAAGGGAAGAAGGGGAACTTCAAGAAGAATAGTAAGCAAGTTGCTACTCCCAGGAAGAAACCCAAGTCTGGACCTAAGCCTGAAATTGAGTGCTTCTACTGTAAAGGGAGTGGTCACTGGAAGCGGATGTGCCCCCATTATTTGGCGGATAAGAAGGATGGCAAAGTGAAAGGTATATTTGATATACATGTTATTGATGTGTACCTTACTAATGCTCGCAATAGCGTCTGGGTATTTGATACTGGTTTTGTTGCTCATATTTGCAACTCGAAATAGGGGCTACGGATTAAACAAAGAATGGCTAAGGACGAGGTGACGATGCGCGTCGGAAATGGTTCCAAGGTCGATGTGATCCCCATCGGCACGCTACCTCTACATCTACCTTCGGGATTAGTTTTAGACCTGAATAATTATTATTTGGTGCCAGCGTTGAGCATGAACATTATATCTGGATCTTGTTAATTGCAAGACGATTATTCATTTAAATCAGAGAATAATGGTTGTTCTATTTATATGAGTAATATCTTTTATGGTCATGCACCCTTGTTGAGTGGTCTGTTTTTATTGAATCTCGATAGTGGTGATACACATGTTCATAATATTGAAGCCAAAATATGCAAAGTTAGTAATGATAGTGCAACTTATTTGTGGTACTGCCGTTTAGGTCATATTGGTGTAAAGCGCATGAAGAAACTCCATGCTGATGGGCTTTTGGAATCACTTGATTATGAATCACTTGATACTTGCGAACCATGCCTCATGGGCAAGATGACTAAGACTCTGTTCTCCGGAACAATGGAGCAAGCCACTGACTTATTGGAAATAATACATACCGATGTATGCGGTCCGATGAGTGTTGAGGCTTGCGGCGGGTATCGTTATTTTCTGACCTTCACAGTTGATTTGAGCAGATATGGGTATATCTACTTAATGAAACATAAGTTTGAAACATTTGAAAAGTTCAAGAATTTCATTGTGAAGTGGAAAATCATCGTAACAAGAAAATAAAGTTTCTACGATCTGATCGCGGAGGTGAATATTTGAGTTACGAGTTTGGTCTTCATTTGAAACAATGTGGAGTAGTTTCACAACTTACACCAACTAGAACACCACAACATAATGGTCTGTCCGAACGTCATAACCATAGTTTATTAGATATGGTGCGATCTATGATGTCTCTTACTGATTTACCGCTATCGTTTTGGGGTTATGCTTTAGAGACGGTTGCATTCACGTTAAATAGCTAGGGCACCATCTAAATTCGTTGAGATGACACCATATGAATTGTGGTTTGGCAAGAAACCTAAGCTGTTGTTTATTAAAGTTTGGGGCTGCGATGCTTATGTGAAAAAGCTTCAACCGGATAAGCTCGAACCCAAATCGAAGAAATGTGTCTTCATAGGATACCAAAAGAAACTGTTGGGTACACCTTCTATCACAAATCTGAAGGCAAGATATTCGTTGCTAAGAATTTATCCTTACTAGAGAAGGAGTTTCTATCGAAAGAAGTGAGTGGGAGGAAAGTAGAACTCGAAGAGGTAACTGAACCTTCTCCGAAATTGGAAAGTAGTTCATCACGGAAATTGATTCTAGTGATTCCTACACCAATTAGTGAAGAAGCTAATGATGATGATCATGAAACTTCAGATCAAGTTACTACCGAACCTCGTAGGTCAACCAGAGTACGGTCTGCACCAGAGTGGTATGGTAATCCTATTCTGTAACTGATGTTACTAGACCATGATGAACCTATGAACTATGAGGAAGCGATGATGAGCCTAGATTCCACGAAATGGCTTGAGGCCATGAAATCTGAGATGGGATCCATGTATGAGAACAAAGTGTGGACTTTGGTGGACTTGCCCGATGATCGGCAAGCCATAGAAAATAAATGGATCATCAAGAAGAAGACTGACGCTGACGGTAATGTTACTGTCTACAAAGCTCGACTTGTTGCGAAAGGATTTCGACAAGTTCAAGGAGTTGACTACGATGAGACCTTCTCACCTGTAGCGATGCTTAAGTCCGTCCGAATCATGTTAGCAATTGTCGTGTTTTATGATTACGAAATTTGGCAAATGAATGTCAAAACGGCATTCCTTAATGGATTTCTTAAAGAAGAGTTGTATATGATGCAACTAGAAGGTTTTGTCGATCCAAAAGGTACTAACAAATTGTGCAAGCTATAGCGATCCATTTATGGAGTGGTGCAAGCCTCTCGGAGTTGGAATATACGCTTTGATAATGTGATCAAAGCATATGGTTTTATACAGACTTTTGGAGAAGCCTATATTTACAAGATAGTGAGTGGGAGCTCTGTAGCATTTCTAATATTATATGTGGATGACATATTGTTGACTGGAAATAATACAGAATTTCTGGATAGCATAAAATGATACTTGAATAAGAATGTTTCAATGAAAGACCTCGGTGAAGCTGCTTATATATTGGGCATCAAGATCTATAGAGATAGATCAA
The DNA here is from genome assembly GCA_021605145.1 of Aegilops bicornis. Taxonomy (NCBI): domain Eukaryota; kingdom Viridiplantae; phylum Streptophyta; class Magnoliopsida; order Poales; family Poaceae; genus Aegilops; species Aegilops bicornis. Next base: position 793,568,172 of record CM038673.1, on the reverse strand, counting down.
GACGCTTAATTGGACTTTCACAAAGCACATACCTTGATAAAGTTTTGAAGAAGTTCAAAATGGACCAGTCAAAGAAAGGGTTCTTCCTGTGTTACAAGGTGTGAAGTTGAGTCAGACTCAATGCCCGACCACTGCATAAGATAGAGAGAAAATGAAAGTCATCCCCTATGCCTCAGCCATAGGTTCTATCATGTATGTAATGCTGTGTACCAGACCTGATGTGTGCCTTGCTATAAGTTTAGCAGGGAGGTACCAAAGTAACCCAGGAGTGAATCACTGGACATCGGTCAAGAACATCCTAAAATACCTGAAAAGACTAAGGATATGTTTCTCATTTATGGAGGTGACAAAGAGCTTGTCGTAAATGGTTACATCGATGCAAGCTTTGACACTGATCCGGATGACTCTAAGTCGCAAAACGGATACGCATTTATATTGAATGGTGGAGCTTTCAATTGGCGCAGTTCCAAGCAAAGCATCATGGAGGGATCTACGTGTGAAGCAGAGTACATAGCTGCTTCGGAAGCAGCGAATGAAGGAGTCTGGATGAAGGAGTTCATATCCGATCTAGGTGTAATACCTAGTGCATCGGGTCCAATGAAAATCTTTTGTGACAATACTGGAGCAATTGCCTTGGCGAAGGAACCCAGATTTCACAAGAGAACCAAACACATCAAAAGACGCTTCAACTCCATCCGCGATCAAATCAAAGAGGGAGACATAGAGATTTGCAAAATACATACATATTTGAATGTTGCAGACCCGTTGACTAAGCCTCTTCCACGAGCAAAACATGATCAGCACCAAAACTCCATGGGTGTTAGAATCATTACTATGTAATCTAGATTGTTGACTCTAGTGCAAGTGGGAGACTGAAGGAAATATGCCCTAGAGGCAATAATAAAGTTGTTATTTATATTTCCTTATATCATGCTAAATGTTTATTATTCATGCTAGAATTGTATTAACCGGAAACTTAGCACATGTGTGGATACATAGACAAAACAAAGTGTCCCTAGTATGCCTCTACTTGACTAGCTTATTAATCAAAGATGGTTATGTTTCCTGACCATAGACATGTGTTGTCATTTGATGAATGGGATCACATCATTAGAGAATGATGTGATGGACAAGACCCATCCATTAGCTTAGCATAATGATCGTTAAGTTTTATTGTTATTGCTTTCTTCATGACTTATACATGCTCCTCTGACTATGAGATTATGCAACTCTCGAATATCGGAGGAACACCTTGTGTGCTATCAAACGTAACAATGTAACTGGGTGATTATAAAGATGCTCTACAGGTGTCTCCGAAGGTGTTTGTTGAGTTGACATAGATCAAGATTAGGATTTGCCACTCCGTGTATCGAAGAGGTATCTCTGGGCATTAGGGTTTAGGGTTTAGGGTTTAGGGTTAGGGTTTAGGGTTTAGGGTTTAGGGTTTAGGGTTTAGGGTTTAGGGTTTTTGGGTTTAGGGTTTAGGGTTTAGGGTTTAGGGTTTAGGGTTTAGGGTTTAGGGTTTTAGGGTTTTTAGGGTTAGGGTTAGGGTTTAGGGTTTAGGGTTTAGGGTTTAGGGTTTAGGGTTTAGGGTTTAGGGTTTAGGGTTTAAATGAATAATCGTCTTGCATTAAACAAGATCCAGATATAATGTTCATGCTCAACGCTGGCACCAAATAATAATTATTCTAATCTAAAACTAATCCCAAAGGTAGATGTAGAGGTAGCGTGCCGATGGGGATCACATCGACCTTGGAACCATTTCCGACGCGCATCGTCACCTCGTCCTTAGCCATTCTTTGTTTAATCCGTAGCCCCTATTTCGAGTTGCAAATATGAGCAACAAAACCAGTATCAAATACCCAGACGCTATTGCGAGCATTAGTAAGGTACACATCAATAACATGTATATCAAATATACCTTTCACTTTGCCATCCTTCTTATCCGCCAAATCAGGGCACATCCGCTGCCAGTGACCACTCCCTTTTCAGTAGAAGCACTCAATTTCAGGCTTAGGTCCAGACTTGGGTTTCTTCCTGGGAGTAGCAACTTGCTTACTATTCTTCTTGAAGTTCCCCTTCTTCCCTTTGCCCTTTTTATTGAAACTAGTGGTCTTGTTAACCATCAACACTTGATGCTCCTTCTTGATTTCTACCTCCGCAACCTTTAGCATTGCGAAGAGCTCGGAATTGTCTATTCCATCCCTTGCATATTATAGTTCATCACGAAGCTTTTATACCTCGGTGGCAGTGATTGAAGAACTCTGACAATGACACTGTCATCAGGAAGATTAACTCCTAGCTGAGTCAAGTGGTTATGGTACCCATATTGTGTATGTGTTCACCGACAGAACTATTCTCCTCCATCTTGCAGCTATAGAACTTGCTTGAGACTTCATATCTCTCAATTCGGACATTTGCTTGAAATATTAACTTCAACTCTTGGAACATCTCATATGCTCCATGACGTTCAAAACGTCTTTGAAGTCTCGATTCTAAGCCGTAAAGCATGGCACACTGAACTATCAAGTAGTCATCAGATCGAGCTTGCCAGATGTTCATAACATCAGCATCAGCTCATGCAGTAGGCCTTGCACCTAGCGGTGCTTCCAGGACGTAATTCTTCTGTGCAGCAATGAGGATAATCCTCAAGTTACGGACCCAGTCCGTGTAGTTGCTACCATCATCTTTCAACTTAGCTTTCTCTAGGAACGCATTAAAATTCAAGGGATATTACGTGTAGTAGCACGGGCCATTGATCTACAACAACATAGATATGCAAAAAAAAACTATCAAGACTAAGTTCATGATAAATTAAAGTTCACTTAATCATATTACTAAAGAACTCCCACTTAGATATAAATCCCTCTAGTCATCTAAATGAGCACGTGATCCATATCGACTAAACCATGTCCGATCATCACGTAAGATTGAGTAGTTTTCAATGGTGAACATCTCTATGTTGATCATATCTACTATATGATTCATGTTCGACCTTTCGTTCTCAGTGTTCCGAGGCCATATCTGCATATGCTAGGCTCGTCAAGTTTAACCCGAGTATTCTGCACGTGCAAAACTGGCTTGCACCCGTTGTATGTGAACGTAGAGCTTATCACACCCGATCATCACATGGTGGCTCGGCACGACGAACTGTAGCAACAGTGCATACTCAGGGAGAACACTTATACCTTGAAATTTAGTGAGGGATCATCTTATAATGCTACCGCCGTACTAAGCAAAATAAGATGCATACAAGATAAACATCACATGCAATCAAAATATGTGACATGATATGGCCATCATCGTCTTGTGCTTTTGATCTCCATCTCCAATGCACCGTCATTATCTCCATTGTCACCGTCTTGACACCTTGATCTCCATCGTAGCATCGTTGTCGTCTCGCCAACTATTACTTCTATGACTATCGCTACCGCTTAGTGATAAAGTTAAGCAATTACATGGCGATTGCAATTCATACAATAAAGCGACAACCATATGGCTCCTGCCAATTGCCGATAACTTTGTTACAAAACATGATCATCTCATACAACAATTTATTTCACATCATGTATTGACCATATCACATCACAACATGCCCTGCAAAAACAAGTTAGACGTCCTCTACTTTGTTGTTGCAAGTTTTACGTGGCTGCTACGGGCTTCTAGCAAGAACCGTTCTTACCTACGCATCAAAACCACAACTATTTTTCGTCAAGGGTGTTGTTTTAACCTTCAACAAGGACCGGCCGTAGTCAAACTCAATTCAACTAAAGTTGGAGAAACAGACACCTGCCAGCCACCTGTGTGCAAAGCACGTCGGTAGAACCGGTCTCATGAACGTGGTCATGTAATGTTGGTCCGGGCCGCTTCATCCAACAATACCGCCGAATCAAAGTAAGACGTTGGTGGTAAGTAGTATGACTATTATCGCCCACAACTCTTTGTGTTCTACTCATGCATATCATCTACGCATAGACCTGGCTCAAATGCCATTGTTGGGAACGTAGCATGCAATTTCAAAAAAAAATTATGATCACGCAAGATCTATCTAGGAGATGCATAGCAACGAGAGGGGGAGAGTGTGTCCATGTACCCTCGTAGACCGAAAGTGGAAGCGTTATGTGAACGCGGTTGATGTAGTCGAACGTCTTCACGATCCAACCTATCTAGCACCGAACGTACGCCACCTCCGAGATTCTTCCTGTTTGTGCTCATCCCACACATGTACACCTTTTCCATTCCACAGCTATAATAGTTCTTCAACTAATGGCCTTAGGTACACATCAATGTCGTTGCCGGGTTGCTTAGGGCCTTGGATGAGCACTGGCATCAATATGAACTTCCGCTTCATGCACAACCAAGGAGGAAGGTTATACAAACATAGAGTCATAGGCCACATGCTATGGTTGCTACTCTGCTCCCCAAAAGGATTAATGCCATCTGCGCTTAGACCAAACCATACGTTCCTTGGGTCACCTGCAAACTCTTCTCTGTACTTTCTCTCGATTTTTCTCCACTGCGACCCGTCCGCGGGTACTCTCAACTTTCAGTCTTTCTTACGGTCTTCTCCGTGCCATCGCATCTCCTTGGCATGCTCTTTGTTTTGGAACAAACGTTTCAACCGTGGTATTATAGGAGCATACCACATCACCTTGGCAGGAATCTTCTTCCTGGGGCGCTCGCCCTCAACATTACCAGGGTCATCGCGGTTGATCTTATAGCGCAATGCACCGCATATCGGGCACACGTTCAAATCCTCGTACTTACCACGGTAGAGGATGCAGTCATTAGGGCATGCATGTATCTTCTGCACCTCTAACCCTAGAGGGTAGACATCCTTCTTTGCTTCGTACGTACTCTCGGGCAATTCGTTGTCCTTTGGAAGAATATTCTTTATCATTACCAGCAACTTTCCAAATCCCTTGTCAGATACACCATTCTCTGCCTTCCATTGCAGCAATTCCAGTGTCGTGTGATGAAGCAGTGTACCTAGGGTAGGGTCATGGACCTGTCCAAACTACCCTACCCAAGGACATCTCTAGAAGAAACCACCTGCCAATCGACTCAGAAGTGTTCCACTCGACAGACTCGAAGACACTCGACCATGCAGCTAACCACTCGACCATGAAGCCAACCACTCGACAGCCAGGAGATCTAAAGTCACTCTGCACGCCAACGGTCGGTCATTAAGTAGCTTTTATGGTCATCATAGCACTTTATGTATAGCGTTACCAGTAACGCCCAATCTTAATGTATCTTAAACCCTGCATAACTGAGGGCCGGAGGGGTCTGGCGGACTCTATATAAGCCACCCCCCTCCTCAGTGTAAAGGGTTCGCACCCCTGTAACTCATACGCATATAATCCAGTCGACCGCCTCCGGGCTCCGAGACGTAGGGCTATTACTTCCTCCGAGAAGGGCCTGAACTCGTAAATCTCTTGCGTATACAACTACTCCATAGCTAGGATCTTGCCTCTCCATTAGTACCCCCCTACACTACAGTCAGACTTAGAACCACGACAGTTGGTGCCCACCGTGGGGCCGGTGTCTTAGCGACTTATTGGAGAAGTTGCAATTTTTTCCGATCTCCTTGATCATGGTTTCAGGCGGAGTTTTGGTTGAGGGCCGCGAGATCCGTCTCGGCGCGCTCACGTTCATCGCCGACGACTCTGCTTGGCTTCAGGAGGCCCCGCTCGACATCGACGCGCTCCCAGTCCGCGGAGCGATGCACTTTCGCGCGTGCGTCCGCGGTGTCCTCCTGCGGTGAACGTCGACCCAGTATGGTCGACCCCTGAGTCGTCCTCTCCCCCCGTTTCCCGCCGGCCAAGCTCTCCAGTCGGTCGAGGCTTCAGCGGTGGGTGAGACACGCGGTGGGTCGTCAGTCGGCCACCCCCCAAGTCGCGGCAATCAAGCCCGACGAATCTCTCTACGGCCTGTTCGGCTGGCTCCGCAGAGACTGCATCCGAGTGCGACAGCAGTGATCCAGCAGTGGAGGTTATGATGGTCGATGGACCACACGGTCCTCCCGGTTTTCCCCGCACCGACGGAGGCGATGGCGGAGGCGATCCGTCGCATGCCCATGAAGAATATCTCCCCGAGCCACTCACTTCTCTGCAGAGGGAAGATCTTCGCCGCCGGAACATGGATGCACTGCACACTCCTATCGTTGGAGAAACCCCCGAGGCTCGTGCCTTGGAGGACGCGCGCTTGGCCAACTTGGCTGAGCGCACTCAACTGGAGAACCTTCAGCTAGCACTCGACGAGCGTGCGCGGCAACGGGTTCCGGAATCCAGTCAACGTCAACTCTTTCCACCAACGACTCAGGTATATCGAACTCCGATTCAGAATTTAGTAGCTGCGGCCCGTATAGCAGAGTCAATTCAGCCTTCCCAGTCAGAGCTGGCAGAGGCTTGATGCAGATCAGAGATTTACTCCGGGCAGTAGGAGATCAAAATTCAGCTGTATCGCAGTCGCGGAATAGGATTCACAGCAGATCCGTAGCTGCAAATACAGTCCAGTCGGCTCATAGCCCAGATCGCCCCCGAGGCGTGAGGGGCGCGGAAACCGGCAGGATCAGTACAAGAACCGTGAGCAGTATGATCACCGAATCGATCGCGATGATCGACGTCGAGTGCCCACTCCTCCCCCAAGGGGTGGAACGTATGCGCCTCGACAACAGGATGATAGACGTCAGCACAGTGTTGGGCGAAGGATTCCAGTCGACCCCAGGGAACCAGGCTTTGATGCGAGATCCATTATCGTTCAAGGTTTGGTCGACAGGAACAGAGCTCACCGAGAGGGTCACGACAGAGATGTACCCACCAGCAGCAGAGTGCACGTCTCAGGACCAGAGTGTTTCAGCAGAGCCATCAGGGCCGCGGTGATTCCTCCCAACTTCAGGTTGGCGACTGGAGTCAGTAAGTTCACTGGTGAGTCCAAGCCTGATACTTGGCTTGAAGACTACCGAGTGGCTGTTCAGATTGGCGGCGGCAATGATGAGGTGGCCATGAAACATCTGCCTCTTATGTTGGAGGGCTCGGCCAGAGCATGGTTGAATCAGTTAGCACCCAGCAACATTTACACTTGGGAAGATCTTGCCCGAGTGATTGTCAGAACATTTGAAGGAACTTGCAAGCGACCAGCGGGACTGACAGAGCTGCAGTCTTGTGTGCAGAAGTCGAATGAAACTTTGAGAGATTACATCCAGAGATGGATCACGTTGCATCACACGGTAGAGAATGTATCTGATCACCAGGCAGTGTGTGCCTTCAAGGAAGGTGTTAAGTATAGAGAGCTTAACCTGAAATTCGGTCGAACCGGAGACATGTCTCTGAGTCGAATGATGGAGATAGCCACCAAGTATGCCAATGGTGAAGAAGAGGATCGGCTCCGGAGTGGCAAGCACAAGTCAGTCGCCCACGAAACCGGAGGAGGGAACTCCAGTCAGTAGCAGAAGCGGAAAGCCAAGCCAGCTGCTCCTGGAGAAGCTTTAGCCGTGACTCAAGGAAAGTTTAAAGGGAAGCCCAAAGGGCCTTGGAACCCTAAGAAGGTGAAGGATAAAGAAGGAAATGACGTGATGGATTTGTCATGCCACATCCACATGAAGAAAGATGAGGAGGGTAATTTCATTTACCCAAAACATACCACTCGACAGTGTCGGCTCTTGATCCAGCAGTTCCAGGGGAAACAACCCAAAGATAAGGAAAAGGAGTCGGACAAGGTTGAGGACAAAGAGGATAGTGATGATGGATACCCCCAGGTCAGTTCCACCCTGATGATTTTTGCTGACGTTGAAAGCAAAAGTCCATTGAAAGTTATAAACCGAGAAGTGAATATGGTTGCTCCGACGACACCCAATTATCTGAAATGGTCTCAGACTGCCATCACATTCGACCAGTCTGATCACCCGACACACATAGCCACCCACAGGAGGCAAGCTCACAGTGGTCGACCCAGCCGTCGAAGGCACTCGACTGACTAAAGTTTTGATGGATGGTGGCAGTAGTCTGAATATACTATACGCAGAGACATTGAAGGGGATGGGCATTCCGATGTCCAGACTCAGTACCAGCAACATGAGTTTCTGTCACAGCCCCAGATCAGCCCTTGTTTGTTTTTGCTTTAGCATCCATGCATCATGTTTAATTTTCATGAAATTTGAAATGGGGATTGCCTAAACCCTAGCATCAAAGGAATCCACTAGGTTCACCTAAAATATCTTCAGTAATCCAAATGGCCTTAAAAAATGTTCATCATTTATGGGAAATGCAGTAAACAGTAACCAGAGGTGATGCACATTTTTCCTTGGCATATTTGGGCTCTGAATTAAATCATATGGTATTTTCGTTTGGGCATTTAAATACTATAAAATGTTTTAAATGCTCAAATAATTATAAACTTAAATGTTTGCTGTTGGATATTTTCCAAACAGTGGGCTTGAGCAAGTTTCATGATTTTTGGGATAGTATTAGTATTTTTAATAAAGCCCTAAAGACTACAGAATAATAGAAAAACAAAAAAAATTAAGAGAGAGAGAGAGAGGAAGCTTACCCGGACCACCCACCAGACTGGGCCGGCCCACCTGGCCTGTGCCAGTCATCACCTACCTCTGCCAGTAGGCAGAGGGGGGAGACAACCACGCAGACGGCCACCGCCACGCCACCTCCTGCCCGCCGTGTCACGCTCTCCGTCAACCCAATCCCAGCGCGAGGCGCCTCAAGCCCTCTCGCCTCTCCCTCACTCGGTGCACTCTCGCCCCCTCCTCTGCCTCTCCTGCACGTAGCCACCGAACGGAGCCGCCGCCACCGTCGCTCTTCGCCGCCACCACCGACCTCCCCACGGCCAGCCATCCCGCCCACGAGCTCCGCCTCACTGCCGCGCACCTCTACGCCGAACCACACGACCGCGGGATGCCTGAGGCGGCGCCACCATCTTCGTTTCCATCGCCGGCCGCCGGAGATCCCCCTCGATGCTCCGCTCGCTCCGGTGCCTCCCCGAGCTCGCCGATGCCATCGCTGCACCCGCCGTGAGCTCCTCTGTCGTTTCCCCCTCTCCCCTGACTCGCTTTCTTCCTCTAGCCACCGCCCCCACGAGCTCCCGAGGCCGCCGTCCGCCATGGCCGCGTAGCTCTCCTGACCCGAGCCCCTCTGCTCGAACCCGTGGCACCAGCGTGCTTCTGGTGGCCCGCGGATGACACCTAGCACATCAGCTTCTCCCCTAGTGCACAGCAGCCTCGTTCCCGATCGCAACGGAACTCTGGCAGCCGCCTGGCTCGACGCTGGCGCCGTTTCCGGCCACCCCGAGCCCAACCAATGCCACCAAGAGCTGTGGGTTGCTCCCAGCTACACTTAGACGCCCTCCGCGGCTCATTTGGTCGCCGGAGCGGCCAAACCCACTCTCACCGCCGCGTTCGGCCTCGCCGGCGGTAAACGCCGGCGAGTTGACCCTGCTAACCTCTCGTTTGACCACAGGTGGGCCCTGGTTGACTCTCCTGAGTCAATGATAGGTGGGGCCCAGCCCTGCTAGTTAATTAGGATTAGTACTAATTGAATTTAGTTAAACTAATTACACTGACACGCGGGACCCACTGTCAGGTTTGACCCGGACCGTGTCCCGTTGACCCGCTGACGTCACACTGACGTCAGGCTGACGCAGTAATACCTTTTCTAGATTTATTATAATTCAGGAAATTCCAGGAAATACCCCAAACTTCTAAAATTCATAAAAATTCAACCGTAACTCCAATGGAAATAAGTTATATATGAAAAATGATCAGAAAAATATGAAGAATCTGTTTATGCCATGATCATGCATGTTTGAACAAGTTAACCTCACTGAATAGGACAAATGATGATTAGGGCAAATTATGAAATAACATTTGGAGTTGGAATTTGTTCTTGTTTGAGTTCCACTTCAATTAACTTGGCTAGATATTGCATTAGGTGAATTCAGTACCTTAACATGACATGTCATTCATGTGAATGTGCATTGCATTGATTGTGTTCTTTCTCAGTTGCCGGTGTTTGTCCCCTCTCAGTAGACGACGCATCGACGATGAATTCGATGACACCGATGACGAACTATATTATCTTCATAAGTGCCAGGCAAGCAAAAACCCCTTGTTCATTCCGATACAATCCCACTCTCTCGCTCCTGCTCTCTTTTTACTGCATTAGGACAACAACGACTCATGTGTTACTTGCTGCGGTAGCTGAACCCCTTTATCCTCTGCATGACCTGTCATTCCACAGTAATTAGATGAAACCCACTAGCATGAGTAGGATTTGCTTGAGCCATGTTGTGCCTAGTCATTCATGCTTGTTTGTCATGCTTGCTACTGCTTAGAGTTGAGTCAGGTCTGATTCATCGGGGATGAATCGGAGGTGTGCGAACATGTCCTACTGTGTGTGAGCTAAGTGTGTGAACACGATTTGGTAACTGAAGCATAGTCGACCCGCGTGCCCTGAGAGGCGCAGAAGGCTTTGAACTTGTCATTATCGAAGTTTGACCCATTATCGGTGATGATGCTATGCGGAACTCCATATCTGAATATCAACTCTCTGATGAAACTGATAGCAGTGCATGCATCGAGGTTCTTGATGGGCTTGGCTTCGATCCACTTGGTGAACTTGTCGACTGTGACTAGCAAATGAGTGAAGCCGCTTGTGCCAGTTCTCAGCGGTCCAATCATGTCTAATCCCCAAACAGCGAAGGGCCAGACGAGTGGAATGGTCTTCAAGGCTGAGGCGGGCTTTTGTGACATGTTGGAATAGAACTGACACCCTTCACACTTGTCGACTATTTCTTTTGCCATTTCATTTGCTTTTGGCCAGTAAAATCCCGCTCGGTATGCTTTAGCCACAATGGTCCGAGAGGACGCATGATGGCCACAAGTCCCCGAGTGGATATCCTCAAGAATTATCTGACCTTCTTCTGGCGTGATACACTTCGGGCCGACTCGATCGCGCTTTCTGCGTAATTGTCCCTTGATCACTGTAAAGGCCTTGGATCGACGGACGATCTGTCGAGCCTCTTCTTCATTCTCTGGGAGCTCTTTCCTTAGGATATATGCGATGTACAGCCTTTGTCGATCGGGAGTGATGACCACAAATTCCATAATCAGGTCGACCACGCTTGGGACCTCAACTTCGGTCGGATCATTGGCACTCTTTTGCTGCGGGCTTCTTACGTGAAAGGATCCTCCTGCACTGATAGTGCATGAATGTGTTCCAAAAATACATTACTGGGAATGGCTTCCCTCTTGGACCCTATCTTCGCCAAATCATCCGCAGCTTGATTTTTCAATCGGGGTATATGATGAAGCTCTAACCCCTCGAATTTCTTCTCCAGCTTTCTCACTGCATTACAATAACCTGTCATAGCTGGGCTTCTGACATCCCACTCCTTCATCACTTGATTAACAACCAGATCCGAGTCACCGTAGACCATAAGGCGACGGACGCTGAGTGAAATGGCCATACGCAACCCATATAGGAGTGCCTCATATTCTTCTTCGTTGTTGGAAGAATCAAAGTGAATCTGGAGAACATATTTGAGCTTATCTCCTCGGGGGGAAACCAATACAACCCCCGCACTGTAACCGTTCAAAGCATCTTGGAACCATCAAAAACATAGTCCAAAGGTTCGAGTGAACTTGAGTCGGAATCTGCTGTTCAGTCCACTCGGTAAGGAAATCTGCTATTGCTTGGGACTTGATGGCTTTATTTGCCTCAAATTTGATATCAAGGGGAAGGAGTTCAATCGCCCATTTAGCCACTCGACCAGTTGCATCTCTGTTATGAAGAATTTCCGATAATGGGGCGTCGGCAGCGATTGTAATGGAATGATCGGAGAAATAATGAGCAACCTTCTTTGTGGTCATATAAATCTCATAAACAAGCTTCGATAGTGAGGGTATCTTTGCTTTGATGGGGAATTGACACTTCAGAAAGATAATAAACTGGGCGTTGAACTTTGAAGGCTTTTCCTTCTTCTTCCCGCTCGACCGTAAGTACGGTACTGACGACTTGTCCAGTGGCTGCAATGTAAAGCAACAAAGGCTCTTTGCTGATAGGAGCAGCAAGCACCGGCTGGGTGGAGAGCAGAGCTTTTAGCTCTGCAAATGCTGCATCAGCTTCGGAGTCCACTCGAACTTGTCCGACTTCTTCATCGATCGGTAAAGAGGCAATGCCTTTTCACCGAGGCGAGATGAATCGACTTAAAGCGGCCAAGCATCCAAGAAGCTTCTCGGACATCGTGCACACGCAGCAGGCGCTTCATTCGAGTATAGTGCCAACCTTTTCGGGTTAGCATCGATTCCTCGCTCGAAGCGAAAACCGAGTAACTTTCCGCCAGAACTCCAAATGTGCACTTTGATGGGTTAAGCTTGATATCATACCTCCCGAGATTGGCAAATGTTTCAGCAAGGTCGGTCAACAGGTCGGAACCCTTTCGTGACTTGACCACTATATCATCCATGTACGCTTCCACATTCCGACTGATTTGAGTGAGCAAATACTTCAATCATCCTCATGAATGTGGCTCCGCATTCTTGAGACCGAATGGCATGGTGACATAATGTAAGCACCCGAATGGAGTGATGTACGCTGTTTTGATCTCATCGGGTCCATACAGAGCGGATATGATGGTACCCGAATAGGCGTCTAAAAAGACAACCTCTCACATCCCGCAGTTGAGTCGACTATTTGGTCAATGCGAGGAATAGGGAAATGATCTTTCTGGCAGGCCCGATTGATATGCTTGAAATCGATGCACATCCGCAACGACTTGTCCTTCTTGGGGACCATGACGACATTGGCGAGCCACTCGGAGTGGTAGATCTCTCGGATGAACTCTGCCGCTAAGAGCCGAGCCACCTCCTCGCCAATGGCCTTTCTCTTTTGGACGGTGGACCGCGAAGATATTCTTTAACCGGTTTGAATTTTGGGTCGACTCAGAGGCGATGCTCAGCCAGCTCCACAGGAACACTGGCATGTCGTGAGCTTCCATGCAAAGATGTCCCTGTTCTCACGGAGGAACTGGATGAGCGCTTCTTCCTATTTTGAGTCGAGTGTTGTTGAGATGTTGGTCGGAGCAGCATTGGGATCAGTCGGGTGAATGTGAACCTATTTCGTCTCACCAGTCGACTGAAATGCTGACTCCGTAGTAGGCTTCTTAGCTCGCAAGAAATCACCCGGATCTGCAGTTTTCTGATACTCTTGTAGCTCTACCACTGCCAACTGAGCATCAGCGATCTTAGAGCCTTTCTGGAAGCACTCTTCCGCCTTCTTCCGATTGCCCGTTACAGTGATCACGCCCTTGGGACCAGGCATCTTCAGTTTAAGATACACGTAACATGGTCGGGCCATGAACGTGCATAAGCTGGCCTTCCTGAATAGCGTGATAAGCGCTCTGGAAATCCACGACCTCAAAGGTCAACTTTTCTTTCCGAAAATGCTTCGAATCACCAAAAACTACATCAAGAGCAATTTGGCCGAGTGACTCAGCCTTCTTTCTAGGAATGACTTCGTGGAAACTCATGTTACTGGTACTGAGTCTGGACATCGGAATGCCCATTCCTTTCAACGTCTCCGCGTACAATATGTTCAGGCCACTACCACCATCCATCAGGACTTTGGTCAGTCGAGTGCCCTCAACAACTGGGTCGACCACCAATGCTTGCCTCCCAGGGGTGGCAATGTGCGTCGGGTGATCAGACTGGTCGAATGTGATGGCGGTCTGGGACCATTTCAGATAATTGGGAGTCGCCGGAGCAACCAAGTTCACTTCTCGATTGATAACCTTCAATCGACTTTTGCTTTCGACGTCAGCAAAAATCATCAGGGTGGTATTGACCTGGGGATATCCATCATCACTGTCATCTTTGTCCTCAACTTTGTCTGTTTCCTTATCCTTATCCTTGAGTTGTTTCCCTTGGAACTGTTGAATCAAGAGCCGACACTATCGAGTGGTATGTTTCGGGTAAATGAGTTTACCCTCTTCATCTTTCTTTGTATGAATATGGCATGGCAAATCCAACACGTCATTTCCATCCTGGTCTTTCACCTTCTTGGGGTTCCAAGGACCCTTGGGTTTCCCCTTGAACTTTCCTGGGGTCACAGCCAAGGCCTCTCCGGGAGCGGCTGGCTCGGCTTTGCGCTTCTGCTTCCATTGGAATTTCCTCCGCCGGCCTCGTTGGCGGCCAATTTATATTTACCACTACGGAGCCGATCCTCTTCTTCACCATTTGCATACTTGATGGCAATCTCCATCATCCGACTCAGGGTCATATCTCCGGTTCGACCGAATGTCAAACTCAACTCTCTGTTCTTGACACCTTCTTTGAAGGCACAGACTGCTTGGTGATCAGATACATTCTCAACTGTGTGGTGCAAAGTGATCCACCTCTGGATATAATCTCTCAAAGTTTCACTCGACTTTTGCACACGATCGCAACTCCGTCAATCCTGCTGGTCGCTTGCAAGTTCCTTCAAATGTCTGACAAACACTCGGGCAAGATCTTCCCAAGTGTAAATCTTGCTGGGTGCTAATCGATTCAACCACGCCTGGCTGAACCCTCCAACATAAGAGGCAAATGTTTCATGGCAACCTCATCGTTGCCACCGTCGATCTGAACAGCCACTCGGTAATCTTCAAGCCAAGTGTCAGGCTTGGATTCACCAGTGAACTTACTGACTCCATTCGCCAACCTGAAGTTGGGAGGAATCACCGCGGCTCTGATGGCTCTGCTGAAACACTCTGGTCCCGAGACATGAACTCTGTTGCTGGAAGGAACATCTCTATCATGGCCTTCTCGGTGAGCTCTGTTCCTGTCGACCAAACCTTGAACGATAATAGATCTCGCATCAAAGCCTGGTTCCCTGGGGTCGACTGGAAACCTTCGCCCAACACTGTGCTGGCGTCTGTCGTTGCGATCGAATCGGTGCTCATACTGCTCGCGGCCCTTGTACTGATCATCACGCCGGCCACCACGTTCCTCACGCCTCGGGGGCGATCTCGGACTATGGGCTGACTGGACTGAATTCGCAGCGACGGATCGGCTGTGAATCCTGTTCCGTGACTGTGATACAACTGAGTTTTGATCTCCTGCCGCCCGGAGCAGATCTCTGATTTGCAGCAAACCTCTACCCGCCTCCGACTGGGAAGGTTGAATTGACTCTGCTATACGGGCGGCAACTGCTAAATTCTGAATCGGAGTTCGATATACCTGAGTTGGCGGTTGAAAGAGCTGACGTCGACTGGATTCTGGAACCCTTGGTCGCGCGTGCTCGTCGAGTACTCGCTGAAGGTTCTCCAGTCGAGTGCGCTCAGCCAGGTTGGCCAAGCGTGCATCCTCCAAGGCACGAGCCTCGGGGGTTTCTCCAACGATAGGAGTGTGAAGTGCATCCAAGTTCCGACGGTGAAGCTCCTCCCTCCGAGGCGAAGTGAGGGGCTCGCAAGTACTCTTCATGGGCTTGCTCCGGATCGCCTCCACCGTCACCTCCGTTGGTGCGGGTGAATCCGGGGGACTGCGTGGTCCATCGACCATCGTAACCTCTCGCCCGGAGTCATCGCTATCGCATTTGGACGCAGTCTCTGCGGAGCCAGTCGAACAGGCCGTAGAGAGATTCGTCGGGCTCGATCGCCGCGGCTTGGGGTGTGGCCGACTGGCGGACCATCGCATGCCTCACCCACCGCTGAAGCCTCGACCGACCGTGACGCTTGTGCTTGTGGGAGACTGGGAGCGAAGACGGCACAGGAGCCGACCCATACTGGGTCGACGGTTGCCGCAGGAGGACGCCGCGGACACACGCGCGAAAGTGCGTCGCCCATGACAGGAGCGCGTCCCACGCCGAGTGGAGCCTCCTGAAGCAAAGCGGAGTCGTCGGCGACGAACGTGAGCGCACCGAGACGGATCTCATGGCCGTCAACCAGAACTCCACTTGAAACCATGATGTTGGAGATCGAAAGAATCCCAACTTCTCCAACAAATCGCTAGAACACCGGCCCCACGGTGGGCGCCAACTGTCGTGGTTCTAAGTCTGATAGTAGAATGGGGGGTAGGTATGGAGAGGCAAGTTCCTATCTATGGAGTAGTTGTTTACGCAAGGGATTACTAGTTCAGGCCCTTCTCGGAGGAAGTAATAGCCCTACGTCTCGGAGCCCGGAGGCGGTCGACTGGATTATATGCGTATGTGTTACAGGGGTGCGAACCCTTCTACCTGTGGAGGGGGTGGCTTATATAGAGTGCGCCAGGACCCCAGCCAGCCCACGTAGCAGAGGGCTTAAGGTGAGTTAAGGCTAGGCGTTACTGGCAACGCCTTACATAAAGTGTCATTAAGATCATAAATACTATTTAACTACAGACCGTTTGGGCACTGACTGACTCTTGGACTCCTGGTGGTCGAGTGGGTCTTCATGGTCGAGTGTCTTTGAATCTGTCGAGTGGAAACCTACCAGGTCGACTGGAAGGCTGCTTCTCTTGCGAGTGTCCTTGTGGAGGGTACCTTTGGGCAGGTCCATGACCCTACCCCAGGTACATGACTTCATCACTCGCCTCTCCCTCCTCGGCCTGCTCTTGCGCCCCGTTAGGCGTCGAGTACATCTCAGTCATGGCCTAGAAGACAACAAACAAGACAAAGGTCAGTCGACTGATTTTTACGCAAACAGAATGAGGAAAGCAAGATCACGGTCAGAGATGCAGAATCGGACCTTGTCTACTTCGTATGATTGGTCGAGTGGAGGGATCCTCCTGGCTCCTCGAGGGTTGTCTTTGTTCCCTGTAATGCTCGCCATCCACCTCTCCAGCGTGGCATCGTCAATCTCCTCCGGGTGGATCCGAGTGGTGTCTCCAAGAGGTCCATACCGGTCACCCCGTCACGGATGAGCTGGACGACACGCTTGACCAGCACCTTAACCTGCGCCTTCTCCTCCGGAGCCACCTTCAAAGAGGAAGGCTTCCTCACTCGTTCCATGGAAAAAGGAGGGAGTCCGGTCGACTGCCCTGGCGTTGGCTGGTCTTTGCAGTAGAACCAGGTCGACTGCCATCCATGGACCGAGTCGGGTAAGATCATGGTCGGAAAGGAGCTTTTTCCTCTCAACTGAACCCCAAGACCCCCACACATCTGAATCACTTGTGTTCTCTCGTCACTCGCATTGGCCTTTTTCACCGCCCTGGGAGCGACAGGTGAAGATGTGCTTGAAAAGACCCCAATGAGGCCGGCAACCCAAGAAATTCTCGCACAAAGACACATAAGCAGCGAGGTACACGATGGTGTTGGTTGTGAAGTGGTGGAGTTGCGCCCCAAAGAAATTCAGAAATCCCCGAAAGAAAGGGTGAGGCGGCAGAGAAAACCCACGGTCGACATGGGTGGCCAAGAGAACGCACTCACCCTCCTGAGGTTGCGGCTCACACTCCCTCCCCGGAAGCCGCGCTGATCCATGGGGGATCAGTCCTCCGTTGGTCAGGTCGTCGAGATCCGCTTGACTAATCGTCGAGCGGATCCAGTCGCCCTGGATCTAGCCCTGCGGCAGGCCAGCCCTCGATGAGGATCCGCCTCGACTGGTCGACCTTCCCTTCGCCTTCGCCGTCGCCTTCTTCGCCCGCTCCAAGGCCGCCGTCTTCTCTTTCACCATCGTCGCCAGCGAGATGCGCACGGAGCAGCGGCACGGAGACGGAGGCGAGCGCGGTGGATAAGCCTGGAGGAGGGGGGAGGAAATGAGGACGCACTGTTCAAAAACCCCCGTCCGGCGCCTTATATGAGGTTACTTCCGAGTGACTGACTTGTAGGCCAGGCGATCTGTCAAATCCAAGAACAGCGCGCGATATGTGGCGAAAAAGGTGGCGCGAAGATTGAGGCGTCCCTGCCTTATCCCATCCGATTACTGCGGCCTCCACCGCCCCACGCGCTTCCCGAAATTCGAATCCCGCTAAATCCGCGGGTTGCAGAACAAATCGTCAGACGAAAGATCTCCTCCGCTCTGTCGCTCGGAGCTCTTCAAGTAAAAACTTCACTCGACGGATACAAAGAATGGATCAAGGCGACTGAAAAAGAAGTTGGTGCCGTCACCTAAAGTTCATTGATCCAGAACAAGACATACTCATAGCACAAGAAAAGGGTCGGAAGAGTTCTCAACTCCTTCCCCACTCAAACCTCGATCCATTCGGGGGCTAATGATGAACCTATGTACCTAGGGTAGGGTCATGGACCTGTCCAAACTACCCTACCCAAGGACATCTCTAGAAGAAACCACCTGCCAATCGACCCAGAAGTGTTCCACTCGACAGACTCGAAGACACTCGACCATGAAGCCAACCACTCGACCATGAAGCCAACCACTCGACGGCCAGGAGATCTAAAGTCACTCTGCATGCCAACGGTCGGTCATTAAGTAGCTTTTATGGTCATCATAGCACTTTATGTGTAGCGTTACCAGTAACGCTCAACCTTAATGTATCTAAAACCCTGCATAATTGAGGGCCGGAGGGGCCTGGCGGACTCTATATAAGCCACCCCCCTCCTCGGTGTAAAGGGTTCGCACCCCTGTAACTCATACGCATATAATCCAGTCGACCGCTTCCGGGCTCCGAGACGTAGGGCTATTACTTCCTCTGAGAAGGGCCTGAACTCGTAAATCTCTTGCGTATACAACTACTCCATAGCTAGGATCTTGCCTCTCCAGTAGTACCCCCTACACTACTGTCAGACTTAGAACCACGACATCGTGCCCAGCTTTTTTAGGTACAATAATTTCTTGTGATCCTCTAACATGCGCTGCAACTTCTTCTTCTCCTTTTCACTTGTGCAGTTTCTCTTTGCATCGGCAATGGACCGACCTAGATCATCAGCGGGCTCATCTGATGCCTCTTCTTCAGCTTCTTCCTGCATTGACGGCTCAGCTTCTTCTCGCATTGCCGGCTCAGCTTCTTCCCCCATTGTTGTATCATCGTATTCTGGGAACCTATGGCCAGGATAGCTATCGTCGTCCTGTTCTTCTTCATTATCTTCCATCATAACCCCTCTTTCTCCGTGCTTGGTCCAAACATTATAGTGGGGCATGAAACCAGACTCAAACAGGTGGACGTGAATTGTATTGTTCTTGAGTTAGACTAATTATGATCATTCTTATAGCCAGCACATGGACAAGGCATAAAACCATCTGCCCGCTTGTTTGCCTTAGCCGCAATCAGAAAAGTATGCACGCCATCAACGAACAGGGGAGAGCATCGGTCATCGTACATCCATTGCTGGCGCATCTTCATTACACACCACCGAATAGACCAAATTAACACAAGTTCATACATAAAGTTCATACAACACTTAAATGCAACATACAAATAACTCTCTTGCTAAAGCATTTAAATGCAACAATAAATGCGATCAAGATCGCAACTAAGGTAACAATTGATCCAACAGCATAATGATACCAAGCCTCACTATCAATGGCATATTTTCTAATCTTTCTAATCTTCAACCGCATTTTCTCCATCTTGATCTTGTGATCGTCGACGACATCAGCAACATGCAACTCCAATTCCATCTTCTCCTCCTCAATTCTTTTCAATTTTTCTTTCAAATACTCGTTTTCTCTTTCAACTAAATTTAACCTCTCGACAATAGGGCCGGTTGGAATTTCCGGTGCACATACCTCCTAGATAAAAATATCTATGTCAACTTGATGGGCATAATTTCTCATAAACACGAAATGCAACAAATAGTTTTAAAAGAGAATATACCACATCCGAATCATAACACGGACGAGGGCCGACGGGGACGGATATCAAAACCATGGCACTATGTATAACAAACAACGTATGGGTAAGATAATTATACAATTAACTATATATCTAAATCACACAAACATGATTTTTTTATATAGGAAAGATAAGAACAAGAGGCTCACCACAGGGTGGTGCCGGTGATGGGTCGGTGCGGACGATCGACGATGGTTACGACGGAGACGGGAAGGCGCTAAGTAAACCACACCTACATATGCAAACTAAGAGTTATTTTAAGCTCAGATTGCATATAAATCAAATAAACTACCACGTATAATTCCTCCCAAATTACTAAAACCCACAAATTAATCACTATATAAAGCATTGCAAGAGCTAATCTAGCAATGAGAGATGAAAGGACAAAGTTGCTAACCTTTGTGGTCACTTGAATGGATGCGGGCTTTCAAATCTTGATAAAATTTGGGCAAAATGTGTGATGAGCTCGAAGGGAAGAGAGGAAGAATAGAGAGGAGAGGGGAAAGGGGGGAGAACAGAGCGAGCTGGACGAAGGGTTTATATGTAGGATGACCTATAGTACCGGTTCGTGGCACGAACCGGTACTAAAGGTGCTGGACGGGCCTCAGTCTGACAACATCCACGCTCTTTAGTACCGGTTCGTGGCATGAACCGGTGCTAAAGGTTCGCCACGAACTGGTACTACTGAGAGCGGCCCACCTAGCCGTTGGAACCGGCACTAATGGTCACATTAGTGCCTGCTCAATTTCAAACCGGACTAATGAGCTGCACATTAGACCTTTTTTCTACTAGTGGTAGGACTCCCCCTCCATGGCGCGCCCCCTGGTGGCCGGCCTCCTCCCCCCTCCTTTATATACGGGGCAGGGGGGGCACCCCAAAGGCACAACATTGTCTTAGCCGTGTGCGGTACCCTCCTCCACCGTTTACTCCTCCGATAGTATCTTCGTAGTGCTTAGACGAAGCCCTGCGTGGATCACATCATCAACACTGCCATCACGCTGTCGTGTTGAAGAAACTCTCCCTCGATCCTCTGCTGGATCAAGAGAGTTCGAGGGACGTCATCGAGCTGAACGTGTGCTGAACTCGTAGGTGTTGTACGTTCGGTGCTAGATCGGTTGGATCATGAAGACGTTCGACTACATCAACCGCGTTAACATAACGCTTCCGCTTTCGGTCTACGAGGGTACGTGGACACACTCTCCCCCTCTCGTTGCTATGCATCTCCTAGATAGATCCTACGTGATCGTAGGAAAATTTTCTAAATTGCATGCTACGTTCCCAACACAGAGTGCCACCGCGGCCACTGCTAGCGTTGCCTTCAAAGCCTTGGTGGTGGCCTTGCCGCGACCGGCGTTAGCGAAGCAGTTGCTAAGCGACCAATCCTTGCCGATCTTGGCGAGCTCGCCATCAAGGCGACGACGCCTCCTGGCGGCCGTCTCTGCAGTGGTCATGGAGCGGTCGAGCGCCCACGCGGTGGCGAGATCATGGCCGTTGCGGACCTAATTCGGCACCACGTCACTCTTGGCGAACGCGGAGCAGCGACCGGCATGGCGCCAGCCGTACCTCGCTTGCTGCCTCGCCGCGCGCTCCGCATATGGAGCTCTCATCATGGAGTGGCCTACCTATAGGGCTCTAGCCATGAACTCTAGGAAAACTCCAACACGCCGATGCAAACTGTTAGTGCATGTCCGTTTGGGACGAAATGTACACAAATGTGGCCCAACACGCTGACACAAACAGACAAGTATTCGCTCATGGTTTCCTCTGTGCGAATCACCGACAAGAGCGGCGAGCAGGATAACTCGGCAAATTCAATTTGCCGCCCGCGGGCGGCAAAGAGTCAAGCATTTGCTAAATGGCAAGTAGGAATGGGCCGGGCCAAGTATCCTTATTCCCTGTCATTTTTCATTATTTTTTCTGTTTATTCTTTAGTTTTGTATTTTTGTCCCTTTTGCAATATACGGTGAATTTTTTCCCTAATATACAGTAAATTTTCTCAAAGCACTATTCGAGCTTTGAGGATCGTGGTCATGGACCAGGCACTCATTCACATGGTGCGACTGTTTGTTCATGGAGGATGTTTTATCTTTTTGCGAGAGTGTTCACGTACGATGATGACATGGCGTAACTCTTTGTTCATGGACGATGTTTTAGTTTCTACGAGGGTGTTCATGGACGATGATGCCGAGTGGAGAAAGGAAGGACGATTGTGGCGACGAGCGACGGGGCGGCTCACGTATATGGGATATGGAAACTTGCTATGCTATGTTCCGGTGCTTGGATCTTGGGATTACACAAGAGAAGAGGTGGCGAAATCATAGAAACACGCATCAGGCGCTATTGAGTGACATGGAAATGGAGCACGAATAATACAATATATATACTCTATCCGTCTTAAAATAAGTGACTCAACTTTGTACTAAAGTTAATACAAAGTTGAGTCACTTATTTTGGGACGGAGAGAGTAGTATATTGCAAAACAGATTCAGGCATAATTTCAGTCACTTCCAACTGGCAACTCTATCAACCAGGACAATTCAGTCCATCAAATTAAATATTGTGGGGTTGAGTATCTCTAATATCATTTTTAACAATTTTTCTCAACACTAAGTCTTCCTAGGGATTTTCTCTTATGCATGATTATTTTTGTTATCATTATTTTCTTTCCTAAAACTAATCCCACGACAAGTCTTGGTTATCTAGATAAAACAGAACAAAGACTAATTAACTATTTTCTCGTAAACGAATTAAACTTTTGTTTTAACTATTAAGACTTACTCTCACTTGAATATATCACACACGTGACTACTAGATATATCCTAAGCATTTCATGTTCAAAGGGCCGGAGTTCCTCACGTCCATGAATGTTCACACTCTTCCTTAAGGTGTGTTCCCTTTCCTTGTCGAGCTCCGACGACACATCCAGCGGCGATGCAGACCCCATCAATTGGGGTGCCCTTGTGCGTGAGGGGTCGGAGGAGGGCGACAAGGTCCTCGCACTCCGCGTTGCACTACAACGGTCGCACCAGGCCCAATCTCTTGTGCGGTGCAATGCAGTTGATGACACCGGTCTAGATCCATCGTGCCCCGCGCCCCTCCAGCACCCCAGTCCCCTTCTCCCGCCGGCTGGGTCCTCGAGTCCACTCTGCCAAGCCCGTGGAGAAGGATGCCCGAAATCAGAGGCGCGGGCCGCACGCCGCGAGAGGGAGCATGTCGCGCAGAGGATGACAGTGGCTCGTTTCTCCCGCACATGTCGCGGCTCGCACATGCAGCGCCGTTAGACCCGGAGGAGCAACTCATGTGTGACTTCATCCTCGGCCGCTGACCTTGGCGAAGACAGAATGAGAGCAATATTGGTATCACTTGTGTAAGGTGGTAATATACCAGCTTTATAGAAGTTAACCACCAATTGAGTGACTTCATCTCCTAGCCATTTCCATGTAGCCAAATAAAACTCCACGTTAAAACCATCAGGGCTGGGCGAGGCACTAAGCTCCATGTCCTTCAAAATTTGCAAAATCTCATTCTTGTCTGGAAGAGAATAAGTGGGATCCCCAGAATTTTCCGGCAAGTGAGGATGCATCCACTATTACACTTAGTCAATGTCGAGGAAATCGTTAATTGGTAGCTGCTCGCTCGGCTTGGGAGTAGTGGTCAATCAGTGATTCGGCCTATTAACTGGATTAATCTGCCAACCGTTAATCCATGGAATTTTGAACACAATAGGTGCATTTTTTGTATGGAGGAATTTGTTCAATAGAACTTGAATGCTATAAAAAAATCAACAATGAAAATATGAAGCAAATGACACCATTTTATTTTCACAATAGATCAATTATCAACAAGCATCCATGGGAAGAAGGGGAGTAGAGGCGCACATACGGAGGAGAGGAAGCAGCAATACACACGGGAGTTTAAATAAGAACTTGTTTGTCATTGCAAAAACTAGTTGTCATAGATTTTTACTCCTGAACATTTTTTAAATCTGCAGGATCCTTACAAAATTCCTAAAAAAATTATAACATTTGGAATGTGTTTTAAGAGAAACCCAGGAAAAAAAAGAAAATATGGTAACAAAAACAACCAAAAAAATGCTTCTCGCTAGCTGTTTTTAAATCATTATCCCTTTACTATGGTTTCCCACATTGCAAGGTGTTTTTGTATCCATAGTTGAAGCCAATTGGACCGAATATTAGAATCTCAAGCATACCGTTAGAAATTCCTTGTTTGTGTAACTTGCAATTCCTAGGTTTTTTATTTTTATTTATTTATTTCCTATTGTATTTTTTTGGTCAGATTGTTTTGACATACGGAAAAAACAAAATTAATTTCTGAGCAATTTTCAAATTAATATACACTACATTTCTTCCAATTCATAGACTTTTACAATAGTTATACCTTTTTAAAAAATCTCCAGGTTCTTTATAAAACTTATAATTTGGAACATGCTTTAATAGGACGGACTAAAATAAAAATCTAGCAACAAAAACTAACCGAAAAATGTTTGCTCACCAATGTTTTATTAGCTAATAACCTTCACTGGTTGGCCCACATTGGCGGGTATTTTTCTATTAAGAGTCAGTGGGAGATGGTAGTATGGACTATATTCAACCGGTTCAGATAGCGGTCGCATAACAGGATAGGAGTCTAGGGAGCTTATCCTTCATATTGCCGCACCGGTTGTGATTGTCAACATGTAATTTTCTTTTTTTCGCTCCACTTGCGAGCTGTAATAACTTTATGACTTTGTACTACTTCATTGATTTTTTTTTAAAGATGGCTGCATGCATCATGATGCAGAGGCCGGGGGTACGCCTCCATTTCCAAAAAAGGTGCCAATTGGATTGATAATTAGAATCGCAAGCATAACATTACAAACATAGTTTGGGTACCTATGCATCCTAGGATTTTTATTATTTTACTTATTTCCTTTTTGTTTTATTTATTGTTTTCATTTTACCATTTTTAGTTGGATATTGTTTTGAAATTTAGAAAAACAAATTTATGTATTGACTTTTTTAAAATTAGTGTACATTACATTTGTTCAGATTCATAGAATTTTACAACAATTGTGAACATTTTTTAAATCTAGAGGACCTTTACAAAATTCCTAAAAAAATACTATTTGGAACATGTTTTGATAGAAATCCCAGGCAGAAAAGAAAATCTAGAGAGAAAAACCAACGAAAAAAAAGCTTTGCTCGCCAGTGTTTAATTAGCACATAATCTCTTTATTGGCCTGCCCCAATTGGCAGGGGTTTTTCTATACAGTGTCAGAGTCAATTGGATTGAATATTAGAATCTCAAGTATATTATCACAAATTCTTAGTTTCGGAACCTTGCGCTTCCTAGGTTTTTTTATTAATTTTTTATTTCTTTAATACTGGTTTTGTTTTCTTTATTTTAATTTACCATTTAGGAATATTTAATGAAACTACGAAAAATATATTTAATTTGTGAACATTTTTCAAATTGATATACTGGAATTTTACAGCAATGAGAACGTTTTACAAGTCTTCATGATCTTTACAAAATTCCTAGAATATTATAATATTTGGAAAGTGTTTTGTAGAAACTTGGTCAAAATTCTTAGAAAGGAAAACTTTGGCACAAAAAACCAATTGAAAAAGTGTTTCCTCACCAGAATTTTATTAGCTCGTTATGGCTTTACTTGGTTGACCCTAATAGCGGGTGTTTTTCTGCTCGTTTTTTCATTTCCCATTTTTATTTGTTTTTAAAATTTGAAAAAGGGAATTAATTTTTGATTTTTTTTAATTCATATATATATTACATTTCTTCAACTTCAAAATTTTTAAGAACAATTTAGAATTTTTTTAATCTACAATATCTTTATGAAATTCCTAACAATACTAACATTTGGAATGTGTTTTGATAGAAACACCGCAGAAAAATGTTTGCTCAACAGTGTTTTATTAGCTCATAATTTCCTTTACCGGCTGGCCCACATTGACAGGTGTTTTCTATACAAATTCTGAGTTTCAGTACCTTGCACTTCCTCGTTTTTTTATTAATTCGTTAAATATTTCCTATTTGTGTTATTTTAATTGTTTCATTTTACCATTTTGTAATTGAATTCTCTTTTCAAATTTATGAAACAAAATTGTATTCTTGAGATTTTACAAATTAATGTACATTACATTTCTTCAAATCAAGGATTTGTACAACAATTGTGAATATTTTCAAAATCTACACCATATTTATGAAAATCCTAAAAATTATGACATCCATATTTAACCATATTTTATTCATTTTAACATTTTCAGCTGAGTTTTTAAAATTCAACCCAATTTAGTTTCTTACATGTTTAAAATTAATATATATAACATTTCCTCAGAATCATAGATTTTAATAATAATTGTTAACATTTATTAAATCTGAAGGACCTTTATGATATTCCTAAATTTGTTAACATTTGAACATGTTTTGATTGTAATCCCGGCAGAAAAGAAAATCTGGCAACAAAAACCAACCAAAAAAGTGTATGCGCACTAGCATTTTATTAGCTCGTTATTAGCTCAGAGTCAATTGGATGTAAGAGCGAATTGCATTGAATATTCGAATCTCAAAATACCATTACAAATTCCTAGTTTTGATACGTATCAATTCATAGGTTTTAATATCATTTATTTATTTATTTCATTTTTTTCATTTAAAATTTTTTATCGTTACTTGGAAAAAACAAATATAATTTCTGAACGTTTTTCAAATTAATATACATTATGTTTCCTTAAATTCATGGATTTTTATAATAATTGTCAACATTTTTTAAATCTACAATATCTTCAAAAAAAATCCTAAAAAAATTAACATTTGAACATGCTTTGATAGAAACCCAGGCAGAAAAGAAAATCGGGCAAAAATACCAATAGACAAAAATGTTTGCTTGTGAGCATTTTATTAGCTCATTAACCCTTTACTGGGCTGTCTATGTTAACTTGTATTTATCTATGTATGTATTTGTACATGTAGTCCTTGTATTTAGGATGTATGTATGTATCTGTTCTGTACATGTGTGTGAATTTGTGCCTATAGAAATTCAAGTGGGCATGTATAGAAGATTAATGTGGATATGAGTTTGGGCAGAAGGGGGTTGTGCTCACCCATACCCTATCCATTGCCATCACTAATTTCTGAGGAAATATATTCTTTGAAGGACAAACAATCTCCAATGCATCTACCACTTGTTAACCTTCTCTCAAATTAAAATTAGATTAGTGTTGTTTGTTGATGGAACAGCACGAATGTCGTTGATATTAGCATTATGCTTACATTATTAATGGACTCCAACATGAAACTTGGAATTAACACTGCTTGGAGAGATCATAATAAAGTTAATCATTTCATGAAGCAAATTAACTAATATTATCCTTAATCAATGGCATAGTTTGCGGCAGGCACTACTACTAGCTACCACTTGTCGCAGTTGCCCCTAGCTGTCAATCCGTGTACACCCTCCGTTTTTATCTACTCCACATATTAACTTTGACTAAAGTCAAACTTTATAAAGTTTGATCAAGTTTGTAGAAAACAAATATGAATAATTACAGTAACAAATTTATGTGATGTGAAAATATATGCAATGATGAATCCAGTGATATATATTTGGTGGTGTATATGTTAATATATTTTTCTACAAACTTGTTGAAAGTATATAAAGTTTGACTTTAGATAAACCTAATATGCGGAGTAAATAAAAACGAAGG
This sequence comes from Aegilops bicornis, assembly GCA_021605145.1. NCBI lineage: Eukaryota > Viridiplantae > Streptophyta > Magnoliopsida > Poales > Poaceae > Aegilops > Aegilops bicornis. Next base: position 793,540,695 of record CM038673.1, on the reverse strand, counting down.
GAGTACAATAATTGTATCCCAGTTGCCCCTAGCTGTCAATTCATGTACAATAATTGTGTCCTAGTTTGCTTCATGGACGAGCTAACTACTACTCCCTTCGTTTCAAATTACTTATCACAGAAATGGATAAAAATGGATGTATCTAGAATTAAAAATATGGCTACACACATCCATTTCTACGACAAGTAATTCCGAACAGAGGGATAACTACTAGTCATAAGATAATAAAACATATATTACTCAACCGTCGTTAGTTAGGTGAGTCAACGGAAACTTGCAAGTATGATTAGTACCTAGCACGTTGTGTTCTTTAGAGCTATGAGGCAACTTCGCAGAAGGTACATACATACACACCTTCGGATGTTCTTTGAAACTTATCATCACTAAAGAAAATTGTTCCGGAAAGAAGACCGGCATAGGAATGGTTCATTAGAACCTCATGGACGTGATCTGTTGTGTTCGCACTTGGATAACATATTATACGCATAGTCACCGGTGGCATATATATTTCAACGAGATTAGCATATCCACACACAATGCAATGTGTATGAACAAGTCAAGTAAATCTAAATATTATTACGAGGCAATTATACGTACAAGTTCCATAAACCGACCTCCTACTTCACCTCAATGGTGTCACCACAGTCACATACGGGGCCTGAGGGCTTGCAGGGCGGCACTTTCAGCTTCAAGGGCCGCGCCGCACCCAACTAAAGTGACGGGGGAATGCAGGCAAAATCATTCGCATGCTCATTAGAGGCGGAGCTCAGGGATGGTGTTGACCAAGATGGCTGCGCTGCCAGGCTGCAAATGGAGCAGGAGGCAAGATACAACATGTTTTTTAGTTTAGCCCTTGAATTTATTCTATTCTATTCGTGAACAAGTGCTTATTTTACTCGTTATCCCTTTGATTAAAAAACCACGCCACCCCATCTCAGATGTTTCTACCTTGCATGAAAACCACTAAGTTTAGCCTAATCATCGCAACTTCTATGAAAATTTTAAAACTAACATTAAGGAGGCAGATAGGTATATACTATTGTATCCTGCCGCCTCATTAACCTTAGGTAATAGAATTATCTCACCGAAGTTTAGCAAAACAATTATAGTCCGGCAAGGAGTTGACCAAACAAATCTAGAAGACCTGGTTTGATAACCTCCCAGAAGTTCTGACAGAACTCAGCTGGAAAACCATCCAACCTAGAGCCTTGTTGTGTTCCATTAGGAAAACCCCTTTTTATCTCCTCCTCGGAGTAAGGACCTGTTAGAAGGTTATTTTCCTCAACAAAAACCTAGGGAACATCTTCTATTCGGGACTCATCCATCGAGAAGTTACCCTCCTCTGGAGCCCCAAATATATTTGTATAATAATTAGTAATATTAGTAATATACGATTTAAGTTGCCCATGACCTTCAATCGTACCCTCCTCTTGTATAAGAGAATCAATATGTTGGAAATATTAGCACTTTCTCGATTAATCTAATCCACGAGTATACAATAAGCATGGCATAAAAGGTATGCATCTCATAGCGATACCTAAGTATACTAGCATGTATAGAACATAGAAGCGAACTATCTATGACCAGAACATATACGGCTAGTACAAGTACGAGTAAACGAGGAATGAATAGATCATACCCTCCGGTTGGCAAGGCCAACGCGGCGGCGGCAGCAGCAGCCTCGGCGTCGTCCGTAGCCTTCTTCTTGGCGGCGGCGGCGTCGGCCATGGTGTCGATGCAGGGGAAGTAGTGGAAGCAGAGGCATACGGAGTTGGGGACGGATCGGGAGAAGTCGCGTCGAGACGCTCCCCAAAAACCTTATTGCCGATCTCCCGGGCAGGATCTCGAACGGCAGGGTTCCGGAGGCACCTGCTCTCCCGACCAAGCGTGCACGCAGTCGTCGGGATGGGATCGCCGGAGGCAGCACAGAGCAAGGAACAATAGATGACGGCTAGTTAAGCGAGAGGGAGTGAGTCAACCGAACTAGGTCACTCCACTGAGCAGAGCCTCCTTATATAGGCCGTCGGGTAGGAAGTCGTGGGCCTGGGCGGAGGCCCATGACCGAGTCCACGCAATCCCGGCAAGCGAATCGGGGAAGGGTCGCACTCCCGACAACGCAACAGAATGGTCGCACTCCCGGCAAGGGAGTCGACGAATCCCGGCAAGGCATGTCAGCCCACAGTCCACAGTGGCCCACTTGTTAGCGACTCGTTAATTAATCCCGGATTAATTAATTCGTTCCTGAGTGGCAAAAATAAGCTTCGGCTCATTCCCGCAACCCGCGGCGCGCGTCGTGACGAGGCGAGGCGTGGCGAGGCGGGCGGTGGCGGAGGAGGAGCGCACGTGTACCACTCCTCTTCCCAAGCTCCCAATGGCAAGTCGTAGAGCAGCCCTTATAAAGGGGTCTCAACTCTCCTCAACTAGCAAGGTGGGATTAAACTTCCCACCAGCTGCCATCTCATACATGGGCCTCAAGATTAACCAGGGATTAGTGTCTTATATGGGCCTAAGACCATCCATAATCCATCAATCCCCCACGAGATCTCGAGGCACATAAGTTTGTCAACTGTTCCAAGCAATGTTTGATATATCAGAATTTTCAGTGGAGACTGTTAAGTTGAACTTCCACCTAGAGCAAAAGGATTAGACTTCTTCACAACTGAACAATGGCCTATGCCTTGAATTGTCAGTTTGGCGTGCAGAAGTTTTGCCTATTGTCAGCTGATACGTGGCTGCCGAAGGCTAAACCCCACGGGTGGAGCTTATTAGTCATACTCCGTACCTTCTCATGAGCTTCCTAGAGATCACCTAATCTCATAGACTGTGACCAGCAGTCGGGCCCACATAGGTGTGTTCCTCCAAAGAATTCTCTGTAGGTTAGCATCTTGCTTATATAAGCTTTGGAACACATTAAGACGAAAGTCAGCCTGCCTTACAGAATTGAGAGTATTATTGCATCTTCAACGGAGTGGCATAATTAAGGATACTCTCCTTAGTTGACTGCTGGATTGTTTTCCCAGGTCCTAATTCACGGGATCTCCGATTACATAGGTTGGGTTACCCCCATGGCAACTTAAGTGGGTCTCATACCCATCTCCCTCGATGCATTTTCTATCACAACCGTGATAGCCCTTTAGTAAAAGGGTCTGCCAAATTCTTAGCCATCTGGATATAATCCAACGCTATTACTCCGGAGTTTCTTGATTTTCTGACAGATTTCAATCTTCTTCTTATGTGCTTTGTGGATTTCATGTTGTTTTGAACTCTTAGCCTTGGCAATCACCGTTTGATTGTCACAGTTCATAAGGACAACCGGCACTGGTTTATCAACCACCGGCAAATCCATCAAAAGCTCTCGAAGCCATTCTGCTTCGACGCAGGATGTGTCTAATGCTGTGAGTTCTGCTTCCATAGTCGATCCGGTTAAGATCGTCTGCTTGCAAGACTTCCAGGAAACAGCACCTCCACCAAGTGTGAAGACATATCCACTTGTGGCTTTCATCTCATCGGCATCAGATATCCAATTCGAATCACTATACCCCTCAAGTACCGTCGGGTACCCAGAATAGTGAATTCCATAGTTCGCAGCCAATGCACATCTCCCGGATTGGAAACAAACCGGCTCAGTTTGCACACAGCAAATGAGATGTCAGGACGAGTGGTACATGCTAGGTACATCAGTGAACCAACCACTTGAGAATATCTCAATTGATCTACAACCGTGCCTTCAAACTTTCGAATGCGCACACTAGGATCATATGATGTTGCAGGAGGTTTGAAGTCCGAATATCCAAAACGGCTCAAAATCTTCTCAACATAGTGGGATTGCAAAAGTGTAATTCCACCCTCAGAATTTCTTAGTAGCTTGATGTTCAAGATAACATCAGCCACTCCCAGGTCTTTCATCTCAAAGTTATGAGATAGAAAAGCCTTGACCTCCTCAATGACCTTGAGGTCGGTCACAAATATCAGTATGTCATCGACATACAGACAGAGTATAACTCCTTCGCCCCCACCATAGTGATAGTATACACATTTGTCAGCTTAGTTAACAACAAAGCTAGCAGATGTCAGAGTAGTGCTGAACTTCTCATGCCATTGCTTAGGCGCTTGTTTCAGGCCATACAAGGATTTCACTAGCTTGCACACCTTTCTTTCCTGACCATTTACTACAAAGCCATCTGGCTGTTGCATGTAAATTTCCTCGTCGAGCTCTCCATTAAGGAAAGCCGTCTTAACGTCCATCTGGTGAACGAGAAGGCCATGCGAGGCAGCCAAAGCGAGTAACACTCGGGTGGTTGTCAGTCTAGCCACATGTGAGTAAGTGTCAAAGAAATCCTCTTCTTCTTTCTGGGTATAACCCTTGGCCACAAGCCTGGCCTTGTACTTCTCAACAGTATCATCGGGCCTAAGCTTCTTCTTGAACACCCACTTACGTCCTAATGGTTGACAACCATAAGGACGATCAATGATCTTCCATTTCCCGTTAGCCAAGAATCCATCTCGCTACAGACCGCGTCCTTCCAGTAGTTAGCATCCAGAGATGCATAAGCTTCTGAAATGGAACTGGGAGTGTCATCATCCACGAGGTACACGAGGAAATCATTACCAAAAGACTTTGCAGTCCTCTGTCTCTTGCTCCTAACAGGAGCTTCCTCGTCATCCTCCGTGGAACTTTCATCACTTTTGTGTTCATAGTATTCCATCGGAATGACATGTTCAAGAGTCTCATTAGATTCCAGTCTAGAAGTGCTTTGCATATCTCTCATGGGGAAAATATCCTCAAAGAATGTAGCATCCTTAGACTCTATAATTGTACCGACCTTATGGTCAGGTACCTCAGATTTCACTACTAGAAATCTATAGCCAACGCTATTCTTAGCGTAGGCCAAATTAACGCAGTCCACAGTCTTTGGTCCAAGCTTACGCTTTTTGGGGATCGGCACATTGTCTTTCGCCAAACAGCCCCAAGTTCGCAAGTAAGAGAGGGTAGTTCTTTTCTTTTCCCATTGCTCATAGGTAGTAGTCTCATTATCCTTCACGGGAACTTTATTCAGGACATGACATGATGTCAATACAGCCTCCCCCACCATGCCTTGGATAAACCCGATGTATCTAACATGGCGTTAGCCAAATCTGTTAGAGTACGGTTTCTGCGTTCAGCAACCCCGTTTGACTGGGGTGAATAGGGAGGCGTCCTCTCATGAATAATACCATGTTCCGCACAGAATAAATCAAACTCACTAGAAAATTACTCTCCACCACGATCAGACCGGACTCATTTTATTTTCTTCTCAAGTTGGTTCTCAAATTCAGCCTTATAGATTTTAAAGTAGTGTAGAGCCTCATCCTTTGTATTTAACAAATACACATAACAGAATCTAGTGGAACCATCAATCAAAGTCATGAAGTATTTATTTCCACCTTTAGTCAACACACCATTCATCTCACAGAGATCTGAATGTATGAGCACTAGTGGTGCCAGGTGTCTCTCCTTTGCCTGCTTGTGAGGCTTACGAGGTTACTTTGCTTGCACACACGCATTGCACTTAGAGCCTTTGGCTAAAGTGAAACTCGGGATTAGATTCATCTTAGCAAGCCGCGTCATACAACCAAAATTTATGTTACAAAGGCGTGAATGCCAAACCTCACATTCCTTCACATTAGAATGAATTTGGTTCACGACTTTATTACAGAAATCCTCCAGGGAAAGGCGGAACAAACCACCACAATCATATCCTTTTCCAACAAATAGCCCATACCGAGACATGACTACTTTGTTGGACTCGAATACTAACTTAAACCCTTCTTTACATAGAAGGGAGCAACTAACGAGATTCTTCTTGATGGCGGGGACATGCTGCACGTTCTTCAGTTGCACAATCTTTCCCGAAGTAAACTTTAGATCTACTGTGCCAAAACCATGAACAGGAGCATGCGACCCGTTCCCCATCAGGACGGAACAATCTCGTGTGAGCTGGTAAGAATAAAACAAAGACACATCAGCACACACATGAATATTGGCCCTAGTGTCAACCCACCAATCAGTGGATTGACAAACTGAAAGTATGGTAAACAGATTACCATACCCAGATGCCGCATCATTGTTGCTCAGAGTGACATTCACAGACTTGGAGTCCTGTGATGGCTTCTAGTACTTGTTTGGGCACTTGTTTGCCCAATGTTCCTTTGAACCACAAGTAAAGCAGCCATCTCTCTTTTTGCCTTTCTTCTTACCCTTCTTCTTAAAGGTAGTATTCTGCTGGACAGAGTTCTTTCCCTTGAACTTGTGGAAGTTCTTCTGCACCACATTGACGCTAGAAGAACCCTCTGCCGCTTTCACATGTGAGTCCTTTGCTCTCGAGTTCTGCTCAACACTTAGATGATCGATGACATTCTCAACAGAGAATTCACGTCTCAAGTGCTTGAGAGAAGTTGCAAAGTTCCTCCATCCAGGAGGGAGTTTTGCAATAATGCAACCCGCGACAAACTTGTCCGGTAACTCACACTTCAGGAGCTCCAGCTCCTTAGCAATGCATTGTATCTCATGAGCCTGGTCCAATACAGGACGGTTATCAACCATCCTGTAGTCATGGAATTGCTCCATGGCATACAACTCACTGCCAGCATCGGTTGCGCCGAACTTAGCTTCGAGCGCATCCCACAAATTTCTTGGCAACATGCATATGGAGATATGCATCGACTAGCTTGTCTCCGATTACAGTTAGAACGGCTCCCACAAAGATGGTGGTTGCCTCCCTAAACGCATTCTCCTGTTCAGGAGCAATCGTTAGCGTGGGAGACACACCACCAACCTAGAACACGTTCATTGATGTGAGCCACAAGGTAGTCCTCGTCTGCCAACGCTTAAAATGCGTTCCAGTAAACTTCTCCGGTTTCAGAGTGGCAACGAAGCCACGAGTCAAAAAGTGCCTAAAATAAGGTTTTTGAATTGTTGGAAATATTAGCACTTTCTCGATTAATCTAATCCACGAGTATACAATAAGCATGGCATAAAAGATATGCATCTCATAGCGATACCTAAGTATACTAGCATGTATAGAACATAGAAGCAAACTATCTATGAGCAGCACATATACGACTAGTACAAGTACGAGTAAACGAGGAATGAATAGATCATACCCTCCGGTTGGCCAGACCAACGCGGCGGCGGCGGCGGCAGCCTCGGCGTCGTCCGTAGCCTTCTTCTTGGTGGCGGTGTCATCGGCCATGGTGTCGATGCAGGGGAAGTAGTTGAAGCAGAGGCGGACGGAGTTGGGGACGGATCGGGAGCAGTCGCGTCGAGACACTCCCCAAAAACCTTATTGCCGATCTCCCGGGCAGGATCTCGAACGGTTGGGTTCCGGAGGCACCTGCTCTCCCAACCAACCGTGCACGCGGTCGTCGGGATGGGATCGCCGGAGGCATCACAGAGCAAGGAACAGTAGATGACGGCTAGGTTAAGCGAGAGGGAGTGAGTGAACCGAACTAGGTCATTCCACTGAGTAGAGCCTCCTTATATAGGCCATCGGGTAGGAAGTCGTGGGCCTGGGCGGGGGCCCACGACCGAGTCCACGCAATCCCGGCAAGGGAGACTCCTGGCAAGCGAATCGGGGAAGGGTCGCACTCCCAGCAAGGGAGTCGACGAATCCCGGCAACGCAACAGAATGGTCGCACTCCTGGCAAGGGAGTCGACGAATCCCGGCAAGGCAAGTCAGCCCACAGTCCAACGTCTCGGACAATGGCCCACTTGTTAGCGACTCGTTAATTAATCCCTGATTAATTAATCCGTTCCTGAGTGGCAAAAGTAAGCTTCGACTCGGCTCAGCGTCGAGGCGAGGCAAGGCGGAGGAGGAGCGCGCGTGTACCACTCCTCTTCCCAAGCTCCCAGTGGCAAGTGGTAGAGCAGCCCTTATAAAGGGGTCTCAACTCTCCTCAACTAGCAAGATGGAACTAAACTTCCCACCACCTGCCATCTCATACATGGGCCTCAAGATTAACCAGGGATTAGTGTCTTATATGGGCCTAAGCCCATCCATAATCCATCACAATAAGTTTCTTCCGGCGTCTGCCATTGGCTACACCATGAAAGTATCTAGTATTCGAAACCCCTTTTAGAATAAATTGAGAGTCTGAATGCTGGTACCATTTGAGCTCCTCTTCTCTCAGAAGTCGAGCTATCTCTGCATTCTTTGACTCTTGATATCATTTTCATGTTCAAATAGCGGTCGAACCTCCTAAATCGTCAATAATAGACGTGGGACGAATCTTCTCTTTTTGAGGATACCGTGGGGTGGCACTGATACAACCATGTGCACTCTCGAATGCATCGACCACTTGTTAACCTTCTCTACAAATAAAAATTAGATTAGTGTTCTTTCATGATGAAGTAGCACGAAGATTGTTGATATTAGCATTATGCTTACATTGTTTGGAGAAATCATAATAATCAGTCATTTCATGAAGCAAATTAACTACTCCTGTTTGTGAGCATGGTCTATTGAATTTATTTGCAAATCAAGCAAATTAACTAGTACTCCTATTTGTGAGCACTTGAAGTGATATTATCCTTAAGCAATGGCATTAACTAATATTATCGTTAATCAATAGCATAGCTTACGACACGCAGTACTACCACTTTGTCCCAGTTGCCCTAGCTGTCAATTCGTGTACATTAATTGTGTCCCAGTTTGCTTCATGGACGAGCTAACTACCAACCACTGCTTGTAAGATAATAGCACATATATTACTCAACCGTCGTTAGTTAGGCGAGTCAACGGAAACTTGCAAGTTTCATTAGTACCTAGCACGTTGTGTTCTTTAGAGCTATGAGGCAACTTCGCGGAAGGTACGTACGTACACACCTTTGGTACTGCGGCATGTTCTTTGAAACTTATCATCACTAAAGAAAATTGTTCCAGGAAAGAGACCGACGTAGGATTGGTTCATTAGAACCTCATGGACGTGATCTGTTGTGTTCGCACTCGGATAACATATTATACGCGTAGTCAGCGGTGGCATATATATTTCAACGAGATTAGCATATCCACACACAATGCAATGCGTATGAACAAGTCTTAAGTAAATCTAAATATTATCTTGAGGCCATTATACGTACAAGTTCCATAAACTGTCATCCTTCTTCACCACAATGGTGTGACCGCAGTCACATACGGGGCCTGAGGGCTTGCAGGGTGGCGCTTTCATCTTCAAGGGTCGTGCAATGGGCGAGTTTTTGTATAAAAATTAACTTTTTTCACTTTCAAGTTCAAGGGTCTACCACCAACGTATTTAACTAAAAATTGACATGATTGTCAATATCATCTAATGCACTTTTTTTTCTTATTCTTCCCATATAGTAATTTTCCCTATCCACATTACACTAGTAGAAAAAGGGTCTAATGTGAAGCACATTAGTCCCGGTTTGTAACTGAACCGGCACTAATGTGACCATTAGTGCCGGTTCCAATGGCTAGACGGGCGGCGCTCATTAGTACCGGTTCTTTGCTAATCTTTAGTACCGGTTCGTGCCATGAACCGGTACTAAAGAGGCGATGGCAGGCTGGTGTCAGGCTGCGGTCCCACCAGCACCTCTAGTACCGGTTCATGCCATGAACCGGTACTACAAATTCACCTTTAGTCCCGGTTCATCTAAAAAAAACCCTTCGTCCACCCCGAGCGCTTTGTTCTTCCCCTTTCCTCTCCTCTATTTTCTTCCTCTTTCTCTCGAGCTCACACTCCATTTTTGTCAAAATTTGTGAAGATTTGAAGGCACCCCATCAATCCAAGTGATCACAAAGGTTAGCAACTTTGTCCTTTCATCTCTCATTGCTAGATTAACTCTTGCAATGCTCCATAAGTATAGTGATTTGTGGGTTTTATTTTGGGAGGAATGTGGTAGTATTTGATTTATATGCAATTTGAGGTCAAAATAACTCTTAATTTGCATATATAGGTGTGGTTTACTTAGTGCCTTCCCGTCTCCGTCCTAACCACCGTCGATCGCCCGCACCGTTCCGTCGCCGGCTCCACGTTGTGGTGAGCCTCTTGTTCTTATCTTTTTAATATAAAAACAAATCATGTTTGTGTGATTGAGATATATAGTTACTTGTATAATTATCTTACCCGTACGTTGTTTGTTATACATAGTGCCATGGTTTTGATATCCATCCCCGTCGGCCCTCGTCCGGGTTATGATTCGGATGTGGTATATTCTTTTTTATAACTATTTGTTGCATTTCGTGTTTATGAAAAATTATACCCATCAAATTGACATAGATATTATTATCTAGGAGGTATGTGAACCGGAAATTCCAACCGACCCTATTGTCGAGAGGTTAAATTTATTTGAAAAAGAAAACGAGTATTTGAAAGAAAAATTGAAAAGAATTGAGGGGGAGACGATGAAATTGGAGTTGCATGTTGCCGATGTCGTCGATGATCACAAGATCAAGATGGAGAAAATGCGCTTAAAGATTAGAAAGATTAGAAAATATGCCATCGATAGTGAGGCTTGATATCATTATGCTGTTGGATCAATTGTTACCTTAGTGGCGATTTTGATCGCATTTGTTGTTGCATTAAAATGATTTAGCTAGAGAGTTATTTGTATGCTGTTTTATGAGAATAAGTGTTGTATGAACTTTATGTACGAACTTGTATTAATTTGGTCTTTTCGGTGATGTGTAATGAAGATGAGCCGGCAATGGATGTACGATGACCGATGATCTCCCCAGTTCATTAGTAGCGTGCATACTTTTCTGCTTGTGGCTGAGGCAAACAAGCGGGCGGATGGTTTTATGCCTTGTCCATGTGCTGGCTGTAAGAATGATCTGAATTACTCTAAGTCAAGAACCATTCACGTCCACCTGTTTGAGTCCGGTTTTATGCCCCACTATAATGTTTGGACCAAGCACGGAGAAAGAGGAATTATGATGAAAGACAATGAAAAAGAAGAGGACAACGACAGCTATCCTGTCCATGGGTTCCCTGGATACGATGGTAAAACAATGGGGGAAGAAGCTGAGCTGGCAATGCGGGAAGAAGCTAAAGAAGAGGCATCAGATGAGCCCGCTGATGATCTAGGTCGGGCTATTGCCGATGCAAAGAGAAACTGCGCAAGTGAAAAGGAGAAGAAGAAGTTGTAGCGCATGTTAGAGGATCACAAGAAATTGTTGTATCCGACTTGCGAAGCTGGCAAGAAAAAGCTGGGCACCACATTGGAATTTCTGCAATGGAAGGTAGAGATGGTGTATCTGACAAGGGATTTGGAGAGTTGCTGATAATGTTAAAGAAGATGCTTCCAAAGGACAACGAATTGCCCAAGAGTACGTACGAAGCAAAGAAGGTTGTCTGCCCTCTAGTATTAGAGGTGCATAAGATACATGCATGCCCTAATGACTGCATCCTCTACCGCGGTGAGTACGAGGATTTTAACGCGTTCCCGGTATGCGGTGCATTGCGCTATAAGATCAGCCGCGATGACCCTGGTGATGTCAAGGGCGAGCGCCCCGGGAAGAAGATTCCTGCCAAGGTGATGTGGTATGCTCCTATAATACCACAGTTATAACATTTGTTCCAAAACAAAGAGCATGCCAAGTCGATGCGATGGCACTGAGAAGACCGTAGGAAAGACGGGAAGTCGAGAGTACCCGCTGACGGGTCGCAGTGGAGAAAAATCGAGAGAAAGTACTGGGAGGACTTTGCAGGTGACGCAAAGAACGTATGGTTTGGTCTAAGTGCAGATAGCATTAATCCTTTTGGGGAGCAGAGCAGCAACAATAGCACCTGGCCTGTGATTCTATGTATGTATAACCTACCTCCTTGGTTGTGTATGAAGCGGAAGTTCATTATAATGTCATTGCTCATCCAAGGCCCTAAGCAACCCGGCAACGACATTGATGTGTACCTAAGGGCATTAGTTGAAGAACTCCTACAACAATGGAATAGAAAAGGTGTACATGCGTGGGATGATCAGAAACAGGAAGAATTTGACCTACATATGTTGTTGTTTGTGACCATCAGTGATTGGCCTACTCTCAGTAACCTTTTAGGACAGACATACAAGGGATACTGCACATGCACACACTGTTTGGAAGATACCGACAATATATATTTGGATAATGGTAACAAGAATGTGTACCTGGGACATCGTCGATTTCTTCCGAGCAGGCATCCCGTAAGAAAGAAAGGCAAGCATTTCAAAGGTGAGGCCGATCATCGGACGAAGCCTCGCCACCGTACCAGTGATGATGTAAATGATATGGTCAAGGATTTGAAGGTAATCTTTGGAAAGGGTCCTGGCAGATAATCTGTTCCGAAAGACACTGACGGACGGCACACATGTGGAAGAAGAAATCTATATTTTGGGACCTGCCCTATTGGAAAGACCTAGAGGTCCGCTCTGCAAGCAACGTGATGCACGTACGAAGAATCTTTGCGTGGCCCTGCTTGGCTTCTTTGGCGTGCATGGGAAGACAAAAGATACACCGGAGGCACGGGAGGACCAGCAACATATGCACGAAAAGGACGGCATACATCAAGGTCATGCCAGCTACGCTCTTACCAAATAAGAGAAGGAAATCTTCTTTGAATGCCTGCTCAGTATGAAGGTACCATTTGGCTTCTCGTCGAATATAAAAGGAATAATAAATATGGCAGAGAAAAAATTTTAGAACCTAAAGTCTCATGACTGCCACGTGATTATGACGCAGCTGCTTCCGGTTGCTTTCAGGGTGCTTCTACCGGAAAATATTTGATTAGCCATTGTGAAGTTGTATGTATTCCTCAATGCAATCTCTCAGAAGGTAATCGATCTAGAAATCATACCAAGGTTGGAGAATAATTTTGTGCAATGTCTTGTCAGTTTCGAGTTGTTGTTCCCACCATCCTTATTCAATATCATGACGCACGTCCTAGTTCACCTATGCGAACATATTGCCGTTCTGGGTCCTGTATTTCTACACAATATGTTCCCCTTTGAGAGGTTCATGGAAGTCTTAAAGAAATATGTTCATAACCCGTGCTAGGCCAGAAGTAAGCATCTCCAAGGGCCATGAAAATGAGGAGGTCATTGAGTTTTTTGTTGACTTTATTCCTGACCTTAGGTCGATTGGTGTTCCTGAATCGCGGCATAAGGGTAGACTGGGTGAAAATGGCACACTAGGACCGGATCAAATAATATGTATGGGCAGGCATTCTCTCACTGAAGCACACTACACAGTTCTACAAAATTCCGCCTTGGTGGCTCCGTATATGGAGGAACACAAGAATATTCTAAGCTCCAAATACCCGGAGCAATCCGAAGACTAGATTACACGTGAACAAACAAGAACTTTCGCCGGTTGGTTGCAGATACATGCCATGCATGACGCCATTATTGAAGATGACCTGTACTTACTGTCCCAATTATCATATTCGAATATAATGATTTTCAAAGGGTACGAGATAAATGGGAATACATTTTACACGATCGCCCAAGATAAAAAGAGCACCAACCAAAACAGTGATGTCCGCTTTGATGCAGCAACCAGTAGGGGAAAGGACACATATTATGGTTACATAGAGGAGATATGGGAACTTGACTATGGACATGATTTAAAGGTCCCTTTGTTTCGGTGCAAATGGGTCAATCTGACAGGAGGCGGCGTAAAAAAAGACCCGCAGTAAGGAATGACAACAGTAGATCTCAACAACCTTGCGTACGCAGACAACCATTCGTCCTAGTCAATGATGTGGTGCAGGTTTTCTATGTGAAGGACATGTCTACCAAGCCGAGAAAAAGAAAAGATAGGGAAGTGAATACATCATACGATGAGCCAAAGCGTCACATAGTTCTTTCAGGTAAAAGAAACATCGTGTGAGTGGATGACAAGACAGACATGTCAGAATATTATGAAAAGTTTCATAAAATTTCTCCCTTGACAGTGAATATTAACCCGAGCATCCAGTTAAATGATGAAGATTGTCCATGGTTACGGCGCAAAGGGGCACACGCGAAGAAAAAGTTTCACACCCAAAGACAGTAGGGAATCTTTATAATAGTTAGGGTGCTTATGTGTTTTGCATTTGAAACATGTACTTTTGTGCTTCGGACCAACGTGTACCTTTCTGACATCATTTGCTATTTTTCAACTCATTTACTGATTTTTTTTTAGCTAAATGATCCTGAAATTGAAAAACACTACAAATGAACTCTGAAAAGGTTGAAAGTTGGTATTAATATCATCATTTCTCCCACACAGCATGTGCAAAAAAGTAGAGACGGTTACAGCAAAAATTGGATGCAATTCGTGTACAAAATGGACAATCTCTTTCAAAATATCAGGGTTTCGGACGAAAACTCATCTGTTACAAAGGCAATTCATTTCTTTTAACTTATTACAACTCCAGACTTTTTGTGCATTCAGTATGCACCATTCAAAGCCACATCATCAACTTTCAACCATTGTTGATATAATTTGTTATTCTTTATGTATTTACTAATTTTTTTGAGCTAAATGACCCTGAAATTTTAAAACACTACAAATGAAATCTGGAAAGGTTGAAAGTTGGCATGGTATCATCATTTCATCACGTAGCATGTGCAAAAAAGTAGAGAGAGTTACGGCAAAAACTGGATTCACTTCGTGTACAAAATGGACAATCTCTTTTGAAGTATCAGGGTTTCGGTATTAAATAACATAAGTTTTACCAAATTGGTTATAATGATAAAACAAACTAATATTGAACGAAAAAAGAATCACTGAAATATCTATTTTTTAAAGTAAAGTTATTCACAAACTAGTGATTTACACAAATTTCAAATAATTTAAATTTAAGCTATTCAAATTTGAAAACCAATGACACTAACAGAAAGCTTGTAGTTTTTTGTACCGAAAGAAAAAATATTCACAAAGAAACTCTAAATACAACAAAAAAAACAACTTAAAAATAAATAAAGCAGAAAAAACTAAGTAAAAAAATGCCTCCTACTGGGCCACAGCGGCTTGCATACGACTAGAAACCCAACAACAGTTGGGCCGCGATGCATGCCCGCAAGGACCAGTAGGTCCACAGGGCAGCGCGACAGAGTTAGGCCCAGAAGTCTGTTATAGAGAGGAGTTCGATACTGCGCCCGTGCCGGGGCTTGTAAACAGGTGCGGTCGCTCCTCGGCTAGCGAGGTGGGACTAAACTTGCGCATCGCACCTGGGCCAGTGCACCCCCTTTAGTACCGGGTCGTGGCTCCAACCGGTACAAAAGGAGGGGGGGGTCTTTAGTACCAGTTGCAGCCACGACCCGGTACTAAAGTATCATGAATATGATACTAGGGTATTGATACTACACCCTAGTGCATAGTATCATACAGTAGTATCATAAGTAGTTTTATTTATTGCCATGCATGACACATAGTAGTATAGAATTTATTATGATATGATATCATAATATGATACACAACCCTCTCCTTCTTCATTTAATTTTACGTCACCTCATCGAAGTTGCCTAATTGACAATGCATGATACTAGCTATGATACTCCACTACGACCAACCTTAACTTGTTGTAGCTAAGCATCCTTCATTTAGCGATTTAGCAACTAAAGGTTTTCATGCATTGCTGGGCTTCTTTCATTTAAGTGTTTTGTCTAGCTTCATGCGCTTGGCATTATCTCTTCCTGGGGTCGCCATACTCATTTCTCTCCTCTTAATTACCTTGTCACATGAGATTTTCCGCCTACATGACAATCTTAGCACTTTTACAAGGTGAAGCACTCGGAGGGGCCTAAAGGTGTGGGCAATTTCGTCGAAGGTATGTACACACCTTTGGTAGCATGGCCCTCGTCATCACTCAAGAAAATTGTTCAATGAAAGAAGATTATTGTAGATAAGAGCAACTCTAGCACAGTCGCCATATTGACCCAAATCCAATCACACCATAATAACAGTCGATATGATGATTTTGACCCCAAAAAACAGTCTACGAGAGTCGTCATACCTATTAGAGTCGCCATAATATTTGAAGCGCTCTTCATATCTACCTTCCCATGCTTGATATTTGGAGTCTACAATTCACCTTTTCGAGTGCACTCCATCCACGGAATTATACACATGAGGGAAGTAGGAAGTTATCATTTTGTCTCCGCATGTCGTCTTCCACCTTAACTTCTTCTCCATGTTCACTTCCTGCCCATCACCCACCGCCCAAATGCCTAGCCCGATCCCCCCCCCTCTCTGCCTCGCCGCCATGGCGTGATCGGGCCTCCCCCGCTTGCGTCTCCGCCCAGTTTCTCTGGAGCTGCTTTCGCGAGATTGTAGGTGGAAGTTGGTGCCACATCAATTTTCCAGACTTATTTGCTGAACTCCAGCTGTCCCCCACGTCCTCTCGCCACATTAGGTGGCTGGAGGTTGGGGTTCTTGCCTGGACTCTTTGGACCGTTCGCAATAAGCTTGTGATCCAGCGTACTCCTCTTCGTCGCGCTACTGACGCTCTCTACAAACTCTCGGGTTTCTTGCAGCTTTGGCGGCCGCTTAGCCGCCCCCCGGATCGGGACGCCATCTCAGCCTTCATCGCCGACGCCGCCCCCGCCGCCTCCGCCGGAGCCTGACTAGACTCCCTGCGCTTGGAGGGCTATGTTTTTTCTCTTTCTTTTGGGCTTGTTGAGCTGTGCCCTCAGCAGGACCTATGTACTTTGTTGTGAGACTCGGGTGGTGTGTGTGTGTGAACCTGCTTTGGTTGTATGTTTTATGGCGAGTTGCTTTATTTATAAAGCGGGACGAAAGCCTTTTTCGGTAATAATGACCCTCGTGTGCATGCCGATGACGATGGTCTCACCCGTGGGGAAGGATGTGTTGTCGGGGCTCACTAGCGACAAGAACTGGAGAACGAGGGGGGTGAGGTGCTCGCAAACACACACCATACAAGGTCGATTGGCGGTGGGGCTCCTCATTGGACATCGGCAACACGGTTGTGGCTGCAGATATTGGAGGCAGGGGAATGAGAGAGAGAGACAGAGAGAGAGAGAGATTGAAGTGGTTGCACGGAGGAACAAGGGCTTGTGCGCGGAGCAACACAACTACTCACGTCCAAGCCATGGGCATCTGTTAATATTGTATTTATCTCCTGTAACCAACTGTATCTTGTGCCCTAGATGCACCCATATAAATACATCTTGAGGCCACCAGGTTTGATGCGCCGATCCAATCTCCTTCTCTCTCCTTTCACATGGTATCAGGCCTACCTGCTTGATCGCATCATGGGCTCCCCTACGGCTTCCGCTTCCTCTTCCTCTACCCTAACCACGCTCTCCCTGCCCGCCACCTTCAATGGGCCGCCGGCCTCTGCCGTTCCCCATCCCTCCGCTAGCCTTATCACCGCCAAGCTCACCACCTCCAATTTTCTCCTCTGGAAGGCTCAAGTTCTTCCCCCTCTGCGCATAGCTGGCGCCACGGGCTACGTCGATGGCATGCTCCCAGCTCCCTCCAAGCTTCTGGACCCCGATGACAAGGGGGTGCGTGCTCCTAATCCGGAGTATGCCACCTGGTTTCGCCAGGATCAGATCGTTCTCAACTACCTCCTCGCCTTTATCTCCGATGAGGTGCTGCAGCAAGTGCATCAACTGGAGACTTCTCGGGCCATCTGGTCTCATGTCGAGGAGATGTACACCACCCACTACCGCGCCAGCATCGTCCAGATCAAGCTGGACATGGCAGTCTTCAGGAAAGGAACTCCTTCCATGGCGGATTACTTCGCCAAGATCCGCGCCAACACCGATCAGCTGGCAGCTGTCGGCCGCCCCATGCGCGAGGAGGACATCATCACCGTTGTCATCATCGGCCTCGACAGCGACTACGAGCCCCTCATCACCGCGTACACCACCCGTCCCAAGGGCATGTCTCTTGGTGAGTTCTACTCCCATGCGATTTCCTTCGAACGGCGCCGCGAGTACAACGCTGCTCGTCTTCATCTTCAGCATGGCGGCTCCTCCGTCAACTACGTTGCCCGGGACTCCAACGGCAACACCAACAACAACTCCAATCGGGGCAAGGGAAACTACCACGGCAAGGTCTGCGGCAACTCTGGAGATCGCGGCGGCTACAACAACAACTCTCGCGGTGGCAACCGCGGGAATCGCTTTGGTGGCGGCACGCGCCAACAAGGCGACTTTGGTGGAAACCGCGGCGGTGATCGCGGTGACTACGGCGACCGCGGCGATAACCGCGTCCAGTGTCAGCTCTGCCGTGGCCCTGGGCATTACGCCTAGGAGTGCGGCCAACGCTACAACCATGTGTTCCAACCTCAACAGTCCAAGATGGCCGGGCTTGCCGCTGCTTCTCCTCCTTCCATCTGGTGATCCTGCTTGGTTCACTGACATCGGGGCCACGGACCACATCACCAGTGATCTGGATCGCCTCACGGTCCGGGAGAAGTACCCAGGAAGAGATCGCATCCACACAGCTAACGGATCAGGTTTGCACATAGCTCATCGTGGTCATGCAATTCTTCCTACTCCCTCTGCCAATCTCAAACTTCGCAATATTTTACATGTTCCTAATGCTGACAAGAACCTTCTTTTTGTCAATCATCTTGCCGTTGATAATCATGCTTATCTAAAGTATTACCCTACTCATTTTCTCATGAAGGATTTGATCACCAAGAGGGTTCTGCTTCAAGGAAGATGTGAGAATGGGCTTTAACCCATTTGGCCATCATCCCATCATGCCCTGTCTTCGGTGCGGCTGTCAGCTGAAGATTGGCACGCCAGGCTTGGCCACCCATCTACTCAAGTCGTTCAACACGTTTTATCATCCAATAAACTAGCTTCTTCTAGTCGGTCTATGACCCATGTGTGTAACACATGTCAATAACAGGCAAAGCACACCAGCTTCCCTTTCCTAGATCCTCAAGTGTTTCTTCCTCTCCATTAGAACTTATTTTTTCGGATGTGTGGGGACCTTCCAAAACTTCATCTGGTGGGTTCCAGTACTATGTTTCATTTATCGATGATTATAGTAAATTTGTGTGGATCTATCTTCTCAAAAGAAAATATGATGTGTTTAATGTTTTTCTTGACTTCCTTGCTCATGTTGAACGCCTTCTATCTTGCAAGATTTTATGTGTTCAATCCGATTGGGGTGGGGAATACGAGAAGCTTAGCAACACATTTTTTCGCCAACTTGGCATTATGCATCACGTTTCTTGCCCACACACACCAGCAAAATAGTTCGGCGGAAAGAAAGCATCGTCATATTGTTGACATGGGGCTCTCTTTACTTCCACATGCGTCCATGCCGCTTTGTTTTTGGGATGAGGCCTATCTCTCGGCTTGCTATCTTATCAATAGACTCCCTAGTCGTGTCATTGGCAATCTTAGTCCTATGGAAAAATTATTCAACACCAAACCGGACTACACGTCACTTCGCACGTTTGGTTGTGCTTGCTGGCCCAATATGCATCCCTACAACACACACAAACTTGCCTTTCGATCCCCACAGTGTGTGTTTGTTGGCTATAGCATTCGTCACAAAGGATACAAATGTCTTCATCTACCCACGACTCGTGTCTATATCTCTAGAGATGTCACGTTTGATGAAAAAGTTTTTCCTTTTGCCAGCCCTTCTACCTCTCCCATACCACCTCGCGTTGCAGAACACACCATCCTTCTATTCCCGCATGACCACATGAACTATGGTATATCTGCTTTGTCTACTAATCTGGATGCAGGATTCCCTCCGGCGCAGACGATCCCAGGTGTGGCAGGCGCTCCCGCGTCCGAGGAAGATCTGGGCACAGGATCTGGAGTGGATCCGGCCTAGGATCACGCGCCCTCTCTGGGCAGCGGCCCGCCAGGCGACCGCGAGGAGCAGTTGGCCCACGTGGCGCCCTCTGACGGCCATCGCCCGCCCCGTCCCCCTCAGTGGAGGGGCCCGCCACTGGCCCGCTCCCTTCCGCCTCCGACCCGCCACAGGCAGCCGCCCATGTGCCCGCTCGCCAGCCGGTGGGCCGGCCCTGTCCCGCGATAGGCGTGCCCGCGTCACCTGGTCCCTCCTCGGGATCGCCGTGGGATTTCCCTGCTGAGCCTGCTGGCGACACGGGATCCCAGGAGGATCCGATTCCCTCCGCATCTCCCGCCCCTGGATCTTCTGCGCCTGGGTCTACTGCACCGCCTGCCCATACAATGGTGACACACACACGCAATCATACTCGCAAAGTTGTGCACCGTACAGACGGCACCATCAACTATGACCCGTCCAAACGTGCTTTTCTGGTCTCCCAGGAACCCCGTGATCATCATGAGGCCATGACATCTCCCTCTTGGCGTGCCTCTATGCAGTTTGAGCTTGATGCACTTCGTCAATGGTACGTGGACTTTAGTTCCACCACCACCTCATGTCAATGTCATCGACTGCAAATGGGTTTTTAAAATCAAGTACAAGGCTGATGGCACTATTGATCGTCACAAGGCTCGTCTTGTTGCCAAAGGATTCAAACAACGCTATGGTCTCGATTATGATGATTCCTTCAACCTAGTTGTCAAACCAGTCACTATTCGTCTGGTTCTTTCCATTGTTGTCTCACGCGGTTGGTGTTTGCGCCAGTTGGATGTTCAGAATGCTTTCCTTCATGGAGTCCTTCAGGAACAGGTATATATGCGACAACCTCCTGGATTTGTGGATCCTAATGCTCCTCGGTCTCTGTGCAAGCTGAGGAAAGCCATCTATGGACTCAAACAGGCACCTAGAGCCTGGTACTCTAGGTTAAGCTCTCGACTGCTTCAGCTTGGTTTTGTGGCATCTAAAGCAGACACTTCCCTGTTTATCTTCCGTCGTGGCAGTGTCACCATGTTCATGCTTGTCTACGTGGATGACATTATTGTGGCCAGCTCCTCACCTACTGCAACGACCAAATTGCTTGCTGATCTCCATGCCACGTTTGCTCTCAAGGATCTTGGTCCCTTGCACTTTTTCCTTGGAGTTGAGGTGAGATCGTCGCCACAGGGGATTATGCTTTCTCAACAGAAGTACATTGGCGACATTCTTGATCGTGCTAACATGGAGAATTGTAAGGTTTCGATTACTCCCATGTCCTCCAGTGAAAAGATCAACAAGGATAGTGGGGTACCTTTCTCTCAGGATGACAACACTAAATACCGTAGCCTGGTTGGCGCCCTTCAGTATCTGACGCTCACTCGGCCGGATATTTCCTTTGCTGTGAATCGTGTTTATCCGTTTCTCCATGCACCAACGACTGTACATCTTTCAGCCGCTAAACGGATCTTGAGGTATTTGAAGTATACCCGTGGCATGAGTCTGTCTATCCGCAAGTCTCCGTCAATGGTGTTAAGTTGCTTCTCTGACGCAGACTGGGCTGGATGCAGAGACGATCGCAGGTCTACAGGAGGGTTTGCTGCTTTTCTTGGTCCCAATCTTGTCTATTGGAGTTCTAGAAAGCAGGCCACAGTCTCGCGATCCAGCATGGAGTCTGAGTACAAGGCCATTGCCAATGGTACAGCTGAGATAATCTGGATACAGTCATTTCTTGGAGAGCTTGGAGTCTTTATGCCACGCCCTCCAATATTGTGGTGTGATAACCTGGGTGCCACTTACTTGTCTGCTAACCCAGTGTTTCATGCCAGGACAAAACATATCGAGGTGGATTTCCATTTTTTTTGTGAAAGAGTTGCAGCCAAAGCATTGGATGTTAGGTTCATCTCTTCCAAGGAACAAGTTGCTGACATCTTCACCAAACCATTAGCTGAGGCGCCTTTTGTCTCACACAGATACAATCTGAATCTTCGTGAAGGAAGTTCAGATTGAGAGGGGATGTTAAACTGTATATTGTTAGGATATAGGAGTCTGTTAATATTGTACTTATCTCCTGTAACCAACTGTATCTTGTGCCCTAGTTGCACCCATATAAATACATCCTGAGGCCACCAGGTTTAGTGCGCCGATCCAATCTCCTTCTCTCTCATTTCACAGTGCGTCTAAGTGTCGTGGTGTGTGCTGCGTGCGTGTGTGTGTTGTGCTACAATCACACCGCCTTGCATGTGTGATTGCTGATGTGATTGTGAGACTCACTTGAACTAGCCCGACTTGGACGCTAAGAAGAAGACAGAGATGAGAGGTAGGAGGAGAGATTCTATTTACTCCTTTCTTCAGTCTTGCCTGATACATTTCTAGGGCTTTAAAATCTCACACACAAACACACCCATCAAATGGCATGAAAGCTCCACCTGATAACTTAACACACACTATGGTTGTCAGTGTAAAATCCGGTCAACCCCTCGATAGGATACTATGACTAGCCGAATAACCCAGAGGGGAAACACGAGACATATTTATGCCTGTTAGGGCCCTCTCTTTAGAGGTAAACCCTACTCTTGCTCGATTATATATTTATATTTGATGGATGGGGTGTATAAAGTACAAGGATTATATCATAGGTGTATACAGGGGGTGAAACTATGATGTTATCTATGTCTACCAACTCCATCAACCTCGCTTTGGAAAGACCAAGGAGGGCTAGGGTTACAAGGGATCCTAGTCGGCTACGACAGTTGGGGAGTCATGGATCTCCAGTTCGACATGCCTTCGACAACAAGTCGGATCCTTCCTTCTGGAGAGGCTATCAGCAGGATAATGGTCCTAGGCCATCTTGGCCCTTGGGGGCCACTATTTGCATTGTTGGCGGGTTGACTTACCTCGCGAGAGCTACCTATGGTATATGACACCATCAGTAGCCCCTGAACTGGTCATCAAACTCGGTTTCGTATGGATTGAGGTAGCTAGAACTGAGTGTGCTGTGGCAAGGCCGCGTGTCCGGTCCTTCCCGTCTGCCACTCTGACGATGGGAAGGGGTGATGACCCCGAATCTTGTTGCATCGTTGTAGTTAGGCCTCTTGGGATTAAAGATTCGTTCCCCGATGGTGGTGTTGTGTTTGCGGGGGCGGTGTTGTACCATCAAGGAAAAGGTTTCTCTGACATCTTGTCCACCATATCGGCATAGAGAAGACGAGCTCACTTCTCTTTTGGAGTGGTGGAATTGATTGTGTCTTTGTGTTATGGAATGATGTTCTGGTGTTGTGAATGACTCCGCTTCGTGTCTTAACTATTAGACTCTTTCTACGGTCGATGAATGAGCTCCTCAAACTTCATGTACCAATCTACACATGGCATGGATTCTCACTCACGGCGCGACGTCGTTAGGTGCAAAAAGGAAGATGGCTTCGACCCGGTGAGTAATCTTTCATGATTGCGAGAAGACCTTATATGGGTTGGCCGAATTTAGTATTTTGTGGCTTTTTCACAAAAAAATGGTGAATTCACCTGCAAAATACCAATGGAGGGCGAGCTCCTTGGAGCTCGTTTTCAGAATACCATTTCTATAGAAAATTTGATTCTTTTTTTGTGAACTCGGATACACATGTATACTCGTATGTGCAAAATTTTATAATATTATTATACTTTCATACGTGGTGTAGAAAAGAAAGGAAAATATGTATTTCCATAATGGGCGATTTCTTTTGTTGGGCCAGATTTTTTTTTTTGTACGGCATACAAATCACAATGTTGTCAAATGAAATTTCACACATTCATGATGAACACATATAAGTTCTCAAGAAAATTAAAATACCGAGAGCTCGGGGTCCATAAGAGCATCTCTAGCGGATCCTGTGAAAGCGGTCAAATCTTTGTATTTACGATATAGGCTGAAAAAAAGCCTGAATGGATCCTGTAAAATAGCATATCTGTAAAAATAATCTGTCTTCTGAATATTAAAGTTCCCATCCGTAATATATGGAGGATTTCAGCCCTTTTGAGGATCCTGTAAAATCGGTCAACGCCGGAGCAGGGGGGCCTCGCGACGCTGTGCACGAGCAGCGAGAAGGCGGAGGACCTCGCCGACGGCCGGCCAAAGCATCGTCGGAGCACGCGGCGGGCCGGAGCGTCGCCGGAGCGTTCTTGCCGGCTGAAGTTTGTCCACGTGTGCGTCCCGGGGATGAGGAGTAAAAGAAGAAAAAATACTTTAACAATACGGGTTTACAGGATCTGTTCCGCCCCATGTCTCACAGTATAGTAAATTCGTTTTAGTTTTAGAGGTGTCTGTATATTTTACAGGGGTTGCTTCACAAGGATCTGCTAGGGATGTTCTAAGTGAATGAATCCACCCCTGTTTTTTGAGATGAATATTATTACTCGTGGCACAAAAAGAAAAAGTGTGAGCCGCCTTTGGATGCCAATGTTCTTTGTTAGTACACTAAGTAGGTTTCATAATGTTAATGTTAGTTGGAAGAAGAACTCCAACTATCTTACTACAGATAGTTACTCTTGTTCCTGGAGCTTAATTGCTCCATGGGACAAACTTGAGGTAGCAAGAATAATAGTATTGCAGGTGTCAGATAATGAGGTGAGGGGCACACCTAATCATTTTTCTTTTCCGTCTGTGGAGTCGCCCAACCATATTTTAAGAAGGCACAAGGGACACACCCGCCATATTGTAATCTGTCTCTCTCCCCTTCTCACGGCACTCTTGCAATTTATAAACACAGACACAGCAGCAATACTCCATTAATTCTCTTCACGTGGGTTCACACTTCAGACGGAGAGATCGAGAGGAGAGCTGGGGAGCCATGGCCATGAGCGGGCTCGGAGGAGTGATTGCGTGCGCCGTGGGGAAGCAGATCGCCGGCAAGCTGGGTGAATACGCGGCGTCGGAGGTCGCTCTGCAATGGAGGTACAGAGAGGACGTGCTGGAGTTGAAGGAGAAGATGAAATATCTGGAGGCCATAATGGGCGATGCTGACGCCAAGTCGCGTCAAGAAGGACGGGAAGGTGGACAAGTGTTTCAGCTGTGGCTTAGCAGGTTCAAGCGCGTCGCCTACGACGTCGAGGACGTGCTGGATGAGTTGGACGCCAATGAGCTCATCAGCAAGACCCGACCCAAGGTAACTAACTTCTCTTCCCCTCTCCTCCCCACGACTGGCGAGGCCACGGCTTATCTCGCTGTAAGGTGTGCACTATATATCTTTCTTCTTCTTCTTCTTCTTCTTCTTCTTCTTCTTCTTCTTCTTCTTCTTCTTCTTCTTCTTCTTGAGTGACCAAAATATTTGTATTTCGTTTGAAATATGGCGTTACTTTTAAATTGTTTGTATATAGAGAGTTGAAATCCTATTGTCAACATATATGAACATGCGTAGCGCATTGGCTGGTTGTCCTCTTAGCATCCCACAAGTCCTGAGTTGAAAACAGGACTGTTTTTTCTTAGTTTTTTTATTTAAATTTAGGGCTAGTTTGCGAAAAACTGTCAAAATAATAGAGGCACTGAGAGTCGAACCTGTGACCGCATTAGAACCGCACCACTGCGGTACAAAGTTACAGTGTTATAGATTTCCTAAAGCAGAAATATATTCAGTTGTGTTTTAATTTATTTATTTTCAAATTTAAATAAATTTTTTGTACGTTTCTAGGGTCAGCGAAATTTTCTTGCCATCGAAATTCGAAACCTTGGTTATTCAACGACCGGCAGCTAGCAACTAATCTCAACAACAGACGGCCGAGATCTCAGCATACCGTTTCTCAGCGAGCAATTGATTTCCTTCCTTGGTGAATCTTGTCTGGATTCGTTGTCGATCCCCTCTGGGACCTGATACACTTGGCGGCGGCGGTGCAGATCCCCGATCCCAGCATCAGCGTCCGGTGCTGGCGGCGGATCTAGAAGGTAGTCGGTGAGGTGAGCGCAGCGATTATCCTGTGGGAGTTTTACGCTAAAAGTTGTAGATGAGTTGGCTGGCGGTGGTTGCTGAGTTCAATTCCATGTCGGTGTTACGAGCAAGATGGGTGGACCAGAGCTTGAGGATGCTGGTTTCAGCGGTCGTCTCTACAGAGGCGGAGACGGTCTGTGCCGAGGACTCTGGAGTCTAATCTCTGGTGGAAGTTATCTTCTCTCGTACACTAGATTCTGGTGTTCTGACTGTGTAATAATTTTCTAAAACAAAAGAGCCAATCGATTGAGATATTGATTCTTCTTCATCTAACCTAACATATACGGATCAATTCTTTGATTATCGTATCATGTTTGGAGCAAATGTCTTTGTGCCATAGCCTATCTTTATATTATCAGCCTTCTTCTCCATCTGTGCCATGGATGAGTGTCCGAAACTAATCCCCAAAAAAGATGTTCTTAGAGACTGAAATTAACGTCCAACTTTTATTTTTTCAGGTCAGCTTATGGTTTTCTAGAAACAATCCACTCCTGCAGCGAATAACCATGCCCCACAAGATGAAGAACGTCACCAAGAAAATAGATGAAATTGAAAAGGAGGGCAAAAGGAAGCTCAATCTTGTGCCTCAAGCTGCAAGGTCAGAAGGGACCAGAACCAATGATACTTTTGCAGCCAACTGGAACGGTGCTGGCATGAAAACTGGAATGGTGGGGAGGGGTGTCGAGAAGGAGAAGATAATCAGCCTGCTACTCACAAGAGAAGAAGCTAACCAGCATGATATCTCCATCATTCCAGTTGTTGGCCTTGGTGGCATAGGCAAGACCACATTGGCTGAATCGGTTCTTGCAGACAAGAGGCTAAATGTCTTTGATGCCTCAGTCTGGGTTAAGGTTTCCAAGCAGTTTGATTTGCACAAAATTGGGAGTGCAATCCTGAAAAGCTTGAATAGTAACATCAACCTTAACAATTGTACTATGCAGTTTCTGTATGATAATCTGAGCAGAGAACTTGCTAATAGAAGATACTTGATCGTTCTGGATGATCTCTGGGAAGAAGATGGAAATAATCTTGAAAAGTTGAAGGAGATGTTACAGCATGGTCGCAGGGGTAGCAGTATCATAGTAACTACCCGAAACCAAAGTGTAGTGCAACAGTTGTGCACTGGTTTTCTTGCAAATCAGAGGAAAATTTGCCCAGTTCCTGAGTCTGACACAATAGAGTTGGATGTTTTAGAATCTGGTGACTGTTGGGAATTAATGAGGCAAAGGGTATTTGGGCCCGATGATCACCACAGTGGCTTGGAAGAAATCGGAAAGCAGATTGCAGGCAAGTGTGGGGGTTTACCGCTCGTGGCAAATGCTCTTGGGCAAGTAATGTCAGAGCTAAAAACTGTGGCGGCATGGCAAGATATAAGAGACACCAAGGTTGATTTGGGTTTGAAGGAAGTACATCAAAGGGATACATTAGAGAGTCTAATGCTGAGCTATTACCACATGAAGCCAAAATTCAAACTGTGTTTCACATACTTGGCAACCTTCCCCAAGGGCTTTGTCATGGACAACAATCATATAATCCAGCAATGGAATGCACTTGGATACATCAATTCAAGGCACAATGGTCAAAGGTGCATCAACTACCTTTTGGGCATGTCCTTTCTTCAGATTCCAGGATCCGCTTCGGTTAGTACCTAGACACCATTTCTCTTGTATGGATGGTTCATTTTTACCATCTGTTTTACTTTATTTATAGACAAGAACAAGCTTTCATAATTATATTCTATTACGATTCTAGATTAGGATCTGCACTATTGATTTTTAATTTGTGTTCATGATTTAACATATCTATTTCTAAATTTGAATTTATTGTTAGTACTGACAATTTCAATTTTGTACTTTACTAGGTCTGTCTTTTAGACTATATTGGGTTTATGTATCTTTCATTTTAGATTCTTTCTTGCCCTTCGACTCTTGGTTCTAATGTCTGGATTATGTGCAATGAAGTTTTAATCTAATTTTTAATTTATTAATTAATATTAATAATTTAGTTTGTCATTAACATAAAATTTATTTATCGATGATTCAATCGTAGTTCACCAAGTACTCAAGAGTGCTCGTGCCTAACATATCAGTTTAAACCTGGTCTAAAGCTCTAGTGGCCAACCAGATTTGGCTTCCATTTCTTGTATAAAGTTCAGGTGCCGCCCAGGGAGCAACACGGATCATCATTCATCTTCATAATTTGTAGTTAGTAAGCAAGCTACGTATAGTTTCACACTAGTTGAAACTTATTGAACTAATATGTATGAAAAATTCCTTGTATATAGTATATTCTATATTAGCTTTATGTGCTTTGTTAGTTATCAAAATTTTGATGGCATAGAAACAATTTATAAAAATCTGTTCTGTTTGAAGGCTCCACAAATTTTAAGGAAATTGCAATTTTACTGGTTCTTATAGGGTCTTCTCTTAACTCCATTTTAAAATATCCTATTCTCAAGGTTTCTTACATTTGTCTGTGCAATGCTACTACATTGATAGCAGTTACCTCTGCAGGTTAGTGCAAGTCCATTGCATTTCAAAGCTCCTCCAGAACTCGTCATGCATGATTTGGTGCATGATCTTGCATCAATTATTGTTGCTGATGAATTCATTGATCTGGATGCTACCAAAATTGACAGCTGGGATAGAGCTTGTTACTGTCGACATGCACAGTTGATCAACTTCAAAAATGATCCTGAGATTTTCAAATATATTCCACGCAAGCTTAGATCCCTCCACTTTAGGGATTTTGGGGGCCTTCAACTCCCGAAAAAGGCATTTTCTCGGTGCAAGTACATACGTGTCTTGGACCTAAGTGGACATTCAGCTAATGGCCATTCTGCTCCAAGTAGCGTGGTGCTGCCATCTTCCATTAATCAGTTGAAGCAAATTAGGTATCTTGATGCCACAGGCTTTCCAATAAAGTCACTTCCTAAGAATTTTCATGCACTTCAAAACATGGAAACTCTTATTCTGTCCAATTCCTTGCTTGAAACCTTGCCTGAGAGTATTTGTCGCCTCACCAAACTTTGCTATTTGGACCTATCTGGCAGTAGCAACCTCAGTAAGCTACCTGCATCACTAGGGGAGCTCTCTCAACTCTTTTTCCTTAATCTGTCCGGGTGTTCTATACTCCAAGAGTTGCCTGAATCAATCTGTGACCTTGCATGCTTACACCACCTAGACATGTCAGATTGTTGTGCTCTCCAAAAGCTCCCTGAAAAATTTGGTGGCCTTCTTAAACTCTCATTCTTAAACTTGTCAGGCTGTTCAAAGCTCAGCAAACTACCTGACAGTGTTAGCTTTCCATGCTTGGAGCATCTGAACCTATCAAGTTGCTATGAGCTAGAAAACCTGCCAATTGATTTCAGCCACCTTCAGAAGCTTGAGTTCATGGACCTCTCTGGTTGCTACAAGGTTTCAATGCTGCCAGGATCATTTTGCCAACTTAATCATTTGAAATACCTTGATCTTTCAGATTGTCATAACCTCAAAGAACTCCCAGAATGTTTTGGTCACCTCTTCGAGCTTGAATGTTTGAACCTAACAAGCTGTCCTAAACTCCGACAATTGCCAGAGTCACTATGCAAGTTGTCTAAGCTGAGGCGTCTCTATTTGTCATACTGCATTTTGCTCAGTGGGCTCCCCTCCTCATTTGGTGACCTTCAGCTTCAAATACTGCACATGAATGGCCTTCGAAATATGTTTGACTGCCCTGATAGCATTGGTGACATGACTAGTCTCACCCAGCTTATGGCTGATTGTTCAACTTCTAGTTTGCTTGAAAAGGTTGAAGCCATTGAAAAGCGTCTAAATTTTGTGGGAAGGGTAAAGCATCGGGTACATGAGGTAGAGAGTAGAGGATGCAGTAGTATAGTGGATCTTGTGGGATTGACTTGTTCAGAGCTGAGACTTGAAGACCTTCAGAATGTCAGGCATCCGGAAGATGCAGACAGACTCAAACTGTGTGATAAATCAGATATTCGAGTACTAGTACTTTGCTGGGTAAATAAAGGAGGTGAATCTGTGCTGGAGAGGCTCATACCTCCTCGGACTCTTGAAAACTTGTGGCTAGCGGGGTATAGGAGCAAGGATTTCCCTAACTGGATGTTTCACATCTCGTCCTACCTCCCTTTTCTCACCGAACTGACTCTTGATGGTTTGGAAGCATGCGACTGTCTTCCTCCATTTGGGGCACTGCCAAATTTAAGAATGCTGTCTCTCAAGAATATTCCCAACATTAGGAAAGTCCGCAAGGAATTCTATGGAGAGGGCAGACCTTGTATGAAACTAAGGGTGCTGCTATTGAATTTGATGGAGAATTTGGTGGAATGGTGGACAACAGAGTCAAGTGAAAGAAACGAAGAGTTTCTACTCCCTAATCTGCATCATTTGGATGTAGTGGACTGCCCGAATTTGAAGTTCCTACCATATCCTCCGAAAAGTATGAATTGGGTTTTGAGGAACAGCGAGACAGTGTTGCCAGAACTAGGATTTGGAAAGCTCTCATCTTCTGTTCGTCCTTCTATGATGATTCTAAGGAGCTGTAGTTTCTCTCAGGACAAGTGGGATAGGCTTCAACACTTTCCCACCCTTGAGAAGTTTCAGGTGATCTCTGTCAGTGGCTTGAGGAGTTTGCCAGAGGCCATGCGATGCTTCACCTCTCTCGCTGAACTATGTTTGGTGGATTTGAGGGACCTGGAGACACTCCCGGTATGGTTGGGCCACCTCGGTTCTCTAGAAGTCTTTGTGATTCACCATTGTCCCAACCTGGCATCTTTGCCTGAAAGCATGAAGAACCTCATAGCTCTTAAAAAAATGCAGTTGATCATGTGCAAAGGCCAGGAGATATTACCGAAATGGTTGGGACATTTGACTTCTCTAGAAGAACTTACCATCGCTCATTGCCCAAACCTGACATCTTTGCCTGAAAGCATACAGATTCTCCCTACTTTGAAGCTACTTGAAATTGCTTTTTGTCCAATTCTGACTGCGAGGTGCCTAAGGGAGGACGCCCACAAGATTCGTCACATCCCCAGAGTCAATTTCACATGATCTGTTGTACAGAATTGTTGATCTCTTATGCAGAGCCGAGCCAAATGCAGGAGAGGAACAGGGTGGAAATTATGGACTTTCCTGTTGCGGCTGAGTAACTCCATCTCCAACCCAGAGGCCCAGACTCACTGTGCCCCTTGGTTGGAGACGCGCAGTGATGACCCCGGCTTCCTCAGCTCCTTCTCTGAGGCCATCTTTGCTGCCCACCTCTCCATCGTTGCTCCCGGTGCTGCTCCATAGTCCATACTCCATACTCCATACTCATCCGGTGCTGGAGTTGGTACCAGCTGCTACAGAGGAGGTAAGGGGCCTGCAGCCTTGTTTTTCAAGTGCCCGAATGTATTATACAGTCCTCTAATTGGCATAGGTTGTTGTTGTTTTCTTATAAGATGCACTCCTTGTTGTAGCTAATTTTCTGAACATTTAAAAACTGAAATTGCATCCAAGAACTAATTACAGAGACTTGCCTTCACACAGACTTGCAAAGTTGCAATGCAATTTCTTATCGGCTCTCTTCTCTGTTTTTACTACTTAATTAACTTGAAAGATTATCTCTTCTAGCAGGCAATTTTCATTGTGCCATAACATCCAGCTGACACCCACATGAGTTGGTCAAGCATGCGTCCAGGCTTGTGTTGCTGTTGCCAAGTCTCGCGCAAGATCGATTTCACAATGCGGAAAAATGAGGGAGAACTCGCAAGGGAGCGGCGAGTTGCAAGGTGCAGTTTCTTTCAGACTGGAGCTAGCTGGGATTCTCCACATCTTATTTTGTCACTGCACTGGTAATGTTGGCTATTAATTGTCTTGCAGATAGAAGCGCGCAGCTACTGCCTGGCTGTGCAAACTGCAAAATACAATCCAGTGAGCATCCGTTCCTGGTCGGTTATTGTGTAAAGGTTGCTTCAGGTCACTCTCACATGGGCCCGCGTCCCTTGCTGTCTAACTTTGCGTGCTGAACTCACTGGGAGCTAGTAGCCATGCTTATTTATAATGTAACTCATGCTGCTGCTATGTGGCCATGGCATCTTTCTGTTGTGCTATGTGGTACCACACATAGCTGCTGACAAACCACATATAGGTACCACACCTTTTCAATTAAAAGCATCATCTTAAGATTGTATCGACTGGTTGCTATCGATCCATCACTGGTTGCAACTTCTGCATACTACAAATTAATTGTTTCTCTTGTGTAGAGCTCATTTGGTGATATTTCTGAGTGAATAGCATAAAACTACCACAATTCTCCTTAGGGTTCCAAAAAACTACCAAAAATTTAATTGTGACTAATAACTACCAGAATTGGCATCGGCTGTTAAAAAAAAACACCAGTTGTTAAGAAATTAAACCGGTTTATGACAGGTCGGACCCGCACCTAAACGAACCGTCTATTTGACCGTTAACTGACATATGGGGCCCACATGTCAGTGTCTCTTACTCTCTAATAAAAATTCTCATGTAAATTTTTTCTTCAACCCCTGGTTCTTTTACAAATTAAAAAATGTGTCTTTATTTTTAAAGAATAACATCTAGTCAAAACTCAAGAAGGCCCATCTTCGCATTCCTTTAACCATTTTGAAGATAATTCTCTGGTACATCAATCCAGTCGCCCTAATAGAAGCCCATATATAAAAGTGTGTTCTTGTAGATATGAGAAGAATAACTGGTTAGTAGTTGTAGCTCATTCCAAGAGGGAGATTTAATTAAAAAAGCAGAATAAATATATCTAAGTTTTTGGCCTTCAGATATCTAATTTTAGCTTGACAGTGAGCAGTATGATAGGCTTTTTGCAAATCTCAAATGAGTGCTTTCGGCGTGGAGGATTACATTGATGTAGGCAAGCGAACAAACAGTTGGTTATATGTGGCTTCAAAAATGAAAAATCATGACAAGCATTGCCTAATCTCTAAATTAAGTCCCCAGATGCTTCTTTTAAAACTGCTACAGAAGCCTTTACAATGTCCTGGATAAGGAAAACACGAACCCTACAGTCTTTCCTCGATAAAAGGAAATGAAAAGGGAAAAGATTGTGGGTAAGGTCAGTTCAGGGAGGGAAGAAACAACAAAATGAAAGAAAAGATATATGGACTGCCCTTTAATAGTACATATAGAACATGATTACCCACCCATCTTTCATTAGACTCAATCTGGCTTCATGCGGTGCACATCATAGTTTACTTCATGTTTCTAATGTAATATGCAGCCCTAATTCATTGGCAAGTGGCAGACTGAATACAAAATTTTAAAAATATCATTTTACATACAAAAAATAAAATCATAACAAAGGGTCATTTCATCCTAGACACCATAGTTAAAAATGAAAAAGAACATGACAAGCACTGCCTAACCTCTGAATTAGGTCCCCAGATGCTTTTTGTAAAAACTGTATCAGAAACCTTCATAATGTCCTGGATAAGGAAAACGCGAACCCTACAGTCTTTCCTCAATAAAAGGAAATGAAAAGGGAAAAGATCGTGGGTAAGGTCAGTTCAGGGAGGGATGGAACGACGAAATGAACAAAACGATATACGGACCGCCCTTTAATAGTACAGGTAGAACATGATTACCCACCCTTCATTAGATTCAATCTGGCTTCATGCGGTGGACGTCATAGTTACTTCATGTTTCTAATCTAAAAGGCAGCCCTAATTCACTGGCAAGTGGCGAACTGGTAACAAAATTTTAAAAATACCATTTTACATACAAAAATAAAACACAACAAAGGGTCATTTTTTTAGTTGGAACAGAGGGCCAATTCAGGGTCAAACATTTCACATAGTACAGTAAGAAATCTATCGTGGCCTTCTAGTTTATAGAAAGATAAGAAATGAATGCTCATATAGACTTCCACACAGATAACTTAATTTGTGAATGACAAAAATGTTATGGATTGATAATTTAATTTGCAAAGAACAAAAAATGATATACCATTTTTTCAGTAATGAACACAACTAAATGGAAAAAAATCCACCAAGTCCTTGCCACGGAAAACATACCTATATTCTACTTTCCACCCCTATTTTACCAGGTCCACCTCCCCATGGCATCCTCCTCCTCGCCAGGTCCTTGCTCCAATATAATGCATGAATGCACTCCATCCAAAACCTATATAAATTTTAAAAACACAGCCCATTGTAGAATTCCACAGGGATCCACTCAAGTTGTGAATCAGTCCGCCAAGCAAAAGGAATTAACCGATGAAGGGGCAAGAGAAATCACCTCTGATGAATGGCAAGTTTGAAAATGAGAATCATGACCCGGGCGTAATCTTCAACTGCAACGATTAGCTTTGAAAATGAGAAGTATGAATTGGGTTTTGAGCAACAGCGATACAGTTTTGCCCGAACAAGGATTTGGAGAGCTCTCGTCTTCCACTCATCCTTCTACAATGGTTCTAGAGAGTTGTAATTTCTCTCAAGACAAGTGGGATAGACTTCAGCACTTTCCCACCCTTGAGAAATTTAAGGTAATCTCGGCCAGTGGATTGAGGACTTTGTCAGAGGTCATGCGATGCTTCACCTCTCTCACTGAACTATATTTGAAGTCGTTGAAGGACTTGGAGGCACTCCCGGTATGGTTGGGCGACCTCGGTTCTCTTGAAGAAATTGGAATCAATGATTGCCCGAAATTGACATCTTTACCTGAAAGCATGAAGAATCTCAGTGCTCTTAGAAAACTGAAGTTGAAAGAGTGCAAAGTCCTAGAAACATTACCGGCATCATTGGGACAGTTGACTTCTCTAGAAGAAATTTTAGTCCATGATTTCCCCAGCCTGACATATTTGCCTGAAAGCATTAAGAACCTCACTACGCTTAGAAAACTGATGTTGAAAGAGTGCAAAGGTCTGGAAACATTACCGGCACCGTTGGGACAGTTGACTTCTCTAGTTGAAATTTCAATCAATGATTGTCCCAACCTGACATGTTTGCCTGAAAGCATGAAGAACCTCACTGCTCTTAGAAAATTGGCGTTGATAGAGTGCAAAGGCATGGAAACATTACCAGGTTCGTCGGGACAGTTGATTTCTCTAGAAGAAATTTTAATCGGTGATTGCCACAACCTGAAATCTTTGCCTGAAAGCATGAAGAACCTCGCCGCTCTTAAAAGCCTGATGTTGATAAAGTGCAAATGTCTGGAAACATTACCAGGATTGTTGGGACAGTTGACTTCTCTAGAAAAAAAATTAATCGGCGATTGCCCCAACCTGACCTCTTTGCCTGAAAGCATGAAGAACCTGACCGCTCTTAAAATACTGAGGTTGACAGGGTGCAAAGGCCTGGAAACATTGCCGGGATGGTTGGAACAGTCTTCTCTAGAAGAGATTTTTATCTTCGATTGCCCCAACCTCACATATTTTCCTGAAAGCATGAAGAACCTCACCGCTCTTAAAAATCTGACGTTAGTAAAGTGCAAAGGACTGGAGATATTACCGGGATTGTCGGGACAGTTGACTTCTCTAGAAGAAATTTTAATCGGCGATTGCCCCAACCTAACTTTATTGCCTGAAAGTATGAAGAACCTAACCGCTCTTAAAATTCTGACGTTGGTAAAGTGCAAAGGACTGGAGATATTACAGGGATTGTCGGGACAGTTGACTTCTCTAGAAAAAAAATTAATCGGCCCAACCTAACTTTATTGCCTGAAAGCATGGAGAACCTCACCGCTCTTAGAAAATTGACGTTGAAGTGCAAAGGCCCGGAAACATTATCGGGATCATTGGGACAGTTGACTTCTCTAGAAGAAATTTCAATTGGCGATTGCTCCAACCTGACATCTTTGCCTGAAAGCATGAAGAACCTCACAGCTCTTAGAAGACTCTGGATGAAAAGTTGCTTTGGCATGGAAGCATTACCGAGATGGTTGGGACAGTTGACGTCTCTAGTGCAACTTATCACCTGCGATTGCCCCAACCTGACATCTTTGTCTGAAAGCATACGGAGTCTCTCTGCTTTGACGCTACTCAAAATTGTCCGATGTCCAAGGCTAATTGTGAGGTGCCACAGGGAGGATGTTTACAAGATTCGTCACATCCCCACAGTCGAATTCTGGTGACCAAGGAGTTAAAAACCGTGAAATAAAAAAGCAATGCTTACAAAATTGTCGAATTCTGATTGATTCGTCACCCAGCCACCTGTCCCATCTTTGCTCCCGGTGGATACATACGTCTGCATACCAACAAGTGTTGGAGGCTGTCCTGCAGAGGAGGTAAGCGGCATGGAGCCTTCTTTTTCAAGTGTTGTAAGCGTATTTGCTACTGTCATTGGTTCTCTTCTTTGTTCCTACTACTTAACTTGAAGTATATTTGCTACTGTCGCCAAATGGATTATACCATGCATTAGCTGTTTTAATTTCTTTCTATACAGTTTTCAAGGGCAGAAACATATACAGTTGTAGCTAGTCTTGTCAACTTTTAGAAACTGAACTTTCATCCAAGAACTAATTAAAGGGACTTGCCTTTCATTGGTTGGCTGCACAACATGCTCGGAATGTAATTTCTTATTGGTTCTCTTCTCTGTTTCTACTACGTACATAACTTGAAAAATATCTACTCAAGGAGGCAATTTTAGTTGTGCCATAACATCCAGCTGGCATCCACATGACTGTTATTGGTCAATCATGTGTGCAGCAACAACTGAATTCTTCCTTTGGACAGTACTAGGTACCATGCTGAATTGGGCACCCAGGGAATGGAATGGAAGGCAACAACTCATTTTGCCATGCTGGTGGACTGGGAACAGCCATGTACGTACGTAGAGGATATATTAATACAGTACTTACTTATTCTCTAGTTTTGTAAAGTCATTTGTAAGTTTCTGGATGGTTCATGGGATGTTTACTTCTGTTTATGGACATGGAGCAGGCCGCATGGGCATGGTGGAAGTTATGGATATCACGGCTGCGGCTGAGTAATTCCATCTCAACGCTCTGCCCTTTGGTCGGAGGACGACGAGGTGGAGGTGTGCAGCGACAACCCTGGCCTCCTCGGTTCCTTCTCCAAGACCATTTAGCGACCCACCTCTCCATCTTTGCTCCTAGTGGTTATATAGGATACAAGGGTATGGTGTTCCCTCTCACTGTGCTGCAGAGGAGGTAAGTGGCCTGGAGCCTTCTTTGTCTGAAAGGAACATGCCTGATCAGTACAACTTCTTTTTGATTCTCTTCTCTCCTCCTGTTTTTACTGCTTACTTTAACTTGAAAAAAAAAAGTCTTTTCAAGCATACAAATTTCATCGTGCCAGAACATCCAGCTTACGTCACAGTTTTGCGGAAGATGGATTTCACAATGAGAAAACCGAGGCAGAGCTCAAGGAAGAGGGCCAATTCTCTCCAGGGAGCAGTTTCTTTCGGACAAAGCTGGCTGGGATTCTCAAGGAACATATTTTGATGGTGGAACGGAAGAGCTCTGGAGCAACTGACTAATGTTGCTCTACTCTGCTAGTGCTTGTCAATAATCACTGGTGTGGTCAAGAAACGCCATGGTTCTTCTGCGCGAGGAAAGGTTATAAATTTCAACTCAAATCATTATTTGGCAATGCTTCAATCATTCATGCATGTCATAATATATCTATTGCGTTACTGATTTTACTTTGTAAAATACCTGTTAATGTGGCTATTATATTGTCTTGCAGATAGGAGAGGAGCGCGCATCTTGGGCCTGCCTGTGCAAGCAGCGAAAACACTAATATCGGGTGTGTTATGCTGGCTCAGCATCACCGATCCGATCCTGGTGGGTTGCTGTGTAAAGGTTGTTGCTTCATGCATGATGCTTGCGGTGACTCTCCAATGGGCCCGCGCCGCTGGCAGTCTAATTTTGCGGTGCTCAACTCACTCTGACTGGGAGCAGCCATGACATGCTTCACTTCAACTTACTTATCCATCTGATTTTGCCGCTGCTGTGCCATGCAATGTTTCTGTTGTGCAAACATCAGGGAATATGTAGTACGTATGGTTTGTCAGCTATCAACATAATATCCACTCATTGCAAGTTCTGTATACTATATATTCAGATGATGATTTTACATTCAGTCCTCCGATTTTATTGTGAGACTTCTTTGGCCAAGTTATTTTTTTTCCATGAAAAGGAGGTTGGGTCGTCCATTTTTTTTTCACTTCTGGTTTCTTCCTTTTTTTATTTTAATCAAATTTAAAGAAATATCTGCAAATATGATTTTTTTTTTGCAAAGTTGAAACAATGTCGCCAATAAAAAAATGTTCAAAAATTAAGTTTGTTAATGATTTTGAAAACTACTTGTGGTTTCGGAAAATGTCCAAGAATTCAAAAAATATTCATGATTTCCAATTTTTTTGTAAAGTCATAAAACATCTGCACTTTCGAAAATAATAATAATAAATATGTTCATGATTTCATAAATTGTTTGTGAATTCAAAAAATGTTCGTGAATTTTAAATCGCGCACACATAAGTGGCTTGAGAATTTAAAAGGTTCACGATCTAAAATACTGTTCATGAAAAAATAAAGAAAAGGGGAAAAAATTAGAAAATTAAAACGAAAATGAAAAAGGAATAAAAGAGAGAAATACCCAAAAGAAGAAACACAGAAAAAATAGGGACCATGCCCGGCCCCTTATCTGTGCGTAGCACAGAACATGTTTTTTTAAATATTTTCCTTCATATTGCTGATATTGTTTTTAAAATGGTCTAAATGTGTATATATATTGTGAAAAATATTTTAAAATGTTTATTGCGTATTAAATTTGTTCATCACGTATTTCAAAATTTTCCTGCCAATAAAAAAGTGTTCATATATTTTAAATGTTCGTGTAAAAAATAGGAAAAAGAAAGAAAGAAATAAAATAAAAATTGTACGTGTAAAAATCATGAAAAAAAGAAACAAGACAGCGAAAAAAACATTGTTCAAATGTGCACTAGGCTCACGGATAAATTTGTTCGTACAATCCAAGTTATGATGGCCGGAATTTTATCCCTGATGATCGGCATCAATTTGGGCACCAAGGAGGGCAAGGCGATGACATGAAGGAGATAGAGTCTAGAGGTGGATGATACAAAAGAGGGGCAAATGATGACTTCATGGTTTGGGGACATGACAACTCATGATACCTGTTAGCTCCAACTCACCGGATAATTATCTTGTTCTGGCTGGCAGCGGGCATAGGACTTAAAATCCTCTTTTGCCGGGCTTTTTGGACTCAAAATCAAAACGGAGAGAGCTCACACTCGCATCTTGGGTCACTGGACCCGGCTAATAATTACTCAGTCCTTCATCCTGAGAAAGGATCTTGGCTATAAAAAAATGGATCACTAGCTTGCGCGGGAAATTGAATGAAACTTTCGTCTGAAGTAAGCATTTCAGTCCGGTGTTCGTTATACCATTTAAGGGCATCATCTAAGTTCAAGAATTCCCAGACTGGGGAGGTTATCTTTGGAGGGGAAACTATGTGTTTTGCGGACCTTCGTGCTCCATGGTTAGAACCTCTAAGGGGCCCCAACGGTTTGAC
The DNA here is from genome assembly GCA_021605145.1 of Aegilops bicornis. NCBI lineage: Eukaryota > Viridiplantae > Streptophyta > Magnoliopsida > Poales > Poaceae > Aegilops > Aegilops bicornis. The sequence goes on along the minus strand of CM038673.1, from coordinate 793,501,430 downwards.
GAAAAAAGGGTTCCTCCGCTTTGAATTACAAAGCAACCAACCAATACAATCAACGATAGGTGCTGGGGCAGAAGCAACATGGACACGACCAAAATAAACGAATGAGAAAATACAAAAGGAATAAATTCCGACGACGGTGGATCGGCAAAAACACGAAGAAGCCTCGCGACCACTGCGCCCACCGGAGATCTCCCATCAAGCTCCTAGATTCCGAAGCGCCGGTACCAAACAAAACCTCCAAGAAGGGACGCGACAATGATGATGCTACTGCCAAGGGATTCCCCCGGTGCGCGATGAGGAGAGAAGAAGGGTAGCCCCCCACGCCCTCCAGGAAGGTTCGGCGGCACCTTCAGGCAAGGGCGTCGGTATCGGCCAGGCTGACAGGGATTTCTCCCGATCCCAACCTTCACCTCGGGCACTCCGGAGCCCACCACCGGAACTGACCACCACCCTGCGCCAACACGGTCTTGAAGCTTCTCACGCCATCTCACCACAGCACCACGAAGTGAGGTCTGCACACCGAGGAAGAGGAGTCAGGACTAGAGGCAGCAACACCGTCAGCACGCGGGAGGGCCCAACCTCCCCCGTCAACAACGATAGCCGACCGGACGCAATAGCAGGAGCATACCAGGCTCGTGGGCCCACAGGCCTGGCCGGGCCCCCAAAGGCCCGTAAAGCTCCCTCCTTCGCGCTGCAGCAAACACGCCATTGGAGTCGCCGCCCCCAGTTTGAGCTGCTCCACCTCCTCACCGTGCAGAAGACAACAAAGCCACCCCGGGAGCCGACTCGCTAGGACCCATATGGGGCCTGCAGGGTCCAGATTTGGGCCGGGGGCACGGCGCCGGCCACCCCGCGCCACCAAGCCGCCGCATCGCCAAGGAGCAACGCCGCCACCACGTCCTCTGTTAGGTCGCCGGACAGCCGCCTAGCCGAACGACACCGCCGCCGCCCCCGCCCCGGCCAGGAAGAACGCTCCCGCAGGGAGTGAAGATCCCGCCGCCGCCGACACCACCTGGGCCAGAGCCGGGGGAGCCCGTCGGCGACGACGAGGGGGGGGGGAGGAGAGGTGGGAGGACGAAGGAGAAGGCACACGCGCCGCCCCGGCCGCCTCCCGGGGAGGTGGCGCGAGGGCAGAAAAGGGGGAGGGAAGGGAGGAGCGGGGGAAGGGGAACCCGGATCTGGCATGCACGCTGGCAAGGCCCGCCGGATCTGGCCGGGATCGGGTGGGGGAGGTGGCGGCGGCGAGGGTTAGGGGCAGGGGGAGGACCGCTCGCTCGCTCAATAGCCTGGTTGTTCAGAGTTCCGCCCCAACGGTTTGGACTTGAGTAGGTTGAGAAAAGATATAGAACCTGGGCAAGAACGACGCTCAACTGCATATATGTTCTACACTCTTTTAGGCACTTTAAATTCCGTGGTTGGTGTAGTCACCGAGATCAATGCAGTTAATTATGTCTCTCCTAGAAGTTAGTCATCAACTTCTCATTTTGTTCTAGGATTCTTCTTTTTTGTGGGCCATTTATGGCATGCAGGAAGAGCCGGAGTTGTTTAAGAAAAAGGAAAGATGAATGCGTGTAGTTTCTTTACGCTTGATGTAGGATTTACCTATTCATATGAAGTTCACTCTTCTGGTGACTTGAGTCCAGAAGGGAAGCAACTAATTTCCAATTCCTTTTTTAACTAGCTGAGGAAGAATTTGCATATTAAGATTTGGAGTTAAAAGTAAAATAATAAATTTCAATCAAACCGCTGTTAGCTTAATCTGAAATTCAGCCAGATTGGTTAGCCACTAAATTATTTCCGTTTTATGTGAATATTTCAATTTTCCTTTGTAGTTTGAATATTAAACCCAAAAATTAGACTTGGAACTGAAACATCAAGTTCCTCTCAAACCGGCCTATATTTGGTAACCTGATTATTCTGAAAGACATTTGCCCGAAAAAGTCGTGGTTGTATTTAATTTACGTCATTCATCAACATGAAGCATTGGATCTGCATCAGCCTGTACATGCATGCCATCCCCATCCAGGGAGTAAAAATCATGCATGCATGGTTTTCCTGGGGAAACATGCATGGATCGCGCGAGGTAGGGGACAGTGACCACCGTACTGCGTAGCACTGGACATGCAGGCTTGTGAATATGGAGAAATTTTGAATTGGATCTGAATCTGATACGTGTATTAATGGTTGTCAGTCAGACCATATACTGTATATAAATGGTGCCAAATTAATTGTGTGAAATGCTGTGCGCCCAACTTTGTATACAGTTTACTACACACGACTACTGCTTGGCCCACAAAACGCAGGCCCACAAAACCGAAATAGAAAGTTCACAGTTTATCTTTTTTTTCCGGTTCAGTTCATAGTTTATCTGAATTTTATGACCACCATCAGCCCTCAAAACGGACATATTATTTATCCACAGATGCGTCATGGGATAGTGATACAAAACTGACATCTAAGGCCAGTCCCAAACCTTAGACCCCAACTAAAACAAAAATCAAATTAGACGGACAAATATCATGCGAACACGACAGATTCATGCAAATGGACATAAAATTTGATACAGTTTACATAAACCGGACGATAGTACGTCTGTTGAAGTTAAACTTAAAAGTCTAAACTAATTTGTAGCGGACGGTGACCTCGTATGGCTGGCCGGACCGTCCATGACCTCCGTCGCCGTCGGTGACGTTGATGCCATCGAAGACATCGTCGAGGTCCTTTCAATGGCAAAAAGTCACGGAGATTTGGCTGCTCGGCTGGCCGCCACATGGCGCGCGCGGAGGAGCTGCTCGGCTTTCTCCTGTGTCGTGCAAAAGGCCGCGTCGCCAACGCCGCCCCTCACCAGGCATCGCTCAGCGACCATTTCTTCCCAATCTCGTTGAGGTCGCCATCCAGGCGGCACATGCCTCAAGTAGGTTGGGATCCGCGCAAACCTAGTCCGGCGTGAGGTCAAACTTCCCGAACGCCGCCGGGCGCACCGCGTTGCGCCGCTCCCTCCACGGCACCTCCATGGCTGCCCTCTCCTCCGCCGCGGGTAAGCTTCACGATGAAGAGGCGCTGCCGCTGCCAAGGTAGAGGGCACGCCGGCACGCCTTCGCGATTGCTATGGGCACCTCCTCCTCCATGGCCTTGTTGTGCCATACAAGGCCTGTCGGTGATGCCAGCCCGTTGATGCGGGCGGCTCCACTTTCACATGGCAACTGTTTCGCGTGGAGTGAGTTTTCGGTAGGACTGATGGCGGAACTTAGGACTCCCGCAAGGCCGCAAACCCCCCTGGTTTGTGCGTCCATGGACCAAAATAGCGCCACGTTGGATGGTGACACCTCGGTTTGAATGTTAGCATACGTTCTGAGAGTTCGTGTTGGAGATGTCCTTAGTGCTGTTGCAGTGTTGCATGAGCGTAAGTGTCGGGTACGTGTAAGATTAGTATGATTGCAACACGTACGTTCATGATTAGCATGCATGATCGGTTTACTATGCTCCACTCCACGGTCGACTACGTGCGCTGTGCTACACGGTACATGGATTCAGTGGACCGGACAAGGCCATGCATGCAGCTACATGCAAAATCAATCATATGCATGCGTCATCGTCGACCGTCGGTCAGTATATTTACTGGTCCTTATTCTCTATCCATCGTTCCTTTCCTTTGTTCGCCCAATATATCTACCACATCCTCTTAATAGTCTTATTATTTTTCGGAAATGATAAATCATGAATGTTGGGATATTAAGCATGGCAATCCAAACATTCTTCATGGTATCTCTATTTCACGCGAAGATGGCAAACATGCCAATTTTCTGACAAAAAACTAACCAGGACAAAGCTACTTGCCACCTCGCGTCAACTAAAGTTGCCATGAAAAAACATTCGGAATGACGTGCTTAAAATCTGAACATTTGAGATTTATCGGTGTCCTTATTTTTTATATATTTAAATTTCATTTCAATAATTTTAGTGTTTGAAATCTCGCACCAGTGCGTAGGGTATGCGTGCGGTGCATTGCCCGTCTAATGAATCCATCTAATTAGGTTACCGCTCCCTTTGTGCTTTATTTGTATGTGAAGCTCTTTTTTTTCATCGTATTTGTACGTGAATCTGACTCGGGGTATTGTCGTCACATTAGTGTTGTTTAGTCGGCCATGTATATAGAGGTGTTAATTTGGTCCCAGCTCTGCAAAGTCCGAACCATGCATCCCTTTGCCAGCCACGTGAGTACTTACTTTCTCTTGCCGGAGACAAAATTTTACCACCCCGACATTCATTTACTCCAACCTTAAAATAAGTTCAAACATTACTAAGAGATGAGATAGATAGTTTTAGGATACCCATGGTCTATGGATCTCGATGAAATTCACTGCACAGATAGTATACGTAGTTGGTCACATGCGCATGGGTCTCCCGGGGAACAAGAACAATGAAGGCCTTGTACGTAGCTAGATGCAGAAGCAGCAGCAGTGGGGCGGGGAGGGTGAATTTATATGGATCACAGCTTAGCTAAATATATTTGGTTTTGCTATTTTTTCATGTGTCATGTCTTTTTTGTTTGGCATGCCGGACCTCGCCGGAGAAGAAGAAACTTCAAGGAAGAAGAAGCAGTCTCATTATTTATCTTAGGAGAAAGAGGAGCCACATTATCTATCTTAGAAGTGGGTGTGTGTGTGCACGAGGGTCGCCGGAGTTGTTGGCTGATGATAGGGGGACTAGGGGGATGGTTGGGGCGTTGGTGGGGAGGTCGAGGGGGCCGTGGCCAGAAATTACGATATATTGATGGGCAATGGCGACAAAACAAAACGCTGCAGCGTAGTAGCGTTTTCAGGACGTGTGCATGCGGTCTCTCTCGATCTTTGCTAACCACAAATAATATCGTGTGGTGGATGGATCATGCATGAAGGCACGTACATACGTACTATGTGTACACGTACGTACGCATGAAGGCAGGCAGGCAGGCATTGCTTTCTCCATCCCGATCTCGATCTCGATTTCGACGTCGATCTTTTACAATTACAGTTACTGGTTGCTTGCGTGGACTGTTGTTGGAACACTAGCAGCTCAGCTTCTACACGCGTATTCCGCTGAGCCGTTGCATGCTTGCCTCGGTACATGTCAACGTACGTACGTAGTAGTACGCAGGTGCAGGTGATGCCTAAATCTCCACAAGTCAACAACCAATCGTGCAGCGAAACAATCTGTGGTTGGATGGTTAGACGGAGAGTAGTATTCTCAGCTCACCAGGGTTCAACATGATATACCGACTTAGTCTCTCGAAGATGCTCATATGGATAGGTTATGCTTGTGTGTTTATATGGGTGAGTGCATGTATGAATGCTTGCGTTTGTACTGTGTTTAAAAGGAAAAACAATCAATTGTGCATGCATACTCATCCATGATTTAGAAGTTCTGTTTTACATCTAAAAGAAAAGCTTTTCAAAGGCAATTGGCAAGGCAAACCATATATATAGTGACAACACACAAAGACAAAGGTGGCACCTGAGCTGCATGCATGCATGCGCCCGTTCTTCAAATCAACTTTGCAGATAATATCACGCACTACCGGACGTACGTCTATCGCTCCATCAATAGTTTTTAGTGAAGTCTAAAATAAACCCTGAGATTGTAGACGCCGACGCAGATGAACCCTCATCTCTAAATCCCTGAAGTCCATACCCTGAACTTTCTGATCCCGGTCTATCCTAACCCTAGATACGTTTGGCGCACTGGGAAAGGCACAATCCTGGCCGGGAACGTTGTTCTTACATTGCTGTGCGGGTCAACACATTGCTAGCCATCTTCTTCCTCGCTCCAATCTTTCTCCTCATGTTCCCTTTCCTCTCAGATCGATCATCGCAATAGGGTACATGCTCCTGGGGAGGTGGTGGCGAGTTAACAAGCTGCACATTGACGGCAGCAGATGCAGCTGGAAGAGATGAGCCGCGCCTCGTGACAAACGTCGTCGACTTGGCCACTGGCGAGCGTGCATAGCTCTCCGCCTCGTGACAAACGTCGTCGTCCCATCAGCGTGATCTTCCCTTCCGCTTAGTCTGGACAAACAGCAATCGCTCGCCGGTGAGGCCCCCAACGCCAACTCCTCGAGTCGGGATACCACGTCGTCGGCCACGCACGCGTCATCAGGCTTGAAACGCCCAGAACTCGTCTGCGATGGCGTCGGACAGCTGAGCCTACCCGTCCGACACGCTCATCAGGGCCTCATCCGGAGGCGAGCCCACGATCCATTGGGGAGTGAACTTGTGAGGAAGAGATCCTGGGGAAGGAGATGCATATGACAAGTGGGCCTATGTTGTAAGTGACTGTAGAGATCAATCCCGGCTGGGATCGGGCCTTTCCTATTCCATCAAACAAGATTTTACTTATACAAGGTCTGGATTGACCGGGATTTATAACTACAGGGTACCAACTTCAAGGAAATGAAGGTGAGGGTTTATTTGCGTCAGCGTCTACAATCTCAGGGTCTATTTTAGACTTTACTCTTTCCCTTAATTAATTCCTCTGTTGCCTTGATGTACTATTATTTTGAACTTACTACGTGCATGCAAATGCAATTAACCGGTAGCAGCTATAGTAGCTGTGAGAGTGACAGGGCATTCTGGTCGCGCTATTAGAGCGCTTTTTGAAGTCGGCACTACTCCACTACATGAGCTTGCTGGTCCTGCCTCCATGCATGCCCGGCCAGCCGGTTTTTGTACTCACTACTGTGTAAAATGTTCTTTAAATTTAGTTTAGTTAGTTTTCTTGTGAAAAGGCCAAAGTTCATAAAGTAAGTACCAAAAATACCCATAGAAATTGAAGAATAAATTTAAATATCCTTGAAAGTGAAGGAGCCTTATTCCTCCAAGTTGGCCTTTGTAGATAGTTGTGGACCGAAAAGTTATTCTTGGAGGCGTTTTCCCAAAATGCCACGACGCAGATGTATTTTTTGTAGGCACATTCGCTATCTCTGGTGGGAGATGCTCTTAATTTGTAACGATGCAGAGATGAGATTGAAGTTTTGAATGAAGGAACGATTGGAGTGACGGATGAACAATCATTAGTGGAGATGCAGTGATCAACCTCTTTGCTGCCGGAAATTTGGGCCGATCTCTCCGTGCCTTCGCTTTTTTTGAATGTTTATATTTGCACGAAAGGGTTTAGTGGTTTTACACGTAAGTATGTAATGTCGATGTCGGCAGACCAACTAGGTGCTGCCGCTGGTTGTATCATTATTGCGTGTATGCTAACTACACTACAACAACGTAGGTAGAGTAAGTAAAGTTCCCTCCCTCTATATATCATATCAGTAAGAGAATCTACAGCCGGACCTTTCAAATCCGTTTCAAACGTTCGGACAGACCGTCCAGTCACGAAATTTGGACCCAGACGGGCCTCTCAAACCATCCTCAAACGTCCGGGCTGACCGGCACCCCCATATCTAGCCCAAAAATGGGGCGGTCCGGGCGCGCCCGCCACGTCAACTTGGCCTAGCCTGGCCCACGCCTGCCCCACAAATATCGCCGTCCGAAAAATCTTAGACCGCAGTCAATCCGAACTCCACTTCACTCCCCTCTCTGTCCACTCCACTTCCGATCCCCTCCAAACGCATCCGATGACCGGCGACCGAAGCAGCGCTGCCTCTGGTGGGGACTCCGGCTCCGACGACAAGTGGTCTAGTCTGCTGCGCGAAGCGAACCCCGACGATATGGAGGAGGTCGCCCTCCACATCACATTGAGGCGTTCGGTCGTCGACCAAGGTGGATCCGGCAGTTGCGGATCCACTTCGTCAGCGTCCGGCGCTCGTCGACGCAGCGCCGGTGACGTCGCCAGCCGTACACGCTCGGCACGCAGCTCCAGCCACTTCGCTCGCTCCTCCAGGCACGCCGCTGCCCACAACACGCACCCTCTGCTCCGGAGGTGGTGCCCGGCCACCGCTGGGTCCTCGTGCCCGCCGCGGGCGGCAGCGAGCGAGGGAGAGGGCAGCGGCGTCAGAGTCGATGCCCGCGCCTCGTCCACGCGCGAGCGCGCCGGTCGATCCTGAGGCAGCGCTCCTCGCTTCTGTCCTCCGCCGCTACCTCACGACGGCTGAGACGGATGCACGACACCTCCGCCGCAAGAATGCCAAGGCGCTCTGGCTCACCATCGAGTTGTCGGAGCGCAAGGCAACAAAGGAGGCGGCGGCGAAGGCAAAGGCGGCCCGCCAGGCCAAGGAGCAGGACCGCCTGCTCCGCAGGCTGTCGGGCATGAGGTGCAGCTTCGACTCGGATATGACGGACGACTCCACCTCCAGCTCCGGTGACGACATGCCTCCACACGCCGACGCCTACACGGAGGAGGGGCATAGCCGTGCCGACAGCCAGAAGGGGAACGGGCTGGCGAGGAAATGGTGATTTTCTCCATCCTTCCATGTTCTGTTTATACTTTATCTATGTTTGTAGTTTTTATTTGCACTGTCCGTCGTTGAACTCTGATGAATCATGTTCCTTTTGTCTGGCTAATCCGATGAACTACGTAGGGTTGCATGAATTGCATGGGTTTGCGGTATAGAATATGAGGGAGGCAGATGTGGAAGACGAAATATGAGGCGTGCCCGGTCAGTGCCCACGGACGCTCCCGGGCACGTCCAAGGGCGTTCGAGGGGTCGGATTTGCCCAATGCGTCTGTAGATGCTCTAAGATATTATGTATATACAGAAGATGGACTGCAAGCTAATCCCTCCATCCCTCTGTTGCTCCCGCGGTTGGCAGGGGTGGAACCCTAACCGCATCCGACCCGCAGCCCCATTTCTCCTCCTCCCTCCTCGCCGATGCATGTTCGCTTCGGCGGGCAAACCCCGTCCGGCTTCGGCGGCTGCGGGGTGCTATCTCCCTCTCGAGTGGTGGGGTCGCCGCGGGTCGATCCAATCGGGCCAGGGCGCAGCGTGGTGCGGGGTGCCGCCGCGGCGCTGTGTGGTGGTGCTAGGCGTCCACGCTGATGCGTAGGGCTGCACGAGGGTGGTGGTGCACGCTGGTATTGGTGACGATGGCTTTGTTCTATGCACTGGAATTGCAGGGCGGCTCGGGGCTACCCCTCAGGGTCCCGGCGTTGATGTGGGCTACCACGGCATGGTGGTGGCTCATGGTGGTGGTCTGGGTCATTCCACGGCGGCGGATGGACATCTCTGCGTCGGCCCGTCGATGAGTGGCCTCTGTCGGCCTTCGATCCCTCTCCTCCTCGTCTAGGCGCTACCTTCTTAGAAGGGATGGCCGTCTCCCAGCTGCGGTCCATCACTTGTCTCGGGCCCGGTGCTGCGAGACCGAACTCGTCTCGCGCCCGGCAGCAGGACCGAGCTCGTCTCGCGCCCTACATCGGGATTGAGGTCGCCTCATGCCCGGTCAGCAGGATGGGTCGATTGAGGCCAGTTTTGGCCGGCCTATTGGGTCTCGGCGCTAGGGACCGCCAGGGGTGCGAAAGGCGGGGCCTTTCCACTCGTCTCTTTGGCTGGAGTGGTCTCTAGTGAGGTGGTGTCAAGGTCTTGGATGATGGGGCAGCGGCCCTGGTGGTGGTAGTGCGGTGCTCATGGGCATAGCCCGTGGCTTGGTGCTGCCCGGTGACCATGATCGTGTGGCCGGCATGGTTGCCTGGGTGTGCGTTCGGTGGTGGTGAGTGTTGGCCGGGGTGAAAGCCTGCTCTATCTTCGGACGGACCGGCAGCGACGAAATTTGTTCCCTTCTTGAAGGAGTCGTCGCGGCCTTCATTGCTCGCCGTGTTGCTCCAGGGAAAACTCTGACCCTCGGGTCGCGCGATAGCGGCGCTCCAGTGTCGTTCCCTTCCTGAAGGCACCGCCTTGGAGCCCACAGTTCGTCGTGTGCGGCTTCATCTTGATGGTGGCGTGTTCATGGCTGAGGACTCTGGTTGCTCTTGTAGTGTTTGGAGTGGTGTTGCTGCGCTCAGTGCATCTGTATCCTGCCTTGGGTGTGTGTTGTGTTGGTGTGCGTTCATACTGAGTTGTTGATGATCGTTGCTTTATATATAAAGTAGGATGAAAGTCTTTTTGGTATAGTAGATGGATAGAAACATTGTCCACACGGTAAGGAGACTCCTCGTGGATCCTGGTACAAATTAAGTTTGGTATCTCTAATCAGTTACATCCGATCGAACGGGAGCTGCCAAGGTACCTACACAGATGTGTACACCAGTTTGATATCTCTAATCAGCCACATACGATCGATTTGCGAAGGTATGTACCTACCTACACCAGTTGGGAACACGTAGTGTGTCGTAGGTGGTGTGGCCGGGCCGTGGTGACTCACTCACATCACATGCATGGTTCCAGGAGGAGAGGGGGACCGCTACGTCATATAGATCGATGCCGACCAGATCAATTCACGCTGCTTTTTTTTTCATGGTAATACGTGTCTTATTCATATCATAAAGATCAAAGTACAAGTTATGTAATGACCGACATGACAAAACTGAAAATATAGCAGAACATCTCTGAGCTTGACACCAACGCCCGTCATCTGCCTCCGGCACCACCACAGCAGCAATCGAAGAAAAGAATGAAAGATCACCTCCCCATCCGAGCTCGACGCGGCTCCATCGCTGATATGCAGCTTTCGGACCTTCAAGGTGGCTCACCAAAAGTGAAGCCATTGCCGTTGAACGAATCAGACGGGGTCAACATCCCAGACACGTCGTCGAACTCCAGATGTACCACCCCACCACGACTAAGACGCCGAAGGAGGAAACCATACCTACCATCCACGAACCACGAACTCAGCACACGTTCCGTCTTCCAGATGTCGTTGATGCAGACCACAATCTGCATCCGCTCCTGAACTACCTCCCAAGCTCCGCGCCGACGCTGAAGCACAACGGCGGAGCCCGAGGACACAGGTCCACCACAAGGATGCTGCCGCCGCCACGCCATCCTTACTTGAACAAACTGGTTTCCAAATCCATCTTCAACCATAGGACCAATGGCCTCGTCAAGGAAGGATCCAAAAAATCTTTATTTAACACCATCATCGTCACCGCCGAAGCCAAGCCGATGAACAGTCTAAAAACCTAGACTACGAAAGAGTAAAAATGATCCACACCCGTGAATTCAGCGACCCCTCTCACCACCGATGACCGAGGTCACCGGCGGAGGGGAACCGCCGGAGAACGACGCTAGAAAATTGGCGCCCCTAACGGCGGCTAGGGATGGAGCCGCCAGGGACGGGAGGAACGACATTCACGCTGCAGCTACCCACCTAGCATGCCTACATATGCGTACTTACCTTTCAGTGTACAGTCCGTATGCGCGTCCGTATGAGTTTCTATTATTTTGTGCGTTGTTGCCTTTGTACCTGTCTCATTCGCCTGTCAACATACCTACAGTTCAGTGCACTGCGTGCCTAAGTGTATCTCCAGCCGCATCCTCAACAGGCCCCTCAGTGCGACTTTTTTCATGCCGGCGCCAAAAAAAACCCTAGTCTCACCTCCAAGACGCCGAAATCTGTTGGCTCGGCCCGGTTTTGGGCCCGGCGATCCCAGGCGAGCCCAGCGTGCTGGGGGGAGGGGGGGGGGGGGCGCTTGGGGCTCCGGCAGAAGGGAAAACCACGTCTGGGCCATACTATCAAGCGAAAAAGTCAAGACAAACGTCCATATTCGCCCCTCTCCCCGCGCGCCCTCCCGCCACCTTGCCGATCCTGGCGCCGCCCACCGCCCACCACCGCTAGATAGGCCATTCCCCACCGGAAAAGAGAGAGGGTTTCATCGCGGCAACCTCTCCACCACCTTCCTGGGCTAGTTTTCCGGCGCTCTCGCCACGTAGGGCGGGATACTGGCGGCTGTGCGCCCACCACGCCCACCAGGTGTTCAGCGATTTGCCTGGTCGGCGATGGACTCGGACGACGAGGAGGCGCTCACGGCGCTGCCAGAGGAGGAAGTCGATGCCGACGTCCAGGACGAAAAGCATCTCATGATCCTCTCCGCCCTGGCCGGCCTGCTTGCGAGCAATGCAAAGCAGCGGCGAGGTGGCTTGGCGCCGGTGCTGCTGAAAGCAAAGAACCGGCATCGACTATAAAGCTATTGCATGCTCTACTCCGACTACTTTGCCGACGCTCCACTGCAGGGCAGTGGTGGCAGTGTTTGGACCGCAATACTTGCGATCACCCAATGCTGAAGACACTGCTCGGATCCTAGCACAGAAATGCATCAAGAGAATTTCCTAGGATGCTTGGAAGCATCGACTGCATGCATTCGAAATTGAAAAACTGTCCATTTGCTTGGCATAGGATGTACAAAGGCGCCAAAGGCGGTTGCAGTGTGATACTTGAGGCAGTGGCCACACAGGACCTCTGGATTTGGCACTCCTTCTTTGGTATGCCAGGAAGTCAAAATGACATCAACGTACTGCAGTGCTCTCCTGTCTTTGCCAAGCTGGTTGAAGGTTATTCTCCTCCGATGAACTTCGAGGTCAATGGGCGGCACTACAACAAGGGATACTACCTAGCAGATGGCATCTATCTGAGATGGTCTACATTTGTGAACACTATCTCAAACCTTGTGCTAGGAGGCAAGAACTCCCACTTTGCGAACATCAGGAGGCTTGCAGGAAGGATGTCGAGCGAGCATTTGGTATGCTCCGATTTTGATTTGCTGTTGTCCGGGAAGACATGGTCGAAAGATCAAATGTGGGAGATCGTGACTTGATGTGTCATCTTACACAACATGATCATTGAGAGCAAGCAGGAAGAGCTAGTATTTGACACTGAACCATATATAGGCAGGGTCCTCTTGCCTAAGTTGATCACCAACTACCGGCAACCTGGACTGCCTTCCTCAATATGCGTCAGGAGATCCGAGACCCACATGTGCATCAACAACCGCAGCAGGATCTGGTGGAGCACCTATGAAGGCTGAAGGACAACACCTAGCTCGACGTATGATAAAATATGCATTTTTATTTGTTGAACTATATGATTTGTATTGAAGTATTTGTTGTTGAACTATTTGATTTGTATTGATTTTCTTTGCTCAACTATGTGATAAAAATAACTTTTGTTCAATTTGCGCCAAGCACGGCGAATATGAGCCGATTTGCGCCGATAGCGGGCCGTTTTTGCGTCAAAAGTGGGCTGAAAAGCGGGCAAATTTGCGCCAAAATTGGGCCGATATTGGCGCCTGGGGGCGACTTGGGGGCGGCGACGGCTGGGAACCCAATCGCCTCCAAGCCGATCAAACGCTCCAGTCTCATTTTTTCCGCGGGGGGCAGTCTCTCTTATTCCACCCTAATAAAACATTCACAAATAACTAAGAGATGTATATATACGTTATGCGACCTATTCATAAACTTTGACGCAAAAGCACAATCATATGCATACACGTCTCTATGCTTGTAGAAAACAGATTTGGCGTGGGGTCATAAAAAGAATAATCTTGTACATGCCCTATCTTTTTAAGTTTAGTGCTAGTAGTTAGACACCAACTCATTCCATCAATTGCACTGAAAATAAATTTACACTTGAAAGCCAACTAGGTAGAAGGCATACTTACAAAAGGGAAAGAAAATCAAAATAAAACTATATTTTTTCAATCGGGCACTGCCCATTTCCATTAATTTATTAACAGAAATACATAAATAAAAGGAATCGTAGATAAAAAAATATATTTACAGTCCGAGCGCAAGTAATAATATCTACGATTAGCAGGCAAAGAAACGACGCAAGTATGAAATCCGGAGATAGATAGTTTTAGGATACTCATGGTCCATGGATGGGTGAAATTCACTGGACGAGTGGCACAGATAGTACGTACGTAGTTGGTGACATGCATGGGTTTCCCGGGAAAAAGAAGAACGAAGGGCCGGTTTAAATTTATATGGATCGCAGGCTGGCTAATTGAATTTGAATCGGAATGAATGAATGAATGGCCGGTGTCAGATCATGTATAGCGATCTCGACAAAACAAAATGCTGCATTCTCTCTCGGTCTCTGCTGACCACAAATAATATGAATATCGTGTGGTTGATGGATCGGCCGGGACCATGCATGCATATGCTACAAAGTAAATGTACAAGTACGTACGCATGAAGGCAGGCAGGCATTGCTTTCTCCATCCCGATCCCGATCTCGACGTCCTTCTTTTACAGTTACAGCTACTGGTTACTTACGGCATCTCAGCTCCTACGTTAAGCCATTGCATGCCTAGGCTAAGTACGTGCCAACATACGTATCTACTGTAATCACGCATGCATGCATGCATGCATACATCAATCCTTGATTTAGAAGCTAAATCATCAGCCACAAGGCAATTGGCAAGGCAGACCATACTGACAACACCCACATACTACTCTCTCCGTTCCATAATGTAGTGCCTATAGATTTTTGTAAAAGTCAAACGTTACAAACTTTGACCATGTTTATCGAGAAAAGTAGCACTGGTGGAAAAAAGGCCTTTGGTCGCGGTTCGCAACTGCCATTAGTCGCGGTTGCAATCATGACCAAATCTTTAAAGCCCCCACCTTTAGTCGCGGCTTAAGAACCGCGACTAAAGGCCCGTCCACGTAGGCGCCAGCGGCCGTCGAAGCGGAGGACCTTTAGTCGCGGTTCTTCCGCCAACCAGCGACTAAAGGCCGCCAGGTTTAGGGTTTTAGCCACCCCCTAAACCTGTTTTCTGTTGAATGTGGCTTGTTTTATTTCATGTGTGCTTTATTTTAATTTTGAAGGAGATTCCTAGATTCTACGGTACTACAGACATGCATATGAATGTACAATCTCAAATAAATTTGAAATTAGAACCAAAAGAATTCAAGAGGAATATACAATATATATTCAATATCATCGGATGACCATATACAATTTTGAACAAGTTTCCATACATGATTTAATCCATATAAAGTTCTACGTCCTCGTAATAGTGTTCTCCTTTAGGATGGAGGACTTCCTGCTGAACCATCCATTAGTTCCTCTTGAAGTGGTCGGAGCGAGCTTACGGACTAAGCATCATCCGGAGGTTATTCCTCCGAGCATTGGTATCACTCGGAACCCGGCTCGAGGTGTATCTCCGGATCCTCTCACTGAACATAGTATCCACATAGATTGGTCTCCGGTGGCTGAATATCCCCAGCATTCTTAGGCTTTAACATTTTGAATTCTAGCTCTTTTTTGAATTCACCGACCTTTGTATCTCTGAACCGTCTCCAATCCCTACGAGGCAAAGAAAATTAAGTGAACAAGAGAGTTATTAGTTACTTGATATTAGGAAATGAACGAAATAGGCCGATCGATATAGAACGCAAATGAATGAAAATAATTACTTCTGCAGCATTCTTCTCATGTCGCCCAAAGCTTTGGATCCATATTCGGAGAGTCGTGGGCGAGACATTACGAGGTGTTAACTTTAATTACTAGCGAGAATCCGGTGGAACCTGCGGACACGATACATGCATGACGTCATGCATAACTCATCGATTAGCCGGCCACATACCATGCATGGAGTAAACAAAAGAGAATTAATGTGCTCAAGATGTAAACACTCACCCAAAATGGTAAGGAAATAGAATATCACTTTTGAGTTCCTGCTTTGTAAGAAACTGCCACAGGTCTGCCTCCACGTCGGCGGGGTGACGCTCCAACACATGTCCATTAACGATGTGTGGGTCAATGAACCCAACATCATGGATGTTCCTTACTCTGCATTCCTTAATCTTCATTCTGCATGTATAATAGCGGACACAACAATATAGTTAGGACATATATATAGTGCAGGCAATATGAACGAGATGGGGTAGAAATTAATAAATCACTTACGAACGTAGCAACCGATGATAGATTTGTCGAGCTCGCAGATTGAAAAGCTGGAACAATTCACTCGATTGCAATTTGTACATAGTAATGTTTGAAGTGATGCTCATGTCTAACTTCCGCATAAATATATTCTTTGGCGTTTTTATTTTTATGTAACCCTTGTACCAATTCAGCAGACCTTTCATTTGGTCGGGTAGATCATTTTCCTGCGCAGGCTCGACGAGAGGCCCATTCTTGACATATGTAATTACTACCTCCTTCATGGCGCCTCATCAAGGCCTAACAGTTCCACGAAGAGTAATACCTAAGTTGGCGCTTGTTCTCTGTCACTCGTTACAGTCAATCCATGTCTTTGTCGCAGCTTGTATGATCTCGGGGCATCCGGACAGAAGGCTTCCACTATAAGCGGGGCAATCGATTGTTTACTTTGTTCCCCGAGCTGGGCAACTTGTTTCCCGCTTTTTTACTTTCGGCCTTCTCCGCTCTTTGTTCTCCTTGAACATGAGTGCCTGCCTGCGAAGTTCACGTGCATAGTCGTTAGGCAGATTCTTGGCGGCTTGGGACGGTGTGCTCAAAAATGACTTAGCCCACTTCTTTTGCTCATCGAGAATATCTTGGCTTGGGCTCGGGCTCTCTTTTCTTCTTGCAGTCCGCCTTCCATTTCTCATAATGAGCAGCAGCGGCAGCGTCGACTTCCTCGGCACTACGTTCGCAAGGCCTTGTGGGGAGAGGCTTGATGATGGCTCCGGTACCTTTGTGGTCTTAGGTACATAAGGGTCGGGTTAATAATCCAGGACTGCTTCGCTTCTTTGTCGGAGGTGGATTGGGGCGGCGTCGATCACCCGCCCGGACGAGGGGGCGGCGGCTGATCACCCGCCGGACGTTGTGGAGGGGCGGCGTCGGCTGGCGTGGCGGAGGTGTAGGTGAACCGCCACCACCACCACCACCACCACCACCGCCACCGCCACCACCACCACCGTGAGAGGTGGACTTGTTGTCCTTGGCGCCTCGCTGGAAACTTGATAAACTTCTTTTGCCATAGAATGAAATGGCGCTTGACATCTCCAAGTCTTTTCTCCCCTTGGTGTAGCATGTCAATCTCCAGGTCCTCAAACCCTTGGACTATGTCCTCCACCGTGACACACGAGCATAGCCATATTGAATGGGGTTGTTGTGGTGGAGTGCTCCGGTAAACATGGTAAAGCACTGCCGATGGCTACCTTCATGGACATGTTCCCGATAGGATAATACAGATGACATTCTTTCATCTCCTTTATATATCGTCCACGGGGTAGCGAGGAGGCTCCGGTGCGATAATTTCGACCACCGAGGCTCCGGTGCAGTAATTTCGACCACCGGAGGCTCGGTGCAGTAATTTCGATCGTCGGTGCATCTGCACCACCGGTGGGGCCTCCGTGGAAGCCACGCTGCTTCTCCGGCTGGCTTCCGAGATCCATTGGATGATCTTCATGCTGCACCGAGCTGCATCTCTTCGCTACTAGTACACTCATGGTTTTCTTCATCACATCCATTTCCGATGCCAACCGCGCCACAACATCTGATTCCCGATCCATCTTTCTCTTACGGCTTCAGAATCAGTCTGGGTCATCTTTCCGGGGAACCCTATTTTCCACGGAATGTGCCCCATGCCTCGTCTACACGTCCTCCGTGTTCGAGATTCGAGGGCTTTTGTCGGTAGCGTCGTTCTCTCTGTTGAACTTGATGTTCCCCTGTTGAGCATCCTTCATTGCGTCAATAAGGGCTTGGGTGGGTTTAATTAATTTGCCCGGTAAACACACTCCCCTGTCTCCGGGTTCAGCGTTCCCCATGCCCGTACCACCAGCTTTTGGCCCTTGGGTCCCATCCCTCCGTGCACTGGGCCAGTTCCTCGCGCCCTCATCTCGTTCTCCATCTTCTCCAACCTAGGCACCAAAATGCGATACCCTCCTGGCCCCATAACATGATTGTACTCCTTCTTAGCCGCATTTTCCTTATTTTTTCGATATTTCAATGAACTGCTCCGATTTCTTTTGCTTCACAAATTCTGGCCAATCATGTTTCAGTTTCTCATATTGTCCTTTGAAATCCGGAGTCTTGTTCTGCTTGACAAAGTCACGGGCTAGATTTTGCTTGAATTTCCGGAATCGTCGGCCATCTTATGAAGAGCGAACTGTTTGACTAGCCTCCTCCTCTTCTTGTTTTCCTCAATCTTGTTACCCTCCTCATCGAATTTGTTGTATTCCGGAGGTAGAGCGAAATGTTCCATAAGCTTCTTGAAGCAATCTTTTTTGTTCTCTTATGGACAAAAGTGAAACCATCAATTCGTGCCTTCTTTGGCTCATTCCACTCACTGGGCCGGTGATCGAGGCGTTGTCTCTAACAATGGCTCCGCATTGGCTGACAAACTTGGTGGCGTTCTTGCGGGGCTCCAGGTGACCTGCGGTTACCTTTGTCGACAACCTCGATGGTGCATGTTTCTCCTTGTTTCATCGTCTTGGTTGCGCCCACGCTTTGACGGCGTACTCGATTGTTTGACGATCCGGCGAGGGCTAAAATAAGAAAGAGAGTCGCGCGTTAGTACACACATATTTATTCAAATCAGTTAGTTTGTATCACCGAGGCTCAATGTATATATATACCTCGGCGGAGGTGGTTGCTACTTCCATTTGAAGATAAATGCGTTTATCGGCGTTTCTTGACATCTTCTTCTTGTGGCGCCCTTCATCTTCACCGTCAAGGTTCAGATAAGAAGAGATATCATCTTCTTCTTCTCCGGTCGGCACATATTGAATATCGCCGTTTATGATGCCGAACATATGTGCTTCACCGTCCGGATCATAGTTGTCCATAATCGGGTCAGCTCTATCGTCCGCCATTATGTCGATCCTGAAAACATGTAGTAAAAACAAATTAATTAAGTGAAGAAGGCGGTGGCGGTGGCGGTGGCGAAAGGGCGGTGGCAAAAGGAGGCGAGGAAGGGGTGGGAGAGGGTGTCGCGGTAGAGCCTTGAGGCAGGTGCTCCGTGGTCGAACTTGGGGTCGCCGGCCGGTCTCGAGGTCTCTCTAGGAAAGAAATAACGGAGGAACACAATAAATAACAGAGCAATCAAAGCATCACAAAGCGTAACACTGGCAATACGCGGTGCTAGGTGTGCCCTAACGCGATGGGTCGTCTGCCGTGAAAAGAAACATCCGGAAAGTATCCCCGGTGATTAGCGTTTTGGACGAGATGAACCGGAGGAAAGTTACGTGTTTGCTATGCTAGGGATGTGTGGCGGACGAGCGGGCTGCGTGTCGGATCCGCCTCATCGTTACGAGCAACTTTCATGTACAAAGTATTTTCATCCGAGTTACGGATTATTTTATATTAATTTTTAAAGTTTTATATCATTTTAGAATTAACAGAATTAATTAAATTGTGCATTAACTAATTAACCAAGTTAATTAGATTAATTAACAGATTAGTTATATTAGTTATTTAATTAGGTTTACTAAACACAATTAATTAAGTTAATTAATTTAATTAACTGATTAATTAATTAATATATTTATTTATTTATTTTCTAAATTCTCTTCTCTCCTTTTTAAATCGTTTACAGGCGTGGGCCCCAATTGTCATTGGGCGAGGGGCCTTAACGGGCGCTTAGCCCAGCGGTACGAGCACGAGGTCCCGTGACCAAGGGTCATAAGCCGGCGGAACAGGCGGCGGCGGAGGAAGTGGCCGGTCCGGCGCCAACCGGACGTCAGGCATGACAGCGCCGCCGCCATGCAGGCGGGCGCGGCGACGGGCCGGGCAGCGCGGCGTTCGGAGGGCGGGAGACGGCGGACGGGGCCCGATGGGAGCTCACCAAGGAGAGGCGGCGTCTGCGAGGACCGACGGCGAAGGAGAGGCGACGGCGATCCGCGGACGGGGCGAAGCGGCGACGGCGGGCGGCGTCGAGGGCGCGCGAGACGAACCGATCGGAGAAGACGAGAATAGATCGGGCGTGGTATTTATAGCCCCCCTTTAGTCGCGGTTGGGCGGCCAGCGACTAAAAAGTACCTTTAATCGTAGTCGCCTGCCCAACGCGACTAAAGGTTTTTAAGCGGGTTTTTGCGTTCCGCGCCCCACCTTTAATCGCGGCTGATGCAGCGACCAGCGACTAAAGCCCCACCTTTAGTCATGGTGCAGCGACCAGCGACTAAAGGCCTTGTGCTTGCCTCAGCCCAAAAGTTTAGTCCCACCTCGCTAGTTGAGAGAGCTCGAGAGTGGTTTATAAGCGCTGCTGCGCCACCCTCTCGAGCTCCTCTCAACTGCGAGCTTCAGCCTAATCATCACTAGCTATGTGCTGTGGGCCTACTTGGCCTCCTGCGGGCACTGAATCACAGCCCATGTAGGGTTTCTAGTCGTATTCAGCCGTGGGGGTCCAGATGGCGGCACTATTTTTTCCAGCTTTTTTGTTTTGTTTTCTGCATTATTATTTATTTTTTGTTGTTTTTGCGTTATTTTTAATTCTTTTGCTTTTAGTTTTAGAAAAATTATAAACTTTCTGTTAGTGCCATTAGTTTTCAAATTTGAAAACACTTTTTTGTTTTCTTTGTTGCTTTATTTATTTTATTTTGTTTCTACTTACAACAAAATACTTAGGCGACACTATTTTTTTCCAGTTTTTTGTTTTGTTTTCTGCATTATTATTTATTTTTTGTTGTTTTTGCTTTATTTTTTAATTCTTTTTGCTTTTAGTTTTAGAAAAATTATAAACTTTCTGTTAGTGCCATTAGTTTTCAAATTTGAAAACACTTTTTTGTTTTCTTTGTTGCTTTATTTATTTTATTTTGTTTCTACTTACAACAAAATACTTAAGTGACACTATTTTTTTCCAGTTTTTGTTTTGTTTTCTGCATTATTATTTATTTTTTGTTGTTTTTGCTTTATTTTTTAATTCTTTTTGCTTTTAGTTTTAGAAAAATTATAAACTTTCTGTTAGTGCCATTAGTTTTCAAATTTGAAAACACTTTTTTGTTTTCTTTGTTGCTTTATTTATTTTATTTTGTTTCTATTTACAACAAAATACTTATTATTGTGCTATTTTAGTCGCTGGTCGCCTGCCCAACCGCGACTAAAAGGCCGCTTGAGTTTAGGGTTTTCCGCCATTTCTTCCCTGTCTTCCGCCTCTTTCTTCCCGCCACTTTCTTCCCGCCTCCTGTCTTCCCGCTCCCATTTTTCCCGCCATTTCTCACTACATATATATGTAGCCCGGCTTAGCCAGCATTATCACATCTCTACAATCTCTCATCACTCTCTCATGGACACCAAACACATCACGGGTAATATAATTCACATGATCCATTCAACAAAGTTTGGTACAATAAATTATTACACATCATTTCTTCCCTTGTGTCCCTGCTTGCTTACGATTGTGCCGTATCCATGGAGCATCCTCATCATTTAACTTAATGCTTGGGTCGGTGTTCACTTTGAAGGCGGAATTTCAGCAAACATATTATAATCTTCTGACATGTACATCTTGTCCTCCACTCCCACGATGTTTCTTTTCCCTGAAAAGAACAATGTGGCGCTTTGAATCATCGCATGATGTCTTGATCGTTTTCTTATCTTTCCGTTTCCTCGGTTTGCTACTCATGTCCTTCACATAGAAAACCTGGCGACATCTTTCGCTAGGGCGAACATATTTCTTTAATACTCCCATGAACCTCTCGAAGGGAACATATTGTGTAGAAATACAGGACCGAGAACGAAAATCTCTTCGACTAGGTGAACCAGGAGGTGCGTCATAATATTGAAGAAGGATGGCGGGAACACCAACTCGAAACTGACAAGACATTGGATCACATCGTTCAGTAACCGTGGTAGAACTTCTGGATTGATTACCTTGAGAAATTGCATTGAGGAATGCACATAGCTTCACAATGGCTACTCGAACATTTTCGGCGAGGAGCCCTCAAAGCAATCGGAAGCAATTGCGTCATAATCACGTGGCGATCGTGAGACTTCAGTTTTGGAACTTTTTCTCCGCCATGTTTATTATTCCCTTTATATTGGGCGAGAATCCAGACGGAACCTTCATACCGCTCGGGCATTCAAAAAGATGACCTTCTCTTCTTTGGTCGAGCGTAGCTGGCACGACCTTGAAACCATTCCGGATGCCGGTCATCGAAGTCTTTCAAACGTTGCGGTCCTGCCGTGCTTCCTTTGTATCATTTGTCTTCCCATACACGCCCAAGAAGCTTAGGAGGTTCACGCAAATATTCTTCGTAACGTGCATCACGTCGATTGCAGAGCGGACATCTAGGACTTTCCAATATTCTAGCTCCCGAATATAGATTTCTTCTTCCACATGGCTGCGTGCCCGTCGGCTCCCTTCGAACTGATTGTCCGCCAGACCTTTCCAAAGATGACTTTCAAATCCTTGACCATATCAAATACCTCGGCACCGGTCGTTCCGCGAGCTTCGGCCGGTGATCTGCCTTGCCGTTGTAATGCTTGCCTTTCTTTCTTCTTGGATGAATTTTCGGAAGAAATCGGCGATGCCCAAGGTACACGTTCTTCTTACAATTTGGCAAATGTACACTTTCGGTCTCATGTATGGCGATGCGTGCATGCATTGTATCCCTATTTGACAGTCGAAAGGTTACTAAGAGCAGGCCAATCGTTGATGGTTACGAAAAGCAACGCTTCGTAGGTCAAATTCATATTGATTGTGCTCATCCCACACACGGACACCACCCCACAGCTGAAAAAGTTCATCAACTAATGTCCTTAGGAAAACATCGATGTCGATGCCGGGTTGCTTCGGAACTTGGATGAGCACGGCATCATAATGAACTTCCGCTTCATGCACAACCAAGGAGGAAGGTTGTAGATGCATAGAGTCACGGGCAGTGCTATGGCTGGAGCTCTGCTTTCCAAAAGGATTCATGCCATCCGTGCTTAGAGCAAATCTTATGTTCCTTGCGTCGGTACCAAAATCTTTGAACCATCTGTCGATCTTTCTCCATTGCGTTCCATCTGCGGTGTGTCTCAACTCCCGTCCGACTTACGGTCCTCTTTGTGCCATCGCAACAACTTGGCATGCTCTTTGTTCCTGAGCAGACGTTTCAACCGTGGTATTATAGGAGCATACCACATCACCTTGGCGGGAACCCTCTTCACAGGTTTACGGCCCTCAACATCGTCACCGGTCATCGCCTCACGATCTTATAACGCAATGCGGTGCATACCGGCATTCATTCAAATTCTCGTATTCACAGCGGTAGAGGATGCGATCGTTGATGCATGCATGTATCTTCGTAACCTCTAAACCTAGAGGGCGGACAACCTTCTTTGCTTCGTGCGTCTTGGCGGGCAACTCGTTATCCTTTGGAAACATATTCTTCAACATTTTCAGCAAGTTTTCAAATGCCGAGTCAGCTACACACCTCGCCTTCCATTTCAGCAAATCCGATTGTGCAGCCCAGCTTTTTGAGACCATCATCGCATCCGGGTACAGCGCCTTTACGTGATCCTCTAACATGCGATCCAAATTCTCCCTCTCCTTTTCGGTTTAGCGGCGTCTCCGTGCATCGGCAATGGTCCGACCAAGATCATCAGCGGGATCATCACGTGCCTTTTCTTCACCTTCCCTTCACCTTGACATCCTCCATGAAAGTATCACGAAATGAGCAAGATAGCTTTCATCGATGAAATCATCCCTTCTTCATCTTCTTCCATTATAACCCCTCTTTCTCCATGCTTGGTCCAACAATTATAGCTTGGCATGAAACCCTTCAAGCGGATGCATGTGAACAACTCTTGAGGAAGAGTAACCCTTCTCATTCTTACAGATAACACATGGACGGATAACAAAACACCCCGCTTGTTCGCATTAGCCACTACGAGGAAATCTTTCAAACCCGTAGTGAACTTCACGGAGAGTCGGTTACCGTACATCCATTGCCGATTCATCTGCATTATTATAATATAAAATATATAATTAACCATCATGCATTTGTTAAACTAACTAGGTACAAACAATATAAATTAAACAATGAACTACACACATGCATATTGACACATCAAAGGTTCATCAAGTTGCTAACATGATCGAAGAGTGTGGCTCCAACACTTCATGTCAGGTTTCTTTCATGCTCTTGGGGCATTTCATCAAACACCTTATGTGCATAAGAGGAACCAAAAGCAAACCTACACCCACTTGTGAAGAGAATGGCTCCAAATGGCTAAGTGTTGGCTGCCGGATGGGTATATATAGGGAGGGCTTTAGTTGCGGTTGGCACAGCAACCGTGACTAAAAGTGCCCGAAAACCTTTAGTCGCGGTTGTCACAGCCAACCGCGACTAAAACCTCACGTCTTGTTGGCCACTAGCGCCACAGGCCCAGGCCTTTGGTCGCGGTTCACCTCGAATCATGACTAAAGGTCCCATTAATCATGGTTCCTACAGCTTCGCGACTTATGGGGCTGGACGGAAGCCTGTTTTTCTACTAGTGTAGGTAAATCTAAAATACCAAATGCACATCATTGGATACATCGTGAGTTATATTTTTAGAATGTACATGTTTAATATTGTAGATGTAGATAGTTTTCTTTATACAATTGATCAAAGTTGGCAATGTTTGACTTTTACAAAAATCTATAGGCACTACATTATAGAATGGAGGGAGTACAAAGGTAGCAACTGAGCTGCATGCATGCATGCACTGCTTTTGAAATCAACTTTTGCAGATTATATTGCCTTGATGAATTATTTTGAGTCGCGTGTGAGAGTGACAGGGCACTCTCGTCGCGTTAGATCGCTTTTTTAAGTCGGCACTACGTGCAGCTTGCTGGTCCTTCCTTCCCACACCCACACCTACGCCTGCATCCAAGCATGCCCGGCCATCCCGTTTTGGTACGCACTACTGTGTAAAATGTTCCTCAAATTTTATTTAGTTATTTTCCTTGTGAAAAGGCCATAGTACATAAAATTAAGTAGCACAAGGGCATCTCGAGCGGAGACCCACGAAACTCCCACATGTGGTGTCCAGACAACTTTTGTTTACTTTTGTAATTCAATGGGAACCTGTATAAGTCCGTGAAGCTGTCTGGACGTCCAAATACCAATATTCTGGAAACAAACGTCGAGAATTTTGCCGTAGTCCGAACATGCACTTGACCAATCACATGTATGTACTCCCTCCGATTCTTTTTTCTTTGCGTCTAAGGTTGAGCCCGCATACCAAGGAGAGAAACTTTCTGTTAAATCTGGACCAAATTGCCCCTGGTTTCCATAAATAAACGCTGGGTAGTTATGATCTGCATGCAGTTGATTGGCTTGACTCCTTAATTCCCGTGCGCACTACTCTCTTTCTCTGTGCATACGTTTCTCTCTCTCCTTTCCCTCTGCATGCACCCACAGAGAGGAATTAATTATGAATGCATGCGAACAATGGGAAGCGGGGGATGCGGGGCAGTTTTGGAAACTGCAGCATAAAATGGGCATCGCGCAGACCATATAGGGAAAAATCAAAAAAAGTTATACACACACTATTGAGGAACGGAGGGAGTACCTCTCTTCTCTCTCTCCTCCCAACCGCACATGCATGGTCACCCTCTTCTTTTTCTCCTCTCAAGGAGACACTAAAACAACAAATATCCCATCACATGCATGGTCTCCACCTACTTTTTCTCCTTACAGCCGATATTTTGTAATTAGCGTTGAATGACTCCCTTCCGTTATCATGTCCGCGGACCATGTCCGGACACAAAAACGGACATATACCGAAGGAATTTGCGGGTCGGCATTGGACATGCCCTAAACCCTTGCAAAACAACCATACATAAATTTAAAAATACAATTAATTATCGTTGAGTGTATTGAAGTCTTCTTCCAGTAACACGCCGTGGGCAAAGCTTTGCCGCCTCTCGACCTCCATTTCAGTGGAGCAAACTTATTTAAACCAAATAGTTTGTAGAAGCGGTAGCCAAAAGGTCGTCGATGTATACTAGAGAACTTTGACGACATGATTTGTGCATCAAATCATTCCCCCAAAGAAGAAAACACGGGCTAAATGCTCCAGTTTCGGCAAAATGGAGTTGGGGAACATAAATCTCACAATCTTCCTGATGAGGCCATGGCTAGGCACACCCTTCGTCGGTCCAAGTTTGGAACTTGAGCGGGAGAATCAAGAGACAAAACCATGTTTTCCACTCCACCCGCTGCACGACCGAGACAAACTTTCAGAAAAAATGCCAAACCAGGAGAACTAGATCTAGGAGACACCATATTTCCAACGCCTTTCGACGAACTATCACTAGAACAAAGGCGAGGTGGAGAGACCTGATTCCACTCCGACATCGACACCATGATCTGGCCACAGCCCCAAATAACGACAGTCATAGGGGTAGGGGCCAATGGACTCACCAGAGAGTAGGGCAGATCAGCTGCTGCGCACATCGCCTAAGTCAGGGAACTGTAGGGGAAAGAACGTTTCTAAAATGCCATGAGCCAAAAGGGTTTTTTAGGCACATTCGTTATCTCTGGTTAGAGATACTCTTAATTTGCAATGATGCAGAGATGAGATTGAATTTTTGAATGAAGCAACGATTGGAGTGACGGATGAACAATTATTAGTGGAGATGCAGTGGCAGCGACATGACAGTGACCAGGCTCTTCGCTGTGGGAAATTTGATCAAATCTGTCTGTGCCTTCTCTTTTCTGGATGTTTGCATTGCACGTAAGAGTTTTGTGGTGGGGCCCATGTGCACGCAAGTATGCATGTCGATGTCGGCACACTAGCTAGGTGCTGCCGCTGGCTGTATTATTCAATATTCATGCATGTATGCTAGCTACTTGACGACAACGTACGTACAGTGTCAGTAAGTAAAGTCCCCTCCCTCAATATATCATAACAACGAGATATGTATATACAGTACATGAATAGATACATTGTCCGTTTTGTACCCAGTAAGGAGACTCCTGCCCACGGATCCTGGTACAAATTCAGTTTGGCAGACGTCCAGGCAATGCCTCCTAAATGGAGACGTGGAGGCTCTATTTCTGATACGAGGATGTAATATACGAATATACTGTCGATCTGCAGTTACGAGCGTACGTATACAGATATGTACGCCCGTTGGGAGTACGTAGGTAGGTGGTGGTGACTCACTCACATCACATCCATGGTTCCGGGGAGAACCGGATCGGCAGTGACAACGGTCATATAGATCGATGCCGACCAGATCGATTCACGCTGCACCTACCGACATAGCATGCGACGTAATACGTACATTTCTGTGTACAATCCGTATGCGCGTCCGTATGAGTTTCTATTATTGTGTATGTTGTTGCACTATTGTGTATGTTGTTGCATGTGTAGGTGTCTCCTTCGTCTCTCCACGTACGCCCGTCTCTCTCGGTTTCTTCGCGTGTGTGTGTGTGTGACCAGAGCAGGCCATGCATGCAGGTATATACAAAAGCAATCATTCATGCATGATTCTTTTCCCATCCATCCTTCATTCACGCGTGCACCAATGACAGCGTTCCGAAAAAGGGTTTCCCCGCTTTGTATTACAAAGCAACCAACCGATACAGCCAACGATAGGTGTTCGGGCGGAAGCAGCACAATCACATCCAAAAGAAATGAAAGAGAAATAACAAGATGAAAAATGCCGACAACAGCGGATCGACGGAAGCAAATAAGCTTCACGACCACTGCGCCCACCTAAGATCTCCCACCAAGCTCCAAGGCTCCGAAGCACCGGTACCACTCCAAGAAGGACCACGACGATGACGACGCTGCTGCCAAGGATTTCCCCCGGTACGCGATGAGGCGAGAGGAAGGGTCGCCCCGGCACCCTCCAGGAAGGTCCGGCGGCACCACCGGCATCGCCGCGTCGGTGTCTGACAGGCTGACAGGGGTTCCCCCCGATCCCAACCTTCACCTCGGATGCTCCAGAGCCTACCACCTAACCGACCACCATCTTGCGCCATCGTGGTCATGAAGCCTCCACGCCGTCTCACCACGGCGCCACGAAGTGAGGCCTGCCCAATGGGGAATAGGATCCGGGACTAGGGGCCGCAGCACCGTCGGCACGCGGGAGGACACAACCTCCACCGTCAACGACGGTAGCTGACCGAACACAGGCCCGTGGGCCCACAGGCCTGACCGGGACATCCACGCCTGTAAAGCTCCCGCCATCGCGCTGCAGCAGGCACGCCGTCAGCGTCGCCGCCCCCCATCGGAGCTGCTCCTCCTCCACACCACACCGACGACGAAGAAGCCATGCCGGGGGGGGGGGGGGGAGGGGGGCCCGCTAGAACCTAGATGGGCCCGCAGGGCCTAGATCTGGGCCGGGGGTGCGCCGCCGGCCAACCTACGCCACCACGCCGTCTCGCCGCCAAGGGACCATGCCACCACCTCGCGCCACGGCCAGGGTCGTCAGACCATCGCCGGCCGAGGAGCACCGCCGCCATGCCTGCAGTGAGCCACACACGGGGACAGTCCGCCACCACCAACACCACCGGTCGGTGGCCAGGCGGCCGTCGGCGGCAAGGAGGAAGGGAAAGGAAAGGCCAAGAAGAGGGAGGGCTTGCAGCGTCGGCCACCTCCGGGGAGGTGGTGGCAGGCGGATCTGGGAGAGGGAAAGGGGAGGGGGCCGATGGCGGATGTGCTGAGGTGGCAGGGGTGGGCAGCGGTCCACCACAGGATTTTGAATGTGCTTATATACCTATATCTATAATTGGGCCGGAGAGGGAAAAAAACGGCCCAGTAACTTATGCATGTACGAACGCATCACGGCCTGTGAGAGCACGACAAGAACCCTCGTCTCGCCCGGTCGCCTCGAACTCCTATTGGGCCTTCATTGCGGCAAGCGATCGGCGCTCGCCTGAGGCGAGTGCGAGGAGGCGGCAAAGTGGGCAGCCCGTTTAAGCGTTCTGGCCAGACCCGGTTTTGGAACCTTCTATGATGCTTCCAGCCGGTTTTTTCCAGTTTTGGGAACCTTCTAGAAGGTTCCTGAACCGGCTTTTTCTTTTTCAGTTTCTTTTTTGTTTTTCGTTTTTCTATTTCTCTTCTTTTACTTTTTCTTTTTTTCCGTTTCCTTTTTTCTGTTTCTTTTTTCTTTTCCCTTTTTTCTTTTCAAGTTTATTTTCAAAAAATATCCGAATTTCTATTTTTTCCTGTTTTCCAGATTTTGTTCAAAAATTCAAAAAAGTTCCCATTTCACAAAATTTGTTCATAAATTGAAAAAATGTTCCTACTTTCAAAAATTTTGTTCTGAATTTTCAGAAAATGTTCCTGTTTTTTCAAAAATTGTTCAAATTATTTTTATTCATTTTTTGAGAAATTTGAAAATTAATGGCATGGATTTAAAAAATGCCTGTTTTCAAAAATTATTCACAAATTTCAAAAAATGTTCTTATTTTTCAAATTTTTGTTCATGTATTAAAAAGTGTTCTTCTTTTTCAAATTTTTCAAAAAATGTTCTTATTTTTTAAATCATGTTCAGTTTATGCAGCTGAAAAATGTTCACCTATATAAAAAATGTTCGCACTTTCAAAAAATGTTCGAAGCACTAGAAAAAAGTTTCCGTTTCAACTGTTTGGTCATGTATATAAAAAATGTTCTCCTTTTCAAAATTGTTCTCAGTTAAAAGAAATTTGTTCTGAATTTAAAAAGTTGTCCCCCATTTTCAAACTTTGTTCACCAATTCCAAAAAAATTGTTCACAAATTTAAAAAAATGTTCTTATTTTCAAATTTTTGTTCATGTATGAAAAAATGTTCTTGTTTTTCAAAAAATATTCTTAGTTTTTTAAATCATGTTCAGTTTATGCAGCTGAAAAACGTTCACCTATATAAAAATGTTAGCACTTTCAAAAAATGTTCGAAGCACTAGAAAAAAGTTTCTGTTGCAACTGTTTGGTCATGTATATAAAAAATGTTCTCCTTTTCAAAATTGTTCTCAGTTAAAAGAAATTTGTTTTGAATTTAAAAATCGGACGCTCGTTGTGGCAAGCAGTCGGCATTTCGCACACAAGCAGCTTGGCTGGGCCGGCCCATATTGCGGGTGCGCCACATTCGTAGGTTAAAAATCGCAAAAAAGAAAAAGGGTACTGGAATCGAACCCGAGACTTCCTATTGCTAAGCACGATGAGCTAGCCGCCCCAACTAGCTACTTCTTATGGTAAATTGGCAGCGCGAACCTAGAGAAATTAACAGTAGCGAGAAAACATAAAATCTGAATACGCAAAATTACGATGAACCAAGGTGTGAGCAAGGCACCTGTCAACACAAGTAGGTAGCCACTATAGTTTCTAAGATTTCGTGTCAAAAAAGTTAGCCCAACAAATATGAACTATAAACCGCGACAAAGGCTATACTTAAAAAAATTCAAACATGAATTCTTTTGGCAAAAAGTAAATATTTTCTGAAACGCAACCATTTTATAATTTGTGAACACAATTTTAAAAATTAGAACATTGTGTGAAAGCGGAAACATTTTTTTGGAATAAAAAAGGAAGAAAACTGAAATTGCGAACATTTTGTTTAAATGCGACCACTTCAAAATTTGTGAAAAATAATTTTAAAATTAGAACATTTTCGTAATTTCATTTTTTAATGGACAAATTAATTGAATACGAGAACATTTTTCAAATTTGCGAACACTTTTTTGAAAAACAGAATAGAATTGAAAACCCAAACATTTCCAATTTTCCAAAACATTTTTCGAAGACATGAACATTTTTGGAATTTGTGAAAAAAATTTTTAAAGCACGAACAATTTTGAATCTTGAAAACAAATTTCGAAGCGCCAACTATTTTTTCAACCACGGACATTTTTTGAATCTTGAGAACAAATTTTAAGGTAAGTAATGTTTCAAAGTTTGAACATATTTTAAACAACGCGAACAAATTTTGAAACTCCAATTAAATTTTTTGAATACATGAACAATTTTAAGAATAGGAACATTTTTTGAAATTTCTGAACAAAAAGTTGAAAAGCTGACCATTTATTGAATCTGCGAACAATTTTTTGAAAACACAAACAAATTATAAAAAAAACACGAACAACTTTTGAAAAATGGGAACAAATGTGAAATCCCAATTTTTTTTGAAACAATGAACAAACTTGGAAATGTGAACATTTTATGAAAATCACGAACAAAATTTGAAACTCCGAACAAATTTTGGAAACACAAACAAAATTTTGTACATTTTTTGAAAAGAATGAAATGTTTTTTGAAACCTGAACAAAAAAATTCGAACATCTTTTTTGGGACCGAACAAAGTATTGAATATACCGAACTTTTTTTAAAATTGCGAACAATTTTTGAAACCGAAACATTTTTAGAAATCCCGAACATTTTTTTAAAAGTTGTCAAAAGGTTGAACAAAAATATTCTTAACAATTTTGTTAACACATATATTTGTTTTGAAAATTCCGAACAATTTTTTAAAATTGCATACAGTTTTTCAATTTGTGAACAAAATTTGAAAGCACGAATTGTTTTCAAGTTCTGATCATTTTTGTAAAAGTGCAAACATTTTCCAAAAAAGGCGAACATTTTTTTGAAAAAGAAAACATAAACTTGAAAAACAAAAAAGAAAAAAAGAAAAAAAACGAAACAGAAATAGAAAAAGAAAGGAAAATATGAAACCGATTCAGGAACCTTCTAGAAGGTTCCCAAAACCGGAAAAAACCAGTTGGAAACCTCTAGAAGGTTCCCAAAACCGGAAACCGGGAGCGCTGGAACGGGCCGGCCCGTTGCGTCGTTGCTCGGTCGCTCGCTTTGTCTTGGCGCCCGGCGATTTAATATAACGAGCGGCAAATAGGAAATTCAGTCGCCCCCTCGCCAGCAACTCCTCCTGCGGCTCTGCCCGACCACGACACCCACTGCCCGACCATCGGCAGTCGCCGGTCGCCCGGCGAGGCCGAGTTCAGCCATCCAGAGGCTCTCGCCTCCCTTCCGGCTTCCCGGGCGCCCTCCGGTCGGCCGCGCCCCACGCCTGCGTGCGGCTGCGCTCCTGCGGACTGCAGTGCCGGCGTCCCGCCTCCCCTTTCTGGCATCCCGCAGGCCCGGCCGCCCCCCTTCAAAGCCCGACCATGGTGACAAACCACTGACCGATTTAAGGTACCCAAATATCTCAATTTCAGACTCAGGGTTTGCTTTTTTTGCCCCAATTCCATGTATATGAACTGATGAAGACATATTCAGAAACGATGTGAAATTATAGCTTTTTTTCTGAGCAAAAGAGAGGCTTTCCCTCTCCGATTTCATATACAAAACCAGTTCTAGTAAGTGAAATTATAGCTTGCTTGAATGAAGCCACAAAGGCTTGAATTTTGCCTCAATTATTTCATTATATTTGTCTGGAATGAAGCCAACTATCATTTCTTCCTTGGTTACTTTCATTTTGCACATAATGCCTCAATTTACTTGTGTATTTGTATTGATAGAAAGTAATTTTTATTACAGAATTATTGAGGAATAAAGAGGGCCGGAGACATTGTTTTTCTTTTCCAGAGATAAGCTATTAAGATAGGGAAGAAGGAAGCAGGGAATATGTCGAGTGTGGCTGAAGAGCAAACCGGAGAAATTTTGTATATGCCTGTTGTGATTGAAGAGCAAACTCATGAACCAACAGTCTCTATGCCAAAATGTGACCATAGAGCAACCGGAGAGCATTTTCTACCATGAGTTAGTCAAGATCAAGTTGAGAAAATAAGATGGGTGATAGTCTTTTGGGTGATTGCCTAATCACATGCATTGAGAGGCATTATTTCTCCGAGGTGAATAAAGATGATATAATTGATACCTTCATGGCAATGCAAAAGCGCAGGCAAACATAGTCTTTTTGAACTTCTCAAGGTATGTACTATGGTTCATGTAGTATTTACTATGTAGGCTTCTTTATGCAAAATGAAGATTTAATTGAGAATTTTAGTGTGTTCATCAGAACATATCGATATATTTCTTTATGATATTGATAATTAGTTAGAACGTTCACATATCATATTACTTATCAAAAAAATTTGGGGCGGACCACCCTGGTGTCAAATGCTAGCTCCGCCACTGGCACTACTAGAGAAACTATCATTAACGATGATGAGGAAAAACTCTTGGTCGTTAAAGAAATAAACACACCCCGCGCCATGGAAATCGGGCTACACCAAATATACTTAACTGCCAATTACTCGCGGCTTAAAAATCTCATGGGGGTGGACTGTATCTCCTCTCCTTTAATTATAGAGCAATGCTACACTTACGTAGATCATCCTACGTAATTAACGTAAAGGCCCAGCTGGGATTCTCTGATTGGCTAAAAATCAGGGCAAGGGCCCCACTGCCTGAAAATCAGGGGGGTGGAGAGTTTAGGGAGGAAGGTTACGTAAGAATTTCGTAGCAGTTTCGTAAGTGTAGCATTTTTGTTAATTATATCTCTCTTTCCTAACGTGACCCCTCTCTCTCTCGCTCGTTTCATCTTCCACCGGATCCGCCGCCCCTCCCTCGTTTCCTTTTCCACGCGATCCGCCGCCACGACCTAGACATCCACCTTCGGTGTTGCGCCTCGGCCACCCAGCTCCATCAAGAAGCGGCGCATCCATGTCCTACCCCCATCCACGGCCATCGGGAGAGCATGAGAGGTAATGGCTAACCCTGGACTGGCCTTCCGCGTGGTGTAGGGGCTGGGGTGAGGAGGATGGAGAGGCGGCCGGTGTAAAGGCCGAGTGGCCTTCCTGTGGGAGTAGGATCCGCGCAGGGAGGAGGAGGCACATGTGCCGCCGCAGCACGAACGAAAAGTCACCACCCTGAAGACGCTCTTATTTCTTGCTGCAGATTTATGTGTGATAACAGAGAATTAGCGAGATTGGTTGAGTGTACAAGCTCTTTCTGACATGTTCTTATTCCTTGCTGCAGGTTTATGTGTGATAGAAGAGAATTAGCAAGAGTGGTCGAGTACAAGCTCTTTCTGACATGTTCTTATTCCTTGATGCAGATTTATGTGTGAAAGAGAATTAGCGAGAGTGGTCGAGTACAAGCTCTTTCTGACATGTTCTTATTGATGCAGATTTATGTGAGAAAGAGAATTAGCTAGAGTGGTCGAGTACAAGCTCTTTCTGACATGTATTTCTTTTATGGCCTTTCTCCAGTTGAGGGATTTTAGGAAGGTAACAATCTCTTAATTAGTTTTCTTCAGAGAAGATGGTTCCGCATGGGCCCTGCTTGCTCTTTATTCAGTTCCAACAGATATGGTTCCTTTTATCTCTACAGGTTTGAATACTACCGTCAGAAAAATCTATTAAGTTCATTCTGAACATTATCTTCAGAGAAGCTTGTTTCCTTCAGACTGGCATGCCAATGCGTGAGGTACCATCTATGCCCAAATTAGTTTATAGGATACATTAGATAGTACGGTGATCCATGAAAAGGTTAAGTTTCCATTCCAGGGTGTAGGTAGTATAATAGTCAGTACATTGTATTTATTTGCACATGTAAATTGATTGTTCATATGCATAGGAATTGGTATAAGAGAACAAGCAGCTTGATTCCTGCCCCGTACTGTCCGAAGCAATGTGCAGTACAAACCTAGCATCAAGATAGTTGATTCTGGCCCTAAAGCAACACACACTTACACAGCTCCTGATATATCTTTGCGTTGGTCGATCCTCACGGCTGGAAACGTACTAGTACACGCGCTCGCACAAAAACCGGCTTATTGCCACAAGCTCGAATCGGGCCTGGTTCTTTTCATCTATTTCACCTCACTGACCAGTGTTTACAAAGGGATATACATACGTATATATATCAGCTAGGACTAACAGAAGCTAACCTACTCGGTTACAAGTTCTAATCCTAAAATACTACTCCCTCCGTTCCAAATTACTCGTCGCTGAAATGGATATATCTAGAACTAAAATACATCTAGATACATACATACGTGCGATAAGTAATTCGGAACGGAGGGAGTAGGTGATTGTTCTGTGTACAACCGGTACAGCACTACACACGACGTGGTCATTTCCAGCATGCTCTTTGTGTACTTTAATTAGCTTTAGCCAAAAACAAAAACGTTTTTGGCACCACCGTGGTTTCTTGTTTCATTATATCTTGTGTTTCCAGCTGCTCTTGACAGTAGGTGCTCTTGTCTGAATAAGAGACGCAGATGTTTGCATTTGAATTCAGTTATGATCATTCATATTAGTAGATATCTAATTGATAGTCCCCATGAAATCCAGCATGCTCGAGTTACGTGTTCTCATACACTAATTTTATCTGGTATTATACTTTGTGTCAATTTATTTATATGGACTGACTTTCATAAATCACCAAACATTTTGTAGGACTGATGATCCACCTTATAATATATAGAAGAATGAGAAGGCATTGTAATCGCTGATGAAGAATTATGTCCATTCAAACAACGATGGTGCCTATGGTTGAAGATTAATAAATATGATCTTTTCTAGTTGTGTAGTTTCCAATTAGATATGAGCAAGTACAGTGGTCATGTAAAGAGTGCTTTTGACTCAAATTTCTCAAATGGTATTTTAATTATATAATTCTATGGTGGAATTTTGTTAGTACCTCTGATTTCTATTAATAAAAGAGGTTACGATCCTTTCAATATTTGCATTCTTTTGTTTTTGAATTAAATAATTTGAATAATAATATTCAAATGTTGGATGTTGCATAAAGTGATTGTTACCAATTCAAAGGTGGTTGACTGTAAATGCTATGTAAAGTGGTAATGATGCTTTAACCACTGTGAAAAATTATTAGCGATGACAAAAGTGGTCGTTAATACATCAATTGCGGTTGTTATTTCCTCGAGGTTGACGACCACACACCATACCGTCGTTGCACGAATAACGACTGGGTAAGGTGGTCGTTATTACTTTTAACGACGGAGCCTACTACGACCACCAGATTGTGGTCGCTAATGACCTTTCACGACCACAATCGGACTTCTAACGACCATATATACCGTCGTTAAAAACCTTTTCCCTAGTAGTGTGTGCGTGTGGGGGGGGGGCAGGGATGGCGGTGGCGGCGGCCAAGGGAACCTTTGGGAAGGCCGGCGGGGCGGGTGGGAGGACCAATGACATCGTTCCAAGCAATCAATCACTAGTTTCTAAATTGTCTCTTCTCATCCCATCCATGCCCTGTAGATGCGGAGAGAACTACATGCTCCTACCTAGCTACACTATCTTCACCTTATGATAATAGTTCAGTCAATGTGGCCGGTCATATTCACTAGTGCAGAATCGGGCAATAGCACCGGTTCGTAAGGCCCTTTAGTGCCGGTTCCATAACCGGCACTAAAGTGTGGGCACTAAAGCCCCCCCCCTTTAGTACCGGTTCAGCACGAACCGGTGCTAAAAACAACCACGTGGCACAAGCCAGCTCGGGGCACAGAGCCCTTTAGTACCGGTTGGTAAGACCAACCGGTACTATAAGGTTTGAGGTTTTTTTAGTTTTATGATTTCTTTTTCATTTAATTTTGTGTTTCCATTTTAATTCTTTTTCGTTTGCTGGTATTTTACGATACTACACATTGTACACGTTATGCATATATATATATAAATAAATATATATATATATATATATATATATATATATATATATATATATAAATTTCTAGTAGAACCAATCATGCATATATATATCATCAATGTCTCACAAACCACCATATTAATTAATTCACACATACACACATGTATAGCTATATACAATTTCTCCTACATATGCATGTTGCCTTCGGAGCTAGTGGCATTAGCCTAATTGGTGCCTTCGGAGCTAGTGGCATTAGCCTAATTGGTGCCTTCGGAGCACGATGGCAATTGGAAGTGGTTTTCATGGGGGCGGTAGCGGGTAATAGTATTCTCCCTTCGGATTTATGACCTGGTCGATAAAAAATCCCGTTATTTCCTCTTGAAATGCTTCTACGCGCTCCGTTTCTAGGAGCTTCTCCCGCACCTCTTTGAACTGTTAAGAAGGAGATCAATATGCATGTGTATTAGTTGTGTGACTAGATATCGATAATGGTGTAAAAATTATGAATAGTGTTCTAACAAGCGTACCCATTCCTGTATTTGAGATCTGCTCCTTTCGGACGCCATCATGCGAATGTTCTCGCAAACGCAGAATGCACACAGATCAGTCCCTACCGCTTGCTTGTGGCATTTACGAGAATGGAATTTGATCAGATAATAATTAATCAAGCATGATAATTAAAGAGATGACAACTAGCTAGCTAGCTAGTACTACTTAATTACTTACCTTGGGTCGAAACCATTTAAGCTTTTTTTTTCCATTCACCTTCCGTGTGATGATGAACCTTGCCCAAGCCCTGCCGCCGACAAAGAAAATGAATAAAGGGGTTATTAAATAGTTCATATTATGAAATGACGAACTAAATAGGCCGAGATATATGGTTAATAATGATTGAAATTACCTGTTGACTATCCCAAACAAGATGTTATAGTCAGTATTTGCTTTGAGTAGTGAGTCCAGTATTTCAACTGTTCCGGCGTCAACTTTAATGATAGACAAGATCCAAGAAATCTGCATGCACACACGCGTTTGCATGTCTTAATTAAGCGGACATATGTAAGCAAAAACATGTAGCTAGCTAGTAGGCAAAAACAGAGAATTTGTAGTACAAGACAGTGTGACTCACTGGAAGTTGTAAGGAAGTAGTATATCTTCATTGTATTCGAGGCGCTTCAAGAACTCTAGCATGTTGTCCTCTACGTCCTTTTGATGATGTGGATTTATTAGCCATGTGTATTCATTAATGGTGTTTGGGTCAATGAACCCAATGCCAAAGCATCCACCTTTTCTCATTTCATACATCTTCATCCTGCATAATACCACAGAAAAGAATATAGTGAGGATAATTACAGGTAATGATTGATCAAAAGGATCACTACAGCTAGCTTGAGACTTAAATTACAGAAAGAAATCACTTACAGACAATAGCAACTGACGATAGATTTATCGAGTGCGTCTTGATTGTATAACTGAAACAGTTCGGAATACTCAACGGACAGAGCTTTCTCATGGAAGTAATACTCCTCCTTGACATTCACCATGAGGGACAATCGATCTGAAATCTTGGTAATGTTCATGTACCATTGATGCAATTCATACATTCTCGTTGGGAGGTTCTTGACCTTGTCTGGCTCGACCAAAGGTTGGCCCCGGACATATTTCCATTTCATTTCATCCTTTGTAAGCATAGGCATGGGCTCGATCTCGAGGAGTTGTCCAACAGTGATGTTGAGAACTTCAGCCTGCATTATATGGTCCTTGGTTATTACCACATTGTCCACCTCGGGAACGTAAACTGTTTGCCCACAATAATATTGGGCGCGCGTACTGTCACGTGTTGTTGGCGCAACAAGCGAGGGGATCGATTGTGCCGCCTGTTCTCCCAGCCGGGGAATGGTTTTCCCGCATTTTTTGATAGCTGCTTGTTGTTTGCTCGATCCCGAGCTCGCCTCCTTACGTAGACGTGCTCGATTTAACTTCCTGATGTGGCGCTCATAGTCTGTGTCAACAGGCTTGGGAGCTGGTGGTTGAAGCCATACGAATGAAGTGGTCAATCGTTTCCTCAGGCACTTTCTCCCTTGGCGGCGGTGGCGGTTTCGGTGCAAAATGGGCTTCCACCTCGGCCTTCGATATGGCTGCGTTTTCCTCCTCGGACTTATCATAAGGCCTCTGCGGAAGAGGCGTGAGGCTTGGACCATATTTATATCGCTTGCCTTCGCTTTGTACTTCTGTACTACCTCGACTCGTGCCGCTCGCACCATAGCTGCGGGGTGTCTCTTCTGCGATTGCCGAGGCGGAGGAGACGACCGACGGGGCTGAGTTGGATGAGGAGGAGTGGCCTGGCTGTGCGGACTTGGAGGAGGAGTGGCACGAGGTTGTGCGGACTTGGAGGAGGTGGGCGTCGGCTGTGGCGGACTTGGAGGAGGAGTGGCCTGACACTTTGCTGGACTTGGTGGACTTGCAGGAGCGGGAGTCTGCTGACTCGGTGGCGGACTTCGACGAGGAGTCGGCTGACGCAGTGTCGGTGGCCTTCGAAAGATGATGCAATCCTTTTTCCATAGGATGATACGATGTTTGGCCTCTCCGAGAAAGTGCTCGTCGTCACCTCCGGGAATGTCAAGTCTGTAGCTCGAATATGAGTCCACCACCTCATCAACCAAGACACGAGCATAGCCCTTTGGAATCAGGTTGCAATGGAAGGTTGCCTCGGGGGGATTTGTAAAAGCAACGGCGTCTGCCACCTTCATGGATATGTTCTTCATTTTGACGTGTAGCTCGCAGTTAATGTTCTCCGTGATGTCATCCACGGGGTATCTATCCAGCATTGCGTCGTCCGGGGCGGAACCCACGCTGCTTCTCGGCATGGATGGGGCGGTGCTATCCAATGTTGGATCATTCGCTAGCTGCTGCATTCTTTGAGACCCGCTTTGCTGGGTAAGTGAGTCGATCTGCTCCTGCTGCCGCTGGAATTTGACTGCCAATTCCGCTTGACTTGCTTCTAGGCCTTGAAGGCATTCATAGTCCCGCTTCCTCTGCTCCTCCTCCATCTTCCTCTTCTTCTCCTCCGCAATCTTCTTTCTCGCATGGGTTATGTAATCGGTGTTCCAGTCTGAAAACCCCTCATATCACGGAATAGCGCCCTTGCCTCGTGTTCTTCCCGGTGTTCGTGATTTCCCAGAACGCAGAAGGTCGTCGTTCTCTTTGTTGGGCTGGAACACCCCAATCGTGCCTCTTCTATTGCAACAAGTATCGCATCGGCTCCCTTCAGACTTGCCCTCGTCGAAACATTGCACATCTTGGGTCCAACTCCACCCCATGCGCATAGAACCAAGTCCTGCACCTGGGGGGGGCAGCTCTTAGTAACCGGAGTGACACCTGCATCCTCCATCTCTTTCTCAGACTTATCCCACTTAGGCATTGCCATCGCATAGCCACCTGGCCCCAGCTTATGGAACTTATCCTTTTTTTCGGCATTCTTCTTGTTTATTCTCGACCGTTCCTTAGCTAATTCCGAATCCTTGAATTTCACGAAATCGTCCCAATGAGCACGTTGGTTCTCTAGTGTTCCCTCGAATCTTGGAGTATTCCTTCCTCCCTTGACGTACTTGTCCCATTCACGATTCTTGTGGTTCTTGAATGCAACCGCCATCTTCCTAAGAGCAGCGTCCTTGACTTTCTGCACATCTTCTTCTGTGAAATGATCTGGTAGGGTGAAATGTTCCATGAGAGTATCCCAAAGCAGATCTTTTTGTCTTTTGTCGACAAAAGTAACATCTGGACGTGGAGCATCGTCCTTTTTGTCTTTTTGTCTTTTGTCTTTTGCTGGCTCTCTCCATTCTTGAAGGGAGACCAGGAGTTGGTCCTTCACAACAAGTCCGCACTGACGAACGAACTTGTCCGCAATCTTCTTAGGCGCTAATGGTTCGCCATTATGTCTGATTGCCTCGATATTGTACTTTACGCCCTCCTTCAACTTTTTGTTCGGGCCTCGTTTCGTCCTTTTGCCTGAAGATTTGCTCGATCCGGATGGCTGAAATAACAAAGATCGATTCGTTAATATATGTTCAAGTCATTTAAAACATGTGATGATCACCAGATGCCTGCTTATATAAATATATATACCTCGCCGGTCTTTGTTGTTTCAAGATCAACATTTTCTTCGTCATCATCATAATCATAGTTCATGACTTCATCAATTCGGTCGTCGCGATCAAATATCATATCACCCTCTCCGGTGTTGTTTAGAAATTCGGAGCCGTCATAATCTTCTTCATTCTGATCATCATCTGGCCGGTGAGGATGGCGTATCATATCGAACATGGCCTGTTCTCCCTCTCTGCCGGTATTGTCCGCCATAGCTTTTATTTAACTAATCCAAAATAAATATAAAACAATTTAGTATTCAAATTACATCGTCTCAAATAATAGATATAATCTCGAATACATCATCTCGAATAATAGATATAGTCTCGAATACATCGTCTCGAATAATAGATATGATCTCGAATACATCGTCTCGAATAATAGATATAATATCGAATACATCACTGGCTAGGTAGCTAATAAAGATCGAATACTACAGAAGAATCTAGGACACTCGCGGTTCTGCGGGCGCTGGCGGTGGACACCAAAGAGAACGAAATCTCACGGGATCATAGCTGAAGTGAGATCCTGAAGAAACTACCGGTATTGGAGAACCTGCCGCCCTCTAACGCAACCATGTAGCGATGGGCGTGCTCGTCCTCCTCCACGACAATGACGTACCACCTCCCGGCTGGGCCAGCTCTCCCTCAGCGCCAAACTGGCCCACGCGAACGCCACCAAAGCGAGATCGAGGTCGACGACGGGACCCGGGGCGGGTTCCTTATCAAGCGGCGCGCCCCTCGAGCAGCACCTCCCGGTGCCCGGCCGGAGCCAGTCCGGACATGGGTCAGCGGACGTTGTCGCGACGTGTCGGCCAGCGAGGATCTTGGTCGGGCATCGTCGAGAACAAATACTAGCTATATGCCCGCAAAAAGTAACATTTTTTAATGACTGGATTTTGATAACTAAAATTTCTAACATTTCTATATAACTAACATTTCTATAACATTTCTAACAATGCTATATATAACTAACATTTCTATAACATTTCTAATATTTCTATAACTAAAAAACAGAAAAAAATTATAACATTTCTATATATATAACTAACATTTTTAT
Source organism: Aegilops bicornis (assembly GCA_021605145.1). Lineage (NCBI taxonomy): Eukaryota > Viridiplantae > Streptophyta > Magnoliopsida > Poales > Poaceae > Aegilops > Aegilops bicornis. Next base: position 793,459,929 of record CM038673.1, on the reverse strand, counting down.
AACTATTTCTATAACCAAAAAACAGAAAAGTTTCTAACAATTCTAACTTTTTTATAACTATTTCTATAACTAAAAAACAGAAAAATTTCTAACAATTCTAATATTTCTAACTATTCTAACAATTCTATCATTTCTAACTATTCTAATAATTCTAACATTTCTAACTATTTCTGAAAAACAAAAAATGTATGTGCGTGTGTGTGTGCGCGCGCTCACGTGGCCGAGGGCAGCCGAGGCGGCGGCAGGGGACAGCGGCAAGCCTTGGCGACAAGCAGGGATAGCAGCGAGGGGCGAGATGGGGCAGACGGGCGGGGTGGCGGCAACAGCGAGGGGACGTCTGGCCAGCGCCCGGCAACGGGGCGAGGCAGCAGAGCCAGGCAGGGCAGGCGGCGGTGGCAACGGGGCAGGGGACGAGGCGGCGGTGGCCAGGGGCAGCAGGCGGCAGCGGGGACGAAGCGGACGGCAGAAGCGGCGGCAGAAGCGGCGAAGCGGCAGTGCGAAGGAGAAGAAGCCAGATGAGAAACTGAATTTTTCGTAAGTGTTGTTTATATAGGAGGGCCTTTAGTACCGGTTTGTGCCACCAACGGTACTAAAGGCCAATTTCTTCCAGCCAAGCGGCGGGAAGCGACCCCTTTAGTACCGGGTGGTGGCACAAACCGGTACTAAAGGCCCTTTAGTACCGGTTGGTGCCACGACCCGGTACTAAAGGGGTCTTATTAGCGCAGTGCGGTCGCGGCAAGTTTAGTCCGACCTCGCTAGCCGAGGGCGACCGCACTGGTTTATAAACCCCGTGCGGTCGCTCTCTCGAACTCCTCTCCAAAGCAGGCCCTCTGGGCCTACGTGTTCTTCTTTGTCCTGTGGGCCACTTGGCCTTTGCGGGCCTGCATCCTGGCCCAACAACAGGTTGGGTTTCTAGTCGTATGCAGGCCGCTCACGGCCTCTGGCGGGCTTTTTTATTTTATTTGCTTTATTTTTTTGTATTTTTTTGTGTATTTATAGCTTCTTTGTGAATATTTTTGCTTTAGGTACAAAAAATTACAAACTTTCTGTTAGTGCCCGTAGTTTTCAAATTTGAATAGTTTAAATTTTGAATTATTTGAAATTAGTGTGAATCACTAGTTTGTGAATAACTTAACTTTAAAAATCAGTAAAGGCATGAAAGAATTTGTTTGCACATAAAATTTCTTCGCGTTTCAAATGCCAAAACACATAACTACCCTAACTATTACAGAGATTCCCCTCTGGGTGTGAAACACGTAAGAAAGTGATGATAGTGAAGCCGATCACATCCCAGATCTTTGGGTGTGAAACTTTTTCTTCAGCGTGTGTCCCTTTTTGCGCCCGTAACCATGGAAAATCTTCATCATTTAACGGGATGCTCGGGTCAATATTCACTGTGAATGGAGCAATTTCATCAAACTTTTCATAATCTTCTCGACTTGTCTGTCTTGTCATCCACTCCCACCATGTTTCTCTTCCCGGAAAGAACTATGTGCCGCTTTGGCTCGTAAATGCGATGCATTCGCTTCCTTATCTTTTCTTTTTCTTGGCTTGGTAGACATGTCCTTCACATAGAAAACCTATGCCACGTTATTGGCTAGGACGAATGGTTCGTCTGCATACGCAAGATTGTTGAGATCCTTGTTGTCATTCCGTGCATCGCGGGTCTTCCGTTACCCGCCTCGTGTCATATTGACCCATTTGCAATGAACCAAAGGGACCTTTAAACCACGTCGATAGTCAAGTTCCCATATGTCCTGTATATAACCATAATATGTTTCCTTTCCCGTCTTGGTTTCTGCATCAAAGCGGACACCACTGTTTTGGTTGGTGCTCTTCTTATCTTGGGCGATCGTGCAAAATGTATTACCATTTATCTCGTACCCTTTGAAAGTCATTATATTCGAAGATGGTAACTGGGACAGCAAGTACAGGTCATTTTCAATAGATGTGTCATGCATGATGCGATGTACGCAACCAGCTGGCGAAACTCCTGGTTTGTTCACGTGTAATCCGGTCATCGAGACCGCTCCAGTGTTTGGAGCGTAGGAAATTCTTGTGTTCATCCATATACGGAGCCACCAAGGCGGAATTCTATAGAAGCTGTGTAGTGTGCTTCGGTGAGAGAATGTCCGTCCATACATATTATTTGTTCCCTCCTAGCGTGCCTTTTCTATCCGATCTGCCCTTATGCCGCGATTCAGGAACACCAATCGGCTTAAGGTCAGGAATAAAGTCAATACAAAACTCAATGACCTCCTCATTTTGATGGCCCTTGGAGATGCTTCCTTCTGGCCTAGCACGGTTATGAACATATTTCTTTAAGACTCCCATGAACCTCTCAAAGGGGAACATATTGTGTAGAAATACAGGACCCGAAACGTTAATCTCTTCAAGATAGGTGAACTAGGGCGTGCGTCATGATGTTGAAGAAGGATGGTGGGAACACCAACTCGAAACTGACAAGACATTGCACCAAATCATTCTGTAACCTTGGTATGATTTCTGGATCGATTACCTTCTCGAGAGATTGCATTGAGAAATGCACATAGCTTCACAATGGCTAATCGAGCGTTTTCGGTAGAAGCCCCTCAATGCAACGGAAGCAGTTGCGTCATAATCATGTGGCAGTCATGAGACTTTAGGTTCTGGAACTTTTTCTCTGCCATGTTTATTATTCCCTTTATATTCGACGAGAAGCCAGATGGTACCTTAATACTGAGCAGGCATTCAAAGAAGATTTCCTTCTCTTCTTTGGTAAGAGCATAGCTTGCATGACCCTGATGTATGCCGTCTTCTCCGTGCATACGTTGCTGGTCCTCCCGTACCTCAGGTGTATCTTTTGTCTTCCCATACACGCCCAAGAAGCCAAGCAAGGTCAAGCAAAGATTCTTCGTCACGTGCATCACGTCGATTGCGGAGCGGACCTCTAGGTCTTTCCAATATGGCAGGTCCCAAAATATAGATTTCTTCTTCCACATGGAGTGCGCGTCCGTCGGCGTCCTTGAACAGGTTGTCCGCCAGACCTTTCCAAATATCACCTTCAAATCCTTGACCATATCATGTACATCAGCACCGATGCGGTGGCGAGGCTTCGTCCGGTGATCCGCCTCACCTTTGAAATGCTTGCCTTTCTTTCTTACGGGATGCTTGCTCGGAAGAAATCGGCGATGTCCAGTACACATTCTTCTTACAACTATTCAAATATATCTTGTCGGTATCATCCAAACAGTGCGTGCATCCGCGATATCCCTTGTTTGTCCGTCACGAAAGGTTCTTGAGGGCAGGCCAATCATTGATGGTCACGAACAGCAACGCCTTTAGGTCAAATTCTTCCCCATGTGCTCATCCCACGCCGCGTACACCTGTTCCATTCCACAGTTGTAAGAGTTCTTCAACTAATGGCCTTAGGTACACATCAATGTCGTTGCCGGGTTGCTTAGGGCCTTGGATGTGCACTGGCATCATAATGAACTTCCGCTTCATGCACAACCAAGGAGGAAGGTTATAGAAACATAGAGTCACAGGCCAGGTGCTATGGTTGCTGCTCTGCTTCCCAAAAGGATTAATGCCATCTGCGCTTAGACCAAACCATACGCTCCTTGCGTCATCTGCAAACTCCTTCCCGTACTTTCTTTCGATTTTTCTCCACTGCGACCCGTCAGCGGGTACTCTCAACTTCCCGTCTTTCTTACGGTCTTCTCTGTGCCATCGCGCATCGCCTTGGCATGCTCTTTGTTTTGGAACAAGCGTTTCAACCGTGGTATTATAGGAGAATACCACATCACCTTGGCAGGAATCTTCTTCCTGGGCGCCGCCCTTGACATCACCAGGTCATCGCGGCTGATCTTATAGCGCAATGCACCACATACCGGCAAGCGTTCAAATCCTCGTACTCACCGCGGTGGAGGATGCAATCATTAGGGCATGCATGTATCTTCTGCACCTCTAACCCTAGAGGGCAGACAGCCTTCTTTGCTTCGTACGTACTCTCGGGCAATTCGTTGTCCTTTGGAAGCATATCCTTTATCATTACCAGCAACTTTCCAAATCCCTTGTCAGATACACCATTCTCTGCCTTCCATTGCAGCAATTCCATTGGTGCCCAGCTTTTTCTTGTCACCCTCGCAATTTGGGTACAACAATTTTTTGTGATCCTCTAACATGCGCTGCAACTTCTTCTCCAAATCACTTGCCTTGATTTCTCTTTGCATCGGCAATGGCCCGACCTAGATCATCAACGGGCTCATCCGATGCCTCTTCTTCAGCTTCTTCCCGCATTGCCGGCTCAGCTTCTTCCGCATTACGGCTCAGCTTCTTCCCCCATTGTTGTATCATCGTATTCAGGGAACCCATGGCCAGGATAGCTGTCGTTGTCCTCTTCTTCTTCATTGTCTTCCATCATAACCCCTCTTTCTCCGTGCTTGGTCCAAACATTATAGTGGGGCATGAAACCGGACTCAATCAGTGGACGTGAATGGTTCTTGACGTAGAGTAATTGCGACCATTCTTACAGCCAGCACATGGACAAGGCATAAAACCATCCGCCCGCTTGTTTGCCTCAGCCGCAAGTAGAAAAGTATGCACGCCCTCAACGAGCTGGGGAGAGCATCGGTCATCGTACATCCATTGCCGGCTCATCTTCATTACACAACACCGAATAGACCAAATTAATACAAGTTCATACATAAAGTTCATACAACACTTAAATGCAACAAACAAATAACTCTCTAGCTAAAGCATTTAAATGCAACAACAAATGCGATCAAGATCGCAACTAAGGTAACAATTGATCCAACAGCATAATGATACCAAGCCTCACTATCGATGGCATATTTTCTAATCTTTCTAATCTTCAAGCGCATTTTCTCCATCTTGATCTTGTGATCATCGCATTTATATCGGCAACATGCAACTCCAATTCCATCTTCTCCCCCTCAATTCTTTTCAATTTTTCTTTCAAGTACTCGTTTTCTCTTTAAACTAAATTTAACATCTCGACAATAGGGTCGGTTGGAATTTCCGGTTCACATACCTCCTAGATAAAAATATCTATGTCAACTTGATGGGCATAATTTGTCATAAACATGAAATGCAACAAATAGTTTTAGAAGAGAATATACCACATCCGAATCATAACAAGGACGAGGGCCGACGGGGACGGATATCAAAACCATGGCACTATGTATAACAAACAACGTATGGGTAAGATAATTATTATACGAGTAACTATATATCCAAATCACACAAACATCAATTTTTTATATAAAATTTCATGAACAAGAGGCTCACCACAAGGTGGTGCCGGTGACGGGACGGTGCGGGCGATCGGCCGATGGTTACGACGGAGATTTAGAAGGCACTAAGTAAACCACACCTACATATGCAAACTAAGTGTTATTTTGACCTCAAATTGCATATAAATCAAATACTACCACATATAATTCCTCCCAAATTACTAAAACCCACAATTAATCACTATATAAACCAATGCAAGAGCTAATCTAGCAATGAGATATGAAAGGACAAAGTTGCTAAGCTTGGTGATCATTTGAATGGATGGGGGCTTGCAAATCTTGACAAATTTGGGGCAAATTTTGTGATGAACTCGAGAGGAAGAAGGGAAGAACAGAGGAGAGGGAGAGGGGAAAGGGGGAAGAACAGAGTGCGGGTGGACGAAGGGTTTATATTTAGTACCGGTTCGTGCCACGAACCGGTACTAAAGGTGCTGGAAGGGCCCCACTCTGACAACATCCTGCCACCACTTTCTTTAGTACCGCTTCGTGGCACGAACCGGTACTAAAGAGCTCCTCCCGCCTAGCCGTTGGAACCGGCACTAGTGGACACATTAGTGCCGGTTCTGTTACAAACCGGGACTAATGTGTCTCACATTTGACCCTTTTTCTACTAGTGATTGGAATGTAATAAGTAGGTAGTAACATATGTGTGGTATCACGTAATCCTTCATTTATTTAGACGTAGTTTTATTTTACATTGGGTTGTGTTATGTTACAGTAACGTATTTACCGCAAACACTTCTCTCCTCACTGACTACTTATCACATAAACAAACCCTTTTTTGGTGTGCGTTATGATACTGTCGAAGTTATATAACACCCACAAGTAGGGAGACCTATATTAAGGAGATCCTCCATCGAGCTTTTGGGTTCATATTTTACTAGGTCGGTTGTTCACTCTAGAGCTTCAACCCAGTATTAAAAGGCCAAGTTAATGATTACATAAAGATGATTTTGTTGAAACAGTTATACTGGCCTATTTATAGCCAAGGATGCATGGTCACAGCGAACCAAACCTGGAGATTATGCGTCCAAAAAACTTCAAATGGAAAACACTAGGGCGATAGGTTTGTATCCGCCGAAAATTAAAAAGGAAGAAAAAGACATAGCTAAGGCTCATGATCCGATCCGGGGACAAGGGCACCAATGTCCAATGCCACCGAATGTGGCTCATACAAAGGAGTTAAATGATTTAAAATTTAGTCATTACATAATTGAACACCTGGCATGGCAACAATCATCGTCACTACTATTTTCGTCGGCGTATGCTAACAAATCCTACCTTAATCACCATGTTCTCCGCCTTGTGTCTGCTGGTTATGATTGCTCCTTATTCTCTTGATAATCGTAACATATGAATATCAAGAGTACACCCCGCCTCTGCAATAACACATGGTGAAGAGCTAGTCGAGACACCAATGATGCACACATCAAAATTATTAAAAAAAGGAGATGAAAACAATTGACATGACCCCAATAGTCATGTAGCAACGTCAACCACTCTGGTGGCACCACCCCAACTGTGAAATCGTTTCTCGAAAAGTGATGCCTCTCAAAACGAAATGATGCATGGGGACTTAGGAGGACGGATCATGTGATTTCACCCCGAAGAGCAAATTTGAGGCTTTGAGTGATGGTTGCTTCAACTCGTTGTAATCCTCTGGTTCCTTGACGATGACCGGCTAAGCACGTCGGCAAAGAAGAGCAAATTTGAGGCTTTGAGTGATGGTTGCTTCAACTAGTTGTAATCCTCTGGTTCCTTGTCGATGAGCGGCTATGCACGTCGGCAAAGAAGAGCAAATTTGGGGCTTTGAGTGATGGTTGCTTCAACTAGTTGTAATCCTCCTTGTCGATGAGCGGCTATGCACGTCGGCCCCAAGTGTATGGTGTCACGTTTCAGGGCGTACGGCGATTACGGAAACAACATAGTGGGAGAGAAAAAAAAAAGGCTAGCAGCTCAAAGCTGGACGTCAGACAAAAAAGTCGACCGTTGGTGTAAGAAAAAGAAAACAACCGCTGGATATTTAATTGGCAAAACACCAATGAATGGTAGAGTCATGTTCATCCGGAATACACGGCACGGGAGCATTCAGCATAGTGCCGGCATCTGCATGCATGCAGGTTCTGCAGTTGCATGCTGCCTAAATGGAAAAAGGTTGAGTACGCACGCATGCCAGTAGCAGCAGTAATTATCTCACGTAGCTAACCTGGCACTGCTAATTACCCAAGAATACGTAACTACTCCATACGTAGAGGTCGGCTATGTATGCCACAACAGTAAGCTTAGCCCCTCCTCTATTTAATCCTTGCGTCCTTCCATTTATACAACCAGCTTAATGATCTGACGGAGGGCAGTTTCGTCAGATTGGTGTGGTTTTAGTCGGCAGTGTACGTGTCTGGTCCTTCCCGTCTACAATCCTGCAATGTCCATGGATGCCCTGCGATGTCCTTGCTCGATTGCCGGGGAGGAGAGGTTTCACTTTCACCGCCCGGTTAGCCCGATATTACCTTTAGTGTCAGATACCTTCGTATCTAGAAAAATATAAGACAAGTAATTCGGGATGAAAGGAAGGGAGTAGTAAATAAGTATTACCTCCGTCTTGGTTTGTTGGTCTCGTTCGTATTTCATGCCAGGTTTTGACATTAAATTAAACTAACAAAATGTTAATGCATGTCATAAAAAATAATATCATTAGAAACTACAATCAAATATGAATCTAACGATATACTTTCTGGTGACATATATTATCATTTTCTTAGTTAAATCAATCGTCAAATTTGGCACAAAATGCAAAGGGGACCAATAAACCAGAACAGAGGTAGTACCCAATAGCTGGCTAAATAGTTGGAATGTAGGATCATCCCATGCATGCAACTAAAGGAAAATAGTCTCAACACAAATCATCCGATGAATGAGATCCATGAGCATGGAATTAAAAGACAATGCGTAGGATTAATACAGGGAGGTTAATTATGTCACGGCTTGTACCCGTTGCTGAAATGCTTCTGAAGTCTCAGCTCAAAATTATCTCACTAACCTCTGCACTTGTATTAGTAGATAATGAAAGTATTTCAACTAACATAATATAAACAGTTGTTTTGATATATTCTCTTATGCTCAACCTTTTGTAATTATTTATTTATTGAATTTTTCTTACTAGCTATAATTTAAACAGTTATTAACTCTCTCATACCCCATTTTCTAAAGCGCAAAAGCTCCATGACCTTTACATCCCTCGGTCAAATCATTCCACTCCTTTGAGGGAAAAGAGAGACGAGCCCCCGATCTATATTTCCACCGAAGGAATTGGGTTCACCTTTGAGTTCACTAAGTAATTGTTACTCCTGGGGGTTGGAGACTCCTGGTGGTTGGAGTCCCATGAGAGGAATTAACTTGCGACTTACCCCAGTCGTGCAAAAGTTTAGAGCCGGCCTCAAGGTCTATCAATAGTGGTTGATAATCGCCTCCGTGGTCATATCGCAAGGAGAAGAGAGTAAGCCTTCATGGTAACACCTACCCCTCCAACAGTGACAAGGAAACAAGGAAGTGAACATCGGAATAATCAAAGTAAACTTGTAGTTGTCTCTATTCACCCCCTCTAGGTCCATCTTAATCCTCTCACTATCCCTATCTCCCCCACCACTCCGATCCCTCTTGTTTGTATTATCGATCTCTCCTCCTAATTTGGTGGCTCCTTCCTTCTATTAATCCTTAGGCCTATAATCTCCAACGATGTCTTTGTACACAGTCTTCATCAAGTTCATAGCTAGTCGGAAAATCAATAAACAAATAACTACAAAAGGTTGTCAACTGTCCACGATGAACCGGCTGAAGGGGGGGGGGGGGTGTTTTTCTTCAACATATACTTGAAAAGGGTGACACTTTACATGAATGTAACTAAGATACAACCTATAGTTTTCTATTTAGTTCTTGGTAAGAAAATAATTATACAATGCAGAAATCTATGTTAAAATATTCACTTCTGCAAAATCGCTGCCGTGGCACTAAAAAAAATGGAGGTATGACTTGTAAATCAGTAAATGGCACTTGTCCACGTGGCACTATGGTAGGGCACCCATATATGCTCAGCGATGCTGGCCATGCTCTATATATACATGCATCCTTGCCGGGTTATGGACACAAATCTCCACCATTACCCACCGAGCCTTGATTAATCAGCTGAGATCGCTCGAGGAGCTAGCTACATTCATGACTATGGCAGCAGCACAAGGCAAGCTGAGTCCGGAGGCCATCGACAACGAAATCATCAGCAACGGCAGCGCCAAGGACTACCTCGACCCTCATCCGGCGCCGCTGGTGGACGCCGGCGAGCTGGGCAAGTGGTCACTCTACCGAGCTGTCATCGCCGAGTTCACGGCCACGCTGCTCTTCGTCTACGTCGCCGTCGCTACCGTGGTCGGCCACAAGCGCCAGACGGACGCCCAAGCGTGCAGCGGCGCCGGCGTGCTGGGCATCGCGTGGTCCTTCGGCGGCATGATTGCCGTCCTAGTGTACTGCACGGCCGGGATCTCCGGCGGCCACATCAACCCTGCGGTCACGTTCGGGCTGCTGCTCGCGCGCAAGGTGTCCCTTCCCAGAGCATTCCTCTACATGGTGGCGCAGTGCGTGGGCGCCATCTGCGGCGCGGCGCTGGTGAGGGCCGTGCACGGCGGCCACCACTACGTGCTTTACGGTGGAGGCGCCAACGAGCTAGCGCCGGGCTACTCCAGGACGGCGGGGCTCATCGCCGAGATTGCGGGCACCTTCGTGCTCGTGTACACCGTGTTCTCGGCGACCGACCCGAAACGCATCGCCCGGGACCCGCACGTCCCGGTGCTGGCGCCGCTGCTCATCGGGTTCGCCGTGCTCATGGCTCACCTCGCCACCATCCCCGTCACTGGCACCGGCATCAACCCGGCGAGAAGCTTTGGTGTCGCCGTGGTGTACAACGGCGGGAAGGCTTGGGACGACCAGTGGATCTTCTGGGTTGGCCCGTTCATCGGCGCCACCGTGGCCATGGTGTACCACCAGTACATCCTTAGGAACAGCTCCATCTTCCGGTCCAACTACGATGCCGCCGTCTAGCTACTTCCATCCATTGATGCGCTCCATATCTACAAGTAGATGAGTTGAGATCCACATAATGGATGGATCCACCGCGTGGCTGTTAAAATCGATGGTCAATTAGTATGTTGTTGTGTTACTGAACGTATGTATTGCATTGTACTCCGTTAGTGTTGGGTTTACAGTGTTTGCTAGTTACTGCAAGAGATGGCTATCTATCTAGTGAAAGAAATAAAAATATTACTTCCCATGATTTTTATGCTTGGGCCCCCCCCCCCCCCCCCCCCTGAATTTTGAAACCTTTGACTTTGCAACCCTTTTTATTCTTCATTTTATGCTGGTGTTACATTACATGTTTTCTTTCTCTATGTCACGCCACCTCTGTTCACTCTCCTTGTAATTTGATGTTAGTTGGCATTTTACACTGAATGATTGCTAGTCTACTGCAGACTGTAGTAAAATTCAAATTTGTATATGTCCTTTGTGTTTGAACACATGATTTGAAGTTAAAACTAAAACGTTAAATTCCTTTCAAACCATATGTCCATTTCGTATGAAATTTAACCAGATTGGTCCGTCACTAAATTACTTCTGCTTTACGTGAATCTTTCAAATTTTTCTGTGTAGTTTTAATTTAAAACCCATAGTTTTTTTAAACTTAAAACTAATACATTGAGTGGTTTCTCACAACTTTAGTAAAAAGTTGGGTCATCTATTTTGGAACGGAGAGAGTACATGTCAAACAGTAGTGTTTTTATGTAATTTAGTTCATTCATCAGCGTCAAGCATCGGATCCGCATCTCCATGAATGGATGAAATATGGACCGCACGAGGCTGGGTGCAGTGACCACGTAGCACTGGACATGCAGGTGGTACTACTGCCCGCAGGGTTGTGTATATGGCCAAATTTTGAATTGAATCTGTATTTGATGTTTAATGTGTGTCAGACCATATATATATACGTGGCGCCAAATAACTCTGAATTACTATGCGTGCAATGCATAGTAGTTCTCCTCTTTCACAGTTTACTACTACTCCCTCCGTCTAGGTGTGTAAATCATCTTACGAAAACCAAATAATCCCAAAACACATAGGCGCGGTGCATTAACTTCTACCTCGTTTCTTGTTTTTTGACATATCAACCAATAAGAGATGAGGGTGTGCATGCTTTTAATGACTTGAGACTATCAAACACGACATGCAGTGGTTAGTTCATTGCATGCAATACTATTAATGTCTCATTTTTCTCTCCTTCTTGGTCATGGTGCACAGCTTAAGATGACTTACTCACCTAGACGGAGGAAGTACTACTACTAGTGCTTTCTTTCACGGCGTTGCATGGGTGTACGTGTCTAGTTGGACCACTCGAGGTGTCAACGTATGTGCGCTGTGCTCCACAGTACATAGATTAGCTTCTTCCTCGGAGAGACAGATAGACTCAGTGGCCCAAACAAGGCCATGCATGCAGGCGGCTACATGCGAAAACAATCATGCATGCATCATCGTCGACAGTACTAGTCCTTTTTCTCAAACCATTATTCCTTTTTTTTCACGCAATCTCACTAGTCTTAGTTATCTCTTCTTATCCCATTCATGTCATGTAGATGCTGGGAGTACACTGTACATACTCCTACCATGTTTTACCATGTTTCATTTTCTGTTTAGGGTTTAGGTTTATCAAGTTTTGATAGCTGTAACTTGCTTAAGTTTTAAAAAATTGTCAAAGCTTATTCAAGGTTGTTCTTGTTTCAAAGCTCTCCTCGCAAGGAACATGGATATGCAAAACAAGTATAAATTGCACTTTCATTTCAAAAGATACTCCCTCCATTCTTTTATACAAGGCCACTATGAAAAATACATTTTGCATGTTTACAAGGCCACTAACAAGAATCGAGGCAAAAATTAATGATGTTTCATCGTACTTGGAACTTGTTTAGTACTTGCATGCATGTAGTCATAATGACACTCTGCTACTTCCTTCTCATTCGTCCTTCCTTGCATGCACACGGGTGCATTAATTATCTTGGTTAACAAAGAAAAGTTGGCTTGCAAAACAGTCATTACATTTTACCTTGGTACCAGTAAGAGAATGGAAGGAGTATAATAGATTCAGATTCAAAAGTAAAAAAAACATGGGAGGTGGGATGTGTGCACTAGTAGAAAAAGGGGCTATCGTCCAGGGCAGTTTAGCCCATTAGTCCCGGTTCAATCCAGAACCGGGACCAATGGAGTTATTTGCCCCGGTTCATGAGCTGCGTAGGCCGGGCCACGTGGGCCATTGGTCGTCCGGACCTTTTGGTCCCGGTTGGTGGGACGAACCGACCAATGGTCTCTCTGGCCACCACTGATTATTGGTCCGGTTGGTGGCATGAACCGGACCAAAGGCTTCCCTTTAGTCCGGCTCATGCCACCAACCGGGCTAATGGTGCTGCCTATATATAGCCCTCACAAGAAGAGCGAGCACACCGCCTGCTTTTTTACAGACGAGGGGAGAGGGCTTGGTGGTGCTCTAGCTCACCTCCTATGCACACAAGGTGTTCGATGGAATGCCCGAGCCACACTACTTAAGCTTTCTCCTCTCCAAGCTCGACCTCTAACCTCCATTTTCCTCAATATTTGTCTAGGTTTAGCGGTCCGTCACGCCCGTCCCGTCATCACCGTCGCCGATCACCACGCCGATCTCATCGCCAAGACCACCGTGGTGAGCCTCTTGTTCTTATCTTCTTTCTGAAAGGAAAAATATTCTTACTTGTATTATTTTCTTACTTTTATTATTGCATCTTATATAGTGCGATGGTTTTGGTATCCGCCCGTCGGCCCTCGTCCTGTCTATGATTCGGATGTGGTATATATTATCTTTTCATAACTATTGGTTCATTTATTGTTTATGAAAATTATGCCGACCAACGTGACATAGATTTTATTTATCTAGGAGGTTGTTGAACCGAAATTCCAACCGACCCTATTGTCGAGAGGTTAAATTTAGTTGAAGAAGAAAACAATTTCTTGAAGGAAAAAATAAAAAACTTGAGGAGGAGAAGATGATATTGGAGTTGCATGTTGCGGATGTCGCCGATGATCACAAGATCAAGATGGATGCAATGCGCTTGAAGATGAGAAAGATTAGAAAATATGCCATTCATACCGAGGCTTGGTATCATTATGCCGTTGGATCAGTTGTTACCTTGGTTGCGATTATGATCGTATTTGTTTTCACATTGAAATGTTTTACATAGTTTCAATGTATGGTTTAATTAATTTAGATGCTCTGCAGAGCTTTATGTTGTTAGATGAGAACTATGTATGTACTTTGGTTTTTATGTGATGATGAACTTCTATTAATTTGGTCACTTAATTATCTATTCATGATGTTCTGTAATGATTTTTGACACACTTAATTATATATAATGCACGCAGATGAACCGGCAATGGATGTACGGTGTGAGACACACCTCCGAGTACATTAAGAGGCGTGCATGCTTTTCTCAAGTGGCTGAGGCAAACAAGCAGAATGGTTTTATGTATTGTCCATGCCCTATATGTGGGAATACGAAGTCTTACTCTGACCGGAAAATCCTTCACCCCCACCTGCTTTACCAGGGTTTCATGCCACACGATAATGTTTGGACGAGGCACGGAGAAATAGGGGTTATGATGGAAGACGGCGAGGAAGAAGAGTACGATGACAACTATGTGTCCCCCTGAATACGGTGATGCTATGAACATCAAGATGCACCAGACGATGTGCACGATGGTGCTGCAACGGGCGAAAGCTGCTGAAGATCAAGAGGAACCAGACGATGTGCCCCATGATGATGATCTCCGCCGGGTCATTGTCGATGCAAGGACACAATGCGAAAAGTCAAAAGGAGAAGCTGAAGTTCGATCGCATGTTAGAGGATCACAAAAAGGGTTGTACCCCAATTGCGAAGATGGCAACACAAAGCTCGGTGCCGTACTCGAATTGCTGCAGTGGAAGGCGAGAATGCTGTGCACGATAAAGGATTTGAGAAGCTACGAAAATAATGAAGAAGAAGCTTCCAAAGGATAACGAATTGCCCGACAGTACATACGCAGCAAAGAAGGTCGTATGCCCTCTAGGATTGGAGGTGGAGAAGATACATGCATGCCCTAATGACTGCATCCTCTACCGTGGTGCCTACAAGGATTTGAACGCATGCCCGGTATGCGGTGCATTGCGGTATAAGATCAGACGAGATGGCCCTGGTGATGTTGACGGCGAGCCTGCCAGGAAGAGGGTTCCTGCGAAGGTGATGTGGTATGCTCCTATAATACCACGGTTGAAACGTCTGCTCGTAAACAGAGAGCATGCCAAGTTGATGCGATGGCATAGTGAGGACCGTAAGAAAGACGGAAGTTGAGAGCACCCCGACGGGTCGCAGTGGAGAAAAAATCAAGAGAAATTACTGGGATGAGTTTGCAAAGGACCCAAGGAACGTATGGTTTGCTTTAAGCGCGGATGGCATTAATCCTTTCTGGGAGCAGAGCAGCAATCACAGCACCTGGCCCGTGACTCTATGTATGTATAACCTTCCTCCTTGGATGTGCATGAAGCGGAAGTTCATTATGATGCCAGTTCTCATCCAAGGCCCTAAGCAACCCGGCAGCGACATTGATGTGTACCTCAGGCCATTAGTTGAGGAACTTTTACAGCTGTGGAATGGAAGCGGTGTACGTCGTGGGATGAGCACAAAAGGAGGAATTTGACCTAAAGGCGTTGCTGTTCGTGACCATCAACGATTGGCTCGCTCTCGGTAACCTTTCGTGACGGACAAACAAGGGATACCACGCATGCACGCACTGTTTACTTGACACCGATAGTATATACCGGGAAGCTGCAGGAAGAATGTGTACAGGCCATCGCCGATTCTTCCGACCAACCATCAATGTCGAAGAAAGGCAAGCATTTCAAAGGCGAGGCAGATCACCGGAAGAAGCCCGCCATGCGTACCGGTGATCACGTACTTGCTATGGTCAATGATTTACACGTAATCTTTGGAAAGGGTCCCAGCGGACTAGCTTTTCCGAATGACGCTGAGAATCATGCACCCATGTGGAAGAAGAAATCTATATTTTGTGACATACCCTACTTTAATGACCTAGAGGTCCGCTCTTCGATCGACGTGATGCACGTGACGAAGAACCTTTGCGTGAACCTACTAGGCTTCTTGGGCGTGTATGGGAAGACAAAAGATACACCTGAGGCACGAGAGGACCTGCAACACTTGCATGAAAAAGAGGGCATGCCTCCGAAGCAAGCGATATGAAGGTCCTGCCAGCTACGCTCTTACGAAAGAAGAGAAAGAAATATTCTTTCAATGCCTGCTCAAGATGAAGGTCCCGACTGGCTTCTCGTCGAATATAAAGGGAATAATAAATATGCCGTAGAAAAAGTTCCAGAACCTAAAGTCTCATGATCACATCGATTATAACGCAACTGCTTCCGGTTGCATTAAGGGGGCTTCTACCGAAAAACGTCCGATTAGCCATTGTGAAGCTATGTGCATTCCTGAATGCAATATCTCAGAAGGTGATCGATCCAGAAATCGTAGCAACGCTAAGGAGTGATGTGGCGCAATGTCTTGTCAGTTTCGAGCTGGTGTTCCCACCATCCTTCTTCAATATCATGACGCACGTCCTAGTTCATCTAGTCGACGAGATTGTCATTACGGGGCCCGTATTTCTACACAATATGTACCCCTTTGAGAGGTTCATGGAGTCCTAAAGAAATATGTTCAGAACCGTGCTAGGCCAGAAGGAAGCATCTCCATGGGCCATCAAACAGAGGATGTCATCGGGTTTTGTGTTGACTTCATTCCTGGCCTTAATAAGATAGGTCTCCCTAAATCGCGGTATGAGGGGATACTGACTGGAAAAGGCACGCTTGGAAGAGACTCCATAATATGCAGGGACGGATATTCTTGGTCTCAAGCACACTACACAGTTCTACAGAACTCTACCTTGGTGACCCCGTATGTCGATGAACACAAGAACGATCTGCGCTCCAAACACCCGAAGCAAAGGCGACATTTGGATTACATGTGAACACATCGGGACTTTCAGCAGTTGGTTGGAAACACGTCTCGGAGGTGACAGCACTGTTTGTGATGAGTTGTACTTGTTGTCCAGGGACCATCTTCGATCAGAATGATTTGGAAAGGATACGAGATAAATGGGAATACATTTTACACGATTGACCAAGATGAAAAGAGCACCAACCAAAACAGCGTTGTCCGCTTTGATGCAGCAACCGACAAGGAAATGACACATATTATGGTTACATAGTAGACATATGGGAACTTGACTACGGAGTAGATTTTAAGGTCCCTTTGTTTAAGTGCAAGTGGGTCAATCTGTCGAGGCGAAGTGCAGGTAGACCCACAAAGCGGAATGACAACAATGGATCTGAAAAATCTTGGGTACACCGACGAACCGTTCGTCTAGCCAATGATGTGGCACAGGTTATCTATGTGAAGGACATGTCTACCAGACCGAGGAAAAGAAAAGATAAGGAAGCGAATACATCATACAATGAGCCAAAGCGCCACATAGTTCTTTCGGGAAAAAGGGACATCCCAGGAGTGGAGGGCAAGACAGACATGTCTCAAGAGTATGAAAAGTTTCATGAAATTCCCTTCAAAGTCAAGGCTGACCCAAGCATCCTGATAAACGATGAAGATTATCCATGGTTACCGCGCAATAAGCAAATGACACAAGCGAAGAAAAAGTGAAGACTTTCTCCCGCAATTATTATGATGATACCATGCCAACTTTGTAACACACGAGTATGATACCATTGTCCGTTTTGTTCATGAACATGCTATGCCAACTTTTTCAGAGTTCATTTGAAAACTTTGAATTTGAAAACCTCGCCAACCGAAGGGCGCTCACACCGGTTTATAAGCCCGTCCCTCTACGCCTTGTTGAGCTCACAAACTTGAAAAATAAAATAAAAATAGCAACAATAAGCATTTTGTTGTAAGTAGAAACAAAATGAAATAAATAAAGCAACAAAGAAAACAAAAAAAAAGTGTTTTCGAATTTTAAAACTAATGGCACAAACAGAAAGTTTATATTTTTTCTAAAACTAAAAGCACTAACAGAAAGTTTATAATTTTGCTGACCTAAAAGCATAAAAGAATTAAAAAATAAAGAAAAAACCAAAAGAAAATAAATAATGCAGAAAACAAAACAAAAAACTTGAAAAAATAAAAATAGCAACAATAAGTATTTTGTTGTAAGTAGAAACAAAATAAAATAAATAAAGCAACAAAGAAAACAAAAAAGTGTTTTCAAATTTTAAAACTAATGGCACTAATAGAAAGTTTATATTTTTTCTAAAACTAAAAGCAAAATGAAATAAAATATAAAGCAAAAAAAGTGCCACCCTCGGGCCCCCACGGCCTGAATACGACTAGAAACCCTATGGGCCAGGATTCAGGCCAGAAGGCCCAAAGAGGCCTGAGCACAGGTGGCGAGATAGGCCCAAAGCCTGCTTTAGAGAGGAGCTCGAGAGGAGCCGCACTGCACCTTATAAACTGGTGCGGCTCCCTCTCAACTAGCGAGTGGGACTAAACATTTGGCCTTGAGGGCAGCACCACGGCCTTTGGTCCCGGTTGGTGGCACCAACCGGGACTAAAGGGGGGTTTAGTCACGGTTGGTGCCTCGACCCGGGACTAATGGCCCCCTTTAGTCCCGGTTTGTGCCACCAAACGGGACCAAAGGCCGCCGCTTCCCGCCCTTTGGGCTGCTGTAAAGAGGCCTTTGGTGCCGGTTGGTGGGACCAACCGGGACTAAGGGCATTAGTCCCGGTTTGTACCACGAACCGGGACCAATGCCCTTGCTATATAACCAGGACTTGTGAAAATTTCGCGTCTCCCTCGCCCCCGACGACGCTTGAGCTCATCGACGCCGCCAGTTGCTGCCAGATCGACGCCGTCAGCTGCCCGCCGCCGCCCGCCGTCCGCTGCCCCGCCGCCGCCCCGTTTTTTATTTTTATTAGTTTATTTTTTTTGTTCATATGTGATGTATATATATGTGTATGTGGCTATAATGTATATGTTTTTTATTTTTATTAGTTTAGTTTTTTGTTCATATATAGAAAGTTACAATTTTAATTAGGTTAGTGCATTTTAATTAGGTTAGTGTAGAGGAAAAAGTAAAATAAGGAAAAGGAAGAAAAGAGGAAGAAGGAAGAAGGAAGAAGAAGAAGAAAAAGAATGAGAGGAAAAAGAAGAAAAAGAAGAGGAGAAGAAGAAAAAATAGAATTTTTTTCTATTTTTCTTCTTCTCCTCTATTCTTTTCTTCTCCTTTTTTTTCTTCTTTTTTCTTCTTCTTCTTCCTTCTTCCTTCTTCCTCTTTTCTTCCTTTTCCTTATTTTTATTAGTTTTTTTTATTCATATGTGATGTATATATATGTGTATGTGGCTATAATGTATATGTTTTTTATTTTTATTAGTTTAGTTTTTTGTTCATATATAGAAAGTTACAATTTTAATTAGGTTAGTGCATTTTAATTAGGTTAGTGTAGAGGAAAAAGTAAAATAAGGAAAAGGAAGAAAAGAGGAAGAAGGAAGAAGGAAGAAGAAGAAGAAAAAGAATGAGAGGAAAAAGAAGAAGAGGAGAAGAAGAAAGGAATAGAGGAAGAAGAAAAATAGAAATTTTTCTATTTTTTCTTCTTCTCTCTATTCTTTCTTCTTCTCCTTTTTTTTCTTCTTTTTTCTTCTTCTTCTTCCTTCTTCCTTCTTCCTCTTTTCTTCCTTTTCCTTATTTTTATTAGTTTATTTTTTTGTTCATATGTGATGTATATGTGTATGTGGCTATAATGTATATGTTTTTATTTTTATTAGTTTAGTTTTTGTTCATATATAGAAAGTTACAATTTTAATTAGGTTAGTGCATTTTAATTAGATTAGTGTAGAGGAAAAAGTAAAATAAGGAAAAGGAAGAAAAGAGGAAGAAGGAAGAAGGAAGAAGAAGAAGAAAAGAATGAGAGGAAAAAGAAGAAAAAGAAGAGGAGAAGAAGAAAGGAATAGAGGAGAAGAAGAAAAAATAGAATTTTTTTCTATTTTTTCTTCTTCTCCTCTTTTTTTTCTTCTTTTTTTTCTTCTTCTTCTTCCTTCTTCCTTCTTCCTCTTTTCTTCCTTTTCCTTATTTTCCTTTCTCGAGGGATAAGAAGAAAAAGAAGAGGAGAAGAAGAAAGAAAGGAATAGAGGAGAAAGAAGAAACTTTGACACGAGGGGGGGGGGGGTACCGATACCCCCTCCCCGATAACATTATTTTCCCATGTATATGTATGTTGCGTCGTTGTCGATATAACAAGGGTGTCGAGGATCGCGGAGGGGTCGAGGGTCGTTAAGGGGTCAAGGGTCGAAGGTTTCAGGGTCGAGGGTTCCTATAGTGTCAAAGTATTGAAGAAATCCATGGCTTCATCATTAGCCAGAAGTAACCATGGCATGATGGTGAAGTCCTCCAAAGTTGTTACGGAATGGAGTCCCGGATAGGATAATTTGCCTTTTGCTGAACTTTGTACCAAAAGCGAATTATCCTATCTGGGACTCCGCTCCAAAACAACTTTGGAGAGCTTCGCACCATCATGCACCACTTTCTACTAATGATGAAGACATGATTTTGTTGAATCCTTTGACACTAGGCAACCTCCCGACTCCTCGGCGATCTTCGACCCCTTGACCCTCGACCGCTCGGCGATCCACGACCCTCTACCCTACCGCGGGCGTCGATGCCCACGTCACTTGTGGGACATAGATGTACTGTTCAACGCCGACCCCCTCCCGATAGCTTCAACACGTGGGGGGTCGATATTACCCCCTCCTAGCTTGAAGCGTTCTCGAGGCCACCCCCTAACCCTTGAAGCGTTGTCGAGGCCACCCCAAACCCTAGAGAAGCAGCGTCGAGGCCACTAATATGATTCCTTATTGTGATTAGCTAGCTAGTTCTCGTTGGCACTAATATATCCATATCTGTCATGTTTGAATAATAATTGCCATGTTGTAAATATTTGTAGAAACTATGGACACCCCCCGAGACGAAGCACAAGAAGCGTTGTTGAGGGACATAATCGCACACGGAAGTGATGCCGTCTCCTCGATGATGTTTCTCAACGTCGACAACGATGGTCTGGAAGGAGAGGGTGAAGAAGCAGCTAGCTATGATTTACATGGCTCCGATGACCCAATGCCGGTGCAAGAAGGAGAGGGTGAAGAAGTAGACCGTGAGGACGGCTCCGGTGATCACCAAACCGAGTCCGCCAGGTATATATATTAGTTAAGCCTGTCTTGACTAGCTCTCGCCTTTGTTTTGGTATATATGTACACATATTAATTAACTCTCGTCTTTGTTCTTTTTCTAGCCCTCCGGATCGAGCACAACTTCGGTAAAGAGACGAGCCCGAAGAAAAGTTGAGCTCGGATGAAAAGTTTGAGATCATACAAATCGCGCGACGGCCAACCGATTGAACCCTACCGGACAAAGAAGGCATTTGTTGCTCGGTCACGGGGTTACGGTTAGGGACAAGATCCCGATCAGCATCCACCAATGGTATAAGCCTAAGAACGAAGACCCACGAGGTGTCTTGTGTCAATGATATGCGAAAAATGATCTTTGGACTGAGCTGAAGTCAAATTTTACCCTACCGCCAGAGGATGATCCGGAGAAGCCAAGAATAGAGCCATTAATCAAGTCTTTTGCTCTTAAGAAGATGGCAGAACTATTCAGGAATTGGAAGAAAGACCTCAATACGTATGTCGAAAAAATGAGACACCAGAATTCACGGGCAAATATGAGAAGATCAGAGATGATCGGCCCGCATTTGTGGCCTACAAGACATTGGAAAAGAGTAAAAAGATGTCAGCGACAAACAAGAGAAATGCTGCGAAGAAGAAGCTTCACCATCGCATCGGGGTCGTGGCTACCTCATAGCCCGGCCTAAGTGGGCCAAGGCTGAGAATGATCTGCTTGATAAAGGGATCGAACAGTAGACAATGAACTGGCCAGACCGTTGCGGACTTGGTTCTTCGGGCCGGGCGGATCCATGGACCCTATAACGGGAAGTGCATTTGGACGGACGAACAATTGGACATACCAGTCAAGACGCTTAAGCATTATATCGAAGCAGCAAAGCAAGGGAAGTTCGTTCCCATGTGGAGAAGGACGAGCTCACAATGGCCCTCGGGAATCCACAGGCACCTCGGACGGACACGAGGCACGCCAGGCTCCCTTTCGTGGAAGGCTGGATTTCCGGACGCAGGGGTTACAAAACCCTTGAGAGGAGGAAGAAAGCGGAGCAGAGCCTAATGCAGCGCTGCACGAAAGGGCAATGGGGCTAGAGGAACGAGAAGAGGAACGAGAAGCGCAGATCACAACAAACGACCTGCGAAGCTTCCCCGGTTACCCCGCCATCTCGGCGGAGAAGCAGCGTGGCTTCCACCGAGCTGCTTCAGCCAGAGCAACATGCCTTGACGGCTCCTGCCAGCTATCCCGTGGATGCTATCACGGATGCTGAAAGTTGCCACCTTATGGCGCAATGGAGCAATTTGAAGGTCAAGGCGGCTGTTGGCTCTGTTTATCCTACTAAACCCGACTCAACTTTTCACCGCCGCCGATTCCGAAGGATATGCTAAGGTGATGGTCGATGAAATAACGGAGGGATTTGAGGACCTCCGGCTTGACCACCACCCTACCGGTGAAGGGGAGTATCGGCTGGGTTCTCGCTCAAGACTCCATGCCTATGGCGGAAGGATCTCATTAACCTTCCGAATCTGGGCGACTCCGCCTCCTCCTCCTCCTCCCGAAGTCGGGGCACTCCGCCTCCTCCACCGCCTCCTCCTCCCGTGAGTGACGATCAGGCACTCGGCCCGGCTCCTTTCTCGGCCGGCGTGGCACTCCGTCTCCTTCTCCGCCTGCACCGGGCGCGTCCGAGCAGCCAGCCTCCTCCTTCTCCGCCTCGTCGGCAAGGGCGGAAGAGACCCGCCGCCCGCTCCGGCTGCTCCGGTAGCGTCGTAGTCCTTCTCCTCCGCCTCGTAAGCAAGGAAAGAAGACATCCGCTCCGTCTGCTCTGCCGGGCGTCTAGCAGTACAGCCAAAGGCGGGAGGAGATCTGATTCGGTCCTTCTCTGAAGACTCGGAGAAGTTACCGTACGAGAGGAGCGAGGAGGAAAACGCGAAGATCGCGCAGACCGAAGTGGATGACTGGTTTCAAGGGTTGAAAGCAAAGAGACATCCACCTCCGGAGGAGAAGGTAGATCCGGTCAAAGCGAAGTGCACTCTGGCTGCCCTGACAAAACCACCCAAGTCTCCGCCGAAAGGCAACTATGAGCGCATTATTGGAAAGGCATTTGCCGAAGCGGAGAGATCGGGAAGTACTATCAGTGATCAAAGGATGAAAGAACGACGAGCTGGGAAACAAATTGCCCAGCTCGGCGAACAAGCGAAGCAATCGTGCCCCCCGCTCAAGGTGCGTGCGAGCGACATCGCCGATCCAAGGATGGTGCCCGGTTATGGCAATCCTGAAGATTACCTGCCCGACGATGTACAATTTGATTTCTTGGAGGTGCAGATACAAAGATACGAGTACGGGAAGCCTCTCACAAAGATGAAAGCTCTCTAACAACGATGATGCGAAGATTGCATGATTGGTACATGAAAACCTGCAAAGAGTCTCGAGGGGAGGAATACTTTGTATTTGAGAGTTAAAAGGAGCATGACCTACTTGGAATTGAACTGTTGCCTATTCCATTTGAGGAGTTCTATCAGTTTTTCAATCAATTGGCCCTCGATAAAGCAACGGTCACCTGCTACTTCTGTAAGTAGTACTACTTCTGTCATTAAGTATCTCTATATAACTCAGCTCTTTCATTGCATGTATTTATAAATATCCTCACTATATTATGCAGATTGAAGATCGCAGAAATGAAGAAAAAACAAGTGGGTGATATTGGGTTCATTAACACATATCTCATCGATGCAAATGAGGTTAAATATCGTGCCAAGGAAACCGAGGCCAACTTGCTACGATCGTTGGAAATAAATGAACACAAAAATACAATACTCTTTCCTTACAACTACACGTGAGTGTTACTGTTTTGTGGCATATTTGGTTTCCCTTATTTAGTCCAGGTTATAGAAATGTAATATTGATGAGTTATGCATGCGCAAGCAGGTTCCACTATATTCTCCTAGAGATTAAGCTTGAGCAGGAGTAGTAACTGTCTTAGACTCGAGACGAAAAGATCCCAAGGAGTATGCGGAAATGACTGAAATGCTCGAGAAGTAAGTTAAATCGATCATTATCCACCATATCAGCAACTTTGTTCATTTCTGATATCAAGTAATTGTTTTCTTTGTATGGCAGGGCTTGGGGAAAATTCACCAAAAAAGCTCCGGACAGTAAGTACTATATAGTAGCATATTCCACGCGCATCTCCTAGTGATTCAAGCGCTAGTTTCATCAATACCATTTAGCATGTGCTTGCTAATTATCAGTTTGATTGACCTCTGTTTCTTGTAAAGTGGTTGTGGCAGGAACAAGGGAATGATTTCTGTGGATACTACGCTTGTGAGTCCATCCACCACACGACCTGTGAGAGGGCTACTCCGACAAACAATTTGAAGTGCGTAAATAAAAATATTCACAATTTTATTTTATTACCATCATTTGTGTTGAGTTTCATTCATTCATATATATATAAATATAAATATATATATATATATATATATATATATATGTATATGTATTGACCCCTTTCTTAAAATTAGATGTTTCGGAAGCGGGATGAACTCCTAGCACCTGATCGCATGCGAGCAATTCAAGAGGAATTGGCGGCATTCTTTCTTGACTATGTGATCGCTGAAGGCAGGGAATACCATGTGGACCACGCGTCCGTATTGTAAAAGATAATTATTGTATATATGTAGCCGGTAGTGTCGGATAGATATTCGAGAACTTGTTGTTCGACCAATCTCTCGGAGAAGGAGAGGTGGTCGATATCACTTCTCTCTGTATGCATATATATGTTCATGACGATCTTCTGTTTGCTTAATTACTAGCTAGCTAGCATGTCTAGTTAGTCCTCTCTATACGTATGTATAGTACGTAGCGTCGACTGCCACGCATAAAAGAAAGGACACTTTTCTCTATTAATTAGCTATCTATAGCACAATTTATGAAACACCTAAATTAACCCCCCAAAACCCCCCAACCCCCCCCCCCCTTTTCAAAAAAAAAAACAAAACCAGAGCTAAAAAATGCTGACAGCGTGGATGCCTATTGGTCTCCGGTTGGTGCCACCAACCCACCAAACCCTCCCCGCCTGGCTCAGCGGACAGGCCACGTGGAGCTTGATCTGTCCTGATGGATAGAACCATCAAAGGAGGAAAAGAAATTTTAGTCCTTTAGTCCCGGTTCATGAACCGGGACTAAAGGCCCTCACCAACCGGGACTATAGGCCCTTTTTCTACTAGTGGTGGCATATGCCAAATGTTGCATGCATGGAACCCATCTAAATTAATTAAAGATTAAAACATATGCAAAGGCCAAACAAGTTTCCAAATCATGACGCAATCGTGCGGTGCAGGATGCCCTCAGAAAAGTGTGATTGCGCCCCCGCACCCAGGTGTCACAAATACACCCAAAGAACTAGGAAATGAAGAAACAATTTATGTAATTAGTAGGGGATTGATTATGTCACAGGTATGGAATCGGGAGATATATGATTTTAAGTAACAATTTAACAAAAATCTTACGCAGTTCAATATGTCGATGGTTAATTTTTGCGGTTATTCCTCCTCACACAGTACTACGTCAAGTTTCTGTATAACTACTAGTAGGTGGGAGTAGAATATCTGTAGTCTTTCCCATGGCTGAAATTAAGTGGATGCTGCTCACGTGCATGGGTTTCCCGGGGAACAAGCACAATGAAGGGCCGTAGTTGTGCAGCAGCAGTAGTGTGATCGAGACCGGCGGCCAGTGTGAAAATATATGGACAAATCTAGCTGCCGGCTAATTGAATTTGAATCGGAATGAATGGTGTCAGATGATTCATATATATCGATGGCGACAAAATGCTGCAGTATAGTAGTATCTCTCCCCCCTGATTTTTACAAACAATACCGTGTGGTGTGGTCGACCGGCCGGGACCATACACATGCATATATGCAAAGTCAGTGTACACGTACTACGCAGGAAGGAATTGCTTTCTGGATCTGGATCTCTAGCTAGCTCCTAAATATTTGGTTGCATGCCTGTGCTTACGTACATAGTTGGTCACATGCATGGGTTTCCCGGGGAACAAGAACAAAACCTAATCTACTGTAAAATGTTTAATTTTAGTCGGCAGTGCCGGTGTACGTACGAACGAGCAACTTGCTTGCTGGTCCCTCCTTCCCACACCAACGCCTGCGTGCCCGGGTTGCTCAAAACTTGCTCTTTTCTAATGGAGACAAGTAAAAGCTCTTGATAGATTAGGGTTGTTAACACGGGTCGAAAGATTTCGGGCAGCTATCAAGAGAGTATATAACACAAAACGTGTGCCTTTCATATTTAAAACAATGTAGGCATGCGCAGTCACCAAATCCTGCTCCTCAAACGCCCGCTGATGCGTCTGCGGGCACTGACCGGGCTCCTTAAATCATGTCATTCACATCTGTGTATCTCATATCCAATACACTATAGCCATACTAAAGCAAGCAAAATGAATAAAACTACGTAGATCACCAAGCGGGCATAGAAATGCACATTTCGATCATCAAAAATCACCAACGGATGTCCAATAGATCCACAATCCCTATTTGGGCCAGCCTAGTGCACATTTCATTCAAGTTCGGTTATAATTTACATAAAAAGGTCGATATTTTGACCGTTTAAAAAAAACTATGAAAAAAAATTCTAAAACCTATACCGGATGACCACCTCGTATGTGTGGCCGCCTTGCCCTGCCGCGCCGCCATCGCCGTCGGTGCCGTCATCGTGGTTGTCGTCGTCGTGCTCCGTCCAGCGGTGGAACAGTACCGGAGGGCCGCGGCAACCTTGTCCAATGGTCGCCTGCCGCTTGCGGAGGAGTCGCTCCGCCTCCTGCGGCGCGGTGCGGAGTGCCGCCGCGGCCACTGCCAGTGTTGCTTTGAAGCCTTCGCGGTGGCCTTGCCACGACCGGCATTGGCGGAGCAGCTTCTAAGTGACTACTCCTCGCTGATCTTGGCGAGCTCGCCATCAAGGCGGCGGCGCCGTCTGGTGGCCATCTCCGCAGTGGTCATGGAGCGTTCGAGCGCCCACGTGGTGACGAGATCATGGCCGTTGCGGACGCAATTCGGCGCCACCTCGCTCTTGGCGAACGCGGAGCGGTGACTGGCATTGCAGGTCACCATACCTTGCCTGCTGCCTCGCCGCGCGCTCCGCATATGGAGCTCTCGTCACGGAGTTGCCTGCCTATGGGACTCTAGCCATGAGCATTAGAGAAACTCCAACACGCCGATGCAAACTGCTTGTGCGTGTCCGGTTGGGTCGAAACATACACAAATATGGCCCGTCGCACCTACGCAAACAGACGAGTGTTCGCTCATGGTTGCGTTGTGCGCATCACCGACAAGAGCGGCAAACAGGATAACTCAGTAGATTCAATTTGCCGCCCGCGGGCGGCAAACAGTTGAGCCTTTGCTAAAGGGCAAGTAGGAATCGGCCGGCCCAAGTATCCTTATTCCCTGGCATTTTTCATTTTTTCTGTTTATTCTTTCTTTTTGTATTTTTATCCCTTTTACAATATACAGTGAATTTTTTCCCTAATATACAGTAAATTTGCTCAAATATAAAATAAACTTTTTTAGCATACTGTGAACATTTTGGATATACACACTCAACTTTTTTGTGATATACGATGAACATTTTTGGTGTATATACAGAATTTTTTAAACACATTGAACAGTTTTTTAATACATGGTGAACTATTTTAATATACGCTGTTTTTAAAAGTATATATTATGAAAAGAATTTGTATACATCAAACATATTTTAATATATGATGAACATTATTGTTGTATACATTGAACATTTCTTTAATACACTTTGAACAGTTTTTAATACACGGTGTACATTTTTAATATACAATACATTTGTTTTAAAACACATACTGGATTCGTTTCTGAAATATATGTTCCTACTTTTAATAGGGTTTTAAATATCTAGCTCACAAAAATAAAAATTTGACTTTCCTCGAAAATGACTAAACACCAAACAGCTCATTGAAGAATAGGTGGCTGCCCGCAGGTGGCAAATAGGAGCTCTAGGAAAACTCCTCTTACTCGTTTAGCGTCAAGCACTGTAAGAGCTTTGAGGATCATGCTCATGGACCAGGCACTCATTGACACGGTGTGACTCTTTGTTCACGGAGGATGTTTTTCCTTTTTGCGAGGGTCTTCATGTACGATGGTGACATGGCGTAACTCTTTGTTCATGGACTATGTTTTAGGGTTTATGAGGGTGTTCATGGAAGATGATGCCGAGTGGAGAAAGAAAGGACGATTGTGGCCACGAGCGAGGTGGCGGCTCAGGAGGTGACGGTGAATATTGGACACGGAAACTAGCAATGCTATGTTGAACTAATCCGGTGCAAAAACAGGCATCAAGCAATATTGAGCGACAGGGAGACGCATAAAACAATATATTATACTCCCTCCGTCCCAAAATAAGTGACTCAAAAGTGAGTCAACTTTGTACTAAAGTTAGTACAAAGTTGAGTCATTTTTGAGTCACTTATTTTGGGACGGAGGGAGTATATTGCAAAACTGATTTTGGCATAATCTCAGTCACTTCCAACTGACAACTCTATCAACAAGCCCGATTGAGTTCATCAAATTAAATACTGTGGGGTTAAGTATCTCTAATATCATTTTTAACAAATTTTCTCAACACTAAGTATTTCTAAAGACTTTCTCTTATATATGATTATCTTTGTTATCATCATTTTCTTTATTTTAAATTAATCTCACGACAAGTCTTGGTTATCTAGATAAAACAGAACAAAGACTACTTAACCATTTTCTCCTAAATGAAATTAACTTTTGTTTAACTATGAAGAGTTACTCTGACTTGAATACATCACACACATAACTATTACATCTATACTAATCATTTCAAGTTCAAAAGACAGAAGTCGTAGGACATACATTACATCCATGAATGTTTCGCTCTTCCTTGTGGTCGATGAGCCATAAGTATAAGGGATCTATTATAGTCCTTTCGATAAGTAAGAGTGTCGAACCCAACAAAGAGCAGAAGGAAATGACAAGTGGTTTCAGCAAGGTATTCTCTACAAGCACTGAAATTATCGGTGACAGATAGTTTTGTGATCAGATAAATCGTAACGGGTAACAAGTAAAGAAAGTAACTAAGATGCAGCAAGGTGGCCCAATCCTTTTTGTTTTTAGAAATGGAGGAGGACCCCCGGCCTCTGCATCTGGACGATGCATGCAGCCACTTTATTAATTATTCACATAAGACCTTACAAAGTCATACAACAGTTAGACTAAAGCCACCGTCTAGGCAACATCTGCCGCTACTCCTATCCAGTTGATGTAGGGATGCTGATAGTCTAGGCCTAATACCAAACAGACCTCGCAGCCAAACCTAACATCTATGACCTGAGGTCCCAACCAGGACGCCTGCCGGGTATGGGGCACCCATCAGTCCGGCGCACTCTTCAACCCGGACGCCTGCCGTGTATGAGGCCGCTGCAGCCACCTGCCACCAATCCATCTTCAGAGTTGTGCTGTTGCATCTACCATGCCAGGTCTCTCTGCCATCGAAGCCACCAGGACGCCAGACAGCGTCGTCCTCCTGCGTGAGTCCATCCTCGCACATAGGACGCCGAATCTGCACTGTGCCACGTCGTCGAGATCCGTTGCCATCAATGTGTACGATGAAGCACCGCTCCACCTAAGATGCGGTCCAATGGTCCCTCGAGCCCGTGCACACCTCCAAGAACGACGCCCAAAGGGGGGAACGACATAAGAACGCCGCCATCTTCCGATCAATTGATCTAGGATTTCCCTCAGAGGTAGCAGACAGTGACCTTGAAACTCTCCTCGGCGATGCCTTCAAGAAGGGAATGTCGCAAAATAGCGCCGCCACCGCCGGCTTTGGCAGTAAGCCGAAAGCAAGTTTTCACCTGGATCTGTTTGAAGGACCTCCACCAAGCATCTCGTGCACGGATCGCTGCCATCTCTGGCGTGTACTGAAAGATGGATCCAGGTCGCCGCCGCCTGACCGGCCACGGCACCACCGCGGTGCCTAAGCCAGCGCCGCCAAGCCCACCATGCCCGCCTGTAGACGCCCTCCAGATCTGCCGGCCCGCGGACAAGGCCCGTGATCTGGGTCGCCGCCACAGGTGCTCCTCGGCCGCGGGGAGAAAGCGCCTGCGCTGTCGTTGCCGTCACACTCGCCGTCGGGTGCCCGCTGCTCCTTGCCGCCAGTGCACCGCCGATCCATGACCGCCGCCGCCGCCAAGAGATCGCCACCACCGCGCGAGGGAGAGGGCCCCGCCGCCGCCGTCACTGGCCAGGCAACACCGGCTTGGCCCCAGGCGGCGGCAGGAGGAGGGAGAGAGGAGCGGAGGCCTAGGACCGGCGCCGTAGATCGCCCCCTGTG
Organism: Aegilops bicornis; assembly: GCA_021605145.1. Taxonomy (NCBI): domain Eukaryota; kingdom Viridiplantae; phylum Streptophyta; class Magnoliopsida; order Poales; family Poaceae; genus Aegilops; species Aegilops bicornis. The sequence goes on along the minus strand of CM038673.1, from coordinate 793,429,897 downwards.
TCGCCAGGAGCGGAGGCCTAGGACCGGCGTGGTAGATTTGGGCCCAATCCTTTTTGTACCAAAGGACAAACCTATACAAACTTTTATATAAAGCAAAGCGCTCTCGAGGACACATGGGAATTATTGTCAAGTTCATTTTCATCATGCTCATATGATTTGCGTTCGTTACTTTGATAATTTGGTGTGTGGGTGGATCGGTGCTTGGGTGCTGCCCTTCCTTGGACAAGTCTCCCACTTATGATTGTTCTTGAGCTTGCATGTCAAATTTATATGGTTCCAAGTAGTTCCAATGCTTTATATAGGCTCTTGGCACTTGTGGGAGTTGTTAATATCAATTTTATTGAAGTTGGTTCACTTTTATTTGAAGTTACTAAAAATTTCAGAAATTTTTCAGAGGAAACAATATGTTTAGGAGGATGTTCCAAGGTGGTTCTTCAAGGAAGCAAGGTCCCAGACTTGCAATACGTGATGCTGACGAGGAACCACCAAGAGACGCTCCTGTGAGGCCCTGTGAATGGCCTTAGGAAAATTTTATGAATCAACCAGGAATCAAAGAAGAATTTAGTGCATATTTGAGTAACGCCGGTCTTGAGGACTTTGAAGCTGACAAATGCCCCCAGTGTCATGATCTCACAAGTTCATTTGTGAGGAGGTTTGAGTTTTCATCTTCGCGTAATTCTCCTTCAGTCATGTTTGACCTTTATGACAAATCTTATACCATGGACTTAGAGGATTTCACTTCTGCTTGCAAACTTCCATCTTGGGGTAATGTCAGGGTTCCCCCTAAATCTGAATATAGAGACTTTCTTGCTAGAATAACTGTGGGGGAATCTAGAGATATAACACAAGCCACTATAGGGAGCGTTCACTTTCCCGCTATACATTATTTTGCTCTCTTCATAGGTAGATGCATAAATGCTAAGGATGAAGCATGTCATATGTGCGTCCCTGATCTCAGCATTCTCAGGAGTGCTGTGTTAGGAGACCAATCTTATCATTTGGGGGAGTTGATACGTCTTCATCGTATCTACTTTTCCAAACACTTTTGCCCTTGTTTTGGACTCTAACTTGTATGATTTGAATGGAACTAACCAGGACTGACGCTGTTTTCAGCAGAATTGCCATGGTGTTGTTTTATGTGCAGAAAATAAAAGTTCTCGGAATGACCTGAAACTCCACGGAACACCTTAGAAAAAACAATAAAAAATCCTCGCCAAAGATGAAGACCAGGGGGGCCCACACCCTGTCCACGAGGGTGGGGGGCGCCCCCCCTTGGCGCCCCCCCTACCTTGTGGGCCCCCTGGTGGCCCTCTGCCGCCAACTCCAACTCCATATATTGGCTTTCGGGGAGAAAAAAATCAGGGAGAAGAAATCATCGTGTTTTACGATACGGAGCCGCTGCCAAGCCCTAATCTCTCTCGGGAGGGCTGATCTGGAGTCCGTTCGGGGCTCCGGAGAGGGGGATTCGTCGCCGTCGTCATCATCAACCATCCTCCATCACCAATTTCATGATGCTCACCGCCGTGCGTGAGTAATTCCATCGCAGGCTTGCTGGACGGTGATGGGTTGGATGAGATTTATCATGTAATCGAGTTAGTTTTGTTAGGGTTTAATCCCTAGTATCCATTCTGTTCTGAGATTGATGTTGCTATGACTTTGCTATGCTTAATGCTTGTCACTAGGGCCCGAGTGCCATGATTTCAGATCTGAACCTATTATGTTTTCATGAATATATGTGTGTTCTTGATCCTATCTTGCAGGTCTATAGTCACCTACTATGTGTTATGATCCGGCAACCCCGAAGTGACAATAATCGGGACCACTCCTGGTGATGACCATAGTTTGAGGAGTTCATGTATTCACTATGTGCTAATCCTTTGTTCCCGTTCTCTATTAAAAGGAGGCCTTAAAATCCCTTAGTTTCCAATAGGACCCCACTGCCACGGGAGGGTAGGACAAAAGATGTCATGCAAATTCTTTTCCATAAGCATGTATGACTATATACGGAATACATGCCTACATTACATTGATGATCCGAGCTAGTTACATGTCACCCTATGTTATGACTGTTACATGATGAACCGCATCCGGCATAATTATCCATCGCTAATCCGGTGCCTACGAGTTTTCCATATACTAGTTCTCACTTATTTACTTTTCCGTTGCTACTGTTACAATCACTACAAAATACCAAAAACATTACTTTTGCTGTCTTTACTTTTGTTACCGTTACCACCACCATCATATTACTTTGCTACTAAACACTTTGCTGCAGATACTAAGTTTCCAGGTGTGGTTGAATTGACAACTCAGCTGCTAATACTTGAGAATATTCTTTGGCTCCCCTTGTGTCGAATCAATAAATTTGGGTTGAATACTCTACCCTCGAAAACTGTTGCAATCCCCTATACTTGTGGGTTATCAATGAGTCAAAGTGATTCTCACCTTTCCCTTTTTTGTTTTTATCCTTTGGCAAGCTCCTTGTGTTTGAAAGATCATGATACATATATCCAATTGGATGTAAGTCGGCATAGGCTATTATTGTTGACATCACCTAAAGGTGAATATGTCGGGAGGCAACACAATAAGCCCCTATCTTTCTTAGTGTTCGGCTGAAACTCTATAACCACAAGTATTGCGTGAGTGTTAACAATTATAGGGGACTACGAGATAGTTGAGTATCACTCGTAGAAAAGGGGGCAATGGCCCAGGCCGGTTCAGCCCATTAGTCCCGGTTCTGCAACGAACCGGGACCAATGGAGCTATTTGTCCCGGTTCGTGAGCCCAGGGGGCCGGCCGGGCCACGTAATATTGGTCCCGGTTCGCCCGGAACTTTTGGTCCCGGTTGGTGGGACAAACTGGGACCAATGGGCCTGGCTCCTGGCCCACCACTATTGGTCCCGGTTGGTGGCTTGAACCGGGACCAAAGGCTACCCTTTCGTCCCGGTTCATGCCACCAACCGGGGCTAATGGTGGTGCCTATATATACCCCCTCGCGCAAGAGCAGAGCACACTGCTCTGTTTTTTACGGCCGAGGGGAGAGGGCTTGGTGGTGCTCTAGCTCACCTCCTATGCACACAAGGTATTTGATGGAATGCCCGAGCCACACTACTTAAGGTTTCTCCTCTCCAAGCTCGACCGCCAAGCTCCATTTTCCTCAATATTTATCTAGGTTTAGCGGTCCGTCACACCCCGTCCCCGTCTTCATCATCGTCGATCACCCGCGCCGATCTCATCGCCGGCACCACCGTGGTGAGCCTCTTGTTCTTATCTTCTTTCTGAAAGGAAAAATATTCTTACTTGTATGTTTAGATAGATACTTGTATTATTTTCTTACTTTTATTATTGCATCTTATATAGTGCGATGGTTTTGGTATCCGCCCCCGTCGGCCCTCGTCCTGTCTATGATTCAGATGTGGTATATATTATCTTTTCATAACTATTGGTTCATTTATTGTTTATGAAAATTATGGCGACCGACATGACATAGATTTTATTTATCTAGGAGGTTGTTGAACCGGAAATTCCAACCGACCCTATTGTCGAGAGGTTAAATTTAGTTGAAGAAGAAAACAATTTCTTGAAGGAAAAATAAAAAAACTTGAGGAGGAGAAGATGATATTGGAGTTGGATTTTATGGATGTAAATGCGATGATCACAAGATCAAGATGGATGCAATGCGCTTGAAGATTAGAAAGATTAGAAAATATGCCATTCATACCGAGGCTTGGTATCATTATGCCGTTGGATCAGTTGTTACCTTGGTTGCGATTATGATCGCATTTGTTTTCGCATTGAAATGTTTTACATAGTTTCAATGTATGGTTTAATTAATTTATATGCTCTGCAGAGCTTTATGTTGTTAGATGAGAACTATGTATGTACTTTGGTTTTTATGTGATGATGAACTTCTATTAATTTGGTCACTTAATTATCTATTCATGACGTTCTGTAATGATTTTTGACACACTTAATTATATATAATGCACGCAGATGAACCGGCAATGGATGTACGGTGATGTACACACCTCCGAGTACACTAAGTGCGTGCATGATTTTCTCAAGTGGCTGAGACAAACAAGCAAAATGGTTTTATGTGTTGTCCATGCCCTATTGTGGGAATCTGAAGTCTTACTCGACGGAAAATCCTTCACACCCACCTACTTTACAAGGGTTTCATGCCACACTATAATGTTTGGACGAGGCACGGAGAAATAGGGGTTATGATGGAAGACGGCGAAGAAGAAGAGTAGATGCTACTGAACACGGTGATGCTACTGAACATCAAGAGGAAACAGACGATGTGCACGATGGTGCTGCAACTGGCGAAGCTGCTGAAGATCAAGAGGAACTAGACGATGTGCCCTATGATGATGATCTCCGCCAGGTCATTGTCAATGGAAGGACGCAATGCGAAAGTCAAAAGGAGAAGCTGAAGTTCGATCGCATGTTAGAGGATCACAAAAAAGGGTTGTACCCCAATTGCGAAGATGGCAACACAAAGCTCGGTACCGTACTGGAATTGCTACAGTGGAAGGCAGAGAATGCTGTGCCTGATAAAGGATTTGAGAAGCTAATAAAAATAATGAAGAAGAAGCTTCCAAAGGATAATGAATTGCCCGACAGTACATACGCAACAAAGAAGGTCGTATGCCCTCTAGGATTGGAGGTGGGAAAGATACATGCATGCCCTAACGACTGCATCCTCTACCGCGGTGCATACAAGGATCTGAACGCATGCCCGATTATCACGGTGCATTGCGGTATAAGATCAGACGAGATGACCACTGGTGATGTTGACGGCGAGCCTCCCAGAAGAGGGTTCCTGCGAAGGTGATGTGGTATGCTCCTATAATACCACGGTTGAAACGTCTGTCGTAAAACGGAGAGCATGCCAAGTTGATGCGATGGCACAGTGAGGACCATAAGAAAGACGGAAGTTGAGAGCACCGCGACGGGTCGCAGTGGAGAAAAATCGAGAGAAAGTACTGGGATGAGTTTGCAAAGGACCCAAGGAACATATGGTTTGCTTTAAGCGCCAGATGGCATTAATCCTTTCGGGAGCAGAGCAGCAATCACAGCACCTGGCCCGTGACTCTATGTATGTATAACCTTCCTCCTTGGATGTGCATGAAGCGGAAGTTCATTATGATGCCGCTTCTCATCCAAGGCCCTAAGCAACCCCGCAACGACATTGATGCGTACCTAAGGCCATTAGTTGAAGAACTTTTACAGCTGTGGAATGGAAACGGTGTACGTACGTGGGATGAGCACAAAAAGGAGGAATTTCACCTAAAGACATTGCTGTTCGTGACCATCAACGATTGGCCCGCTCTCAGTAACCTTTCAGGACAGACAAACAACGAAAGGCCCTCACCAACCGGGTCAATAGGCCCCTTTTCTACTAGTATATGTGAGCTTGCTGAAAAGCTCTATTATTGACTCTTTCTGATGTTACGATAAATTGCAATTGCTTCAATGATTGAGATTATAGTTTGTTAGTTCCCAATGAAGTTTTTGAACCATATTTGACATTGTGAATTGCTTATTACTTGAACATAGGAAATCATATGACAAAATCCATATATGTTGCTGTTATTAGAATGATCATGATGCCCTCATGTCCGTATTTTATTTTTATCGACACCTCTATCTCTAAACATATGGACATATTTTTCGATTTTGGCTTCCGCTTGAGGACAAGCGAGGTCCAAGCTTGGGGGAGTTGATACGTCCATTTTGCATCATGCTTTTATATCAATATTTATTGCATTATGGGCTGTTATTACACATTATATATCAATACTTATGGCTATTCTCTCTTATTTTACAAGGTTTACCATGAAGTGGGGGAATGTCGGCAGCTGGAATTCTGGCTGGAAAAGGAGCAAACGTTGGAAACCTATTCTGCACAACTCCAAAAGACCCGAGACTCCACGAAACAACTTTTTAGATTTAATAAGATTTTTTGGGCAAAAGAAATAGGCCAGGGGGCCCACACCCTGTCCAGGAGACAGGCGCCCCCACATGCGCGCCCCTATCTCCTGGGCCCCCTGGTGGGCCTCCGCATCCATCTTCCGATATATGAAGGGTTTTGTCCTGGAAAAATCGTGGGCAAGCTTACGGATTTAAACTCCGCCGCCACGAGGCGGAACCTTGGCGGAATCAATCTAGGGCTCAAGGAGCTATTCGCCGAGGACACTTCCCTCCGGGAGGGGGAAATCGTCACCAACGCTATCACCAACGATCCTCTCATCGGGAGGGGTCAATCTCCATCAACATCTTCACCAGCACCATCTCCTCTCAAAACCCTAGTTCATCTCTTGTATCCAATCTTGTATCAAAACCACAAATTGGTACCTATGGGTTGCTAGTAGTGTTGATTACTCCTTGTAGTTGATGCTATTTGGTTTACTTGGTGGAAGATCATATGTTCAGATCCTTTATGCATATTATTACTCCTCTGATTATGAACATGAATATGCTCTGTGAGTAGTTACGTTTGTTCCACGAGGACATGGGTGAAGTCTTGCTATTAGTAGTCATGTGAATTTGGTATTCGTTCGATATTTTGATGAGATGTATGTTGTCTTTCCTCTAGTGGTGTTATGTGAACGTCGACTACATGACACTTCACCTTTATTTGGGCCTAGAGGAAGGCATAGGGAAGTAATAAGTAGATGATGGGTTGCTAGAGTGACAGAAGATTAGACCCTAGTTTATGTGTTGCTTCGTTAGGGGTTGATATGGACTCATATGTTTAATGATGTGGTTTGGTTTACCTTAATACTCCTTTTTGTAGTTGCGGATGCTTGCAATAGGGGTTAATCATAAGTGAGATGCTTGTCCATGTTAGGGCAGTACCCAAGTGCCGGTCCACCCACATATCAAATTATCAAAGTACCGAACGCGAATCATATGAACGTGATGAAAACTAGCTTGATGATAATTCCCAATGTGTCCTCGGGAGCTCCTTCTTCATTATTATAATTTTTCCAGGCTTATCCTTTGCTACATAAAGGATTGAGCCACCTTGCTGCAATTTATTTACTTTATTTACTTTTGCTCATTACCATTTATCTTATCATGAAACTATCTATCACCTACTATTTCAATGCTTGCAGAGAAAACCTTACTGAAAACCGCTTATCATTTCCTTCTGCTCCTCGTTGGGTTCGACACTCGTACTTATCGAAAGGACTATGATAGATCCCCTATACTTGTGGGTCATCACTACTTTGAAGCACAAGTGTGGAAAAAAGGATAGTAGCATTGTCCCTTTTTATTTAATTTTTTTTGGGCCTTCCTTTTTTTGGCCTTTCTTTTTCTGGGGGGACTATGCTCTATGAATGATGATCATCAAACTTCTATTTATTTACAACTCAATTATTACAACTCGATACTAGAACAAAGTATGACTCTATATGAATGCCTCCGGCGGTATACCGGGATAGGCAATGAATCAAGAGTGACATGTATGAAAAATTATGAACGGTGGCTTTGCCACAAAAACGATGTTAACTACATGATCATGCAAAGCAATATGACAATGATGAACGTGTCATGATAAACGGAACGGTGGAAAGTTGCATGGCAATATATCTCGGAACGGCTATGGAAATGCCATAATAGGTAGGTATGGTGGCTGTTTTGAGGAAGATATAAGGAGGTTTATGTGTGAAAGAGCGTATCATATCACGGGGTTTGGATGCACCGGCGAAGTTTGCACCAACTCTCAATGTGAGAAAGGGCAATGCACAGTACCGAAGAGGCTAGAAACACTAGTAGAAAAGGGGGCAATGGTCCAGGCCGGGTCAGCCCATTAGTCCCGGTTCAATCCAGAACTGGGACCAATGGTGGCATTGGACCCGGTTCGTGAGCCCCGGGGGCCGGCCGGGCCACGTGGGCCATTGTTCCCGGTTCGATTGGACCTATTGGTCCCGGTTGGTGGGACGAACCGGGACCAATGTGCCTCGCTCCTGGCCCACCACCATTGGTCCCTGTTGGTGGCTTGAACCGGGACCAAAGGCCGCCCTTTAGTCCCGGTTCGTGGCACGAACCGGGACCAATTAGTTGCCTATATATACCTCTCGCCCGCGAGCAGAGCACTGGGGGTTTTTCGTGGCCGGCGAGGGGAGAGCTTTGTGGTGCTCTAGCTCACCTCCTATGCACACGAGGTGTTCGATGGAATGCCCGAGCCACAGTACTTAAGCTTTCTCCTCTCCAAACTCGACCTCCAAGCTCCATTTTCCTCAATATTTGTCTAGGCTTAGCGGTCCGTCATGTCCCGTCCCCGTCTTCACCGCCGTCGATCACCCGCGCCGATCTCGTCGCCGGCACCACCGTGGTGAGCCTCTTGTTCTTATCTTCTTTCTGAAAGGAAAAAAAAATTCTTACTTGTATGTTTTTATAGATACTTGTATAATTTTCTTACTTTTATTTTTGCATCTTATATAGTGCGATGGTTTTGGTATCCGCCCCCGTCGGCCCTCGTCCTGTCTATGATTTGGATGTGGTATATATTATCTTTTCATAACTATTGGTTCATTTATTGTTTATGACAATTATGCCGACCAACGTGACATAGATTTTATTTATCTAGGAGGTTGTTGAACCGGAAATTCCAACCGACCCTATTGTCGAGAGGTTAAATTTAGTTGAAGAAGAAAACAATTTCTTGAAGGAAAAAATAAAAAAACTTGAGGAGGAGAAGATGATATTGGAGATGCATGTTGCGGATGTCGTCCATGATCACAAGATCAAGATGGATGCAATGCGCTTGAAGATTAGAAAGATTAGAAAGATTAGATCAGTTGTTACATTGGTTGCGATTATGATCACATTTGTTTTCACACTGAAATGTTTTACATAGTTTCAGTGTATGGTTTAATTAATTTAGATGCTCTGCAGAGCTTTATGTTGTTAGATGAGAACTATGTATGTAGTTTGGTTTTAATGTGATGATGAACTTCTATTAATTTGGTCACTTAATTATCTATTCATGATGTTCTGTAATTATTTTTGACACACTTAATTATATATAATGTAGGGTAACGTAGTAATTTCAAAAAATTTCCTACGCAACAGTCAAGATCATGTTGATGGCATAGCAACGAGAGGGGAGAGTGTATGTCCACGTACCCTCGTAGACCGTTAGCGGAAGCGTTATCACAACGCGGTTGATGTAGTCGTACGTCTTCACGATCCGACCGATCCAAGTACCGAACGTACGGCACCTCCGAGTTCAGCACACGTTCAGCTCGATGACGATCTCCGGCCTCCGATCCAGCAGAGCTCCGGAGAAGAGGACGATGTTGATGTTCTACCGGCGCAGAGCTTCGCCTAAGCTTCGCGACGATATGACCGAGGTGGAATATGGTGGAAGGGGGCACCGCACATGGCTAAGGAACGATCCGTAGATCAACTTGTGTCTATGGGGTGCCCCCTGCCCCCGTATATAAAGGAGGGAGGGGGGAGGCCGGCCGGCCCTTGTTGGCTGCCAGAGGAGGAGTCCTCCTCCTAGTAGGAGTAGGACTCCTCCTTTCCTACTCCTACTAGGAGGGAAGGAAGGGGAGAGGAGGGAAGGAAGAGGCGCCGCCTCCTAGTCCAATTCGGACCAGAGGGAGAGGGGGCGCGCGACCCCTCCTGGCCGCCCCTCTCTCTTCCCACCAAGGCCCATGTGGCCCATTAACTCTCCGGGCGGGGTTCCGGTAACCTCCCAAGACTCCGGTTCTCTGAAATCACCCGGAACCTTTCCGGTGTCCGAATATAGTCGTCCAATATATCAATCTTTATGTCTCGACCATTTCGAGACTCCTCATCACGTCCGTGATCACATCCGGGACTCCGAACAAACTTCGGTACATCAAAACTTATAAACTCATAATAAAACTGTCATCGTAACGTTGCGTGCGGACCCTACGGGTTCGAGAACTATGTAGACATGACCTAAAACCATTCTCGGTCAATAACCAATAGCGGGACCTGGATGCCCATATTGGTTCCTACATATTCTACGAAGATCTTTATCGGTCAAACCGCATAACAACATACGTTGTTCCCTTTGTCATCGGTATGTTACTTGCCCGAGATTTGATCGTCGGTATCCAATACCTAGTTCAATCTCGTTACCGGCAAGTCTCTTTACTCGTTCTGTAATACGTCATCTCATAACTAACTTATTAGTTATAATGCTTGCAAGGCTTAAGTGATGAGTATTACCGAGAGGGCCCAGAGATACCTCTCCGACGATCGGAGTGACAAAACCTAATCTCGAAATACGCCAACTCAACATGTACCTTCGGAGACACCTGTAGTACTCCTTTATGATCACCCAGTTACGTTGTGACGTTTGGTAGTAGCCAAAGTGTTCCTCCGGTAAACGGGAGTTGCATAATTCTCATAGTTACAGGAACATGTATAAGTCATGAAGAAAGCAATAGCAGAATACTAAACGATCAAGTGCTAAGCTAACGGGATGGGTCATGTCAATCACATCATTCTCCTAATGATGTGATCCCATTAATCAAATAACACCACATGTCTATGGTTAGGAAACATAACCATCTTTGATTAATGAGCTAGTCAAGTAGAGGCATACTAGTGACTATATGTTTGTCTATGTATTCACACATGTATCATGTTTCCGGTTAATACAATTCTAGCATGAATAATAAACATTTATCATGATATAAGGAAATAAATAATAACTTTATTATTGCCTCTAGGGCATATTTCCTTCAGTCTCGCACTTGCACTAGAGTCAATAATCTAGTTCACATCGTCATCAATATTCATATCTATATATGATTAACACCCATAGTTCACATCGTCATGTGACGAACACCCAAAGGGTTTACTAGAGTCAATAATCTAGTTCACATCGCTATGTGATTAACACCCAAAGAGTACTAAGGTGTGATCATGTTTTGCTCGTGAGAGAAGCTTAGTCAACGGGTCTGTCATATTCAGAGCCGTATGTATTTTGCAAATATTCTATGTCCACAATGCTCTGCACGGAGCTACTCTAGCTAATTGCTCCCACTTTCAATATGTATCCAGATTGAGACTTAGAGTCATCTGCATTGGTGTAAAAGCTTGCATCGCTGTAACTTTTTACGACGAGCTCTTTTATCACTTCCATTATCGAGAAATATTTCCTTAGTCCTTACTAAGGATATTCTTGACCAATGTCCAGTGATCTACTCCTAGATCACTATTGTACTCCCTTGCCAAATAAAGAGCAAGGTATACAATAGGTCTGGTACATAGCATAGCATACTTTATAGAACCTATGACTGAGGCATAGGGAATGACTTTTCATTCTCTTTCTATTTTCTGCCATGGTCGGGTCTTGAGTCTTACTCAACTTCACACCTTGCAACACAGGCAAGAACTCCTTCTTTGACTGTTCCATTTTGAACTATTTCAAAATCTTGTCAAGGTATGTACTCATTGAAAAATCTTATCAAGCGTCTTGATCTATCTATATAGATCTTGATGCTCAATGTGTAAGCAGCTTTACCGAGGTCTTTCTTTTAAAGAACTCCTTTCAAACACTCCTTTATGCTTTGCAGAATAATTCTACATTATTTCCGATCAACAATATGTCATTCACATATACTTATCAGAAATGTTGCAGTGCTCCCACTCACTTTCTTGTAAATACAGGCTTCACCGCAAGTCTGTATAAAACTATATGCTTTGATCAACTTATCAAAGCGTATATTCCAACTCCGAGATGCTTGCACCAGTCCATAGATGGATCATTGAGCTTGCATATTTTGTTAGCACCTTTAGGATTGACAAAACCTTCTGGTTGTATCATATACAACTCTTCTTTAGTAAATCCATTAAGGAATGTAGTTTTGACATCCATTTGCCAAATTTCATAAAATGTGGCAATTGCTAACATGATTCGAACAGACTTAAGCATCGCTATAGTTGAGAAAATCTCATTGTAGTCAACAACTTGAACTTGTCAAAAACCTTTTTGCGACAAGTTGAGCTTTGTAGATAGTAACACTACTATCAATGTCTGTCTTCCTCTTGAAAATCCATTTATTAAACATGGCTTGCTGATCATCGAGCAAGTCAATCAAAAATCCATATTTTTTTTTCATAGATGGATCTCATCTCAGATTTTATGGCCTCAAGCCATATCGTGGAATCTGGGCTCATCATCGCTTCCTCATAGTTCGTAGGTTCATCATGGTCTAGTAACATGACTTCCAGAACATGATTACCGTACCACTCTGGTGTGGATCTTACTCTGGAAGACCTACGAGGTTTGGTAGCAACTTGATCTGAAGTTTCATGATCATCATCATTAACTTCCTCACTAATTGGTGTAGTAGTCACATGAACAGATTTCTGTGATGAACTACTTTCCAATAAGGGAGCAGGTACAGTTACCTCATCAAGTTCTACTTTCCTCCCACTCACTTCTTTCGAGAGAAACTCCTTCTCTAGAAAGGATCCATTCTTAGCAATGAATAACTTGCCTTCGGATCTGTGATAGAAGGTGTACCCAATAGTTAACTTTGGGTATTCTATGAAGATGCACTTCTCCGATTTGGGTTTGAGCTTATCAGGTTGAAACTTTTTTCATATAAGCATCGCAACTCCAAACTTTAAGAAACGGCAGCTTAGGTTTACTGCTAAACCATAGTTCATACGGTGTCGTCTCAACGGATTTAGATGGTGCCCTATTTAAACGTGAATGCAGCTGTCTCTAATGCACAACCCCAAAACGATAGTGGTAAAACCGATAAGAGACATCATAGATCGCACCATATGCAATAAAGTGCGGTTACGACATTCGGACACACCATAACGTTGTGGTGTTCCAGGTGGCGTGAGCTATGAAACTATTCCACATTGTTTTAATTGAAGACCAAACTCGTAACTCAAATATTTTTCTCCGCGATCAAATCACAAAAACTTTATTTTCTTGTTATGATGATTCTCCACTTCACTCTGAAATTCTTTGAACCTTTCAACTATTTCAGACTTATGTTTCATCAAGTAGACATACCCATATCTTCTCAAATCATCTTGTGAAGGTCAGAAAATAACGATACTTGCCACGAGCATCAACACTCATTGGATCGCATACATCGGTATGTATTATTTCCAATAAGTCAGTAGCACGTTCCATTGTTCTGGAGAACAGAGTTTTAGTCATCTTGCGCAAAAGGCACGGTTCACAAGCATCAAATGATTCATAACCAAGTGATTCCGAAAATCCATCTTTTGGAGTATCTTCATGCGCTTTACACCGATATGACCCAAACGACAGTGCCACAAATAAGTTGCACTATCATTATTAACTTTGCATCTTTTGGTTTCAATATTATGAATATGTGTATCACTACGATCGAGATCCAATGAACCATTTTCATTGGGTGTGTAACCATATAAGGTTTTATTCATGTAAACAGAACAACAGTTTATTCTCTTACTTAAATGAGTAACCGTATTGCAATAAACATGATCAAATCATATTCATGCTCAACGCAAACACCAAATAACACTTATTTAGTTTCAACACTAATCCCGAAAGTATAGGGAGTGTGCGATGATGATCATATCAATCTTGGAACTACTTCCAACACTCATCGTCACTTCCCCTTCAACTAGTCTTTGTTTATTCTGCAACTCCCGTTTCGAGTTACTAATCTTAGCAACTGAACTAGTACCAAATACTGAGGGGCTGCTATAAACACTAGTAAAGTACACATCAATAACATGTATATCAAATATACTTATGTTCACTTTGCCATCCTTCTTATCCGCTAATCACTTGGGGTAGCTCCGCATCCAGTGACCAATCCCTTTGCAGTAGAAGCACTTAGTCTCAGGCTTAGGACCAGACTTAGGCTTCTTCACTTGAGCAGCAACTCGCTTGCCGTTCTTCTTGAAGTTCCCCTTCTTCCCTTTGCCCTTTTCTTGAAACTAGTGGTCTTGTCTACCATCAACACTTGATGTTTTTCTTGATTTCTACCTTCGTCGATTTCAACATCACGAAGAGTTCGGGAATCGTTTTCGTCATCCCTTGCATTATAGTTCATCATGAAGTTCTACTAACTTGGTGGTGGTGACTAGAGAATTCTGTCAATCACTATCTTATCTGGAAGATTAACTCCCACTTGATTCAAGCGATTGTAGTACTCAGACAATCTGAGCACATGCTCACTAGTTGAGCGATTCTCCTCCATCTTTTAGCTATAGAACTTGTTGGAGACTTCATATCTCTCAACTCGGGTATTTGCTTGAAATATTAACTTCAATACCTGGAACATCTTACATGGTCCATGACGTTCAAAACGTCTTTGAAGTCCCGATTCTAAGCCGTTAAGCATGGTGCACTAAACTATCAAGTAGTTATCATATTGAGCTAGCTAGACGTTCATAACGTCTGCATCTGCTCCTGCAATAGGTCTGTCACCTAGCGGTGCATTAAGGACATAATTCTTCTGTGCAGCAATGAGGATAAACCTCAGATCACGGATCCAATCCGCATCATTGCTACTAACATTTTTCAACATAATTTTCTCTAGGAACATATCAAAATAAACATATGAAAGCAACAACGCGAGCTATTGATCTACAACATAATTGCAAAATACTACCAGGACTAAGTTCATGATAAATTTAAGTTCAATTAATCATATTACTTAAGAACTCCCACTTAGATGTACATCTCTCTAGTCATCTAAGTGATCACGTGATCCAAATCAACTAAACCATGTCCGATCATCACGTGAGATGGAGTAGTTTTCAATGGTGAACATCACTATGTTGATCATATCTACTATATGATTCACGCTCGACCTTTCGGTCTCCGTGTTCCGAGGCCATATCTGTACATGCTAGGCTCGTCAAGTATAACCTGAGTATTCCGCGTGTGCAACTGTTTTGCACCCGTTGTATTTGAACGTAGAGCCTATCACACCCGATCATCACGTGGTGTCTCAGCACGAAGAACTTTCGCAACGGTGCATACTCAGGGAGAACAGTTCTTGATAATTAGTGAGAGATCATCTTAAAATGCTACCGTCACAAAGCAAGATAAGATGCATAAAGGATAAACATCACATGCAATCAATATAAGTGATATGATATGGCCATCATCATCTTGTGCTTGTGATCTCCATCTTCGAAGCACCGTCATGATCACCATCGTCACCGCGCGACACCTTGATCTCCATTGTAGCATCGTTGTCGTCACGCCATCTATTGCTTCTCGACTATCGCTACCGCTTAGTGATAAAGTAAAGCAATTACAGGGCGTTTGCATTTCATACAATAAAGCGACAACCATATGGCTCCTGCCAGTTGTCGATAACTTCGGTTACAAAACATGATCATCTCATACAATAAAATATAGCATCACGTCTTGGCCATATCACATCACAGCATGCCCTGCAAAAACAAGTTAGACGTCCTCTACTTTGTTGTTGCAAATTTTACGTGGCTGCTACGGGCTTAGCAAGAACCGTTCTTACCTACGCATCAAAACCACAACGATAGTTTGTCAAGTTGGTGCTGTTTTAACCTTCGCAAGGACCGGGCGTAGCCACACTCGGTTCAACTAAAGTGAGAGAGACAGACACCGCCGGTCACCTTTAAGCAACGAGTGCTCGTAGCGGTGAAACCAGTCTCGCGTAAGCGTCTGGCGTAATGTCGGTCCGGGCCGCTTCATCTCACAATGCTGCTGAACCAAAGTATGACATGCTGGTAAGCAGTATGACTTATATCGCCCACAACTCACTTGTGTTCTACTCGTGCATATAACATCAACGCATAAAACCTAGGCTCGGATGCCACTGTAGGGTGACGTAGTAATTTCAAAAAATTTCCTACGCAACAATCAAGATCATGTTGATGGCATAGCAACGAGAGGGGAGAGTGTATGTCCACGTACCCTCGTAGACCGTTAGCGGAAGCGTTATCACAACGCGGTTGATGTAGTCGTACGTCTTCACGATCCGACCGATCCAAGTACCGAACGTACGGCACCTCCGAGTTCAGCACACGTTCAGCTCGATGATGATCTCCGGCCTCCGATCCAGCAGAGCTCCGGAGAAGAGTTCCGTCAGCACGACGGCATGGTGACGATGTTGATGTTCTACCGGCGCAGAGCTTCGCCTAAGCTTCGCGACGATATGACCGAGGTGGAATATGGTGGAAGGGGGCACCGCACACGGCTAAGGAACGATCCGTAGATCAACTTGTGTCTATGGGGTGCCCCCTGCCCCCATATATAAAGGAGGGAGGGGGGAGGCCGGCCGGCCCTTGTTGGGCGCGCCAGGAGGAGGAGTCCTCCTCCTAGTAGGAGTAGGACTCCTCCTTTCCTACTCCTACTAGGAGGGAAGGAAGGGGAGAGGAGGGAAGGAAAGAGGCGCCGCCCCTCCTAGTCCAATTCGGACCAGAGGGAGAGGCGCGCCCCTCCCGGCCGCCTCTCTCTTCCCACCAAGGCCCATGTGGCCCATTAACTCTCCGGGGTCCGTAACCCTCCGGCACTCCGGTTTTCTCCAAAATCACCCGGAACCTTTCCGGTGTCCGAATATAGTCGTCCAATATATCAATCTTTATGTCTCGACCATTTTGAGACTCCTCGTCACGTCCGTGATCACATCCGGGACTCCTAACAAACTTTGGTACATCAAAACTTATAAACTCATAATAAAACTGTCATCGTAACGTTAAGCTTGCGGACCCTACGGGTTCGAGAACTATGTAGACATGACCTAAAACCATTCTCGGTCAATAACCAATAGCGGGACCTGGATGCCCATATTGGTTCCTACATATTCTACGAAGATCTTTATCGGTCAAACCGCATAACAACATACGTTGTTCCCTTTGTCATCGGTATGTTACTTGCCCGAGATTTGATCGTCGGTATCCAATACCTAGTTCAATCTCGTTACCGGCAAGTCTCTTTACTCGTTCTGTAATACGTCATCTCATAACTAACTTATCAGTTATAATGCTTGCAAGGCTTAAGTGATGAGTATTACCGAGAGGGCCCAGAGATACCTCTCCGACGATCGGAGTGACAAAACCTAATCTCGAAATACGCCAACTCAACATGTACCTTCGGAGACACCTGTAGTACTCCTTTATGATCACCCAGTTATGTTGTGACGTTTGGTAGTAGCCAAAGTGTTCCTCCGGTAAACGGGAGTTGCATACTTCTCATAGTTACAGGAACATGTATAAGTCATGAAGAAAGCAATAGCAGAATACTAAACGATCAAGTGCTAAGCTAACGGGATGGGTCATGTCAATCACATCATTCTCCTAATGATGTGATCCCATTAATCAAATAACAACACATGTCTATGGTTAGGAAACATAACCATCTTTGATTAATGAGCTAGTCAAGTAGAGGCATACTAGTGACTATATGTTTGTCTATGTATTCACACATGTATCATGTTTCCGGTTAATACAATTCTAGCATGAATAATAAACATTTATCATGATATAAGGAAATAAATAATAACTTTATTATTGCCTCTAGGGCATATTTCCTTCATATAATGCACGCAGATGAACCGGCAATGGATGTACGGTTCAAGACACACCTCCAAGTACATTAAGGGCGTGCATGATTTTCTCTAAGTGGCTCAGGCAAACAAGCAGAATGGTTTTATGTGTTGTCCATGAACTATATGTGGGAATGCGAAGTCTTACTCTGACCGAAAAATCCTCCACACCCACCTGCTTTACAAGGGTTTCATGCCACACTATATGTTTGGACGAGGCACGGAGAAATAGGGGTTATGATGGAAGACGACGAAGAAGAAGAATACGATGACAACTATGTGCCCCTGAATACGGTGATGCTACTGAACATCAAGAGGAACCAGACGATGTGCAGGATGATGCTGCAACGGGCGAAGCTGCTGAAGATCAAGAGGAACCAGACGATGTGCCTGATGATGATGATCTCCGCCGGGTCATTGTCGATGCAAGGACGCAATGCGAAAGTCAAAAGGAGAAGCTGAAGTTCGATCGCATGTTAGAGGACCACAAAAAAGAGTTGTACCCCAATTGCGAAGATGGCAACACAATGCTCGGTACCGTATTGGAATTGCTGCAGTGGAAGGCAGAGAATGATGTGCCTGACAAAGGATTTGAGAAGCTACTGGAAATATTGAAGAAGAAGCTCCCAAAGGATAACGAATTGCCCGACAGTACATACGCAGCAAAGAAGGTCGTATGCCCTCTAGGATTGGAGGTGCAGAAGATACAGGCATGCCCTAATGACTGCATCCTCTTCATGATGCGTACAAGGATCTGAACGCATGCCCGTATACGGTGCATTACGGTATAAGATCAGACGAGATGACCCACAGTGATGTTGACGGCGAGCCCCCGGAAGAGGGTTCTGCGAAGGTGATGTAGTATGCTCCTATAATACCACGGTTGAAACGTCTGCTCGTAAACGGAGAGCATGCCAAGTTGATGCGATGGCATAGTGAGGACCATAAGAAAGACGGGAAGTTGAGAGCACCCGCTGACGGGTCGCAGTGGAGAAAAATCGAGATAAAGTACTGGGATGAGTTTGCAAGTGAGCCAAGGAACGTATGGTTTGCTTTAATCGCGGATGGAATTAAACCTTTCGGGGAGCAGAGCAGCAATCACATCACCTGGCCCGTGACTCTATGTATGTATAACCTTCCTCCTTGGATGTGCATGAAGCGGAAGTTCATTATGATGCCAGTTCTCATCCAAGGCCCTAAGCAACCCGGCAAGGACATTGATGTGTACCTAAGGCCATTAGTTGAAGAACTTTTACAGCTGTGGAATGGAAACGGTGTACATATGTGGGATGAGCACAAACATGAGGAAGTTAACCTAAAGGTGTTGCTGTTCGTGACCATCAACGATTGGCCCGCTCTCAGTAACTTTTCAGGACAAACAAACAAGAGATACCACGCATGCACGCACTGTTTACTTGACACCGATAGTATATACCTGGCAAGCTGCAGGAAGAATGTGTACCTAGGCCATCGTCGATTTCTTCCGACCAACCATCAATGTCGAAAGAAAGGCAAGCATTTCAAAGGCGAGGAAGATCACCGGAAGAAGCCCGCCATGCATACCAGTGATCACGTACTTGCTATGGTCAATGATTTACACGTAATCTTTGGAAAGGGTCCCGGCGGACTAGCTGTTCCGAGTGACGCTGGGGGATTGCACCCATGTGGAAGAAGAAATCTATATTTTGGGACCTACCCTACTGGAAAGACCTAGAGGTCCGCTCTTCGATCGACGTGATGCACGTGACGAAGAACCTTTGCGTGAACCTGCTAGGCTTCTTGGGCGTGTATGGGAAGACAAAAGATACAGCTGAGGCACGTGAGGACCTACAACGTTTGCACGAAAAAGACGGCATGCCTCCAAAGCAGTATGAAGGTCCTGCCAGCTATGTTCTTACCAAAGAAGAGAAGGAAATCTCCTTTGAATGCCTGCTTAGTATGAAGGTCCGGACTGGCTTCTCGTCGAATATAAAAGGAATAATAAATATGGCAGAGAAAAAGTTTCAGAACCTAAAGTCTCATGACTACCATGTGATTATGACGCAACTACTTCCGGTTGCATTGAGGGGGCTTCTACCGGAAAACGTCCGATTAGCCATTGTGAAGCTATGTGCATTCCTCAATGCAATCTCTCAGAAGGTGATCGATCCAGAAATCATACCAAGGCTAAGGAGTGATGTGGTGCAATGTCTTGTCGGTTTGAGCTGGTGTTCCCACCATCCTTCTTCAATATCATGACGCACTTCCTAGTTCATCTAGTTGGCGAGATTGTCATTACGGGCCTGTATTTCTACACAATATGTACCCCTTTGAGAGGTTCATGGAGTCCAAAAGAAATATGTCCAGAATCGCTGCTTAGGCCAGAAGGAAGCATCTCCATGGGCCATCAAAGCAGAGGATGTCATCGGGTTTTGTGTTGACTTCATTCCTGGCCTTAAGAAGATAGGTCTCCCTAAATCGCGGTATGAGGGGAGACTGACCGAAAAGGCACGCTTGGAAGGGACTCAATAATATGCAGGGACGGATATTCTTGGTCTCAAGCACACTACACAGTTCTACAGAACTCTACCTTGGTGACCCCTTATGTCGATGAACACAAGAACAGTCTACGCTCCAAACACCCGGAGCAGTGCGGCGACTGGATTACATGTGAACACATCAGGACTTTCTGCAGTTGGTTGGAAGCACGTATCAGAGGTGACAACACTGTTTGTGATGAAATGTACTTGTTGTCCAGGAGACCATCTTTGACTGTATTGATTTGGAAAGGATACGAGATAAACGGGAATACATTTTACACGATTGACCGAGATCAAAAGAGCACCAACCAAAACAGCGGTGTCCGCTTTGATGCAACAACCGAGAGGGGAAAGGACACATATTATGGTTACATAGTGGACATATGGGAAGTTGACTACGGACATGATTTTAAGGTCCCTTTGTTTAAGTGCGAATGGGTCAATCTGTCAGGAGGCGGGATACAGGTAGACCCACAGTACGGAATGACAACAGTGGATCCGAAAAATCTTGGGTACACTGACGAACCGTTCGTCCTAGCCAATGATGTGGCACAGGTTATCTATGTGAAGGACATGTCTACCAGACCAAGAAAGAGAAAAGATAAGGAAGAGAATACATCATACGATGAGCCAAAGCGCCACATAGTTCTTTCAGGAAAAAGGGACATCGTGGGAGTGGAGTACAAGACAGACATGTCTGAAGATTATGAAAAGTTTCATGAAATTCCTCCCTTCAAAGTCAAGGCTGACCCCAGCATCCTGCTAAACGATGAAGATTATCCATGGTTACGGTGCAATAAGCAAATGAAACAAGCGAAGAAAAAGAGAAGACTTTCTCCCGCAACTATTATGATGATACCATGCCAACTTTGTAACTGACGAGTATGATACGATTGTCCGTTTTGTACATGCACATGCTATGTGGGTCAATTTATGATACCATGCCAACCTTCAACTTTTTCAGAGTTCATTTGAAATGCTTTAATGTCTTATGGTTCGGCCCTCGTAATAATTATAAATAGCAACGATAAGTATTTTGTTGTAAGTAGAAACAAAATAAAATAAATAAAGCAAGAAAGAAAACAGAAAAACGAAAAAAGTGTTTTCAAATTTGAAAACTAATGGCACTAACAGAAAGTTTATGATTTTCCTAAAACTAAAAGCAAAAAGAATTGAAAAATAAAGCAAAAAACAAAAGAAAATAAATAATGCAGAAAAAAAAACAAAAAAAACAACAATAAGTATTTTGTTGTAAGTAGAAACAAAATAAAATAAATAAAACAAGAAAAGAAAACAGAAAAACAAAAAAAGTGTTTTAAAATTTGAAAACTAATGGCACTAACAGAAAGTTTATAATTTTCCTAAAACTAAAAGCAAAAACAACTAAAAAATAAAACAAAAAACAAAAGAAAATAAATAATGCAGAAAACAAAACAAAAAAAACTGGGAAAAAAAATAAAAATAGCAAAAATAAGTAAAAAAACGAAAAAACAAAAAAATGCCTCCTACTAGGCCCCCACGGCCTGAATACGACATGAAACCCTACTATGGGCCAGGATTCAGGCCCGCAGTAGGCCCAGAAGGCCCATCAGGCAAAGCAATAGCAATATTCGCAAAAAAGGCAAAGCAATAGCAAGTAGGCCCGAAAGCCTGCGGTGGAGAGGAGCTCGAGAGGAGTGCGGCAGTGGGGCTTATAAACCACTACGCGCCCCTCTCACCTAGCGAGGTGGGACTAAACTTTGGCCCCGACGCGGGCAGCATAGGGGCCCTTGGTCCCGGTTGGTGGCACTAATCGGGATTAAAGGGGGGGCATTGGTCCCGGTTGGTGGCACCAACTGGGACCAAAGGCTGCTGCTTCCCGCCCTTTGGGCTGACTAAAAATAGGCCTTTGGTCCCGTTTGGTGCCACCAACCGGGACTAAAGATGCATTAGTCCCGTTGGATTCACGAACCGGGACCAATGGCTTTGCTATATAATCAAACACTTTGCAAAAATTCAGAATCTCATCGCCATTGCCCCGACGACGCCGACCCTCCTCAACGCCCGCCAGCTGCTCCACCACGCCGTCGCCCGCCGCCCGCCAAAGGCCGTCACCGCCGCCGCCCGCCAAGGCCGTCGCCTCCCCGAGCCCGCGCCGTCCTCGTCGCCGGCCTCCCCCAGCCCGCGCCGTCCTCGTCACCAGCCTCCCCCAGCCCGCGCCGTCCTCGTCACCGGCCTCCCCGAGCCCGTGCCGTCCTCGTCGCCGGCCTCCCCGAGCCCAACGTCATCCTCGTCACCGGCCTCCCGAGCCCGTGCCGTCCTCGTCGCCCGGCCTCCCGAGCCCGCGCCCGTCCGCCCAAGCGCCGCCCGAGCCCCTGCCCCATCCGCCCCAGCAAGGCGTCCTCGCCACTTCCGTCGCCATCGTTATCTAGCCGCCCCCGCTGTGAGCCGCCGCGCCGCACCGATTCTGTTTTTTTTCATTTTTATTAGTTTATTTTTTTTGTTCAATGTATATGTGTATGTATGTGGCTATGTGTATGTAGATGTTCAAAATGTATAAAAAAATTGTTCAGAGCATGTTTTTATTCATATATGTATTTTTTGTTCATATGTGTATTAATGTTTTCATATATGCAAAAGATAGATTTTTAGAAAAGTTAGGTTTTTTCTGTTCATAGATTTTTTGGTGATATTAATTATTGTAGAATATGCAAATATTTGTATATTCATATGAACAATGCATTGGGCAAAACCTTTGTTTTTTTCGAAATTTTCTATTTGAATATTTTTTTAAAACAAGCAATACTAAAAGAATGAGAGGAAAAAGGAAAATAAGAAGAGGATGAAAGGAGAAGAAGAGGAGAGGAAGAAGACGAGAAATAAAAAAGAAGAGTAAAAAAGAAGAACAAGAAGCGCAGAAGAAGAAACGAAAAGAGCAGACGAAGACAAATAGAAAAGTACTATTTTTCTTCTTCTCCTCTATTCCTTTCTTCTTCTCCTCTTTTTTTTCTTCTTTTTTTCTTCTTCCTTCTTCCTCTTTTCTTCCTTTTCCTTATTTTCCTTTCTTGAGGGAGAAGAAGAAAAATAAGAATAGAAGAAGAAGAAAGGAATAGAGCAGAAAGAAGAAAATTTCTATTTTTCTTCTTCTCCTCTATCCCAAACTTTCTGTCCCAACTAGTTAAATCCATTTTTGGATTTTATCTCATTTATTTCTTTTCCCAAAACAATTTTGTCCTTTATTTTGAGCCTAGGTAATTTGCAAAGCAAGTACGTTAATGCCTTTGAACTTTGATCCACTCCTCTGGATAGTCCTTAGCACCCACAACCTAGAACCATCAAGATCCACTCTTCTCCTTTTCAAAATTTTCAAAATTTACCCTCTGCAAGTTTGGACCAGATTTGTCAAATTTGGTGAAATTCATATCTCCACTTCTCCAAAAATTTCACCAAATTTCAGGCAACCCCCAGTTGCAATGAGAGACCACTCCAACAAAAACCAGCTCAAGAAAAAAAATCCCCACATGCCAAAATCATTCTGTCGAACACTTGGCCTGCACTGTTACTGTGCATCTTCAGAAAATTCAGTAAGTTTAGTGTCGTTTCTTCGTCAGAGTTCAGTCACATGTCGACTGTGCGCCTGGCGCGTTGTGCACGGCTGCTCCTCCCTGTCCGGAGCACCACACACGCGCTTGTCTCGTTCCTGGCGTTGGTGGCACCCTGGCCCGCCTGCGCCGGCGTCTTCCGCGGTGGCAGAACCTCCCGTGGCGGCCAACAGGGAGCACCTTGCGGCATAACACCGTTCGGCACCGCCCAAACCACCTCAGAGCTCCGCGTGGCCATCTCCCTTGCCAGCGCACGCATGCAGCACCGTCGCCGTGGCCTGGCACGCTCAGGGCGCGCTCTCTGCCACCCACGTGCCGTACGGCCATTCCGTCGGGGACAGGCCGTAACCACCCCTACCTTGTTGGGTTAGACACTGGAATGGAACCAGTGCTCCATCTAGACGATGCTCAAGCCTCTAAACCAACCGTCCAGCCACAGCGCCGCCGTAATCGCTCGCCGGACTTATCCCGTTCACGGCAACCGCCTCGGGCCGGCTATAAATAGCGCCTCCGAGCTCGCTCTCGACCCCGCACACCTCCACCACCTCACCAGACCCCGCCCAACCTCTGGAAGAGCCTCGAGGGGCCCTTCTTCCTCAACTCCGGCCACCTCCATCCGCTTCGGGCTCCGGCAGCGTTCTCGCTAGTGAGAACTCCTCCACCGCCCTAGACTTGCCCGTAGCCTCATGCCACCTCTAGGAGACTAACCCCCACTCCAATTTGACCCCAGCAGCTCTCTCCGACGAGGTCCACGACTACCCGAACCACCGTCCGCCGGAGCAAGGGCCGCCGTCGACACAGTGCTCGCCGGCGACCACCACCACCACCCACCGACGCGGAAGGACGTACTGAACACGGAGGTACCACCCGATCCCCTTGCCTCGCCGTGGATCGCCGTCGGCGACCACCGCGGCTGTCGGGCGCCGACAAGCCCCGTCTCCCTCGTTTGAATATTTAAACCTGACGGGTGGGACCCGCCTGTCAGTCTCTCATTCTTTTTTTTAAAAGAATCTTTTCCTGGACTTTTCTGCAGAACCCCCTGGGAGTTTTCTGTTTCATTACAGAAAGGTCCCTGAATCAAAACAATTATAACTTTTAAATAGAAAAGGATTTTTGTTTGATTCTTTTTCTGTTCTCTTTAAAATTTTGTCTAGATTTTTATCAGATTTATTTGAGAATTTTTATGGAATACTTTTGTGCACCTCGCGGTATTTACGTTACGTGCGTATTTTCTTATACCGTAGATACCGGAGGAGGTGACGGAGCCGCGAACTTCACCCAGTTAGACCCCGACTACTCCGAACCAGGAAAGCATGTTTGAACTCTTGATATGATGAGTGTTGGTTGCATGTTTGCATCTAGGAGCTTCATGGCATGTTTATGAACATTTCTTTGAATGTTATATTTCATGCACAGAAGTGGAAAGTAAGTTTCGGAAAGCCATATGTTGTTGGATACATATTTGCATGGCCATGTGATGGCATGAGGATGGGTAAGATGGTAGTGTTGTGGCATGCCAGTCTTACGCCAGTCTATTTGTCTTTAGTGTCGTCGTGAATCAAATCACATTCCCATTCATTTCCATTCCTGTACTGCCACATGTTTTCCGCAAGGAATATGGCTTAGTAATTTGCAAACCGTTTTTCCTGGTACACACCAAATAGAGAGGCCGGGATGAGGGTTCCATGGCCCTGGATTAAAGGTCTTCATCCGGTCAGGGGGCATGGGTGTTTCCGGTTGGGACTGAGAGGGGGGCACCCCTTAGAGCGCGCGTATAGAAATTTGATCCCATGCTATTCGAGGTTGTGACCTCCCCGTCTCAAAGTTTTTCTTGGACGTTGTCTAGGGTGATAGCTGGCATCGTGAGGTGGAATGGGTGTGTACTGGTTAAATGTGTTTCTACCGAAGTACCATGAACGGAACTAGTCCTTCGTGACTACGGAAATCCGTTGGCTGTGGTCAGTGTTGGAAATATGCCCTAGAGGCAATAATAAATTAGTTATTACTATATTTCCTTGTTCACGATAATCGTTTATTATCCATGCTATAATTGTATTGATAGGAAACTCAGATACATGTGTGGGTACATAGACAACACCATGTCCCTAGTAAGCCTCTAGTTGACTAGCTCGTTGATCAATAGATGGTTACGGTTTCCTGACCATGGACATTGGATGTCATTGATAACGGGATCACATCATTAGGAGAATGATGTGATGGACAAGACCCAATCCTAAGCCTAGCACAAAGATTCTGTAGTTCGTATGCTAAAGGTTTTCTAATGTCAAGTATCTTTTCCTTAGACCATGAGATTTTGCAACTCCCGGATACCGTAGGAATGCTTTGGGTGTACCAAACGTCACAACGTAATCGGGTGGCTATAAAGGTGCATTACAGGTATCTCCGAAAGTGTCTGTTGGGTTGGTACGAATCGAGATCGGGATTTGTCACTCCGTGTAAATGGAGAGGTATCTCTGGGCCCACTCGGTAGGACATCATCATAATGTGCACAATGTGACCAAGGGGTTGATCACGGGATGATGTGTTACGAAGCGAGTAAAGAGACTTCTGCTTAACGAGATTGAACAAGGTATCGGTATACCGACGATCGAATCTCGGGCAAGTACAATACCGCTTAGACAAAGGGAATTGAATACGGGATCGATTGAGTCCTTGACATCGTGGTTCATTCGATGAGATCATCGTGGAACATGTGGGAGCCAACATGGGTATCCAGATCCCGCTGTTGGTTATTGACCGGAGAACGTCTCGGTCATGTCTGCATGGTTCCCGAACCCGTAGAGGAAGTATATATGTGGTTACCGAATGTTGTTCGGAGTCCCGGATGAGATCCCGGACGTCACGAGGAGTTCCGGAATGGTCCGGAGGTAAAGATTTATATATGGGGAGTCCTATTTTGGTCGCCGGAAAAAGTTTCGCACTTTATCGGTATTGTACCGGGAGTGCCAAAGGGGGTCCGGTGGTCCACCGGGGTCCACCTGCCCGGGGGCCACATGGGCTGTAGGGGTGCGCCTTGGCCTATATGGGCCAAGGGCACCAGCCCCAAGAGGCCCATGCGCCAAGGAAACTTGGGGAGGAAGAGTCCTCAAGGGGAAGGCACCTCCGAGGTGCCTTGGGGAGGATGGACTCCTCCCCTCTTGGCCGCACCCTTCCTTGGAGGAAGGGGCAGGCTGCCTCCCCTCTCCCTTGCCCCTATATATAGTGGAGGGGAGGGAGGGCATCCATACCTGAAGCCCTGGCGCCTCCCTCCCTCCCGTAACACCTCCTCCTCTGCCGTAGGTGCTTGGCGAAGCCCTGCAGGATTGCCACGCTCCTCCATCACCACCACGCCGTTTTGCTGCTGTTGGATGGAGTCTTCCTCAACCTCTCCCTCTCACCTTGCTGGATCAAGGCATGGGAGACGTCACCGGGCTATACGTGTGTTGAACGCGGAGGTGCCGTCCGTTCGGCACTAGGATCTCCGGTGATTTGAATCACGGCAATCTGAATCCTTCAACCCGGTTCTCTTGAACGCTTCCGCTTAGCGATCTACAAGGGTATGTAGATGCACTCTCCTTCCCCTCGTTGCTGGTTTCTCCATAGATAGATCTTGGTGACACGTAGGAAAATTTTGAATTTCTGCTACGTTCCCCAACAGTGGCATCATGAGCTAGGTCTATTGCGTAGATTCTTTGCACGAGTAGAACACAAAGTAGTTGTGGGCATTCATCTTGTTCAATATGCTTACCGTTACTAGTCCAATCTTGTTTCGACGGTATTGTGGGATGAAGCGGCCCGGACCGACCTTACACGCATTTCTTCGTTAGACTGGTTCCACCGGTGACATGCACTTGGTGCATAAGGTGGCTAGCGGGTGCCGCCTCTCCCACTTTAGTCGGAACGGATTCGATGAAAGGGTCCTTATGAAGGGTAAATAGCAATTGGCATATCACGTTGTGGTCTTGCGTAGGTAAGAAACGTTCTTGCTAGAAACCCATAGCAGCCACGTAAAACATGCAAACAACAATTAGAGGACGTCTAACTTGTTTTTGCAGGGTATGCTATGTGATGTGATATGGCCAAGAAGAATGTGATGAATATATGTGATGTATGAGATTGATCATGTTCTTGTAATAGGAATCACGATGTGCATGTCGATGAGTATGACAACCGGTAGGAGCCATAGGAGTTGTCTTTATTTATTGTATGACCTGCGTGTCATTAAACAACGCCATGTAATTACTTTACTTTATTGCTAACCGGTAGCCATAGTAGTAGAAGTAATAGTTGGCGAGACAACTTCATGAAGACACGATGATGGAGATCATGGTGTCATGCCGGTGTCGATGATGATCATGGATCCCCGAAGATGGAGATCAATGGAGCTATATGATATTGGCCATATCATGTCACTACTATATAATTGCATGTGATGTTTATTATGTTTATGCATCTTGTTTACTTAGAACGACGGAAGTAAATAAGATGATCCCTTACAACAATTTCAAGAAGTGTTCTCCCTAAGCACACCGTTGCTAAAGTTCGTCGTTTCAAGCACCACGTGATGATCAGGTGTGATAGATCCTTACGTTCACATACAACGGGTGTAAGACAGTTTTACACACGCAAAACACTTAGGGTTAACTTGACGAGCCTAGCATGTACAGACATGGCCTCGGAACACAGAGACCGAAAAGTCGAGCATGAGTCGTATAGTAGATACGATCAACATGAAGATGTTCACCGATGATGACTAGTCCGTCTCACGTGATGATCGGACACGGCCTAGTTGACTCGGATCATGTAATCACTTAGATGACCAGAGGGATGTCTATCTGAGTGGGAGTTCATAAGATGAACTTAATTATCCTGAACATAGTCAAAAGATTTTTGCAAATTATGTCGTAAGCTCGCGCTTTAGTTCCACTGTTTAGATATGTTCCTAGAGAAAATATAGTTGAAAGTTGACAGTAGCATTTATGCGGACGGTAGAAAGCTTATGTCCTTAATGCACCGCTCAGTGTGCTGAACCCCAAACGTCGTTTGTGGATGTTGCGAACATCAGACATACACGTTTTGATAACTACGTGATAGTTCAGTTAAACGGTTTAGAGTTGAGGCACCAAAGACGTTTTCGAAATGTCGCGGAAGATATGAGATATTTCGAGGGCTGAAATTGGGATTTCAGGCTCGTGCCCACGTCAAGAGGTATAAGACCTCCGACGATTTTCTTAGCCTGCAAACTAAGAGAGAAAAGCTCAATCGTTGAGCTTGTGCTCAGATTGTCTGAGTGCAACAATCACTTGAATCGAGTGGGAGTTGATCTTCCTGATGAGATGGTGATGTTTCTCCAAAGTCATTGCCACCAAGCTGCTAGAGCTTCGTGATGAACTATAACATATCAGGGATAGATATGATGATCCTTGAAGTATTCGCGATGTTTGACACCGCGAAAGTAGAAGTCAAGTAGGAGCATCAATTGTTGATGGTTAATGAAACCACTAGTTTCAAGAAGGGAAAGGGCAAGAAGGGATACTTCATGAAACGGCAAATCAGCTGCTACTCTAGCGAAGAAACCCAAGGTTGAACCCAAACCCGAGACTAAGTGCTTCTGTAATAAGGGGAACAGCCACTAGAGCAGCATTACCCTAGATACTTGGTAGATGAGAAGGCTGGCAAGGTCGATAGAAGTATATTGGATATACATTATGTTAATGTGTACTTTACTAGTACTCCTAGTAGCACCAGGGTATTAGATACCGGTTCGGTTGCTAAGTGTTAGTAACTCGAAATAAAAGAGCTACGGAATAAACGGAGACTAGCTAAAGGTGAGCTGACGATACGTGTTGGAAGTGTTTCCAAGTTTGATGTGATCAAACATCGCACGCTCCCTCTATCATCAAGATTAGTATTAAACCTGAATAATTGTCATTTGGTGTTTGCGTTGAGCATAGACATGATTGGATTATGTCTATCGCAATTGGGTTATTCATTTAAGGAGAATAATGGTTACTCTATTTACTTGAATAATACCTTCAATGGTCTTGCACCTAAAGGAATGGTTTATTGAATCTCGATCGTAGTGATACACATTTTCATGCCAAAAGATATAAGATAGTAATGATAGTACCACTTACTTGTGGCAATCTGCCATGTAAGTCATATTGGTATAAAACGCATGAAGAAGCTCCATGTTGATGGATCTTTGGACTCACTCGTTTTTGAAAAGTTTGAGACATGCGAACCATGCCTATTGGTGTATACGCATGAAGAAACTCCATGCAGATGGATCGTTTGGACTCACTTGATTTTGGATCACCTAAGATATGCAAATTATACCACATGGGCAAGATGACTGAAAGCCTCGTTTTCAGTAAAATGGAACAAGATAGCAACTTGTTGGAAGCAACACATTTTGATGTGTGCACTCCAATGAGTGCTGAGGCATGCAGTGAATATCGTTATGTTCTTACTTCACAGATGACTCGAGTAGATGTTGAGTATATTTACTTGATGAAACACAAGTCTGAATTATTGAATGGTTCAAGTAATTTCAGAGTGAAGTTGAAGATCATTGTGACAAGAGGATAAAATATATATGATATGATCATGGAGATGAGTATCTGAGTTACGAGCTTTGGCACGCAATTAAGACACTGTGGAAATTGTTTCACAATTAATACCGCCTGGAACACCATAGTGTGATGGTGTGTCCGAACATCATAGTTGCACCCTATTGGATATGATGCGTACCATGATGTCTCTTATCGAATTACCACTATCGTTCATGGGTTAGGCATTAGAGACAACCGCACTCACTTTAATAGGGTACCACATAATTCCGTTGAGACGACATCATTTGAATTATGGTTTGGAGAAACCTAAGTTGTCATTTCTTAAAAGTTTGGGGCTGCGACGCTTATGTGAAAAGTTTTCAGGTTGATAAGCTCGAACCCAAAGCGGATAATATGCATCTTCATAGGACACCCAAAACAGTTGGGTATACCTCCTAATTCAGATCCGAAAGCAATAGGGATTGTTTCTTGAACCGGGTCCTTTCTCGAGGAAAAGTTTGTCTCGAAAAGTTGAGTGGGAGGATGGTGGAGACTTGATATGGTTATTGAACCATTACTACAACTAGTGTGTAGCAGGGCACGGGAAGTTGTTCCTGTGGCACCTACACCAATTGAAGTGGAAGCTTATGGTAGTGATCATGAAGTTTCGGATCAAGTCACTACCGTACCTCGTGGGGTGACAAGGATACGTACTACTTCAGAGTGGTACAATAATCCTGTCTTGAAGGTCATGTTGCTAGAAAACAATGAACCTACGAGCTATGGAGAAGCGATGGTGGGCCCAAATTCCGACAAATGGTTAGAAGCCATGAAATCCGAGATAGGATCCATGTATCAGAACAAAGCATGGACTTTGGTGGACTTGCCTGATGATCGGCAAGCCATTGAGATAAATGGATCTTTGAGAAGAAGACGGACGTGGATGGTAATGTCACCATCTATGAAGCTCGACTTGTGGCGAAGAGTTTTTCACAAGTTCAAGGAGTTGACTACGATGAGATTCTCTCATCCGTAGCGATGCTTAAGTCCGTCGCATTCATGTTAGCATTAGCTGCATTTATGAAATCTGGCAGATGGATGTCAAAACGAGTTTCTCTACCAGTTTTCGTAAGGAAAGGTTGTATGTGATACAATCAGAAAAGTTTTGTCGATCCTAAGGATGCTAAAAGGTATGCTAGCTCCAGCGATCCTTCCATGGACTGGAGTAAGCATCTCGGAGTTGGAATGTGCGCTTTGATGAGATGATCAAAGATTTTGGGTTTATACAAAGTTTATGAGAAACTTGTATTTCCAAAGAAGTGAGTGGTAGTACTATAGAATTTCTGATGAGTATGTGTTGTTGACATATTGTTGATCAGAAATGATGTAGAAATTTTCTAGAAAGCATATAGGGTTATTTGAAAAGTGTTTTTCAATAGAAAACCTGGATTAAGCTACTTGAACATTGAGCATCAAGATCTATGAGGATAGATCAAAAACGCTTAATGGTACTTTCAAATGAGCATATACCTTGACATGATGTTGAAGGTGTTCAAGATGGATCAGTCAAAGAAGGAGTTCTTGCCTGAGATGTAAGGTATGAAGTTAAGACTTAAAGCTCGACCACGGCAGAAAAGAGAGAAAGGACGAAGGTCGTTCCCTATGCTTCAGACGTAGGCTCTATAGTATGCTATGCTGTGTACCGCACCGGAAGTGTGCCTTGCCATGAGTCAGTCAAGGGGTACAAGAATGATCCAGGAATGGATCATTGGACAGCACAAAATTGTCCTTGAAGTAAATAAGGACATGTTTCTCGATTATGGAGGTGATAAAGAGTTCGGCGTAAAGGGTTACGTCGATGCAAGCTTTAACACCTATCCGAGTGACTCTGAGTAGCAAACCGGATACGTATAGTGGAACAACCATTTGGAATAGCTCTAAGTGGAGCGTGGAAGTAGCATTTACAATATGACATAGAGAATTGCGAAGTACATACGGATCTGAATGTTGCAGACCCGTTGACTAAAACCTCTCTCACAAGCAAACCATGATCAAACCCCAGAACTCATTGAGTCTTAATCACATGATGATGTGAACTAGTTTAATGACACTAGTAAACTCTTTGGATGTTGGTCACATGGCGATGTGACCTGTCAGTGTTAATCACATGGCGATGTGAACTAGATTATTGACTCTAGTGCAAGTGGGAGACTGTTGGAAATATGCCCTAGAGGCAATAATAAATTAGTTATTATTATATTTCCTTGTTCACGATAATCGTTTACTATCCATGCTATAATTGTATTGATAGGAAACTCAGATACGTACATGTGGGTACATAGACAACACCATGTCCTAGTAAGCCTCTAGTTGACTAGATCGTTGATCAATAGATGGTTACGGTTTCCTGACCATGGACATTGGATGTCATTGATAACGGGATCACATCATTAGGAGAATGATGTGATGGACAAGACCCAATCCTAAGCCTAGCACAAAGATTGTGTAGTTTGTATGCTAAAGCTTTTCTAATGTCAAGTATCTTTTCCTTAGACCATGAGATTGTGCAACTCCCGGATACCGTAGGAATGCTTTGGGTGTACCAAAGCGTCCTGGCAATAGCTGGATGGCTATAAAGGTGCATTACAGGTATCTCGAAAGTGTCATTGGGTTGGCACGAATCGAGACTGGGATTCGTCACTCCGTGTAAACGGAGAGGCATCTCTGGGCCCACTCGGTAGGACATCATCATAATGTGCACAATGTGACCAAGGGGTTGATCACGGGATGATGTGTTGTACTTGCCCGAGATTCGATCGTCGGTATCCCGATACCTTGTTCAATCTCGTTACCGGCAAGTCTCTTTACTCGCTCCATAACACATCATCCCGTGATCAACCCCTTGGTCACATTGTGCACATTATGATGATGTCCTACCGAGTGGGCCCAGAGATACCTCTCTCCGCTTACACGGAGTGACAAATCCCTCCTCGATTCGTACAACCCAATGCATACACTTTCGAGATACCAGAAGCGACCTTTATAGTCACCCAGTTACGCTAGACGCTTTGGTACACCCAAAGCATTCCTACGGTATCCGGAGTTGCACAATCTCATGGTCTAAGGAAAAGATACTTGACATTAGGAAAGCTTTAGCATACCGAACTACACGATCTCTGTGCTAGGCTTAGGATTGTCTTGTCCATCACATCATTCTCCTAATGATGTGATCCCGTTATCAACGACATCCAATGTCCATGGTTAGGAAAACGTAACCATCTATTGATCAACGAGCTAGTCAACTAGAGGCTTACTAGGGACATGGTGTTGTCTATGTATCCACACATGTATCTGAGTTTCCTATCAATACAATTATAGCATGGATAATAAACGATTATCATGAACAAGGAAATATAATAATAACTAATTTATCATTGTCTCTAGGGCATATTTCCAACAAGGGCGTGCTGAGATACGCCACTTCCGATTCTTGGGGAGAGCCATGCCTACAGAGAGGCATGCTATGCAGATGGCTGCCCGCGAGGCGATAGCTCGTCTTCGGGATGTCCTTCCTGCAATGAAGACCCGTCGCTACCGCTACCTTCCATGCCATGTACCATACACCTGTCACTACTCATTCTCTTGCCCCAGAGCAGAGCGAGACGAGGCCTTCGAGATGCTTGTCGAGTACCTCCGAGCCCTGGAGGCAGCCTTCGACAGCATGGTGGACGACCTCGTAGCTGCCCGCATGGACACAGTCCATGGCTGTGCCGCCAACAGGAGGGAACTCCTGCACACCGCTCCACCGCTGACTTTTATCTCGTCCTCAGCTTCTCACTCACCTACCATTCTCGCCACTGCTCGTCGTCTGCCTACCACTGAGGAATTTAACCAAGCTATTGCACCCACTCCAGTTCGCTCTGCACCACTTATTGCACCCAGTCCCATACGTGCTACTCCACCTATTCCACCCACTCATATTCGTGTTACTCCGCCTATGGCACCTGCTCCATCAGCTCAGCACAGCGCTTCTCGTCTGGAACCTATTAGCGAGGAGGAGGTTGAGTCCCCAGCGTCACTGCGTCTCACCCTCGGCAGGCCTTGGGAGATCCTCACCATCTCCGACTGAGTACGTTTAGACGCCATGCGATGTACCGACATGTGTGATATATGTATATGTACATAGGTTGTGAGAAGTAGCATGTTTGCGCATCATGTAGGATCTGGAGAAGTGCACTAGTCTCAATAACATGTCAGGATTATGTACGCATATCCTGAGTGATATAATGTATAATTATGCTTGCGTGTAAGATATGTAATAGTCCTTCTCCGCGCGCAATCGTGTATTTTCAAAAATATCCTGGAGTTTTAAAATTTTCTTTATGTGTGATTTTATTGACTTTTGCGACTCTCGCTTTCTTGTCTTACGAGTTTCACAAAATATATCCCCAGAGTGAAAGATGTCTCGTCCGTGGACGCGCTCCATGCCAAATCAGCCCGAAGAAAATTATGGCACACCACCAAACCACAATTTCACTCAGGGACAGACAAGTCAACAGGACAGTGAAACAGCATTTACCCAAGTGTGTCGTCTGTATGAACAGAGTCAGCAACAACACCAGGAAATGATGAACCAATTCATCAATATGGGAAATCACCGTGGTCAGTATCAGCAGCAATCAAAGTTATCTGAGTTACAGAAGACGCGTCCTCCAACATTTTCTCATGCTGACAAGCCTCTTGAGGCCGACGACTGGCTTCGAGACATTGAGAGAAAATTAATTATTGCACAGTGTTCAGACCGTGAAAAAGTATTGTATGCACCTCATTATCTCACCGGAGCAGCTGCATCGTGGTGGGAAAACTTCCTGCACATGCACCCCAACGAAAATGAAATAACCTGGGAGGATTTCAAGGAAGGTTTTCGTGGGGCACACATTCCTAAGAGTGTTATGAAAATCAAGAAGAGAGAATTTGATGACCTCAAGCAAAGGACCATGACAGTGTCAGAATACAACAGCCAATTCACTTAGATGTCTCGCTACGCCAATGAAGAGCGCATGACCGAGAGCAAGAAGATGGAAAAATTCTTGGAAGGCCTAGCACCCGCACTTATATGCTAGCTGGGTGTGCATACCTTTCCAGATTTTAAAACACTGGTTGATAAGGCCATTACTCTGGAAAATGAGCGACGCAGCTTAGAAGATTTCCGCAAACGCAAAAGGGACCAGTCTACTTTTGTTCGCAACCACAGAAGCAAGACGGAATTTCAGAAGGGTGGAACACACAAAACCCCGACGAATAATTCACGCCCAATCAAGAATTTCCATGCAAGATACAAGGAGTTCACATATCGCCCAGGCGTTACGTGTTACGCTTGTGGAGAAGAAGGGCACTATGCCAAGAAGTGCCCCAAGCCAAGGAACTCAACCCCGAAGCCTAACAATGGTGGAAATAATTCAGCGCCCAAGCGAAACAATTTCAACCCCAATAACAACCACCGGAAGGGTCACCTGAACCACGTGACCAAAGAGGAAGCACAGAACGCCCCAGATATCGTACTCGTTACGTACCCTGTCAACACAATACCTGCCATGGTTTTGTTTGATTCTAGAGCTTCTTACTCATTCACTTCGAAGAGTTTTGCTTTGCAAAATAATTTTTCGATGCTACCCTTGGAAAAATCCATGACCATCAAGTCCCCTGGGATTAAGCAAGTGACCCAGAGTTACTGACAAGGTGTGGTTATTGAATTTGAAGGATTGAAGTTTTACGCCAACCTTATTGTATTGGAAAGCAAAGGACTGGATGTCATCCTAGGGATGGATTGGTTAACCACCAACAAAGGTTTTATTGACCGCTTCAACCGGACCGTGATTCTCACACACCATCACGGGAAGACAATTAAAGTTTCAACCAAAGAGAGACAAATACCTCGGCAACCGAGATTAAACAAGGTGGACGTTTCTGAGCTGAACAAGGTTCCAGTAGTATGTGAATTTCCAGACGTATTTCCAGAAGAACTACCAGGCATGCCATCGGACCGAGAGATAGAATTCAGCATTGAGCTAGCACCCGGAACCGCTCCCATTTACAAGAAACCATACAGAATGGCACCATCCGAATTGGTGGAATTGAAGAAGCAAATAAAAGAATTATTGGAGAAAGGATACATACGAGCCAGTTCCTTACCTTGGGGTTCTCATTTGCCAAGAAAAAGGATGGAACACTGAGATTAACATGGTCACAATCAAGAACAAATACCCAATGCACCGAATAAATGATTTATTTGATCAGCTCGCACAGGCCAAAGTCTTCTCAAAAATTGACTTGATATCGGGATACCACCAATTAAAAGTGCGAACAGAAGATATTCCCAAGACAGCCTTCACCTCCAGATATGGATTGTATGAGTTCACCGTAATGCCATTTGGGCTAACAAACGCCCCCGCATATTTTGTTCACCTCATGAACAAAGTATTTATGAAGTATATGGACAAGTTTGTTGTGGTATTCATCGATGATATTCTGATATACTCCAAAACACTAGAAGAGCATGCCGGGCATCTCAGGATTGTACTAGGAGAACTCAGGAAACATCAACTGTACGCCAAATTCAGCAAATGTGAATTTTGGCTAAGACAGGTGGGTTTTCTGGGCCACGTACTCACCCAAGAAGGTATTGCAGTAGACCCGAAAAAGGTCAAGGCCGTACTTGGCTGGAAACCACCAGCTAGCGTAACGGACGTACGGAGTTTCTTGGGAATGGCAGGCTATTATCGGAGATTTATTGAAGGATTCTCCACCATAGCAAAGCCAATGACGCAGTTGCTCAAGAAAGACAAGAATTTTGAATGGACGGAAGCATGTGAGAAAAGCTTCCAAGAGCTAAAAAGGAAATTAACAATGGCACCAATATTAATTGTGCCAGACATGCACAAGAATTTTGAAGTATATTGTGACGCGTCCCGGAAAGGCCTCGGATGTGTATTGATGCAAGAAGGCAAGGTAGTTGCGTATGTCTCCAGACAACTTCGCAAGCATGAGGAAAATTATCCCACTCATGACTTAGAATTGGCAGCGGTCATCCATGCACTCAAGGAATGGAGACACTTTCTACTTGGAAATCGTTGTGAAATATACACAGACCATAAGAGTCTTAAGTATATTTTCACACAGCCGGAACTTAATTTACGGCAACGACGCTGGTTGGAGTTGGTGAAGTATTATGATGTTGGAATCCACTATCATCCCGGAAAAGCAAATGTTGTGGCAGATGCCCTTAGTCGGAATCCCAGCACGGACAACGACAGTATGCCAAATTTGAGGCCAGAATTTCAACAGGAATTTGCCAAACTCAATTTAATCATGGTCACCGAAGGCAGTGTGGCGAATTTGGAAATACAGCCTACCCTGATGGAAAAGATTAAGGAGGCTCAGCATGGACACCCCAGCATTGATGGCATAATAAGGAAAGTGAGTTCGGGCAAGGCCTAAGAAATCAACGTAGATGAGCAAGGAGTATTGCGGTACGGAGAGAGACTTTGCGTACCAAATATCAAGGACCTCAAACAACAGATTCTGGCTGAAAGCCACACCGCTTCGTATTCAATCCACCTTGGAGGAACAAAAATGTACAAAGACCTTCAGGAAATTTTTTGGTGGCACGGTATGAAGAGAGACGTAGCCACGTTCATTGCATGCTGTGACTCTTGTCAACGCATCAAGGCCGAGCACCAGAAACCAGCCGGGCTGTTACAGCCAAACAAGATACCCGAGTGGAAGTGGGACGAGATTGGAATGGATTTCATTGTTGGACTACCACGGTCACGACACGGAAATAATGCCATATGGGTCATCACCGACAGGTTAACTAAGGTAGCACACTTTATCCCGGTGAAGACAACTCACACCACTCAGAGACTGGCCAGACTTTATCTTGCCCGTATCGTCTGCCTGCATGGAGTCCCAAAGACTATCATATCTGACAGAGGCACACAGTTCGTCTCTAGATTTTGGGATCACCTACAACAGGCACTGGGAACCCAGCTAGCCTTCAGTACCGCATACCATCCCCAGACTGATGGACAGACTGAACGCGTGAACCAAATCCTAGAAGATATGCTGAGAGCCTGTGTCCTCACCTACGGAACCATTTGGGAGGAAAGCTTGCCATATGCAGAATTCGCATACAACAACAGTTATCAAGCGAGCTTGCAAATGGCACCCTTTGAAGCTCGATATGGGAGAAGATGTCGTACCCTGCTAAACTGGTCAGAAACCGGGGACAACCACATCTTCGGCCTAGATATGCTCAAGGAGGCTGAGGAGAAAGTTAAGACGATTAGAGATCGACTCAAGACAGCTCAAAGTCGGCGAAAGAGTTATTACGATCGAAAGCATCGGGAAATCAGTTTTGAACCCGGAGAGTTTGTATACCTAAGAGTTTCTCCTATGAGGGGTCTGCAACGATTCAGGGTTAAGGAAAAGCTAGCACCAAGATTCATCGGACCATTCCGTATAGTGGCCGGAAGAGGCACGGTAGCCTACCAGCTAGACCTACCCGGGGATTTATCCGATATCCACAACGTGTTCCACATCTCGCAGTTGAGAAAGTACGTGAGCAACCCAGATAAGCAAGTGCCACATGAAAATATTGACATACAACCAGACCTCACCTCTCGGGAGCACCCAATAAAAATATTAGAAGAGTCTGAGAGGAGGACCCGACAGAAAACCATCAAGTTTTTTCAGAGTTCAGTGGAGCAATCACACCGAGAATGAAGCAACTTGGGAGAGGGAGGATTTTCTTCGGACAGAGCACCCACACCTGTTTAAGTATCAACTGAAATCTCGGGGACGAGATTTTTCCTAAGGGGGTAGGTGTTGTGACACTCCAATTTTTTTTGTTGTTTTTGTTTTCAGCAAGAGCCTTGCCTGGTTTAAAGAAGGACATTTAAACCCTTCTTAAAAACCTCTCTTCTGAGTTTTCCTTCTCAAAATCTTTTTCTTGGATTTAGTTTCTTCTAAAAAGAAAAGCTTTTTGGTTCTGGGCTTTTCTTTGGTTTTGATCCATTCTTGTTTTACCATACCTCTTATGGTAAAATTCTCCCAAAACCCCTCCTTCCACTTTGGGACATCCCAAACTTTCTGTCCCAACTAGTTAAATCCATTTTTGGATTTTATCTCATTTATTTCTTTTCCCAAAACAATTATGTCCTTTATTTTGAGCCTAGGTAATTTGCAAAGCAAGTACCTTAATGCCTTTGAACTTTGATCTCAAATCAACTCCTCTGGATAGTCCTTAGCACCCACAACCTAGAACCATCAAGATCCACTCTTTTCCTTTTCAAAATTTTCAAAATTTACCCTCTGCAAGTTTGGACCAGATTTGTCAAATTTGGTGAAATTCATATCTCCACTTCTCCAAAAATTCCACCAAAATTCAGGCAACCCCCAGTTGCAATGAGAGACCACTCCACCAAAAACCAGCTCAAGAAAAAGTCCCCACATACCAAAATCATTCTGTCGAACACCTGGCCTGCACTGTTACTGTGCATCTTTAGAAAATTCAGTAAGTTCAGTGTCGTTTCTTCGTCAGAGTTCAGTCACATGTCGACTGTGCGCCTGGCGCGTTGTGCACGGCTCCTCCTCCCTGTCCGGAGCACCACACGCGCGCTTGGCTCGTTCCTGGCATCGGTGGCACACTGGCCCGCCTGCGCTGGCGTCTTCCGCGGCGGCAGAACCTCCCGTGGCGGCCAACGGGGAGCACCCTGCGGCATAACGCTGTTCGGCACCGCCCAAACCACCTGAGAGCTCCGCGTGGCCATCTCCCTTGCCAGCGCACACATGCAGCACCGTCGCCGTGGCCTGGCACGCTCAGGGCGCGCTCTCTGCCGCCGACGTGTCGTACGGCCGTTCCGTCGGGGACAGGCTGTAACCACCCCTACCTTGTTGGGTTAGACACTGGAATGGAACCAGTGCTCCGTCTAGATGATGCTCAAGCCTCTAAACCAACCGTCCAGCCACAGCGCCGCCGTAATCGCTCGCCGGACTTATCCCGTTCACGGTAACCGCCTCGGGCCGTCTATAAATAGCGCCTCCGAGCTCGCTCTCGACCCCGTACACCTCCACCACCTCACCAGACCCCGCCCAACCTCTGGAAGAGCCTCGAGGGCCCCTTCTCCCTCAACTCCAGCCACCTCCGTCCGCTTCGGGCTCCGGCAGCGCTCTCGCTGGTGAGAACTCCTCCACCGCCCTAGACTTGCCCGTAGCCTCATGCCACCTCTAGGAGACTAACCCCCACTCGAATTTGACCCCAGCAGCTCTCTCCGACGAGGTCCACGACTACCCGAACCACCGTCCTCCGGAGCAAGGGTCGCCGTCGACACAGTGCTCGCCGGCGACCACCACCACCACCCACCGACGCGGAAGGACGTACTGAACAAGGAGGTACCACCCGATCCCCTTGCCTCGCCGTGGATCGCCGTCGGCGACCACCGCGACTCTCGGGCGCCGACAAGCCCCGTCTCCCTCGTTTGAATATTCAACCTGACGAGTGGGACCCGCCTGTAAGTCTCTCATTCTTTTTTTAAACGAAACGTTTCCTGGACTTTTCTGCAGAACCCCCTGAGAGTTTTCTGTTTCATTACAGAAAGGTCCCTGAATCAAAACACTTATAACTTTTAAACAGAAAAGGATTTTGTTTTATTCTTTTTCTGTTCTCTTTAAAATTTTGTCTAGTTTTTTATCAGATTTATTTGAGAATTTTGTTGGAATAATTTTGTGCACCTCGCGGTATTTACCTTACGTGCGTATTTTCTTATACTGTAGATACCGGAGGAGGTGACGGAGCCGCGAACTTCACCCAGTTAGACCCCGGCTACTCCGAACCAGGCAAGCATGTTTGAACTCTTGATATGATGAGTGTTCGTTGCATGTTTGCATCTAGGAGCTTCATGGCATGTTTATGAACATTTCTTTGAATGTTATATTTCATGCACAGAAGTGGAAAGTAAGTTTCGGAAAGCCGTATGTTGTTGGATACATATTTGCATGGCCATGTGATGGCATGAGGATGGGTAAGATGGTAGTGTTGTGGCATGCCAAGATGTCCGACTGTGGCATTCCTTTTATAAGCCCTTTCTGTGATGTCGCTCAGACGTCCGACTGTGGCATTTCTTTTACAAGCCCTTTCTGTGATGTCGCTCAGACATCCGACTGTGGCATTTCATTTATAAGCCCTTTCTGTGATGTCGCTCAGATGTCCGACTGTGGCATTTCGTTTATAAGCCCTTTCCGTGATGTCGCTCAGACGT
Source organism: Aegilops bicornis (assembly GCA_021605145.1). NCBI lineage: Eukaryota > Viridiplantae > Streptophyta > Magnoliopsida > Poales > Poaceae > Aegilops > Aegilops bicornis. The sequence continues at coordinate 793,388,367 of CM038673.1, read as the reverse complement.
CCGACTGTGGCATTTCTTTTATAAGCCCTTTCTGTGATGTTGCACAGACGTCCGACTGTGGCATTTCCTTTATAAGCCCTTTCTGTGACGTCGCTCAGACGTCCGACTGTGGCATTTCTTTTATAAGCCCTTTATGTGGTGTCGCTGAGACGCCCGACTGTGGCATTTCTTTATAAGCCCTTTATGTGGCGTCGCTTAGACACCCGACTGCGGCATGAGCTTTATTTGTTTACCTTTCGAGGCGTCGCTCTAGACACCCGATCGGTTTTCAGTTATTTTTGTTTTACTTATCATGTCATGCAAAAATTTTATTACTGGAATGAGCATCATCATTATTATTATTTTTTTCTCATGACGCATTCATGCAAGCATTTGTTATATCTTTTGTCCGAACTGTCTTGCGAGTACTTTCAAAGTACTCACCTGGCTTGTTGATTTGGCCAGATGTTGATGAAGGCGATCTCATGGATGAAGAGTTCGATAGCGAGCCCGACGCCTAGAGGAGTCCCAGTCAGTCCCGTGCGATCCTGCATTTGGTCACTGTATTATATCCGCTTCCGCCACCCCAGAATAAATCCATCGAGCCTCACCTCGACGCTCGATGAGCTGCCAGTTAGGAGTCAAGTTATCCACCACCACTTTTATCTCGAGCTAGTAGCATATCACCTCACCCTGTGTCATAACCGCCCTTATGTAAGATATTGGCGTGTTTGTAATAGATTGTTGAGCAGCCTCAGCTCAACCCTGTAATATATTTATGCTACTGGTCCTCTGTTTATCAAGTATTTGTCTACCAGTGAGGATAACTTTTCCTATACTGGGATCAAAAGATCGATTTTCTCAATATGTATTTTATTGAAAAACCGGTTGTGACACGCCCCTACCCGACAAATTAACTCTCTCGAGGCCCCCCAAATTTACCAAGTTAAAAGAGCGTTGTCGTCGAGGCCACTAACATGATTCCTTATTGTGATTAGCTAGCTAGTTCTACGTTTGCCACAAATATATATATATATATATATATATATATATATATATATATATATATATATATATATATATATATATCCATCTGTACCATGTTTGAATAATAATTGACATGTCGTACATATTTGCAGAAACTATGGAGCACTCCCGAGACGAAGGAACAGAAGCGATGTTGGTGGACATAATCGCAAATGGAAGTGATGAAGTTGCGTCATTTCTCCTCGACACCGATGGCTTCGGCCCATTAATGCCGGTACAAGAAGAGGACTATGTTCATGATGGCTCCGGTGACACAATGGAGGTACAAGAAGGAGACTGTGTTGACTGCTCCGGTGACCGAACCGAGTCCGGCCAGGTATATATATATTAGTTAATTAAGCCCGTGCTGACTAGTTAATTGATGCTTCCATTGTTTTGGTATATGTACACATATTAATTACTCTCGTCTTTCTTCCTTATAATTTCTAGCCCTCCGGATCGAGCACAACTTCGGTAAGGAGACGAGGCCCAAAGAAAAAGTTGAGCTCGGATGAAAAGTTTGAGATCATAGAAATCGCGCCCGACGGCGAACCGATTGAACCCATCCGGACAAGGAAGGCATTTTCTGCTCAGTGCGGGGTTCTTGTTAGGGACAAGATCCCGATCAGCATCCAGCAATGGTATAAGCCTAAGGAGGAAGACCCTGAGGTGTCTTATGTCAATGATATGCAGAAAGAAGATCTTTGGACTGAGCTGGAGGCAAATTTCACCCTACCGCCAGAGGAGGATCCGGAGAAGCCAGTTAAAGAGCAATTAATCAAGTCTTGTGCTCTTAAGAAGATGGCAACCCTAATGAGGAGGTGGAGGAAAGAGCTGAACCAGTTTGTCAAAAAAATAGACACCAGAATTCATCGGCAAATATGAGAAGATCAAAGATCACTGGCCCGCATTTTTGGCCCACAAGACATCGGAAAAGCGTAAGAAGATGTCGGAGACAAACAAGAAAAATGCTGCGAAGAAGAAGCTTCACCATCGCACGGGTCGTGGCTACCTCAAAGCCCGCCTAAGTGGTCCAAGGCTGAGCATGATCTACTTGAAAATGGATCGAACCGTAGATAATGTCTTGGCCAGACCGTTGCCGGACTTAGTTCTTCAGGGCTGGCGGAACCTTGGACCCTGTAACAGGGAAGTGCCAGTGGACGGACGAGCAACTGCAAATACCAGTCAAGAACCTTCGACACTATATTGATGCAGCGCAGCGAGGGACGTTCCTTCCAAACAAGGAGAAGGATGAACTCACAATGACCCATGGGAATCCTGAGCACCCTGGACGGACATAAGGCACGCCAGGCTCCATTCCGTGGAAGGTTGGTTTTTCGGATGCAGGGGGTAACAAAACCCACGAGAGGAGGAAAAAACTAGAGCAGGACCAACTGCAGGCGCTGCACAAAAAGGTAATGGGGCTAGAGGATCGAGAAGAGGAACGAGAAGCAGCAGATCGCAGCAAACGACCTGCCGAAGCTTCCCTCGAAGCTACCCCGCCATCTCAGCGGAGAAGCAGCGTGGCTTCCATCGAGCTGCATCAGCCGGAGCATGTCTTGACGGCTCCTGCCAGCTATCCCGTGGATGGTATCACGGAGTCTCAAATTGCCACATTATGGCACGATGGATGAATTTGAAGGTCAAGGTGGCTGTTGGCCAAGTTTATCCTAGTGGACCCGGCACAACTTATCACTGCCAGCCGATTCCAGAAGGATATGCTAAGGTGATGGTGGATAAAATAACTGAGGGATTTGAGGATCTCCCGCTTGAGCACCCTACCAGTGAAGGCGAGACTAGGCTGGGTTCTGCTCTGAAGACTCAATGCCTATGGCGGAAGGAGCTCATCAACCTTCTGAACTGGACGCCTCCGCCTCCTCCTCCTCCTCCGGCGAGTCAGGGCACTCCGCCTCCTCCACCGACTCTTCCTCCGGCGAGTGACGATCAAGGCACGCGTGGCGGAACTCCGCCTCCTTCTCCGGCGCGTGGCGGCACTCCGCCTCCTTCTCCGCCTGCGCCGGCGCTCCCGAGCAGCCAGCAGCCTCCTCCTTCTCTGCCTCGCCAGCAAGGGCGGAAGAGACCCGCCGCCGCCCCGGCTGCTCCGGCGCGTCGTACTCCTTCTCCTCCGCCTCGTAAGCAAGCATAGAAGAAGACAGACGCCGCAGCCGCTCCGTCTGCTCCGGCGTCTAGCAGCACAACCAGAGGCGGGAGGCAATACAAGTACGGTCCACCTCTCAAGCCTCTAGAGAAGTTACCGTACGAGAGGTCCGAGGAGGAAAACGATACGATTGTGCAGACCCACGTGAAGGAGTTCTTTGAAGGGGTGAAAGCAAAGAGACATCCACCTCCGGAGGAGAAGGTAGATCCGGTGAAAGCAAAGCGCACTATCGATGCCCTGAGGAAACCACCAAAGTCTCCGCCGAGAACCAACTATGAGCGCATTACTGAACAGACATATCTCCAAGCCCAGCGGTCGGGAAGTACTGTCAGTGATAAAAGGTTAAAAGAACAAGCAAAGGGGAAAAAAATTGCCCAGCTCGGTGAACAAGCACAGCAATCGTGCCCCCCGCTCAATGTGTCTAATGCTCCGGGGATGGTGGCCGGTTATGGCAATCTTGAAGATTACCTGCCTGACGATTCACTTCCTGATTTCATGGAAGTGGACGAACACAGATACGAGTACGGGAAGCCTCTCGTCAAAGATGAAAAATCTCTGACAACAATGATGCGAAGATTCCATAGTTGGTACATGAAAACCTACAGAGAGTCTGAGGGGACGAACAGCTTGTATCTGAACATTAAAGAGGAGCACGACCTCGTTTCAAATGATCTGTTGTGCGTTCCATTTAATGAGTTCTTCGCGTTCTTCAATCAAAAAGCCCTCGATAAATTAATGGTCTTTTGCTACTGCCTGTAAGTACTATTTCTGCCATTAAGTCTCTATATATAGCTCGGCTCTTTCATTGCATATATTTATAATTAATTGTCCTCAATATATTATGCAGATTGAAGATCGTCGAGTGCAAAAAACAAGAAATTTATGATATTGGATTCATTAACACAGATATCACAGATGTATTTCTGGTTGAAAAGAACGTCAAAGAGGCCGAGGACAACTTGCTACGATCGTTGATCAAAAATCAAAACAAAGATACCATACTATTTCCTTACAACGGCAAGTGAGTGTTACTGTCTTGTGCATATTCGGTTTCCCTTATTACTCGAGCGAGGTTATAATAATGTAACTGATGAGTTATGCATGCGTGCACAGGTACCACTATATTCTTCTGGAGATTAAGCTTGAGCGTGGACTAGTAACCGTCTTAGACTCGAGACGGAAAGATCCCGGATCCTATGCGGACATGACTGAAATGCTCAGCAAGTAAGTTCAATCGATCATTATCGCACCATATCGGCAACTTTTTGTTCATTTCCTGATATCTCAAGTAATAATAATTATTTGCTTTGTCTTGCAGGGTTTGGAAACAGTTCACCGCAGAAGCTCCGGGACTGCCGAAGGAGATACGATATACATACCCGAAAGTAAGTACTACTGGCTAGCTAGTTGCGCGCATCTCCCATTGATTCTATAGCTATACTTTCATCAATGCCATTTATAATGCTTCATTATCAGTTTGATTGACCTCTATTTCTCGTAAAGTGCTTGTGGCAGGAGCAAGGTAATGATTTCTGTGGATACTACGTGTGCGAGTTCACCTACAACGCGACTTTGAAAAACAAGCGGGGCTACTCTAGAAGACAATATGAAGTGCGTAAGCAATAATATTCATAATTTCATTTTATTACACCATCATTTCTGTTGAGTTTCATTCATATATATGTATTAATTAACCCCCTTCTTTAAATTAGACGTGGCGGATGCGGAATGAACTCCTAGAACCAGATCGCATGAAAGTGCTTTCAAGAGGAATTGGCGGGATTCTTTCTTGACCACGTCATCAGTAAAGCCGGAGAATACCATGTGGAAATTGATTTCAAATGCTAGGGGTTTGTAATTAAGAGATCTTATACATATTGTACATGTATGTAGCCAGTAGCGTCGGATACATGATACGAAAACTTGTTGTTCGACCAATCTCTCGGAGAAGGAGAGGTCGATCGATCACTTCTCTCGGTATGCATGACGAATTTCTGTACTGAATGGTTCTCTCGATCACTTATGTATATATAGTACGTAGCATCGACCAAGCACGAACATAAGAGAGGACACTTCTCTCTATTAATTAGCTAGCTAACACAATATATGAAACATCTAAATTAACCCCCCAAAACCCCCAACCCCCTCCTTTAAAAAAAAACAAAAACCCCAGCCACTGGAATGCTGAAGCGTGGATGCCTTTTGGTCCCGGTTGGAGCCACCAACCGGGACCATAGGCCCCCTGATTGGGCTCGGTGCACAGGGCCACGTGGAGGCACAATTGGTCCCGGTTCGTGTTTGAACCGGGACTAATGGGTGGAGGTATTAGTAACGACCCATTAGTCCCGGTTCATGAACCGGGACTAAAGACCCTTACGAACCGGGACTATTAGGTGTTTTTCTAGTAGTGAAATGATGGAAGGGTAAGAGTGCGTATAATCCATGGACTCAACATTAGTCATAAAGAACTCACATACTTTTTTGCAAAAATCTACAAGTCATCAAAAACCAAGCACCCATAAGGAAAAGACCATGCTCGTCCCTGACTGCCACTCATAAGGAAGACAATCAAAGAACACCTCATATTTCAAATTTGTTACATTACGTTTACCCTACGTGCATGCTACGGGACTTGCAAACTTCAACAGAAGTATTTCTCAATTTCACAACTACTGAACTAGCACAACTTTAATATCACTACCTCCATATCTCGAAACAATCATCAAGCATCAAACTTCTCTTAGTATTCAGCACACTCATAAGAAAGTTTTTACTAGTTTTGAATACCTAGTTTGACCAGATTTAACCAAAAATAAAAAAACTGAAATTTGAGCATAAATTTTTTTCCTTTTAGAATTTGAGGATTCTAAAAATTTGCAAACAGGTTGTAGGCTATCAAAATCGTGTGCAAAAGTTATGGCCGTTTTACTTTTTCATGACACTTTTTTGCAAAACATGTCCAAATTTAAGTTTTTTAATTTGCTAACTTGTAGATGTCGTAACATAACTACATCTCGAAGGATTTTATTTTTTGAAGTTTTTATCATTTTATTTTGTTTTTTCCAAAACTGAAATGGCGATACAAGGGGGGGGGGGGGTAGTGTTTGAAAATTGCCCTATAGTCCCGGTTTGTGTCTCCAACCGGGACTATAGGTTAGACCCTGTTAGTGCCGGTTAGTGGCACGAAATGGTACTAAAGGTTAGCCCTTTAGTTCCGGTTTGTACCACAAACCGACACTAAAGGGGCTCGTGGGGCCCCGACCTGACGCCAGCCTGCCACCACCCCTTTAGTACCGGTTCATGGCATGAACCGGTAGTAAAGGTTTGCCACGAACCGGTACTATTGATCTCCGCCACGAACCGGTACTATTGGTCACATTAGTGTCGGTTCTGTTACAAACCGGGACTAATGTGCTTCACATTTGACCCTTTTTCTACTAGTGTAACAGTGGCCTGCACCGGAGGTGGCCCTCCCAAAGGAGCCCAGCCTAAATACCCACCAAGGAATACGGAAGGGAAGCCCAGGAGAGCGCCAGAGACCTTCGTGCCCTCCAAGACGGAGGACAGTGGCGCCAAGATTGCATCCTCCGCCATGTAAACCCTAGACCATCTTGCCTATATAAGGGAAGGTTGGGAATCCCTTTAGACCATATATCCTCAGAGAGGCAAACTCTCGATAGCAATCTCAGACACCGTTGTAACCCCTCGCACGTGGTATCCATCTGCCATGAGTAACAAAAGCAAGCATGTTATAGGGTATTACTCTTCGGAGGCCCGAACCTAGATAAACCCTTTGTGCGACCTCCGATCTAAGACATCCAGCTGCGCTCGGACCCCTATCGAGGGATCTAATGCACTGTCAAGGAGTGTGGATGTATTTGTGACTCGCAACAGAGTGGAGTGCGGGTTCATGCAAAACATAGAGGGTTTTTTCAAAATGGACTGTCATGACACTTTTTTATCGGAGGGAGTATATATTTTCATGAAAAGTCTTGAGAACCTAGCTACCTTGAAATGATAATGCAAAATAAAATAAAATGGCTAAAGAAATGTTTCATGAACTAGGTGGTACTTTGTTTGCATGTAATCTAGTGTAATGCTCATTTAATTAGTTTACAATGATACACCTAGACAACAGAAATGTGATTTTGTAGGACATAACATCAACAATATTATGGGTAGAGAGGGGTCATCCCCCCCCCCCCCCAATGCACACTTCACCGTGATATATTTATAGCCGCAACCATGACGTATCCTGAAGTCCAACAGAGGGAGGCGCCACACTGGCGCGGTAAGTCTATGAAGCCACCCTTATGGCCAACAACTTCCTGGAGTTTAATCGTGAGTCTGAAATCTCGGGCACCCTGGATTTTATCTTTGGAGACACGAGGGCCGTCTTCCAAGATAGCCACATCTACGCCCGCTAGCCGACCACCGGCCACAGTGTCCTCGTCATCACCCAGGGTCGTTTTGAACATGATGGTGGTTCCAGGTTTGTCTTCTAGAACTGCTCGGCGACCACATCGCCCAGGAAGAGCCTTGACGGTGTCTCGACCTTCCTAGGACGCCCCTGGAAGGACCACGCTTGGGTCATCTATATGTTCTGCTCGATCAACAAAATCATTGATGTGGCTGGATGGGTTTTGTTGGAGAAGAACAACCACGAGAAACGCGTCAAAGGCGGCGCGAAGCCCTGGCACGAGGGTCGCATCCATTATGGCAAGTACTATAACCACAACATCGACACCAATGCAGCCACTGTGGGGGACGTTGCATAGAAAACAAAAAATTACCTACAGATTCACCCAAGAACTAATCTAGGAGATGCATTTCAACGAGTAAGGAGAGTGTCTACGTACCCCTGTAGACCGAAAGCAGAAGCATTTATAACACGGTTGATGTAGTCAAACTATCTTCACGATCCAACCTGATCCAGCACCGCACCGACGGCACCCCCGAGTTAGGCACACATACGGCTCGGTGACGTCTCCTCCTCCTTGACCCAGTAAGCAAAGGGGGAGAGTAGATGGGACCTTGGCCAGGGAGACGGTGTGGTGGTGGAATTACAGTAGGGCCTCGCCAAGCGCAACCAGAAGAGGAGATGGAGGGATATTATCTGCATTATGTTCGCGGTGTACTAAAAGGGAAGTACTATCCGCATACAGATTTGGTGCAAGCTACTATACCTACCCATGCATCCTCAACTTGTAGAGCGATCGTGGCTTGTAGGAAAGCATTGGACGTTGGTCTTATTCACAGGGTTGGAGTCGGGTGGACTATCTCCACATGGAATGACCAATGGATCCCAAACATACCAACACTGAAATTTGAAGGTTCCCGACCTAATTGATGATTACACAGGTAATTGGAATGTGAATCTTGTTCGTTAAAATTTCCTTCACACAGATGTGGCGGCAATTCTGAACATCCCGTTGAACCCATCCGGTGGTGAAGGTTCTTTGGCATGGGCATTGGAAACGTCAGGACAACATACTATTAAATCGGTGTATTGCTCTTTCATGACTTGGAAGAAGCAAAGTACTCTAGAGGAAGGGACGATTCCTTCATTAGCAAACAAACAGTTATGCACTGCGCTCTGGAAGCTAGATGTTATACCAAAGGTTCGTGTGTTTTGTTGGAGAGTACTTCGCGGTATTCTACCGGACTCCATGACCCTAAAGTATAGACATATCATACCCATGGGCTGGTGTGACAAATTCCAGGCCATGGATGAAGCTCTGATGCATGCACTAGTCTCCTGTACGCATGCAAAAACAATTTGGGCAGCAACCAAGGATTGGTTTGATATTCATCTAATGAAGATACATCCAGAGACTTGGGCATGTGACATATTGATGGATCAGATGTTCTTAGATGACGCCCGATGCAAGATCATTACCATCATGCACTCTATTTGTTCTACACGCAACAGATAAACTAATGATCAAAGATGGATATGACCCAGTACAGCAATCAAATGGGTACATGAAACTCTCTCCCTCCTGGAAATCCCGGGACGTTCGACACAGCCGACAACAAGCCAAACTTGGAGACGACCAGAGGCAGGCTGGATAAAAATCAACACCGACGGATTGGTGCTTGATGATGCATCCGCGGGAGGAGCACGAGGAGTAGCTCACTCTCACTTAGCATTCTTGGGATATTGGTGCAAGCCACTGCCGGGAGTTTCGGATCCTTTCATAGCATAACTGGGGAACTGCTGGCTCTACGGGAGGGGGTAGTCTTTGCCCAGCCCCATGGATACTCACATGTGATCATGGAGAATGATTCCATTTTTTTCTTGAAGTTAAGAATTTTTCTTCTTACTTCTGTTGAGCCATAAAGAAATTATATGATGAATTTGGAAAAATCATCACACTCTTACTCTATGGCTCGGGCTTAATGGGGGGAAGAAAACATCTTCTATAATTTCTTTTTTGTTCAATTCTCAACAAAAAGAAAAGGAAAAAAGGAATTTCTAGGGACAGTGTTACCCCCTATATCCCCTAGTGTGTAAATATCCAACGGTTGCTTTTCTTCTTCTTCTTCTTCTTCTTCCACCAACGGTCGAGTTTTTTGCCTGACGTCCAAATGTGAGCTGCTAGCTTTCTTTTCGTTTTCGTGATCGCCGTACGTGTTTTTCGTGGAATGGCGCCCTCAAATGTGACTTAGCCACCGTGCTAGCCGATCATCGACAAGGAGCCAGAGGATTACAAACAAGTTGGGGCAACCACTGCTCAAAGCCTCAAATTTGCTTTTCTGGGTGAAATCACATGATCTGACCTCCTAAGTCGCACATACATCATTTAATTTTGAGAGGCATCATTTTGGAGAAAAATTCTCGCAGTTTGGGTTCTGCTACAAGGGTGGTCAATGTTGCTACTGACTATTGGGGCCACGTTAATTTTTCCTTTTCTTTTTTTCAATAATTTAGATGTGCGCATCATTGATGTCTTGACTAGCTCTTTATCAGCATGCCAAATCGCAGAGGCAGGGTGTACTCTTGATATTAATATGTTATTGTTTATCGGGAGGAAACGAGAGACGGTAACCACCAGACACAGGGCAGAAACACATGGTGATCAAGGTAGGATTTGTTGGCATACGCCTACGAAAAGAGTGGTGACGATGTTCTATTGTGTAAGGACTATATTCTGAATCATTAACTCCTTTGTATGAGCCGTATTCACTGGTATTGGTCATTGGCGCCCTTGTCCTTGGATCAGATCATGAGCCGTGTCTTTCTCTCCCTTTCAAATTTTTGGCCGGTCCAAACCCTGTACTACTAGTATTTTCCACTTGTAGTAGTTGTGTAAAATCCAGATTGGGTTCTCTCTAACCATCTTTGGCTATAAATAGACTTGTATATTTGTTCATAAAAAAATCATGTTTCAAATCATTTACTTGGTCATTTAATATTGGGTTCCAGCTCTAGAGCGAACAACCGACCTAGTAAAAGATGAACCCAAAAGCTCGAGGGAGGCTTTTCATAATATAGATCTCTGTACTTGTGGGTGTTATACAAAGGCATGGCCCGTGTGCCAAGTAAGTGACTAAGTTGATCCCTCCCAATAATAAATATTTTGTTCACCATAATACAATGCCAACATGGTACGATTATTTGTTGTTTGTGTGCAGATGCTGTTTATATAGTGTTGCTTGGTTTTCCTACTGGATTGATAACCTTGGTTTTATAACCGAGGAAATACTTATATCTCTACTGTATTGCTTACATTTTTCGTTGGGAGAAACTCCTACTAGATTGATGACCTTGGTTCTCTAACTGAGGTAAATACTTGCTTTTAGGCTACATCACCCTTACACATGGGATCCCAAGCACGCACGCGGGAGCAAGCAACGACCTCTAAGTTTTGGAGTATGCGTCAACTCTTTAGAAACATGCCTTTCCATGCGTCACGGGCCTCCTTGAGATGCCCCCTTAGTGAATCCACGAAGGTCCTCGGGCGGCCCACCTGATCGGGAGACGATGTGGTGAGTGACCCCTAATCCATGACACTACCACCTCACTCTTGGCTCAACTAGCAAACTAAACTAATTGTCATGAGATTGTTTTTTTTTTTGAGGGAAAACATAAACTTATATTAAGCAGAGTCAGGTAGCTCATTCGCTAATACAGAGAGAATACAGTCAGGAGGAGCATTCCTCCAGAGCTGAGACATGCCATCGCCTACAACAACCTTTGCAAGAATGTGGGCTGCACGATTCGCCGTTCTTCTCCTCCACGTGATCTTGCATCCCACCCAGCCTCTCATAAGCGTTTTGATCTCTTCCACAATTGGCCCAGCAACCGACAGATTTCTGGTCATCGAATTTACCATACTAACAGCTTCCCTGCAATCCATTTCGATGTGAACTCGTTGGATGCCCAACTGACGCCCAAAAGATAATGCCTGACGACACGCCATCAACTCGACCAGTTCCGGTCTGGAACAGTTAGGGAAAAGATGCGCCGACGCACCCCGAAAAGCCCCCTCGTGATCTCTTGCCACCACACCACCACAACCATTGCCGGATGCCAGAGAGACAGCGCCATCCGCATTTAGCTTGACCCAGTCCGTCTCCGGCGCCACCCACTTCTCAGGTGGGGGTTTATCAGTCACCCTCGTCTTCTTCAGCACCGTCGCCTCCCATTCATCCATGAGTCCGGACACCTTAGCAACCACTTCCTCCGGGTTCTTAATCCGCACCCCATCGCGTGCCTCGTTTCTCGCCAGCCAAAGACCATAGAGGCCCTGCATGACCATCTCCTTCTCCTCGTCCCAAGCGCCCCCCATCCAGTTCCAGAGCCACCGGCCAACCTCCTGGTTAGATATGGCGCCGTCCGGTGGAAAAGCAGCATGGACAGAGCGCAGCTCGGACAGCGCCCTCCAGAACCGGCTCGAATAATGATGGCAGCTCCAGAAACGGTGCAGCAAAGTCTCCTCCCTGCCACAAGCAGGACAGAAAATGCCCGGCTTGATCCGCCTTCGAAGCAGCTCAGACCCCGTGGTCAGCCCATTGTGAAGCAGTCTCCAAGTATGCACTTTGATCTTATTCGGGACATGAGTACTCCACATGGCCGGCCAATTCCTATGGGAAGAGACCGAGGACGAGGATCCAGGGCTGTTCGACCGAGCCCTCCTCTTAGACATGCCAAGATGGTAGGCAGACCGAACGGAGTAGATACCGTCTTTGGTATAGTTCCAGGCAAGAAAATCCTCTACACCCTGGCCTCCTAGAGGGATTTGCTTAATATCAGCAGCATCACTTGGGGTGAACATTGCGTCAACCTTCGTCGCGTTCCATGAGCTTCCATCAGGTGTCAGCAAGTCGGCAACGCGAGTCGTCCCCTGGATGAAAGTTTGGCCCAGTGGCCGCAAGCTACTTCTCCGGGGGATCCAATTGTCGTGGTGAATATGAACTTTGGAGCCGTCTCCAATCCGCCACACAGCTCCTTCCCGCAGCAGGTCCTGACCATGTAGGATGCTCCGGAAAGTGAAGGAACCATTCGATGGGCAAGTAGCATTCATAATTGAGGAATCTTTGAAATATCTCGCCTTCAGAACCCTAGCACAAAGCGAGTCCGGGGTTTGCATAATTCGCCATGCTTGCTTACCCAACAAAGCCTGGTTGAACACTTCAAAGTTCCGAAATCCCATCCCTCCCTCTCGCTTTGACAAACACATTTTGTCCCAGGCCACCCAGTGCACCTTGTTCTCACCATGAGCTGATCCCCACCAGAAGTTAGAGGAGATAGAAGTCAGGTTCCGGCACATTTTCTTTGACAGTTGAAAACAGCTCATAGTGAAAGTCGGTGTCGCTTGCAGCCCTGATTTGGCAAGCACTTCTTTCGCAGCCTTTGACATTCCTTGGCCCTTCCACCCCATCACTTTTCCTTCAGAACTCTCACAGACGTATTTAAAGGTGCCATCTTTAGATCAACCAACTGCCATCGAAAGACCGAGATACTTCTCACTTAACGCTTCGGATTGAATTCCAATTACTTCCTTCAATTCATTCTTGCGGTCCTCCAGGCAGCCCCTTCCAAAGAAAATGGATGACTTCTGTAAGTTCACCCTTTGTCCCGACGCTAGCTCGTAAGCCTGAAGAATGTTCCGTAGGGCCGCCAAGTTGTTCCGGGACCCTTCCAGAAACACAATACTGTCATCGGCGAAGAGAAGATGCGTCACATGGGGGCCAGTGCCTCCAAATAACACTCCACTAATCATTTTCTCCTGTTGAGCTCTCTTGAGAAGGGCAGAAAAACCTTCCACACAAAGTAAGAACAAGTACGGTGATAATGGGTCTCCTTGTCTGAGCCCCCGGGAAGGAAGAAAAAGCTCGGAAAGGCCACCATTGAGTTTTACAGCGAAGCGAGCAGACCGTACACACCGCATAATCATATCAATCCACCCCTGCACAAAGCCCAAACGCCGCATCACCTGCTCCAGAAATTCCCATTCAACCCGATCATACGCCTTCATCATATCGATCTTGACAGCACAGAGAGGTTTCTTCCTTCTCCTCTTGCGAATCGCATGAACACATTCATAAGCAACGAATACATTATCAGTGATGAGTCTCCCCGGTACAAAAGCACTTTGTTCCTCTGATATCATAATAGGAAAAACCTTCTTGAGTCTGTTTGCTAAAACTTTTGCAGCCACCTTGTATAACACATTACAGAGACTAATGGGTCGGAATTGGGAAAGCACCTCCGGAGAGTTTACCTTCGGAATCATCATGAGGGTTGTGTCGTTAAAGGACTCCGGAGTTGCGTGTCCCGCAAGGAAGTCCCGAACAGCCGCACACACATCATGTTTCAACAGAGACCAGTGTCTCTGGTAGAACAGCACAGGCAGCCCGTCCGGCCCTAGCGCTTTCGTCGCCCCCATCTGGAACAAAGCATCTTCAATTTCATCATCTGAAACAACAGCAGTCAGATCTCCGTTCATATCCTGAGTAACGACCCCCTCCAAAAGCTCCAAGATCCTGTCGGTCCCTATGGACCCCTCAGAAGTGAACAAATTGGCATAGAATGATGCGGCCATAGCCCGCATACCCTCATCCGTGGTGCATTTGCTCCCATCCTCACGCTTTAAGTCCCGAACGGTGTTTTTCCTCCTTCTGTGACTAGCTCGGTTTTGAAAGTAGCGCGTGTTCTGGTCTCCCTCACGCAGCCAGCCCACCCTAGACCTCTGTTTGTACATGATTTCCTCCCGTTCATAGAGCTCACGAAGCTGGCCCTCTAAGTCCCGGACCTCCAGTGAGGATCCCGAGAGTAGCGCCCGTTGCCTTGCATGCTCAAGATCGATCTTAAGCTTCTTAATTTGCCGCCGAACGGATCCATAGACCGTGCGGCCCCAGTGCTGCAAGTCCCCACACACTGATTTCAGTTTCTCACCCATGCTCAAAGCACCCAAACCATTGTCCGCCACCTAGTTCCACGCCTCGGTGATCATAGCATCATATCCCTCGTGCTTGGTCCACATCTCCTCGTACATGAATCTACGTGGCCCATTCTCACCAGACGCCACAGCCGTCTCCGTAGCCCGAACCAAAATAGCATCACGGTCAGATTCCTCAGTGATAATGTGCTCAACAGACGTGTGAGGAAACAAAGTCAAGAAACCATCATTACACACAGCCCGATCCAGCCTGACTTGGATGTTATCGGCCCCATCTCTTCTGTTATCCCATGTGAACGGATAGCCAAAATAACCCAAATCAGCCAGACCGCAATCAGCCAGACACTCTCTGAAATCGTCCATCTGCCCGAAACTTCGAATGTTACCACCATGCTGCTCAGTCAGAAGAAGCGCCTCGTTAAAATCTCCCACCACAATCCAGGGTTGATCCTCCTGACGTCGAAGATATCTCAACGCATCCCATGATTTTGATCGAAGTTCCGTTTTTGGCTCCCCATAGAATCCAGTGATTCTATAGGCCTTGCCCTCAAAAGTGACCGCAACGTCAATGAAATATTGACACCAAGGCCGAACTGTCACCTGCACATTGTCACGCCACCACAGAGCAAGACCGCCACTTTTCCCTTTACAATCAACGGCCACCCCCTCTCGAAATCCCAAACTCCACTTCAGTTTCTCCAAAGCTCTAGCTGTTTTTCTTGTTTCACTAAGAAATACCACCGCTGGGTTGTACGACCGTAACAGGTCCCTGAGCTCGCCAACTGTCGAGTTCAACCCCAATCCCCGACAGTTCCAGGCAAAGATATTCATTGTTCTCGGCGGCCCCGATCATCGGGGTCCGCCAATCCATCCTTCTTTTCAGCGATGCGGTCAAACACTGAAGACGTCTTGCGCCTTGTGTCGCGAATGAACCCATCATGAGTACCCTGTCTGTCCAAATCTCCCTTTGCCACCCACACTTGCTTTGGTCCTCGTTTCCTGTTATGCACCTGCATCCTTGAGAGGGACGAGCTGCCCGCCTGGTATTAACCCTCCATCCGAGGCTTTCTAACGTAGTGACCTTTACGTCTCCTTCGCTCCCCATGCATAGCGGGTCCACCATGCATAACGGGTTCACCCACTCTATCCTCTGCATGGGTCCGGTGGCCTTGGGATCTGTCCTCGTAATCATCAACAGCTTGATCAAACCTGGAGTTCTTTCCCTTCCTATTCCAGCTGTCCTCTCTCTCAAATTCCCGGCTCCTGAATTTGCCCTGCTCAACCAGCATGTCCCGAAGATCCCTCTCCTTCTTCTGTTCAAGCCCCCACCTCAGATCGTCACCTCGAGCGTGAACCCCGCTGTCCTCATTGGCTCTGGGAGCAGAGATGCCCTCCCCCTGATGTCCATAGGTCCCGCCAGTGCGTGGAGCTGCGGAGGAGGTAAAATCGGTGGATAAATTCCTTTTAGTGGGCACATCCCTCGTACGCCAGAAATCCTTCTTGTTGTCAAAACCCTCAGCACCAGAAGAGCCTGCTCGACTGGTACTACTGCTGGAAGCACCGCCGGTCGAAACCTCCTTCCCAGTCATATTCCTTCCTGGTGATGTACGAAGCCACTCCCCCCAGTGAACAGATGCATCCTCGGGGGGGTTACAGATCCCACCTAAATGCACAAGTCTCCCACAATCAAAGCAGAAATGAGGGATTTTCTCGTAATGAAAATCAAACCATGTCCCTTCCATATCTTCCTTTGCCTTCTTCAGATTGAAACAGCGAATGAGGGGTTCAAACACTGAGATAGTTGTCCTAATCCGAAGGTGCTGGCCACGGGCAATGCCGTCATTGTCCGTGTCCACCCTCACCACAGACCCCAACCAATTGCCAAGAGCCTTTCTGAATTTTTCAGTTCTTTTGTCCGGTGGTAAATCGCTCACACGAACCCAAATATCAATCCTATCAAACACCATCTCCGACGGCCTCACAGCCCCTTCATAGTCTTTCATGATCAGCACAGAGAAATCAAACTGCCAAGGCCCATTCTGCAGCACATGCTTCCAATCACCCTCACAACCAAAGTGAACCACAAAATATTTGATCCCATATCCCTGAACTTCGCCTCTTTATGCAAACTCCAAACCCGGGGCAAGGTTCTCTCCAGGACAGATTTCTTCATAGGTTTTGAAGAACATACCTTCCCTACAGCCGACCACTTTGATGCCTTGGGGTGACAGTGATCAGCGTCTTCAAAAACGAAGCCATCAGCCTCTTTGTCAAGGAGAGCCATCCCCCCATCCTCGCCGAGAGACTAGCTGCTGGATCCGGGGTCTTGCACTCCGCCGGTGACTTAGACGCCCCCCGGCCTGCTGATTCCCCAAGCTTCTTCGTCGGAGTGGCCGCCGCCACCGCCAACGATGAAACCCGGGGCCTTTGGCTCCCCGTCCCAGCAGTTGCCCCATCGCTCGCCTTCTCTGCCATGGTTCCGCCCCAGGCAGTCAGCAGCGTCGCCGACCCGCGTCCAGGCCGCGCCGTCGCAGACCTAGCCACCGTCAGACCCGCGCCACCACCAGCAGAAAACCCTCACCCTAAGCGTTGGAGCATGTTCGCCCTGCGATCGCTTCCCCAACCGCCCTAAGCGCTTCCCTGTGGTGGACCCAACTGTTCTCTCGCGTGCAATTGTTTTGTTTTGTCATGAGATTGTTGAGTGAGCGGGTTTGTGGTCATGCCGGGTGAAACGTGGGCGCCTCCTCCTTGTTTGAGGAAATCCACTCATGCGCCATGTCCTTTTGGCTCAAACCGGATAGGATAGACTCGAGGATGTCTTCCTTTGCCACTCTGGCATTCCCCTCCTCCCCTACCTACTCCCAACCCTACCCAGCACAAAGCGGGGGATTTTGGTGGATTTGGTTCCCCTCCCCCAAATCAAATCCAATCTCTCTTCTCTCTTTGTCGCTCCACTCCTCCTTAGATCAGAGCAGAGAATGAATGATTGATTGTAGAAGAGGTGGTCGGCTCGGCGAATTTCATCCCCTATATATCCCACCAGACTAGCGGACGGAATGGGCTAGGGTTCCTTCTTGGGACGACCAGATCCATGGACATGGAGGATTCCTCCTGCTCCTCCTCCTCGCCGGCGCCGGCGGCGGACTTTGTCGACTACCTGGGCCCCGACACCTCCGTCACCGTCTTCACCATGCTCCACCACCCCGCCGACCTCGCACGCGCATCCGCCGTCTCCCGATCCTGGCGACAATTCGGTTTGTACCTCTCTCTGGATCTCTGGATCTCTGGCCTCCCCTCCCCTCCCCTCCCCTCTATGCATCCATCTATTTTTCTATAGGGTTAGGTTACCTATATAGATTCTGATCTAGTACCTGCTTAGTTTAGGAAGCACTCCTGATTTCCGTCCTCAGTAACTCAATCAATCTCTCTTTCTTGTCTTGTGTCTATATATATGTCCAGTTATCGACAACCAGTTGAGCAAGCTGCAGTGCCTGCGTGCCTGCCCGGAGGTCTCCACCTTCACCACCGTCCACGTCACCACCACCACCACCTCAGGCTCCAGCTCCACCAGAAACCCGTCTCGATGCCAGCAGGACCAACACTCTGCTGCCGGGCCAAGCCTCCGCGCCGAGGACGAGAAGCTCCACCGGGACCACAGGGTGTACACGCACCTCGGCCACGGCCTCCTCTCACCCTACAAGCCAAGGAACTGCATCATCCACTGCATCGGCGCCTCCAGCACCGACAACTTCCCCAAGAGACCATCGAGAACACCCTCGAGCCCGTCGACCACCTTGAGTCCAACAGGCCCTCCTACTGGTCCAGCGGCGGCCAGAGGGACCCCGCCGTGCCCGAGTGCCTCATATATCGCCTCCAGGCCGATCTCTGCCTCATCCAAGAGATCAAGCTGCAGCCATTCAAAGGTTTGTTGGTTTCTTGTACGTCTTCCCTTCTTTCTTTCTGTATATATGGCTGGATCAAAACAAGTTAAAAGGCCTCATGTGTGTGTGTGTGTGTGTGTGTTAAATAATAACAATACTTCCCACCATGCGTCGTTGCAGCGTTTTTCCAGCATGGCGGCCCGATATATTCGCCCAAGAGCATCCGGGTCCAGATGGGCTATCCAAGGTCACCGCTACGCCCTGAAGCACTTGTCTGTGATGAAAATGAAGGCCAGTTGATTGATGACAGAAACTACGTCTGGACCTATACATCTCCAGAATTCCCAATGCTGCAGGTCAGTTGCTTTTGGAAAAAAGGGTTTCGCAGGCCAGTTTAATAGATATCTGATTGATATTCCGAGGCCTATATGTCGTCTTTTGCACGCTGCACATAAGGATCTCTTCTCTTGTAGAAATAAATCAAACAGCTTATATAGAGCATGAACAATTCTTGAAAGGCTGAGCATGAAGAAATTGCATTAGATCGACCTAGCTCTAGCAGTGTTCTATAAGTGTTCATTACCTGTATTTTGTTCTGAGTAATATATTAATATCTACTCCCTCCGTAAACTAATATAAGAGTGTTTAGATCACTACTTTAGTGAGTAGTGATCTAAATGCTCTTATATTAGTTTACAGAGGGAGTAGATGTTTGTAGTCGCCTTGTGCTGTATGTAAGTAAGTAACATTATTATGTGTGATTTAATATTTCAGGAAAATGTTTTGCAATCCTTCAAGTTACCACGCCCGGTGAGTTTCTTGGGAGAGTTCAGAAACAGGCAATCGATGGTCGCTACTACATATGGTGAGTTGTCGTGCAACCGTGGAGATAGATAATTCATTTTTCCCATTGCCAACATGTGCTTACTAATCATGTATGTACCTCCTTCCCAGCATATCTCATGTCCAAATAGTGGGGAAGGCACTGTCACGAGACCTCGGGGTCGTTCCTCGCGGGAACGGCCTGGTCCTGAATTACTACCTGGATCCCCGTACATGCGGCGTTCCCTGCAGTGAGTCGTCACCGGACAATGGGCGCAGCAGGTGGCAGGGCTTGGCGTCGCGGATCTGGCATTCTGGCACGGCGTGAGGGATAGGAGGGCTGAACCAAACACTGCTGAGCAGACTGTTCGGCGGTCCGTTGCGGCTTCGTGGTCGTAGCGGACGAATCGGAAGGGGAGGAGGAGGATGATCTTCCTTAGAAGGAAGGAAGGAAGGAAGGAGGGAGCTCAAGGGAGGAGGGTCTTATTTGATTTGATTTGATTTGATTTTCTGCACAAAAGAAACATGTGATAGTTACATATATAAGAGTGGCTGTCCTTTCAGTGGCTGCACAAAATACACCACGGCCGCACCAAAGCTCCTCACCGGGTTGATCCGGGTGCCGGTGACGGGGATGGTGGCGAGGTGCACCATGAGCACGGCGAACCCGATGAGCAGCGGCGCAAGCACCGGGACGTGCGGGTCTCTTGCAATGCACTTGGGGTCCGTGGCGGAGAACACTGTGTACACCAGCACGAAGGTTCCGGCGCCGGCGATCTCAACGATAAGTCCGGCCGTC
Organism: Aegilops bicornis; assembly: GCA_021605145.1. Lineage (NCBI taxonomy): Eukaryota > Viridiplantae > Streptophyta > Magnoliopsida > Poales > Poaceae > Aegilops > Aegilops bicornis. The sequence continues at coordinate 793,368,294 of CM038673.1, read as the reverse complement.
CTGGAGTAGCCCGGCGCGAGCTCGTTGGCCCCGCCGCCGTATAGCGTGTAGTGGTGGCCGCCGTGGACGGCCCTCACCAGCGCTGCACCGCAGATGGTACCGACGCACTGCGGCACCATGTAGAGGAAGGCTCTGGGAAGGGACACCTTGCGCGCCAGCAGTAGCCCGAACGTCACGGCTGGGTTGATGTGGCCGCCGGAGATGCCGGCGGTGCAGTAGACGAGGACCGCGATCATGCCGCCGAAGGCCCACGTGATGCCCAGTACGCCAGCGCTGCTGCACGCCTGGGCGTCCGTCTAGCGCTTGTGGCCGACCACGGTGGCCACAGCGACGTAGACGAAGAGCAGCGTGGCGGTGAACTCGGCAATGACAGCACGGTACCAAGACCACTTACCCAGCTCGCCGGCGTCGACCAGCGGCGCCGGAGGAGGGTCCAGGTAGTCCTTGGCGCTGCCGTTGCTGATAACTTCGTTGTCCATGGCCTCCGGACTTAGCTTCCCTTGTGCTGCTGCCATAGGCATGATCGATCTCCGGCTCTCGGCTGATTAATCAAGGATCAATCGGCATTGGGTGTACATGGCCTGGCAAGGATGCATGTATATATAGAGCATGGCCAGCCTCAATGAACATATATGTTTGCCTAGATTTGTACATTGTATAGTTATTCTCTTACCCCCACCCCCCACCGCCCCGCGGTCAGCATGGATTGTTGACAACCTTTTGTAATTGTAATTATTTGTTTATTGATCGATAATATAAAGAAGAGAGATTGGGGTGGTGGGGGAAATAGGGATAGTGAAAGGATCAAGATGGACCTAGAGGGGGTGAATAGGGACAACTAGGAATTCCCTTTGATTATTAGCAAGTTTACGCTATGTGTAATATAAAGTGTAGGCCAAAATAATACAACGGTGAGATATGCAACTACATGATGCTTGCAAGGTCAAGTGAGCAAAATAAACCACAAGTAAATGAGCTAGGGTTAGGAATAACCAAACACCACACAGACGAAGATGTATTATGATCTTCACTTCCTTGAAAGGAAACTTGTCACCGTCGGATGGGTAGGTATTACCACGAAGGCACACCAACACCATGAAGGCTTACCATCTCCTCCTTGCGATATCACCACAAAGATAATTCACAGCCACTAGTGGTAGACCTTGAGGTGGATTCCAATCTTTTACAAATGACGGGGTAAGTCAAAGGTGGATTTCAATCACTAGTAGAAAACGGAGCTTTATTACCGGTTCGTAAGGGCCTTTAGTGCCGGTTCTGCATCCGGCACTAAAGGGTCGAGACTAAAGCCCCCCCCCCCCATAGTACCGGTTCAGCACGAACCGCCACTAAAGGCCCACCACGTGGCGTGAGCTCTCGCCGTGGTATGGGGGACCTTTAGTACCGGTTGGTAACACCAACCGGTACTAAAGGTTTTTAAAAAAAATCAAAAATTTTGGAATTTTTTTTTGATATTTTTATTTGATGATTTAGTCTCTAATCACCCCTCTTAACTGCTCAAGTGTGGATCACTCATTCCAAATCGTCTAACTTCCCGGCCGGTCACCCATCCTCTCACTACTCCGGCCTGAGCACGCTTAACTTCAGAGTTCTATTCGTCAGAGTTCTATTCGCCCTAATTTTCAAGTCTGCACTTGTTGTTTTGCTGACAATAGTAAGCTGTCAATCCTATTAACCCTCAGGAGTTTAGCTTGAGCATTAGGTCACACGTTTCACTGTTTGAGTTTGAAACTATTATTATAAAAAACAATAATTATTTAGTAACACTAATGTTTCTTGAATAAATAATTTGACCATAGTTTGACCACAGTTTGATCAGATTTGACCAAAATTCAAAAAACTGAAATAATTATTTAGTAGCACTAATATTTTTTCAATAAGTAGTTTGACCACAGTTTGACTAAAATTCAAAAAAACTGAAATTTGAGCATATCTTTTTTTCATTTTGGAATTTGAGGATTCTAAAAATTCAAAAAAACTGAAATTTGACCACAGTTCACATCGGATGCGGATTTTTGTGCTGAACATTTTGATATATTATATGTTTTTTCGACGTCGTATGCAAAAGATATAGTCTTTTACTTTTTGATCACACTTTTTTTCAAAACATGTCCAAATTTAAGTTTTTAAATTTTCCTAACTTGTAGATGTACTAACATAACTACATCTCGAAGGATTTTAATTTTTGAAGTTTTTATCATTTTCTTCTGTTTTTTTCAAAACTGAAATGGCGATAAGGGGGGTGGGTAGAGTTTGAAAATTGCCCTATAGTCCCGGTTTATGTCTCCAACCGGGACTATAGGTTAGACCCCTTTAGTGCCGGTTTTCGTGGCACGAACCGGTACAAAAGGTTAACCCTTTAGTACTGGTTTGTGCCACAAACCGGGACTAAAGGGGCTCGTGGGGCCCCGGCCTGATGCCAGCCTGCCACCACCCCTTTAGTACCGGTTCATGGCACGACCTGGTGCTAAAGGTTCGCCACGAACCGGTACTAATGAGCTCCATCGCCTAGTTGTTGGGACCCGGCACTAATAGTCACATTAGTGCGGTTCTGTTACAAACCGGGTCTAATGTGTCTCACATTTGACCCTTTTTCTACTAGTGAAGCTTTTACAAACGTCGGGGTAAGTCACGAATTGATTCCTCTCCTGGGGACTCCAGACGCCTAGAGTCTCCAACCCCAAGAGAAACATTACTCAATGAGCACAAAGACAAACCCAAATTCCATCAGTGGAAATATATATTGCGGGCTCCTCTCTCTTTCCCCTCAAAAGAGTGGAATGAATTGACAGAGTGATGTACAGGGTATGGAGCTTTTGCGCTTTGGACTATGGGGTATGGGAGATTAAATAAGTAATTAAATTATAGCTGGTCAAAAAAATCAATAAATAAATAATTAAAAAAGGTCAAGCATAAGAGAACATAACAAAATAACTATTTAAATTATGTTTTTTTGCGAGTCTGTTTAAGTTATGTTAGTTGAAATACTTTCATTATTTGCTAATACAAGATAGTTTCGAGCTGAGCCTTGAAAAACATTTCACCCCCCCCTCCCTAATTAATCCTATGCATTGCGTTTTCATCCCCTGCTCATGGACCTGATTACTCAAGTGACTAGATAATACCCCGCGCGTTTCTGTGGCAATTTTGATAAAAAATGCGTAGGTAGTTGCTAAAAATAACTAAATCATGAAATGAAAATATAAGCTTGAAAATCAATAAAAGAAAGTATCTAAAAATATAATATGAACTTTTGAATTACCGTTAAAAATATCATTTCGGACAAAAATGTGAAAAATGACTAATGCATGTATGACGTGGCAGCGTTACATGCATAGACTAGTGCAAAAATAATTGTAATTTACAAGTTTGCTTATGTGGCAGATTTTGCATGGCTTAGTGGAAGAGAAGACTTAAATGCATGGCCTTAGTGGGGATGTTCGAATATGTAGCAGATTTTGCATGGCTTAGTAGGAGTGAAGAGTTAAATGCATGGCCATACTGGAGTCGTTGAGGTGGACACTTTGCATGTTAAAAGAATTGGGATCAATTTCTTAAGAATGAAGATTTGTGTTCAGACTATTTTCCTTTAGCGGTATGCATGTGATGATCCTACATTCCAACTATGCCAGCCAGCTTTTGGGTATATATTTACTTAGTATCTGGCTCACCGGGTGGTGAAAGTTAACTTCGTCCCCGGCAATCGAGCAAGGACATATTGCAGGGACGAGACTTGCCTGCTCCATGCTGCGTCCCATCCGTACTCCAGCGTATGTGGCTTGATTTGATTGAAACAAAATAAATTTAAAAACCCCTTAAAATCAGAGCAGAGATGATTAGATTAAAAGAAAAAGAAAAAAAAAAAAAACAGTAGTAGGATGAAGTGGGAGCACGGATGAGAGCATGGGAAGGGAGCACGCAATCCAAAACCATATTGCAGGGCATCCCTCGACATTGCATGTAGGATTGTAGATGGGAAGGGACCAGACACGTACGCTGCCGACTAAAAGATCACTAATCTAACGAAAATGCCCCCTTGGTCGGATCATTTAGCTGGTTGCACAAATGAAAGGACAAAAGCACCCACGAAATATGAAGGACGAAAAGGATTACTGGAGCAGCTGAGCTTAACTAGCCGTGGAATGTGTCTATTCGATCTCCTCGGATGTACTTACTCATTCTTGGCTACTAAATACTCCCTCTATAAAAATAATAAGAGTGTTTAAGGAGTACTCTCTCTGTAAACTAATATAAGAATGCTTAGATTACTAAGTTAGTATTCTAAATACTCTTATATTAGTTTACCGAGTGAGTACTAATTAATTAGCAGTGACTAGCTAGATGACTACTACTTGCCTGGTGCATGCATGCGCGGACAACTTTTTCTATTTGAACAGCATGGATGGATGTATGTATTTGAACGCAGAAACTTACGTACTCTTGGCTACTAATTAATTAGCAGTGACTAGCTAGATGAGATAATTACTATACTACTGGCCTGGTGTACTACGATTTGAACAGCATGGATGGATGTGAACGCCGAAACATGCATGCGTGCAGCTGCCGGCAGTATGCCTATGCCTTCCCGTGTTGTGTTGTCAATCTGTCCTCTGGATGAACATGACACGCCCATTCACGCGTGTTTTGCCACCTAAATATCCAACGGTTGCTTTTTTTTCTTCTTCTTCTTTCACCAACGGTTGAGTTTTTTGTCTGACGTCCAGCTGTGAGCTGCTAGCTTCCTTTTCGTTTTCGTGATCGCCATATGTGTTTTTTCGAGGAATAGCGCCTTCAAATGTGACTTTGCCAACATGCTAGTCGATCATCGACAAGGAGCCAGAGGATTACAACAAGTTGGGGCAACCATCGCTCAAAGCCTCAAATTTGCTCTTCAGGGTGAAATCACATGATCTGACCTTCTAAGTCACTCATGCATCATTTCATTTCAAGAGGCATCGCTTTTGGAGAAAGTTTCTCGCAGTTCGGGTGCTGCCACCATGGTGGATGATGTTCATACATGATTATTGGGGTCTTGTCAATTGTTTTCCTTTTAATTTTCCTTTTTAATAATTTGAGTTGTGCATCATTGAGGTCTCGACTAGCTCTTGAACAATGTGTTGTTCCAGAGGCGGGGTGTACTCTTGATATTCATATGTTAGTGTTTATCAAGGGGAAAAGGAGCAATGGTAACCACCAGACACAGGGCAGATAACATGGTGATCAAGGTAGGACTTCTTGGCATACACACAAAAAAGAGAGTAGTGACCATGATTGTTGGCATGCCAAGTGTTCTATCATGTAAGGACTATTTTCTGAATCATTAACTCCTTTGTATAAGCCACATTCAGTGGTATTGGTCATTGGTGCCCTTGTACCTGGATCGGATCATGAGCCTTAGTTATGTCTTTCTCTCCCTTTTTATTTTTCGCACGGCCCAAACCCTATGGGCGTGTTTGGTTGCCTGGGTAACTCTGCCGTGCATCGCATGGATGATACTGGCTGAGCCTTGCCTAATGGAGCAGATGCAAGGATGAATTGAGATGTATGTATGATGCACTGTAGGGATTGTGTGCATGAGACACGCTATATACCTACATTGTTTGGTAGGCTGGATTAGAACTGCGGCTTCTTCGTGGATTAGACATGTTGCTCTTCGTGGATTAAACAAGTTGCACGCCAAGAGCCCCTGTGCTGGACGTCAGCGTTGTGGTGGCTATGGCAATTGGAGGCAGACACGGATGGCCTGAGGTGGCGACAAAAGATTACATCTTGCCAGCTGAGCGTCATCCGCGTGAGCTCTAGTGCCCGTACTCCATGATGCCGCCGTGACGCCCGGCGGTCCGGCCGAGAAGGCAACAACGTGCCTCTCCCTCCGCCTCGGCTCCTGTTGAGCACAGGTCCAGCGGTGGGGATCGAGCATGGACCGGTAGCCGGCAGGAAGGGTCGCAGTGAACGAGAGAGCCGGGTCCAGTGGCCAAAAGAGCTTGAAGGTGTGTTGGCAATTATGTAGTACAAAGTTGGCTCATCTATTTTGAAACGGAGGGAGTAGTAAATTTCGGTAAATATCAGGGGCAGTGTGTACCGTTTCATTTTAAGTGTGGATGCAGGTGCAGGCACGGGACGATGGGACTGGCTCAGGGAAACACCCGATTCCTGGCTGGGAGCTCTATTTTGCATCGGTCGGGCCAGCCCCAGTTGAATGTGCAGTCTACCAAACATCCGAGAATTTGCACGACGGGTGCGTGCCAGGTACGAGGCGAGCAACAAAACACGCCCTATAGCGCTAGTATTTTCCATTTGCAGTTTTCCGCATGTGTAATCTCCAGGTTGGGTTCTCTATGGCCATCCTGGCCATAAATGGGCCGGTACAATTGTTTCCTATAAATCATGTTTTTGTAATCATTAACTTGGTGATTTAATACTGTGTACAAGCGCTAGAGTAAAATAAATAAAAAAATAGTACTGACAAATTCGATGAAGTAAATGCATATGCGCCATGATTAATCTAGATGTAGGGATTTAGATCCGATGGCCTGGAAATTCAACGAGCAAGGACAAAAGGAATATAATTTTTTTATCATATAGACCAACTAAATCGTTCGGCACAATAGCATTGTAAAATAGCAAGCGCATAGTCGAAAAATACCCTTTGGAAGATGGTGGTAATTACACCTGATAACTGATTTTATTATTCAAAAGTTCAAAACAAGTCAACACGTTCCAAAACTTTTTTCCGACAAACTTGAGTTGTCGTTTTTGTCGTACAAAAATATTCTGCAACGAAGTATTCTCTGAAAGAATTCTAAGAAAAATGACAAATATTTTCTGACAGTAGTATGAACAGTACCTCATATAGTGACAATTTTTTTTCCACAACAACATGAAAGTCATTTCTTCGCGAAAGATTTTAAGAGTGCAACAATAAATCTACTTTGTTCGCAAAAAGTTTCAGATTCTTTTGACTTTCTTACAAATTGCTATTTTTTTAAAAAATTGGGTGTAATTCACCCGATAGCTAAACGTTCCCGTCCGCGTATAGTCTCCTTACATAACAGTTTTGTCTATGTGGTGGAGGGAGATGAAAAAAATAAGGGGCCTGCCTCTACACGTGTAACTAGGCAAATACAATAAATTTGAATAAAGAGGAAAGAGAAGGTGGAAAAAAAATACTAGTCTTATAATCAACCCTATAGCCAACCTTACTATATATATGAGTGATTATAAATGATAGCTTTACATTGCCTGTCAATATCTTATGGCCAACAACAGGCTATACTATCAGACATGCTCTAATGTTGGCGTAGCTTATATGCTGTACATGTTGGGGTAGCTATGCTTCTTTTATAGGAGTATTAGTTAGATTAGTTATTGCGTGTGATAGATGCACCTCCAGTGCGTGGTGCCGTGCAGCATGGATGGATGATTAATTGGCTCTCTCAGTGTAGCTAATGTAGGAGCATGTAGTCCTTCCAGTCTCCGCATGCATATACATGACATGGATGGCATGAGAAAAGACAATTTACTGAAAAAGGCTTTCGCCCCGCTTTATAAATAAAGCAAACCGCCACAAGACATACAACCAAAGCAGGTTCACACACACACACACACCACCCGAGTCTCACAACAAAGTACATAGGTTCTGCTGAGGGCACAGCTCAACAAGCCCAAAAGAAAGAGAAAAAACAAAGCCCTCCAAGCGCAGGAGTCTAGTCAGGCTCCGGCCGGCGGCGGGGCGGCGGCGATAGGCGGACGGCCATCGAGCGGAGGTCGGCGATGAAGGCTGAGATGGCGTCCCGATCCGGGGGGCGGCTAAGCGGCCGCCAAAGCTGCAAGAAACCCGAGAGTTTGTAGAGAGCGTCAGTAGCGCGACGAAGAGGAGTACGCTGGATCACAAGCTAATTACGAACGATCCAAAGAGTCCAGGCAAGAACCCCAACCTCCAGCCACCTAATGTGGCGAGAGGACGTGGGGGACAGCTGGAGTTCAGCAAATAAGTCTGGGAAATTAGTGTGGCACCAACTTCCACCTACAATCTCGCAAAAGCAGCTCCAGAGAAACTGGGCGGAGATGCAAGCGAAGAAGATGTGGTTGGAGTCTTAGGGACATCACGGAGGGGCAGATACCGGTGCGGGCCATTGCGCTTGCAAACCTCCACACCAGACGGGACCGTCCACGAATCCACTGCCACATGAAGATGCGAATCTTGAGGGGGCCGGACGGACCACACCATCGATAGGGGAAGGGGCGGAGGAGGGCAATGGCCAAGTAGAGCGACTTGGTTGAGAAGCGGCCCGATGGTTCCAAGCGCCCGATGCACAAGGTCCCGATCCCCATCCACCAACGGCTCATGCAGAGCAACGCAGTCGAGCAACTCACGCCAGGCGGCGGATTCCTATCAACAGAGATCATAGGGTCGACGGAGATAGAGAAGAGGGCGGGGAAGCGTGCCGCAAATGGGGAGTCGCCGGACCAGCGATCAAACCAGAATAGCGTCGAGAGGCCGGACCCCACCGAGATGGAGGTACCAATGCGGAGAACCGGGAGAAGCTGGACGAGACGCGAATCGAGATCCGCCCGATTTACAGCGAAGGCTAGGGGTTGACCTCGCAGGTATTTATTCCGGATAATGTCCAGCCAGAGGCCACCATGACCCTGCGCGATGCGCCACAACCACCGGGATAGAAGGGCAATATTCATCCGTTTAGAGCACATGATACCCAAGCCACCCTGCTCCACAGGCTTGCGGATGTCGTGCCGGTGACCATGTGATACTTCGCTTGCCATGCTCGCCCAGAGAATCGGGACTGAATTGTGGCGATCTCCTTATGGAGAGATTCATGGAGGCTGTAGAAAATCATAAGAAACAAGAGGAGGCTGGAGAGGGATGAGTTGATAAGAACAGTCCGGGCTGCCTTAGAAAGCCACCTCCCCTGCCAGGGCTTGCACCGGGACTGAAGCTTGGTCACGGAGGGCCGCAGGTCCGCGGCAGAGAGACGCAAGTCACTAATGGGCGTCCCAAGGTAGGTAGTAGGGAAAGAGCCCAGGCGGCAACTAAGTCAAAAGCCTTTGGCCACATCCGAGGGATTACCCCCCACCTCTCTGGGGGCTCGGGGATCTCCATCCTCCAGTATGCTGACGACACGATCATCATGATCGAAGGCTCGGAGATGGACATCGTCAACCTCAAGTTCCTCCTTCTTTGCTTCCAACAGATGTCGGGCCTCAAGATCAACTTCGACAAGAGCGACGTTATGGTGATGTGATATTCCCCCTCTGAGTCTGTGGCCATTGAGAAAAGACAATTTAGGGAGTAGTGATTGATTGCTTGGAACGTTGTCATTGGTGTACGTGAATGAAGGAATGATGGATGGAGAATAAGGATAAGCATATATACATCTTCTTCTTCTTCTTTTTCCTTTTTTTTTATTTTTGCGAATGAAGCATATACACATCTGTATGGATGGAGAATCCATGATTCATCATGAATGAATGATTGGTTTTGTATGTAGCTGCATGCATGCATGGCTTGCTCAGGTCACACACACCCACACACACACACCCTCCCCACCCATATGGACGGGCATACTATACGGACTGTACACTGAAATGTACGTATATGTAGCTGCTGAAGCGTGAATAGATCTGGTCGGCATCGATCTGTATGACGTACGTAGCGGTCCCCCTCTCCCCATGCATGTGATGTGAGTGAGTCACCACGGCCCGGCCCACACCACCTACGTACATACTACGTGTTCCCAACTGCTGTACATATCTGTGTAGGTACCTTGGCATGCAGCTGCAGATCGATCATATGTGACTGATTAGAGATACCAAACTTAATTTGTACCAGCATCCAGGGGAAGGAGTCTCCTTACCGGGTACAAAACGGACAATGCATCTACCCATGTACGTACTGTATATGCATAATATCTCACTGATATGATCTATGGAGGGAGAGGACGCTTTACTTACTGTACGTATGTTGTTGTAGAGTAGCCAGCATACACGCATGAATGAATGATGCAACCAGCGGCAGCACCTAGTTGGTCTGCCGACATCGACATTACATACTTACGTGGCGCGTACATGGAGCTGGGCATGCATGTATGTGGGCCCCACCACAAAACCCTTACGTGCTATATAAACATCCAGAAAAGAGAAGGCAGGGAGAGATCTGCCAAATTTCCCGCAGCAAAGAGGTTGATCGCTGCCATGTCGCTGCCACTTACATCTCCACTAATAATTGTTCATCCGTCACTCCAATCGTTGCTTCATTCAAAAATACAATATCATCTCTGCATCATTGCAAATTAAGAGCATCTCCAACCAGAGATAGTGACTGTGCCTAAAAAAATCCATCGGCGTCATGGCATTTTGGGAAAACACCTGGTGCGCCATTAGTATCTGGTATACTAATGGTGCACCGCGGGTGCGTCATTAGTATAGGCCAGGGTGCGTCATTAGTATGCCTCCTGCGCCATGTAAACCTGTGCTTTAAGATACTAATGGCGCACCACCTCTGGATGCGCTTATTAAGTAACAAGATACTAATGGCGCACTACCCAGTGATGCGCCATTAGTATGCACTGTCATACTAATGGCGCACTGTCATGTGATGCGCCATTAGTATGAATATTAGGTTTTTTTTTCTGTTTTTTGCACAGGTTACAAAATGTATAATTTGACAAAATATAGACAGCACACATCAACAACAGATTCATCGAATACAATAGAAGATTAGTCTTTGAATACAATTCATCATATTAGTCTCCATACAATTCATCATATTAGTCTCCAAATTAAAAAGACCGAACAAAGATAGAACATTATATTACAAGTCTCGAGACCGCGAGTAGCGAGTTTGTCTTCACATTACAAGTCGATATCGATCATCTAAACTACCATCACATAGAAGAGAGCTGCGGTCATCACGATGAGCATCATCACGATGAAACTCGTCTTCATCCGGTTCCTCCAACGCTCCCTCCCTCTCCGCTAGATAGCGGGCGTATCTAGATTCGGCCTCGGCCCTAGTGGTGTACCCTTTATAACTGTTACCGTTGAATCGGTGAACCTGTCTCCGACACTCCTCCCGGTCATCGTAGACTCAGGAACCTTACCCTTGTACACGACATACGTCGGCATCGCTATGCACTAGCCAAACGAAACGTTAGTACCAATTCATAGACAATACATAAGCAATATATAAGTATGCAACAGACCGATCGGAAGAGAAAAGCAAGACATTAATAGCATCGATTACATCTAAGTTGAACGACTCTCGAAACCAAAGAGACATACTACAAGTTCATTAAAGTTTAATTACAACATGAGCCAATCGATGTATCAGAACTAGACATAGCATCCTTTGCTTTTGACTCGACTCAAGGGACGGAGCGTGGATGAAGCCGCCCGTCTATCGTGGGAGTCATGAAAGAACGGGCGTTGTCATCCTGCATTTGTAGCATTGTGTCGATGTCACCGTTGGACGGTTGATTTCTGAGGTAGAACTGCCCGAGGTACGGAAGGACATCTTGATGGATGATTTCCGCAAACTCCATTTGGATGCGAAAGAATTCTTGTCGATGTCCGTGTCCTGGATTGCCGACACGCCATGGCCCAATCTTGGAGTTTACTTGGTAGCGAAGTTGATGATGGTCCCGTCTGATCGCCGCATGTGATGGATGGCGTAGTAGGCACCCTTCGACCGCCAGCGGCTGCTTGACGCAGCGTAACGTCAGACAGGGGAGAACATGTGCTTGCCGTGTTCTGAATAGGCCTGGTGAAGGTGCCTCCAGATTTGGCGTGGCCGAGAACATCATCAAGAACCTTCTTGACATTTGTGTAGTCTACGTTCGATCGACGGTCCGGGTCAAAATCGTGGCCATGGAATATTTGGGGCTTAGGAGGATGAGCGTGCAACGTGTGTCAATGCAGAAAACACGGAATGTTAAAAGAAAGCGATCGAAATGTAAGAATTCATATGTTACGGGCGGTTGAGGGAGGACTTACTCGGGAAAGTAAGGCACGAGGAAGTTATCCTTATCTTGGTTTGCCAGAATGACGCCTTCGAGGTAAGAACTCGCGACTTGCTGGTCCCCAGCGCTGCCCAAGATCTTGGCACGCATGTAGAAGGGGTCGACTATCACGATGTCCGGGGTCTTGTCGCGAATGATCCGCATCTCCATACTCAGCGAAAATAGCCGAACAAAGGTGTAGTGCAGCGGATGAAGGTTCAACATAGCGTGGATGTCATCAAAACGCAGGACGATCATACGCCCGATGGAGTTATCCACAAAGCCCTTGCCCTCCGCACCTTGGCGAAAACTGGGTATGCCACATCCTTCTCCACGAGACGCCGCTTCTCCAAAGAAAGAACACTGTCATGCAGACTCCGCATAGCACCGGTTGCAGCATTGAGCATATTTGTCGGTAGCATCGCCCTACCCGCCACATGCACCCTCCTCGAGATATCCTGCGGTGAAGGTGGCCCGTCTGAGCACGGATCGTACTACGTGCGGCTGGCTCGCACCCTTCTTAGTCTTTCTTTTGCGTGCCTTCTTCTTCTCCTGTAATGGGACCGAGTTTTGCTCACAGACCGCCTTCTTGAGTGTGTTGGGGCTGATAATATTTCGCACCTCGCCTATCCGAGGCTCGGTGAAGTCGGCAGCCGAGGCGTCTCACGAGAGCTGAACGCCCGGGCGGCGCTGTTGCAACTTGGCTTCTCCAGCGGTGCGAGCTAGATCGCTACGTCTTTTGTTGGGTTTGGTTCTTGAGAAGGAGGCCCCATGAAGTCGCCATCGTACCCATGATCGGCAAAGTACTGATCGACGTTGCCAAATGTATCATAGTAAATGCGTCGTAAATGCGTTACGATCCTGTGCCATATGCATGTTTGGATCCGATGGCATAGGGATGTCCGGCACCGTTCTGGCGGTCTTGCCATGGGGCCGACTTGGCGCCGCACGATCGGGCGGTGTTGTCTTTGGGGTGGTGTCCCCCACCCCCAAACGAATCTAGCTCTTCGGCCAAAGCAGGGGCCAGCTCAGGCATGCGCTGAGGGTCATCACGTCATCATCGTCGGCCCCGACGGGTCGATTCGAAGGTAACAACTCGTCGCAGCCTGGAAGCACCCGAACCAATTGAACCCTAAACAAGTTGGGTGGCATCTGGGTACCGTGGAACAAGGGGTTGCCCGGTTGAACTATTTTGCCCTTGGCGAGATCGACCAACTCGTTGTTCACGAAGTGGAGGAGAGTGCACGGAACGTCGGCGGCGCCTGCGAAAACATGTAGGGCGTCGGGGATGCTCGATCAAAAGGCAAGGAGATGAAGTCCTCGGCGAGAGAGGCTTAATTAGTTACCGTGATGATGGCGTCGAGCTCGGGTAATGTAGAGGCACCGCCAACGGCGGGCGGCAGCTGACGGAGGGGCCGCTTGCTGCAGAGGTGCCGGCAGCGTACACCCGGGTGCATTAAGCTCCGTGCCGGCGTCGGAGACACCAATGCCGCCTCCGCGGGAGGCACCAATGGCCCCGCCATCGCATTCTGCGAGTTGCTGGCCGTGAAGCTAGGAATCGGGGGCGGCCCCTGTTGGCCGCCCGCAATCCACGCACTCAACCCCGAGATCAAGGTAGGCACAAGGGCGGTGATCGTTGCTCCGAGTCGTTGTTCCACTTGCTCTTGGACAATCTCCAGAATCCGCGCCACCTGTGCCTTGAGTTCTTGAACCTCTCGCTGGCTTTACGAGCTGGTCATTTTCTCCTTCCGCACACCAGCGGTATAGTATGACCCCATTTTTTCGACAAGCCTTTGCCGCCACCACGACCAGGTGGCGTCGGCTTCATTGAGCTTATCCTTGTTCTTCATTACATTCAACCCCCTATTTAGAGTGGTGTCCCAAGGGTTGCTCTGAGTCGACCCAGCTCTTCGCTTTCAACGCTGCGGAAGGAATGTGAACCATTTAGAAATTGGCTTCATTAATTAGAATGCAACCATATGGAGCTAATTACGCTGGGTGTATTCCTTACTGAACAAGCTCAAGCTGCCTGGTCTTCGGATCCGTGGTAAGCTCCTTTGTTTTCGGGTCCTTCTTGTACCGGGCCCTGACAAAGTTCCTGGTCTGCTTTTCACCGTATTTATCGAAGAGGGGCGGTAGGCCTTGCTCGGCACGGTCCGCCTCCTCCTTGTCCCATATAGGCTCCGCCACTCTGTAACCGCCGGGACCGAGTGTGTGTTCCCCTATGTTCAGCTCCCGCATTTGTTTCCCCCACTCACTTGATTGGGAGCTTGCGGTGCTCGAGCAATTGATCTTGAAGTCGTTGTAGTCATCTTCGATGGTCGAAGGATTTTTCTCCTTGATCTTCTGATAACTCTCACCTTTCTCGACCATTCTCTTCACATTGCTTTTCCAAGTAGACAGGGCCTTGCTCATCTTCGTGAGGGCAGCATTGTTCACTTTATTCCCTTTGAGGCTTGTGTTTTCAAATTCAGCGGGGAACTTGTATCGTTTGTGCAGCTTCGTGAAGAGGAGGTTGCGCAAATTACCTCGGTCAGGATGCCTCAGGTTCTCGGTGTTGATCGAGACGGTGCTCCGGACAATGCACCCGAGCTGAAGCGAGTACCCCTTGACTATTCGTTCGGGCGCCGTTGGATTCCCATTGAGTCCACTTGATAACTTCCTCCTTGAGGGTGCGAGCACGATCAGGCGCCAGTCCTTCCGTTGCCTCTTCGGTTGGCTGCCATCTGTGCGTGCGCCGCCATCATCGATGGTGGCATCCTCGGCGGCACCATCGGTGGTGGCATCGGTGTGGTCATCCTCGGCGGCACCATCCGTGGTCTCGTGGATCGGTGGGGAAGGCGGCCTCATACAAGTGAGGTTGTTCCTCCATCTCTGGGACAGCTCCTGTAATGCCTTGCCGCCTCAACCCCGGCCTCATCGTTGTGGGCCATGTTTCTCTCTAAATAGAAACAAAGTTTGGTCAAAAGTTGGTTATTGTCAAGGAACAAGATCATGGTCTCATCATTTAGGGTTTGTCGACACCGAGGCATCCTAAAATCTAAGCTTTTATCATTGAGGGTTTTTCGACGCCAAGGCACCCTAAAAGCCTAACCTTTCATCATTTCGGTTTTTATCGAGGCACCCTAAAAGCCATGCATTAGTCACAAGTACGCCGGGGCACATGATCCTACTTAATTAACTACTAAGATACCCCAGCCCATGCATTAGTCACAAGTACCCCATATGTCCTATTTTTAGCAAAGTCATGCTAAAATTCACGGAAAATTTCAGCATGACCTTTGCTGAAAATAGGACATATGGAGTACCCGAATTTGCCGGAACGGAAGTTAATCGACATTCCAGCAAACTCAAGGGCCTCTCGGGGTACCTACAAAATCATCACGACACGATGGTCGGAGACAAAACCCAGCAAACTAGCAAAATCATCACAAATTGTTTTACATTAAAGATGATCATCATCTTTACAAGTCTTTCTCAATGTGATCACAAGTAATTCAGAGGCATCACAAGTAATTCAGAGCATCACAAGGCATTAGTAGTTCAAGACATGAACAAGTTTTACAAAGCACATCAATATGTATTGTATTTCATTGTGGAGTTATATACAGTATGTTACAACAAAGAAACAGCTTAATCCATGCCTCGACTTATCAACAGTCATTACTTGTCAAATACGAGGAAGAAGGAACAATTTACTTGTGACATAGTTACAAATGATGACAGAATAAAGCAACACCCTACACTAGCCTAAAAACAAGTGAAGTTTCACCCATATAAGAACAAGTGAATTCTAGTCCCATTGACACTCCTGGTTTTCTACAAACACCAAGTACTAGGGCACACAAAAGTTCTGAAATTTGTGTGCCTAACTGAATTAACTGAATTTTCAGTAACCGAATAAACTGAATTTTCAAAACTGCAAGAAGCCAATTAAAAAAAATCCTCTCATCTCATATGAGGATTGTTAATCCTAAGACTAATAGTTTGTTGTGCAGTACAGCTACAGTGATGCCATGTCCATTTGTCCCTCCCCAACTAGATACTAGAGTAGCACTATTGATGCCCTGTTCTTGCTGAACTTTATGACAGTATATACAACAGTTTCAGTGAGTGCATTTATCACTTGTTGGAGTATGCTACAGCTTCTACAAATCACAAACTCCTTTAGTTTACATCTCAGTTTTAGCAAACACTACAGTTTCAGTGAAGGAGTCATAACTGAATAACAGGCACTATAGTTTCTCTACAGTATTGGAACACTGAACAGGTGATAAAACAATTTAATAGATTGATTGTATCTCTAGTTTACCCAATTATAGAAGGGAGCATGGAGCACTGCATGGGTAATATGGATCAGATGCGGTAACTAAGCCAAAAATAGTAGCACATAGTTGCCATATATGGTATATTCAGAGCTGAGGCATGTAAATGCAGAGAGAACATGCCAAAGAGGAACTGAGGTGTAACAGCAACAAGTATAAATCAACTATAGCTTTCTTCCCGTGAGGAACAGTAGCACTTGAAAGGTACATGATAGTATTTATTAATTAGCAGCAAAATCAGTTGGATGTCGTAATCAGTGTGTTCAAATACTAACAACAGGACATGTTGGAAATATGCCCTAGAGGCAATAATAAATTAGTTATTATTATATTTCCTTGTTCATGATAATTGTTTATTATCCATGCTATAATTGTATTGATAGGAAACTCAAATACATATGTGGATACATAGACAACACCATGTCCCTAGCAAGCCTCTATTGGCTAGCTCGTTGATCAATAGATGGTTACGATTTCCTAACCATGGACATTGGATGTCATTGATAACGGGATCACATCATTAGTAGAATGATGTGATGGACAAGACCCAATACTAAGCCTAGCACAAAGATCGTAGTTCGTATGCTAAATCTTTTCTAATGTCAAGTATCATTTCCTTAGACCATGAGATTGTGCAACTCCCGGATACCGTAGGAATGCTTTGGGTGTACCAAACGTCACAACGTAATCGGGTGGCTATAAAGGTGCACTACGAGATATCTCCGAAAGTGTCATTGGGTTGGCACGAATCGAGACTGATTTGTCACTCCGTGTAAACGGAGAGGTATCTCTGGGCCCACTCGGTAGGACATCATCATAATGTGCACAATGTGACCAAGGGGTTGATCACGGGATGATGTGTTACGGAACGAGTAAAGAGACTTGCGATAGCAGATTGAACAAGGTATCGGGATACCGACGATCGAATCTCGGGCAAGTACAATACCGCTAGACAAAGGGAATTGAATACGGGATTGATTGAGTCCTTGACATTGTGGTTCATCCGATGAGATCATCGTGGAACATGTGGGAGCCAACATGGGTATCCAGATCCCGCTGTTGGTTATTGACCGGAGAACGTCTCGGTCATGTCTGCATGGTTCCCGAACCCGTAGGGTCTACACACTTAAGGTTGGATGACGCTAGGGTTATAAAGGAAGTTTGTATGTGGCTACCGAATGTTGTTCGGAGTCCCGGATGGGATCCTGGACGTCACGAGGAGTTCCGGAATGGTCCGGAGGTAAAGATTTATATATGGGAAGTCCTGTTTTGGTCACCGGAAAAGTTTCGGGCGATATCGGTAATGTACCGGGACCACCGGGTGGGTCCCGGGGGTCCGCCAAGTGGGGCCACCTGCCCCAGAAGGTTGCGTGGGCCAAGTGTGGGGGGACCAGCCCCTAGGAGGGCTGGTGCGCCCCCCACAAGGGGCCCAAGGCGCAGGGGGTGGGAGGGCAAACCCTAGTTCAGATGGGCCTTAAGGCCCACCTAGTGGGCGCCTCCCCCCTTCCCCCTCTTGGCCGCCCCCCCAAAACCCATCTAGGGCTGGCCGCCACCCCTAAGGGGTGGAAACCCTAGAGGGGGCGCAGCCCTCCCCTTCCCCTATATATATGAGGCCTATGGGGCTGCCCATAACACACGAGAGCCTCCCTCTCCAGGCGCAGCCCTGCCTCTCCTCCTCCTCCTCTCCCTTGGTGCTTGGCGAAGCCCTGCGGGATTGCCACGCTCCTCCATCACCACCACGCCGTTGTGCTGCTGCTGGACGGAGTCTTCCTCAACCTCTCCCTCTCTCCTTGCTGGATCAAGGCGTGGGAGACGTCACCGGGCTGTACGTGTGTTGAACACGGAGGTGCCGTTCGTTCGGCACTAGGATCTCCGGTGATTTGGATCACGACGAGTACGACTCCTTCAACCCCGTTCTCTTGAACGCTTCCGCTTAGCGATCTACAAGGGTATGTAGATGCACTCTCCTTCCCTCGTTGCTAGTTTCTCCATAGATAGATCTTGGTGACACGTAGGAAAATTTTGAATTTCTGCTACGTTCCCCAACAGGACAGCCTTTTGAGAATCTGTGAAACAGTGTCTGCATATTTAAACATAACAACAACTAGAAGAAATCTCAGAATAGGCAGTTCATCATGAGCGAGATACGGGCGCAATGCGGAAAATATTTCTGTAATTATTGGCATCCTTTCATTTAAAAGTGAAATGCAGTTGTTTTAGACATGGCAGATCCTTTAACTATGGAACATGAAGGACGGAACAGTTACGGAGATGATGACAGTGCAACTAACATAATGAAGCATACAAGGACAATGATGCCCTTATCAAGCAAGGCAACAACAGTAACATCATTCAAGCAAACAACTGGGCGCAGTTCATCGATAATAAGATAATGCATATCAGATGAATACTGAACACAAAGGTGCTTCATGTTTGCTGGCATATGAAAACTACAGGCTTACAGCAGCATACCACATTAACGGAACGGAGCTTCTTCCGACACCTAGATACCGCTATCATACGTTCTGACCAAACACTTGACTACCACTAACATCAGCACTTGAGTATGGGCTTAACATGAAACAGAGTTATTTGTGGTAAAAGAAAGAACCGGAGTTATTTGTGGTCTCAGAACAATCACAGTTCAAATCCTTGGATTGCCCTTGACAGAATCATGATACAGGTATCAAACTCAGTGAACTTCGATGCTATCTTCCTCCTAGCAATGAAACTGGTAGTAAGCGCACCAGCATATCTCCCAGGCTTTGAAAATGGGCTTAGATTAAGTGGGGAAAAAGAGAGCATAATCTATGCATCATTTATACCAGTCAATTCGATCACTGACACATGGGACACATCTGACCATCTAGGACAGTAATAACTCCATAAACTTACTAATCAACCATAAGTCTGTCTACAAACTAACCAACCAAAAAATTTACGAATCAACAAGAACGTCTTGCCAGGCCTGTGACAGGCCACACGATTTAACTCAAAAGAGCAGCCTACACTTTGGATACCTGCTTACAAAGTCAAAAACATAACCGACATAACTAGGAATAAGCATGCAACCGAAATTCATGCCGGGATGAAACGTTGGTAACCTGTTTAATAACTTAATAACATGATAAAAGAAAAGAGAGTGTGGATTATGAATGTTTTCTCTTGACAAATAATCTGCAGGTGCATGATTGTATACTATACAGGAACAATAGGATTTATTTATTGAAAGGAAATCACCTTGGAGGCAAAGAATGGCAGCTCTGTTACGGTTGATTGGACAAAAGAGCACTCTACAATGTCAGGAACACCGTTGAGCCCCTTCAAGCATGCATCTCCAAAAACTGCACCAGCATATCTGGAAAAACAAAAGATAAAATACTTATCAGCCAAAACCAAATAATGCAAAAGAGTCCAGTCTAAGATCAGCAATGTGATACTATAAAACAAGAGATTGCTACGGAATTCATCTACATAGATCAAAATTGCCATGTCTCATTTCAGATGGTAATTTCCAACTAAAATGGGCAGAAGAGAGCAATATGTTGAGCAGACGGGGGGTTGGGGGGCGGGGAGTACGGACGGTAGGGGGCGGGTCGCGTGAGGCGGCGGGCAGCGTCGAGGTGGCGGGCAGCCAGCGTCAGGCGGGTCGAGGCGGCGTCGGGCGGCGTCAGGCGTGAGGCGGCGTCAGCGTCGGCGTGAGGCAGCGTCGGGAGACAGCAGCGTCGGGAGAGGAGAGGGAAGGGATCTAGAGGCGAGGGAGAGGGCGAGGGAGAGGAAGGCGAGGAGAGGCGAGGGAGGAGAGGGCGAGGCGAGGGCGCAGTGGGTCGAGGCAGCAGCGGGCGGGCGGTGGATCGAGAGGGAGAGGGAACTGGCGAGGGGGAGAGGGAAGGGGGGATCGGGCACAATACTAATGGCGCACCTCACCGTGGTGCGCCATTAGCATGTCCATACTAATGGCGCACCTCACCGTGGTGCGCTATTAGTATTTTTTTTATTTCAACTCGAGCCAACAGGTTATGTACCACCAGAACTGATCCACATCAAGTCCCCTCTACTAGCTCGACTGGTCAGCAGCAAGTTCTCACACCAGGAGGTCCTGGGTTCGACTCCTGTGCTCCACAATTTTTTAGCATTTAAAAAGCTGTTTGATACTTATTTGTGTTTAAATATGTTCAAACTTGTTTAAATAATAACAGTAATATTTTTTTATAAGACACTAGCATTTAAAAAGCTGTTTGATACTTTTTTTATAAGACGGTCTTGGGTGCGGGGGGTCGTGGCGGCGGTTGAGTAGGGAATCGAGGGTGCGGGGGTGTGGCGGCCGGTGGACTGGGGGGTGCTCGGCGAGGGGACCGGATCTGGCGAGGTGGGATAGCGATCGAGATGGAGGGGGATCGAGGTAGGCTCCACAAATTTGTTTTTAGCATTTAAAAAGCTGTTTGATACTTATTTGTTTTTAAATATGTTCAAACTTGTTTAAATAATAACAGTAATATTTTTTTATAAGACAGTAGCATTTAAAAAGCTGTTTGATACTTATTTTTTATAAGACGGTCTTGGGTGCGGGGGTCGGCGGCGGTTGAGTAGGGGAATCGAGGGTGCGGGGGTCGGCGGCGGTCGGTGGATCTGGGGGTGCTCGGCGAGGGGGACCGGATCTGGCGAGGTGGGATAGCGATCGAGATGGAGGGGATCGAGATCGAGTGTCCATAAAATTTAAAAATATTCATGATAATTCAAAAAGTACCCATGAAATACAATCGAGAAATGAAGGCTACGATTTAAATACAATCGATCTTAGCTAGCCATCTGTTCACAATCTTCTTGCCCTTCTTTTTCGCAAATGGAGTTCTTACGTGGAGCAGACGTCCTTTAGGTAGGGTGGTCCTGCTTCTTCTTGTGGTGTATGCTGCTACTTCATCATCGTCGTAATGTTCGATCCTCGGTCGCCGTGCTTGTCGAAGTCTTGCTCATTGGCTACTCCATCCATTCCGATGATCTTCCTTTTGCCTCTCCTCACGACAACACGACTGGGCTTTGGCGGGTCGGTAATGAAGAAGCATTGGTCCACTTGGGAAGCCAGTACCCATGGCTCATTTTTCGCGGTGACGTTTGCGCCCGCGGTCTTGGATTTGGCTTCGGGTATAACGTTCTTTGCCCATCTGACACGGAACATCTGACACGGAACATCGGGACCTTCTCTCCAGCGTAGCTCAGCTCCCAGATCTCCTCGATCCTTCCGTAGTATCTGTCCTTGTCGTTACCGGTGTAGGATTCCATCGTTACCCCGGAGTTCTGATAACCATCGCTCTTCATGTCCTTGGCCTCGGTGTAGAATGTGTAGCCGTTGATATCATACGCCTCATAGCTTATCAGGTTGTGCTCGGCGCCCTGTGACAAGGCGAATATGAGTTGTTCTTCCGCGGAAGAATCCTCATGTAAAGGGTACGACAGAAGCTTCTTCTTGAACCAACGCGTGAAACATGAGTTGTGCTCTTTGAGTATATCTCCGTCCGTCCTCTGTTGGCCTCGGTCATTGTCGTCTTCTTAATAAAGGTTTTGTGCTCTACCACCCAAGGATCGACCACGTCTATGTGTTGTAGCGCCGACTAGGTTTGCTCTTTCAAAGTCGGCGAAGTCGACCCTCGAAAGTCGACATGCATTTCGCGGCGACCCTCACGGTGACCCCATCCAGCGAGCCTGCCGAGGTGCCTGTTGTGACGGACAGACCAACGGGTTCTCGATGCCTAGATAATTCGTGCGATAGGAGATGCACTCTTGATCGAAAAGCCCCGGCTATGCTTCCTTCGGGCGTGACATGTTGCAAAGCGTATCCTTTGATGACACCATTCATCCTTTCGAGCGGCATCATGTCGTGCAGGAACGTCGGGCCGAGTTGGATGATATCCTCCACTACATGGACCAGCAGATGCACCATAACGTCGAAGAATGCGGGCGGAAGTACATCTCAAGCTCGCATAGTATCACCACGATCTCTTCCTCGTAGCCTTCGAGTTGCCTCACGCCAATCGACTTCCGAGAGATGACGTCGAAGAAGTTGCATAGGCCAAATAGCGTTTCACGCGGACGTGCGCGTCCATGATCCCAGTTACTGCAACTGGAAGTATTCTGCGTCATCGGACGCGTGACGGTCGTGAGACTTCATCCCGCTGAACTTCGCTTCACTGGGTCTAGGTATCTGCTTATCTTCCCAGCGTAACCGTAAGGAAGTTTTACTCCTAGGAGGCAGGTGAAAAACTGCTCGATCTCCTCCTGACTTAGAGTGAAGCACGCGGGAGGGTAGTCATTTCCGGTCTTCTTGGCCTTTTTGCCTTTGCGACGACTTTCTGTGTCCTGCTTCGCCTCATCATCATCATCATCATCGTCATCATCATCATCATCATATATAGCGTGAAGCTCCTGCCTGATGCCCATTGATTTCAAGTCTGCCCTTGCTTTCGGCCCATCTTTGGTCCTCTCTGGCATGTTGAGCAGGGTACCAAGCAGACTCTCGCACACGTTCTTCGTGATATGCATGACATCAAGGATGTGAGACACACGGTGGATCTTCCAGTAGGGCAAGTCCCATAAAACAGACCTCGTTTTCCATACCTTCAGCAGCGGCTCTGGCGCCTTTCGCTTCTTTCCCGGCTCTGGCGCCTTTTGCTTCTTTCCCGGCAGTGGGCGGTCTTTCCAATTTTTCAACAGCTTGTCTATTTCCTCGCCGCTCCTCGTACACGGGCGTTTTTGGGGTTCAGTTTCACCATCGAACAAATCCTTGCGTTTCCTCCACGGGTCATCGTCGCGAAGCCACATTCGATGTCCCATGAACACTGTTTTCAAGACCGGGATCTCTATCTAGCTGGCGATACGTTGTGTCATCCATGCACCTTACGCATCCAGAAAATCCGTGGACTACCTGCCCCGCAAGATATCCGTAACCGAGATAGTCGTGCACCGTCGTGAGCAGTGCAGCTCTCATATGGAAATATTCTTTCTCTGCGGCGTCCCACGTATTGGCTGGCGTTTTCCACAGCGTGTCAAGCTCCTCTTTCAGCAGCCCCAGACATGCATTGATGTCGTTCCCTGGTTGTTTCGCCCTTCAATTAGCATACTCGTGTGAATGTACTTCCTCTTCATGCACAACCAGGGGAAGGTTGTACATCCACACAAACACAGGCCAGGTGCTATGTGTGCTTCTCCGGCTGCCAAACGGATTGACTCCATCGGTGCTCGCGCCCGGACGATGTTCCTTGGATCGTTCCCAAATTCTGGGTATTCGAAGTTCAACGCTTGCCAGCGCTCGCATCCTTAGGGTGACTCAGCATCTTGTCTTTTTATCTATCTCCGGATCATTTGCGTCATCTTCTCGCTTCTTCTCCTCCCTATCCGGCGTGCCAACGCAGAGCTTTGCTACCTTAGGATCCGCGAAATACCGCTGCAGACGAGGAGTGATCGGAAAGTACCACACCACTTTTCGAGGAGCTTTCTTCCTCTTCTTGTATCGAGTGACACCGCACACGGACATATGGTAGACTCAGCGTGCTCGTCGATAAATGATGCAATTGTTCATGCACACATGGTATTTCACGTGCGGTAAATCCAGAGGACACACGATTTTCTTCGCCTCCTCCAAACTGGTCGGGCACTTGTTCCCCTTGGGAAGGCGTTCGTGCTGTAATGACATGTTCTCGTCGAAGCATCGTCGGTCATTTTGTGTTTTACCTTCATCTCCAGAGCCATGAGCGTTACTTTCGGCGGGTATCCTCGGGCCTGCATCCTTCATACAATGGAGTAACCGCGTCTAACTCAAGTTGATCCATCTTGGCTTTGTCTCGGGCGGCAGCTCTTGCGTTATCCGTCTGCTTGAGAAGCAGCTCTTGAATATGAGGGTCCTGCACCCAGCCCATCGATGGTCTAGCGTCGTCTGCTCCGCCGGCATCATCATCATGTCCTGCATCTTCTACATGATGACTGTGTACAGCATCACCGTCGTGATCATCTCCTGGGGATTCTTCGTCTTCTCGCCCCCCCGAGCCGCGGTGGTTGTCTTGCTGCCCTTCCTCATTTCTTGCCCGGCCCCCATGGACGACTTCGTAGTCATCTTCATCACCTTGCCACCGATAGCCATCCATGAAACCACGCAAGAGCAGGTGGTCCCGCACCTGCCCGGAATCCGGGTCCGCAATAAGGCTATTCAGCTTGCATCTTCGACATGGACATCTTATCTCCGTCTCGTTCTTTTGAAGCATCTCGGCCTTCGCGGACCTCAAAAACCTATTCACGATGCCTTCGGTCATCGTGCGGACCATGGTCGCCTGCGGGGTAGAGCAAAACGATATTTTAGAACCAAGAAAAAATTTGGCATGACTTTCCCTAAAAATAGGACAAAAAGAATGCTTAATGCCAAAATTCTCGCCGAAACGGAAATGAATCAACATTCCGGCAAAATATTGGCAACTATCGCATTTCAAATACCGGTACACCTCCAAACACAAACACATATGCAACACCACAAACATATGCAACACCACGAACATACATAGATCTAGCTAGGCCATAAAAAGTGCATGTGCACATTGTTGTAGGGAGAACAACATAAATATAGCTTCCCCCCTTACTTACCTAGCAAAACAAGGTAACTTAACCACTTAATTTGAATGAATCTATGGTGGAAATGAGGTGAAAAAGAGGAGGCACCCTAGGCGGTGGAGAGAATGAAGTGGGGAGAAAGTGAGTGTGGGAGGAGAGGATGTCCAAAATATCTTGTTGCTGTCCACTTACTAATGACGCACCAGCAACAAATGCACCATTAGTAATCCAGGTTACTAATGGCGCACCTCCTGGTGGTGCTCCATTAGTACTTTTGCAAAAAAAAAGGAATAAAAACAATAATAAAAAAATAACATTAGTGGCGCACCTTCTGGCTGGTGCGCCATTACTAGTTACAACTAGTAATGGCGCACTAGTTCAAAAAAAAAATTTTGGTACTAATGGCGCACCTTGGGTAGGGTGCGTCATTAGTAGTTTCAACACTAATGGCGCATCAGAGGGTGGTGCGCCATTAGTATATACTAATGGCGCACCACATGTCTGGTGCGCCATTAGTGTCAATTTCATCTATAGCCCTTTTCCTAATAGTGTAAGATAAATAATGAGACTGCTTCTTTTCCCTTGAAGTTTCTTCTTCTCCGGCGAGGTCCAGCGTGCCAAACAAAAAAGACATGACACATGAAAAATAGCAAAACCAAATATATTTAGCTCACCTGTGATCCATATAAATTCACCCCCGCCTTGCTGTTGCTCCTGCATCTAGCTACGTACAAGGCCTTCCTCGTTCTTGTTCCCCGGCAGGGCAGGCGGGCAAAATCCGAGGGCCCTGTCTTGAAACTAAAAAATGGGGCCCTATCTCACTAAAAAAGAACTAAAGGGCAATTATAATGTATATATATCTCACAGAAAAAATTCTAATGTATATAACATAATGTCTTGCACTTAGAGGAACTAAACTGATGTTTCCCATGATGACTCGAATCGGTATTATTGAAACACAAGATACAAAAGATGAATAAAATATAATTGAACAGTAGCATATATCAATAAGTTTATGCATCAATGTTTTGGGTCTAACTCACCTAGTTTTGGGTCCTCTCCGGTTGAACTGCTACACCATGAGTGTGATCTTTAACCGAGAAGGTAAGAACCGATCTCTAACAAAGAACGAAGCAACGATCCTTGTGAAAAGTTAATTAGGAAATTAGGAATTAAGATTAGAAAATTAAGTTAATCGAAAAAGAGGAATTGCTAAGCACATGGAGTCACTGATCGATCCGATGAGTCTGAAATTGGAAGAGGAAGCCATGAACAGGGACAAGAAGGCAACAACGGCACTACAACAGCAGACTGAATCCAATCGGTCCGATGATACGAAGGCGACGAGACGATCTGCTTCATGTTGGGTTTGGCTAACAATGAACTTGGAGAGATACCTTTGGATCACTGGATCACTATCACTCTATCAGTTTCAAATACCTGATATTGAGGATGAGATACCTGGTGTTGCGTGATCGCCCGACGCCCGGTCGCTGTTGGACGAGACTTGCCTGCTCCCCTTCCGTGTGCCCATCCGTGCTCCCGCATAGGTGGCTTAATTTGATTGAAACAAAATAAGGCCCGGCCCCACCCCCTTAAAATCAGGGGGGGAGATGATTAGATTAGAAAGGAAAAAGGAAAAAAGACAACTGTTGGATGAGGTGGGAGCACGGATAGGAGCATGGAAAGGGAGCAGGCAAGCCGGATCCGTCGCTGTTGGCCGACGCGGCTGCAATTACGGTTTTGAGATGGAGACAGACGAACCCGATTCCCTAGGCGTAGGCTGCGATTTCGTTGTTTCTTTCTTTAATATACAGACGATCCTTTTCCCTGCCGCAGGAACGAACGAAAGAGCGAACGAGGCGAGGCGCTCGATGCCCTCCACTCAGGCCCAACTCCAGCCTCCAGAGGCCCAGTATGGCTTCGATCTGGGCTTTTTTAATACTAGTCTACATAAAATTTTTGGGCCCCCGCAAATTATGGGCCCTGTGCGGGCCGCACGTTTGGGACAACTGTGGGCCCGGCCCTGTTCCCCGGGAGACCCATGCGCATGTGACCAACTACGTACTATCTGTGCAGTGAATTTCTTCGAGATCCATAGACCGTGGGTATCCTAAAACTATCTATCTCATCTCTTTAGTAAATTTTGAATGTATTTGAAGGACGGAGTAAGTGAATTTGAAGCGTCGGGGTGGTACAATTTTGTCTCCGGCTGGCAAAGGGATGCATGGTTCGGACTTTGCAGAGCTGGGACCAAATTAACACCTCTATATACATGGCCGACTAAACAACACTAATGTGACGACAATACCCCGAGTCAGATTCACGTACAAATACGATGAAAAAAAAGAGATTCACATACAAATAAAGCACAAAGGGAGCGGTAACCTAATTAGATGGGTTCATTAGACGGGCAATGTACCACACGCATACCCTACGCACTGATGCAAGATTTCAAACACTAAAATTATTGAAATGAAATTTAAATATATAAAAAATAAGGACACCGATAAATCTTGAACGTTCAGATTTTAAGCACGTCATCCCGAATATTTTTTTCATGACAACTTTAGTTGACGCGAGGTGACAAGTTTAGTTGTTAAAACATGACAACTTTGTCCCAGTTTGTTTTTTCCAGAAAATTGTCATGTTTGCCATCTTCGCGTGAAATAAAGTTGTCATAAAAAATGTTCGGGTTGCCATGCTTCAAATCCCAACATTTGGGATTTATCATTTCCAAAAAATAATAAGACTATTGTGAGGTTGTGGTAGATATATTGCGTGAACAAAGGAAAGGAATGATGGATGGAGAATAAGGACCAGTAAATATACTGACCGACACTGGACGATAACGCATATGCATGATTGATTTTGCATCTAGCTGCATGCATGGCCTTGTCCGTCCGGGCCACTGAATCCATGTACTGTGGAGCACAACGCACGTAGTCTTTTTTTTAACATCAGTACAGACACAAACGCTCATATACACGCGCATACATTCATTTTTATGAACACACACACGCACATCCTACCCCTATGAGCATCTTTGAAAGACTGAGCTGTCATATCATCTTGAAATTTACGAAGTCATCGTAGACACTTTCGTCGTTGGCGGGAACGTCTCCTCCCACTGAATGCGCATTGTCGGAAATTCTGAAATAAATCCAGAAATAAATGCGAGCAGCAGGATTTGAACTCTGGTGAACTGGGGATACCACGGTCCCTCTAACCATCCAACCACAGGTTGGTTCGCCATAGCGCACGTAGTCGACCGTGGGGTGGAGCATAGTAAACCGATCATGCGTGCTAATCATGGACGTACGTGTTGCAATCATACTAATCTTACACGTACCCGACACTTACGCTCATGCAACACTGCAATAGCACTAAGGGCATCTCCGACACGAACTCTCGAACCGTATGCTAACATTCGAACCGAGGTGTCAGAGCATCTCCAGCCGTTCGGCCCCCCAGGGCGCCGAACAAGAGCGGTCTGGGAGCGAACTGGCGCTAGACTGGCCCCTGGGGTTTGGCTCTCTCCCAGTCATAGGCCCACGGTCGGCGCGGGTTCGGCGAAGTTCATTTCAATTTTTTGCAAACTCGCCGACTTTTGCAGGAACTCTGTCAAACTTCGTCGAAATTTGTATAAAAACTTAAAAACATGCAAGAACTACGCCCTAATAACTTAAAAAACAAACTAAAGCCTAGCCGCCGCCGCCGTCGTCTACATGCCGAGAAGCCTGTAGAAGCGGGTGTAGTCGTTGCCGTCGCCGTCATCGTCGCCGTCGTCGTCGCGCGCCTCGCCTGCGGCGTCCCTGCTGTAGCCCTGGCCGGGGTCGCCGACATGTGGTGGGGCGCTTGACGGCCCGGCCTCGCCCTCGTCGTAGCTGTCGATGACGATAACGCCTCCCTCCTCGGCGCGGCTACGGGCCTGGGTCTCCAGGTACGCCCGGCGCTGGCGGCGTACCTGCTCGCGGACATAGTCCTCCTTCGCCTATTTGAGGGCGGACTCGTTGTCGGGGGCCACCATGCCGGCGTGCTCCAGCTTCACGGGAGCAAGCCCGGCTCGGGCTTCGGCCGGACCAGCCGCAGGGAGCGCCTCGTCGGCGCCGTCGCAGGCGAGGCCTCGTTGATGACGAGGGCGCCACTGCGAGCGCGACGCCCAAGCGGTGTCCCCTTCGGCTCGGGCTTGACGGGGCCGAGGACCGGCGAGCCGGAGCCCGACGAAGAGGACGACCCCGGCTCCATTGGCCGCGGCATCCAGGAACTGCCGCGGCGGCGAGAGAAGGAGGACCGCGTCGGGTACTTCAGCCGCGGCACATTGCCGATCTCGATGTGGTCGAGGACGGCGTCGAGTGTGCGGCCGAGGACGCCCCACCACTCACGCCGTCCTTCGGAGATGAGGCTACCGCGGGGGATGATGCCGTTGATGGAGGCGATCAGCTTCTCGCGGCGGCGCTCAAAGTACAGCGTCCATAGCGTTTCCTGTCGGGCGCGTACCTCGGCTCGTTCCGCAGATCCTCCGTCAGCGAGGAGCGGACGCGGGCGATCTCAGCCGCCGTGCCGCCCCTTCGGGTACCGGCAGCACCGGGAAGCCACCGGCGCTATGTCTCCACGCCCCCGGCACGCGCATGTCAGGGGGCGCCGGGTACTCGGCCTCGTACAGAAGGCACGCCTCCGGCTCCTGGAGGTGTCGGCGACCGAAGCCGTTCGCCGCTGCACCGTCGCATTGGAATCTCTCGGCCATGCTTTTGCTCGTCGGCGGAGAGGGGAGTGGTGGGGAGCTCGTCGGCGAGGAGAAGGCTTTTGCGGGAGGGAGAGGGGGAGGCTGTGGCGCTCACAGGCGGGGAGTGCGCGCCTTTTATAGCCGAAGCGGGGCGGCAGGGGGGTTGTTGGAAATATGCCCTAGAGGGAATAATAAAATGGTTGTTATTATATTTCCTTGTTCATGATAATTGTCTATTGTTCATGCTATAATTGTGTTAACTGGAAACCGTAATACATGTGTGAATACATAGACCACAACATGTCCCTAGTGAGCCTCTAGTTGACTAGCTCGTTGATCAATAGATGGTTATGGTTTCCTGACCATGGACATAGGATGTCATTGATAACGGGATCACATCATTAGGAGAATGATGTGATGGACAAGACCCAATCCTAAGCATAGCACAAGATCATATAGTTCGTTTGCTAAGAGCTTTTCTAATGTCAAAGTATCATTTCCTTAGACCATGAGATTGTGCAACTCCCGGATACCGTAGGAATGCTTTGGGTGTGCCAAACGTCATAACGTAACTGGGTGGCTATAAAGGTGCACTACGGGTATCTCCAAAAGTGTCTGTTGGGTTGGCACGAATCGAGACTCGGATTTGTCACTCCGTATGACGGAGAGGTATCTCTGGGCCCACTCGGTAATGCATCATCATAATGAGCTTAATGTGACTAAGTAGTTGGTCACGGGATCATGCATTACGGAACGAGTAAAGTGACTTGCCGGTAACGAGATTGAACGAGGTATTGGGATACCGACGATCGAATCTCGGGCAAGTAACATACCGATTGACAAAGGGAATTGTATACGGTCTTGATTGAATCCCCGACATCGTGGTTCATCCGATGAGATCATCGTGGAACATGTGTGAGCCAACATGGGTATCCAGATCCCGCTGTTGGTTATTGGCCGGAGAGATGTAAGAAATTGAATGTTATCCAGTATGCTAGTAAGACTCTTGATACTGCCCAGAGAAATTATGCTACTACTGAAAAAGAGTTCTTAGCAGTTGTGTTTGCATGTGATAAGTTTAGACCTTATATTGTTGATTCCAAAGTTACTATTCACACTGATCATGCTGCTATTAAATATCTTATGGAAAAGAAAGATGCTAAGCCTAGAATCATTAGATGGGTTCTCCTGCTCCAAGAACTTGATTTGCATATTATTGATAGAAAGGGAGCTGAGAACCCCGTTGCAGACAACTTGTCTAGGTTAGAGAATGTTCTTGATGACCCACTGCCTATTGATGATAGCTTTCCTGATGAACAATTAGCGGTCGTTAATGCTTCTTGTACTGCTCCTTGGTATGCTGATTATGCTAATTACATTGTTGCTAAATTTATACCTTCTAGTTTCACATACCAGCAAAAGAAAAAGTTCTTTCATGATTTAAGACATTTTTTCTGGGATGACCCACACCTTTATAAAGAAGGAGTAGATGGTGTTACTAGATGTTGTGTACCTGAGCATGAACAGGAACAAATCCTACGCAATTGTCACTCTTAATCATATGGAGGACACCACGCTGGAGATAGAACTGCACACAAGGTACTGCAATCTGGTTTTTATTGGCCTACTCTCTTCAAAGATGCTCGTAAGTTTGTCTTATCTTGTGATGAATGTCAAAGAATTGGTAGTATTAGTAGACGTCAAAAAATGCCTATGAATTATTCTCTTGTTATTGAACCGTTTGATGTTTGAGGCTTTGTTTATATGGGACCCTTTCCTGCCTCTAATGGTTTTACACATATTTTAGTTACTGTTGATTACGTTACTAAGTGGGTAGAAGCTATTCCAACTAGTAGTGTTGATCATAACACTTTTATTAAAATGCTTAAAGAAGTTATTTTTCCTAGGTTTGGAGTCCCTAGATATCTTATGACTGATGGTGGTTCACATTTTATGCATGATGCTTTCCGTAAGATGCTTGCTAAGTATGATGTTAATCATAGAATCGCATCTCCTTATCATCCGCAGTCTAGTGGTCAAATAGAGTTGAGCAATAGAGAGCTCAAATTAATTTTGCAAAAGACTGTCAATAGATCTAGAAAGAATTGGTCCAAAACACTTGATGCATTATGGGCCTATAGAACTGCTTACAAAAATTCTATGGGTATGTCTCCATATAAGATGGTTTATGGAAAAGCATGTCATTTACCTCTAGAACTTGAATATAAAGCATATTAGGCTATTAAAGAGCTCAATTATAACTTCAAACTTGCCGGTAAGAAGAGGTTGTTTGGTATTAGCTCACTTGATGAATGGAGAACCCAAGCCTATGAGAATGCCAAGCTATTCAAAGAAAAAGTCAAACGTTGGCATGATAAAAGGATACAAAAGCGTGAGTTTAACGTAGGTGATTATGTGTTATTACTCAACTCTCGTTTAAGATTTTTTGCAGGAAAACTTCTCTCTATATGGGAAGGTCCTTACGTTATCGAGGAGGTCTATTGTTCTGGTGCCATAAAAACAACAACTTCGAAGGCACAAGTCCGAGGGTGGTGAATGGTCAAAGAATTAAACATTACATCTCAGGTAATCCTATCAATGTTGAAACTAATATTATTGAAACCGTAACCCCGGAGGAATACATTATATAAACTCCGGAAGATTTTGACCACCGTATCACGCAAATATCCTCCGTTTTCGTTTCGAGTTGTTTCTGTTGCGGATCTAGAGCGCCATGATGTCACCCTCCTCCAACAATGAAGACAAGGATGCTTGGCTATTGAAGATAGAGCTGAAAAGAGAAGAACCGGAGGAGATCAACAAGGATGAAGGGATCAAGAAGGCCGTGGAGGTTCAAGCTCAGGCGGTGAAAGAAGAAGACATCCCGCAACCTTTACCTAATCTCTTTACTCCAACAGAGATTGAAGCTATTAAGATGATTGAGTTTGCTCGCATACAGAATAAGTATCTCACGCAGGAGAATATTTTGTTGAAGGATCATATCGCCGGACTCAAGGGCATTATCCGCAAGTTGGAGGAGCTTTTACGCTCGATGTGCGATTATCCACCATCATCATCACCACCTCCATCACCTCCTGGACATAATTACATGGGTATGGGCACTCCCCTTGGCAACTGCCAAGCTTGGGGGAGGTGCCCCGGTATCGTATCACCATCACACTCCTATCTTTACCGTTTTATTTAGTTCAATCCTTATAGTAGTATCTTGATCTAGTAGATAGAAGTTTTGATATCAAGTAGTTTTGAGTTTTGCTTGGTGATCTCTTTATGTAATCGAGTCCGTGAGCTATCTATAATAAAGATAGTGTTGAGTCAAGGGCTTTGCTATGTTGCTCTGATCTTGAGAAAGTAGAAAGAATAAAAGAGTTCATATTGATCTTATGGTTAGTGATGACTTCACACATAGAAAGTATGAGGCATAAAAGTTGTTGAGAGTTGATAAACGTAGTTTTGGTCATCGTTGCAATTAATAGGAAGTAATAAGGAAAGAGAGGTTCACATACAAATATATTATCTTGGACATCTTTCAAGATTGTGAAGCACTCATTAAGTATGACATGCTAAAAGAGTTGATGTTGGACAAGGAAGACAACGTAATGGTTTATGTTTTCTCACATCTCAGTTAAAGTATATTGTCATTGACCTTCCAAACATGTTGAGCTTGCCTTTCCCCCTGATGCTAGCCAAATTCCTTGCACTAAGTAGAGATACTACTTGTGCTTCCAAATATCCTTAAACCCGGTTTTACCATGAGAGTCCACCATACCTACCTATGGATTGAGTAAGATCCCTCAAGTAAGTTGTCATGTTGCAGGCAATAAAAATTGCTATCTAAATATGTATGACTTATTAGTGCAGAGAAAATAAGCTTTATACGATCTTGTTGTGGAAGCAATAAAAGCGACGGACTGCATAATAAAGGTCAACATAACCCATTCCATGTAAGAACACTTCCGTTCATCCTATAATCACTACTAGCGAAAACCCTAGCAGTAGCGCGGGTTTAATGCCCATCAGTAGCACGGGGAACCGCGCTACTAGTAAGGCACTACAGCTAAAGGTTAGCAGTAGTAGCGCTTTCTACTAAAGGTTAGACCACGCTACTGCTATATCGACTTAGTAGTAGCGCTTTCTACAATGAGCGCTACTGGTAATTAGTAGTAGCGCTTCTCCCAGCACGCGCTACTACTACTATTCTGTATTTTACTTCATTTTTATTTCATGTTGTATTCATACACCTTTATACAAGTTTTCATATCACAACAATTTAGGAATTGTTTTTACATCATAATGAGTTATTACATCACTGGGAGAAAGAACAGTGGACTAGTTTCAAGTGGATGGACATCCACTTGAAACTAATCCGCGGTTCTTTCACCCAATGAGATAATAAATATCATCATCATCATCATATCATTAACAACTTATCATCATAATACATCATTGTCATATAACACCTTGATGACCCACAAGTATAGGGGATCTATCGCAGTCCTTTCGATAAGTAAGAGTGTCGAACCCAACGAGGAGCAGAAGGAAATGACAAGCGGTTTTCAGTAAGGTATTCTCTCCGAGCACTGAAATTGTAGGTAATAGATAGTTTTGTGATAAGATAATTTGTAACGAGTAACTAGCAATGAAAGTAAATAAGGTGCAGCAAGGTGGCCCAATCCTTTTTGTAGCAAAGGACAAGCCTGAACAATTTCTTATAATGAGAAAAGTGCTCCTGAGGACACATGGGAATTATCGTCAAGCTAGTTTTCATCACGCTGATATGATTTCACGTTCGGTACTTTGATAGTTTGATATGTGGGTGGACCAGTGCTTGGGTACTGACCTTACTTGGACAAGCATCCCACTTATGATCAACCCCTATTGCAAGCATCCGCAACTACAAAAGAAGTATTAAGGTAGACCTAACCATAGCATGAAACATATGGATCCAAATCAGCCCCTTACGAAGCAACACATAAACTAGGGTTTAAGCTTCTGTCACTCTAGCAACCCATCATCTACTTATTACTTCCCAATGCCTTCCTCTAGGCCCAAATAATGGTTAAGTTTCATGTAGTCGACATTCACATAACACCACTAGAGGACAGACAACATACATCTCATCAAAATATCGAACGAATACCAAATTCACATGACTACTAATAGCAAGACTTCACCCATGTCCTCACGAACAAACGTAACTACTCACAAAGCATATTCATGTTCATAATCAGAAGAGTATTAATATGCATTAAGGATCTGAACATATGATCTTCCACCGAATAAACCAACTAACATCAACTACAAGGAGTAATCAACGCTACTAGCAACCCACATGTACCAATTTGTGGTTTTGATACAAGATTGGATACAAGAGATGAACTAGGGTTTGGAGAGGAGATGGTGCTGGTGAAGATGTTGATGGAGATTGACCCCCTCCCGATGAGACGATCGTTGGTGATGATGATGGTGATGATTTCCCCCTCCCGGAGGGAAGTTTCCCTGGCAGAACAGCTCCGCCGGAGCCCTAGATTGGTTCCGCCAAGGTTCCGCCTCGTGGCGGCGGAGTTTCGTCCCGTGAGCTTGCTTATGATTTTTTTTTCAGGATAAGAGACTTCATATAGTAGAAGATGGGCACCGGAGGGCCACCAGGGGGCCCAACACACAGGGGGCGCGCCCAGTAGGGGGGGGGGGCATAGGGGGGGCGCCCCCCGCCCTCCTGGCCAGGGTGTGGGACCCCTCTGGTACTTTCTTTGCTCATTAATTCTTATTAATTCCAAAAATGACTTTCGTGGAGTTTCCGGACTTTTGGAGATGTGCAGAATAGGTTTCCAATATTTGCTCCCCTTTCAGCCAGAATCCCAGATGCCGGCATTCTCCCTCTTCATGATAAAACTTGTAAAATAAGAGATAATAGCCATAAGTATTGTGACATAATGTGTAATAACAGCTCATAATGCAATAAATATTGATATAAAAGCATGATGCAAAATGGACGTATCAACTCCCCCAAGCTTAGAACTCGCTTGTCCTCAAGCGGAAGCCGAAATTGAAAAATATGTCCACATGTTTAGAGATAGAGGTGTCGATAAAAATAAAATACGGACATGAGGGCATCATGATCATCGGCAACATATATAGATTTTGTCATATGATTTCTTATGCTCAAGTAACAATCTATTCACAATGTCAAGTATGGAACATAAACTTCATTGGGAACTAACAAACTATAATCTTAGTCATTGAAGCAATTGCAATTTATCATAACATCAGAAAGAGTCAAGAATAGAGCTTTTCAGCAAGTCCACATACTCAACTATCATATAGTCTTCTACAATTGCTAACACTCACGCAATACTTATGGTTATGGAGTTTTAATCGGACACTGAGAAAGATAGGGGCTTTTAGTGTTGCCTCCCAATGTTTTTCCTCAAGGGTAATGTCAACAATGATAGTTCATGCTAACGAACATACAATTGGATATATGTATTAGGATCTTTCCAACACGATCTGCTTGCCAAAGGATAAAATGAAAAAGGGAAAGGTGGAGATCACCTTGACTCTTGCATAAGGTAAAAGATATAAAGTAAAAGATAGGCCCTTCATAGAGGGAAGCAGAGGTTGTCATGCGCTTTCAGGGTTGGATACACAAAATCTTAGTGCAAAAGAACGTCACTTTATATTGCCACTTGTATATGGACCTTTATTATGCAGTCCGTCACTTTTATTGCTTCCATAACAAGATCGTATAAAGCTTATTTTCTCCGCACTAATAAGTCATGCATATTTAGAGAGCAATTTTTATTGCCTGCACCGATGACAACTTACTTGAAGGATCTTACTCAATCCATTGGTAGATATGGTGGACTCTCATGGCAAAACTGGGTTTAAGGATATTTGGAAGCACAAGTAGTATCTCTACTTGTTGCTAGAATTTTTTGCTAGCATGATGGGGAAAGGCAAGCTCAACATGTTGGACGATCCATGACAATATACTTTAACTGAGATGTGAGGAAACATAAACCATTATGTTGTCTTCCTTGTCCAACATCAACTCTTTAGCATGTCATACTTTAATGAGTGCTCACAATTATAAAAGATGTCCAAGATAGTATATTTATATGTGAAAACCTCTCTTTCTTTATTACTTCCTATTAATTGTAACGATGACCAAAGCTATGTTTGTCAACTCTCAGCAACTTTTATGCCTCACACTTTTTATATGTGAAGTGATTACTATCCAAAAGATCAATATGAAATCTTTTATTCTTTTTATTCTTTTAAGATCATGGCAAGATAGCAAAGCCCTTGACTCAATCAAACTTTATTATAGATAGCTCACGGACTCAATTACATAAAGAGATCACAAAGCAAAACTCAAAACTAATTCATACCAAAACATCAATCTACTAGATCAAGATGTGACTAAAAGGATCGAAATAAGTAAAACGGTAAAGATAGCAGTGTGATGGTGATACGATACCGGGGCACCTCCCCCAAGCTTGGTAGTTGCCAAGGGGAGTGCCCATACCCATGTGATTATGTCCTCAGAGGTGATGAAGGCGGTGTTGTTGATGATGTAGGCCTGTTTCTCAACTTGCGCTTGAGAATGGAATTTTGCTCCCTTAGATCATCGATCTCCCGCTCAAGGCTTAATATTCTTTTGCATAGTTCCTGTTTGTTTTCCCGCAGGAGACGAAAAGGGATAAGCTCGATCTTGGGCTTCTTTGCCCTATCAGGAAGGCCTGGCTTTTTAAATTCCACGTGCATATCCTGAGGTTGAGGTAATGGGACTTCGTCTTTGTCTGAGCTCGTCTCCTCCTTTCCCTTAGGCTCATAGTCTTCTTCTTCCTCGGTGGTCCAAACACAATGATCCAAGTCCCCGTAGACTTTAGGGTCTGCAAGGTAATCAGCCACATAGCTTTCTCCCTCCGAATCCTGGGATGACATGTTGCTCAAATCTGCGACAGAAACAGCTCGAGACAAAGACATAAGATTTTTGCGTGATACGGTGGTCAAAACCTTCAGGTGATTATATAATGAATTTTTACCGACCAAAAGACGTAATGTGCAAGAAAACGGAGTTCGGGAGGCACACGAGCTGCCCACGAGACAGGGGGCGCGTCCAGTAAGGGTGGGCGCGCCCTCCACCCTCGTGGAGGCCTCGTGTCCTTCCCAGATTACTTCTTTCTTTCCAAAATTCTTAAATATTCCAAAACTGAGAGAAATTGCGATTATAATTGTTTTGGAGTCGGTTTACTTACCGTACCACATACCTATTCCTTTTCGGAGTCTGAAACGTTCTGTAAAGTGTCCCTTATGTATTCCTCTGGGGTTCCGGTCTCAATAATATTAGTTCCAACATTGATAGGATTACCTGAGATATAATGTTTGATTCTTTGACCGCTCACCACCCTCGGACTTGTGCCTTCGAAGTTGTTGATTTTTATGGCACCGGAACGATAGACCTCCTCGATAATGTAAGGACCTTCCCATTTAGAGAGAAGTTTTGCTGCAAAAAATCTTAAACAAGAGTTGAATAGCAACACATAATCACCTACGTTAAATTCTCGCTTTTGTATCCTTTTGTCATGCCATCTTTTATATTTTTCCTTGAAAAGCTTGGCATTCTCGTAGGCATGGGTTCTCCATTCATCGAGTGAGCTAATATCAAATAACCTCTTCTCACCGGCAAGTTTGAAGTCATAGTTGAGCTCTTTAATAGCCCAATATGCTTTATGTTCAAGTTCAAGAGGTAAGTGACATGTTTTTCCATAAACCATCTTATACGGAGACATACCCATAGGGTTTTTATATGCAGTTCTATAGGCCCATAATGCATCATCAAGTTTCTTGGACCAATTCTTTCTAGACCTATTAATAGTCTTTTGCAAAATTAATTTGAGCTCTCTATTTCTCAACTCTACTTGGCCACTAGACTGTGGGTGATAAGGAGATGCAATTCTATGATTAACATCATACTTAGCAAGCATTTTATGGAAAGCACCATGAATAAAATGTGAACCACCATCAGTCATGAGATATCTAGGGACTCCAAACCTCAAAAAAATAACTTCTTTAAGCATCTTAATAGAGGTGTTATGATCAGCACTACTAGTTGGAATAGCTTCTACCCCCTTAGTAACGTAATCAACAACAACTAAAATATGTGTATATCCATTAGAGGCAGGAAAAGGTCCCATATAATCAAAGCCCCAAACATCAAACGGTTCAATAACAAGAGAATAATTCATAGGCATTTCTTGACTTCTACTAATATTACCAATTCTTTGACATTCATCACAAGACAAGACAAACTTACGAGCATCCTTGAAGAGAGTAGGCCAATAAAAACCGGATTGCAATACCTTATGTGCAGTTCTATATCCAGCGTGGTGTCCTCCATATGATTCAGAATGACACTTGCGTAGGATCTGTTCCTGTTCATGCTCAGGTACACAACGTCTAATAACACCATCTACCCCTTCTTTATAAAGGTGTGGGTCATCCTAGAAGTAATGTCTTAAATCATATAAGAACTTTTTCTTTTGCTGGTATGTGAAACTAGGTGGTATAAATTTAGCAACAATCTAATTAGCATAATCAGCATACCAAGGAGCAGTACGAGAAGCATTAATGACCGCTAATTGTTCATCAGGATAGCTATCATCAATGGGTAGTGGGTCATCAAGAACATTCTCTAACCTAGACAAGTTGTCTGCAATGGAGTTCTCAGCTCCCTTTCTATCAATAATATGCAAATCAAATTCTTGAAGCAAGAGAACCCATCTAATAAGTCTAGGTTTAGCATCTTTATTTTCCATAAGATATTTAATAGCAGCATGATCAGTGTGAATAGTAACTTTAGAATCAACAATGTAAGGTCTGAACTTATCACAAGCAAATACAACTGCTAAGAATTCTTTTTCAGTAGTAGCATAATTTCTCTGGGCAGTATCAAGAGTCTTACTAGCATATTGAATAACATTTAATTTCTTATCAATTCTCTGCCCTAGAACAGCACCTACAGCATAATCACTAGCATCACACATAATTTCAAAGGGTAAATTCCAATCAGGTGATTGAACAATAGGTGCAGTGATCAAAGCTTTCTTAAGTATTTCAAATGCTTCTACAAAATCATCATCAAAGACAAAAGGAATATTTTTTTGCAATAAATTAGTCAAAGGCCTAGAGATTTTAGAAAAGTCCTTAATGAACCTCCTAAAAAAACCGACATGACCAAGAAAACTTCTTATACCTTTAATGTCCTTGGGACATGGCATCTTTTCATTAGCATCAACTTTAGCTTTATCTACTTCAATACCTCTTTCAGAAATTTTATGCCCCCAGACAATGCCTTCATTAACCATAAAGTGACACTTTTCCCAATTCAGGACGAGACTAGTGTCTTCACATCTCTGCAAAATTCGATCAAGGTTGCTCAAATCGGGCTGGAAAGTGTGCCAATTTGCGCCGAAAGTGGGCCCAAATCGGCGCCGGAGGCGGCGGCTGGGAACCGGATCGCCCCCAAGCCGAAATTTTTGCTGACGCGCCCCCAGGGCGGCGCTATTTCTAGCCCGGGCCGAACGAGTGGAGATGCTCTTAGTAGGCAGGGGCGATCGGACAGGGAGTAGGTAGGGGGCGATCGGGAGGAGTAGCAGCGAGGGCACGCGAGGTGCGGCGGCGCGGCTTCAGAGAAGAAGCAGCAGCGCGGCAAGGTGATAGCGGCGGCAGCGGCATGAGGAGTAGGGCGCGGCAGCGGCCCGAGGAGGAGGGCACGGCGGTGGCAAGGATCTGCGGCGGCGGCACGAGGGCGGAAGCTAGGGCTAGGATCGGAACCGATTTGATACGATGTAGTTTGGTAATGCAACTCACAATGTATTGATCGGGTGCATAGACATGTATATATAATGTTCAAGGGTAGCCACGTCCTTAAACTATACATGGAATATGAGGCAGGCTTTAATGTACAAGAAATACATGAGATGACATATTCAACAATATGTAGCCAGCCGGAGGAAAGATGGAGAGGTGGCTGGGCTGGGCGACGAAGGCCTCAGAGAACGAGTTGGTCTCTACCAAACAATTCAGGTAACGTCTCCAGGCGTTCGCACCTGGGGAGAGCTTAGCCTCCTTTTTTCACATTGTAAAATAAATCTTGTGTGAGATTAGATTCGGCCAGTCCGAAAGAACGATGTAAGCCTCTGCTCTCATGGTTGACCAAGTCATGTGGCCGCCAGCTGGATGTTAAGGCATAATGAAAATTGCCTGCTTGAAGGGGTATTTTTCAAGTTTAGTAGTGTATATAAACAGAGAAAGTTGTACACAGTATTCTGCACAGCCAAGCATGAAAAGCAAGTCCCTTTAGTTTGTTGTACGATGCAAGTTCAGTTTCTAAAAGTTGAGACGAGATTAGCTACAACTAGGCATGCATCTTATACAAAAACAACGCAAACTGTACATGTTTCTGACACTGTAAATTTTGTATAAAGATAAAGATGGAGAGGTGGGCGGTGACAATGGCCTCGGCGAACGAGCTCTGCATAAGAGACCGATAACTGTGTTCGTACCACAGCATCGCTTGCTTCACAGTTTTTATATTACATACTTGGACCCCAAAATACTCTTCTGGGGATGTGACAAATCTTGTGGAAATCCTCCCCTTTGCATCTCGCTATCAGACTAGGACATAGAATAATTTTGATTAGCTCCAAATGATAGATATTTCGTATGCTTTCAGGCAAGCATGTCAGGTTGGGGCAATCTCTGATGATAAGTTCTTTTAGAGAAGCCAACTGTCCCAACCACTCCGGTAATATCTCCAAGCCTCTGCACTCTAGCACCCTCAGTGTTTTGAAAGCGACGGGGCTCTTCAAGCTTTCAGGCAAAGATGTAACATTGGGGTAATCGCTGATGATAAGTTCCTCTAGAGAAGTCAACGCTCCGAACGATCCCAGTAATGTTTCCAAGCAACTTGACAGGTTCAGATGCTCTAAATAAGGAAATCTAACATTGTCTGGTAGTTTGGTGAGCTTTGAACAACTTGACAAGTTTAGGAATGATAGCTTAAGAAGGCTACCAAATTCATCAGGGAACTTTTGAAGAGCACAACAATCTGACATGTCTAGATGGTGTAAGCATGTAAGCTCACAGATTGATTCAGGCAACTCTTGGAGTACACAACACCCAGATAGATTGAGGAAAAAGAGTTGAGAGAGCTCCCCTAATGATGCAGGTAGCTTACTGAGGCTGCTACTGCCAGATAGGTCAAGATAGCAAAGTTCGTTGAGGCGACAAATACTCTCAGGCAAGGTTTCAAGCAAGGGACTTGATAGAATAAGAGTTTCCATGTTTTGTAGCACATGAAAATTCTTAGGAAGTGATGTTATTGGCAAACCTGTTGCATCAAGATACCTGATTAGCTTCAATTTAATAATGGAAGATGGTAGGACCATGCTACCTGGAGCAGATTTGCCTTTAGTTGAATATCCACTTAGCTCCAAGACACGCACATACTTGGACCGAGAAAATGCCTTTTCCGGGAGTTGCAGTCCCCCCAAATCCATAAAGTGGAGGGATCTAAGCTTGTATGGAAGATATTTGAAAGCCTTGGGATCATTCTTGAAGTTGGTTATCTGTGCATGTCGGTAGTAATGAGCTATGTTCCAGCTAGTGCTTTTGGAAGCGTCTAGATCAATGAATTCATTAGCAACAATCATTGATGCAAGATCATGCACCAAATCATGCATGACGAGTTCTGGAGCAATTTTGAAATGCAATGAACTTGGACTAACCTGCAGACACAACTACTATCAATATAGTATTGCAAAGAGAAACATAAAAGACCTTGATAATAGGAAATTTAAAATGGATTTTAAGAGAAGACAATCAGAAATGTAAAATTCCAAATTCCTCAAAATCAATTTTCCTACAATCAATGGATTTTAAAAATTATTTTATGCCAGTAAAATTTGGATAAAAATAGAGCACGTAAAGCCAATAAAGCATATGGTGTATACATGGAATGGAAGTACATACATATTTCTCTAGATATAGTGGACATTTAACAATTACAACATGATTTTTTACTATGCATATTTTTAAAATCAATCCCAATGAGCATGGCTTGCGCTGAAGGCACCTTGTTGCTAACAATTTATCTATTCTGGTGCGTTCTGAATGGTGTCTCCATTTTACAACTATTGTGCAATTATATAACCCAACAGTGGTGCACAAGACAATAACAAAATACTAAAACTCTAAGATGTGTGAAATTGGAAGAAAACACGATAAAACAAAATAGTGACTAATTAAAATAATTACGCTTTATCAAATTTATAGCAAACATGAGTTTTATTTTTTGGTAAAGACTAGTATATAAATTGATGCAAATAGACATATTTTACCACTGGGTGGAATGGGCAAGTGAGTAGTAATCCAACAATTATCCCTCAATTCCTAGGGTCTTAATTTATTTGAATTACGACTATTTTACTACCTTATCATCTTTTGTCCACACTGAAATGATCTTGATGTCCCTGACCATTTTACTAGTACGAACTAGGAGGTAAGAGATGTTTTACTAGACAAACAACACTTGTGGCTGCATGCGCATGGGTACTATAAAACAATAACGTTTTACTACTATTTAAGCTGGGTATGTGAGAGGCATAATCTAAGTGTCAGAGCATAGCGTACGGTTAAGGCGTGCTGATAATGTCAAGAGAGGTCGGGATAGACCAAACTTGACATGGGAGAAGTCCGTTAAAAGAGAGACGAAGGACTGAAATATCACCAAAGATTTAGCCATGGACAGGGGTGCATGGAAGTTAGGTATCCACATGCCAGAACCATGCATTTTTTTTTCCGGTTGACTTGGTTTCAATCTTATGCGTTTCAACTCTAGCATGCCATAACTTGTTTTGGACTTAAAGCCTGATGTGAGTTGTAATCTAGCGAGTGAGTTTGTAGTATATGGCAGGATATTTACAATCACCAAACATAGTCAAAAGAACAGACCTAGTAAAGTACCAAAATGAAATCATCAGTAGTAAAAATAAATCTAAATTTATAAATGGATATATTAATTAGAGCATTAACATAAATTTAGAAAAGCAAAGGGTAGGACTTATTCTAGAACAATGATAGAGTAATCTATGAATGTGTGTTCTTGGCTATTAACTTAAGAAAACATAATAGTCAAATAAATCAGCCGAACAAGAGAAATGATTTATATGTACTAACCGAAGCGGATCCTGGAATCCGAAGAAACGACATCCCCAAAAGGTAGTTGATGCACCGTTGACCATCATGTCTTGAATTAATGTATCCAAGTGCATTCCATTGCTGGATTAGACGTTTGCTATCCATGACAAAGCCCTTGGAGAAGGATGCCAAGTATGTGAAACATAGTTTGAATTCTAGTTTCATGTGGTAATAGCTCAACATTAACCTCTCTAGTGTTTCTTCCTGATGTTCGATCTCTCAAACCCACATCAACCTTGGAGTCTCTTATATCTTCCCATGCCGCCACGGTCCTTAGCTCCGACATTACTTTTCCAAGAGCATTTGCCACAAGCGGTAAACCACCACACTTGCCTGCAATTTGCTTTCCAATTTCTTCCAAGCTACAATGGTCATCATTAAACCCAAAAGCCCGTTGCTTCATTAATTCCCAACAATCGTCAGGTTCTAAAACACCCAACTCTATTATGTCAGACTCAGGAACAGGGCTAATTTTCCTTTTATTTGCAAGAAAACCAATGCGCAATTGTTGCACCACACTTCGGTTTCGGGTAGTTACTATAATACAACTACCCTTGCAGCCATGCTGTAACAACTCCTTCAAACTTTCAAGTTTATCTCCGTCTTCTTCCCAGAGATCATCCAGAACAATCAAGTATCTT
Organism: Aegilops bicornis; assembly: GCA_021605145.1. NCBI lineage: Eukaryota > Viridiplantae > Streptophyta > Magnoliopsida > Poales > Poaceae > Aegilops > Aegilops bicornis. The sequence continues at coordinate 793,323,692 of CM038673.1, read as the reverse complement.
CTAGTAGAAAGTTCTTTTTTCAAATCGCAGTTGTCAAGGTTGAGTGTGTTTTTCATCATGCTTTTCAGGATGCCCCTCTCAATTTTGTGCAAATCAAACTGCTTGGGCACATTAACCCAGATTGAGACGTCAAAGACACTGAGCCTGGTGTCTGCAAGAACTGATTCAACAAATGTGGTCTTGCCTATGCCACCAAGGCCAACAACTGGAATGATGGAGATATCCTGGTTAGCTTCTTCACTTGGGAGTAGCAGGCTGATTATCTTCTCTTTCTCAATACCCTCCCCACCATTCCAGTTTCCATGCCATGACCACACTCGGTTGCGTAAGTTTCTTCTCTTTCTCCTATGTAACTTATTGCCCAAGGTTCTACAGGCACGAGATGGAGCTCCATGCCGCCCTCCTTTTTAATTTCGTCTATTTTCTTCATCACGGTCTTCATCTTGTGGGGCATGGTTATTCTTTGCAGTAGTTGATTGTTCCTGGAAAACCATAAGCTGACCTGCAAAGTAAAAGTTGAAGCAGTCAACATCGTTTTTTCAGATTAGTTTCAGACGGATAGAGAAGAAGGCTGCATGGTATTTACAAAAAATAAGGGATAAACTTGGGCTAGCATGGCTTATGTAATCAGATACACAGAGATATTGGCTCTAAACACGATAATCAAAGAATCAGTATCATCTTAGATTAGACAAAAAAAGAGTCAACAATTGAATACCTTGGATTGGCTCTTTCTGATAAGCTCGTTAGCGTCCAGCTCATCAAGCACATCCTCGACGTCGTAGGCAACGCGCTTAAATTTTGCAAGCCACCGCTGAAATACTCGTCCACCTTCTCCTCCTCGACGCGACTTGTCGTCGGCATCAAGCAACACGGCCTCCAGATCTTTCATCTTCTCCTCCAAGCCCAACACAACCTCTCTGTACGTCCACTGCAGAGTGATCTCTGCGGCAGCATATTCACCGAGCTTGGTGATGATTTGTTTCCCAACGGCACCCGCAATCACAGACCCAAGCCCACTCATGGCTCTCAAGCGAAGCTACTGCTCTCTTCGATGAGAATATTGTTGTGTTTGTGAAGTATAAGGGTACAGCTAGGTAGAGGATGCGAGTTTTGTTTTTTCCCTTGGTTCTGGAGGAAAAAAATAATGGTATTTTCATGTACGGTAGGTGAGCAAGACAGCTCCTTGAACCAATAGTCTCCACCTGTAAGTAACCACGCGGAACAAGTACAGACAAACCTCTAGAAATTAAGAAGCAGAGAGTTGCTTGAGCCCATCCAACCAGGAGAGACGATACTCGGTGTTAGCTAGCTCTAATTGCTTTTGGCAAGTGGCAGATTTGATTAAGCCAGACAACTTGCTAGCTTCTAGTATTGTATTGTTTAGGTATAACGACCATGTCTCATCTCGCGGGCGGCAATCAGACCCAGATACCAACTCATTTTTCGTTTGGTGCTTTAGGTGGGAGATGGAGACCTTCTTTTTCCTTAACAGAAATGGCACATACTCATGTGCTAGAACTATTTGTATCCTTCACGTGCATATTCCTTTCTTCTATGAGGAGATATGCACTACCGGAATTCGCCTAATCCCGACGGCTTATCCTATGCCGACGGCCGCCGTCAGCATATATGGGGGGGGGGGGAAGCCGTCGGTGTCGAAAAGCCGTCGGCATACATCCACATATGCCGATGGCGGACGGCGGCATAGGCGCGCCGTTGGCATAGTGGGACATATGAGTACAGTGGCCGTCGACATAGAAGTGGGCCCGGCGACCCGGTGCGTGAAGGGTGGTTGACGATGTCATATCTATGCTGATGGCACTAACGGTGGCCGTCGCCATAGCAATGCCGACGGCTTGCCGTCAGCATATCCGTTATCCATGTCATCGATACGCGGCACGTGCCACGTCATTGATCATCGGCATATCTTTGTATTAGCTTTTTTTCTATTTTTATTTTTTTCTAAATTAAAATTTGATTAACTTAAATGTGCCTTATCTAAACATAAACATACTTAAACTATATATCGATTTGGTGTAGAATTTTCCATAGATTATGAACTAGGAAAAGGGCCCGTGCGTTGCAACGGGAAAAAATATATTTCATAATATTCAATGGTCATGACCACATTTTGCTGCATCACCGACGTATGCTATTACTCTCGATTTCATGAAATCATGAAGAAAAAAATCGTGAAGATATCTTTAATTGTGAACAGTTTCTAAATAAATGTACACTTTTACAATTTTTCAAATATTTTTTAAAATTAAGAACTTTCTTAAATTCATGAACATTTTATACGATTTGCAAACATTTTTTAATTGTGAACATTTTTCTGAAACCATTTTCTTTAATCAATGAACATTTTTTAATGGACTTATTTGAAATGCGTGATAATTTTTTGAATTTGTGAACATTTTATGAATGAATAAACTATTTACTTAAGTCATGAATAGTCTTTGAATTTTTAGGATATTTTTCCATTCTTGAGCATTTTTGAATTGGCAAAATTTTGTTCAATTTCATTAAAAGATACACAAACTTCTTAAAAATCATGAATTTTTTTATTTCACGCGCATTTGTTTTCAATATTTCAAATATTTTTTGAATAAGCTAACATTTTTTACAAAAACACAAACATTTTTTTAATTTATTAAACATTTTATTTCAAATGTCTCATTATTTTAAATTTTCGAAACTTTGTTGAAGTCCACTTTTCCTCTTTGCGACCATCAACGTTGTTACTTTGTCCATCTATACACGTCTAACGTGAGGCGTTGAGCTTGGTCATTGTCGGTGTAAAAACCGGCGGATCTCGGGTAGGGTGTCCCGAACCGTGCATCTAAGGCTAATGGTAACAGGAGGCTGGGGACACGATATTTACCCAGGTTCGGGCCCTCTCGATGGAGGTAATACCCTACTTCCTGCTTGATTGATCTTGATGATATGAGTATTACAAGAGTTGATCTACCACGAGATCGTAGAGGCTAAACCCTAGAAGCTAGCCTATGGTATTATTATTGCTGTCCTACGGACTAAACCCTCCGGTTTATATAGACATCGGAGGGGGCTAGGGTTACACAGAGTCGGTTACAGAGAAGGAGATCTATAATCCAGATCGCCAAGCTTGCCTTCCACGCCAAGGAGAGTCCCATCCGGACACGGGACAGAGTCTTCAATCTTGTATCTTGATAGTCCAAAAGTTCGGCCAAAGTATATAGTCCGGCTGCCCGGATACCCCCTTATCCAAGATTCCCTCAGTCATCACACCATAGCACCTCATTTCCACAAGCCCCTCCATGCATCGACTTGAAATCATGGGGCCTTGTAATGATGGTGCGTGACAGTCATGTCTCATCCACACTTACTGGATGCAGCATCCTCGTGAACGACAATTGCTTTCGCTGATAATTACAGGGAAAGGGTGCATCTTTACGGGCGTTGGCACCGCACGTGCAAGCTGGGACACTCACTTACATCGCAAAAAGTATTTACGTCTGGGGCGAGGGCAGCGGCCATCACACGAGGAGATTCATGGCGCTAGTGGAAACATCCGACGCTAATGAGTTTGGAGAACACCAATGGTTCCCGGTTAGCATCTAGCACTGAGGCAGTGGCCCCGATGGTATGGCAGTTGCTTCAGTGTGTCTCGCACGATTGTGGATCGACATGGAGTTAAGGCAGCCCCCTCCTATGGTCGTGGCGATGGTCTAAGGTGGAGAGTCATCTTACCAATCTGCCAGGCACAAGCTGATAGTTTATGTGTTGTTCTCAACTTCTTCATGCTTCCTTTCTAAAAATATCAATTACAATTTTCCTTGGAAAAATAATGAAAGCACCTTTTGTTATACACCAATTCTTGATTTAAAAGTAAGAAAAAAGTTGCAGTTTCAGAAATACATAGAAAGGAGGCCAACTACATGCACTGGAAAATATTTTTTTAGTCTGTATGGCAACAATTCTATCCTTGACAGTATCAACACTTCAACAGGATAAGTTCCTTGTACAATATAGGCTGGATATGATAGCCATGACCCCTGCTTTAACTGTCTGCCCAGAGCAAAAGTCCCAACCTGCATAAAACGAAATCAGTTGAGGATTGGATGCTTGATGTCCTTGAATTTGGAAAGAGGATTTCAGCGACAACTATACATAGAGTTTAGCGAATGGGGTGTGAAGACCACTCTGAAGCTCCAATTTTTATAGCGAATGGGCTAGGACGAATGGCTCGTCTGTGTACCCCAGATTGTTCAGATCCACTGATGTCATTCTATACTGTGGGTCTACCTGTACCCCGCCTCCTGACAGATTGGCCCATTTACACTTAAACAAAGGGACCTTAATACCATATCCATAGTCAAGTTCCCATATGTCCACTATGTAACCATAATATGTGTCATTTACCCTCTTAATTGCTGCGTCAAAGCGGACACCACTGTTTTGGTTGGTGCTCTTTTGATCATGGGCTATCGTGTAAAATGTATTCCCATTTATCTCGTTCCCTTTGTAAGTCATTACCGTCGAAGATGGTTCCCTCGCCAACGAGTACAGGTCATCAGAAACAGTGTTGTCACACCTGAGACGTGTTTGGATCCAACTGTCGAAACTCCTGATGTGTTCACATGTAATCCAGTCGTCACACTGGACTGGGTGTTTGGAGCGCAGAATGTTCTTGTGTTGGGTCACCAAGGTAGAATTCTATAGAACCTTGTAGTGTGCTTGAGACCAAGAATGCCCGTCCCTACATACTATTGAGTCCCCTCCTAGCGTGCCTTTTCCACCGAGTCTCCCCTCATACTGTGATTGAGGAAGACCTATCTTCTTAAGGCCAGGAATGAAGTCAACACATAACCCAGTGACTTCCTCTGTTTGATGGCCCATGCAGATGCTTCCTTCTGGCCTAGCATGGTTACGGACATATTTTTTAGGACTCCCATGAACCTCTCAAAGGGGAAGATATTGTGTAGAAATACAGGGCCCAGAACGACAATCTTGTCGACTAGATGAACTAGGACGTGCGTCATGATATTGAAGAAGGCTCGTGGGAACACCAGCTCGAAACTGACAAGACATTGCGCCACATCACCCCTTAACCTTGGTAGGGTTTCTGGATCGATCACCTTCTGAGAGATTGCATTGAGGAATGAACATAGCTTCACAATGGCTAATCGAACGTTTTCCGGTAGAAGCCCCCTCAATGCAACCGGAAGCAGTTGCATCGTAATCACGTGGCAGTCATGAGACTTTAGGTTCTGGAACTTTTTCTCTGGCATATTTATTATTCCCTTTATATTCGATGAGTAGCCAGACGGGACCTTCATACTGAGCAGGCATTCAAAGAAGATTTCCTTCTCTTCTTTGGTAAGAGCATAGGTGGAAGGACCTTCATATTGCTTTGGAGGCATGCCGTCTTTTTCGTGCAAACATTGCATGTCCTCCCGTGCCTCCAGTGTATCTTTTGTCTTCCCATACACGCCCAAGAAGCCTAGCAGGTTCACGCAAAGGTTCTTCGTCATATGTGTCTGTGTCAAAACCGGCGGATCTCGGGTAGGGGGTCCCGAACTGTGTGTCTAAGGCCAATGGTAACAGGAGACTGGGGACACGATGTTTACCCAGGTTCGGGCCCTCTCGATGGAGGTAATACCCTACTTCCTGCTTGATTGATCTTGATGATATGAGTATTACAAGAGTTGATCTAGCACGAGATCGTAGAGGCTAAACCCTAGGAGCTAGCCTATGATTATGATTGTGTTGTCCTACGGACTAAAACCCTCCGGTTTATATAGACACCGAAGGGGGCTAGGGTTACCTACGATCGATTCTGAGAGAAGGAGATCTATCATCCGGATCGCCAAGCTTGCCTTCCACGCAAAGGAGAGTCCCATCCGGACACGGGACGGAGTCTTCAGTCTTGTATCTTCATAGTCCAACAGTCCGGCCAAAGTATATAGTCTGGTTGTCCGGATACCCCCTTATCCAGGACTCCGTCAGTAGCCTCTGAACTAGGCTTCAATGACGATGAGTCCGGCGCGCAGATTGTCTTCGACATTGCAAGGCGGGTTCCATCTCCGAATACTCCAAAGTAATCTTCGAACACTTAAATCGTGTCCGGCTCTGCAAGACAAATTTCGCATACCACCGTAGAGAGAATAATACATCACAAATCCCATCTGCTGACAGTTCTTCGCAGCGTGACAGCACGCCATGGTCCGGTCATTATTCGAACCGTTTTTCACAAACAGCTCCCGCACACATCGCGAGGCAGTTTCTTTGGCACGTCTTGTCAAAGCAGAGATCGTGTCCCCTTATCCCGGGATCTTCATAAATACAGTTATGGGTAACCCAACCATCGCCATTAACCGAGGCGCTTGGAAAATAAGAGATTTCGAGAGGCAAGTGGGGAGGCGCACATTCTGTACTGCCTTTATAAAGGGATAAGGATCTCCCGTTTTCACTCACGCCTTCTTCCTCCCTTGCTCATCCGTTCTCGCATTCTTGAGCCCCTGCGCCCAAGTTCTCACCTTCTCTGTAGGACCGCAACATGTCCGGAGCGGGAGGCAAGTGGATGGCCTCCTTTGTCACAGAGGAGGACATTACCAAGCTTCGGGCGGCCGGATACCTGGCTGAAAATATCGCGCACAGGCTTCCGGCGGAGGGACAGATCACCCCCACCCCAAAGTCTTGGGAGAGAGTAGTATTTCTCCCTCATTTCGTCCACGGACTAGGATTTACACTTCACCCGTTCGTCCGCGGGCTCATGTATTACTACGGGCTAGATTTTCATGATCTAGCCCCAAATTTCGTTCTCAACATCTCGGCGTTCATCGTTGTGCGAGGCCTTCCTCCGCATGAAGCCCCACTTGATGCAGAAGCTGCAAACCTTCTGCGTGAAGCTGAAGATCGTGGCTGACCAACAAGCGGAGTGCGGAGGCGCCATGGTGGGAAGAATGCCCAACGTTACATGGCTTGACGGCTCCTTTGTGGAGACCGTGAAAGGGTGGCAATCAGGGTGGTTCTACATCACCGAGCCGCGCGACACCAATTGGGCGGCGGCCCCCAAGTTCTGATCCGGAATCCCCATGCGGCTCACTTCTTGGGAAAAGAAGGGCCTGGCCTGGGGCGAACCTGTGGAGCTGACCAGACTCGAGTCCTGTATTAAAAGTATGAGGGACAAGAAGATCAAGCTTGTCAACGTGGTCTAGGTCATGCTCGTCCGCCGGATTCTCCCGTTTCAAAGACGGGCATTCAATATGTGGGAGTTCGATCCGGCCGAACACCAGATGCTGCATGAGCTTTTCGACACGACACATAAGGACGTCTGGAAGGTGCTGTTCAAGACCGGCGAAGTTCCTCCTCCCATTTGTAAGGACTGCGGGCTTAGCGCAAAGTGCCTCGCCAATCCGGTAAGTCCTCTAACCATCAAAAGATGTACCTGTCCCAGCATATTCGTGGGAGGATTTTAAGTCACTATGCTGACAATACAGAATTACGTGAAGACGGCGGACCGGAGCAGATTGATTGTCCGGCTCCGCTGCCCGAAGATCCAGCGACCGCACTCATGATGGAGATGCTGGCTCCGGCGCCTTATACAAGGCGCCGGAGAAGAAGGCCGAAAAGAAGGCCACGGGGACCAGGATGGGTCTCAGGCACGAGGTCGCACCGGACGCCTCGCCCGAAGACGATGAGGCGCACTCCTCCCACGAAGGGGAGAAAGAAGAAGAAGAAGGCCGCCCCATCCGGGAGGCGAAGGGTCAGAAGGCGGCCGGGGAATGTAAAAGGTCACCGTGCAGGGCCGTGATAGACTCGTCATCTGGGGATGACGAGGAAGATTCCCCCCACGGAGACGGGGGAAACATGAGGAAATGCCCCCTCCCCGCACTGGGGAGGAGAAGAAAAGGAAGGCCAGCCCGTCGAGGGAGGCTGGGATGCCGAAGAAGGGAAAGGTGTCCCGTCTGGATCACTCCACTACCGCCGCCTAGAGCGAGGAGGAGTGGCTGCCTAGGGGCAAGCCCCGGGCGTGGTCGTAAGTATCCGCACATTGTAGTACTTTTCATGCGACTTTTGACTTCATGGTTTGTAATAACACCGAACACATATATGCAGTCCGGCTGGGTCCAATCTTGGGGTATCCTCTTCGGAAGGGTCTCTGAGCGAGTCGGAGATGAATTCACTCCCGACGGCCACCTCCCCACGACCTGTGGATGACACTGAGGTGTTGTCCCAAAGGATACCAGAGCAGGGGTGACGGTCCCGGAGACGCCCCAAGGAGAAATCCTAGATGCCGGGCACGTGGGGGGTAAGAACCCCATGGATTATGCTTACGGGAGCCACAACAAGTCTGGCTCCCAACCGGTTACTGTGCCGGAGCCACCAAAGGCTCCGGATTCCAGTAGGCAGCCCCTCACGAAGGAGGGCGAGCCGGTCGCGCCGATGACCTCCGCCCAGCCGGAGGCATCGGATAATTTATTAGGAGTGCTTCGAGGTGCTTCCATCGACGATGAGCATCGTACTCTTATGAGTACAGTGATTGAGAAGGTTCGGTCCGCCAAGAGCGGATTGACCAAAGCCTGCACCAGCCTACTAACAGGCTTTGAGGTAAGTAATGAAAAAGTGTGAGAAAATATCACCCAATAGACAGTATCCCCTGATACTCTGTTTGGTGTTTGGAAAAAAAAGCCAAACGGAGGGTCAACTAAAAAACCACAGGAATCTGATAGTACTTGTCTATGTTAACAAGCAGGCCTTGCTGCTGGCCGCCGCTGCGCGCACAGCTGAGGTTGCCGGACTCAAGCGCGACCTGGGGCAGGCTGAAGAAGAGCTCGGCCTCGTGAGGAGGCAGCACAAGGAGAACAAAGGTAAGTGAAACCCCGTCCGTGTGTCGTATAGAGGAGAAAAAATGGGGATGCTGAACAAAAAGCATCATGATTTTTAATAGGGGCCACGACCGAAGTGGCGGCCCTGAAGAGAGTGATGTCCGAGGCCGAAGCTAAAGCTGACTCTGAGCGCACTGGGCGCGAAAAGAAAGATGCTCGGGTGGGAGAGGTACAGCAAGAGCTCTAGGAGCTCGGCAAGAAGTTCGAGTCCTTGGAGCATGATTTCAAGACGCAGGAGTCTGAGCTTGCGAAGGCCCTCCAGAGCATGACAGACGCCAAGGCCGAAGCCCAAAAGGCCCTCCAGGAAATCCAGGCGGCCAAAAAGATAGCGGAGGGTAAGGCATTCTTTATGCAAAGCAAGCATGTGGAGGAGGTATTTATTTTACTTACACGAATTCGGAGCTCTCCAGGGGCATTCGCAGATCTGCCACGCAGCATTTCGGATGCCATGGAGTTCTACCGTGCTGAAGAGGGGATCTCAACGAAGAAGTTGTTCTGGTCCCAATATACTGGAGCCGAACACCCAGTGCCTCTAAGCGATCAACTGAAGCAATTGGTCAAACTCCACAAGGCGGCCGAACTGGCCATGAAGGACCTCGTAGTCCGGATGTGGCCTCGCGAGCCCCTTCCTGACAACTACATTAGCCTTATAAGGCGGATAGTGCATGCCTATCCACGGCTTGAATTTATCAAGCAGTCCATCTGTATTGAGGGTGCCCGCCGGGCCTTTGCCCGCGCGAAGATGCATTGGGCCAAGCTGGATGCTGAGAAGCTTGTGAAGGATGGACCCCCGGAGGGTAAGGAGCATCGGTACCCCAAAAAATATTATGACGACTTTATGAAAGGTGCTCGCCTTATGGCCAATGAATGTGCCAAGAACACAATCTTTGAGTGAATGTACTCATGTCGTTTTATTGTAATATGAAAACGAGTTGGTTTGCGCTATATACCGCTTTGTTGATTTAAAATATTACCTTCTGCGCCGCCGTTTATAAAATTCTGAAAGTAGGCCAGTCGTCGGCTTCCGCCCCCATGTAACTAGTACTGGGGTGTTCGTGGAAAACCCAAACACTCTTTATCCAAATTTTTGGTCCTTTAAGGAGGTGTTTAGCGCAGCGAACAAGGCAATCGGACTATTCACCTTTATAACTTTCACTTGACCATAGAAGTCCATAATTTTAAATTTCGGCGAAGCCCCTAGTATTCGGAAGGCCTAACTCGGGCGCTATACACACCTAAATTAGACAAGGCCGATTCCTCGCTTTAAGCGGAAAAATCATTAAGGATTTAGTACCTCTCGAACAGCGACCAGCTCTCGCCGCATCATGACGGTCAGTTTTCGGCTTTCTCTACTGAGGCGCTCGTCCGGAAGAACCGGGACACAATCGCAGTAGTTCTCCCTGCTCTACCTTAGCCGATGTAAGGGAACGTAAGGTACCAAAACAAGGGAGCCGGGCTAACCCAACTATTGACCCAAGACATGATTTGGAGCTGATGCATATAATGCTATAAGTTCGAGGTGCCGCACTGTCGAAAGTGTTCGGACTTTTCTTGCCATGTTATGGGCTCAAAATAAAAAACCCCTGGCAAACTGATTGTACCAAAGTGTACAGGTGCAATATTAAAGAAATATTCAAGGGAAAATATGAAGATAGTAGTAAGAAGCTGACGCTGTATACTATTTCCCATTGTTATCTGGACAATACGTCCAGACGTATGTGTACAAGTAATGCATTAAGTGAAAACCAATAGGACTATTTTACATGTCCTATCCAAGGGCAGGCTGCATGCAGGTATATAAAACATGTATAATGATCATTAACAGACACCACCTGGGTGTTCCCTTGTGTGCAAAGCCTCTTGCCTCCTTGGAGTTCCCTCCTGTGGTGAGTCCGATAGTCCGGCTCTCTGAGGGGGCTGCCCGAACGTGGGGTCCTGAAAGAAAGGAAGAAAAGGGGTATGCGGGCCTCATGGCGGCTGATCCGCACAGTAGGCCGCATAGTCATATCGCCTCCACCCGTGCCCATGGTATTTTAAGTGTGTAATTATGTACGCGTGGCACGAGTGCCGCCTGAATTGGGCTGGGGCGGAGGCCGAATTGCTAATCGAACTCTTGGCGTGCCTGACGATCCTGCTGTAGGGTGCTGCGGACTCGCTTGACGGTGTTCGAGGTTGTCGTTGCCAAATTGGCTGTTTGTCGAAGGAGGCTACTTTGTACTTCTGCCGCGAGGGCCGCAGTGTGCTCTTCTGTACGGAGGGAGCGATCTGGGTTTCCATTGACTGTTATAACCCCGTGAGGTCCTGGCATCTTGAGCTTAAGGTATGCGTAGTGAGGCACCGTGTTGAATCGAGCAAACGCGGTTCGTCCAAGTAGTGCATGATAGCCACTCTGAGAAGGGGCGGTATCAAAGATTAACTCCTCGCTTCGGAAGTTATCTAGAGATCCAAAGACCACTTCCAGTGTTATTGAGCCCGTACAGTGGGCCTCCACCCCTGGAATTACACCCTTGAAGGTGGTTTCGGTGGGTTTGATCCGTGATGGATCGATGCCCATTTTGCGCACTGTGTCCTGATAAAGCAGGTTCAGGCTGCTGCCACCGTCCACAAGGACTCGCGTGAGGTGTAATCCGTCGATGATTGGGTCAAGGACCAATGGGGCTGAACTGCCGTGATGGATGCTGGTAGGATGGTCCCTACGATCGAATGTGATCGGGCCGGATGACCATGGGTTGAACTTTGGGGCGACGGGCTCCATCGCATAGACGTCCCGTAGTGCACGCTTTCGTTCCCGCTTGGGAATGTGGGTGGCATAGATCATGTTTACCGTTTTCACACAGGAATTTCTTACATCCCCGGTGTTCGGGCGCTGGGGCTCCTCGTCATCATCGTTGTGCAGCACCTTGTCCTTATTTTCGGCATTCAACTTGCCGACCTGTTTGAACACCCAGCAATCGCTGTTAGTGTGATTGGCTGGTTTGTCGAAGTGCCATGAATGCGCACGGCGGTCGAATATGCGGTCCGGGATGGGCGATCCCGGATTGTTTCTTTTGAATGGCTTTTTCCGCTGACCTGATTTTGAGTTGCTGAATCCGGCATTGACTACCGTGTCTTCGGCGTTATCGCCATTATTCCGACGCTTATGTCTATTGCGCCTTGGCTTTCTGTTACTGTTCCGGATATCTGAAGTGCCGGAGTTTCATGGCGTGGTGCTACTGCGAGCTAGCCAGCAGTCCTCGACCACGCAAAAGCGGGTCATGAGTGTCGTGAGGGCCGCCATGGACTTCGGTTTTTCTTGGCCGAGGTGTCGGGTGAGCCACTCGTCGCGGATATTATGCTTAAAGGCCGCCAGGGCCTCGGCATCCGGGCAGTCGACAATTTGGTTCTTCTTAGTTAGGAACCGAGTCCAGAATTTCTTGGCCGACTCTCCGGGCTGTTGGGTAATGTGACTTCATTCATCGACATCCGGTGGTCGCACGTAAGTGCCTTGGAAGTTGTCGTGGAATGCGTCCTCAGGATTTTCCCAGCTGCTGATGGAGTTCGCCGGCAGGCTATTTTGCCAATGTCTGGCTGGTCCTTTGAGTTTAATGGGAAGGTACTTGATGGCACGTAGGTCATCACCGCGGGCCAAGTGAATGTGGAGAAGAAAATCTTTGATCCACACCGCGGGGTCTGTCGTGCCATCGTATGACTCGATGTTCTGAGTTTAAACCCTTACGGGAATTCATGATCCATTACTTCATCGGTGAAGCGAGAGGGGTGTCTGGCGCCTCCGTCTTTGGGTGCTATGTCTTGAGCTTGCGTTGGTTTTCTGGAAGAGGAAAGGGTGATGCATCACGATGGCGTAAGTATTTCCCACAGTTTTTGAGAACCAAGGTATCAATCCAGTAGGAGGCTTCTCAACAAGTCCCGCGAACCTACACAAACAAACAAAGAACTTCGCAACCAACGCGACAAAGGAGTTGTCAATCCCTTCATGGCCACTTGCGAAAGTGAGATCTGATAGAGATAATATGATAAGATAAATATATTTTTGGTATTCTATAATATAGATGCAGACAATAAAGATGCAAATAAAAGTAGATTGGAAGCAAATATGATAAGAGATAGACCCGGGGGCCATAGGTTTCACTAGTGGCTTCTCTCAAGAGCATAAGTATTACGATGGGTGAACAAATTACTGTCGAGCAATTGATAGAAAAGCGAATAATTATGACGTTATCTAGGCATTATCATGTATATAGGCATCACGTCCGCAACAAGTAGACCGACTCTTGCCTCATCTACTACGATTACTCCACACATCGACCGCTATCGAGCATGCATCTTGAGTATTAAGTTCATAAGAACAGAGTAACGCATTAAGCAAGATGACATGATGTAGAGGGATAAACTCAAGCAATATGATATAAACCCCATGTTTTTTATCCTCGATGGCAACAATACAATACGTGTCTTGCAACCCTTTACATCCTTTGGGTAAGAACACTGCAAGATTGAACCCAAAGCTAAGCACTTCTCCCATGGCAATAAAGATCAATCTAGTAGGCCAAACCAAACCGATAATTCAAAGAGACTTGCAAAGATAACTCAATCACATAAAAGAATTCAAAGAAGATTCAATTATTATCCATAGATAAATCTGATCATAAACCCACAATTCATCGGATCTCGACATACACACCGTAAAAGACATTACATCGAATAGATCTCCACAAGAGAGGGGAGAACATTGTATTGAGATCCAAAAAGAGAGAAGAAGCCAACTAGCTAATAACTATGGACCTGAAGGTCTGTGGTAAACTACTCACAACTCAACGGAAGGGCTATGGTGTTGATGTAGATGCCCTCCGTGGTGGATTCCCCCTCTGGCGAGAAGCATGACGGCTCCAAGATGGGATCTCATGGATCTGAGAAGGTTACGGTGGTGGAAATTGTGTTTTGGTGGCTCCCTGGATGTTTTCGGGGTACGTAGGCAAATATAGGATGAAGAAGTACGTCGGTGGACGCCCGAGGGGCCCACAAGACAGGGGGACGCACCCTATAGGGGGGGCGCCCTCCTATCTTGTGGAAGCTTCGGCTGCTTCTTGACTTGCACTCCAAGTCCTCTGGATCACGTTCGTTCCAAAAATCACGCTCCCGAAGGTTTCATTCCGTTTGGACTCCGTTTGATATTCTTTTTCTTCGAAATACTAAAATAGAAAAAAAAACAGCAATACGGGCTAGGCCTCCGGTTAGTAGGTTAGTCCCAAAAATGATATAAATGTGTAAAATAATGCCCATAAACATCCAAAACATGGCGTGGCCATATGCCAAGGCATGGCCTCCTCCTCGGTTATAGCAAGAAACTGGGGATGTTATCAACAAGAGACAGTAAAAAGGTTTACGCGGTCTTAATTTGAAAAGAATCCGTGGAATGGGCCCCCTCTTGCGTCTGCGCCTATGTCTACTGTTGTGCCGTATCACTGGCCAGGCGTATACGGTGTTCATCTGTAAAAAAGAGGAACTTAGTTGAAAACAATCGTGCGAAAAATTTACGTTATATTAAATAAACAAAGTATAACTCAAAAATGGGTAGGATTGAGCTTTATTGTATTTTGTTGTTGTATCTGTGGCAGAGCCTTATGCAGGGTATGTGGCTAGTAAGCCTTTGTATGTTTACGCCGGACTCGTCTAGCCATGTCCGGGGTTTGAACGACCTGTTTGGGTGCTTTGAGTAGTAAAGCTGGTTTAGTGTGTGGCTGTCAAGGTAGCCGCACAGTCCTCCTTCGAGGAACACTCGATATTTCCCTTTAATGAGATGATGCCTCATGAACCGGGCATTTTAAGCGTAAGGGATGCATAATGAGGTATTGTGTTAAAGCGGGCGAAAGCTTCACGTCCTAGTAGTGGTTGATAGCTACTTTCAAATGGGGCGATGTGGAAGGTTAGCTTTTCGAGGCGGAAGTTATCGGGGGAGCCGAACATAACTTCCAGCCGAAGAGAACCCGTACAATGGGTGTCTGGGCCTGGCATTACCCCTTGAAAGGAAGTGTTGCCATGGCGAATTTTTGTTGGGTTTATCCCCATTTTGCGGATTGTGTCCTGGTATAGTAGGTTTAGATCACTGCCGCCGTCCATTAGGACTTGTGTAAAGTGGAGTCCGTCAATTATCGGGTCTAATACCAAGGCAGTCCAGCCTGCGTTCCGGATACTTCTAGAGTAATCCTGATGGTCGAAGGTGATTGGTTGTAACAACCAGTGGTGGGACTCCTCTGGGACAGGCCGTATGGCGCGTATCTCCATAGGCGCCACTCTGTTTTTCCCTTTTGTCACGTGAAGTGAGTTTACTGTTTTGACTTCTTGCGGGAACTTCTTTTGTTCTCCGGTGATCTGCTTGTGGGGTTCGTCGTCGTCCTCGCTAGGTATGTCGAGCCCCTTGTGTTCGGCGTTGAGTTTGCCGGATTGCTTGAAGACCCAAGAATCTCTGTGGGTATGGTTTGCAGGCCTCCCGGGAGTACTGTGAATTTGGCATATTTTGTCCAAGATTTTGCTGAGGTTAGATAGCTCGTCCCTGTTATCCTTGGGAGGCGGCTTTTTCTGATTCTGCCGAGAGCTTTTGAATCCGGCGTTGACTGTCGTGCTCTTCGGGCTGCTTCCCTTGGTCCGGTGCTGGTCCTTTCTACGCCGTGGTTTCCCGTTTCCATCCCTAGATTCGGATGTACTTGGATCGCTGGTGCTGCTCCTTGCCAACCAGCTATCTTCTCCCACGCAAAGCGGGTCATGAGGCTTGTTAATGCGGCCATTGTTCTTGGCTTTTCTTGGCGAGGTGTCTGGCTAGCCATTAAATCTCGAGCAGCTGTGCTTGAAAGCTGCTAAGGCTTTGGCGTCCGGACGATCGACTATCTGGTTCTTTTTAGTAAGAAATCTATTCCGAGTTTCCGGGCTGACTCTCCGGATTGTTGAGTTATATGACTTAGATAAATGCGCATCAGGAGGTCGGACATAAGTCCCTTGAAAATTTGCGAAAAAGCATCCTCGAGCTCTTCCCAACTTCCTATGGTGTTTTCGGAAGGCTTTTAAGCCAATGTCGGGCTGGCCCTTTGAGCTTGAGGGGTAAATATTTTATGGCGTGGAGGTCATCTCCTCTAGCCATGTGTATGTGGAGGATATAATCCTCAATCCAGACTCCAGGGTCTGTTGTTCCGTCGTATGCCTCTATGTTTACGGGTTTGAATCCCGCTGGAAATTCATGGTCCAGCACCTCGTCGGTGAAACATAGGGGGTGTGCGGCACCTCTGTATTTGGGTGTGCCGTGATGTTCGGATAGTTTTTGCGTTGCATTGCTTACTAGAGCTTGCTTTCTTGGCCCGTAGATAGATCTGGCTGGGCCGTCTTTTTGATGCGAGTCCTTGTGGGGATCACGTGCCGGCTTGAGTGCGGCGCCCCTTGCCGCTCTATGTTGGCCGTGGGGTTGTTTATCCGACCGGGTGTTTTCCTTATTTTTTTATTGCAGGGGCTCTAAGGCCTCCTCATCAAATTCCGGTAGTAATTTTCGCTTCGGATAGCTCTTTGTGTGGCGACTGTCGCCGTATTTGTCTGTGGTGTTGAGTACTTTGCCCCATCTAATTCTGAGTGCTTCTTCCTCTGCTTTGAGCTTCCTCTTCTGCTTTTTCAGGCTACGCGCGGTGGCGACGAGCCTTTGGTGGAGGTTCTTCTGATCCAGCAACTTGTCCCGTGAGGTCGTCCGGACTGTTATTTTCGCCGAGACGGGTTGTTGGGTTCTTTACCCAAGTTGTCTTGTTCGGACGGTTGCTTTCGATGGCATGTTAAATGCGTCCGCCCGGTTCGCCCTGCTCTATGGCTGGGTCTCTGTCAAGGTGGGGTTTGGCGCGGCGCTTACGCCGCCGCTTTGATTGCTTTTCTAGGGAACGGTCCATCGTTGCGTCCCTTTGTTCCTAAATAAATGCGTTTCTTTTGGGTGTGTCCACCATGTATACATCGTGACATGTGGTGGTTGTCCATTTCCCTGTAGGCGCTGGTTCTTGGTCGTCTCCTTCATCGGCGTCCATACCGTCAATATCTTCAGAGTCGAAGTCGAGCATGTCGGTTAAATCATCGACAGTGGCTACAATGTGGGTGGCGGGTGGGCTTCGAATTTCTTCATCGTCCGCATCCCAACCTTGCTGACCATAGTCCGGCCAGGGCTCTCCTGATAAAGAGAGAGACTGTAGTGAATTCAGAATGTCGCCAAAGGGCGAGTGCCGAAAGATGTCCGCGGCGGCGAACTCCATGATCGGCGCCCAATCGGGTTCGATCGGCGAAGTGCGGAAGGCTCGGAGTCCGGAAAGAGTCCGGCACCTTGGAGTCGCGAGCTTTGCGAAGGACAAGACTCGTGTTCGGCTCGATAGCCGTTGAAATTGCAGACCCCGAGGCGGTGTCCAGCCACCCGTCCTCGATCGGCGCAGTCGGCTCCGAGCTAATGGTCGGAGCGAACACTTGGGCGGCCTTACGGCAGCCTTTGTCCGTGGCCGAGCTAGATCATGCCCATCGTGGCGGTCTGTGGCGCTCGGTGTGGCTCGAACCCATCGAAGACCAAGTCTCCGCGGATGTCAGCTGTGTAGTTCAAACTTCCAAACCTGACCTGACGGCCAGGGGTGTAGCTTTCGATCTGCTCCAGATGGCCAAGCGAATTGGCCCACAGTGCAAAGCCGCCGAATACGAAGATCTGTCCGGGGAGAAAAGTCTCACCCTGGACCTCGTCGTTGTTGATGATCGGAGAAGCCATTGGGCCTAAAGGTGACGACACAGAGGAACTCTCAATGAAAGCACCAACGTCGGTGTCAAAACCGGCGGATCTCGGGTAGGGGGTCCCGAACTATGCGTCTAGGCGGATGGTAACAGGAGACAAGGGACACGATGTTTTTACCCAGGTTCGGGCCCTCTCGATGGAGGTAAAACCCTACTCCTGCTTGATCAATATTGATGATATGGGTAGTACAAGAGTAGATCTACCACGATATCAGAGATGCTAAACCCTAGAAGCTTGCTTATGGTATGATTGTTGTTCGTCCTACGGACTAAAACCCTCCGGTTTATATAGACACCGGAGAGGGCTAGGGTTACACAGAGTCGGTTACAATGGGAGGAAATCTACATATCCGTATCACCAAGCTTGCCTTCCACCGAGGAAAGTCCCATCCGGACACGGGACGAAGTCTTCAATCTTGTATCTTCATAGTCCAGAGTCCGCCAAAGGTCATAGTCCGGTCATCCGGACACCCCCTAATCCGGGACTCACTCAATTTCCATTCAGATAAGGAACATGCTTCTTTTCATTTGATGCATGTTTCATCACTTGTTACTTGTTAGTCACCCTCCTTTCCACCTTTTTTGTGCAAACAGAGATATACATTTCACGCTCGATCTTAGTTGAGCTGCACAAATGATATCCAAATTATAGTTGAGCATTCCAGGAGCTTCACAACCAACCTTGATGTTGCTCAATTTTATTGCAACTAATGAAGAAGAAGCTCTGTGGGTTTCGTTTTCTGATGGAAATGGAACCGGGGCTGGAGCCCTTTTCTTAAAAAAATTTGAAGAAGAAGCTGCTAGCTCATGGGACATTGCTTCATTTTAGGTGAACTGCACCAAAAGGTCCCATGAATTGAATCATCCATGTTGGTGACTGAAAGAGCTAGCTTCAGCATCCCAATCTAAGTACCCCGGCCTCTATCCTTGGGGCCTTGCGGTACACCTCGTTAAGCCACATGCTCGACCCTAGTGTCCTTTGAGAAAATGAAGTAATAATACAATTAAAATAGGCGAGTGTCATCTCTATCATTTCATTTCCAATGTAGATAAAGAAAGTGCTTCTCTTTATTAAAGTATGTTTCATCAACTAGTCCCATTGTTAATGTTTAAGCGTTTCTGCAAACTGGGGTGCTTAATTTTAGTTGATATGTACAAAAATAGAGATTTGAATGTCTCAAGGCGCCTCCTCGTACTACTGCTGTACACTGATGTTCATTACTGGCAGAAGGTGTATCTGGGAGACTTGGGACGATGTCCAGTATGAGGCGTACCGTATGAGGCGTCGCAGGGCCCATCTCGCCCTCACAGCATGGCATACTATGATACTATCGCAATATTTTCTTCTATTTATTTTGTGTGTTTCATCAACTAGTGCCACTATAATGTAATCACGCTTTTTCATTATCTGTGCAAACAGGGTTATTCAGCTGCATTTTGGTGGAACTGCACAAATGTACGTATGGAACCGGCATATATGCAGAGTGCGAGGTGTGCCAAGTAAGAATTACCGACACCAACCATGTTGCATGCACGCATTGGCATCCACCACAACCAGTGGGATGTGTGGCTCTCTATGTGGAAGGATCTTTCTCGGCAGCAAATCCTCTAACCAAATACTAGTAGCTTATATTGGCAGTTTTCTAGGGAGTACTCTTTTCTGAAAGAAGCACCAATCTATTTTTCTTTATTTGTACATTGTGTCACAAATTTGACCCAAAGGTCTAGAGCTATTTTAGGGTGATTGGCGTAGTACTCGGAGACTGATTGTAAGCATGATTTTCATTAGCTGTCACACTGACTGTAAACATGAGCAGGTGGAAGATTAGGTTAGTCTTGAAGCTTACCTTAAACCCTACCGCCCGTTGAAGCAGGCGGCGTCGAGGAACCGTGGAGAATGTCGGGAAGCGGCGTCGCGCCATCCAGCCTCCTCTTGCGGTGGGAGAGCGAATACTCCTGTGGCTCCATCGCTCTGCACCCTCACGAGCGGCACACCATAATCGATCGATTCGTTATCCTCAGGTGCTCGACCTTCGACCTGTCGCCCACCACCTCCGCTTTGGCCCAGCCGCCTCGGGTGAATCTGTCTGCTCCATCGCCCATAGGAGATACTCAATGAACTCGGAGGACTGCGGCGTGACTGCAGCCGAGGAGTACATGTACATTGCCGCCCTCGTCACCGCCGTCTCGCTCTTTCGCATACATTGCCACATGGCCTGCACCGTCCTTGAAATCTCCTACTCATTGTCAAACCAACTAAGGATCTCCTTCAACCTGGCTAACTTTGCACAGTGCCACCGGCGATCTACGTGATTCGCTGATGCATCCTCTCCATAGATGTTGTTTTGAGTGGTCCGGTGCTAGCTTTGGAAGATGGGAGGAGAGATGGTGGTCTTGCAATAGAGAAGAGGGAGAGGAGAGGAGGTGGTTTTGGAATGGAGATGATGGAGAGGAGAGGAGGTGGTTTTGCAATGGAGAGAAGATCGAGAAGAAGCGAGAGGCGAGGCGGTGGTTTTGGAATGGAGATGATGGAGAGGAGAGGAGGTGGTTTTGGACTGGAGATGTTGGAGAGGAGAGGAGGTGGTTTTGCAATGGAGAAGATCAGAAGAGGGAGAGGAGAGGAGGTGGTTTTGGAATGGAGATGATGGAGAGGAGAGGAGGTGGTTTTGCAATGGAGAAGATCAGAAGAGGGAGAGGCGAGATGGTGGTTTTGGAATGGAGATGATGGAGAGGAGAGGAGGTGGTTTTGCAATGGAGAAGAGGGAGAGGAGCGTGCGACAGCGATTTAGGATTGGGCGAGAGGGCGTAGCTGTGACTGGATCAAAATCAAAATCAATTTACCCTTCAATTGAGAAAGCGACCCCACATTAACTAGTCTCCCTTTTATTACGGGTCATAATTGACCATGATTTTCGCACATAAAATATATGTTATCGTTGCAAAAATAATATAATATGAAAGTACATTCGAATCTGAACCAAAGCGATACAATTTTTGGTGACATGCATTCACATTTTGCTTGTCACATACAGTACGTGGTCAAACTTTGACCCAAAATACGCAAAACAACAAAAAAATACTTCCAAGACCAGCGCCGCTCTTCCACTCTTCTCCTGTTCCAATCTAAATCCACCGCCGCTCCTCTCCTGTTCCAATCTAAATACAACGCCACTCCTCTCCTCTTCCATTTCAAAACCACCGCCCCTCCTCTCCTATTCCAGTCCAAAACCAGCGTCGCTCCTCTCCCGTTCTAATCCAAAACCAGCGCCGCTCCTCTCCTCTTCCATTCAAAAACCACCGCCCGGCCAGTGAAGGTCTTTGTGGATCGATGGAAGTACAACCCGATACGTGAGGATCACAGACGGCGACCACTGTGAAGCTAGCTAGGATGTTGGAGATACAGTCTTGGCTTGACAACAAGGACCAACTAGCGGCAACGGCGACATCCATGGCCAAATATCTGCAATAGAGCTGCTCCTTTGGGCCATGGAGCAAACAGATTCACCGAATTCGATTGTGAGGGAGCAGTGGTGGGAGTATCGATCCCAGATGGAGCATCCACCAGAGATTTAAGGATCGAGCATCTACATGGTGCCGTTTGTGAAGAGGAGAAAAGCAGTTGGCCCGACGACGCTTGCCCTCCGTCGTCTCCCTCGCCGTTCACATCGTCTCACGGGGCGGCTGTCTGCCGCCGAGGAATAGGAGGGGACTGCCCCCCAGCCCAATAGTCGGGCAGGTTGTGAATTGTCAGGAGGAGCTTAGGGTTGTCAGTATTTGCAGGTTGTGAATTGTGTTTTGTGTTGTGTATTTTGAGAGTACTTTCAGATATGAATGTCTTTTGAATTTCAGATTTGCAGTATTGAGCATATGAAGAATTTTATGAATTCTAGAGATCTATTTTTAGCACTTAAAAAATGTAGTTTCATAGGAGTATAAAAGTGCAGACGAGAAGAAACTGCAAGTTTCAGTTTCAGATAAAAAACTGCAAGTTTAGTTTCAGATAAGAAACTGTAACTTTCAGAGGCAGATCATTTATATTAACACGGCCTTTTCAAACATGGTTAACATCATGTTGGAATTTTTATTAAATGGTCGAAAATAAAACTACCAGCCAATTAACATCTTCATATGATGCACAGTCAAAATGCCCACACAATGTTAAGTGTGCGGAACACAGAGAAAACGAGGGACGGAGTTTTGGCAAGTGTTGGACGTGGTTTTGGGCTGCCCCGTCTAGGCTTTCATTTTTAACATGCGCAGCCACGACCCATGGATGGGAGGGCCTGTTTGTATTTTCTTAGGGCCGTCATGTATCGACCGGCCTATGGACCTCCCATCCGAGGTTTTATTTTTGGCAGCCCAATTTATGTATTTTTTTTGAAGAAAACGCAGCGGTCTGTTCTATTTTTCTATATAAGAATAGGAACGCCAGGTACAACTTATGTTTCCCTTTTAACTATATTATATATATTTAAATTATTTTATATGTTATTATATATTATTTTTATTTTCATCATATATTTAATAGATACTTACATATGTAAGAAAACAATATCCCACATCTTATTAACTTACAAATATAATTTCTTAACAAATAAAATCCTGGATTGTTTTGGCACGAAAATCCTAGTGATTATGTACAGAAGCTTGGTAAGATTTAAGGACGAATGTAATGATATCACTTATTATTTAAATATATTTATAACAAAATGCTCAACCCTTTTTTATTTTTTGATAACATTGCTGGCCCAACCCAACATTATAATTAGAATCAGCCCAGCAAAATCGTGTATCTAGATAAAGTGCAAATGGCCTGTAATTTTTTAGGAAATAAAATAAATGGGCCGCATGAAAGCTACATTAATTGTTCACCCAGCCCAGCTAATGGCTGTAATTCAAAAAAAAGATCAAATTGACTGTAAATTCTGCCGCGCAAAAAAAAAATACTGTAAATTCTGAAAAATGGGTGGAATCGTGCCACATTTTTTGAGGCTGAAATATGGACCAATAGGTGAAGCCAACATGAAGTCATTGTAAATTTAGTCAACAAATGATTCTGACATGTTAGCCGTTGGATTTACATCCAACGGCCGACACCCATCTTCAATCTCTCGTCTTCTTCCTCCAGCGCCGCCAGGACCACCTCCCGCCTCCTGCTGCTAGCAGCTCTACTTGCTGCAGCCCGCTATGAAGCGCTACTCCACCGTTGGCCAGGCCATCCCTCCAACCCTCCAAACCTCCTGTTCTTCTCCACCGACTGCCGAACCACACCACACTAGAACCAGTTAACCCTCGTACACCTCTCCGTCTGCGACTCTACTCCCGTGTCTTCCCATCTCCGGCTCGTTGCTGTCCGGGGCCTCGCCGTCGTCCACCACCTTGGATGCGCTTGGCGCGGCGTGGTCAACGAAGGACACCATTGGAAGTAGGCTGTGCGTGGACAGGCTGACAGCTGGGTCCACGGCCGCACACAAGGAAATGCCTCCTTATTACGCGCAAAATAATGATTCCTCCACCTGACATCTGGGACCCACCGGAACGGCCTCTGTATTTCGCGAAAAAAACGTGCCCCCGCTGACTTGTCGGACCC
Source organism: Aegilops bicornis (assembly GCA_021605145.1). Taxonomy (NCBI): domain Eukaryota; kingdom Viridiplantae; phylum Streptophyta; class Magnoliopsida; order Poales; family Poaceae; genus Aegilops; species Aegilops bicornis. The sequence goes on along the minus strand of CM038673.1, from coordinate 793,300,439 downwards.
ACCAGCTATCTTCGCACGCAAGGAAGGGCCTCTTTATTACGCACAAAAAAATGAATACTCCGCCTGCCAGCTGGAACCCAGCATACTGGGAGGCTGACTTGTGGGCCTACCAAATTGACGGGGACGGAGGGCTTTGTCAACTTACTCAATATGAACGATTCTAGCTCCTGTTACCGTACGATGTTCATCCAACGGTTGTAGTGCTTCTTCAACCTCTGGTCTTCTTGCTCCAGCCGCCCAAACCAGCAGCAGGTCGTGCAGCGTGCTCCACCTCCCGTGGCCGGCTGTGATGTCGCGGAGGCCTCACCGCCCTACTACTCCCACCGCTGGCCAGGCCATCCCTCTACTCACCCACACCCCTGTTAATCTCTGGCGACAAAGACCTCACACCGCCAGCCGAACCGGTGAACCCTCGTACTCATCTTCACGTGGGCATCCACTCTGCGTCTTCCCGGCTCAGTCGTCCCTTCCTAGTCCTCGCCGTCGTCCACCGCCGTGGTGCTCTCGGCGCGGCGTGGTCAACGTGGTCAAGGAAGGACTTCCATCAGACGTGGACTGTACGTGGAGAGGCTGACAGCTGGGTCCGGGCAAGGAAGTGCGTCCGGGCAAAAAAACGATTCGCCCCCCTGACTGCTGGGACCCACCAGCTACATCTTCGCACGCAAGGAAGTGCGTCCGGGCAAAAAAAAATGATTCGCCCCCTGACTACTGGGACCCACTAGCTACATCTTCGCACGCAAAGGAAGTGCGTCCGGGCAAGAAAAAATGATTCGCCCCTCTGACTGCTGGGACCCACCAGCTACATTTTCGCACGCAAGGAACTGCCTGACAGTCGGGACCCACCAGATCGAAGCATACGTAGCGTTGTCATTCTAATCGCGAACTTGTACGTACATATATACTGGTCGATGTAGAAGCGGCGCCGCATTAATAGTAGAGAGGCGTCGTGCATTAATAAGTAGTAGAAGCGCATGCGTAGCATGTACCGCGTCGTCTACAGCGGCGGGTGCAAGAAAGAAGAAAATCTGACCATGTATGTGTACATACGGTTGGGGTCTCGAACGCCTAGTCGCGCATACGTACGGCGAGGGCTCGTGTTCATGGGGAGGCAACAAAATACGTCGTGTTCATGGGGAGGCAACGGAATGCGTCGTGTTCATGGGGAGGCAACGGAATGCGTCGTGTTCATGGGGAAACAGCGGAATGCGTCGTGTTCATGGGAGGCAGCGGAATGCGTCGTGTTCATCGGGAGGCAACAGCAGCGTGGAGCCAACCGGCTTGGACAGAACAGGCGGCGGAAGCGAGGCCTGGTGTACCGCGAAGCGGAGGAAGCGGACCTCCTACGGTCGAAAGCAGGGGTCTGTTGATCGGGAGGGGTGTGGCGTGCCGCCAAAAGCAGACCAAGCGGACCTCCCTCACGGTTGAAGCAGGGGTCCTGTTGATCTAGAGGATGTGGCGTACCGCAAAAGCAGACGAAAGCAGGGGTCCTGTTGATCGGGAGGGTGTGGCGTACCGCCAAAAGCAGACCAAGCGGACTTGTGTTGGAGCACTATGGTTGAAACGGGGCGGGGGAGGGTGTGGCGTCTGCAAAGCAGGACTCCACGGGATATTGTTCATCTCCACCGTCAACCTCCTCCAGCCTGCACGGGCTCCTGATCATCCAGCCTCCACCGCGCGCTACTCCACCGGCTACTTTTCAACCACCCCTCCACGGGCACCCCTCCACCGTCTACTGTTCATCCAGCCCTCCACACCACGGGTCCTGTTCAACCACCCCTCCACCGTCTACTGTTCATCTAGCCCTCCACACCACGGGTTCCTGTTCATCCAGAGGCAATGCCACCGCTCACTGCTCATCCAAACCCCATAGCGCTCCTTTGTTCATCCCGAGGCAGCATCGATCGGCTTGATTAGCAGCGATGGCGAAGAATCGCTCCATCGGGTTCGATTAACAGCCATCGATCGATCGCTCGGGTTCGATGTAGCGTAACTTTGCGGTGCAATCTCTAAAGGTTCGATTAGAGCCCAATGCCTCGCTCGACTTCAGTTAGAGCCAACGCCTCGCACACACGCGCGTACCTATACGAGAGAAATGTGCATCGCTCTCCCACCGTAACCGGCAACTCCCCGAAATTTTCCTCCCCCTCGCTTCTACCACGGTTTTTCCGTCATGGACGGCCGAAAGAATGTCATGCGGCTGCGTCTCCGGCCCGCCCAGGATGAAAAGCCCATTTTCTGTCATGATTTTTTTGTCATAGAAGTAGGAGCCCACCACATCTATGATGATACCGGGTTTTGTCACAATTATCGTCATAGAAGTGTCATATGTATGACAAAAAAAATTCATTCGGTCCAAAATGTCACGGATGTGTCTTTTTTTTAGTGAAGGTAACAATTGATCCAACGGCATAATGATACCAAGCCTCGGTATGAATGGCATATTTTCTAATCTTTCTAATCTTCAAGCACATTGCATCCATCTTGATCTTGTGATCATCGACGACATCCACAACATGATACTCCAATATCATCTTCTCCTCCTCAATTTTTTTTTTTTTCCTTCAAGAAATTGTTTTCTTCTTCAACTAAATTTAACCTCTCGACAATAGGGTCGGTTGGAATTTCGGTTCACATACCTCCTAGCTAAATAAAATCTATGTCACTTTGGTCGGCATAATTGTCATAAACAATAAATGAACCAAATAGTTATAAAGATAATATATACCACATCGAAGCATAGGCAGGGCCGAGGGCCGGCCAGGCGGATACCAAAACCATCGCCCTAAATAATAAGAAGCAACAATAAAAGTAAGAAAATTATACAACCATCTATCTAAACATACAAGTAAGAATTTTGTCCTTTCAGAAAGAAGATAAGAACAAGAGGCTCACCACAGTGGTGCCGGCGACAAGATCGGCGCGGGCGATCGATGGCGGTGAAGACGAGGACGGGACATGACGGTCCGCTAAACCTAGACAAATATTGAGGAAAATGGAGTTTGGAGGTCAAGCTTGGAGAGTAGAAAGGTTAAGTAGTGTGGCTTGGGCATTCCACATAAAACCTCATGTGCATAGGAGGTGAGTTAGAGCACCACAAAACCCTCCCCTCAACGGCGAGAAAAGCAGAGCACTCCCTGCTTTGCTTGGGGGCGAGGGGTATATATAGGCATCTCATTGTTCCCGGTTCGTGGCTGGAAAGCGGGACTAAAGGGCAACCTTTGTCGGTTCAAGCCACCATAGAGACCAATGGTGGTGGGCCAGGAGAGAGTCCCATTGGTCCCGGTTCGTCCCACCAACCGGGACCAAAGGGCCCAGACGAACCGGGACCAATGACACCATGAGGCCCGGCAGGCCCCCTGACCTCACGAACCGGGACCAATGCCAACATGGGTCCCGTTTCGTGATTGAACCGGGACTAATGGGCTTATGTGGCCCGAATGTATGCCATGTTTTCTACTAGTGCATGTTGGTGAGTAATTGTGCTCTAGTAAGAATATTGGTGTTAAGGCTTGTGATTCCCTATGCATGCACGTAAGTCAATAATCATGCAATGAAAATTATATCCTACTTGTGGTGCATTGTTCGGTGTTAATTATGCTTAATGCTTGCTTATAAGATTATTCGTTTCTTGGTTGGTCACTTCTCAATCTTTTTGCTAGCCTTCATTTTGCACCAAGTATGACCTCTACTTGTGCATCCAAAATCCTTTGAACCAGTTTTGCCACATGAGTCCACTATATCTACCGATATGCGGCATTCTTTTGCCGTTCTAAGCAAATTTGCATGTGCCATCTCTAATTTTCAAAATGAACTTCTCTTTTGTGTGTTTGTTTAATTTCATGAGCAGTAGCAGGTAGCTAATATTTTCCATGCTCGATGTGTTATTCTCACGACTGGGGTAACAGATGAGTTTTCGTCTGAAACCCTGATAATTCCAAAGAGATTGTCTGTTTTGTACACGAAGTGCATCCAGTTTTTAGCGTAACCCTCTCAACTTTTTAGCACATGCTATGTGGGTGAAATGATGATACCATGCCACTTTCAACCTTTTAGGAGTTCATTTGAAATGCTTTCCTATTTTAGGGATCAACCAAAAAGCTTTTATAAACCTCTAGTATTATTGAAACTAAAATTATATAAAATTTATGAGACTAAAATTATCAACGTATTTTCTGTTCAAAACATTAAAAGAAAAAAGAATTTTCATAAAATAAATAAAAAAGCAAAAAGAAAAGAAAAAAATAAATAGAAAAAAATAAAATAAATAAATAGAAACAAAACAAACTTTAATAAATATGTAGAAACAAAATAAACTTTAATAAAGTAAAATAAATAAACTTTAATAAAATAAATAAAAATTGCAACAGTAAGTGGAAACAAAAATAAATAAATAAAGCAAAAAAATAAAAGCAAAAAAGAAAAGAAAATGAATAAGTATAAACAAAATATAATAAATAAGTAGAAACAAAATAAACTTTAATAAATAAGAAGAAACAAAATAAACTTTAATAAAGTAAAATAAATAAATTTAATAAAATAAATAAAAATAGCAACAGTAAGTAGAAACAAAATAAAATAAATAAAGGAAAAAAAAGTACCACCTACTGGGCCACCACGGCCTGAACACGACTAGAAACCAAATCATGGGCCATGATTCAGGCCCGCAGCAGGCCCAGTAGGCCCACAGGCACACAGTGACACGTTAGGCCCCAAAGCCTGCAGTTGAGAGGAGCTCGAGAGGGTTGGCGCAGCAGTGCTTATAAACCACTCTTGAGCTCTCTCAACTAGCGAGGTGGGACTAAACTTTGGCCGCAACAGGGGCAACACAAGGCCTTTGGTCCCGGTTGGTGGCACCAACAGGAACTAAAGGGGTGCATTGGTGCGGTTGGTGGCACCAGCAGGACAATCCCCCCTTTAATCCAGGTTGGTGCCACCAAGGGACCAAAAACCTTTGTTTCCCGCCGTTTGAGCTGCTGAAAACAGACCTTTGGTCCCGGTTGGTGGCACCAACCGGGACCAAAGAGATTAGTCTCGGTTGGTGCCACCAACGGGTCTAAACAGTTGGGTATATAACTAAAACTTGTGAAAATTTCACTTCTCATCTCGTAGTTGCCCCCGACGACACCGACGACATCGACGCCGCCAGGCTGCCCCAACGCCGCCAGCCACCCCTGCAGTCGCCTTTGCCGTCGCCCGCGCATGTCATCACCATCGCTCGCGCCCTCGCCCGGCCGCTTCGCCGCCCCCTGCCCTTCTGACGTCGCCCGGCCCTACCGGATGCCCGCCTCGCCTCAGCGCCCCGTCGTCCTTGTCGCCTGTCCGCTCCCTTCGTCACCGTCGCCCTGCGGCCTTGGCGCCCAACCCCTACCCTATCGACGTCATCGCCGTCACCGTCCTTGTCGCTGACCCCGCGCCCCTGCCCCTCCTCACCTTGGTCCGGCCGGCGCCCTCCCTGTCCGTGTTTTTTTAAATATATATGATAATATATGTGCTTGTTTTCATATATATGCTTAGTTTTGTTCATATATATGATGATATATATGCTTGTTGTCATAATTGTTTTTGTTCATATATATGATGATTTTTTTTAGAATATGATGTATTTTTTGTTCATAGATGATCATATATATGACGTATGCATGGATGTGGATGGACATGATGTTTTTTTGTTCATAGATTAGGATTTTATTTTATTCATAGATTTGTTTTGTTCATGAGAGAGGCGGGGATGTCGAGGAAGTTGTACTGTTTAAGGTGAGGGTCCTCGAGGAAGAAGGAAAATAAGGAAAAACAATAAAAGAGGAAGAAGGAAGAAGGAGAAGAAGGAGAAGAAGAGGAGAGAAAAATAAGAAGAGGAAGTAGAAGAACAAAAGGAGAAGAAGGAATAGAGGAGAAGAAGAAAAAATAGATATTTTTTCTTTTTCTCCTCTATTCCTTCTTCTTCTCTCTTTATTCTATCTTTTCTTCTTCTTCTTATCTTTTTCTTCTCCTCTTTTTCTTCTTCTTCCTCTTCTTTTTATCGAACGAGGGTGTCGAGGATGCCGAGGGTCGAGGTTCAGGAACTAGGCTAGAGGGTCGAGGGTCACGGGGGTCGAGGAGTCGAGGTCGAGGTCCTAGGGTTCTAGGGTCGAGGTTCGAGGTTCGAGGGTGTCGAGGGGCCAAGGGTTTGAGGTCGAGGTCATTGAGGTCGAGGTTCGAGGTTCTAGGGTCGAGGTTCGAGGTTCGAGGTCGAGGTCATCGAGGTCAAAGGTTTGAGGTCGGGGTTTAAGGGTTCTAGGGTCGAGGTCGAGGTTCGAGGTTCGAGGTTGAGGTTCGAGGGTTGTCGAGGCCAAGGGTCGAGGTTCGAGGTTCGAGGGTCGTCGAGGGGCCGACAGGTCGAGGGGTCGAGGGTTTGAGGGGTCGAGGGTCGCCGAGGAGTCGAGAGGTTGCCTAGTGTCAAAGTATTGAAGAAATCCATGACTTCATCATTAGCCAGAAGTAACCGGGGCATGATGGTATGAAGTTCTCCAATGTTATTCTAGAACGGAGTCCCAGATAGGATAATCCGCCTTTTGGTACAAATTTCAGCAAAGGCCTTCCAAAGAGCGATATTTGGAAGGCTCTTGCTGTACTTTGTACCAAAAGTGAATTATCCTATCTGGGATTCCGTTCGACTTTGGAGAACTTCGTACCATCATCATTACTACTAATGATGAAGACATGGTTTTGTTGAATCCTTTGACACTAGACAAACGTGACATGAGGGGTCGAGGGTGGGAACTAGCTAGGGTCGAGGTCGAGGATCACCGAGCGGTCGAGGGTCGTGGATAGCCGAGCAGTCGAGGGTCGTGAACTAGGTAGGGTCGAGGGTCGAGGATCGCCAAGGGGTCAAGAGGTTGCCTAGTGTCAAAATATTGAAGAAATCCATGGCTTCATCATTAGCCGGAAGAAATCGGGGCATGATGGTGCGAAGTTCTCAAAGTTATTTTGGAACGAAGTCCCGGATAGGATAATCTGCCTTTTGGTACAAATTTCAGCAAAGGCCTTCCAAATAGCGATATTCGGAAGGCTCTTGTTGTACTTTGTACCAAAAAGCGAATTATCCTACTTGGGATTCCGTTCCAAAATAACTTCTTGACTTCGTGCCGTCATCTTATTACTACGCCTAATTATGAAGACATGGTTTCGTTGAATCCTCTGACACTAGACAAACATCGGACAATCATGAGAGAGGCGGTCCGGCCCAAACCCTAGAAGCACTGTCGAGGCCACCCAAATTTACCAAGTTAAAAGAGCGTTGTCGTCGAGGCCACCCGAAACCCTAGAAGCGCTGCCGAGGCCACCCAAATTACCAAGTTAAAAGAGCATTCTCGTCGAGGCTACCCGAACCATTGCCGAGGCCACCCCAAACCCTAGAGAAGCGTCGAGGACACTAATTAATATAATTCCTTGTTGTGATTAGCTAGCTAGGTCTCCATTTGCCACTAATATATCCATCTGTTATGTTTGTATAATAATTTCCATGTTGTAAAATTTGCATAAACTATGGAGCACAACCGAGGCGAGGAAGCGGAGCAGTGTTGGCGGAATATAATTGCAAGCGGAGGTGATGTCATGTCGTATCTCAACGAAACCTATGGTTTGGTAATAGAGGTGAAGCAGGCTACGGTTATCGAACAATGGAGGAGGAAGGACATGATTATGATGGCTCCGGTGACCGAATGCGGTGCAAGAAGGAGACCGTGATGACACTCCGGTGACCGAACAGAGTCCGGCAAGGTATATATATTAAGTAAGCATGTGCTGACTAGCTAATTGATGCATTAATTGTTTTGGAATGTACATATATTAACTCTTCTTTCTTCTTTTATATAGCCCTCCGGATCAAGCAATACTTCAGTAAAGAAATGTGGACGAAGAAAAAGTTGCATACGATGAAAGGTTCACGATCGCGAAATCGCCTTAGCGATGGCCAACCGATTAAACCCCTCCGGACCAAAGAAGCATTTTATGCTCAGTGCAGGGTTCTTGTTAGGGACATGATCCCGATCAACATTGAGCTATGAAATGAGCCTAAGAAGGAAGAGCTTCAAGTTTCTTTTGTCGAAGATAGACAGAAAGAAGATATTTGGAAAGCGCTAAAGGTAAATTTCACCCTACCGAAAGAAGAGGATCTGGAGAATCCAGTTATAGAGCCATTGATCAAGTCCTGTTCTCTCAAGAAGATGGCAGATCTATTCAGGCGGTGGAAGAATGAGTTGAAAGCAACGTATGTCGATCAAGACAAGACTCCAGCATTCACCAGCCGATTTGAGAAGATAAGAGATCACTGGCCCGCATTTGTGGCCAACAAAACATCGGAGAGGAGTAAGAAGATTTCAGCGACTAACAAGATAAATGCTGCAAAGAAGGAGCATCACCATCGCCAGAGGTCGGTGGCTACAGCAAAGCCCGGACATTGTGGGACAAGGTTGAGTAGGACCTGATTGCTAAAGGGGTCGAACCAGAGACATTGCACTAGCCAGACCATTGTAGGACTTGGTTCTTCGGGGCTGGTGGAACACTTGACCCTGAAAAAGAGAAGTGCTGCTGGACGGACGAGCAACTTGCAACACCCGTCATTAAGCTTCGGAAAGCAATCAACGAAGTGAGGGAAGGGAAGTTCGTTCCCGACATAGAGAACGACGAGCTCACAAGGGCCCTCGGGAATCTTGAGCACCCTGGACGAACACAAGGCACGCCAGGCTCCGTTGCGTGGAATGTTGGGTTTCTCGACACAGGCGGTTACAAAACCCAAGAGAGGAGGAGGAAAGTGGAAGCGAGGCGAACTGCAGTAACAAGGAATGGGTAAGAAAGCTAGAGGAGCGAGATGTTGAGAACCAGCAGCCGAGATCCTGCCCAAGAAGCTACCCCAAAAGCTACCCGCCATCTCGGCGGAGAAAGCGGTGGCTTCCACCGAGCTCGTTCGGCATGACTTGGCGGGTCCTAGATACCACTGTGGATTTTATCACGGATTCACACCAGTGACACCTTATGGCCTTAATGGCTTCAGCTCAAAGTTAAAAGCGGTTGTCGGCTCTGTTTTCCCTCCTTCACCGGAGCAACTTTTCACTGCAGTCTGATTCCACAAGGCTATGTTGTTGTGATGGTGGGCCGAAATAACTTGAAGGGATTTGAGGAGCTCAGCTTGACCACACTACAGGTGATTGGGAGACTCATACAGGTCTTGCTTTGCATACTCCGTGTCTATGGTGGAAGGAGCACATCAAGCTTCTGAACTGTACGGCTCCTGCTGGTCAGTTGGGACTCCGCCTCCTCCGCCTACTGCTCCTCCTCCGGCGAGTGATCAGCAGGGCACTCCGCCTTCTACTCCGGCGCGTGAGGGTGGCAGAACTCCGCCTCCTTCTCCGCCTGCTCCGGCGCGTCCGAGCATCCCATCTCCTTCGCCGCCGCCTCGTAAGCGACGGCGGAACACAGACGCCGCCGCTCCGGCTGCTCCAGCGCGTCGTAGCAGTCCGCCTCCGGCTGCTCTGTGTTTTCAGCAACGAAAGAAGACAGCCGCAGCCGCTCCGACTACTCCGGCGTCTAGCAGTACAGCCAAAGGCGGGAGGTACTACAGATTCGGTCCATCGTATCTCAAGCCTCTAGAGAAGTTACCATACGAGCTGACCATGGAGGAGAACGAGCAGGACGTTCAAGGCCAAGTGAATGACTTCTTTGAATTGGTAAAAGCTAAGAAACATCCACCTTCGGAGGAGAAGATAGATCCGGTGAAAGCGAAGCGCACTTTCAATGCCCTGCAGTGACCATCACTGCCTCCGCCGAAATCCAACTATGGTACGCATCCTTTGAAAGGACATATAAGGAAGCGGAGGCGGTCGGGAAGTACTTGCAGTGATCAAAGGCTAGCAGAACAAAGAAAAGGGAAAATATTCCCCAACTCGACGAACAAGCGAAGCAATCGTGCCCCCCGCTCAATGTGTCTAGGGATAATATCGTTGCTAATCTTCCGGGGATGATGCCCGGTACCAATCTTTGGAGATTACATGACCGACGATGATGCAAATTTTTTTGAAACAATGGAGGTGGAGACATTAAGATTCGAGCACGGGAAGCCTCTCGTCAGACCTGGTGTCGGTGTCAAAACCGGCGGATCTCGGGTAGGGGGTCCCGAACTGTGTGTCTAGGTGGATGGTAACACGAGACAAGGGACATGATGTTTTTACCCAGGTTCGGGCCCTCTCGATGGAGGTAATACCCTACTCTGCTTGATTAATATTGATGATATGGGTAGTACAAGAGTAGATCTACCATGAGATCGTAGAGGCTAAACCCTAGAAGCTAGCCTATGGTATGATTGTTGTTCATCCTACGGACTAAAACCCTCCGGTTTATATAGACACCGGATAGGTTAGGGTTACACAGAGTCGGTTACAATGGTAGGAGATCTACATATCCGTATCGCCAAGCCTGCCTTCCACGCCAAGGAAAGTCCCATCCAAACACGGGACGAAGTCTTCAATCTTGTATCTTCATAATCCTGGAGTCCGGCCGTGATGATAGTTCGGCTATCCGGACACCCCCTAGTCCAGGACTCCCTCACCTGGTACTTCCCTAACAATGATAATGTGAAAGTTCCATGATTGGTACATGGACATTTGCAGGAAGTCTGGGAAAAATACTTTGCCGCTGAGAGTTAAGGAGGAGCACGACCTCGTTGGAATTCATCATTGTTAGTTCCATATGAGGAGTTCTTCCAGTTTTCAATCAAAAGGCCCTCGATAAAACAATCATCACTTGCTAGGATCTATAAGTACTACTTTCTCTATAATTAATTAAGTCTCTATATATAGCTCAGCTCTTTCATTGCATGTATATATAATTATCCTCACTATATTATGCAGATTGAAGATCGCCGAATTGAAGAAAAAGTCAAGTAGGTGATATTGGGTTCATTAACATAAATCACATGGACGAATGGAGTGTTAAACATGATGCCAAACTAACCGAAGCCAAATTACTCGCATCGTTACTTAGAAATCAAAACAAAGCTACAATACTATTTCCTTACGAATACAGGTGAGTGTTACTATCTTGTGCGTATTCAGTTTCCCTTATTACTCGAGGTTATAGTAATATAATTAATGAGTTATGCATGTGTGCGCAGCTTCCACTTTATTCTGCTAGAGATTAAGCTTGAGCAGGGACTAGTAACCGTCATAGACACCAAATGAAAAAATCCGGAGGAGTATGCGACCATGACTAAAATGCTCGAGAAGTAAGTTCAATCGATCATTATCGCACCATATCGTCAACTTTGTACATTTCCTGATATCAAGTAATTGTTTTCTTTGTCTGGCGGGGTTTGGAAAAAGTTCACCGCACAAGCTCTGGGACTGTCGGCGCAACTGCGATTTAACCACCCGAAAGTAAGTACTAGCTACTAGCTAGTTCCGCGCATCTTCCATTGATTCTAGCTAGTTTCATCAATACCATTTAGCATGCTTGCTTATCAGTTTGATTGACCTGTATTTCTTGTAAAGTGGTTGTGGCAGGAACACAGGAATGATTTCTATGGATACTACATTTGCGGGTTCATCCACCACACCACCTGTGAGCGGGGCTACTCTAAACAACAATATGAAGTGCATAAGCAATAATATTCACAATTTCATTTTATTACCATCATTTGGGTTGATTTTCATTCATATATATGTATTGACCCCCTTCTTGAAATTAGATGTGGCAGATGCGGGATGAACTCCTACCACAAGATCGCATATGAGCAATTCAAGAGGAATTGGCGGGATTGGCGGGATTCTTTCATTACCACGTCATCGACAAACACGGAGAATACCATGTGGAAGTTAAGTTCAGGTGTTAGGGGATGTTGTAAGAGATCTTATATTGTATATATATATATATATATATATATATATATATATATATATATATATATATATATATATATATATATGTGTGTGTGTGTGTGTGTGTGTGTGTAACCAGTAGCGTCGGATAGATATACGGAAACTTGTTGTTCGACCAATCTATCGGAGAAGGAGAGGTCGATCACTTCTCTCTGTGTATATGTTCATGACGATCTTCTGTACTTAATGGTTTCATTCATTTTCTTACTAGCTAGCTAGCGTGTCAAGTCCTCTCTATATGTATAGTACGTAGCGTCGACCAAGCACAGAGATAAGAGAGGACACTTCTCTCTATCAGCTACCTAACACAATATATGAAACCCCTAAATTAACCCAACAAAACCCCCAAAACCCCCCAACCCCCCCCCTTCAGAAAAAAAACAAAAAACCCAGCCTCTGAACTACTGACGCGTGGAAGCCTTTTGGCCCCGGTTGGTGGCACCAACCGGGACAAAATCCCCTACTCAAGCGGCAGCGTGACCGTGAGCCAATATCTGTCCCGGTTCCTGGGCGAACCCGGGACTAAAGGTACAGGGCTTTAGTACCGACCCCTTAGTCCCGGTTCAGGAACCGGGACAAATGGCCCTCACGAACCGGGATGAATGGCCGTTTTTCTACTAGTGATGACTCACATATCACATCATTATATATCAAAACTATCACTAAGAATCAAGTTTATTTTGTCCAATGATCTTCATGACATATATTTTCTTCTTTCTTTATCCTTCTTGGATATCAATCATTTTGGACTAATTTTCATGTGTTGCTTTTCATAAGCTCAAACAAATATAAGTGAAGATCATGAGCATAACATAATTTCTTTCTCTCAAAATAATTTAAGTGAAGCAAGAGAGAGTTTCTTCAAAATTTTACTAACTCCCAAATAGATCTAAGTAAATCAAGAGAGTATTTCTTCAAAATACTAAGCACACCGTGCTCAAAAATATATAATTGAAGCACTAGAGCAAGTCCATTGCTCATAAAAATTTAAGTGAAGCATAGAGAGAAATTGTAACAAGTCATGGCATAATTTTGGCTCTCTCAAATAGGTGTCTCCAGCAAGAATTGATGAGTTAAAACACAAAATAATACAAGCAAAGAGACACATATCATACAAGACGCTCCATGCAAAACACATATCATGTGACGAATAAAAATATAGTCTCGAGTAAAATACCGATGGTCGTTAGAAGAAAGAGGGGATGCCACTCGGGTGCATCCCCAGTCTTAGTTGGTTTCTCATTCTTTGGATAATAGCTTGGGATGTTGGGGAATCCCCAAGCTTAGGCTCTTATATCCTTCTTTCATCCATCGTAAGATAACCCAAAACTTGAAAACTTCAATCACACAAAACTCAACAAAACTCTTATCAGATCTGTTAGTAAAAGAAAGCAAACCACTACTATAAGTGTTGTGTCAAACCAATTCTTATTTTTTTGTATTATATCTACAGTATTACAACTTCTCTATGGCAAAAAATCACCAAAAGAAAACCATAGAGCCATCAAAATAAGCGCACAACACAAAGAAAACAGAATATGTCAAAACAGAACAGTCTGTAGTAATCTGGAACTTTCGAATACTTATGTAACTCCAAACATTCTACCAAATTTGGACGACCAGCATACTTTTTATATTAATCCTCTTCAAAAAGAATCAGGGTAAAATCTCTTTTCTGTGATTTATGATAATTATTTTCGTGAGCACAAAGTTTCTGTCTTTTTCAGCAAGATCTAACAACTATCACCCCGGAAGATCCTAAAGGCTTTACTTGGCACAAACAGTAAATTAAACACAAAAAACACAATCCTAACAGTAGCATAATTGTGCAAACACTCAAGAACATAAAGCAAAAAGCAAAAATAATTTTATTCATTGGGTTGCCTCCCAACTAGAGCTAGAGTTTTACGCCCTTAGCTAGGCATAAAGCAAGGATCTAAGTTTTGTCATCTTTGGTGCTAGATCCATAAGATGCCCTCATGATTGACTCATATGGTGCACTACAGGAATCTGGTACTTTGCCATCAGCCATAGCGGACGGCAAAGGCTAGGATGGCCAGACTGACAAACAGCTCCGGCAAAAGACAAGGTGTCGGCAAAGGCCTTCTTTGTAAATCTGTTTTTTGCAATAGCAACGAAAGAGGCCTTTGCCATCAGTGGCAGACGGCAAAGGGCATGGCTGTTTGCCATCTACCGACGGACGGCAAAGGAAATGGCTCTTTGCCATCTGGTGGCTTACGGCAAAGGCTGCAGGCTCTTTGCCATCTGTTGGCTGATGGCAAAGAGACCAAATAGGCATTAATTCTGTTTATTCTTATATCAATTCATTTTCACAGAAAATAAAACACAGATATACATATATATACATATATATATATATATATATGACCAATATAGCATATCCAACACATATTACCAATAGTCATGAACACATATATATCCGACACATATCCAACACTTGTTACCAATAGTCATGAACACATATATATCCAACACATGTCTATGAACACTTATCCAACACATATTACAAGGAATGACCTAAAACTAAATATCTATTTTCCTAAAAACTATCTTATTACTAAGATCTTCTCTGGATCTTCTTCTTTTCTTCAACCTGCATAACAAAAACACTAAGAAAGAGAGAATGGGTTAGGAGTAGAAATGTAGCATTTCACACTGGTGAAATGCATTGTTATAGGAGCAAGTACTTGAGATCAAGATAATCTTAGTTAAGATCCTGATTTTCAAAGTGATCTTAATTAGAAAGCCAAATAGAGTAAACCAATACCAAAGAGCCAAAGGAGAGAACCAGCCAAGGACCCAATCAAGAAGCCACCACAATTAGTAGTAAGTTAAATGCCAACACAAAGACCACTATCAGTACTAGCTCCAGGAATTAAGCCAACTAAAAAATAGTGATTAAAGCCAAGGATTAGACTTCATTCAGGCCACCCGTGAGGACAGCAAACACACACACACACACACACACACAGCTTGGTCACACCATTCAAGGCCCGGTATAAATAGGGCAGCCAACGGTAGAAATGCAGTCACGCTAGACACTTGGTGTCCAAAACATCAAACAGGACTGGGCCCAAAACCATATCTTTGAGATAGTGTGAAGCAGCTAGGAGGAGCAGGCTGTCCACAAGAAGCAGGTTTACCAGAATCCATAAGACCAAGCTACAGAAGACCTCAAGGTATACTTGAGGGATTATGTGCTTTCGAGACAACTGGAAGTGCAGGGGCTAGTTCATCCACGACACGAGGGATAGCGACATGTAAATTAAGCCTAAGAGAGGGGGGCTCAGACCAGCATCACTTTGCCCAAATCAGATGTAGTATCTGTCTTATCGATGAAAACTAGGAAAGTAACAGCCAAAACCAAGTATAGCATCTGTTCATAGGCTATTAGAAAGAGACCAATAGGAAGAGCCAAACCAAGTGGTATCTGTTCATATCAGTATTAGAAGTAAATCAACTAAGAACAAGTGAGTATCTGTTCATGAGTAAAGTAACTATAGCATAGAAGAAATACCAGGGTAGCACCCCAAATGATTATCTGCTTGTTTAGAACTTGAGTGGATGGGGAGCTTGCTTACCCACCCATCGGTTGAGAAGGAAGTTGATCTCCTGCACTCACACATGCAGCAACCAAAAGAGAAACCCCAGGTTCAGTTAAGCAGGTAGCTAGCGTCCCTGAGGCTGTCCCTCCTGCAGGATTACAAGAGAAGAGAGGGAGCTTCACCTGTTACTACTTCTGACATCATATTGCATACTTCTAAAAAATACGACAACAAGTACATATTCAGTCTAGAGTACATATTTTTTTACTTTGAGCAACCAATGTGAATATTAGGTGCAGAGTAATTTAGCTTAACAGATCTGATAAACTTGGGAAGAATCTGTGAACTGCACACCACATATTTTCAGGGCTTGCATATGAAATTTGCACAAGGCTTTGGCTGCTCACACTGGTGGCAATGCATGGCTGCTCACACTGATGGCAAGGCATGGCTGCCCACACTGAGACATGTATGTGCCTTTTTGATTTGCAAACTTATGCTAAATGTGAGGCTTTTGTTCTCTGTATGCTCTCTGTACACAGTTAAATATGAGTTGAGGATGTCGTGGCTGTGGTGGGTTGCCGAACAGGCCCCAAGTAACTAGATCACTTTGATTTGCAAAATTAAGTTAGATAAAACATTAGTATAAAGCTAACGAAATAGATGTCAACTAATGTATTCTGTTTTAAAAATTCTCAACATCTATGAACTAACAAAACATTGAAGCTTGATACAGAACATTTTCAACTACAGAGAAAATAAAACCAACATCTATGAACTAACAAAATTGTAACATCAAAACAAGAAAAGATAAAAACATTGAATAAGGGACAAAGCAACGGATATGGCAGCTGACATGTATATTTACTAGAAAATTTTCAGACTTTCAGTGTGTATATATCTATAGCAATATTACTATGGCTGATTATAAATGATAAATTTTGACACTTCCAAGTACAATTTTTTTGCTGCTACACACTGGCATTAAAGACAACAGCCAAGAACTTAAAATGTCATCAAAGGCCACTAGCATGTGGCGCCTATGGAGTTCACAACAATTAGAATCCACAATTTGATTCAGATTTATGAGGGCGCATGTTTGATTCAGATTTATGCAAGAAACATACAGAGAGAAGGGAGGGCGGAAGGGATCCTCACGTGCGGTTGGCGGAGGGCTCCTGCAAGGACGGTGGCGCGTTGCTCCAGCCTCGCCGCCATCGGCCCCAACGCCTCGGCCATGGCGACCTCTGCGAGCTCCTCACTGTAGGCGTCTTGTCGCTATGACGTCATCGTTCTCCACCGGCGTCGACCACGACCTCGAGAGGCAGCGAGGATGGCTGCGGCCATCTCGTAGCCGTCGAAGCAGCAGCGATGTCTTGCTGAGGGCTGTGGCGGCTGCCATGGCGACCTACAGCAAAGGGATGGATCGAAAGGGAAGGCGAGGTGAGGAGGAGAGGGTGGACCCGAGCAAGGAAGGAGGGGAAGGGCCTACAGGCAGCGCCTTGACGGATTCAGCAAGCTCCGATCTCGCCATCGCCGATTGTGGTGGATTCCTGCAAGAACACAGAGGCGCCCGAAACCCTAGCAGCGGGCAAGGTGCAGGCCTTGAGGCATGGATCTGGGCGGAGGGAGGAGGGGGCGAGCTTGGGGAGTTATCTTGGCGTGGCGGTGCTCGCGGGAACCGGCCGACATGGATGGTGGCGGCGGCGAGGAGATCATGGGGAGAGGAGCCGGGGTAGGGTGGACGAGGGTGGGGGTGAGTTCGTGAGAGAGTTTTTAGGGACGAGAGAGAGCAGTGGTGGGGGAGTGGATCGGGCCGGTGTGGTGTGGTGGGGAGAGAGAGGGGTGGCTACCATGGGGCACCTCTTTGCCATCTGCTAGGCACCTCGTTGCCATCTGTCGTGGGACGGCAAATATTCTTTGCTATCTGATGGCGGAACAAAAAGGCGGATTGATAGCAACCAGGTTCTTCTTGCCGTCTGTCAGTTCTTTACCGTCTGTTTTTTGCAAGCAGATGGCAAAGACCTTCTTTGTCGTCCGCTAGCAGACGGCAAAGAGCTGACTGATGGCAAATTCCCTGTTTCCAGTAGTGGTGGCTTAATTCTTGTTCTAGGAAAGCGTTCCATACCCTTCCTTAAAGGAAATTGGAACTTAATATTGCCTACTTTCATATCAATTACGGCACCGATAGTGTGTAAAAGCAGTCTACCAAGAATAATTGGACAAGGCGGATTGCAATCAATATCAAGAACAATAAAATCTATGGGCACATAATTTCTATTTGCAATAATAAGAACATCATTAATTCTTCCCATAGGCTTTTTAATAGTAGAATCCGCTAAGTGCAAATATAAAGAGCATTCTTCAATATCGGTAAGACCAAGCACATCACATAAAGATTTGAATTGCGAAACACTAGCGCCCAAGTCACACGAAGAGAAACACTCATAATTTTTAATCTTGACTTTGATAGTAGGTTCCTATTCATCATGCAATTTTCTGGGAATTGAAACTTCTAATTCCAATTTTTCTTCAAAAGCTTTCATCATGGCATCAACAATATGTTTAGTAAAAAGCTTTATTTTGTTCATAGGCATGGGGTGAATTTATCATGGATTGCAACAAATAAATACAATCAATCAAAGAGCAACTATCATAATTAAAGTCTTTGTAATCCAAAAGAGTGGGCACATTACTAGTTAAATTTTGACCTCTTCAAACCCACTTTCAATTTTCTCAACAAGATTTTCACCCTCCGAAATATGGGGACGCCTTCTACCTAAAGTTGACTCTTCCCCAGTCCCTTTTTCATCATTCTTAATTTTACTAAACAAGGAATCAATAGAAGAAACACCAATCATTTTAAGATCTTCATCACTTTTGCGAAAGAAATCACTAAGCGCTTTTTCTAAAAATTCTCTTTTAGCTCTAAGCATAGCAGTTCTTTTCTTACTTTCATCCATAGAAACATAAAGAGATTTAATTGATTCATATACTTTAGGCACAAAATTTTCATCTTGAGATTTTCCACATCATGAGCGATTCTATCAACACTTCTAGACAAAGCATCAATCTTATTCAACTTTTCTTCTATGGAAGTGTTGAAAACTTTTTGCGTGTTGATAAATTCTTTAATATTATTCTCAAGATTAGAGGTGTTTATTTTATTATTATAAGATTGATTTCCATATGAACTACCATAATTATTAGAGGAATTACTAGGAAAAGGCCTAGGATTAAAATTACCTCTATAAGCATTGTTGTTAAAAAAAATGCCAGAAATAAAATTCACATCTATGGCATCACTATTTTGCTCAATCAAAGTAGAAAAAGGCAGATCATTAAAAACAATAGGAGCACTTTTACTAACAACCAATTTCATAAGAGCATCAACTTTTTCACTAAAGAAGAAATTTCTTCAACGAATTAACTTTTTACTAGTAGGAGCCCTTTCAGTCCATTGTGAATAATTTTCCGTAATATTATCAAGCAATTTGGTTGCTTCACCCAAGGTAATTTCCATAAAAGTTCCATCCAGCGGCGGAACCTAAAAGATTCACGAGAAACAAAATTCAACCCCGCATAAAATTTTTAGTATGATCATCCAAAGATGTAACCCATGAGTTGGGAAATTCCTTAGCATAATTTTCATCCTTTCCCAAGATTGTGACATGCTCATGATCAAGTTGCTTGAAATTCATGATCTGGGTTCTAATGGAAATAACTTTTGCGGGAGGAAAATACTTAGTGATAAAAGCATCTTTGCACTTATTCCAAGAATCGATACTATTGCGAGGCAAAGAAGAGAACCAATATTTTGTAGAATCACGCAAGGAAAACGGAAATAATTTCATCTTGACCACATCATTGTCCACATATTTTTTATTTTGCATATCGCATAACTCCACGAAGGTATTAAGATGAGACGCGGCATCCTCATTAGGAGTACCGAAAAATTGGTCTTTCATAACAAGATTCAGCAGTATTAATATCACAAGTCTCCGCACTAGTGGCGGGATGAGCAAGAGGAGTGCCAATAAAATCATTGTTGTTGGTATTTGAGAAGTCACAAAGTTTGGTGTTCTCTTGTGTCATGATGACCACACAACAAGATTGCACTCAAAAACAGATCGACAAGAAAAGCGATGAACAAAAAAGTGAGGCGAATAAAAGCGGCAATTTTTGTGATGTGTGGGAGAAAGGAAAAGCGAGAGGCAAATAATGTAAATTGCAAGGAGAGGAGACTTGTGATTAGGAACCTGGTTATGTTGAAGATCCTCCCCGGCGACGGCGCCAGAAATTCCTTTTGATGTCACTTGAAGCTACATCGGTCTTTCCCCAAAGAGGAAGGGATGATGCAGCACAGCGGTGGTAGGTATTTGCCTCAGATATGAAACCAAGGTCATCGAACCAGTAGGAGAACCAAGCATCACAATGAAAATAGCCCCTTCACACAAAGAACAACACCTCGCAACTGTACGTGTTAAAGGGTTGTTAATCTCTTCGAATCTGGTAGCCTCAAGATAGGCAAAGGGCGTCGAGTAAATTTGTAGATAAGATGAGTAGATCGTGGAACAAATAAATTGCAGAAAGGTATTTTTTGTATTTTTTGGTTTAATATATCTGAAAATAAGCGCCTTTTAGAAGTACATCATAAAGGCAAATATATGAGAAAAGAAGACCGGGGGCCTTAGGTTTCACTAGTGGCTTCTCTCGAGAAAAATAACAGCGATTGGGTGAACAAATTACTATTGGGCAATTGATAGAACTTCAAATAATCATGGCGATATCAAGCAATGATCATTACATAGGCATCATGTCCAAGATTAGTAGACCGACTCCTTCCTGCATCTACTACTATTACTCCACACGTCGACCCCTATCCAGCATGCATCTAGTGTATTAAGTTCATGGAAAAATTGAGTAATGCAATAAGAAGGATGACATGATGTAGACAAGATCCGTTTATCTATTGCGGAAGATATGGATCCCGTCTTTTTATCCTTAGTAACAGCGATACATAAGTGTAGGTTCCATTTACATCACTTGGATCCAAGCAGCATAGATCGAGACCCACTACCGAGCACCTCTTCCCATTGCAAGATAAATAGATCAAGTTGGTCAAACAATACCCAAATATCAGAGAAGAAATACGAGGATATAAGAGATCAAAGAACTCAAATAACTTTCAAGGATATAAAAAGATATAACTGATCATAAACTCGAAGTTCATCAGATTCCAACAAACACACCGCAAAAAGGACTTACATCATATGGATCTCCAAGAGATGATTGTATTGATAATCAAGAGAGAGAGAGAGAGGAAGCCATCTAGCTACTAACTAGGGACTGACGGTCTACAAAAAGATCTACTCACGCATCATCGGAGAGACACCAATGGAAGTGGTGAACCCAACCGTGATGGTGTCTAGATTGGATCTCGGTGTTCTTGACTCTGTGGCGGCTGGATGAATATTTAAATCGACTCCCCTAGGGTTTCTAGAATATTGGGGTATTTATAGAGCAAAGAGTCGGTCCGAGGGCACCGAGGTGGGCACAACCCACACAGGCACGCTGGGCCTCTGGCACCTAGGTGGGTTGTCCCCTCCTCGGGACTCCCCCCAGGTGCAACCAGGGCCCATTGTGTTCCTTCTGGCGCATAAAAAACTCATCATAAATTGGCGTGGCATTTGGACCTCATCTGATATTGATTTCCTGCGATGTAAAAAAATGCAGAAAACAACAACTAGCACTTGGCACTATGTCAATAGGTTAGTACCAAAAAATAATATAAAATGACTATAAAATTATTATAAAACATCCATGATTGATAATAAAACATCATGGAATAATAAAAAATTATAGATATGTTGGAGACGTATCAGGATCTGAACATATGATCTTCCACCGAATAAACCAACTAGCATCAACTACAAGGAGTAATCAACACTAGTAGCGTCCCACAGGTACCAATCTGAGGTTTTGAGACAAAGATCGGATACCAGAGCTGAACTAGGGTTTAAGAGGAGACGGTGCTGGTGAAGATGTTGATGGAGATTGACCCCCCTCTCAATGAGAGGATCGATGGTGATAGCGATGGCAATGATTTCCCCCTCCAAGAGGATGTTTCCCGGTAGAACAGCTCACATGGGAGAATAGATTAGCTCCGCCAAGGTTCAGGCTTCGAGGCAGGCGCTAACCGTCCAGCTTCCTTATGATTTTTTAGGGAAAAAGACACCATATAGCAGAAGATGGGCATCGGGAGGTTGCCGGGTGGCCTGAGGCAGGGCGCGCCCTTCACCCTTGTGGACGGAGGTGGCCCCCCTCTGGTGCTTTCTTCGCCCAATATTTTTAATATATTCCAAAACTGACTTTCATGGAGTTTCAGGACTTTTGGAGTTGTGCAGAATAGGTCTCTAATATTTGCTCCTTTTCCAGCCCAGAATTCCAGCTGCCGGCATTCTCCCTCTTCATGTAAACCTTGTAAAATAAGAGAGGAAAGGCAAAAGTATTGTGACATGATGTGTAGCAACAACCCATAATGCAATAAATATTGATATAAAAGCATGATGCAAAATGGGCGTACCAAGGCAATAATAAAGTTGTTATTTTACATTTCCTTATTCATGATAAATGTTTATTATTCATGCTAGAATTGTATTAACCGGAAGCGTGATACATGTGTGAATACATAGACAAAACACTTTGTCCCTAGTATCGTCTACTAAGACAAGCTCGTTGATCAAAGATGGTTAAGTTTCCTGGTCATGAATATGTGTTGTCATTTGATGAACATGATCACATCAGTAGTGGAATGATGTGATGGACAAGACCCATCCGTTAGCTTAGCATAATGATCGTTCAGTTTTATTTCTACTGCTTTCTTCGTGTCAAATATATATTCATCCGACTATGAGATTATGCAACTCCACAGACACGGAGGAATGCCTTACAATGTAATCAAGCGTCACAACATAACTAGGTGATTATAAAGATGCTCTACTGGTATCTCCGAAGGTGTTTGTTGGGTTGGCATAGATCGAGATTAAGATTTGTCACTCCGAGTATCGGAGATGTATCTCTGGGCCCTCTCGATAATGCACATCATATTAAGCCTTGCAAGAAATGTGACTAATGAGTTAGTTACGAGGATGATGCACTCTGGAATGAGTAAAAGAGACTTGCGAACAGCGATATTGAACTAGGTATGAAGATACCGGCGATCGAATCTCGGGCAAGTAACATACCGATGACAAAGGGAATAGCATTATGTTTACATTGCGGTTCGACCAATAAAGATCTTCATAGAATATGTAGGAACCAATATGAGCATCTAGGTTCCGCTATTGGTTATAGACCCGGAGAGGTGTCTCGCTCATGTCTACATAGTTCTCGAACCCGTATGAATTGCACTTGCAGCAATGTTCGATGACGATATGTATTATCTGAGTTATGTGTTTTGGTGACGAAGGGTATTGAGTCCGGATGAGATCCACGGATATGACGAGGAGTCTTGAAATGGTATAGAGGTTAAGATTGATAAATTATAAGGTTATATATGGACACGGAATGGTTCGAAATGATTAGAATTTTTTGGAGTACGGGAGGTTACGAGAACCCCAGGAAAGTTAATGGGCCCCATGGCCATAGGGGAAGGAAGCGAGGCAGGCCACAGGTGCCCCTCCACAGGGCAGTTCGAATTGGACAAGGGGTGGGGGCGCGGGCCCCCTTTCCTTCTCCCTCTCCCCCTCTTTCCCCTTTCCCCCTCTCCGTTGGAAAGAAGGGAAGGAGCCGACTAGGACTAGGGGTCCTAGTAGGACTCCCCCCACTTGGCATGCTCCCTAGGGCCAGCCAGCCTCCCCCTCCTCATTTATATATGGGGGCATGGGGCACCTATATCACATCAATTGTTTAGCCGTTTGCGGTGCCCCCCTCCACGTTTACTCCTCCGGTCATATTGTCATAGTGCTTAGGCAAAAGCCTGCTCAGGATCACATCACTAACACCGTCACCATGCCGTCGTCTTGTGGAACTCATCGACTCGCCGTGCCTCTACTTTGGATCAAGAGTTCGAGGACATCATCGAGCTGAACATGTGCGAGAACTAGGAGGTGCCGTACATTGATTGCTTGATCGGTTGATTCGAGAAAGGCGTTCGACTACATCAACAGCGTTAAGTTAACGCTTCGCTTTCGAGTCTATGAAGTGCGTGGACACACTCTCCTCTCATTGCAATGCATCTCCTAGATAGATCTTGTGTGGCGTAGGAATTTTTTGAAATTGCATGCTACATTTCCCAGTAGTGGCATTCGAGCCAGGTCTATGCGTAGATGATATGCACGAGTAGAACACAAAGAGATGTGGGCATTGATCGTCATACTGCTTGCCACAAATGTCTTATTTTGATTCAGCGGCATTCTTGCTGGATGAAGCGGCGAGTCAACCTTACATGACCCGCGTTCATGAGACAGAGTTCCATCGATAGACATGCAACTAGTTTTGCATAAAGGTGATTTGGCGGTGTCTGTTTCTCCAACCAGATTGAATCGAATTTGTTGCGGCGGTCCTTATGAAGGTTAGAATAACAAACTTGATAAATCACCGTTGTGGTTTTTGTGCCGTAGGTTTTTACGGTTGATGCTAGAAGCCCGTAACAGCCACGGAAAACTTGCAACAAACATAGTAGAGGACGTCTAACTTTTTTTTGCGGGCATGTTGTGAAATGATATGGTCAAGGCATGATGTGATATAAGATTGTTGTATGAGATGATCATGTTACGAAAAAGATATTGGAAAATGGCAGGAGCCATATGGTTTGTCGCTTTATTGTATGAAATACAAAGCGCTATGTAATTGCTTTACTTTATCACTAAGCGGTAGCGATAATCGTAGAAAGCAATGGTTGGCGAGGCGACCACGGCCTTCTGATGGAGATCAAGGTGTCAAGTCGGTGGCGAAAGAGATCATGGCGTTGCTTGATGATGGAGATCATGAGCACAAGATGATGATGGCCATATCATGTCACATATTTTTGATTGCATGTGATGTTTATCGTTTTATGCATCTTATTTTGCTTAATGCTGGGTAGCATTATAAGATGATCCCTTACTAAATTTCAAGGTATAAGTGTTCTCCCGGTATGCACCATTCGCGAAAGTTCTTCGTGTTGAGACACTGCGTGATGATCGGGTGTGATAAGCTCTATGTTAAAATACAATGGGTGCAAGCCAGATTTGCACCGTAGAATACTCGGGTTAAAGCTGGGCGGTCCTAGCATATCTGAGATATGGCCTCGAAACACTTGAGACCGAAAGATTGAGCGTGAATCATATAGTAGATATGATCAACATAGTGATATTCACCATTCAATACTACTACATCTCACTTGATGATCGGACATTGTTTAGTTGATTTGTATCACATATCATTTTAGATGACTAGAGGGATGTCTATCTAAGTGGGAGTTTGTAAGTAATTTTATTAGCGAACTTAATTTATCATGAACTTAGTCACGATAGTTTTGCCCGTGCTACCGTTCCTTTGAATTTTAATGCGTTCTAGAAAGCTAAGTACCGCAATTTGGGATCGTAACTCAAGGATTATCCTCATTGCTTTGCTTGATATGTCTCCAACGTATCTATAATTTATAAAGTATTCATGCTATTATATTATCTGTTTGGATGTCTAATGGGCTTTATTATACACTCTTATATTATTTTTAGACTAACCTATTAACCGGAGGCCCAGTCCAAACTGTTGTTTTTGCCTATTTGGTGTTTGAAGAAAAGGAATATCAAAGCAGAATCCAAGCGGAATGAAACCTTCGGGAGAGTTATTTTGGAAGGAAGAAATCCGAGGAGACTTGGAGTTGAAGCAAGGAAACTTGAGGTGGCCATGAGAAGCCCCCTGCTAGGCGTGCCCCCCACCCTCATGGGCCCTTGAGGCTCCCTGCCGACTTCTTTTCGCCTATATATCTCCATATACCCTAAAAACATCGAGGAGCACAATAGATCGGGAGTTCCGCCGCATGTAAGCCTCTGTAGCCACAAAAACCAATTGGGGCCTGTTAGGCACCACAGCCGGAGGGATCCCTCACAGGTAATCCATCTTTATCATCCGGTGATCTCCATGATGAGGAGGAGTAGTTCACCCTCGGGGCTGAGGTATGTACCAATAGCTATGTGTTTGATCTCTCTCTCTCGTGTTCTTGATTTGTACGATCTTGATGTATCGTGAGCTTTGCTATTATAGTTGGATCTTATGATATTTCTCCCCTCTACTCTCTTGTAATGGATTGAGTTTTCCTTTGAAGTTATCTTATCGGATTGAGTCTTTAAGGATTTGAGAACACTTGATGTATGTCTTGCCGTGCTTACTTGTGGAGACAATGGGATATTCACGTGATCTCTACTTGATGTATGGTTTGGTGATCAACTTGTGGGTTCTGTGAACTTATGCATAGGGGTTGGCACACATTTTCGTCATGACTCTCGGGTAGAAACTTCGGGGCACTCTTTGAAGTACTTAGTGTTGGTTGAATAGATGAATCTGAGATTGTGTGATGCATATCATATAATCATGCCCACGGATACTTGAGGTGACAATGGAGTATCTAGGTGACATTAGGGTTTTGGTAGATTTGTGTCTTAAGGTGTAGCGCCCCGATTTAATCGTACACTAATCATGTTACGCAAATGTAATGCGATCAAGATCGAGGACTCACGGGAAGATATCACAACACAACTCTACAAATAAAATAAGTCATACAAGCATCATAATACAAGCCGAGGGGCCTCGAGGGCTCGAATACAAGTGCTCGATCATAGGCAGCGAGTCAGTGGAAGCAACAATATCTGAGTATAGACATAAGTTAAACAAAGTACGCCTTAAGAAGGCTAGCACAAAGCGGGATCTGAGATCGAAGAGGCGGGCCTCTGCACAGGATCCTCCTAGCTACTCTGAGTAAATCGTCAATGGGCTGCCTGCGTAGTAGTAGGCACCTCCAGAGTAGTAGTGGAAGTCATCGGCCGGTGGCGTCAGCTCCTGGGCTCCATCGTCTGCAGTTCTGCGACAATCGAGTAGAGGTAGGGGAAAGGGGAACAAAGGCAACCCGTGAGTACTCATCCAAAGTACTTTCGCAAGGCAAGAACTACACTACATATGCATGGATATATGTGTAAAGGGCCATATCGGTGGGTGAGCTGAGAATGCGAGAATAAGAGGGGATAGCTAGTCTTAGCAGAAGACTAAACTTCTTTACACGGTCTTGCAACAGGTGAAGAGGACAATCTGAAGTCCTCCAAGTAACATCACATAGCGATAATCCTACCGGCGATCCCCTCCTCATATCCACGAGAGAAGTGACCACCGATTGTATCGGCACTTGGAAGGGTGTGTTTTATCAAGTATCCGTTCTAGTTGTCATAAGCTCAAAAGGTACAACTCCAAGTAAATCACATTACGAAGATCCACGGCTATCCGAATAGATTAACTTCCCTGAGGGTGCACCATCTTACCCAGGCAGCTTGATCCCATTTGGCGGACACACTTTCTGGGTCATGCCGGCCAGCGGAAGATCAACACGTCGCAGCCCACCTAGGCTGTGAGAGGAGAGGCCAACACGCGGTCTAAACCTAAGCGTAGCAGTGCAGGCCCCATCACAGGCACACCTGCACGTTCGTCTGTGACAGAAAGCAGACCTAAGCCTAGCAGGCGTTCGATCCAATCCGGCGCGCGCCACTCCGTGTTGACGTCTGAAGTGCTTGGTGATACCACGGCGGGATACCCATAACTACTCCAGCGTAGATGGTTAGTCGCGTATAAGCTTCGTAGCCAACTCAGATCAAATACCAAGACCTCGTTAAAGCGTGTTAAGTATCAGGAGCGCCCGAGCAGGGCCAGGCCCACCTCTCTCCTAGGCGGTCTCAGCACCTTGCAACCGCTCCGCCTCAAGATCCACTGCATGGTGCTCCACCGGCCGACCCGACTTTAGTCTCCCACATGTATCATGTATAAGTATATAGTATATACCGTGATCACCTCCCAGTGATCACGGCCCGATAATATAACCCGCAGCGGAGACGGACAAGAATGTAGGGCCCACAGATGAATGTACTAGCATCCTATACTAAGCATATAGGATTGCGAGGTAAAAGGTAACAACTTGATAGTAACAAGGACAGGCTATGCAGCGGTATAGGAGTATCTGAAAGCGGTAACATTCTACACTACTCTAATTCAAGCGGTATAGAGAAGAGTAAGCGATATCACAGTGATCAAGGGGCTTGCTGGTTGCTCTGGCAAGAGAGAATCGTCGACACGTGGTAATCGGCTAGGCGGCGACAGCGTCGGTCTCGTAGTCTAGGAGAGAAGAGGAGAAACAATGAATACCAAGTAAGCAGATGCATATCGATGCATGACATGACAAGTAGCGATGCTAGGCGTGCCCTAACGTGGTATGAGGTGGTGCTTGGTTAAGAAACATCAGGAAAGTATTCCGGTGTTTCTTCTGTTTTTCGAGCGGAGGGCGGAGGGAAAGTTGCAGAGTTCGATGGGTTAGGGGTGTGTGGCGGAATGAGCAATTGCGTGTCGGATTCGTCTCGTCGTTGAGCAAGTTTCATGTTGAAAATATTTTAATCGATTCACGGATTAAAGATATGATTTTTTAAGATTTTATTAATTTACGGAATTTAGTTAATTAATTAATTAATTGAAAAAATGGATTTATAGCGTCGACATGAGGTCATCTTGGCGTCGGCGATCAACAGGTTGACTTGGTCAACGACTGACATGTGGGTCCCGTTAAATGGGTATTTGTTCACTAATTACCTAGTTTAGTTTAATTAGCGGTGGTTAATTGGGTTAATTAGCCATTAGGTTAATTAGCGAGGATTATTTAAATTAATTAATTACTTAATTAATTAAATAATCAATTAATTAATTTTATTCATTTTTATTTTATTAATTATATTTATTTAATTTCCTTTTCCTTTTCTCTTATTCAAAACATTTTGGGGGCCCATGTCATTGGCACTAGGTGGTCGATCGGCCCTAGTGGCCAGTCGTCAATAGTCGTCGGCTGGGGGCCTTGGCCCTGGATCGATGTGACGGTGGCCGGGTCGGCCACGTCGAGATCTTGATGCGGAGTTAGCTCAGCCGAGCCAACCAGCAGCGGGCGCCCAGCAGGCCGAGTTCCGCCACGGTGACCCAAAGCAGGTGTAGCTACTCCCGTTCGAGCATACTTGGCGTCGTAGCGTCCTGAGAACTCTGGTTTGGCCCGAGGATGGCCAGGAACCACGCCCGGCGGCAGATCCGACAGGCGCTCGAGCGCGTACAAAGCGGCGACCACGAGCCCGTTAGGCGAGAAAGGGAAGAAGAGGCGAGGAGCACGTCCCGTGCTCGAGGCGAGAAAGAAGAGGAGGGCAGGCGGAAACGGCAGCCCAGCGAAGGGCCCGACCAAAGCGGAGGGCCTTGAGGAAGCTCAGCGGGGGAAGGTCAGCGGAGAGGGAGGTTCGCGGGCGCGGTGAGCAGCCTTGGCAGGCCTTGGCTGTGTGACCGCGGAGGCGGAGCTCCGACCATGACAATGGCAGGCGGGGGAGGATCGATCAGGGGGATCGGGGGATGAAGGGGGAGCTCACGTGGGGGGATCGTGGGGTCTCGGAGGCGGGCTCAGGCGGTCAGGCGTCCGTGAGGAGGAGGTCGGCGGCCGTCGGCGTCTGGATCCGTAGCAGTGAGTGGGAGTGAGGGGCGGCCCCGGCGGCGAAATTGGCGCCCTCTTGGCCGGTCGAGGAGAGGTGGAAGCGGCGGCGGCGGCAGCGTTCCGGCGGCAGTGTGGTGAGCAGCGGCCGGCGACAGCGAAGCGGCGTCAGACCCCAGCGTCGGGCTTCGAGAACAGCAGGATCGAGGCGGCGTCTTTGTGGCGCCCGATCAGATATCGCGGGAAGGGGATCGTGAGGTGGGGAGGCTTTCGCCTCGATCGATTGGATCGGGAGGGAAGAGAGTGGCGTCGGGGAGTGGGAGTGGCTGCCCTAGGTTTTGACGTGAGGAGGGTATGGGGAGTGGGGTGGGCGGCTGGCATTGGGCGAGGCCCGATCAGAGGAAGGCCTTTTACATTTTTATTTCTTTTGTTCTATTTTTGTTTATTATTCTTTTTACTGTTTTTACTGTTTTATTTTAGTTCCTCTTTTATTTTAGTTTTATAAACTATAAAAGTAGTCCCTAATTTAGTGTTAGTAATTAGCTCTTGCCACATAAGTTTGGGCAACAAAATAAATTAGTTTAATATTTTATTTATTGTAAAGGCATTCAACTAATTGTCTTTGCTACTGTTTAAAACATTTTAGAGTATTTTACACTTTTATAAAAGTGTGGTTTCTCCTACCATACTTTCTTATGCATTATTTGGCTCACTCCAGAACATTTTAGTTTTAAAGTTTGGAAACTTTCGTTGTTTGTCTATGTTTTCAATTTGAATTTGAACCGGGTTGAATCAATGTGAGTTTAATCCACGATGTAGAACCGAGGTGACGTGGCATCATTAGCGAGGATTATTGTGGCTTAATTGCGAGGCGTCACAATTCTCCTCCACTACCCGACATCTCGTCCCGAGATTTAAGAGGGGAGTAAGGGGAAAGTTCTGGTTACGAAATTCTCACAACCCTTCTCGGTTTTGGTTGCTCTTCTTGAAGAGGTCGATCCATTACCTTGACATCTTCATTTCTACGCTCTGAGTCATCATGGTGATGCAGCCCTTTCTCGGGAACTCCAACGTGCCTACGAATAGGTAAGGGGTTATTCGTGAGCGAACATCTGCAAGGTTGACTATCTGGTAGCTAACATCGGGAAGGTGGCGGAAAGTAACTCTCGGCGGAACTTAAGAAAATATCGAGAAGCGAGTAAGAAGGTACCATGAGAAGTTTTGGACGGGTGAGGCAATCATTCGATGCACGAAAACAAAGTGTAAAAGGGTCGAGTAATGGTAATAAGTTTTGTATACGATATCGAGAATAGATTACTAGGAAGGTGACCCATGAATTACATACGAAGTCAAGCACGAGGAATAACTTGGAGCAGCAGGGTGTCGGGAGAGTCAGGTTTCGATCTGTGGCGTGGGTTATGGCCCTACCATGTGGTTAAAAAGTAGGAAGGTCGGTGACATCTTGCGATCATGTAAGCAAGGCATGTCGAGAGGAGAATGCGAGGTCATGTCGGCAACAATGTCGATACCAAGGGCGAGGGGCGAAGAGAACCGTTTTTCTGCTTTCGTTGAGCGAAGCGGACCATTAAGCGAGTTCTCGTCCATCGGTGGTTACGAAATGTCATCAACAAAAGTAAATGTGAGGTCTCCTTGGCCGAGTTGTACACCGAGGTGTTTACATAAGAAGTAAATTATTCTTTGCTTAGTTTATATAGACTACAAGAAAGGTCAAACAGACCAATGGAAAGGAAAATGTGATCATTAGGTTAAAAGCAGAACAATGGAAAGGAAAAATGTGTTTAAACACATATTTCAGGGGTATATCCTTCCCAAGGACAAGCAGAGCAAGATATCCATGACAGGATATAAAGTAGAAAACCATTTAGGTAAGGCGGGGAGGAACCTCATGATATTACCCATACTTGATTGTTAGGATAAATGATAAATAAAATTTAGCATCGTGCTTCAAATGTTCTGTTGAAAATCGAATTACCATTGACATGCTTCGAGATAGCATTGAGGTGGTCTTGGTGAAGAATCGGAACTTTGGAAACACGAAGGATCCATCGAGGAATAACTTGTAGAATAAGTCTTACAATTTCCTCATGGATGAGCGGATAACCTTCTTTGAAAAGGAATCTATAATGATAGGTCCTCCCGGCCCGGGAGGTGCTAGGCATGACATCACTGCTACAGGGTCATCGAGGATCAACATCATAAATCTTGGAAAGTTGTCCCAACCATCATATCGGCCAGAGATTCGAGGATCCGATTGGTGTCGAGGATACCTCGGACTTAGGATACACGAGAAGAAAAGGTGCAACGCATAAATTGACAAGATGTCATCGTAAGATTCTCGGGAAAGGAACTATGAAGTGATTTCCGTTAACAAGAGTACATCATTAGCAAGGAGAGGACAAGGAGGTGTGCAAAGGTGAACTCAATGGCAATTCAGAGATTCCCAAAAGATAGACTTCCACCTTTAAGTGAACAAGGAGATAACATTTGTCGAGGATCAAATGATATAAGGAAGTATGCTTTCGAGAAAACATACACAAGTAAACATTGGTTGAAAGAGTGCTTGCGATGGGTTGGGTTGCACGACCAATGTCAGAATAGTGATTCAATAATCGATAGCCTAAGAATGAACCATCGACCTTTAACTAAAAAAATAGGGTTGCTAGAAGGAAAGAATCAAACAACACCGTCCACTTGTTGGAATTAACACGGGGACCAAGAAAGAATAAGTGATGGTGAGAAGTATTTCTATGTCAAAGAATCCTCAAAGAGGTGGAACAAATCTCAGAACATTCTTGACATAAAGGATGGTAATACTCCAAGGTAAAGAAGAACAATTGTGGGTAGCAAGGAACTCAAGGTATAACACCAAACATGAACAAGCTTGCGTTGGGGGAATAGCAATAAAAGTGATCGATGATAATACAATTCATCGAGGGCAAGGATGGTATTTCTCATCATGAATTCAATTAATATCCTGGATGAGCTCGGAATGTTGGCGCTCACGACACCTTTATCGCGAGAGTTTCTGAAGATGTAATTGATGGCGTGACGACATCAAGTCAAAGTAATGATGAAGTGAAAGGTTATTAGAACCAAGAGTGCGACACAAACTTCCCGAAACCAAGCTTGTTATTCAAAGGTAAAATGATATGCCGATGAGGATGATCGGCGTAAGGTTAGTTCATAAATCGAAAATTGATAACTCGAGAAGAAGGACCGGGTAGCAGTTAAAATCATCACGACAATGATATATCCAAAATAGGCTAGGAATGGCGTGATCGAATTTTCTAAACTACGTACTTATAGAAGCTTCTTGAAGAGTTGTTGAACCGTAGAAGCGGACTCGGGTTGAGTTATATCGGTGTCTTTGAGTGTTTAATAACTCAAGAGCCGTGAAAATTTGGAATCGGTGGGAAGGTAGCACTTGATGAAGAACTCATAAAAAGTTATGCGGTTCCATGATAATCTCGAGATACCCGAGGGGTAATACTCAACGACGGATCAAAGTAGAGGTTGGTAGGGGTAATGCTGCTGCCCAGGAAGACAAGTACTCTAACATGTCACGAAGGAAATAGAATCAAGGGAGAACAACATGGTGGAACCCACGGTTTGCGTAGGATCCATTCCACAGAGATGCGGATGATGATGTTACCAAGAAAATAGTTATTATTACAAGAAGTTTCCATGATAGGATCTACATCATGTCCATGGGCATGAACACAAGAAGTTCAAAGTCGACTCCCACTTCTTCAATGTATAACCTTCCATTCACTTCTCGCTTTGATAAAGGCATTAGTGTTGAAAGTTTTACGGTGAAATACGAGATGAGTATGACTTCGTGAAAACTTCAGTTCACACATATAAAAAAAAGGAAGGCATAGGTTCAACCCGTCGGGGATATCAATTCGGAAACATATACCACAAGCTTACATTAGTAAATGCCACCAGCTCGAAAGCGAGCATATGGTTGACAAAAGGAGAAGGATACAATTTACCAAGGGCATTATGTATCGGAGAAAGGAACTCACAAAGTGATTAATTATGAAGGACAACATCGGGATAATAACCCAGCAGTGGATATGGCGATCCACGATGGGGCTGATATGAGTATCGATACTAATCGAGGAAGGAAGAAAAGATTGCAAATGCATCGGTTTATAGAAACAGCTGAATAGTTCAACGCTTAATTAGTAAGTAATTATGATTTTCAAATCAAAGGGATCGAGGAGCAAATGCTACGATCAAGAATGGATAAAAGCTGAATAGAATTAGGGATACAATCAACGACAATTAATTTGGTCGAGAACCAATTCGAGTTAAAAGAATGGCATTTTTCGACCAGTAGGAAGGTAATTTATAAGGATCAATGATGATTCTTGGCGTATTCACAAACATATTCAGTCGATAGACCCCAAAATGATAATGACAAGGAATGTCAATAAGACTAGGAGACTTATGGGATTAACCATAATGCGAGCAAGCAAGAATTTCAGAGCCAAAGGCTCGAGAGGATTTCGGGAAGATCGAGATAGTATTTTACGAAGACTTTTTGTGAAACTTCGGGAACAAGCTGTGGATGAAAGCGGATGCTCGACAAGTCTTGATTTATTTGAAGGGGAGGTATTCATGTGGCAAAGAAGCGCTGGCGGTAGGCACAAAGTATTCTCGGAACAATAAAAGAAAACTTGAGGTATCTTGTAATAACAAGATCAATGGGGAGATGAAATCGTATGAATGGCAAGTGTAAATAGTAGTTTTCCGCATACGGATTTATCGGTGGTCAGGAGGATAGCAAAAGTGATGGGCACAAAGTCTCCGAGAACATCGAGAGTATCTTCGGAATCTTGATTAGCGAACCGATCATCACGAAGTGAGGGCTCTCAGGAGAAAGTACTCGCGAGAACCTAAAGTTAGTTTTGTTTTAGCAAAATCGTTTAACTAGAATAGAAGAAGAGTTCGAGAATCCCGAGGTAAAGATGAGGAGTAAAAGATCCTAATACCACCCAATGGCGGCGTGGGGCCCATGGGCCTGACCATGTTAGTAAAGTTTTGTAAGAGCCTAGACTTCGACTTGACCAAGGAGTTGGAAGGGGGATTCCTCGGCGTTAATTCGGCTCACGATACCAACTTGTGGCCCCGATTTGTCGTACACTAATCATGCTGCGCATGAATGTAGTGTCACGATCAAGATCCCGAGAGACTCAACGCAGTAGAATATCACAACACAACTCTACAAATAAAATAAGTCATACAAGCATCATAATACAAGCCGAGGGCCTCGAGGGGCTCGTATACAAGTGCTTTCGATCATAGGCAGTCGGCGGAAGCAACAATGTCTGAGAAGTCACTGAGACATAAGTTAAACAAGTGCGCCTTAAGAAGAGCTAGCACAAAGCTGGGATCTGAGATCCAGAAGAGGGCCGAGGAATGCCTCCTGCACAGGATCCTCCTAGCTACTCTGGTGGTCAGTAAAATCGTGAGGCTGCACTATGCGTGGTAGTAGGCACTCTCTAGAGTAGTAGTGATAAGTGGTCATCGGCGGTGGCGTCGACATTCCTGGGCTCCATCGTGCAGTTGCAACAATCTGAGTAGAGAGTAGGGGGAAAAGAGGAACAAAGGCCAACCAGTGAGTACTCATCAAAAGTACTACGCAGCGAGCAACGAGAACACTACATATGCATGGATATATGTATAAAGGGGCCATATCGGTGGAACTGGTGAGAATGCCGGAATAAGAGGATAGCTAGTCTTAACGAAGACTAAACCACGGACACCGGTCTTGCAACAGCGTGAAAGAAGAGGACAATCTGAAGTCCTCAAGTAACATCACATAGCATGATAATCCTACGGCGATCCTCCTCCTCATATCCACGAGAGAGAAGCGACCTTACCCGGTTATGTATCACGGCAACTTGGAAGGGTGTGTTTTATCAAATATCCGAAGTTCTAGTTGTCATAAAGCTCCAAGGTACAACTCCAAGTGAGTCACCGATTACCGAAGATCCACGACATTTATCAGAATAGATTAACTCCCCTCTTGCGGTGCACCATCTTACCCGGCAACCGCTTGATCCCATTTGGCGGGACACACTTTCCTGGGTCATGCGGCCATGGCAGCGAGAAGATCAACAATGTCGTCATGACCCACCTAAGTACAGCACAACTGGTGAGAGGCACAACCACGGTCTACAACCCTCAAGCTGTGGTGCAGGCCCATCGCCTGAGCACACACTGGCGAGCGTTAAATGCGTCGTGTACGAGGCGGACCCCTAGCCTGGCAGGCGTTCAGAGTCCAATCGGTGGCGGCAGCGCTCAGTATTGACGTCTGAAGTGCCGGTGATACGTGCAGGCGTGCAACTTGGGACCACATAACTACTCCCGTAGATGGTTAGTGCGTATTATAAGCTCGTAGCCAACAGCTTCCGAGATCAAATACCAAGACCTGCGTTAAAAGCGTGTTAAGTATCCATGAAGCGCCGAGAAACAGGGCCCAGTCCCACCTCTCTCCTAGGCGGTCTCAGCACACACTTGCCTGCCGCTCAAGCCTCCAAAGATCCCCACTTTCAGCGGGTGCTCCACGCCCCAGTGGGCCGACCCGACTTTAGTCTCCACATGTATCATGTATAAGTATACTAGTATATACCCGTGATCACCTCCCGAGGTGATCACTGGCCCGATCAAACTATAGCCACGCTTCAGGCTGACGGACAAGAATGTGAGGAGCCCGCACTGAGATGAATGTACTAGCATCCTATACTAAGCATATAGGATTGCGGTAAGGTAACAACATGATAGTAACAAGGACGAGGCTATGCGGCGGTATAGGAAGTATCTGAAAGCGGTAACATTCTACACTACTCCTAATACTGGCGGTATAGAGAGAAGAGTGAAGGCGATATCTCGTGATCAAGGGCTTGCACGGTTGCTCTGGCAGAGAGAAGTCGTCGACACCGTAGTCGAGGCTGAGCCCGGGCAACAGCGGTCGGTCTCGTAGTCTCTGGGAGAGAAGAAGGGGAGAAAGCAATGAATACCAAGTAAGCAGATGCATATCGGTGCATGACATATGACAAGAAATGGCGATGAGTACTAGGCGTGCCCTAACGTGGTATGAGGTGGTATGCAGGTTAAGGGGAAACATCCAGGAAAAGTATTCGGTCTTTTCGATGTTTTAGGCGAAGAGGCGGAGGAAAGATTGCGGAGGTTCGATAGGTTAAGGGGGTGTGTGGCGACGAGCAGAATTGCGTATCAGGATTCGTCTCGTCGTTGCGAGCAACTTTCATGTTGAAAATGTATTTTAATCCGAGGATGCGGATTAAAAGACATGATTTTTTACAAAGATTTTATTAATTTACGGATTTTTAGTTAATTAATTAATTAATTCAAAAAATGGATTTATGGCTTGTCGGCATGAGGTCATCTTGACGTCGGCGATCAACAGGGTTGACTTGTTCAACTGACATGTGGGTCCCATTACGATTAGAATGGAGTGGCCCCATTCACTAATTACCTAGTTTAAGTTTAATTAGCTTAGGTATGGTTAATTGGGTTAATTAGCCATTAGGTTAATTCAGTCGAGGAGTTAATTAAATTAATTAGTGCCAATTAATTACTTAATTAATTGCCAATTATTAGTGTCAATTAATTAATTTTATTCATTTTATTTTTATTAATTATATTTATTTAATTTCCTTTTTCCTTTTTCTCTTATTCACACACATTGCAAGGGGGCCCATGTCATTGGCCTTTGGGTGGTCCAGTCCAGGCCCTAGGCAGCCAGGAGTCAACAGTGTTCGGCGGGGGGGCCTGAGCCTCGATCGATGTGGCAGTGATGCTTACAGATGCGACAGGTCATGCCGTCGAGATCTTGACAGTCTCCTTTGGAGTTGGCTCCGAGCCGAGCCATGGCCAAGCGAAGGAAACCCCAGACATTCCTTCAGTGACCCAAAAAGCAGGTGTGGCTACTCCCGTTCAAGCCTTCTGGCGTCGTGCGTCCTGAGGAGCCTCACGGTTTGGCCCAGGGGATGGCCGGAACCACGCCCGGCCCAAGCCGAAGATCATGACAGGCGCTTCGAACGCACGTACAAAGCCTGCGCTGACCACGAGCCACTTGGGTTGAGGCGAGGAGAAGGAAGCCAGGAGAGAGGGCAGGACGCACGATCCCACGTGCTTTCGAGCCGAGGAAGAAAGAGAGAGAGGAGCTGGCAGGCGGAATACGGCCCGTGTATGCAGCAACGAAGAACGGCCCGTCAGCGGAGGCGCGAGGAGGAGCTCTCTGAGAAGTCTGCCGAGGAGGGAGGATGTGGCTTGAGCCTTGGTGAGCCCGGCCTTGGCCGGGTATGTGTGGCGCATGGCAGGCGGAGCTCCGGCCATGCCAGCCCGGCCTTGAATGAGGATCGTTCAGGATCGGGGGCGAAGGGGAGAGCCTCCACAGGGGGGATGCGTGGGGTCCGGAAGGCGGAGCCTCGGTGCGGTCAGGCGTCCGGCGGGGAGGGAGGTCGAGGCGGCCGAATCCGTGATCTCGGATCGGCGGCAGTGAGGTGGGAATCGAGGGCGGCCCCAAAGGCAGCGAGGTCAGGCGTCCATCTGCTGACCGATCGAGTGGAAGGAGGGTGGGCGGCCGGCGGCAGCGTTCCGGCGGCGGAGTGTGGTGAGGCAGCGGCAGTAATGAGCGGCGTCGGGCCCAGTTTCAGACTGAGCTGACAGGATCGAGGCGGACATCATGCCTTTCGGCGCCCCCAATCCAGTCCTTGCAGGAAGGGATCGATGGGGGTGGGGAGAAACTTCGCCTCGATCCCGTTGGATCGGGGAGGGAAGAGTAGTGGCGTCGGGGAGGAAGTGAAGTGGCTGCCCTAGGTTTTGGCCCGGCGGGGGGAGGTATGGGGAGTGGGGTGGGCGGCTTGGCATTGAAGTAGGGTCGAGGCCAGTGGGGGATAGGCCTTTTTCTGTTTTTATTTCTTTTGTTCTATTTTTGTTTATTATTCTTTTTCTGTTTTCTATTTTATTTTAATTCCTCTTTTATTTTAGTTTTATAAACTATAAAAAGTATTAGTCCCCTAATTTAGTGTTAGTAATTAGCTTCTTTGCCACATCAGTTTAAATGACAAAATAGAATTAGTTTAATATTTTATTTATTGTAAAAGAGCATTCAACTTCAAATTGTCTCACCTTTCTCTCTTTGTTTTAAAACATTTTAGAGTATTTTACACTTTTATAAAAGTGTGGTTTCTC